>AP028160.1:13885000-16285000 GCA_014132275.2 Samia ricini
TCAATTCTTTAGTTTTAGCAATATTTTAAAACTTAAGATAGTGAGTGGCATAAATTAAAATATTATTTTAAATAAAGAAAAATATAAACAAAATAAAAAATGAGTATGTGTGAGCAGTTTCATAATATAGCAATGATTTCTTAAACTGCTGTTAAAAACAGTTTCTTATTATATGTGAAGCCAGAGTTTTAAATACAGCTATCGGTACTTCCATCCATCCATCCATTCAACCAAAAGATGTCCACTGCTGGACATAGGTCTCCCCCAAAGATATCCACGACGACCGATCGTGCGCCGCCTGCATCCAGCAATCCCGCAACCTTCACCAGGTCGTCGGTTCACCTTGTGGGAGGCCTACCCACGCTACGTCTTCCGGTACGTGTTAGCCATTCGAGAACTCGTCGGCTCCATCGGGCATCGGTTCTGCGAGCAACGTGCCCAGCCCACTGCTACTTAAGATTAGCAGTTCATCGGGCAATGTTGGTTACTTTGGTTCTTCTACGGATCTCCTCATTCCTGATTCGATCACGCAATGAAATCCAAGCATAGCCCTCTTCAATGGCCTTTGAGCAACATTGAGCTTTCTAGGCATATTGTAACCGATCACGTCTCAGTGTCGTTCATTATTGGTACTTGACGTAAGGTTTTTAAACTTCAGGATGCCCTACCACTGAGCTATGGTTTCCCAGCGTTATTTTTATTCACCGAAAATCATTCCGGTGATATACTCGTATAATAGGTGGGTTTAAACTAACGTCCATCGACGTGAATTTCTACGACACTAACGACGGAACCAACATCGCTTGAAGTACCTACAATAATAATAATGCTGAATTGTAGATGTTATTATTCAAGTGAAAACCCTGAAAATGGACTAACCGAATTGGTGCACCTGTGATACCTCACTATCTCACCGGCTTCTCACTTTGTTATACCCCGAATCTTCGTTCCGTAACGAATATTCCATTCCCTATTCGAGTTTGTCCAGAAATAACCCGAATGGAATTACGTACATACATGCACGTGTTTTAATTTAATTTCGACATTTGATTCCTACAATTAACTTTAACTTTCGGATAACAAAAGTTATATGCTATGATTCTTCTTTGTATTCACCTCGCTATAGTATCTATCCACTGACAAAATCTTTCGACAAAAAAAGTCTTTCACAGAACACTTCCAAATATTTTACAATAGTTATACTCAAGAACTTATACTTTTACTTTTACTTACATACTTTTATAACATATACTCGTATATATAATAATCATCATTATGTATTAACTTATTATATACATATATAAAGTGAAGATGTAAATAAAAATATGAAATCACATTTCAATTGTTTCTTTCGTAGCGCCGCTTCTTTCTTCTTATTATTTAACCCCATAATTTCTTATTAAGACGCGCGTTTTAATTTTCATACAAAACATAATAAACGGAAAAAAGTATCTCATACGATATAATGGTAATCTGTGATACATACAATTGTGACAGTGACATGTGTATAGAATATTTATCCAATATTAGACACCTATTAATATTTCAACGTCCTAGAAAAACAGTGGCCATCTTATTAGAACATTATAGGGAGTTTTTGTGGCAATTCTCTAGTGCATAATTGCCAAACAATAATAATACGCAAAATGCCATTAAAATTGCATATTAACTGGTGAAATAATGCAAGTTAATTGTTTTAAAATAAGAACTAATACATGACAGACTGCCAAAAAAAACTCCGATATAAGAGTCTAAAGATGAATGTTTGTCGAAAATAAAAAACGACTCTATAAAATTACAACAAAAGAGGCCGACACAGATATGTATAAAAGTTTTTAGCATTCTTGTTATTGAAACGTGAAATTGCCCCACATTTATTTGTAATAGCACGAATGAAAGTAAAAATAAGTACTCGTTCAACATCAAAATTGCGTAACGCAATATAAAACAACAATACGTGAATAATTAAAGACAGTCAGTATGGTAATTAATTATTCCGAGTTTAATAAGTATGAAAATAGAGTTAAACTACTGAAATGAAAAAAATCTCATGAGGCCCTTTAAGTACTGTGTAAGCAAAATTTTCAATATTTTGACTTCCCTTCCCCCTTATTACCAATAGTAGGCACGGCTCTTATAACCCTCCATCCCCAAATATAACGTAAGCATTTTCATCATTAAAAAAATACATCTAAAATAATCTAATCTAATTATTGCTTACGTAATCACCATGTAGATCCTACTAGTCAACATAGGACATGATTTAAAAAAAATTAGGCAGTCATAGGAATTGCCGATAGAAGTAAATACTTTGAAAAAACTTATACACGGTCGAGAGTCTAATATAGACTCATGGCATTATTTAGACAACCAATGGAATAATTTGGTAGTAATCGTTTCTACTCGATCATTTTATTTGGACATTTAATCGCCATGTTATATTTGACAGACTGTAACATATCACTGAAGGTTGACGTTACAGGTGACGGGAATCTAAAAGTTTTGTTAACAAGGACCCACCTACCCAAATTGATGCTTATGTAATAATTGAATTCACTCAAATCATAGCAATCAAAATCACTGTAATCATATTTAAATAGATTGATAGATAATAATGATTGATGAAATGTTAATTGAGTTAAAATTAAACAGAGAATTATTTTTTTAAGTACCCAATAATATTACAATCAAGGTTGTCTCCTCGAACTTTATCCTCATATAAACATAGATTCGAAAATAAACACGATGTAACTTTGATATGATTTCTATAATAAAAATGCCAAAGATAAAGATACTGTTTATCTTTTACCTGTGGAACGAACTAGGGATGATGCCTATCTCTTGTATTTCCCGCGGGATAGATCTGCGGTTACACTGATTCTATTCCATTTCCAGCCACAATCCTACCGAATACCGATATTTTATAATTGCATATTTGTATTCATGTTATTGAATTATTTGTTATTTTAGTTTGCGAAAACTAAGTACATATATATCCATTGATCCTGAACGTCCATTTTAGAAAATAGAACGAAATGTCATTTCTTACGAGTTGGTACGAGAAATGATTTGGTAGTGTGCGTCACAATAGACGCGAGTTCGAGCCCACTCCTCCAACTCTAAAATCAGCCTGAACTTTCGGTTAACGAAAACATAATGAGGAAACAATGGCATAATTTTCTAAGATTGCCCGCCTGGGAAGCTACCGCTCTCAAGTTAGAAAACTTATCGCCAAATACCAATAGCTGTGTTATTGCAGCATAACTTCAGAACCAACACCAAGGCTTAGTTTGTTTGCATTCTGCACCACATCATTACTTAACATCAGGGCGAAATTGTTGTCATAGCACTGAGCCTATACAGTGTAAAGAAATATTTACAGTTTTGGTGGTGTTTATAATTAGTCTACTGAAGTTAAAGTTATTTAAAAACTTTTAATCTATTAATAGACCTTAAAATAAATTTGTAACTATGCGGCAATTTTTTTTAAAAACACCTTTATTTGTGAAGTATATTATATGAATACAAAAATAAACAAATGTGGATGTATATAGCTAATAACATATACGATTTGTTATTAAAACTGTCTCTCAAAATAAACAATGGAATACATTAAAAACATCTGGTTTTCGCAAGAAGATAAAATAAAAGTTGATCCGGGAGATAAATAGATATCTGATTAAAAATTGCTTATTCTAAAAGTAATGTTTTTGTATGTAGAACATTTTATTGGAAGCGTATTTTCCCGAATAATCTGCGACAGTAAAATAAGACATTCATAGGTGCATATTATTAGATAGTATAGTATCTTTAGTAGTTTTAAATGTACAAAAATACAAATTCAAATGGCAATTATTGATAAGCTTATAATTATCTACGTCTCTCTACGCTTTATCAATAATTGGTATTTGAATTTTTATTTAGCTTTGTTATTGCGTAAAACTTAGTGATTTTAACTCATGATTTGTAATAGGAAATGGTATTTATTTTGTTTCGTTTATTATCCTCCTGGAAAAGATTTTAGTTAAGAAATTCTGACAACTATACAGGAACTTATTAACATTTAGACAGGCCCAACGTATTCAGTGTCAGTTATCTATACTAGTCTATAGTAATATTATATAAAAGAAAGATTTGTATTTTTGTATGTAACGAATAAACTTAAAAACTACTGGACCGATTTAGATAAAATTTGTATGGAGATAGTTTGAAATCTAGAGAGTAACATAGGATAGTTTTTATTCCGAAAATCCATAACGGGAACGAGAACTACGCGGGTAAAAAATCGCGGATATCAAATAGTATAAAAATAATATGAATGGGAAAAAATAAAAGGTATCGTAATATTTAATGTCTATAGCAGATTTTCTATAAAACATTTTTTTATTATTATTTGACAATGTTCTAACCTTATGTTAATTGACCATGTAATTTGGGATAACAAACTCATTAAATCTAGAGATTCTGGCAGTGAAATGATGCTCCCAAAACACACCTACACGTGGTCGGCGATCGATTTTCAGTCTTTATACCACCGTATGGCCTACCTATTGGCTTCCAGGCGAGCAATAGAAAATTCTCTATTTAATCTGTTTCATCAGAATGATTTTCTTTAGCAAAAGTTTATGCCCACTATGGTATTGGTATAGGATAGGTATATATATGGATTCTTCGTCCGTCGACGCGGAATCCGATTACACATAACATTGAGCCATCAATGCTTCAAATTTCATATACGATATTGATGTCATTACATCTGACAAAGGCGAACATAAAGGTGTATTGATCGTAACTTTTTTGACATTGAAGGGATCGATGTAATAATCCTTACCCCTAACAATGAAAACTTTACTTTTGTAAACAGAATGTTTTTTATCGTGAGATCAAACGGAGAGTTTTTCCGTATAATCCTTTAAAATTGTTTTACTCAAACTGAAGGCATTTTTATGATAGAATTTTAAAGATGCACACTATTTTTTATGTAAGGTGTTGAAGTCTACGTTAGAAATTATGTTAACTTTAGTGTACATTTATATAAATTAAAGTCTTTAGGTTTTCATATCAACTACAATGCATGTTATTTTTGAATCCAAAATTTTGCATTTTCGCAGTTGGTTTTATGTCATCAATTTAATTTTACAGTTTGTCAACTAGATTGTGGACTTTATAACAATACGTGTAAGGAGATATTCTGATATAAAATATTTTTATACCAGCAAAAATATCTAAGTTAACAACGAGCCATCCGTAGATGGTTTTCTATTCGTATTCAAATGCGAAGCGTTGGTTTCGTTTGTTGGATTTTGTTACCTCTGTAATGTGCAATATGTTTACGCTGAATGAATGTTTACAGCAATGAATTTTATGAAAGATTTTCTTCTTTAGAAATTCTTCAGAAAGTATTAAATGACAATTGAAGAATAAACGACGCATTTCGGAAGTATTATCGCATACTAGGATCAATTATTTCTTTTCTTCTTGCGATTGACTATAGGGGTATTTCATGTGAAGTAATTATATAATAGAGGATAGTAATTCAAGACTAACTGGTTCTCCAGTGGTGGAACACGCCAACAAGTGTATAAATCACAAAATTTCTACATGTTGTTGTTAGCTACTCGAGTCAGTCCAAAGTAAAACGTAGACAATAAAAGGAGGGGCGAAAAATAAGATAAATTTTTAAGTCCGTTCTTCGTTGTCGACAGGCTGCATGGCACAATAGTTCCTCAGGGATACTACTGTGAATCACAGATTACGTGGTTTTTCATTTCCACACAATAAAAAAAACTCTTTGTAATGAATATTTTCTTATATGTATTAAATATTATCCGTATAGAGCCGACTAAGAAGCCGTGGGTTTTGTAAAAGGCAATTTATGAAACTTAGACTTGAAAAAGGGATTAAGGGTTTACTAGTGGATGGCCAGCAGCATTCTCTGAGTATCATAACCACTTGACTGCGATCGCCAACCAGCCTGCCAAGCGTCGCGATTATGGCAGTCCTCTAAATAAAACTCCCTTAGCGAACCAGCCCCTAAAACCCAGTGGCCCCGTTTTCCTCCTCGTCATAGTGGTAGCGGCCAAAGTAACGGTGGTGTCACTAATTAAACTTGTCGCGAACAAAAGCAAAGCGGAGCAGTCAGTTACCGGGCGACGACTGACTAACCAACAAATTATATGTAACCGCCCCACTATTATACTATTCGACTTTGTACTATAATATACTACCTATAATTATGCATGCACCTCTACTTTGTGTCGCTCACAGGTGGGCAAGGGGTGCTAAAAAATCTTATGTCCAGCTGTGGACATCTTTCGGTTGTATGGATGCATGGATGGATCTATTGAATATGAGGAGATATTATTAGATATCTTTTCAAAATACATTTCTTAATAATACATGATTTGGTAAATTAAGGTTTTGAAAGGAAAACTGTCTTTGCTGGTTTTTGAACAACCAAAAATGGTTACTAATTTTTATTAACTATTTAACCGACAGTATTAATCTATGTTTGGAAACAAATAACAATATTCAATTGTTCTTCTAATTTGTTTTGACCATAAGCAAAAATATATAGGCTTATGAAATTTTCAGAACAGATGAAGTCATTAGCCCGTCAAAATAGAGCGGGAAATGAGGTAGCCATCAAGCGACAGAACTTTTAACGAGTAATCAGAAAGCCCATTACAGTCATCCGATGTTAATCTTATTGTCATCAATCATAAATTGCTCTTGTCAGTGGAAAAAACTTATTTCCTTTGGGGAAATCAAGTTAGTTATCAGGAGTCGATTACTAAAGTGTTATGGTCCAATTTAAGAGCTTTCATTTTGCGTAGGGTACCTTTTATTGAAATAACATTAAAAATAAAAAGTTATTTGTGTGTTTGCATTGCGTCTGTGGCTTTCCACTCAAAATTTTGGTATTTTTCAGCGCTTTTAAATTATTTTAAACATTCAAAATTATTTGTCGTGCTTACTATTAATTCGATATTTTTGTTTTATGTCATTTTTATTTTTGTGCATGCTACAAATCAAAGTAAAAATACATCACTCGCTGCGTGGTATTGGGTTTGCTAAGTGATGTGAAGTGATGTTTTAGCAACATCTTAAACATCGTGGTGATATTTTATAAGAACCCCCATCTGGCTTCGATCCCCTAGTTGGTTACAGAACAACAATAGTGAGGTTTTTACTTTCTAACTCGTGTGGAGTCTAAATTACTAAAGAGTATTGTAAAAAATACATAAGTTACACATTATAATATTTCGAATTTGAATCTATGTAATCTATACTAATGAATAAAATTGAAGCAGCCACTTAACTGTAATGTAATTTTTTTTACCAAATAGATATGAACGTATAGACGGACACCTATACCAAAAATACACATTTTAAAATTTTTGTCTGTCTGTCTGTTTGTTTTGGGTAGTCTCCGAAACGGCTGGACAAATTTTGACGGAACTTTTTTGGTAGATAGCTGAAGTTATGCCGGGTAACTTAGGGTACTTCTAATTTTCGAAAATACTTACGGTTCTGTGTAAAAATTGAAACTCATAAATAATGACATAAAATCCGTTTCAACGCACAGTGCTTGAATTTATGAGAAATGTGTTCACTTTATCTTATTAAAAGAAAAAAAAATAGTTTTCCGTATAAAAAAATAAAATGCAGTGATAAATATATAAAACGCTGGCGCAGCCGCGGCCACACAGCTGGTCATTAATAAATATTCATTTAAGCGCGCAAAAAGTGGTGAAATATTACAGATTGTAATTAAAAATATCTATCCATCCATCATTCAACCGAAAGACGTCCACTGCTATAGGTCTCCCCCAAAGATCTCTACAACACCGCTCTTACGCCACCCGCAACCAGCGGATTCCCGCAACCTTCACCAGGTACGTCGGTTCACCTTGTGGAGCGCTTACACTCGCTGCGTTTTAATGGCAATTAAAAATAAGCACAATAGAAATTTTAAACTGTCAGTTATCTAGTTATAATTATTTTTATAAGACGCTGCAAGCTTATCACTTAGGCGGAGGCGTAAGACGGGCGTCTAGGGTTGCCGGAAATGAAAGGCACGATGCGTCATAGGAAGTTGGTCGGTACAATTGCCTGAATGAGAGAGGTATTTGCTGCATTGGAGAGCTAACGAGTGTTGACGTTAAGAACTTATGCACTCAGGGTTTTTGTATTCATATGCAATGAACATAGACCTTCTTATTTTATAGTACGGCAAGAACATTAGTTTTGTTGATAGTTGATAGTTGATACTTTGTGGATTTTTTTAACGTGAGGAATTCTTACTTAATATGTCAATTACCCATAAAAATGAGACAATAGGAAAATAATGGAAAGCTGGCGTAAACGCCAGGTTTGTGCTCGAGGGGTTAAGATAGCCACTCTCACTGGGAAGTGAATGGTTGGGATGTCAGAATACTAGTGTTTCTTCTTTTTCACCTATTTGGCCAAGGAGTAAGAAATAATTTTTCATTACCTCCTGCTGATGTGGCCCCACCACGTTGAGAGCATTCTTCTGCGGTCTGACTGGTCCAGTGTTGAAACAAATGTATCAAACATTATTACAAGGAATAAAGTAGATACAAGTAGCATTACCCATATCTCATGTACGCCAATAAATAGACATGCAGATATTCATTTTTTTTAATGCACGTTTTATGCTCAGTGCTTTGATCACAATCTCACCTGATGTTAGTTGACGATGTGGTCCAGGATGGTAAACACACTAAACCTAGGTACTGGTTCTCAAGTGATGCTGCCGGGACACACCTATTGGTATTTGGCGACAGGTTTTCAAACTTGAGATTGGTAAGCTACCCAGACAGGCATTATTAGAAAATGCCCTACTACCATGCAATGGGTCCACGCGATGTTTTCCTTCACCGAATGCTCAGGCCGATTTTAGAGTTAGATGGGTGGGATCGAACCCGCGTCGATTGATGAGCAATCCGGCCGCCGTACCCACTGCGCCATCATCGCTTAACATACATTCATACACACAAACACACACACATATACTCATGCATATGCAGACGCAATATAACACAGACACGAAAATATTTTAGAAAATAAATTATTATTATTATTACTAATGCGCCTCAACCCGACTGTGTTCGTAGACATTTGTAGTATCTTTAAATAACTGAGAAATAGGCGAACTGTAGTCGTAGCATATTTTTAGCAATCATTGGTAAGTAGGAAATGTGACAATTTACGGACTTAATTTTCAACCGTGGACCATTTACGTTTAGGACCCATTAGGATGAGTAATAAACATGATGGAAGCTTTAAAAAATATTCACCGCAATCTGGCGTCGTCGACCGACGCTTCAGGACGCCTGAATTAGATATAACGTCAATTTAACTTGGGAAATCATCCCGGGACACGATCTACGTGTACTTATTATCTTTAAGTTTAAGTTAAGTTTACCCCTACCTTACTATTTAAATTAATAAGAAACAGGTATTAAAGCTAAATGTATGCATATTATCATTACCTACTTCATAAATACATCATGTCTCATTTGTTAGTGTAGTCGGATTTCACGTCGATAAACGCAGGTTCGAACCCACATATATGATTCTATAATAAGGATGAGCATTCGGCGAATAAAAACATCACGAGGAAACCATTATAGTAGTAATTTAATTTTGTAATAAAACACGTGTAGCTAGCTAGTTACCATGATAAATTTGGAAAATTTATCTCTAAATATCTATAGGTGTAAACTTAACGTCAAGTGAGATTACAATCAAAGTAATGCAATAACTACACATAGTAGTATAAATAAAATAAAAAGTCAAATATAAAACGTACAATGTGAAATGTAAAATAAAATAAAATGAAAGTGAAATTGGCTTAAAGTATCACAACTGTACGACTACGAATTTATGCTAAAAGCTAATTCGTAAAATGTTCAAATATATGTACAATCATCACATTATATATGTATTATCATCACACAATTACAATAAAATGGGTTACATACCCCAGCTCGCTACATCACGGCCAGTTAGTACATACATATGGTTTTTGAATAAAAACAACGTGAACCAACAACTGCGGAGGTTGGCATCGGTGTGGAGCAATGAATTAGTAAGCGAACTCGAATGGTTAGCGAAGACGCCCGGAATAAATGCACTGCCACTCACACTACAATGTAACATAAATGAAATGAAACAAGCAAAATTTTTATCTCTGAAGTCCCTATTCTGCAGTTCAAACTTGTATCAACACCCTAGCAAGACGATAGAATGTTCCATGGATTCTCGTGTTACCATGGAATTAATGCTTTGTGCTATTATTTTTAATTCACTTCATTTATGCACAATAACAAAAAAAACTATACTGCGTAAAACGCCTCAAAAACACGCGATATAGACTCCTATAATCCAAGTTATTGAATTAAAGCCACTAATAGCTACTACGTGACAGATTGAAGTGTCGCCGGGAAGTCGCAAAATAAGTTTTGTTTTGTTTGCCGTTTTATTTTTACCAATCTGCAGTGATTTCTGTCACGTGATATACTTAATCGCATCAATAACACTCATAATATTGGCTTATAGTATATATTGCTACTTCAAAAAACAGTTCGTAAGTCACTTTGAATTGGAGCTAGAGACAGTACTAATCTGGGAAACAAAAAAATATGACAGTGAACTTTAATTATTACGAATATACGAATTTAATTTATATCACATCAATTAGTACAATTATTTTATGGTTTGTAACAATAATGGATTCGGTGACAATTTTAAATCGACAAATTTTAATATTAGTAAAAAACGTTTTAAAATTATTTTGCAACTGTTACACGTCGGTGTAAATGCAAGCTAGGCATTATGCATGGGTAAGTTGAGCAAAATCTGCAGCAACCGCGATGTGTTCTCGCATCGGCACTTCTGAAATATTGAAATTGTGCAAATAAATGCGCTCATTAACTTTTTTATTCTCTACTATTATATTTAGTTGTAATCGGATAAATGGATAAAAGTGTATTTTGTTTGATTGTTCAAGTGCTATTTCTTTTTATCTATAATAGGGATTTCAGAAATCTATTGTTGTCGCGTTGCGTCACAATGAGAGAGTTATAAAGCGCGAAGGGTATAACTGCAATTCGGACTGATTATGCTAAATGCAAAATAGATGAAAACATCACTTCATATTCCCCAGTTTCGTCGTCCAAAACTGGATCGATTTTATTTTATTTTTCTTTCAATTACAAAATAAGAAGCCAGTCTGGTTATGTCTTTATTTATTTCTCTATGTCTTTATTGCTTTTATTTGTTAATGTTTTTGAGGAATGTCTGCAAACGATAGTAATACCAGGCATTTTTCCTCATTTTTTGAAAACATAAAAAATTCAGAATGGCGCATGACGATACGGTATGGGCATGTGGTGTATATATATTATATTGTATAAAATATTTACTATAATGTTATTACCCAGGGAGGAAACAGGGGAAAACGTTTATATGGATATAAAAAGGGTCATCTGCATTTCCTTTTTTTTACACGTTATAGGCTCAGTGGTTTGACCACTATCTCACCTGATGTTAAGTGAAGATGTGGTCCAGGTGGTAAACACACTAAGCCTAGAGGTACTGGTTCTCAAGTGATGCTACCTGAACACACCTGTTGCTATTTGGCGACAGGTTTTAAAACTTGAGGGTGGTAGCTACCCAGGCGGGCATTGTTAGGAAATGTCCTACCACCGTGCATAGTTACGATTTGTAATAGTATTTTTATTTATAATTTCAAAATACTGTATTACAGTGACCATAAAAAAATTCTTTTCAAAGAATTACTAATTTAAAAAGTCACAGAAGAATTAATAACTTTTTCCTGAATGCTAAAATGATCACATTCTGGACTACATTTTCTGATTGTTTTTGTGTAAAAAAATTTCTTCAGTATATTCTGCAAGTGACATTTAATTAATTAGTATTCTTGTCTTGGTAATTAATTACGTTTATTTGTTATCTACTTTTTAGTGTGACATTAAGTTAATTGGCAATGTCAAGAAATCATTAGAAGAGTATGTAAAGAAATTAAGTTAGCTTCATTTTATTTTATTGCTGTTTCGTTTATTTGTAATTATGTTGTTACGCTTTGTTATAGTGTTCTTTTTAAAGATTAATTTTATTTTATTATATACTCGTAGGATTTGAAGCGATGATGACTCAGTTGGTAGTGTAGTCGGATTCCGCCTTGATCATCGACTTAAGTTCGAACCCACCTATGTAATTATTTGAACGTGCGTTTTCGGTAAAGGAAGATAACATGAGGAAACGAATAGGACGATCGTGGGACACAGTAGATTAATAATGCCAGCCTGTGTAGCTAACACCCTTGAGCATGAAAATCTATCACCAAACACCAATAGGTGTGTTCCGGCAGCATCACTTGAGAGCCAATGCCTCTAGATTCAGTATGTTTACATCGTTGTTTAAACCTATACAGATTTTGTTTTTAAATTATGTATTAAACAAATGGTTATACATGTATCTGTATATAGAATATGAACTCGTAACTGTTATTAAAGATAGATAAACATTTGTAAATTTGATTTGATTCCGTGATCGATTTTAATATGTCGATTACCCATAAAAATGAGACAATAGGAAGACAATGGAAAGTTGGCGTACTCGCCAGGTTAGTGCTCAAGAGGTTAAAGTCCCTGGGTATTTTTCTCAGATATCTCCAAAGTAACGATTTTGTTTTTATTATAAGGTTTTTAGTTTAAGGTAGTAAGTTTTTATTATAATTATAACATATTTTATTATAAGTAGATACAGATAGTAATTAATTAATTGCCTTAAATAGTTTCATGAAGGTTAAAACCTCAAAGGCATGATATAATAAGTTTATGGCGCCGTAATTAAATGTGTAAGAACATCGGTTAATGAACTAAAGAGAAAAATGTATTGAATTGTTTCATCTTTGCCCATTTATATATAGATGATCAGTATTAATAACATTCGAAATTTCAAAAAAGCATACTACATATTCAGAAAAGGAAAAAAGATCTATACTGTACATACACACGATGTTTTAATGTGTAAACTAAAACAAAAAAACCGTCCGTTAATCTTTTTTCCCTTTGACCAATAAAAAAATTCGGTTGAAACTTCCTTAGTCAAATATAAAATGTAACTCCATTTTTTATTTGCACTTGTACTCCATCCAGTCACTGTTTCAACATTCAAACAGACACATGATAAACACAAACAAGGGAGTCGGTTGTTTTATTTAAATAACAGCAGCATTGTATGCATTACTCATGTTTGACAAGTTTTTCTGAATCGCCACAAGCTTTGCGTCGTTTTTTATTACTGATTTATTAAGAATTTTGCAGGGAGAAATATGGTTGCCTATTTTTGGAGTTTTACTGCGTGATCGCATCAGCAAGCAATGAGTAGGTCTGCAGTAGAACCAATGCCCGATAGGGCTAACGGTTTCTCGAATAGCGACCACATACTGGAAATCGCAGTACGGTTATGACCCTAACGAGGTGTCTGACAGCCTAGTGAAGGTTGCAGAAATCCGCTGGATGCGGGTGGCGCAAGACCGATCGCTGTACATATCTCTGGCGAAGGTTTATGCCCAGTAGTGGAGGTATTTTCGCTGATGATAATAAGAGAGAAATAATGACGTCACGAATCATATTCGTCCGATATCTGCAAAATTAATTATTACTAATCAAAGGTCCAAAGACGTGAAATCAAAACATAAAACAATATTATTATCCTTTTAAAGTCGAAAGCGTTTAAATATATTTCGAAATTAATTTACTACCGCAGATTTTAATATTTATAATATGTAGGTACTATATTAAAATACAAGTATATTCCCAGTGCTTGTAACTAAGCCGGGGCCGGTGTGGTGCGGCGTAGCTCGGGAAACAAGATAAGGCTAAAGTTTATGTTAAACTAGGTTCTTGACTTGCACGCGTGTTACACGGATTCTACACGTACAATCTATAATAATTATATATATCTGACAAAATATATTCACAGACTGAGAAAAGGAATTAGATCGAATTACAAGTACGAATTTTATCTGACATTTAAGTAGTTTTAATCATTAATCATCATCATCATTTAGTGCGTGTGTGTGTGTTTGTGTGTGTTCATCATTATCGTGCGTGTGTCCCCCCTTTATCACAATCATTATATCTGGAAGTTCAGCGGCTAGTGTGATCAAGGTATGTGCATTATATCTTTACTGTGATTAGATGGATATAAACTGTTAAAAGTCTCGTAAGGTCTGTTCAGGGTTTTACCCAGAGTAGTAGAAAGCCACTAATGACATTTCTGCGGTGCGTATGCTACATATTTTAAGTGATATATGTAGTTTCATTATAGTGGATAAGTGAAATATATTGGAAATAATAACACGAAATATTAATAGCCACCATTTTACTAAAGCATTAATGGAAAGTTGCAAGAATAATAAAATTTCATTCAATCCACTTATGATTTTATATACTCACACACAATACCCATGAATCAAGAAGAAGAAAATTATATACACAAAGTAATGTTAAAACAGACATTTCTTTTTATCTACATCCTAGTATAATATAAAAATTCGCTACAAAGTTCTAACAAAATACTTATTTTACTATATACTTATACAGACCCGTTACCATTATTAAACCCTTGAGCATTAACCTGGCGCTTACGTCAGCTTTCCATTGTTTCATTTTTATTGGTAATAGACATATTAAAAACAGGAAAGTCTATGTAAAATCGTGAAAAACAAAATGTTGTTGCCGGGATTTTAATCTATATAGCAGTCCGTATTTTTAATTCATTAATTTGTAGTACTTAACCAATAAAGGCATTTTACCTTACATACTTGGTTATTGTGCAGAAGAGAATTGTATTGATAATAATAACACGGATGGAGAATTCTGAGATCTCCTAAACAGTCTGTAGAAAGTTATAAAAAGGCCGCCATTTTGTCGGAGTGTTGTCACGATCGCGCTTCAAACGTCAGACTTGGCTGCATGGTTACATTAAAAAACTATACCCTAGTATGTTGTATTATTTTTTTTAAATGTTATATTACAATAAACCTGTGTTCGAGAGATTAAAATCACCTTTTCACTGCGTGTAATTATGTTTCGTGTTACAAACAAATTAAACGCTTATTAATCAGGCTGTAATTTCCTTTTTGTAATTTTATACGATGTTATTTTGATTTCGATGGGTGAATGTGTTTTCGAGCTTCGTTTAAATATTTATGAAAAGGTGTATTGTGTTCTTGTTTAATTTGTCCATGTATTAAGTTCGAAACGATTTTATTAAACGGAGCGAAAATAAGTAGGAATTTTTAAGTGGTTAATTTCGTATGATTTAAAAAAAAATAAAAATAAGAAGTAACTTCTAGAATAATAATGATAAAATATAATTATACTAAAAATAAAATAAATTAGTACAGATTCAATAACCATTATAAGGTAGATCGTGTTTGAGAATTTTTATTTATTCTTGCAGTATCGTATGTCGGTGTTTAGTATAGGTAAATCATGATTTCTTTACGCTTAAAATCTTGAACTTGCCTTTTTGCTATCTAATCAAATGGGAATATGGAAATATTATAGGAAAATTTAATCGGAAACATGGTGCTTATATAGAAGACATATACATACACTTAACATACCTTAGATATATCATGGGATGTAAACGCTGTTACACGGCCGCCTTAGAGACACTGATACTTTAGGTCGTACTAATGTGTGAGGCGTAGTGCTTATCTAATGTGGCGATAGCTTCTCTGATGTGGACATGTGTTTCGGAAACCAGATGAGATCTTGGACAAACGCATCTTTACCGTGAGCTTGAAAAAAGCAAGCGAAAGCTAGGCGGTTAGCTCTTCTGGCGGACGGCCCCGGGAGGCGGACGGCCCCGGGGGATTTTAGTGGGTATTTCCGGGCGCTTCACGCCCGGGTGAGTCCCACACTGGCACGGAGTTCGTCCCTCCGAGCCCCCTTATCTATTGCATTGGGGGACTTCGGTCTCACTAATGCAATAGGTAAGGGTAGTGCGTAAATGCATTTCCCCCCGACAAAAAAAAAAAAAGGCGGTCAGCTCTTACGATATAAGGATCTGACATAAAACGTTGCCAAAGTAATTCCTGTGAATGAGAAGGTATTGCTGAGAAACGGTCAGAGTGGAGAACCTTTATAAATAAAAAAATAAACTCGTGATAAAGAGTGGAGCTGGATTGTGCACATACAAATTGTTGAAAGTTACCTTTTATTATACGAAAAGGACTAAAGGAAAACTCGTGTTTTGGCGTGAAAATAAACATTAAATAAATAAAATTGAAGTTTCTCTTTATAATATCTTCATAATAGCTTTTTACTAAATACGTGTAAATGTATATAAGTTACTTATATAAGACAAAACTTTTTTAATTAAGAACAAAACCGACTTCAAAAGAATATACTAAATAATAACTACACTAAAAAGTAAATAAATAATTACTTTATTAATCTACTTGCGCTAAGTTCGATATGTCCTTTGTTTTAATACCATTAATAATTTTGAAACCGGTGCTCCTCCTTTTATAAGTCGGTTAAAAAATATAAATAAATGTAAATTTATGTCTGTCTGACTGTTTATTCCGGCTAATCTCAGAAAAAGCTGAATCGATTTCGACGAGACTGAGGAAATAGTTAAAGTTATAAAGTACATATACGACAAAGGTGAGGTTTAGGCGACTTTAAGGAAAATATTTCGCCTTCCTTGTAAAAAATAAATTAAAACCAATTAAATTGTGAAAAATGATACGCGAGCGGATCTGCGTGAATATCTAATCAACAAAAAGTATAAGTACAAAGCATATATTAGCGATATCAAACATTTTTATTACCTACAAATATTAGAACCATGTATTATTTTACTTTGTAACAATAAAATAATATCGCGGTGTGTACGTACGCTTTCTCTTTGATATCGAAGCCTATTGAATTTTATTATAAAAAATAATAACTTTTTTTTATATGGTAGATATTCTATTGTTACTCTGTTTGTGGAATCTTTGTTATAACGTAAACAATTTTAATATATATTATGTAACAAGTTATATTGTAATTATATTTCTAACTGCCCGAAGTGTACCTACAATCAATATTTTATTTTCAGTATATAGGTAATTGAAATTAGACTAGAGACAGTTTATCAATTTTAACTTTGTTAAGTGACAATGATGTAATGCATAGATAAATAATGCTTAGAATTATGAATTGGCATATGTTATTTGTATTACCAATTAATTTGTTTTTGTTAAAATAGAATTTAATCACCAGTTTACTATGTAATGAAATATAATAAGCTATATCATGGCTCATGGTATTGCTATGGTCCCGTTACCTTGGTAACCGTTGCCAGGGTAATTTCATTTGCGCTGTGCGAAGCGATTAAACCACATCTAGTATTGGAATAAAAAATGTTTTTTTACTTACTAACTTTTATCACTGGTTTAATCTGCGACCAACCAAAGTAAAATTCATTGTAAGACTACAATATATAGGTTAATGAGCCAAAGTCTTAATTATGCATCGATTTTTACATTTTTAATACGATTTTTTTAATTTCTCTTATACAATTGACAGTAACTTTTGACACAAACTCATTCTCTTTCCAACACTTCAAAGATTTATCTTCCAAACATGATGTGTATATCTGTTGTTCTTTTTAAACTGTCTATTTTCGAATACAAACTTCAATTCCGAAAGAGGTTATTATTGTTAAAAAAACTTACTTTCTTTACAAGGCCTTTATCACGTCAAAAAATAAACAAAGACTTTCGGTAGCTTCAATAGTTTGTTCATATCTCTTATTTGGATTTGGATCGGTAAAATCTTATTGTCAACAGAATTACTGTCATAAAATCTTTTATCGAAATTAGTGGCTAATACTGGCAACGACTCAGAATATATATCCATTTTGTTACAAATATGATATTATTATTTAATCTAAATATACACACGTAATTAATCTCAGAGATAATTATTAATATATCCAGCTTATGCACGATAATGGTTTGTTAGACTATCATTAATTACTACATGCGGAATCCAATATGATAATGTTTAATATATAATTATGTTATACGTGAAGCGTTTAATTAGTTCTAAATTAATATGCATCGGTGTAACGTATACTGGATAGGGTATTATTTCAAACAGTATGAAGTTTGTATGTAGACACAACTTTGAGCATTACTATCGATCGAAACGAATCTTCGAAAAATAGTATTCCCTTACGTTATCGTTAAAATGAAATTATGCCTGAAATAGTACGCTCAATACTCAAAGAAAGTAATTGGGCACCCAGCCTCAGAGTTTTTATATAGTAAAAGTCAATATTAAGCTATTTCTATTAAAAATACTATTAACGTATATAGGCAGGTAAATACCTCATCAGTCGCCGCAGGGGGCGACGCGGTGGCATGCATTGCAATCCCGTATCGCCCCCATCCCAAATGCGGCGGACGGCCCCGGGGGGTTTTAGTGGGTATTTCCGGGAGACTCTCGCCGGGTGAGTCCCACACTGGCACGGAGTGCGTCCCTCCGTGCCCCCTTACCTATTGCATTGGGGGACTCCGGTCTCACTAATGCAATAGGTAATCTTTGTCTGTCCACCTGTTTTTCGTCTGTCCCCATGTTCTTCGTCTGTCCCCCTGTTCTTCGGCTGTCCCCCTGTTCTTCGTCTGTCCCCCTGTTCTTCGTCTGTCCCCCTTTTCTCTTCCTGGGTATTCCTCTCCTTTCTAGGTCTTGTCGATGGAGACAAGATGAGTGAAGGAGAGGGACCCAGATTTTTCTTCTTCAGTGGCGGGCTTCTTCCCCTATTTCTTTGCCCGCCACTGACCTATCCCTTTTTCCATCTATTGGGGGGCGAGAAGTATATCTTGCCCCCCGGATTGTAGACCACTTTCGGTCTTACCTCTTTCGAGAGGTGGGCGAAGAGGTGGGGTTGTAGAGGTACTCCTCCATCCACACTGGGCCATTGCACGGACGAGGCCCGGTGGGTTCGCTGCAGGGGGCGACGCGGTGCTTGCGAAAGCCACCCCGTGTCGCCCCCATCCCAAATGCAGCGGACGGCCCCGGGGGGTTTTAGTGGGTATTTCCGGGCGCTTCACGCCCGGGCGAATCCCACACTGGCACGGAACTTGTCACTCCGTGCCCCCTTACCTATTGTATTGGGGGACTTCGGTCTCACTAATACAATAGGTAAGGGTAGTGCGTAAATGCATTTCCCCACGACAAAAAAAAAAGAAAAGGTAAATACCTCATCATACTATGATGGCATGTTGAACTGGCGAGTATTTTACGTTGCTTTCCCAGCACTCGGTCCAATTTTGGACGGCTTGGATAATTAACCCCTTGAGCACTTACCTGGCGTTTACGCCAGCTTTCCGTTGTCTTTCTATTGTCTTATTTTTACGGGTACTCAACACATTAATCAGGGTATGTGTGTAGGTGTAGTAATGTGCAGAAACAGTGCACGCTTAAGAGGAAGCGCGGTCGGCAACAAGTTTGAATAATATATATTTCAGAAATCTATTATTATTGCGTTGCGTACCAATGAAACATAATAAAAACGAAAGGGACAACTGCAGCTCGAGCTGATTATATATATAACATTTTTAAGCAAATTTGTCGGACGTCTAAAACTGACGGTAAAACTCGGACATTTTTTTTCATCAAAACGTACGGGCATAACTGTGGTGGATATAAATATATTATATGGTATAAAAGTATTTACTATAATTACATTATCCAGCAAAAAAACAGCGGTACACGTGTGTATGGAACAAACACCGACCACAAAACCTCTTAAAGATTGCTCGATTTATGAAGGAAAAATGATAGGAGCGGAATTGAGTTGAGCTGAAAAAATTACCAACGTAAAAAAAATCAATTGTTTATATTTTATTACATCAAGTTTCCACAATACACACGCAATCCCGAACTCGAACTTAATTCTTTCATTATGATAAGTCGTGTTGTGAGACGACATTCTTGTCTGTAGTATCTAACGATGTAACGTATTCTGGTTTCTAATTAATAGTAGATAAAGCGGTTCACGTGCGTGCGAAAGCGTAATCTATACTCTATACTAACGATATGCAACGAATAAACATAAAAACTACTAGACCGATTTGGATGAAATTTGGTTTGGAGATAGTTTGACATCCAGGGAGTGAAATAGTTTACATTCCGAAAATGCCAAGGGAACGGGAACTACGTGGGTAAAATCGCGGAGATCAGCTAGTCTTTGATTTTGAATTTTGTTTAGCAATTAGCTATTGTAGATTGTTTAAGAAGGAATGTTATAACAAAAAAGTATTCCAGATTTCTATTCACAATAATAAAATATTGTCATGCTACGATGTTCAGACTTTTTGAAACAACTCAATTAATGTCCTAAAACATTTCTTTTGATGGCTCATTCATTTCTTGATTTATTCAAAAACTAATTTAATGTATTTAAAAATTTTCCCGTTCTGACGAGCATGATGTATAATTGCAATTTTAAAAAAATGATGATGCAGTATGTATTACGGTCGGATTCCGCGTCAAATAACGCGGGTTCAACGCGGGTAACTTCAATTTTTGGTAAAGGAAAACATCGTGAGAAACCCGTACCATGATGGTAGGGAATTTTCTAATAATACCTGTCTGGGTAGCTAGTACCCTCACGGTTGAAAATACGTCACCAAATAGCAATAGGTATGTTACTTAATGTGTTTCCCATCCTCGACCAGATCATGACATAACATTAGTTGAGATTATGGTCAAAGCACTAAGATTATAACGTGTAAAGAAAAAGGATAAGTAAACAATGCTCTATCTCTCCTTTCCTCTTATGGGTATAGCAAAAGTGGGTGATCATTTTTTATTCTCAGTTGCTACTTGCAGTTTATTTTGACATTGATTGATTCAACCGAAAAACTCCACTGATGGACATTGGTCTCCTCCAAAAAGGGGGTATTACCATATCGCCACGCAGGCGGTTTGGCGATCGCAGTAGGTGTTTGTGGTACTCAGAGGATGCTGCTACCCATCCCCTGGTTTATATCCCTTAGTTCGCCTTTTACGACACCAACGGGTAGATATGCGGTGGTACCATTCTTCGCTGGTACCACACGACATGATGATTATAATTTAGACATAATAATATAGAACGCCTGACTAAATACCCCCGGTGTTCTTTCGTTCATCTATTTGGCCGGGGAGCAAGAATTGCTCTATAGTTTCCGGCCGACGTGGGCCTTTCTTTGAGGGCCTTCTCTCACTTCCTATGATGCTTAAGTAATACACACCAAAGTGTGATTCAAATTCAAAAATTACCCTTTCCGCTTACTTTGATTTTTTGGCAATTCCAATAAATTACAATAATTGGTTGCTAAACTACAAATTGTGTATTTATAGTTTGACCACAATTTTATTTAGGTACGTTAAATTTTATTGCTAACAAAATGCCCCTAAAGTATTACATGTACATAAATTTAAGTTGATTTTTAAATCTTATAAGGTACTAGAAAACTATTGATTTGGTAAATTTTGGTAAAGCTCTACATACATAGAATATTTTAGAAAAGAATGGCAACAACAAAGCATATGTTTAATCAAGTAGAAAAAATAGTAAGCATATAAAAATCAAACGACGTATAAAATGAAATGATACAGATGATGAATGTGATTTGTAAATACAAATTCTTGTCCTATAGCTATAATAGCGTCCGAAGGGGCTACGATTAGACTCACAAACGTTCATTCATTTCACGTCATTGCAACAATAAAACAAAAAAAAAAAAAAACATGTTTTATTGTTACTTCTATTTATGGAACGATATAAAAATGCGAAGACAAATGTTGGAGTTAAATAAAATTACACCCGTAGGGTTGTCACTTAAGTAAACATATTGCTATCAGTACTCGCATGAAACTTTAACAAAATATGATTTATTAATAATTTCATTTTTTATTATATTGCGAGCGTTGTACAGCTGATATATGTATATTGTCGTTTACTTAGTAGATAGTAGATAAAATGTAATAATAAAGAAGTAGCAATGTTTATATGAATGTAATGAAATATTTCTAGTGATAAATTTAACCTGATTAAGATTGCCCGTATAAGTGTTAACACCGGATTCTCTTTATCAGAGCCTTTATTTAGTTTTTAGTTGTCACCACTGAGGAGTTTAGCTGGAACATGACGGGACAGCCCTAAGTAAAATCAAGCATGGTAACGGAAGCATCATCCATCACGGCACTTCCTCCAGCGCCTGGAATTGTTTCACAGTCACGCAACCCTTATTACAACCCTTTACTTGTATAAAACGACGCCATTTTTATGCTGCCCGGGTCAAGATTCATTAATCTTGCTATTCGAATAGCAGTATTATTTATTATTAAAAAGATTATAAATGTAAAGGCATCTAATTCTGAAAGATACGCCTGTCCTTCATATTAGCGAGTATTCAATTAAGAACTAACGTTTATTTCCATTTTTGATCACCGTTTTTTTCTTGGATTTTACTTTTTTTTTAACAAACATTGTATATAACAAAATAACATAAACAAAATTTATTATAGTAGCATAACAAGTGAATTTCACATGCGAGCATATTAATAATGAACTGACATTAACAAAATATGTATATAAATAAATAGTACACTATAGTATTCCTATGAATGTCTCTACTGTATTTATTCATAATGATAAGTTAATTCTATATCCACATGTATTATTAACCCCTTGAGCACTTACCTGGCGTTTACGCCAGCATTCCATTATTTTCCTTTTGTCTTATTTTCATGGGTACTCGATACATTAATTAGAAATGACTGTAAGTATATAATCCTGAACTTTTTTCTGTTTTGATTTATTCATGACGTGGTTTGCGACACGCACAAACATATTATTTACAAGAAATTGCAATCTCGGTACATTCAAAACAGTAATTCGGTACTTGATTTAAATTGTTTATATTGATGTCTAGCACAGCGGTCTATCTATTACAGACTCCCAAAATTAAGGTCACCACGTCGAGGGTGAATTTATGGGACGGTCGTAAATAACAAGTAGTGGCCAGTTTTTTACGGGCGGTGCAAAGATAATATTGAGTGTTCACAAACTTTGTTCATGTGTAACCTATCACACATTGACACTGTATGAAAATGTTATTTATATCACATATTTTATGTCCTAATTAAATACGACGACGACCTGGTGAAGGTCGAGGGAATCTGCTGGATGCGGGTGGCGTAAGACCGGTCATCGTGGAGATATTTGCGGGAGACCTATGTCCAACAGTGGACGTCTTTCGGTTGAATGGATGGATAGAATTAAGAAAGAAAGAAAGAAAAAGAAAGAAAAAGAAAGAAATTTATTGTTGGATAGCAAATATATACATTACAAATACAAAAACACACACTTTAAATAGTCACGAGTGAATCCAAACAATAGCCCCCTATTCAGCTACTTGTTGTAGCATCACCTTGCGGTAGACACTGCAACGCTGGTTTTCAATAGGGGGCTTTGACATGCACAGACGTTCCGTCGATAGATAGATAGAAAAAAAAAAATTAAATAATGTACTTTTTAAAATGATTAAATTGTTTATATAAGCAACATAGTTTTGATGGTCGAAGAAAAACATTAATTCCTAATACCTAGCAAAGTCTAAATATTAACTACATAGACAGGGTTCACTTATCAATAGTAAAATGATTTGATTAAAAATTTTCTACATTTATAAATTCCATTAATCTCTACTACTACTTGTGTTCTAAAAGTATGTTTTTTAATAAGTATAAAATATATCTAATAATATAATATTTAAATTGTTTTAAAAACGGTGATAAATCGCTCTTACATGCATAACATAACTGAAAAAAATAGATTTCAGAAAATAAATCGACTACTTCAAAACTATGATATTTTAAGAAATAACAATGCAATGGCTAACGTGTTAGTTGTATAAAAAATCGACTTAGTTGTCTGGCACTTAGTTCTAGTAAACTATTATCGTCACAGCTTCCTATCCTTTATAGAAATTGATCTCTATGAACTGTGGCCTTAAAGTAGTACCAGATTAACTATTAACAGGTGCCATAAAGCTATTATTTAAAAGAAAATTTCATAATTTATCCCCAAACGAAAAAAATGTTTCTTATATCATATGGAGGAGTTCATACGACAGATTTATCGAAGCAACAATTTCCGTGAAATATATTTTTTTGAAATGTCAAAAGCAATACTTGGGAATATGTTTATCGCATTACGGCTTCAAGTATAATATTTCGCTTTCGCCGAATTGTTCTTATTACATTTGGTATAAAATCAGTGTTATTTATATTGATTTATTCTGCATATTAGTTATGCTAAGAGATTATCTCTTTGAGGGTGTTTAACATGACAAGATGATAAAAGTGCTCAAATTGTTTCGATTACATTGAAGTAATTTACATTTACGTATGCCTCTATAAAATGATCAAATGTATTTTGCTATAAATTATGGTTGTATCATATAGTAATGTAATTCATTTTATATTTCCCAGTACATGGTCTAATTTGTTACAAATGATTATGATACCACAAATGTTGGTATCATGGAGTTTTTAGCATTAAATAGCTAAAAATAATTTACTGAGCTTAAACCAGACCAGACTAAGCGATGTTAGCTAAGCTTCTCATTATCGTTTATCATTCACGTTCATGTTACCTTTGAGGAGCTAATCTCCAGTCTAGCAACTTTGTACTTTTTTTAATAGGATATAGGCTCAGTGCTTTGACCACAATCTCACCTGACGTTAAATGAAAATGTGGCCCAGAATGGTAAAAACACTAAGCCTAAAGTTACTGGTTGTCAAGTGAACACACCCATTGGTATTTGGCGACAGCTCTTCAAACTCGAGGGTGGTAGCTACCCAGGACAATATTAGGAAATGCCTTACCAACATGTTATATTTTCCTCACGATGTTTTCCTTGCTGAAAGCTCAGGCTGATTTTAGAGTTGGATAGGAGAAATTAAAACCGCGTCCACTGACGCGGAATCCGGCAGCACTATCCACTGCGCCATCATCGCTTCAATATACTTACTATATTTATAAACTTTTCGAGTCAAAATCAAAATTATCAAAAGATAACAACAAAACGACAATATTAGGTACTTATTCGTGTTCAATCAAAGACGATAATTCAACTTCAGGGAGGCAGGGAAAATGTCGGTTTGGTAGAGTATTAAACATTCATAAGAGCCTTCGAAAAACATTTCTTCCCGTTTCTACGTGTTCGATTTCCGACTATGTTTGCATTAACCTCAGGAACCCTTTTATTTACGAGGAAATAAGAGTTTTCGTTTAGAATTTATGAACAGCTTAGCTTTTGTAATAATCTTTCGGTGTGTACCATATTATGCCTACATACTGTGGCGCAGAAGCGATAATATTGTCTATAAATAAATATTAATTGCTTTATCTAACAATATATATTAATATACGTAATGTCTTCTTGTATATTTTTTGTTATTAAATGGACCATACGAATACGCTGGTTTATAATTGGCTATTGGTTTTTATGTCTCCAGATATGATTCAGAACCAGCTTCCAATATAGCATTTTGTATATAAAATAGTAATTTATAAAAGCACATGTAACATATAGATATTTGTATACACTACATTTCATTTTAATATTAAACCTATACTGACACAATGCAAACGTAGCTTCAAAACTAATTAGATTGTTTGCCAGTGACCAGTTATTACCTACCCATTTGGTAATGAGAGACACAATACGTTATTTTTGGTTAAATAAAATTTATTTTCGTGGCATTGCAATGTACGTAAATCGTAATATTATTTCAACCAAATATTTTTAATTATCCCCTTGAGCACTAACCTGGCTTATACGCCAGTTTTCCATTGTTTTCCTATTATCTCCCTATTGTCTCATTTTTATGGGTAAACAACATATTCAATGACAACATAATCAACATTATTTAATAATTTAATATTGTTTGCGATACCAATGTTTTCTTTCTAGAACAGCTCTTTTGTTCAAATTATATTTATACGAAATTAAATAAAACACAATAGAATCCCAATGATGAATTTTATTCTAATTTAATTAAATTTAAGTGGAAACATGAATTCTTTAACATGAATCTAAAGAAGGAAACACTATTTTATTCTTAATAACTATGAAATACTTATCAAATTAACACAATATGTCTTTCATGTTGTCATCGTTCAAGTAGCGTATTAAATAGAATAAATTATAATACGTTGAACGAAAGCCATTTATGGCACGACTTTACGGTATCCATAATGTTAACACTCATTAGTAAGAAAACAAAAACAATAATTACATAAACGAAAATGTTTATATATAAATTATGCAAAATAATGTATTGTAAAGAAGATCGATTGGAAAATGTGCCTAAAACGAGCTCAGAGTGATTAGAGAGATTTGAAACTGCTTCAATGCGATTTCACACTGCCTTCTCCTATTTTGAAATCAAACAAAATGTTTGCTCGCGTATTTATACAAAATCTTAATCGTACGGCCAAATCATTAGGAATAATAGTCAATTTCTCGAATCATGCATAATATTATATTACTTTCACATAAAAATAAGTAATTCCTTCTAAGTCATTTGTAGCTTTTACGATCTCAAAAATACATTGCCAGAAATAAATAAAAATATCCATGAGATCTAAAAGCAGTTACTGTAGTAGTCATTTGTTAAAATAATTATTTTAACGTACTCACTCCAATAATTTGGCCACCATTGTATTTATTAACATTTTCTTATTGACAAACCGATTCACGACCTTTCTTATACCATAATGCGACTTTATCAAAATAAAAGCTTAATTTTAAAACGCAGAAAAGTCTACGATGTAAGATTATGCAGAAAATGTTATCACCGTTTAACATTTTAATAAATGTAACATGTAAATACAATCAGATGTTTTTTTTACGAACTACTGTATTTGAATATTCCATTTTATTAAGTTCGTATTAAAATTAAAAGTTTATCTTTAATATTTTTGTATGTAATTAATTGTAAAGAATTACTATTCAGTTTCTGCCTTATTAATATTGTAAAATACGTTTGCAATATCTTTAACTGTTAATTTCAAAATAATGCATAGTTTTTTTTTTCATTTATATTGTATTAACATCTATCGATTTCTCTAATCACACTTCACAATCTTTTAAGCTCGTATGTGCCGAGTAAGGTCTACTTATTTTATTAAAACGTGTAACAATAATTACTGTATTTTTTTTATTACATATATATTATGTTTTATATCTTTATTTTTTAACCATTACATATTTTGAGAAGGCACATGAAAATTTATCTTACAAACAAATTAGTGAATCGAAAATGCGACGAAATATCTTTCAAATGTTATCGCTATTTATAAGAAAAAGCCAACTGATTTGAACGATTATAGAAATTCAATTCTCGTTTGAAATAAAAAATATCAGTAATCAGCTTCCCGATAAGTTCAATCAGTTACCTCTTCGATCCATCATCATACCTTATAAAATATGTATATAACACAACTTATGAAAAAATCTTACTCACTATATAAAAATACAACAATATTTCATCGGAGTAAAGATGCTGTTCGACAAATTAAATTGATTCTGTATTACTCCTCAAAATTGTCGAACCAACTAACTCAGTGGTACAATGATATGCCACAGATAGAATCTTATTTTGTATATTTATACTGCTACTTTTATTTATTACACAAAAATTTATATAATAAAATAAAATTAAAACACATTAATATATTTGAAATTTAAATTCTCAATTATATAATATAATCTTAATCGAAAATAACTACCGATCTCAATTATATTTCAGCTGTTCCCGTTATATGGTTTGATATTACTTGATCCCGGTGACAATGAGAATTTGTAAAAGTAGTAAATAGCATATTAATTAGCGCGAAATATGTACAGTTTTATAGCAGACACAGCAATAACATTGTGAAATTGCGAAGTTAATGGAATTATTTTGGCATCTGCTGGAGTTCTTGACTAAGTTTAAAAGTTCAATTATGATGCTTCGTTATTTTAATCTGTAAACAACTCGTCAAAGTAATTCCAAAATAATTCAACAATTTCAAATATTTAACATAAAGAACTACAACTACTATGCTAGAAGTAAGAAAAATATACTTTCCAACTAATATATTATAAAAGCTCGTGAAAATATTTTAGAGTCACAAGTGTAATAATTGTCTTTTTTTAAATCCTTTAATACTATAAATATACTATAAAAAAGATATTTAACGATTCAGCGTCTACAAATATACTTCGAAACGTTATGTTTTACAGTTTCATTTTTATTTTTTACTTTTTGTAGTAAACATTCCAAAATGTATAAACGAAATTTTAAGGACTTAAGTAATTAAGAAACATGCAAACTTAAGGTATAGATAGACAAACGAAATACTTATCCCATGTCTTTAAGAACGTGCTGCTTCCAAAACCAAAACCGCTTTAATTATTATAGACGTAATAAAATAGTAACACAAAACTGCATTTATTAAATTTAAAATAACGTCACTTTGGTGAAAGGTTTACTCTATAAATAGTATTGAAAATAATATAATATATAAATGTCGGAGTAACTGTCTTTTTATTATCAAAAGTAAGTTTATAATACTATAAATGCATGCCACTAGCGGGGTGGCAAACGGCAAACACATTGTCAAACAGTCAAACTAATTCATACCTCATAATATATTTATAATAGCGTTCATAGTGAAAACCTCAGTGTTTAAAGAATCGGTTAGAACATTCTAGTGGCTGCTGTGTATATCACAAGTGATTATAATTAGCCGCAAATTCAAATTAACATATCATATTTGATTTGAGTTTCGATTAAGGAAAACATCACTGTGTAGCCATAGCACGGTGTTAGGGCATTGTCTACTACCCGCCTGCCTAGTTGAAAAATATTTTGCCAAATTTCGATAATCTCACTTGAAAGGCAATCATTCTACAGAATTCATGTGAAACCTAAACATATTATTTAAAAAAAATGAACTAAAATAACATTTATAACACAAGAAAACTTAAATTGCATTTTTTATCAAGTTATAAAATTTTACATGTGTTGGGTACAAAATTACGTGATTATTCAATTCGATATTCGATAAAAATATTTCTACATCGAAACTATGGAAGCCAAAATATGACGACATAGCTAAAATCGTCAATAAGATGCGATAAATTTATTAATATTATCATTTTAACATACATCTATGTATTTATTGTAAACATATGCATCTAATATTATTTACAGAGATAGCTTTTCTATTCAACAGTGGTCCTATATAATTTCAAGATGAATAAGAAAATATAGCAGTGGTCCAATAATTTGTTTGAAACTTAATTTTTATAAATCTTCAAAACGGTTACATTACATCGAAACCCCTTGCTGAATACATATTTTGTTACAATTAGTATCCGAAAAAGTTTCAGAAAGAGTAACCGCTGCTAAATAATTTATTGTAAATTTCGCTTAAACCCCACGGTTACAATTTTTTAGAAGAGCTATCTCGTTCTTTCTTTTTTAATTTAAAATTGATTACCATTTTAATATATTCATTTATGATTGTGGTTCTGACCCTGCCTCGTTAAAGCGAAATAACTATTTTAATGGTATCGATATTACAAATTGTTTTATATCTAAACACTTCTAAACTAACCGAAGCTTTAAACATTCTAGGCCGATAGGAACTGAAGACGTAACGAAACAAACTAACAAGAAAACCATTTAAACCAAACTTTTAAACCAATTAAATTAGTGCTCTATAAACTCTTTGACGAAATCTATGTTTAAATAACAACAACGATTTCGTTAACACACAAAAGTAATATCTAATTTTAATCTAAGTCTCACTTACGGCTTAAGTTTCACTTATCCCAAAGCACTGTAATATCGATAGCCAAATAAATAATATTGTTATCATCGGCGCTTCAAATATTTGTTCTACAACCCCATTCAATCTCAATATCGACAATATATTTATTTAACATTAATAATTTTGTTCTGTTCTTTATTAACATCAAAAAATATTCAAACATTTCACTACGTATTATTTATTACCTTAGGGCACTATTATATCATCGTAACAATCCGCTTTTACTTTCAAATTAGCATTAAAGTCACTTTGAAATTATTCACCGGTGATATTTCCTAGATATGTACAGGGCTGTAGAAAGGCGCCGCTGCAGTGGTGGTATATCGTGTGACTATGAGCTATCGGGCTCATCCCAATCGACGTTAGCCCATTGTGGCAGTTCCGTTTCGTATTCCCATCCAGGTCCCTGATTATACAATATTTTTAATTAGTTACGATGTTTTTAAAGTAAAAATGTAAATGTAAAAATGTAAATTTTCTTAGTAGTGTGTATTTGTGGAAAAGTTACCTTATACTTCCAAGCATGAAGATACATGACCAAATCACGCGGTCTGGGATCCCTGTATCGTACGCGACATTCGTAACAATGCGGATCGGGCGATAAAGAGTCTAACGCATTGCCCGCCGAGCCGCTCGACGAACCTAGGATAGTCGAATTGCATCCAGTTTGAGTTGCTACTGTCACCTTGTCTGACTGCATAAAATAAGAGGAATATTTACAAATTGCGTATCTTTTTTAAATATTTACAAATAAACACGTTAAGTTTAATATTTTTCTAAGTACCTTTGCGTCATTAGAATCTTCGTTCATAGTTGGGGAAGCGACTGGTGACGAAGCTAAAGTGCATGGTGCTGAAGAGTTGACCTCAACTGGTGCTTCTGCTCCAGTTGTAGGACTTGGAAGTGTAGCTGTTATAAATGTAGAATAAAATCGAGTATAATAAGTTATAATGAACTAATTTACTACTTCAAAATATTTAGTTTTTATTTATACACTATATAGCGATAGAAATATTCTACGATTAGCAATTACTATACAGTTTCAAGTAACGGTAGTAATCAATGTTAAAATAAAAAAAAAAAACAAAGTACAAATTAATACTGAATGTACTTCACTTACGCGTCATGATTGTTGAAGGTGTAACACCAGGCGCAGGAGACTCCAACCTAGGTGAAGACTCTCTTGAAGTCGGTCCCGTATCGCAGTCATCTTCACCAACTTTAATAAAATAATGTATTTCATTGATTCTACACCTTCGATTTTAACTATACTCCCTTTTATATTACTAGTAAATATCAGTTATATTGAAATGTTTTATTAAATAATGGCGTTTTACAGTATCAGTGACAACAATATTTTGCATGTTTACTCCTAAATTATTTGATTATCACTCGATTCTTTAAAGTATAATTATGTGGTTTAAAACTTAAATTGTAAATCCAATAATCATACGTAAAAATTTGTTATTTATTTAGGACAAATATCTTTTATTGCTGGCATTACTAAAATATTATTTAATTAAACTTGTTTCTGTCTCTTACCTTTATCATCAGAAACGGGTTTAGAAAATAGTAAATCGTCGTCAGCGGCATCTACTCCGAGCCAATTTTCAGCATTATGTATAGCAATAAGATCTCTTACTAATTGTTCATCGCTTTTGCCACCTGTGTCACCTCCTTTGCCACGAAGAGGGCCGAAAACCGGGTGGTTATATAACGGATCATTCACTACCGGGTAACCTGTTGAGTCATTGGAATTGGGTTAGAATAAGTTTGTCTTAAACATAAAACACGTCTTATATTTATTTACCGGTAACTGTGATTTAAAAAATAAATTTGTGGTGGATATTATGGATACAAAATAATATTGCTGAATGATAAATATTTATTCTAGTGAAATTAATCATGTAAAACTTGCTTTTGTCTTTAGTGGTCCACAATGCTTTATTTGCTTTCCTTAACAATATTGATATATTAATATATTTAAAGAATTAAGAAAAGCAATGACTCATTAACGATATGGATAGGTATCGCAGATAAGAAACAAGATATATTGTAAGTTTGATGTGCAATGATAACAATTTAACAAATTTAGATGCACCTACCAGTAGTTTGAAGTATTTAAAGAAGGAAGAAGTAAACAGTAATAAAATTTCAAGATACACAAAGATTACTCGAGATGGAAAAATGTACTCATAAAACTTATGAACGATAAGAGATTAACTATAAAGATATATTATATGGCAGTGTGACATTGTTAGTCGTTGTTGCAAGTGCACTGGGCTCTGATTCACGTTGGTTTAAAGATATATATATATATACACACACACACGTTATATAAAAGTTAGATACAAACTGCTTCAATTAAATCCGGTACAAAAATTGTTAAAATAACAAAAATACAGTCATATTATTAATTAAAAGTCGTATATTAAAGTTTATAAAAGTCTTAAAAGTTTTATATTAGTGCCTATTTACTGTTATTAAATAAATGTATTTCCATTCAGATTTAACTTTTCTCAAATTAATAATGTTGAAGAATTTTAGATAGCTAGATAAAGACTAATTACAATTATTTACTGCTATAATTATAACACTTACCCAAGTACTGCAAGTGAACTCTAATTTGGTGCATTCTGCCAGTCTTCGGCCGACAAAGCACGACGCTGGTATTCGTCGTGACGTTGTATCCCAACCGCTTGAATACAGTGGAACAATCCTTCCCTTTAGGTGATACTTTGCATACGCCTATTTTGTAACTAACCACTTCGATCGGTTCTAGGCATTCTATTTCTTCCCTGTAATTGGTAATAAGCCTATTTTGTACTTTGAGATTTAAATAACTACCACAATTGCTAATATAGAGACACACTGGTAAATTTGAAGTTGAACCAAGTTTAGGGTTATTGTAGATGTTTCGGTACTTTTAGCAAGCTTTAGACTTTTATATAATAAATTTACATCCTTAAACTGTACTTTAAGATTTCACAGATTTCAAAATTAAACATAACAGACATGAAATAGAGGACAATTGTATAATAAAATAAACATACTCGGGAAAAACGCCATCAACTCTACACACATATTCTTTCTGCACTTGTCTATTCCTGATTTGATGTTCCATTTGTCTCGCTTTTTTGGGACTCCTTCCGAATAATAGAAGTCCTGTTATTAACAGATACCAAATTAATATAAATAATCATTATATGGTTTTACAATTAATATTGAATTCATTATGTGTAAGGTGGATATAAAGATATCATCAATCTTAGATTTACCTGATGTTAGCCTGTCGAGCCTATGGATAGTTCTCAGGTTTTTCAAGTTGTACTCCTTAGCCAGAATAAAAACTACTGTATTGTGCCTGTATCGTCCGCAGGGGTGAACCTGAAGGGGACAAACTCGTTTGATATAATTTGAATCAACCCCGTTTTTTTATTGAATGAAAATGACATTGTTTAGGGTCATGGAAATACTAGAAATAAATTTAGACCATTTTGTAATTTAATACATTATATTTTTATAATATTAAAAAATAAATAAGTAAATACAAATTTGTTTTCTAGTTAGCAGAACATGTTCTAACGCTTTCGGAACAAAACTAATTTTCATACTTTATTAAAACATTACAAATATCGTTCTTGTACCTAGCTTATGTATAAAATTATAATAGAAACTGCGATAAATTTCGGAAAATTACTTTTATTTTTAATTAGTTTCTATTTTGTTTAATGAAACACAATTGTAACGAAACTTAACTACGTAAAGTTAATATTAATTTTATAATATTTTTTTTTATTATTGTTGAAAACGTTGTTCTTGGTAAAGGCCTAAGTAACCTTTACGAATTCGCGAGATCAGTACGGTAATGTAACATTATTAAAGCTTTTATTTAAAAACGAATAATTAATTCGAATTAATATGAACATGGTTGTGCAAGCAGGTAGTCAGCCACTTGTGAGGGAATAAGATTTCAATTAAACCACTCGTGTTAAAACGAACAAAATGATTTGTTTTAAATTACAACTTCAGATTTGTTATAATATATCATGCAAATTATAGGAAATAAATACCATGGATAATAATATTAGTTTTTTTTTTACTAAAATGTTGAAAATAGTATCGCCACTTCCGGAGATCACAGTTGTTGTGTCTTTAAAATTGTTTTAAATTTTACACACTTTGGAAAGTTGAATTTAAATTTATAAATTTATTTTGGTAAAAATCTGTAAAAAATGTATGTATAATCAAATAGTATTTTAAAACGTACATATTTTTTTTTAAATTATTCTTTATTCTTCAAACTTTCTTATTTTTTAGTCAAAGAAATTGAAACTCACACTGCAACTATATTTATATTTTTAAGTGAGTAAATAATGTTTCAGTTTCCATTATTCAAATTTAATATATTCCATTAAATAAATTCAACTTTCCAATCTAAATTTACGGTATTTATATATACTGTTTATTAAAGTAAAAAAAATGTTACGTAATCCAAAAGGTATAATTAATAACTAATACAAAATGTAAGTAACATACATCCTCGGAATTTCCATGTTTCGTGACCACTTTCAAGTGGAATTTTCGAGAAGGCCGCACATTTCAGTCTGTTTGTAATATTAACAGTACAAAACTTTTGTGCAGACCGCAATCTCTCGTCAGACACTGACGTCAAACTTTGTTTAAAATTATAAATAAAAATAAATATCGAAATTAACATCGTTATATTTCTATCACACTGGATCATATTAAATCGGATATTTTACAAAGATTAAATGATGACATTAATTTATCTTCGCAATAAGTACAAATTGAGTGTATAAGTACAATTACGTGCAATAAAGGAAAGGAATATAATTCGCAAGAAAATGGGGTAAATTTTAGGAAAAAACAAAAAAGATCGTCATATTTTTGCTTAGATTTAACCATAAATAATATAATTGGAAACGAATTGAAATTGATATTGAATGAAATGTGAACGCGTATATAACATGATGCACGATATTTCAGAGTATATCTCTTGGTGCAGTAATAATAACAAATTTGTTTGTTATTTTTATGAAATGATTAAGACGCTGTTGACTTAAAGAGCCTTGACAGCTTCACTGAGCTTTTGTGGCAAGCATTTAGGGCGTTCAGTCGGGAGAGTGCTAGCTAGCACATGGGTACCAAAGTGGTTCGAACCTCAGCTGAACCTGAAACGTAAATTGGAATTTGGCGTAATTAAATCTACGGTGGTTAAAGAAAAAAACTACGGATATTAAAGTCCGTTACAGAACCCATGTAGCTGCCTGTAGTGTGCAAGAGCGTGGGATGATGTGTAATACGTTTTATCTGGTATATGTAAGTAACACTGTGATGACGGCCGGTAAAGGACCCTCCCCAATTGGGGATCGGAACATATTCTTGGTCGGTACCGGAAGAAATCCCGGGGTAAATTTATTAGTGACGTCAGAGTCTGACTTAAATGGAAGGCTGCAACGTTTCAACTCACCGGCAGAGAGCAAGGCTTGTCTAGCACGAGTAGCTCCTCGTCAACGTGTATGATGCGTAAAGGGCAATCGAGCACCGGCGTCTCATGCCTGGCCCACCATACATTTAACATTACCCACTAATTATAATATCATTAGGATGTAGCGAATGCCTTCGAGTTAACATACTTCTTATGTCTATTCAAATGTCAATATAAATTACCTGCTAAACCTATGTTAAATACGGAATAGAATAAAATAGGTTTCGCAGATTAAACCCTATAAGCTTATAAAGTTCAATAACTTGCCTTCTATTCATAGAATGCATAAATAACATACATTAAATTGTAAAAATCTTTTAACTGTTTAATTCAAAATATTTCCTTGATAACATAAACTATTAAACGATTGAATTAAGTTTTTGATTCAAACGATTATCCCACTGATATACATGTTGTGAATCTGGAACCGTGCATATTTATATGAACGTGTTATAAATAGACTAATGATCAGACAAACGGATAGACGTTGCCGTTTAAGGATATAAGGATTTATGTAAGATGTTTAATACTTTCTTTAATCAGTGTGATTTATTTAATGCGATTTTTAAATACATATATGTGAAGTGAAGCAAATAGATCGTCAATAAACACTTCATCCAATATATTATTAAGAGTTACATAAGAGAAAATTGTAAAAAGACACGTTTTAAAGTAGTGTGATATTGGGATTTATGCGTAATTTTTGACCAAAGGCTACAAAATACTAGGTTAGCAACAAATATGTAATACTCGATTACAAACTATAAATCAAACTCTATATAATATATTTGATGTAGTATATAAAGAGTTGAATATTAAAGAAAAAAGAACGCACATAGGTAACATATAATAGATACCTCAAAACGCATTACAACATCAAAGAGCATCAGTCACAGTATATTAGTTAACTACATTGTTGTTATTAAAACAATATCTTAAAACAATTTAATAACACCATAATTTCTATGGTGGATATTTATATTTATTTAAAGATAAATTTCCGTATAAATTTCTATTAATTTTAATTATGGTAATTTATATACTGTATTTGTATCGTTAAAACACAATTATTATTATTAGCGTTATATAGAATATTATTCACGAATCTGTGAGGCTAAATTGAATCCCAGCTGATTTGACCGTGGGGTTTTATGTCTAGCATACAGATTAGCAATAAAGTGTGTTCTGCTTATGTGTTGAGTCGAGTGTGAGAGATAAGAGATGCAATTTATGTTCGGAATTAAGGCAGACCACACGAACAAAGACAGGAAGAATTCTTTAAGTATTAATGCAAATGTTTTGTTGAGAAGTAACAATGATATATTAGCTAGTTTGAAAGACTTACCTTATGTTTTAATATACATAGAAATTAGTTTTTGAATTTTAATTGAAAATACCTTTCAAATTGACCACAATGTCCATTTGATTTAATCCCATTTTACGTTATTTATTTCTGAACGTATTTAAATTAAAAAGATGCTATGACAAGTATTTTCATTTAAAATGATTGGTAAATAATAATGTAAATTGGTAAGGGAAAGAAAAACCAAAGTTACAAATAAATAATTACTCATAGTATAAATATCAAAATAAATAAATAACGTGGTAACAAGATTTCTTTTTATGAACGTATATTTATATTTAAAAGAATCCTCAACTATTTAGTAATGCGTATTCTAATCCTTTGACTGACGCGCTCTATTGATGTATTTACAAGATCTGATGGAAACAAATTGAATTTAGTTTGTGTACTCTTAGAAATGGATGCAGTAAACTAGAATGTATAAATAAACCAAACAGTGTGTGCAAACACGGTATTAACAAAACACAAGCAGGTGCAAAAGTGTCTGCGTAACTAACTGATGTATGTTGGATTTTTGGCAAATGTCTGTTATGTATCATTCGTTTGCGTCCAGCCACTTTATAGATTCAATCAAGGAATTGCATCGATCAATGTTAACGGACGCAGTCGATCATGCGGCTCGTTTTTCGATGTGAATGTGAAGAAAATATTTAATTTTTCGCATTTTATTTGTTAAAAGAACACATTTCTAAATAAACGAATCTTCGCTTAGTAAAACACAGTAAGTAACTGATCCGATATGCAAATTTATTTTTAGACCTTACTTTCTTCGATGAGTTTCGTGTTAACTAAGTTTTGGTTCTCATATCGTTTACAATGTTTTAGGTTCATTTAAAAATCATTTAACGTAAACCATGCATATGATATATTAATACTATTATTGCTACAAGAATTTAAAAATATATTTATGTATCGTTCATTAGAAAACGTGTAAAGAGATGTACTATGTTGTGTGTATTTAGAAAAAGTTATTGAAATATTACATCAGTACGTACACATTAATTTCAATTAGATATTCAAAAAAGAGTATACGAGTCTCCACGTATTTTAATATTATTTAATATACAAATAGAAATAATTTAAAATTTAATGTAAAAAATAAAATTAACTTGTTTGTTCGGGTTGACTAGAATATGATTAATCAATAGAACACACGCAAACCGTTTACAATGCCCGAGTTTATAATGTAATTTCCAAGTTTCTACAGGCAATCAGAACGTGTGCGGAAGGAATACTGAAGTTTGTTTTAAACTGAAATGTTTTAACTCGACGTTTGTCCCTACATTCCATATGGTTATGGCGTTACGCAGGAGAAATTAATTTCTTACGCACATTTGACATGTAATTAGGAAAAATAATTTACAAATATTTTATTAGAATTATAATAACCCCACTATTAGAATTATAATAATAATCTACACTAATAAATAAAATGTGTGTTTGTTTGGAATATCAAAATACAATTTTTACAATTTTTGTCTGTTTGTTCCGGGAAAACTCCGGAACGGCTGAACCGATTCTGACGACACTTTTGTTAGATAGCTGAAGTTACTCCACGTAACTTAGAATATTTTTTTTTCGAAAATAATTATTGTTCAGCATAAGAAAAATAAAGTTGATGAAATCCGATTCAACGCACAGTTTCACACGCCAAGAATTTGTGAGAAATAGTTTTACTTTATCTTAGTATCGAAAAAAATTAAGTAAAATAATTAGGGTTCCGTATAAAAAAAAAAAACGCAGTGAAGAACATATGAAACGCGGGTAGCCAGCTAGTTTTTAATATAATAATAGGAGTTATTTGAATTTCTATTCACCATTTCCTTTTTTATTCGAACTCGGCAAAATAACTGCACTTCATATTATGTTAAAAAAAGTGTGTGAGTACTAATGAGTGAGTAAAAATAATACAAATCAATATTAATTTTGAACTTACTTTTTCGAACAAACATCGATAGAGCCACATTCAGATTTAATTTCGTAAAGTATGACACGAAAGTTACAGTGCTATATCATATCTGTCATCACGCGACGATACGTCTTGTCAAAGGAGCAGTTTCACGCAGAAGCTAAGTACTTTGAAATGACTAAGCCTTTAGAGCCCAGGCAAGCGAATTTCAACGACACAGAACCCTCACACTACAACGTCGTAGACATACGAGTATATGTTAGATTCATAAAGATTATGTACACACCTTTATTGTTTATTTCCAAGGTAATATCATGTGTGTATACGACTTATATTAATCTCTATGATTTTAGAATTAATTGCTGATATTAGCTCAGTCATTATATTGCGTCATCGACTGATCCTTCTACAATTTATTTAGGTACACAATAATTTCTAAATTAGAAATGTGATAATTATTTTTCTGACTTTATTAATTAGTATTTGTGCCCATGGCTTCACCCGCATGCCATTCAGACAATATTTAATCTATATTCTTTTGAATGTAATCTATCTCTTTCTTTAAATTATCTCGAAATCTGTTTTGAAGATTAGGCGTGAAGAAGATAAAGACAGCCAGAGCTAGCCTTCTAACTAAATTTTATGGATAAAACGTGTTGTTGAAAATATTTAAGATCATATATTTTTATTTATTTGTTTTAAAAAATGGCTAATATGAATAAATCTAACTATAATATATATATATATATATATATATATATATATATATATATATATATATATATATATATATATATATATATATATATATATATATATATATATATATATATATATATATATGTGAAATACATTTAGTGTTTAAGATATAGTAAAGAAGTTAGTGTTAAAGTTTAATTGAAAATTTGAAATGTATTGTTCATTACATATAGTTGTTATACATATATCATGCGAAGCACATACAAAAGATTGATGAAGTATGTAATTAAAGCATTCAAATAAACATGGCTGTCTCATTTGCCACTTACGGGGATAGAGGCCGGTTTGTTGACAACCACAATGTCCTCGTCGATATGTACGAGGGTGATGGGTTGACTGGTGACCGGTACTTCGTGCCTGAAACGATACATACGTCAGGCCTGACGTTTTGGTGGACCCTCCGAACTTTGAGCAAACGAGGTTTAATTTATACACATCGGGAACATCGTGGCAACTTGTTTTAGCCTTCAAAGTACTTTAACGTTTTTTTTTTCATGTACATTGACGACTGTGTTATTTGTACAGTTACCTTAGAAACTCACCAAATATTGCTCAGATACTATTGTGTAGCAACATCGTTTCTTGTGACATATGAAGAGATTAGACGTGAACAAAAAAAACGACAACAAATGAACATGCGTGAGCTAGATTTAACTTAGAAAATGTTCGAAATGTGATATACGACGCGGACCGATCACAAGACACGGTGTCATTTTAAAAAGTAAAAGTCGCTTAGTGATTTAAAATTTGTGTCATTATTGGAAAAAACGGCCAAATAGTGCACTCGCATGCTCATTCGGTGCTTTATACTTCGTTACAAAAGATTATATTTGTTACAGTGGACTAAATACAAATTAAAACCTGAAATACAAAACAAGCTCTGGCTTACGCTTTTAAAGAACGTCACATTGTGATTTCTGTCAAAAAGCAACTCTGACAAATGAGATTTTACTTATTGCACGGGAATATCTTAGTAGGTTTTAAAAGGAAAGAAAGAAAATAAAAGAAATATTTACAGAGATAGACCTCATTGGTGGTGTTTGTGTATTGTGTAAGATTGAAATAACTAATGTCTGTGAAATTACTGGTATTAATTAAAATAATAATGTTGAATTGATTATAATAAAAGTGCATAATCGATAGAGCGGCTTTCTATCATGGCAATTTTTATGTCAAAAGTTATTCGTTACCTATGAACGACATTGGCCAGCAGGTCGTTGTGTTTGAGTCTGTAATCGGGATCTACCCTTTCATAGTTCACTGTAAGGGTGCCAGCTCTTATGCACCTTTCATATTCAGCTGCAGGGTGTGCTCTAAATTCTCTTGCGAATACATCGAGAATCTTCTCGCCGACCCATCTACCTTTGGTGAACGTTGTGAATGTGAAGTAATAAGGGTAAACTTTTCGCAGACCTGGAATTTTAGTATTATATTAAAGATTTTTTTATATATATAATAACAATATTAAACTAACAATTATGTAATACGAATATTTATTGAAATTTGCAATGATGTTCTCATCATAGGGAACAAAAAAAAAAAAATAATAAAAGGATGTATTGATTATAATACGGGTTTTTAATGTGAATTTTATTAACATAGTAAAGCTTTTTAATACGATGATGTGGAAGTCGAAAATGCATACAAATCGATTTATGGCTCGTTAACGTGTAAACCCTGAAAATTGTTATGTTGGTGAAACGGAGAAAGCGCCATTGCGGTACGATGACTAAGGCCATTCGGTCATAATGGAGCACTCCTAGTTTAACAAACATTAGCAATATATTATTAAAGTGGCGAATTAGGTGTCCATTTTGGTATTTTAATATCTTTCATAACACATTATGTAATGTTCCACACGGATGTTAAGCTATTTAGTAATGTTCATTCAAATTTTACACTAGTTTGTTTTATGTATATTTACACATATTCACTCAATCGTAAGCTACAGAAATTTTTAATTATTATATTTGGTTTATATTGTGATTCAATCTGTGTAGTTACTTTAATCGTACTTATAAGGGTCGAATCCAAAAGAGACCTAGAATATTTAACCTAAGTTTTCAAAATGAGCCTGATTCTGATCAATCACTAAACAATCAGAGATATATTGATTAAGTAAACAACCTTATGCTTAACCCCTCGAGCACTAACCTGACGTTTACGCCAACTTTCTATTGTTTTCCTATTATCTCATTTTTATGGGTACTCGACACATTAATTCTTTTTTTGTTATTATCAATACCATTTATTACATCGACTTATTTTACTGGGATAATCCATATATACACTTATATTACATTTTTAATTTGTTGGTATATGCCACTAAATAATTTCTTTTAGTTCTTTTTTTAAATAAAGACGATATATATCGTATAATTGCTATAAATTAGTTTTTTTTTTTTTGTAAATATAAATGTCGATTTTTCTTGTGTATGATTTACAACCATAGTAAGATGAGACAAAATTTTGGCAAATAGTTTGAAACAATAAAATCTAATAAGTAGAAGTGTAGTAAAACCGAAAGAATAGATTTTTATTATTATAATTTCCTTCCAGGGTTTTTAATTCTAGTATCAAGTAAATTAGGTCGACGACAGCACGAGGATTAAAAACGGTCATATTAAAGCGGGATACAAACACAAAATGCTGGATATAATCCTTAATATCTATATTCCTATGCCCATATCCATATTCCTGGTTGATAGTATAGGTTTCTTTTACCAAGCATGAAATGTATAATATGCAAAAGGATATATTATATCCTTTTACGAAATCAACGTTGACCTCTCACAAAATAAAATTCTTAGTAAGTACCGAGATTATAAAAAATTACCTTTACCATTTAACCGAGAAGGTGGTTTAAATATTAAGAAAAAAAATAAATTTATTTTTCAAGTAAACACTGTTGATTCTTAAGTAAATATTGTGATAAAAATTCGTTTACGGCATAAAATTACTTTGCTCTTTGAAATATACGTACTTCAAATTGCAATTTTCCTTCCAATCTGTTTTGATTTCCTCGGAAAATCTGTTTTTATTTAAGTAATTCATTGGATTAAGCAAGTTTCCTCTTCCGAATATTTGATCTTTGCTTCTTTCCTTTTATAGAATTTTATTTTTGGCGTTTGTTATATATAAATTTAACGAAATAGTGTTTTTAAAAAACGTTGTATTGAGTTTTTTTTTAAGTAAAATAGATTGCTATATATTTATTTTACGGATATTATTGTCTTGACAAAGTGAAACCAATCGTTTGAGGGGAAATAATAAGTTATACAGTTAAAATTTACCATTTTCCATGTAATAAGACGTTTCATTGTATCTATCGTCAGTGAAGCCTGGCCTCTTTGCTTTTAAAGCCTTCGTTTCTAATTTTGCCTGAAACAAAAAAGAAATCACTTTAATCTATAATAAATGTAAAATAAATGTAGACTATAGGACTAAATAATATATTTTTAATTTATTTTATATTAATACATTCAGATGGTCATTTAAGATTATGCAATAATAGAAGCAGTTTATATGTACTTTTATGTCTCTTCATTGAATATGTTACAAAGCATCTTTTTATAACATATCAGCATATATCACACAAGCCATTGAAATAAAAACTAAATTTAAATTAAAAATTAACATATTATACAAATAAATAACATTTAACAACACTTTTACAGTTATTCCTTTTGTTATATTAAGAATGATCTATTCTACATCTATTCTCGCGTATTAACATAGGATTCTATTGAAATTTATTTTGCAAAAAAAAAACAATTCGTAGAATATTCATAGGCATAATAATAGATTGACAGAATATTCACTCAAATTGCACGGCGGCATCGCTTATAAAAAAGTTTTTGTCTGTAGGGACGAGGCCGGCCGGTGAAATGAGAAAAGTTTTTTAAAACGACACAATATACTGGATGTTACGAGTTTTTTATCGAATGTCATCTCGTACGATGTATATTTATGGTATCAACTTATTAATTCTCGTTTTCTGTTATGAGAACGTCGCACTGGATTTAAGGTTTTTCGAAGCTTACGATTTTGGGGTGGAGATTTTACGAAAAATCTTTACATTTTTCAATTTAAAACTGATCGAATTTAACCCCTCGAGCACTTACCTGGCGTTTACGCCGACTTTCCATTGTTTTCCTATTGTCTTATTTTTATGGATTTTTTTTATAGAATGTCAATTGTAACATAATTCAAGTTAAGAGATTTTAGGACAAAACAACATAGTAAATTAAACATAGAAAAATAGTTTAAAAAGCAGCACCTAAAATAAAAATAATAAAATTAAATAAAAGCAAATTTACATCACTATAATAATGATTTAGTTCATAATTGAACTTTCAAAATCTTGACGTAAGTAATATTTTCATTTCAATTCTATAATACGGAATATATGGAAAATATTCCGTAATTTCCATTCTTTGGTTATATCGTCATATTTTTTTTTTAAAGTTCACTAACTCTCACAGAATTGCAAGAAGAAATTTGTTTCTGAATCAAAAGCATTAACAAGAATCATGGACTTTGTCATTGTTAACGCTAACCTAAGTACCGACTAAGTTTTGAATTTTGTCGTACGTTTGTCGAGTTACATGAGAATAAGACCGTCTGTTTCGCCAGCGGCTGCCTTTTCATAACGAAATGTTCTCGAAATTGTTCGAATGTCGAAGCGAGAACAATTCCTGCGAATACCACTCCCTGTAACTACACAAAGGTAGCTGAAAGTTTAGGGTCTATGCGCCTCTGTGTTTTCAGTTAGTAAATTTATTCCCTTTACAAAGAGTATAATTCTTAACAATTTTTATGGTTTATCTATATCGACATTTGGGCGACATCTTTAGTTTTTTTTAAATTGTTAAACGTAACTTAATAGAATGTAAAAGCTTATATCCTTTTTACACGTTTAATATTAGCTTCACAAGTAACGAAATCTTCTAATACCAACTTTCATTGGTTTCAAACTTGAAATTAAAACTTTGCACACTTATTAAGGATCGATGACAATACAATAATTTAATAAGTTTGTCTCATTACCCAAACCAGGATCTTGTGACAGATATAGTTCTATCATATTAAATAAAATAATTCAGTGAAAATAAAAGAAAACATGTTTTCCAATATATTGGCACATGTAAAAGTTACGTAGAACACTACATAGACAGCTCTAAATTTAAAAAGGCTTCGATTAAAAGGATGTAACAAATCACATATTGTATAAAAATAATGTAGTAATATTAGGAAATTTAAGCGTGTTTTTTTTAAGTTTTTATGAACTACAATTTTCACTTATTATTCCAGAAGAGTAACAGTCATTGAAGAATTTGGTAATGAAATACGAATGCAGGTCGACAAAATAATCAACTAATTGACATGTTACAAATTTAATACAAGTATTGTTGCAATCACTTATATTGTAAAATTTTATTGTAAGTCTTTACAGGAGTGACAGGTTCACATAAAATACTGTTTACTAACATATACATTTTAGGTGTTGTCTCCTTCTAATTAATGTGTCAGTGGACGTAATCAAAGTACTGCTAAAGTTTAAGGTTACTGATTGATCTTCATTTATGAAAATATTACAATAACGTCGAATAAAATAGTACAAAAATGTATATTGTGTAATCCGATGGATAAAATTGAGAGATTGTTTCATTTTGCAGAAATCCTATACATACAGTCATCACGAGATTGAAAGTTAATTACTTTTCAGATAAGTGAATATATTTTTATCACTTTCCAGTGTTTTACCTATTTATGAAATGAAAGATGATCAGATCAATTATGTATTACTATGTATTTTAAGTGGAAGCAAATTTCACATACCCGCAATTATAAATAACACCATGACTATTCGATGTATAAGGTCGTCTGTCGTTCATATTAGTTTAAACTTATAAACATTATATATCACACAATAGATTTGGCCCAACCTTATGTCGTTATCGATAATATTTCATCCGCCATATTAGACTTACTGTTTATGGTGCATTACTTCTTCATTTCTATTCGCTATTAAAATGCCATAGGTAATACAAAACATCGCATGTGATTCAAAATCTGTTAAGACTCAAAAGCATGCAGCAGATTTTATAGTTTCCTCCTCGTATAGTTAACTAACATCTGTTAGCTATTTCGTATGATTTATTATATGATTTCGCTATACACCGCAGACTAAACTTCCTATGGCGGGAACGTGAAATGTCATAACTCATTTATGTGAATATTTCTATTTGAAATTTTCAATTTATCGTCGCTTTTACTGCTAAGGCGTACTAATAATACTTTGAACTTACAAACATGGTAATAGTGACTCTTGTTTTAAACTTAGTGCATGAAATAGTATGTGAAGTTTTAGAACTAACTAAAATAGAATAGAACATAAGTTCTGGAGAAAGCTTTTATAAAATAAATAAAGTTAACCTGGCATCGAAATAAAACTCCAAGTCTTAAGCCATACGCCTAAGAGCTACCCAATAATTATAACAGGGTAAAATATTTCTTCTTGCCCAGAATACTAACACATTAATACATCTATCCATCCATTTAACCGCAAGACGTCCACTGCTGGACATAGGTCTCTCCCAAAGATCTCCACGATGATCGGTCTTAAGCCACTCGCATCCAGCGACCTCCCGCGACCTTCACCAGGTCGTCGGTCCACCTCGTGGACGCCTATCCACACTCCGTCCTCCAGTACGCAGCAGCCATTCGAGAACCCGTTAGTCCCATCGGGCATCGGTTCTACGAGCAATGTGCCCAGCCTACTGCCACTTAAGTTTAGCAATACTTCGGGCAATGTCGGTTACTTTGATTCTTCTGCGGATCTCCTTATTTCTGATTCGATCACGCGGGAAACTCCGAACATAGCCCTCTCCATTGCCTTTTGAGCAATTTTGAGTTTTCTGATTAGGCCCATTGAAAGCGACCACGTCTCAGTGCCATAAGTAATCACTGTCTATCAGATACCTGCAATTATATTTATCTACGTGCTTTACACAAATTACATACAAATGTACATTAAATAAACGTTAAATTAATAAAAAGGTTTTATTACAAAGATTAAGTACTTCGGATTCATCTTCATTCACGCCGATTATAAAGTTAATGTTAAGCATTGCTATCAAGGAAAATACTCAGGCATATTTATTAAAGCTAATTTTTTATATTTAATTATTTAGATATAATTTTTAAGATCGGTTAACCATACAACATTATAGGAAATGTAAACATGACGCTACCATAAAATGGCAATATTTCAAATATGTATTTCGAATTTTAATTAACACTAAGACAATCCTGTGAAGACAATATCCCAAACCGGAGCTCGCAATAAGGCATTTTCTTAGAAAATAGGCCCGTAGCGACAATTCTCTTTTGTTAATATTATTACCGTTTTTCGTTATTGTACGTGATAGGTGTAATATAGCAATATACTTAAGGTTTATTTGATATAACGTTAAGACTGGAGTTATGAATGTTAATCATGTAAAGTACCTATACCAGATATTATTAAGACAACCTAAGAGCGTCGTCTTGTTGTAATCGTGAGAACAGAACAGCTTCTATTACACTTGACAAAAAGCAGATCACAAATATGTGACGAATGGTGCGTTTTAATGAAAGAATGTCTTTTACTAATACTGAAAATACGAAGCTAATTCCTTTGATTCGAAGGTAAAAAAATGACAACATTAAATCGCATGCATGTAGAAGATCCAATTAGAAAACTCAAAATACTTCAGAAAGTTTCATACTTAAATTATACTACACGAAATTTATAGACCAAGACTACTCGTATAATGTTCGTGCTAGCTCCACACAATCCACTCGACATAATAGAAGGATTGCGGAGGCCCGCATAGGGTTCGCGTGATTGAAGCCGTTTGTTTCGATGCGTAATAATATCGCCTTAATGTGTACCCCAGCCGAAGTAATGTCTTCATTCAATGCTGCATACATAAGTTTTGAAACAACTGCCGATATGATTGTGATAATGATGTTCGTAAAGTCACTTTACGTTCTTTCTTTTACTTTATTAACTATTCGACCTAGAACTTCTACGTAAAATTTGTTTTCTTAATAAACGCAATGTCGAATGTGTCCATTGGTCCACTTAGTTTTGGTGTTTTAATTTGTGCATCAGTTGCCAAGTTGCACCAGTTATCCACAAATTTTGGGTGTTGCGGGGCGCCCTTCTGCCCGGCGCTGCTGTGACATGTTACGCAGATGACACCCTAGTGACAGCCGGCGGAGATAATCTCCGCAGTGCTATCCGGCTGATCACGGTGTCAGTAGCTCAAGTCGTAGGAAGGATAAGGAAGCTGGGACTCGAGGTGGCCCTCAGCAAAACCGAGGCCGTATGTTTTCACGGTCCTCGTAAAGCTCCTCCTTCCGACACTCATATTGTGGTCGGTGGAGTACGAATCAACGTGTGCTCCAAGCTTAAATATCTGGGACTTTTATTGGATAGTCGCTGGAAGTTTACGGAGCATTTTCTCCAACTTGCTCCGAAAGTGCTACGCAGTGCCTCGGTGCTTGCAAGCATTTTGCCGAATCTCGGTGGAGCGGGTTCCAACAGCCGCACACTGTACATGAGAGTCGTGCAATCGATGACCCTATATGGGGCTCCAGTTTGGCATGAGACTCTGACACCATGCAGTGCTGCCGTACTGCGTAAATTACAGCGGATAATGGCTGTCAGGGTCATACGAGGGTACAGAACGATCTCCTTCGGGGCATCGTGTCTGTTGGCTGGTTCTCCACCGTGGGAGTTAGTTGCACACTCCCAGGCACAGTTGTTCTTTTGGCGCACTGAGAGGCTTGCTCGGGGTGAGAATATATCCCCCAGAGAAAAGGAAGTTCAGAGGACCTACCTGCACCGCATAATGCTGCAAAATTGGTGGGATTCCCTGACCAATCCGAGTGCTGGCCTAACAACAATAGAGGCTATCCGTCCCGTCTTCTGGGAATGGCTAGAAAGAAGAAGCGGAACACTCACTTTCCGACTGGTGCAAATGCTGACTGGTCATGGGTGTTTTGGTCGGTACTTGCACCAGATCGTCGGAAAAGAGCTGACTGGCGAGTGTCACCACTGTGACGAGGGTGTGTTAGATTCCTCTAAGCACACTTTGGAGGAATGCTCGGCTTGGGATGCAGAGCGAGGACAACTCGTTGCCGAGGTTGGTAGTGATCTCTCCCTGCCGGCTGTCGTTCGCTCAATGGTCGGTGGAGAGAGGTGTTGGAACGCAGTCGTCTCTTTCTGCGAGAGCGTCCTCACGCAGAAAGAGGAGGCCGAAAGGCAAAGAGAGAAGGAAGCTCTGGCAGTTAGTCGCAGGAGCACGGGTCGGGGAAGGCGGAGAGCAGACTTCCACCAAATGCCTCCGTGACGATAGTCTAGGTAACGGATACAGGGGTGTCCGTTACCGAGGAAGAACAAACCCGTGAAGGAGAAGCTGGGTTAACAGCCGCCGCTTCATACACAAAGAAGCATGGGGAGAAAACAACAATCTCTCTCCCCGAGACGAGGGTTGCCCGCACGCCGTGCACGGGTGACCCAGGCGCGTGGACAGGGTAGCGGCGCATGCTAATCGTTATCCCGAGACCCTGCCCAAATGCGCGCCGATGCGGCCGTGGGGTTTTAGCCGGTAAGAGTCCGGCACTGTTCCTCTCTCCCGGGCACAGGATGTTCTTTCCCTGTGCCCGGGAGAGGGGTTCGTCCACGAGGATTTCCCCACGTTAAAAAAAAAAAAAAAAAGTTATCCACAAATTAGTAAAATATTTTATCGTTTAATTATTTTTATTAAATAATGTTTGTATATTAGTAATATACAATTATTGTATATAAAAAAATAATAAAAGAAAAACATAGGATAAATAGCTTACTACTAACAATTATTTACAAATCATACGTAAGGAAATCTATGATTTGTGGTAAGCAGTAGGATTTATTATAATGAATTTTACACAACGTTTTATGTTTGTTTAATTGTATTGCTCGAATATTGTGAGGTCTACATTTGACGTTGACTGAATAATGTCTTTCGTTATGTTTGTCTTAAATACAAGGTCTTCTAAAGGATTTTCTTGCCGGATCTTCTCGATGACTGGGTTGTATTCCGAACCGGTGGTAGTATTTTGACGTTCATACGCGCCTTATCAGGGACTAAATTGAATAAAGTATTTTTGATTTTGATTTAAAAATCCGTAATCTTCAGAACTGAAGATAAATCTTCAGTAGTTAATAAAGAATTATTCACAAGAGGTGAATTTAAACAAGATTATGTTGTATGTTTAATCTTTCAGTGAGAGCACTATACCTTTTTCAAGTCTTTATTACTATCATTGTCATCAGCTTTCCTCTTCTCACACGATAATATGCAATTCTTGCCGTTGTCTTTTTCACTCTGGAACAAAAGAGAGGGATGAGTATAAATAGTGAAATGTGTAATATCAATATTTTGTCTTATCGGCTCACATTGGAATAAAGAAAAATTTAGATTGAGTATAAAACATAAACATTATCAACATTTGATTGTTTTTAGGTTTTTATAAACAGTATTAAAAAGGGATCCTGTGATTTCGTTTATTGAGTGTATGTTTAACCTACGTAATCGTTTCGCTTTAGTGATTCGAATCCGTGTTTGAAACTGCTTTGCAATTTATTGAATGACATGTGTGTGTATGCATACCTATCGTATTATAGCTGCTGCCAATATTTTTGCACGACTCGTTATTTTATTGCATTTTATATTGAAAATTTCCTTATTGCGTTCGGCGAAGGGTGTTACAAGCGAAAAAGTCCGCGACCGACACTTTATTTTTAATAGCAATCGGAATATCGGTCCGAAGTCAAAGTTCGAAACTAGATTTTCTTGAGTTTTTACATACTTTACTTATTTAAAAAATAGGCAAAGAGAAAACAGTTACAGACAATTTTCTTTTATATTTATTATTACTAACTATTGATGATTGATTAGATACTATTGACTATTTTAACTATTGATGGAGTTTATTATTTTCAATAAAACAATTTTGAAAATAGTTAGTTCTTCATTTTTCAATAATTATTCGGGTCGAATTTCGATTATCAGGCGAACACTAGTATATTCCACTTAATCAGTTTAGTGCTTTTAGATTAACTACTGTTGAAGTTGTTTTTTTTTTTTAATTGTTGATTTGAAACATTTTTAACATGATATTGATATCCGAATTCACTTGCCATGTCTTTTTAAAAGTATATAAATACTTAATACAAGGCGCATATAATTACGCAAAGTTTAATAACGAATAAAGATGTAATCGATATGTTACACTTCCAGTTAATTTGCATACTCTATATACACACGCAAAAAATAAATTTAATCACATGCATTTTGTGTTATTAAAGTCAAATAACCTTACTCGTGTTTAACATACGTTTATAATTCATTTAAAATAGTTGGATGGATCGAAATCCTGATTGATTTTCATTGATACTAAACATACTATAAGAGTTATTGTAGACAAAATGTTTAATGTATTTTGCGTACGGTAAGCACGTAGGGAGTGTTTTAGCTCTCGTAGACTATCCAGATAGAAACCAAACAATATTTTATAATCTGTGCTTAATAAATAATAAACCATGAAAATTAAAAATCCGTCTCGTCTTTTGTACAATGTTTTCTTCACTGAAAGCTTAGACTAATTGTACGTTACAAATACACGTTCAACCATATTACTACTGCGCTATCATCGTTTTTTTCCCTTCCAACAGTTAACCAAGTAACCAGAAAGACCTTGTCAGCTTCACTGAACTCTTCGCACGAGTTTTTAAGGCACTCAGTCAGGAGAATAGTAGGTAGCGCAAGGACACCAATTTGGTACAGACCTTGGTTTAAATTACTATCTGATAAATTCGATGATGATGATGGCTTAGTTGGTAGTGCGGTTGGATTTCGCGTCGATGAAAGCGGGATCAAAACCGTTCGTCGAACTCTGAAAAAAACAGCCTGGGCTTTCGATGAAGGAAAACATCGTGAGGAAATCAAAGCATGGTGGCAGGGCATTTTATAATAATGCCTGACTAGGTAGCTACCACCCTCAAGTTTAAAAACCTGTCGCCAAATACCAATAGGTGTGTTCCAGCAGCATCGCTTGAGAACCAGTATCTAGGCTTAGTGTGTTTACCATCCTGGACCACATCATCACTTAGCATCAGGTGAGATTGTATTCAAAACACTGAGCCGAGTAAAAAATAATCACATGAATTGCCATCGAAATTACATAATCTAAAATCAAATACTGCGAACTTATTAATCATTTGCCAACCGGATTCTTTGAAATTAATATTAATTACTAGCGTAATCAACAGTAGTAACAAACTACCTATTTTCTTTTTAACCAACTCTATATCTAAAACGTTTAATGACTATGGGTAGTAGTCAAATGTCTCTGATTCTGTTTCAAAGAAAAGCGGCTCTGCATTACGAACCATCAATCAAACTTGACGAATCCCAGACGGTGCCTGACCAGGGCGGCATAATACGTTACTTCTCACCGTCAGTTGGGTCAAGTTAAACTGACATGATTTATCGTTATCGGAATAAAGCCCGATATAATTTTATTTTCATTGTAATGTATTTGCTGCTACGGTAAATGTGAAGTTTCATAATATCTTTTGCTGAATATTACCTAATTGCATAAAAACGTAAATTTATAAGGTTTAACTAAATAAATGTGTAATTATTAACTACAATTCTGTAATAAGTTAACATTTAATTATATATTTTATAGTAAGATTACAAATTTTATAAACTTAAAATTATCCTTTCATATTACAAAAGGTAAATTCTCTGCTAGTTCGATTGTCTGTTGGCCAGGCAGAAGGGTAATAATAATGCCATTGTGGAAGGGTATATTTAGTGCGTGCTTGGTAAACGCTTAAGTTAAGTCGTCATTTAATAATAGATGAGATTGTAAGCTAGTTTCTAACCGCGAGTTTCAATATTGAATCTTGAAAGTTAAGATTTAACCAAAAATATGTCAGAATATCTGACTGATCACTGATTTTGATCTGACACTTTAGAGTTAGAGGATTGAAACTTCGTATTTCAGTAGGTAAAATAGATTGAGATCCCATATTAAAACAGGCCGTAAAAAAACGAATATAACCTTTTGAATGAGCATATAAACATATTTAATATGATTGTTTATGACAGTGGTCCCCAAACTTGATTGGGCTCCGATACAGCATACAAAAACTGCCAAATTCGGGACCCACCTCTAGGCCGTCTTAAAAATGAGGGCATAAAATATTATTAACGCTCAGATTCCCTAGTTTGTATGGTCAGAGAAAAAATATTCGCCGACACAAAGCCTCACGACGTGGACGACTGAGAGTTTGCTCCAAAGTTGCTAATTGTTTTCATTAGACATTAATTTGTTATCATCACAGAGAGCAAATATTTTGTAATTTATTAACTTTAGTTAGCTCATAAACAATGGGAACTTAAGCGTCACCAATTTGGATGGAAGACTGTTCAAATAAGAATAACGAATTTAATTTAGAATATAATTTTTTATGAAATTCTAAATACAAAGACTGTTATTTCAATGGGAAAGGTTTATATTTGTTTCCTATTTTTTGTCATCACAGCTTTAACATCGATTCCAAGCAGCTGAGAGTCGGAATTTCATTAACTGCTTGCGATTTAAACTATTTTTCAGTGACGTATCTTCTGATAAACCAATGAATTCTTTACTCGATTTTGATGACAAAGTAATTGGTAGGGTGTCTTGAAATGGGTTACAAATCCAATTCAAGGAGTCGAGCTTATTCACTTCTTCCCCGAAATAGGCAACAAAGTTGTTTTTAACAATGATAAAAATAACTGGAAATTGCAAACAGTACATTTGTCTTTAGCTACACTTGGTTTTTTATAATGAAATTTGCAAATTTTTCAAAACAATCATACTTGTCATCCTTAATACGACTCACTCGCAACTCACACTTTGGGGACTCCTGGTTTATAATATTTAAATCTGTAAATAATATAATACCATTACAATTTCTTGTGTTGTAATAATAAAAAAACTTTTCTTTTCTACTTTTGCGAACCAAAATTCTTCGAACGAAACTTCAATAAGAGAAACACCACAAATAAATTCGAAATAATAATAAGAAACGTGTATTTGAGATATGGCATTAATATAGAATTTCATTGTATCTCCGAATCCCTCTGAGGTAAGATGAAGGGGAAAGGGAGCCTTGAGCGGGAGGAGAATAGTCTTCATTCCATGATCTCTTCTTAGTGAAATTAATTTGTGTTATTTATTAAGCAATATTAAACTGAGTCAATTTTTATATTTAATTCTTAAATATTAATATTATAATTTGAAAAAGTCCTGTGTAAAAATCAGTAAAGAGTTTAAACTGTAAAATATGCGCCAAGATTTTTATGAAGGCTAATCGCTTTGACCACAATCTCGCCTTATGTTAAGCGACGATGTGGTCCACCGTATCATAAAAAAGAACTACGTTCTCATACATATGACAATAACGAAAACTACTGTTTACTAAGTACATATATGTAGAAAAAGTAAATGAATTAAAGAAAAGTAATAAATATAATTTCTGGTCGAATAAAGTTTTTCATTAACCCCTTGAGCATCTTCAAGGCGTTTACGCCAGCTTTCTATTGTTTTTCTATTGTTTCATTTTTATGGGTACTCGACACATTAAGTTTAAAATCAATTTCCAATATCTTAATTCGTTTTCCGAATATAATGCTATACTTTTTTAAAATGTGATTTAGTATGAACAAAAGTAATAAACAAATACGACAACGTACGAAGAGATTCGAAAAATGTTCAAATGATACAAAATTTCGATTGAACTAAATCAGTCGGCCTGTAAGTAAACAATAGAGTGCGTAATCAAATTGAACACTAGTACAAAAAAAAACAATGTCATTGTAATAGTTGTCCCATCTTAATTAACTACAGACAAACTGGCTGACAACGGCGACGTGTTGATTGCGTCACACAATATGTCGAACGTGAGGGTGCTGTAAGCGTATAGATAATTAATCATCTGTGAACTACGTGCGGTTTTGTGACCTCCGTTGACCGAGCTCGAACATGTTATTGTATTAATTGTTCAGGGAAGTAACTTTTAGTAACAATTGTTTTTTAAATGATATTATGTAGATTTATAGCCGTGTGGTACCGGTCATGCCGTGTGGCCCAGGCTGAGAATAGTATCATCCCCAAATATTCCCGTGGGTGTCGTAAAAGGCGACTAAAATAAGGATGAAACAGGGGATGGGCAGGAAGGAGAAATCTCTGAGCATCACAAACATCTATTGCGACCGCCAACCCGTGTGCCAAGCGTGGCGATTTTGGCAATCACCCCCTTTTTGAGGAAGACCTACGTCAAGTAGTGAAAGTCTTTCGGTTGAATCACCATGTAGATTTAAATTTCAGCGCAAGTTTTACCAGTAAAATCTTTATAGTTTTGATTATGACATACGAAGTTGAATATATATTATAGGCTGATTAGTTTTGAACGACTTTTTTTATTCTTTAATTCCTGTAACTTAACGCCATTTAATGCTAATGAAATGGACCAAAGCGCAAATGGTATACAATAAGTGACTCAGTGAAAGTATATAGGTAGATGTCACCTTAGTTTAATATCTAGGAAACGAACTTTCAGTTTAAGTTTTATAAATGTGTCTAATTCAATTCCTTTTTTCAATACGTCGTATAAATAATTTTAAAGGGTAACCTCAATAGCGCTCTTCAAAATTAATCGGATTAATTTCAGAAAGAAAAGAATCCGATAAGGGCGCCATCAATTTCAAGCAAACTTTTAATTGAATGCTCTCTCTGACCCCGGAGAGATTTATCAATCGACGACAGGCTTATAGACAATGTAAACTTTTAATGTTAACAAATTGGATCATAATATTATGTTTAATATGCATTATAACACGGAAATATCCAGTATTAAATAACACGCTTTTTAAATACAATAGTGATTTATTTGACTCTGAAAATACATAACCTAAACAAATGTTTCATTTTGTGTCAATAACATTTTATTAAGATTTTTGGAGTTAAACATTTTATATAAATAGTTGGAGCTGATTTATAAGAGTTAGTTTTCGAACTTATAATGAGATAGAAACAATAAAATAAGTTTTAGATAAAACTGAAGGAGAAAACGAGATAGTAAAATATTTATTTAAAAATATTTCATTAATTTATTCTGAAGTTATATATGGATGTATTCCCACTGCGCAAGTCTTTTACTAATATTATTAACACATATATTATATCACCGTATGAAACATAAAGAGAAATCAAAAAAATCTCAATAAAACATTGAAAAGATTTAATCTGATAAATTTTACATACGCTCAATCCAAAAAGGATCGAAAGGATCTAACTCGGCTACTGCGGAAACAATATCAAGGGTTGAAAATCGGCATGAAAAAGGTTTACTAAAGCGCATTAAATACGACACGAGTAAACAAATTTAGAAACATAAACATGATTTACGTTGTCGCCCTGGCGATTTGTTTCTCTTGATTACTAGCTAAAAATGAAAATTTGTAAAATATTATCAAGGTTACCAACTTTGAGATTTTGCGAGAGATACACGATTCAAAATGGTTCTTATTTAAAGTTCACTTTAAAAAACGGTAAATTATTTATGAAATGAACATAAAAGAAAATGATGCTCATTACATTAGTTTATAGTTAAAGTTTAATACGTCACTTAACTTAATCCCTTTTAGTGTTTTTTGAATTTAGCTTTCATTGGCCGTTCGGTAACTGTAAGAGTAAATACTTAAATGTGGGTAAAAAGTTCTATAGCCTCTTTTAAAAATTTCATTTCATATGACAATGCCTAATTCATTTGTTTTTCACTTATTTGCTTTTAATGTTAATGTACTACTTGAGCGACCGGTAATAACGACTGATGGTGAATCTGATTTAATGCACAGAATTTTTGAGAAATATCTTTGATTAAAGTTAGTAGCAAAAATTTTTTAGAACATAATTAAGGTTCCGCATTAAAATATATATATATATATATATATATATATATATATATATATATATATATATATATATATATATATATATATATATATATATATATATATATATATATATATATATTATATATACAGCATAAATACATAAAACGCAGGCACGCAGCTAGTCCTAAATATAACAAATATCCCACGTCGATGAAAGGAGTTTTTTTTTAAATGCTGGAATCTCCAACAATACTCAAAGTAGATACGGAATAAATTAAATCACAACAATTACTCGTGACCATGTTGTAGTAAGTTAATATTTATAACAAAAAAGTTCTGTAAAACAATAAAGCAGAAGCAGTTGAAGCACGTGTCTCAGACATTATTTATATCTAAAACGCTCATTTTGAGAGTTGTTGAGATAGTTTACTACGATTATAAAATATACATAACGACTATCGCTCGTGAATTGAATGGTCTAATGTATAATAAAAATATATCATCTCGCTTATTACATTGATGTTATGTTCATACTTACTCAGACACGATAAATACTACAAGCCATGTCATTTTGTATCCGTGTTGAAGTAAACGTCCGTATATTTTTAAATGAAGGATGGGGTTCGCTTGGTTTATTCTTTTTATTATTAAATTAAATATCTTTTAAAATATGTAGCAAATTTTTTGTTTATTAAATTTATTTTTACGTTCATAGTTTGTTCAATGTATTATTTATTTATTACATAAGATAATAAAATATACACTATAACTCGACCGGTAAATATATCTACGTATTAAAAAAAATCATTTAACGATTTCAATGGTTTAAAGATTCTAGAGTTATACTCGAAGTCCAACTAACAGGCGGAACAACAGAGAAACGTTATATATACTAATAAATAAAATTGAAGCATCAGTTTGTAATATAATTTTTTTTAAGTAAATACGTATGAATGAATATATACGATACCTATACCAAAAATACAATTTTTTAAATTTTTCTCTGTCTGTCTGTTTGTTCCGGGTAATCTCCAGAACGGATAGCCCGATTTTGACAAAACTTTTTTTTGTAGATAGCTGAAGTTATTCCGCGTAACTTAGGGTTGTTTTGTTTTTTTTTAAATATTATGGTTCCGTGTAAAAAAATTAAAACTCATAAAAAATTAAATAAAATTCGATTCAATACACAGTTTTACGGGCAAGTGTTTGAGTTTATGAGAAATATTTTCGCTTTATCATAGTACTACAAAAAAGAAAACGCAGTGAAGAATATATAAAATGCGAGTTCAGCCGTGGGTACACAGCTACTGTAATATTTATCAAATTATGATACTTTCAGATCCATTTAGTTTCATTAATTTATGATAACTATATTGTGAACAACTAAAAAATAATAATATAAGAACTTTCTTCATAAATGTTGAATACCCAAAGTGAGAAACAATTTACAGCGAAAATCTACGAATTTAAAATGTAATTTGTTTCAAATTATGTATTTTCTAGCTCCGCGGTGTAAATAACGGTGCAAAGTGTGTGTTCAAGTTTTGAGTCAAGATTTTAGTAACCGCTAACGAAAAATCATGCTCATGTAAACAGGACAGTAGTATTTTCGTCGCAAAAGTGAACACAGATCATCAACTCGTACAAATCCCGGCGGGACCAAGGGCGGCGAATGCCAAAAATAACAATGGTTTAGGAATAGATGTGGTTTCTAATTAATCAGGCCAACGGTTCTTTTCTGTCTGAAACAACTTCACTGATATATTATTGTGTACAGATGAAAAAAAGAACCCGTTTTAAAATAGTTTCACAGATAATTTTCTTTGACAGTAATTTTACTTGTTTTTTTTTTGGTTCATCGAATATTTAGTAGGCGTTGATATTTATTATAGGAAAGGACACTTAGATGAATCGCTTCAGTGAATCAGGCGAAGAATAATAATGGAGCAAACATTAGGAAGCGCTACGTCTATGGAAATTCTATTTCGGAATTGAATTGAATGTTTTCGTGTTCATTTTTGTAAACTATGATTGATATTAGGCACTATACGATATAATTATGTCCAACAATCGTCACTGGACCTCACCATTCATCTTGCTCGGGGTTCTGCTTAAGATATAGTTAATCCCTTGCGTTCCTTATTACAAAGTGTAAAAATATAGTGTTATGAATGAAGAAAGTCAATAATATTTACTCCATAAATAGGTTCAAAATGTCACACATTTACACAGTGATGATATATATGTAATAACCTGGATAAATAATATTATAATAATTATAGTATTTGGTATTTCCTATACGTAGTTCTATACATAGAAATTCTATGAAAATGTCTTTCTTAAATACGACGTATGTTATTTTACATTACCAATTGTATTTCGTCTCTATCGTAAATAAGAACTATCGCTTTTTTATAGGTCATAAAACTCTAACATGAAACATTCGTTGTATTTTGTAAGGGACATTAAATGTTTCTTGCATAAGAAAACACAAGTTTTAGTATGGATATGCATATAACATCTTACATGTATATTTATTAAGTCATTTTGGAAAATGGTATCTTATTGCTGTAAGAAGCTATGAATCTAAGATATATTTTCAATGACTTTATTAAACACTGACAATTGTTTAAGCTCTAAATCTTTAACCTATGTATTTATACAAAACAAAATCGGGTTAGTTACACCGTTTACAACAATTTTTATACTCGTTGATTTTTAAAAAAACAGATATGAAAAAAAATTTTTTTAAAGAAAATTCATGTGACATACCGTTTGTATAGAACAGCTTTTGGATGGTATATCAAAATACATTGACTGAATTCGATGAATGTTTTTATTTTCTACTTTTAGACTCATTGCCAAACAAGTTTTTAGATTATATCGGCATAATTATCAAGGCTGGTTAAATGAAAAAAGTGAGATATTTATCTTTAATGTCCAGTGTTAATTGTACTAAAACCGTAAAAACATTTTATTTCTAATGAATAGTTAATGATACTACGATTAAAACCGATAATTTCAATAATAATAAAAAAAAAAACAAATAGATCAATATTAAATTGAGTAACCAACAATAAATATTACATTTATGTAGTAATTAAATTTAAATAACAAAGCGGCACGCTCTGAGTTACCTTGAAATTAATAATATGTTTTTAGTGACAATAAAGTTCTTTTAAGATAATCAGTTGCATACATACACATACAACGAAGTTGCAACAACAGTTTTGTATAATATTAGAGTAACGATAGACAATGTGGCGATGTGGCCCAGGATGGTAAACACACTAAACCTAGGTTCTGGTTCTCAAGTGTTGCTGCCGGAACACACCTATTGGTATTTGCCGACAGGTTTACAAATTTGAGGGTGGTACCTATGCTATGGTTTCCTCACGTTGTTGTTCTTCACTGAAAGATCAGGCCGATTTTAGAATTAGATAGGTGGGATCGAACCCGCGTCGATTGACGCGGATTCCGGCCGCACTACCCACTGTGCCATCATCGCTTCAATATTTTTGTATGATAAAGTTGTTTGTATTATTTTTTGACAATTCTAAAATCAACGCTCGATGTAGTCGTTCCAAAGGTATGATAATATATAATCTTAGAATATACCTAATCATTGTATAGTTTAAATTAATTACCCTTATTCATTTTTGAAACGTTTCCTTATTTTATTAACTTACTACCCCTTCTACATGTATAACCTTGACCCGATTCAAGGGACATTGTTGAAGGCAATTATTTCTCAACATCTTTTTTATTCCGAGTTCTAAGATTGAAGAGGGACTAACTTGATTTCCGGTTGAGTGCCCTAATTGTTCGCCATAAAGCACGATGAAACTGTTAAGACCCTTCGGGTAAACAGAGTCAGCAGTTCTAAAGAACGGGGCTGGATTTTGACAACTTTGATATGATTAAATGTTTTGTTTCCTCTCACTAATATACCAGTACAAACAACGAAACCTTAAATATAGTATTGGTAAATCGTCAACACTTATACTAGGCTCTGAGATTGAGTGACATAATAATAATACACATTTTTTTTTATTCACAAGATAAAAGTACAGAGAATTATTCTATTACATGTCGTAACTATAACCGTGGTGACGACAACACATCGTATCTGAATATACACGGACTCGGTTCAAAGACATCTGATCACACAAAATCGCGTGACTCGGTGGTTTAACGTGAGAGATATCAACAACTTATTGTTTGGTCTAATTTTTAAGCGTATAATATCAGTGTCAATTTATTTTTATTTACCATTTTTATAACACTATTCTGTCAATATTTATTATGGCTTTGATTCGTATTCAGTTTAAAAATAATGAAAAAAGCGAAGTGTATCGTATTTAAATCTATAAGCGTGTTCGCGCCCCCACGACCGAGAAGACACCGTTCATGCCAACGCGATACAGTGCCACAATGTATGCAACAAAATTGTACATGATATCATATGCAAGGTACATAGGTCCAAACGATCATTTTTTCTTGCTTATGCTTGGCTAACGAATAATCGAATAATAATAAGTTTGAAGCGATGATGGCGCAGTGGATAGTGCGGCCGGATTCCGCGCTAATGGACACGGGTTCAAACCCTATCCAACTCTAAAATCAGCCTAAACTCTCGGTGAAGAAAAACAACGTGAGGAAACCATAGCATGGCGGTAGGGCATTTTCTAACAATGCCCGTCTGGGTAGTTACCACCCTCAAGTTCGAAAACCTGTCACCAAATACCAATAGGTGTGTTCCGGCAGCATCACTTGAGAACCTGTATCTAGGCTTAGTGTGTTTACGATCCTGAATCACATCTTCACTTAACATCAGGTGAGATCATGGTTAAAGCACTGAGTCTATATCATGAGTGTCCTTGTGATGAATACCATTTCCACTTTCGCCATAAAAGTAGTTCGAAAAAAAAAAAAACGCATTAAAATTAATCACCAGTTACCAATCTTAATTTTGTGTCTGCATGATTAGTGTGTGGGTATAGAAAGAAACATATTGAATATCACATTATAAAGTAATAATTGTATTAGTAACTATACTAAAAGTTTACTAGCTCTTTTCACTTGTGCCAAAAAACAAAGACGACCGTGATGCACGCTCATTAAATACAGAAGGAGCAATTCCGACATCCGATGTGGGCAATTTTGGGCGTTCAACTAATCCAAGTTCGTCTTCTTGTAGAAATAGAACCATCGATATTGTATACTTTGTTGTTTTTCAAGTATGAAACAAATTTTATATATCTGCTAATATCCTATTGAATGTTAAATAGATCATTAATACTATTATCCAAGACAATCCGTATCGTTGAATAAGAAATTCGTAAGCACAATTTTACGAGTAAAATTAGATGATCTTTACATATATCTTCATCATCATACCCACTTATAATTAGACTACAGACGCACATTAGAGTGTTTGTCATTTATATAAGTGAAATTACAATGTCGTCATCAATTTGAACTATTGATTTCGTAAGTTGTTATTCAATTGTATTATACAAGACGCACGATCGGAATTCTACTAGCATAAATTCTTGGCTGCTGATGCTACAACATTCGCTATATATAGATGCTGCCTGACAGTGTTTTGTCTGGCTCATGGGACTATAGGAAGTAACGTACAAGTAGCAGTGTTTTCATTATTTTCAATTAGGAAGTTTTACAAAATTACTCTGTATATAGATTAGGTATGATGATATAGATATTCGACGTTACTAGAATTGACATCAAAGTATGGAAAATCATTATGCTGTATATCTAATGTTGAAACATACTTACTGGTAATCAATTAAACATTTGCAGAAATATGCCTTTTAACTGATGAAAAGATCAGGCATTTTTACAGGCTTAAAATACAAGAGTTTTCGTATGTGACTAATTTCGAAATTAGATAATGTCATTTTTACAGGAGAATATTTTAGTTCTTAATTAAAAACACTTGGCAGGTTTAATGTTCAAGAAAATTAAGAAATACAACAAAACGATGTAATAAAATAGGTAAAAAATTAGATTTTTTTCCTTCAAACATTCATTCCGACTGCCCACGTAAACTTTCATTGTTTTAACTCTTAGCAATTTAAAGAACAATAAATTTTTACCAAAGCGCGTTAATTGAAAACCAGTCTGCAATGCGAACGCAATAACACATTGAAAATGTAAAAATAAACTAGCGACTAATAGTCGTCAGAAATAAGTTCTGATTGAATAGGAAATTTATGTGTTTATCTTGAGAAAAAAAGACGAATGTACCGAACCTGTAGCATTGAAAAATTTACTGCTAATATTTCACGTAAAATAAATTAAAAAACAATTAAGCAAGAATATAGTCAAATTCAATTGTAAAGATTTAAAATTATTATATGAACACAGTGATCTGGTTTTGTTTATTACCGTCCTAAATACACTGCATATTGATCTTGTAGAAGTTCTTGTCATATAAACAAACGAAAAAAAGAACAGACAAAGAAAAAATAATTATAAAAAAATTCCACAAAATAAAAGCCGATCGACAAAATCCCAAGAAGCATATTCAGGTATCTGTGTCACGTCTAATTCTATCATAGGCATGGCAAAGAAAGGTCCAGACAGATAAACGAGCGGCACGAAAGAATGCTAAACTGACCTATAGGTTTGGAATGACGCCAAACACCGTTCTTGATCGATAGCTTTACGTTTAAAAGCAAATGATTCGACATAATTAATTATTACATTCATTAAAGGTCATAGTGAAACTAAATAATATTTGACTAGCTTGGTTAATAAGATAATGTACCTATACCTACTAAATATTCCGTGACAAACATATACAACTACTAATAAATCAATACATATTTATTTTAAAGCTAAATAAATGAAATTGCACTTTTACATGGAATTTTCAGATTATTTGTTAACATTTACGATTGTTAGACATAATATCCTGAAGAGGAAACGCGGTCTATTACAAAATGGAAAAATGGTTGTTTCAGAAATATGTTGCTATCGCTATAAGAAGACTGAAAGTGAAAACTGCAGTGTCGCTAGGACAATTAAATTTAGATTAAAAAATAAAAACGAAATGAAACATGAAAATAGTATAATATATATAAAAGCCGAAGGGTCTCTTTACATAAAATTTATATAAAAAATTATTAATAAAAACCTGACCAGCAAAGAAACTCGTCCCATATAGTACTGCAATACTTATACCTGAATTTGTTGAACAATACGTCTGTATCGGTCATAGTAATTTCCTGATCGACTATGATCTTCGCTTGTCTCATCCAAAACTCTGCACGGTATAATGTAATTGTGTTGTCGGATCTTTTATTGTCCATCAATTTACTATATTCAATAAATTCCCTGTTGAATGTCGCTTGTTCTTCATCACCCATAGTGTGTCTCATTACATTACTTTATATCATAGTTGGTCTAAAGATCGCTCCGTTATCCATTATCTCACGTCCTCTCCCACTGCATCGTGTTATATCTATTTATTATATTTTATAATTTTTCCATTGAAATTTTGATGACGACATTATCCTTTCCTTTTTCTTAATCCTATTAAAATTCTATTCTTTCTCGACGTTCCAAATTTGCAAATTTTAAATGAATCCTCAATGAATCATTAAAACTAATGTTACAAATAGCAGAGCGTACGCGTAAGATATGCGTCAGTTCAGTAGTTGACATGAATAAACTAATAAAACACCTTCGGATTTTCGTAATGAATTAAATAAATAAATAAAATGAAGATATATAAATAATAATAATAACATAATAAATATTACAAAAATACATTATTTTAAAACCAATCATTACATAAGTTACTGATTATATCTATGCAAATAAACAAAATCATCACTTCATAATCCCCTTATTTCTCTTTATTTTTCTTCCAAATATAAAATAAAAGACTATTTCTTGGTTAAGTTTCTACATTTGTATTTTTTGTTTTTATTCGTCAGATTTGTTTGATAGACATATATCTCAAAACGACTGCAAAATCAGGCATTTTTTTTTTTCATTTTTAAAGGCTTCTAATTTCTCTAATTATTAAACTATGGAAATAATCAAAATGTACAAGCATGGCTGTGGTGTAATATAAGACCATTTACTATAAAGTCATTATCCAAGAAGGAAACAGGTTTGTATGGACTACATTTACCCCGGATGCCCTCTTCTATTTTCAATGAACGTTAGGCTAAAAAGTCATTGAGTGTCAATTTCAGATAAGTTTTATTTTTTTTTCTTTCATTAATAGCTTTCATAAGAATAAATAATTTATAATACACGTAACATTTTCTGCATTATTACAACAAATAGGTTCGTTCCTTATTAAACAAGTTTGTTTTCAATTACAAAATTCGGGAATCGCTGCAGGCAAGCCGCTGTTAAGTTTTCACAAAATAAAGTGCCCCATAAATTTTGCTTAAAAACTTCGAGAACAAAATATATACAATTACGATCGACTCTGACGGAATGAATCTCTTAAGATTCTTGTTCTATAAAGGTTCAAACCAAAAAAACATGTAAAAAAAGTAAATGAAAAAAAAAAATGATTTTAATACATGTTATTTACATCAAGCCATCGAACTATCTCACTTATATATAAGGTGATTTTTTGAAACTGTAGATATATTTTCTAAGTAAATTGTCAGAACTTTTATGAGAGCAATAACGTATGAAATATTTTTAATAACTTCGCCTGTGACCTTCCGTTTTATTACGTTTATTTAATACCGTAGGCACGACTTAAGATAATGAAGTGCTTTTATATTAAAAATATAGAATGGATTCTTTTAATTTTGAAATTTTCGGTTAGTTTAAAGTCAATTTAATAAGAGTAGAATTTCGAGGTTATTTCATTTAATTTCTACGTGGAGATTCCATTTAGAACTTTACGATAGTGAATTGATAGGGAAAGTTAATCGCGGCCACCGTATACATGTTGAATAAACTTGTATTTTGATATCGAGTTAATATAAGGATATCAAATTGATGTCCATTTTCTGTCATCGCGCCATTATTTATTGTCTATCCTCTGCTTAATATGTTGAGAAGCGCAATTATGTTTCTAATCTTTGATAAAAGAAAACAATCACCAGTGATCTATATATATAAAATGTTTCTTTATTCATGTATTGATTATATATCTGCTAAAACATAACTCCTTTAGTTTTGTATGCGTATATTATAATTTATACATAGATAATTCGATTTATAAACGACCTTTTATTCTTTCCAATTACTCATTCCTTAGCTGGGGATGAATTCTATTGTATCCGACGTTAAGAATTCGTCAATTAATCCGGTCGCAGTTCTAAAGTGTAGTCGGTTAGAAAATAGTTATATCATAACATCTAATTTGAACATTATTCCTATTATTTAAAAACTGGATTAGGAATGCTATATAAAGTAAGGAAAAGTGTGATAAGGGAACGTGGTGTGGTAGAGGATGTAGTGACAAAGATAGAAAAGGGAATACTTAATTGGTTTGAACACATGGAGAGGATGGATGAAAGAACATTGACGAAACTAATTTACAAGGCGAAGGTGATTGGACAAACCGGTAAGCGCCGTCTTTGATGAACGTATCGTCGACGTTCTGGAGAAAGGCCAGGTCAAAAGTATCCGTAAAATAAAGTATGAAAATAGATAAATCGAAAGACATGTCAGGATCGTAGCAGATGGAAGGATTTTGTCTCTGCCTACCCTAATGGAAGAGATTCATGACGTTATATATGAATGTATTTGAAAACACAATTCGTTTAAATTAGTAAATACAATATGCAAATTCCTTGCAAAATTATGCAAAAGTCAGTCACGCGTCAAGAACCCGAGGGATATCGGATCGCTATTTTACAAAAAGCCTTTAACCATTTATCCAATTAAAATGAATTGAATCAATAATACCAATACGTTTGTAATACATGGTAGCAGTTGTGACCAGTAGTACTAGATCAATCCTTTATAATGAGCTATAAAAAGCCGTTGTCCCGAGGGAGAATTTTTTATACAAAAAAACAGCCTATTAAATTGTTAATCTCAGTACTGAATAGTCCTGTAAACTAACTGATTTATACCTACACCTGTCAAATTAAAAGAATCAGTAGTATTGTTCTACATCATTATTGACGCTACAAAGGTTTCAATGGATCGTAAAAAAAAACACCAAAGTATTAAATGTTTTACGTGTTTCATATAAAAATAATATTATATAATAAAAGTTTAAGACATATTGTATGTTTACAAATTTAATTTGCAAACGTTTGCTGAAAAAATCATACAGACGAATTGATAACCTCCTCCTTTTTGAAGTCGGTTAAATAAGCCCGGTGGCTGAAATGCGATCATACTCATTATTGAAAATTATAAAAGCCAATTGTTTGAAAAAAATTAATTTAAAATAAACAGTAGGCTTGGTATAACCAGTAAACAAAACAAAATTTATTTATTATAAATAAAATCAGTAGACAAACGCAGGAGAAAAATCTGATTTATGACTTTAACGTTTTATATGTACATAACATTAATATCATATCTATTTTACTAGAATTATATAGACAATAATAACAATAATATTTAATTTTGATGTTGTTTTTTATTATCTTGAAGCTATTAAATGCGGAAGGATCTTATTACATTTTCAATCATATTTTATGTCTTCGAACATTCAGGTTTTAAAATTGGGTCTAAAAACATGATACAGTTTATAGGGCCACAAAAGGTTTTATGGGTCCAAAAAGTAAAAAGAGAAACACAATGCGTGCCGTATATCGTGTGGTTCTGGAACCAGGATCAGAAGAAGGTCAACCGAGGCGTCAAGTAAAATTCGATGGTGTAAATCATAAGCGATCGAAAAAGTGAATCATAATATAGTAATAAATAAATATTAACACTATTATATTTTTTTATTTAACTAATACTTCAGAGAAGTAATTTCTAAGATGAAACGAGTTTTTTTTAAATGTTTTATATTTTGATAAAACAGATAAAGTAAATAACAAGTTCATTTGTAAAACACTAATAGTATTTAATTGCAAGATAATATTATTTTAAATACTTTAAAATGAAAGATAAACATAACCATGTTAGCAATTAGGAAAAAAATATTATAAACTTTTGGTTTATAGGTATACCAGGAAATGTAAAGCGATGATTCCATAATTATGTTCTTTTTTCAATCCTTATCATTCTTAATGACAATTATTATAATTAGGGATATATCTAATACCGTTTAGTATTTTCGAATTATTTCGGTCTATGAAATTTATTTGAATTAGATTCAATGTAGCAATTTTTTGAAAATATCGTAAAGACATGATATCTTTGTTTATGATTTTAAAATGTATTATATAATATGTTGTTGACATATATTTCGAACTGGGTGTTATCCAAATAAATCGGTAAATAAATAAGAATTTGTGTATACAGAAAGTTATAAACAAAATCAAATGAAACCAAACCAAAAATGGATGAAATGAATAATTAATAGCTTTAAGCTTATAGTTTCGACTAAACGATGTGCACTTTACGAGTTACGACTGTGCCCTCCATTTAAAGAACAATAAGATATTAAAGAAAAAATCATTATTTTGAACCTCTGCGGATTACTGTCGGCCCAGTCGACACAAAGGAGTTTTTCGGCGAACTTGTATATTTACTACGTGAAGTCACTTAATTTCCACTTCCTTTAATAATCTACTGTAACGTATAGCCAGGTAGTATATTTAAGGCTATTTTGGACTCTTATAAACTATAGTAGTTACAACTCTTGTAGTTGTAAAATGTAACTAAATTAATGAAAAATAATATAAAATAAAACAAATTTAGACTAGTTTTTTCATAAGAAACTTATACAAAAACAGTTATCAATTACCATTAACATTAATTGTAGTTATTGTAACATTCAACTTCAACACTATTAGATCGTGGATATTACTTAGTATGCATTCGTATTGCATTGTTATAAGACGTTAATATATGGCACAGCATGGTATTCATTTCAATACCGTTCAACAGATCGCCATGAAAACTGATGTAAACAAATATTCGAGCATAGAATATATTTTATTTACACTGGAATTCTATAACTAAAGTATATTTCTATTTAGAAACTAAACTAAAAACCAAGCGTACGTTCCCGTAAAACAAAGGGCTATCAATGCTTTTTATTAACAAACCGAATACTCGTTACGATTTTCGATATAATAAAACGAGCCAAAAGTTACGTTAACTTTTTTGCAAAAGAGTTTTTACGATTCCCGTATACTTTATGTTGTAAAATAACTTGTGGTGACCACCAAGATCTGTTTACATTCATACTAGAATTTTTATAGACTAATAACAAAAAGAAAAAAAATTAATGTGTGCAATTCACACGGGGTAGAATTGAAACCTTCAAAAAGTATATAATACATACACGTATACAAAACATCATGGTTGTTGTGATGCCTTTTCCCAAGCTTTCTCAGTATATGCGTACACAAACACGAACTGTCGCTTTTTCGTTTCATCAGCCTTCAAATCACAAAGATGTTAAAGAAGCAAGCGCGCGTTTCGAGTCGCATCAACGGTGTAGGTATTTTAGCGAGTTCAATATTAATCGTTGTTATATTATAGTTTGGTAGGTGTTTCAAACAATATATTGTGAAATGCACTATAAGTGAAAAAATTTGTTACCCACCCTGAGTTCGAACATCCGACCTTTTAGTCATACTGTATATGAGACACGCGGATTAGACCACCGGGCTAACCACGCACTCAAAATTTTGATGAACAATTCCGACCTCTATCAGAAACGTACTGTCGCTTTTTCGTTTTATCGACTCTCAAATCACAACGTTGCTAAAGAAGTTTTCACTTGAATAAATATATCAAACTTAAAATCACTCATTCAAAACTAACGATTAAACTCAAATCAACAATTATTTAAGTAAGACTGAATTTTGTTATTACCAACATTATTTTACAAATAAAAATATAAAAAAACTTGATTTTACTATTAACGTACATAAACGGTACCAATAATACAGACAAAAACGGACTCCAGTTACTTACATAACTTCTGAATTAGGTACTGAAAAAAAAATTGGTGTAGTTGATGTAGTTCGGAGTCGAGCCAGTTTTGCAGACAATATATGAAAAACAAAACAACTTTTAAAAAAATGCAAACGATTCGAAACTTTCGCAACATGTGAAAGTACAGAAAGAGAAAAACCAAACAAAGCGAAGCCCCATCACAAAAGGAAACAAAAGTACTTTCCCCATAAAGTATTATAAATAATATAGGTAGTATAAACTGCATACTTATACGAAATCTCAAAGTCGAAGAAAATAAAAATAAATAAGAAATAAAATAAAAAATACTAAATTCGCCGTTCAGAGACGACGAAAGCCGAAAAAAAAAAAAAGGTAACAATGCTAAACTGTGACGGCGAAAAAGAATTAAAATAAAGCAAAATGGAATGCTTTAACCTCTACAAAGGGAAGGCCGAGAAATGTTTCTGGGAAATGCGCTTGCTTTTTATAGTAAAAGCTTTTGTAGACATACTGATTTTTGAAAATAATATAAACTTAGAAGAAACGCCGAGTATGTTACACAAAATATCCAAAACTAACACATAAATAACTTCCCTTTAAAACTGTGTTGAGATAATAAAATTACTTTTCAGTAGAATTCGATTATTTTAAACGGCTACTTAAATATATAGTAAATACAAATTAACAAGGTTAGGTAAAAATACGACATAATACAAATAATATTCAATTCATACGATAGTTAATATTTCATAAATTCATATCATCAATGATATTACAATATGATCTTAAGTTCTCAAGAGAATACGTTAATTGTTAATTGCATTGCATGCATCGTATCTAATGAATTGTAAATAAAAGAATGCAGATTTTTTTTCCTTATCGAATTATAACATTGTAGATAGGTGGGTAGATATAATAATCATTTGGCAGTCACGCCTCACCTGGCTTTTACGACCCCAGAATCGTTTTACGCTTGTTTACTACGACAGTTTGTGGATAACTTTGTAAGCGAAGAAGTAACTAACTTACTTCAGAAATGAACATTCCAATTTATCAACGTATGGGTAATTTTATTCGATATGTAATTTCTTAATTGATTATGAATTATGACAAGATTAAAAGTGATTAACATCTTTTTTACCTTATTTTACATTAAGTCCATACATATCTTACACAATCCATCAATACCTTCTACGGTCTCCCTCCTATATGCATTCATCTTCACACTTGCGATGATAGAGCAATTGGTAATGCGGTCGGATTTCACGTACATTGACGCGGGATTAATCAATTCTAAAATCAGTCTGAGCTTTCGGTGAAGGAAAACAACGTGATGAAACCATAGCATGGAGGTGTTAGGACATTTTTTAATAATACCCGCCTGGGTAGCTACCATCCGCAAGTTAGAAAAGTTGTCGCCAAATACAATAAATGTGTTCCAACAGCATCACTTCAGAACCACTACCTAGGCTTAGTGTGTTTACCATCCTGGACCACATCGTCACTTTAAATCAGGTGAGATTGTGCTCAAAGCACTGAACATATAAAACGTATAAAAAATACTTAACTCTATTCTAGTTAGTACGTGTATTTTATCTGTCCCCATGGCATGTCCATATCACGCTAACCTATTACTCCTTAACTTCTTTGTCAGTGTACCTTTGTACTTTCAATCTTCCTCTTATAAACTAATTTATAATCTTATCGGTTCTAGTTATGTCATACAACCATCTTAACATTCGCACCTCCGCTAAGTGCACTCATCTTTCATCGGTATCTTTAGTTGCCCAACGCTCAGATCCAGACAAAACGACTAGTTTTATAATAGTCTTATATATTTTTCTCTCAAGCTTTAGAGACAGATGTGAGTTATATGCCATATAAAAAATCTAATAAATTTCATCTCATAAGCAACATATGCAAATTTAAAATATCTACTATTTAATGCTCATCATAAATATGCCTAACAATTAAATTCCATACTTAATTATAATGTCATATAAAACAATTGATCAATCCAAACAAGTCGTAGCGTGATTCAATTGTTAGTCATGTTAACAATATCGATGATGTCGATATTTAATTTCTTGAAACTTCAAAGATAGACTGAAGTTACGCTAAGTGGTATCACGTGCATATGTACATAAAACATCGACGTAATTGAAGTAGAGATGATAAAAAAAAAAAATGTTAATTGAAAACGAGAATTGACTAATTGGCCGGAGACAAAATAATTGAATTATAAAGGCGGTCTCTCTACGGGAATTGACGAATGACGAACGAGCGCGGTGTCAGTAGTAATTCAATTTTTTTTTTTTTAATTTCAAATTTAATCAATGCAAATGTATACTAATATTTCAACTTTCAATTGTTTTTGCTATAAAGTCAAATATCATATACATAATAAAACACGCATGCATATTTGTAATCTTTGAAAAAATCTAATATTTTTTGCTATCACTTTTAATGGTTCTAACTAATAAGGACACAACAAGTAAATTATCTAAAGGGAGATTAAAATTAAAAACAAATTGATGTAGTTGAAAATTAAAAGTTTTATGATGAGGCACTTAGTATAAACAAGTTGAAATCAATTTTTAATTAACAATTTAAAAACACATTAGCACGCAAGACGTATTAAAAATTCAATCCTTTTTCTTAGTATACGCATGTTATTCGACGCAATTAACTTTATTGTAGTTAATCGATTGTAAATGAAGCTTAACGGGGTTCGATACGATTCCAACTGCATTTATAACCAAAACTAAACCCAATGATACTCAAAAGGTTGCCGCGCCGCTTACATGCGTACTCGTTGAAGTTTTATACTGATCCTGACTATATAGCGTGTTTTGTTGTACCCCATATAGTCAGAGAAAAAGATGACACTGATTGTGTTGAAATTTGAGATTCAATGTCGTCGAAATAGATGATATAACAAGGCTTAACCTTGAATAACCAAGGAGTTCCGTCATTCAATTAAAAACCAATTGAAAACTCACAGAGATATTTCTTATATTTAATAAATTACAGTCTATAAAAGTACACATAAAAATTTCCTAAAATCAGTACATTATTTTTTTATAATATTTGATTTGTAGCTCATCCTTTTCATTGTAACCTCTTTCAATTTAACGTTGTCTATGTAATGTCTTCTACGTGACTTTTTCGTGTGTCTAAATATTGTATAAATAATTAATAAAATTATGCCAAAATCTTGGAAAGCGTTATTGTCACGACAACGTCATTAGAAAACATACTTTCTTTTATTTTCTCAAATGGGTTGTTATTTGTATAGTTTTTATTTTATATGAAGATTATTAAAACAGATATGTAACAAGATCCTGATCAGGATAATGGGATAAACTTATTAAATTATTTTATTGTCCTCGGTCCTTAATAAGTGTGCAAAGTGTTAGTTTAGTTAGATAGATACTCGCTCATAAGCGTCTAATAAATGTTAAAAAGAGAAATGTTTTTATTTATTTAATGCAAATTTTTAACGCTTATTCATCAGTAATTAAAATCAACCAAATGCTTGAAATTTTTGTAGCGGAAAAATTTCACTTCCTCCACATACGTATATAATGCAAAGAATAGGGGCACATTATTAGAAGTTTGTGTTACATGGATCCCTAAAAGTGAAGGACGATATGACCCATTCTCCCGTGAAAGGCGATTGGTTAGCCCGACATTCACAGCCGCGTCGTGTCGTTTTGTGTTTTTTTTTTTTAATAGCCAATGTTGATCGCTCGCGAAGGCGTTCCGGGAAACTGCTGACATCATCCTTTATAAGGTTATTTATTATAAATAAAAATATAGTACTAAGTTAGTCAAAACGAATTTACCATGTCCATCATGAGGTAATAATTATTAGCTATATATATTAGCTATATTTTTTTTATCAAATCGAATAATTTTAATTATACATAGGTATTATGTCCCTGTAGAATATAAATAATATGATAAATAATACAATTTATAAAATTATTTAGTTTACTTTTAATATAATTTTGACGATTGTTCGTTACTTCTCCTCTGTCTAACCTTTCGGGGATAACAGACGTGAGCTTATTTTATATTATGATTGTAAGTTTGTCTTCTTTATATCTAAGTCATGTTTTGTGCGTAAAAAAGGTCAAATTTATGAAATTAAAATACTATAGTAAAATTATTTACAAGATTTGATACAAACTTTATGTTTTACTCTTAAATTCAAATACTATCTTTATAATACTTCAATAAAACTCAATGGCGTACAAATTTCTTGATCAAAAGGCTAAAGACTACTAGAAGCAATGGACTGATAAAATTCACAATAAAGTTTCATCGGTTTGACGGATTCGTTGATCAAAGGAACAAATTGGTTATTCTTGGCTTTAGCAAAATAACAATAATTTTCGCATGTAACTTTACAAGATAAAATTATTATTTGTTTTACTAATAATTAAAAGACGCGCAGTTAGTTAGTTTTATACTTTAAGAAGTAATTTCTTCTATGATGTGAATCATATTATTGATGTCAGTTGCAGACTGAAAATAAAACAAGCTTTTTTTTCCAAATTCCAAAAAAATTAAAAATGCTTTATTCATTTTAGGCCCTGAGAAGGTCCTTATGAACGTCAACATACTAATACCGGTTTGGATAACAACTCAGTCATCGAGAAGAGCTGGCAAGAATCTCGATCTGGTTTTTTTAGAACTATAGTTATAAGGTTTATTCGTAGATACACAGAGAAGTGTGTCATTTTGCAGACATCACCATCGTTCACATAATGATTCACCTTATAATAACATTTGCAAATTAAAACTCGCTTCACATGGTGCTTGAAATTATAATCTAATAATATTACCTCGAAAACACTCATTAGTTTTATTAAGCCTGTTTTACTAGGGCGTTGGTTATAAAGGCCTTTCCAATTTCAACGAGTTTGTATACTTTTATTAAAAAAAACTTCGCCTATATTAAATACGTGTATGAGTTAGAGTTAATTTATAAATGATTATATATTATTACATTGCAAGTCTTTCTTCGATTGAATGCAAATAAAACGCACGTAGATCTATAAATCCATCGTCTGCCAATTTGCCGTAGAAGGCGCCACTTCTATTACAATATGAAAGCGAACAGGAAATTGATTTCCAAGCACACGACTCCCGTGAACGCTTCCCGTGATTTGTATCCATTTTCATATATAAATTTACGGTTAACTAAAAAATAAATCACACAAATCTTAACCTTATTTACTGAACAATAGATCACTATGTTGTAGAATTTCAAATTATATCAACGGTAAATTTAACTTGGTTTACTGTACGTAAAATGGAAGGGTCAGTAGTCAATGAGATGTAATGACAGATAACATGATGTTTTATTGAAAAATCCTATCACGCATGTAATATCAGGAAATGGTAGCGAATCGTGACGTTAACAAATTGAAATATTATTCAGTTCTTTCTCTGATACGTAAGTTTGGATTCCATAGAGTTCGCATTGCACAGACTTTCTCATAAATTATGGTACTATATAATGTAGCATATAACATTTAGTAGCACTCATACGATTATTGCTCTGTTTAGATCACATAGCTAAACGTGTATGAGTAGAGAATATATTCAAGGATTTTAAATAACTTTTTAAATTCGATTTGCCAGACCAGTCCAAATATAAACATAGAAGTCAATTGGTAAAAACTAACTCAAGATTTCCGCTTAAATTCTAAACACGAAATCTCTGAAGCGTTCATTGACACGCTACGTACGTGTGTGTGAATTGTACGTGATTTTTGAAATATACAATTATTATTTGTTCACGTTTTGATATGATTGATGAATACTTTATCAAAATCAATAATTATTATTACTTAATACGTTGCAATGGACAATTGTGTAAAATAGGAATACATAAAAACACAGTACCTAATACAAATTTATAAATCAGCATAACGTATCACGACACAATATTAATATAATTAACAAATAATAAAATATAATGGAGGAATATAACTTGTAAATACACATGTATATTTATTTATTTTCATAACAACGTGTTATTAATTTCTTAGTTAATAGTATAGTTTTTATTTTATTGACGCCTTTATGTATAAATAAAACTGTTTTTTTGTCGTCTATGCATTCATCTATTTTTCGCGTTGCCATAATATTGGAGGTATGACGCCCGAAACTGACCGTGCACATAAGATGGCTGATAATTTCGTCGTCCACGTCCGTTTTACCGTACTTGTCTAGTCTGAACGTCTGTTAACACTATAATGTACAATTAATAAATATTTAAACGGAAAAAACAAAAAAAAACAATCACGTAAGATTACATATTAACATTTATATAAAAATAACAATTTGATAATTCGTTCGAAATAAATTACAAGCATGTCTAGTTTGTTATCTATCTACCAACCTATCAACAAAAGAAATAAAACTGAATAAAATTACGAACATTAAAGATGTATGTGAAAAATAAATGAGCTATATGTATTACGTATATATATTAAAACACCCATGAAATATTATCAGGTTAAAACACGAGCGTTTTGAGGTTTCCGGTTAAAACATTATTCGCTCATCAATACGGTTTGTATCCTAACCGCATCAGAATCAATAACCTCTGACCAGACCGTGAGCACCTGCAAATTATCACCGCACATAACATACAACAAAACGAAAATAACAACCAATAATAATCGCCTATTCAATGATTATACGCGGTTTCATGCATATTGAGCGTTTCGTTTTATCAATCGGTACGATCGTTTAACGATTATCTATACAAAAGCGTTTCGACATTCGTTTCCCACGATATGTATTAATTACTATTTACGATAAACGACGAATAACGTGTCCCACAAAAGTGATGCTATGCGATATGTATATAGTTTTTATTAGCTTCGAAATACGTTACTGTTTTCAAAACGTTTAATTTTATCTGTTCATATGAGTTGTATTGTTGTAAATTATATGAGTTATAATAACATTATTGTAACTATTCAATCACTACAGTTCTATTTAAAATAAATATTTTACTTGGAAATGTGCGGCGAATTAAGATAAGCGGTGACAGGTAATATTTTGTACTATACATTTAAATCAATGTAATATTGATAAGGTTATGTGCGTTCACAAACTTGTTAATTTTCATTGATATTTATAATAAAACATTTCTTCTAATGTTTATTTTATATCTTTATTTACAAACAATATTAATTTACAAAATTGTTGATTTTATTATAAAAATGTAGGTTACCGAATAATAGATCAAATCACATAAAAGTTAACATTAAAAATTATAGTTGACTATAACAAATATTCGAAAACAAATATCGCAACGAATTCGCAATATTAATTTAAATCAAGTTACATACTTCCATATGACGCGTTTCGCATCTCAATAAACATTTTATCTTATTTACAATTCATAAGATTAAAACTTCGTCGGCGCATTGACAAGTTTAACTTTTAGTTCTTAATATGGTTCCGAACATAGTTTTATTCTTTGAATTTTAAATTGTAGTGCTATTTTTAGACATATTTTATTCTTTTTTACATCTGAACACGGCAAACTTGATTTCGTTTTTTAATGATTTCAAAAAATAGTTTTTAAAATCTCCATAGCCTATCGTTAATTGCGTGTTCAAAATTTCAAGAACAGTCAAGCCGCTTTTCAGTTAAATCCGAACGTAAATATTTAAACGTCAAAATTAGAGATTGCTAATGGTTAAAACATATTTGTAAAAACAGTTAAATGTACAGACAGAATCTATAGAACTATATTAAATATAGAAATTGTTACAACATAGCCGTACCCAACACCTTACAAGTAGGCAGAAGTACAAAAGGACGTACAGCTCTTATTATGAACATGTATAAATATTGCCAATTGCGAAACTCATAGTAATTATGTACATCGATTTATGTATCATCTATACCAGTACATAAAATTGAAGTTGAAGTCTGTTTGTAATATAAAAATAGCTACTTTTTACTAAATACATATGAATGTATGATACCTATAACAAAAACACAATTATTAAAAAAAAATTCCGTATGCTCGTCTTTCTGTCTGTTTATTCCGGCTAATCTGCGGAATGGCTGGGCCGATTTGGACGGGATTCGTTTTTTGTTAGATAGCTTAAGTTACTGCACGAAAATTAGCCTAATTTTATTCTCGAAAATAATTAGGGTTCCGTATAAAAAAAAATAAAACTCGAAAACTAAAAAAAAAATCGATTAAAATCCGATTCAATGGCAATCACCACCAAAACATGACTATTCAATGATTATTTAATTAAGCAGTGAAGAATATACGAAACACAGGCGGAGCAGCAGGCACACAGCTAGTTAAAAATATTTATAAATTTGTGTACCTATTTATATATTTTCTTTTATTATTTCTTTTAGTGTATAAGCTTAGAGCTTTGACTAAAATCTCACTTGATGTTAAGTGCTAATGTGGTTCAAGTTATTAGAAAACAAATAGTTGTAACCCGTCCAGAGGTAATATTAGCTCTCATATTATATTGCCGGAACACAATCATAGGTGCTTGGCGACAGATTTACAAACTTGAAGGTGGTAGCTAGTTAGGCGGGCATTAGAAAAGAGCTTACCAACGTGCTAATGTTTTATCATGAGGGTTTTTTTTTTTACCTGAAGTTCAGGGTCAGACAGGTTTCTTGAATAAAAACCTACGACCATCGATACGGTATTGTTAGTAGATGATAACTGAATAAATTCGTTTTTCAAGTGCTCTAGCGGAGAGATAGATATTTTTTTTACCATATCCATTTATCCATTTAACCGAAAGACGTCCACTGCTGGACATAGGTCTCCCCCAAACATCTCCACAACGACCAGTATTGCGCCACCCGCATCCAGCGAATTCCCGCGATCTTCACCAGGTCGTCGGTTCAACTTGTGGAGCCTACCCACGCTACGTCTTCCGGTGCGTGGCAGCCATTCAAGAACCCGCTGGCCCCATCGGGTATCGGTTCTGCGAGCAATGTGCCCAGCTCAGTGCCACTTAAGTTTAGCAATTCTTCGGGAAATGTCGGTTACTTTAGTTCTTCTGCGGATCTCCTCATTCCTGATTCAATCATGTAGTGAAACTCTAAGCATAGGCCTCTCCATTGCCCTTTGAACTTTTTACAATATGTAAGAGTAATCTTTAACAGATTAATACAACTTAATAGAGTACTAGCGACCCGCCCAGACTTCTGGTAATCTTTAATTTAAAAAAGTAAAATATAGCCAGCCAATGTACTCATTGATAATATAATATTCTATAGTTGAAAAAAAAATCGTTAAAATAATTTTAGGATATTATTCATAACAAACAAAAAATTATATTATCTGAGTATAGAGGACGCTTGAAACAGATAATAAAGGCAAATGGATGCCTGTAATGTGTTATGGAGATGAAAAACACTGGGTAAATTCAAATCCTAACACAATTCTTCCCACGAAGCTGTTAATCACGTCGTTTTATCTTAAAACCAATTATTATTATTATAGTTAGTTAGTAGCTACTGACGTGAGATGTTGTTACGCTTAATAAGCACGTATACAGCTTGTACCTGTTAGAATAAGTAAGACAATGTATTATTTCATCGCTTATAACAAAAGTGGATAATGGCAGCAATTTTTTTTTGCAACATGTTTACTGTTTATTTTAGTAGTATAAACATACGGATTTTATATGACCGTTAGATAAAAAAAACCATGAATAATAATTAATATTTATATACATTTGAATACATATTAAAGTAACAGAAAAAAAAGGAAGAAAATTGTATCGAAATGATACAGAATTTAATTTACTAAGCAAATTATTTTTAAAGTATTCCTAATGGACAATGAATTTAGAATAAAGATTGAATTGTAATAAAACTAATTGATTTTACGCTTAGAATTTTATAACAATGCCACAACACATTGGTGGTGTTCGTAAATAGATATGTGCTATAAATTCGTTTCTAATACTAAATTAAAGCAAATATTTCCTACATAAGAACCATAATCCGTTTTTAAAGAAATTAAACATTCTAGCTGTGTGCTGCCGGCTAAGAATAGCACACCCTATATCTTTCCGTCAGTGTTGTAAAAGGCGACTAAGTGATACACCAGGGTATGCGCAGCAGCATTCTCTGAGTACCACAAACATTGAGAATGCTTTCCTATTGAGGGAGACCAATGTCCAGCAGTGGATGTCTTTCGGTTGAACGGATGTATGCAATATTTTAGCTGTTACTAATTTTAAACTTGCTATACAGGTTAACGATGTATCTTGATACATCTCAGATAATAATCAATGAAACGATTAGTAATCCGCACGCAACGCCATAGGCACAGAAAAAGCAATAATCAACATGCATAGCATTTCGAGCAAACTAGATAAAATAAGTGCGACAAACTTAACATTTTAACGCATTGTAATTTCATTTATATGGCTATCGATATAAAGTTGAAATTTAAAAATCAGCGACTTTTCGTGTTAGTAGAAAAAATATGAAAAATCCGAGAGTGGCCACTGTGAGAACGCCGTAACGTTCGCCGTATTTTTAACATTTTTTTTTCTTCGATACGTCCACGTAGATTAAACGGTCAGCGAACATACTGGAATTATAATAATTATTATTCCATAAATACATTGAGATCGTAATAAGCTGAGCGATAATATCTTGCATTTTTTATCTTTAAACATAAAGTGTTGCGGTGAGATCAAGCTCAGGCTTAAGTTTAAGTCTATGAAAGCTAATTAATGACAGAGGATTTAATGAAATGTGTATAAAAGTTCTAAATCTACATATTAAATTATATTCATATTTTTGATAACAACCAAATTTGAAATCAAGATAGAGCTTCGCGCCTCTATGGTAAAGTTTGTTACATGAGTTTAGTTAGCATTTATTTGACTGATAAATTTTTAGGTTGTTTTGTATTCGGCTTCCAACGAAATGTATTATAATAGATGACAATAAAAAAATACAATCGACTGTGGACGTGTACAAATACTTTTTTATACGACACCAAAAACCATATTAATACTCGCATCAAACTACTTTATTACTTGTCTATACTTATTACATACAAAAGGGTAAAATTGATTTTTTGTTTGTATTGATAAACGCAAAAACTATTTAATTGATTTTAAAAATTCTTTCACCTGAATAAAGCTACACACTATCACCGAGTGTAATGTTTTTTTTTTTAATTAGATATCTATATAACCACGCAAAGTCGGGGCGGGTCTTAACATATAAATAAGGTCTTAAGGTCTTACTTTACTTTCTTTGTTAGAAACTTTTTTTTCTTAAGGATTATTACTAACTACAACTATAAATTAAAAGTCGTAAAACTTCAAAGAAGGTGAAGAATGTTATTAAAAAAAATTGCGACATTCTATTTTCATTCGTTCGTTCCATTATGTAATACGAAGTATTTTGTTATAAGTATTGAATATGTCATAGCAATATACCTTTTATCTGGAATATTTTTTTGCTCACTACATCTTTTCTGCTCATCCCTATACTAATATCTAACGTATTTATCTATAATATATTTTTTATATTACTATTTGATTTGTGAAATAAATGATTATCAAATAAAAGGTTTCAAAAATGTCATTGTTTCCAAATTGACTGCAAACAATCTTTAAGTAGAAAATGATAGATACTCGATATTGAATAGGCTACTTAACGTCAAGTACTACTTACTATTCGCCCTATGTAATTATGCAAGATCGTGCTCTGAAGAGATGTTTTAAATATTGTAAACTTTCAATTTTAAAGTTTGCTTACAAGATAGAGGATTACGTATAATGGGCCGAACATGAACATAAGTTTCACCGAATACGAATATTGACCGAATTTTTGGCAAAACTTTAACCGAACCGAACATTTGGCATACTTGATTCCCATAATCAATAGGTACCTTGTTTATGGAAAGCGCGTAGATTGACGTTGAACCTTCCCGTCCGTTACTCCCATATACCAAACTTCTTTTTTCGAAATTGGCTAATAAAATAGGTTATAAATTGTTTCAATTTTGTTCTTTACGGATACTAATAAAGAAAACCAATACGACAATATCCATAGAACGTTCGTATCTTGCAGACGTAGAAACAGTGTGGAGATTGTAAGAAATAAAATAATAATAGAAGTTCTCGGACGAGAGAAATTAACGCGTGATCGCCTTCACTCGATCTTATTCCGATTAATATGGAGTTAGTTATTTTTAGAAAAGTTGCGGACCGACCGACCGACCGACCTACCTACCTACCTGTCTCACTAAGTGGAAGTTTTAGTCGAGCCTTCTTTTTAAAAAAAATACAAGAAATTAATTGCTAAGAAATTACTCTCTACTCTTTAAGTAGTTTTAAAAATAAATTTCAAACTACTATCCATATAAGTAATCATTGTTAACAGGAATACATTTTTTTAATGTTTGTATTTTAGTTGTAATTGTTTTTATGAAAATAAAATAAATCGGTATTTTATCAAATAACGATTTTTAATCCAGTTTAAAGCCATCTGTAAAGCGCATATCGAAACAAAGTGTTTTTTAAAATAAAACTATGACCAATATTAACATGTTACGCCAATGCATACCGTAATTGTAGGCATTTACGCGATAAATCATAGGGTGATTGCTACTATGGGAGTGGGTTATGGTCATTACCTAACCTAACTCGCAAGCGAATTAATGCTCTGGGCGTTTCGTTGTAGTAAGATTTAACACTCCGTCTTTAGATGATATATTGTGATTTTCTAGCAATTTATCTCATACTAAATACAACTAACTAGTTATTTATTTAATAAGTAGTTCAATTTGATAAGTATTATAATTATTTATAATAGTTTGTGAATATTATACTGGTTTTGTCGCGGCTTCGCTCGCTTGTATATAGATTTTGTTAATTTTATTTAGGGGAAAAAGGTACCCTATACTTATTTCTTTATATCTATTTATATCTGACAACGTGTATGGTGATCGGTTGGTTAACAAATAAATAAACTTAAATTCACATTTGTTATATTAAGTTAGAAATAGGTGATGAACGCAACGTTCTTGACTAGAATATGCTTTTTAGTTTTCACGGGAATCCTAATAGGATAAAATATGAATATAACATACTTCTTAATGATTAGTTTTTTGTTACAGTTTAACTACTACTATGCAAAACCAATATTATGTATATATAACCAAGTTCTTTTGTCAAAATGCTAATTTCAAAATTGTTATTTCCCTGTACATATATTGAAAGATTTGTCGAACAATGATAGTCATCAATAAGACAAAAGGCTATTTCTGGTATTCTCATAATGTAACTTAATGATAATGATGTTAGTATGAAAAAAAAATTTTAATTTGCCGAAATCTAGGAAGAGGGAATGTCTTTTAAGTGCAGCTAGCAGAACATATCCAGTAAATTGGCGAAAAATTGGTAATGTATGGTGGGTGCCTTATATAATCGAAGTTATAGACATAACTTTCACATATATCATCAAAATCAAAAATTATTTATTCAATTTCGGTCCTGAGGAGGCGTTTTCATTAATGTCAAAAAAATACCACCGGTTCGGAAAACAACCTAGTCGAAAAGAGCGGAGGAAAGAAACTAGATCTCGGTTTTTTTTACAAGTGTTTTTTAAACTATAATATAAATTATACAATTCATAGTAACAATAAACGGTTTTAACGGAAGCACAGAGAGAGGTGTCACTTCCAGACATCACTATCGTTCACGCAATGATCCACCCTATAATAACCTTGGGCATTAAAACCTCTTTGACATAGTCATTTATATTTGTAAGTATTGCGTAAGCAACATTTTAGATATATTTGTCTCTCCCTTAATAGCAAAAATAAACAAAGCTTTTACCCCTTCACCCATGATAAAGTAAGCATTGACATAATTTTGAAGAGAAAAAAAAACTAGGCAGCCATTGGGACTGCCAACAGAAGTGAATATTCAAAAGTTTAATAAATTAAAATTTCATAACTTGCTAATTGAAATTAAAAAGGTTACAAAGTGGCAGAACTTAAACGTCATCTTGTACTTAACATACTGTAGCTTGATGACGGCTGACGTCATAGCGTTGTAGGTAACGCGAATCTGATCTTTTTCACCTACCGAGAATCGTTCAACGCGGCTAAAGAAGTTTTCACTTCAAAAAGGTTACGTAAATATTACTTGCGTAATCACCATTAAGACTCCACTATCCCGAATGGGATCAAAAATAAGCTTTACCTGCCCCAATTGATACGTAACATTTAAACAGCCCCTCTACGATAAGTAAACCGAAAGAACTCTGCATGTAAAAGCTAATTTTGACTAAACGAAAATAAATACAGAGAAAGCCGCAGAATAAGACTGTTATCATCTAAATATGGTACTTATCTCTCTACGTATGAAAAAGTATAGTAATAAGCGCAAACAGAAAAGGAATAATCCGATTACCTACATTAACGGAATCGCGTTCATCCGCTTCGGGAGATATTTTCTGAAATGAAATGGGTTCCTAATCGCTCCTTTTCAATTAGATTATTATATTTACCACCTTGTGTAATATGATTTACTATTTTACTAAAATCATTACAAAAAGTATTTCGATCCTTTGATCGTAGTATATGACACACACATCGTAAGATGTTTATGTAGTTCTGGAGAAAATATATCTATACTAATAAATAAAATAGAAGTGTCTGCTTGTAAAAACAAAAACAAATTGTACTAACAAATTTTAACTAAATACATATGAATGTATATATGACACTTATAACAAAAACACAATTTTTACAAATTTTGTCTGTCTGTATGTCTAGGTTTAGGAACGGCTGGACTGATTTAGAACGGACTTTTTTTAATAGATAGCTAAAGTTATTGCGCATAATTAAGGCTACTTTATTTTTCGAAAATAATTAGAGTTCTGCATAAAAAAATAAAACTTTGAATAAAATCTGATTCAATGGTCCGTTTTACGGCTTGAATTTACGAGAATTATTTTTACCTTATCTTAAATACTAAAAAAAATTAAAAACTATATTATACAATAAAAAAATATATGAAACGCGGGAACAGTTGCGGGCAAACAGCTAGTATACAATTAAAATTCATGCTTGATCGTCGAATAAAAATGAACAAAATGTAGTCAGAAGTACAATCATAAATTATACTCGTACAACGATGACGTTGTGATTTATTTAGAACTTTTTTTTTAAACAGCATTATTAATAATCTCTCAGCTTTAATGTTTGATCAGAAATTCACCAGTTGTATGATGAGACCGAATGTATTTAATGTTTAATTGATAATCTAGTTAAGACTATACTAGTTAATTCTTTAAGTCATTGGCGAAACTATTCATTTGAAATGATAATAAATTATATGATACGTAAAAAATCTTAAGCATTTTAAATATTACGATATAAGCAACATAACCCGTATTATTTTGCTTTCAAATAAATGAAACATTTACAATACACCTTTGGTAACAAAGTAAACATGGTTCTGATTCCAACTCCTCTCTATTTGTTGCGTTTTGTTAATGTGAACCGCATTAACAATAAAGGAACCGAATAAGCAATAAAAAAAATATTAGGTGAACATTACATATTTATAACAACTAATCGGAATTAACGCCGTCGCTTGTTCATTAGACCGCGCTAATTTATACGTGGTAAACTAGTTCCAGAGATAGTGAGTTAATTATAGCGAGCATGACACTCGTGAAAAAAAGAGACGGCGATAACGAAACGAGACGGCGCTACTTAAGGGCTACAAAGAGCACATTAGCTAAGTTGACTTTTCTTTTTTCAGATCTTAAATTAAGATAACTAATAAAGAGCCAAAAGAGATAGAGCTTCGTGAATGTATAATTAAATTTTATGTTGTTAATTTTTACGTAGATAAAAGCATGAGCATGCGTTTAATGTTTTAGGTCTTTATATTTTACTTATATTGGCGGTATATTTTTTATGGGAATGATAGGGGAAAAAATTTGCGGGCTTTTTAAATAGATATTAAACTTTTGTTTTGACTCGTTTTAATCTATGATCGCAGTATCTAATGTAATTATTGAGCGTCATATTACTGGGCTTTGCATGTTGAAGGAAAGTTGTAAAATAGCCGAACAGAAACTAAATAAACCGAAAAAAAATAATTAAAAAAAAATTCCTTAAAAATTATAAGTGCTTAAAGAAATCTAAATTATTGTAATGTTTATTCTTTTTGTTAGATATCAGAATTTATACTTAAAAAATTTAACATTGTATGAGAAAAAAAATTAATAAACGAAAATATATAGAAAAAAAATAGTACCAACTATCATTCTCAGTTATCCTGGGTAATGGAAAGGGAACCCATGTCAGCCCTTTTTCTATTACTCCATTTTTACACCAGACAATGAGATATCCCATAACCCTAACAAAGCGTAAAATACTAAGGTTCGACACAACTCTTTTCAAGAGAGTCGGATATGTGGAAATCTATGGCGTTTGGGGTCCCGGCCCGTTCTTATTAAACGAATGGGATAGATTGGCTGATATTGACCTCTATGGCTTCCCTTATGTTACCTTTTCAGTGACCTAATTTCAAGACGATAGAAGTTATTTTTACCAAATTTTTTACTGCAATCATATACTCGTACCTAGTTCTGTGATTATTTTAATTTCAAATGTCATATACATGCATTTATTATGTGTATAAGAATGTACTTTAACTCTTTCAAGTAAATACAGTTTCATTGTTATTTTAATCCAAGTTCGATCATAATATAATCATAATTAGTGATCGAAAGCCTGTGATCGAAATTCAACTATGATTCATTAAAGTATTTAGTTTGTTTTATAAAACAGTACCTAATAATAACATTTTAAAATACTAACGATTTTGTTTGCCTTTTGATGCTCGTCTCAAAAGAAGACATTCTGTTTACGCGGTAAATAAAAATTGCTCCGACGTAATTGATAGATAATGGATTGCTAATCGTAAGGAATATGTGTGTGTTTGTGTTAGTTAAATTTTTTTAAAGTGTATTTCTAATAAATTTTGTATAAAAATATTAGCTTTCTGCACTTCTTCTCCATAGAAACTTAAAGTGAACCAAATTTCATACTCCTACGTCCGCGTAATTTTCGTAAAAAAGGGTTACTAATATTATGATACCTTTCGTCCAACCTGCGCTTGGTGTGGCAGCGGCGGTGGCGCTATAAGCCGCAGTGGCTGAGGTGTGGGTGGCAACGCCGCCAGTAGCGGTGGCACTAATGGCACCACTCCACCCATAGGCAGTGCCACCGCGAATTTCTGCATGCCCATGGTCCATGGCACGAACCATCCTCCCCCGGCCTGCATCGCCCCCCCGCCGGTCCCGTACCACGCCAGCTCGATCAACTTCCTTGCCACATTCACACGACACAACCACACGCACCGTTATCGCCAGAGTGTGGCAAACATTAGGGTATTCAACTGTTGTAACACTATGCACTGTACCTGCGAACAAAAAAGAAAAAAAAAAATAGATTAAAGTAAGATCATTCATTAACCGACATCTAGAAGGAACTCTTTAGTTTCTTATGTCTCTTAAAGTTATTGAAAACACATTTAATTGTATCTAAACCTTCCTATAAATATGTAGATTAGATCAATCAAAGGATAAAATAATTTTGTAGAGTATTTCCTACAAAAATCGCGCACATATAAACATATCACGATAAAAGAGAACATGCTGCCCAAATAGACATGGATGTCTGTTTTTTTATATTGTCTTTCTTCACTAGTTTCCCTCCGTTAACCTTTTAGATACCGAAGCATTCATGCATGGAGGCAATAGGTTCTCAAAGAAATAGACCCATGTCACGTGTCTTGGTATATTTAACTGCACGACATAGGGGTGTCACGGTTATGGATAGAGATCAAAGAAATTGCAAAGCGCGCAGGGTCGCCACCGAACTGGAAACCAAAAAATAAACTACATTTCAACGTTAACTGCTCAGGGGCAGAATTAATTTCTGACAGGCTTTTTATAACATTCTATTGTGTTCACTTGAGTGAAGACATAAATACACGGAGAATAAATTAATGGTTGAAAATTGAAATAGCATGATTTTATTTGCGACGAGTATTTATAAATTCATTTCATTTAATTTCTATAAGACATATTATTAGTCCTCGTTGTTAATATGCGATCTCATTCACTTTTTTCAAAATATCAATCCTTTTTTCTCTAAAGTGTCAGATCAGTGTCAATAATTTTTAACAAATTACAAAATAGACTGAAATGCAGGAATTACAAGAATCCCATAAAATAGAATACTATACAATAAACACCAAGTCAAGGATTTCGTGTAAATTGATTTTTTTTTCACATCTAGTATACACACATCACTGCGTTATTTATGTTTACTAATAACCGTTAACGATATAATGTAACACTACCTTATGGGAATTGCGAAGATCAAAAGCGCTATACATGCTCGTTACAAGGAGCGCGTATTTTTTTTTTAAAGTTTACTCCATGTTTTTGTGTACTATACAGATTTGTTTATAGGCGACATAATATAATCTACATTATAATAATTAATGATTTGGTTTAAAATGAAAACACGATAACGGACGGTATCAATAAGCGATTTCAATTTGTTTTTTACCTACAGAAATCGAAACATCAATCCTTTTTACCCTAAAGTGTTAGATTAGCCTTAGTGGTCAGACAGAAGAATCGATTTATTTTTGGTATGACTTCAACCTAAAAGTTAAGATTCGATATTGAAATCGAGCCAAACGACTGCTCTACCCGTAGAGGCGATCGACGATAAATATTTTTAACTGGAAGATAGTAAACCGGATATTTGAATGCCCATCATCATGCTAAGGTTTCGGCATGAAATCATACTCAACTTTTATCGCTTATTAAGTAACTTAAAAAATCTGTGTTACGTTGTAACTTCGCGCGCATAACGGAATTGCTTCAGCCCCTCTCAGCAGACGTGTCGGAACACTATAAAAAGACGGTCGCGTTATTATTATATATTTGTAATTTACCTACTACCTCCGATTATAATCCGGCTAAATACAAAATTGATTATCTATATCTCGCTAGGGATCACCTACCTACTTACTACCAACTACTGTACACCGAGGGCAGAAGGAAACCTTTTGCAGGCCAGTGTTCTTCTTCATACTACACCGATAGAACTGTAATGGGCGGAAGAAAGACTATTACTACCAGAACCCAGCTAGCCGGGATATAGCCGTTACATCTGATCCGATAAAAAAAAAGCAGCAATAATTTAATTATTCCGATAGTATCCATTTAAAATACATCTCGTTCATTGTCAACGGTAAACTCAATTTTATGTAACGATATTATTTTTAAATTTTTAAATATCTAGTCACAAACTAAGACTGATGTTTTGAGCGACGTCCAAGAATTTAACAATAGAAAATCCTAAGTGGTTACAAGATAACGTTAGGCAGTAAACACACTGACAGTAACGCGTAGCTATGAACTGTCATGTGAGGCAACAAAAAATGTATATTGACGTGTAAATATTTTTATTCAAGTAGAACATTTAATTATAGATGAAATGACGGCTCAGTGGTAGTCTGGGCATCAATGGATGTAACTTCGAATCCACCTATCCAACTCTATAATAAATTTCGAGCTTTCGGTGAAGGAACACATGAAGTCATAACATGGTGGTTTGAACATGTTTGAAAATCTGTCGACAAGCATCTATGGTTGCGTTTTGACAACACCGCTTGTGAGCCGGTCGGTCGCCCTAGAAAACTAACAGGAAAATGAGAGGGCAAGTAATTATAATTTCTCAATGTGGTCTAGACATAAATTATGGTCAAGCGTTAACTCTGGTTAATGGTTAAGAAATCTTATTTTAACCCCTTGAGCACTTACCTGGCGTTTACGCCAGCTTTCCACTGTTTTCCTATTGTCTTATTTTTATGGGTACTCGACACATTTATAATAATTTGTAAAACCATTGACCTAACGAAATTAGTACGACATATTGTGTTCGAAGTTTTAATATCTATTTTTAATTGGATCTCTCTTGATGTATGTAAATAAGGTAATTAATTAATTTACTTTAAAATAAGGTATACACGATTACCGGCTAATAGTCGTAAATATTATAATATTATCTGAAACTAAACAAAAATTAACATCTACAAACGGTATGGCTCAACTCGCATGAGTGAAATGCTTAACAGACATTAAGGGTGCTATTTATCATTTTAATTACACAGTCGGTAATACTTCTGTAATGTTTTAATGAATGTAGACTCTGCTATGATTGTCATGCTATGATTCATATCCACCAATCAGCCATTATTAATGCATATACTATGGCAGCACCACGAGATTTCCTTCATGAGAATAATAATAAATATACTAAAATGTAATCTGTTGTTTTAAAAACCCCTTTTTTTTAATATTCACGATGAACGATATATTGAGATTTATGGCCACTATTTAATATTTTTTACAAATTATAATCTTGATGAATTATATTAGTGTTCGTTTGGTAAAAGATAAATCTGATTATAATCATTATTCAGAATTTGAAGATTTATAGCACAGTAAAATCGACAAAAGTTTCTTTAAAAAAGTAAAATCCACTTGGTAAACAAAGGAGAAAAATGTATTGAATTGTATATCAGTTCTAGCTATAAATAAAGACGTTAACCGCGCATATTTACTTTTTATTTCCATATGTCTTTTCGTATGTTTTCCTGTGTTGCATGTTACAACATTCCCATTAAGTTGCGAGCTTTACGAGCAATAATTTGAACCCTTCCCGAAATCTTGTTAGGTTACACAGATAATAAATATATAATTTAAAGTTCCCAACATAAATCGGTAATAAAATATCGAAAACATTACCGCTAGATAAACTACCTAATGAAAATAAAAGATGAAAAAAAAAACCACTGAATTACACGCATAATAAAATTCGCTATCACGGTGCAGATAAAATCGGATGTTTAGGGAAAACGACCCGTAGCTATATATTAACATTGTGCGTACACCTTTATAATATAAGATGGTTTTTGTGTTGCCAGGAGGAGTGGAACGCTTTTCCAAATATCCGGAAACGAGATCAGGCGGTCGTTTGAATAACTGTAACAATGTAGTTACGCGGTGTCGGCGAACCGGAACATTGACTCGATGTTATCTACAGAATAATCTTCTTGATACGTATGTATCTTCGAACCTTTTTTATACTGTATAGACTCGATGCTTTGATAACAATCTCATCTCATAAGTGACGATATCTACCTATTGGTGTTTGTTAACACATTTTTTACTAGAAAACTATTACGTTGTGGTTTTCTTACGATGTTTCCTTTACCAAAAGCTTGAGTTCATTATAGGGTTGGATAGGTGGGTTCGAACATACGTCCATCGACGTGGAATTCTGCACTGGGAATGAAAAACGTACGAATTGGTTGGAATTTCAATTCGGGGCCATGTTCATTTTAATTAATCCTAAAATGGAAGCTGAATACAAAAGTATTGGTAATAGACACTTAAAATTATACATATGAGTATGTATGTAGTTATATTTTGACCTAAAATAATAAACTCCTAAATTCGGATATTTCGTTTGCAGATCGAAAAGCTATTGATGAAAACATAATATTTTGAAAAAAAATTTACTGACCAAACACTGTTGATGCGAAAACCAGTTTGACGGGTCGACCAATCTTTAAGACGAGAGCTTAAGGCACTCAGCCTAAAAATGTTAGACAGCGCAAGCGCACCCAAACGGTACGAACCGCAGTTTGAGGCTTTGAGCTGCTACCTGTGTTAAAAACTTTGCGAAATTTTCCCCAGCTAATCCTATGGTAAGTTTAAGTATAAGATGATGGATGAGAAACGATTGCGTGTAGCTGAGATGTGAGTGAATGAAGGTGTTTGAAAGTTGCGCTAGTGTCAGAAACGTTGAAATGTGGAATGTGGAAGGATGGAAAAGTAAAGGAAGGCCAAAGAAAGTGTGGATAGAGTATGTAAGCAATGATATGAAAGAAGTAAACTTACTGCGTCGACCTCAAGTGAGTTGGAGACAGAGCATCAGAATGTTGATAATCCTTCGGTAAGTAAAATTAGGAGGAATAAAGGAGCCTCGCAGAACTCATGTGCGTATGTGCAATAGGATGCGTATGTTGATAGTGCATGCAGTGTTGCTGAATCACGCTGGTGGCAACTACAAGAGCTTCCCCAATCGAGGATCAGATCACGTCCTGAGCTTGAATATTTTATATTCAAAACACATATTTTTTTTTTCTTTCAGACAACCGAAATTTTTGTGTGAACTCATTTATAAAATTGATATTTATGACATTAAGTTAAATCCATACAGGAATAACGAATACAACGATACAAGATAAACGAAACCTTTATTAAATTTCGTTCTTAGCAGGAATCGGCAGCAGTATTTTGGTGTTTCATTTCAAGTGTTTTGATGTTAAAAAAAATATTACTTGGAGTATAAAAGCTATTACATTGAATTCATAGAGATTCATTCAGATACTATTCATATTATCCAAGTACTTTTGCTTGCGTTTTCAATTTTGTTCATTTTTACTTTAAGCTGTTTTTACAAAAACGAAAAAAAAAAACATCTTTTTTGTTTCATACCGCTCTATAAAATTAGATTAAAGAGAAAATAGGTGATCGAATGAACAAAGAGTTCATGCTCTTAGTAAAAGTATTGTTATAAAATGATAAAAGATTTGCAACTATTTAAAAACAATTATATACCCGAATGTGGAACTTAGGAATTAATGTTAATTACATTGTTTTTCTTAAAGCTTATGTCACAGTTACTGATGCCCTGGGTTAAACCTCAGTCATTTGTATTCATAATAACTTCGTAACTTTTCCTTATTTCTACGCGCATCAATGGGAAAATCTGAATTGATTTTTTGTAACTAAATCCGGAAGAATATCTAGACTTTTTTATTAGAAATTTCCTTCTCTTCGAGAATCTTTTTTAAACTGTTAAATATCATGTGTTATACACGAAAAACGAAATACCTGTTTTTTAAAACTATTTTTTTTTATTGTGGAAATAAATCCTCGAGATACATTTTTCTAGACGCCATTACGAATCGAATTTACTATCGCATGTATTTTTAGGACCTTTATAAAAAAATAATACGTTTTAGATCTTGTTCACTAGGCGATCATACTTGCGGTTATTTAAATAATACAATCAGTGGAATATAAAAAAAAAGCATAATGAACAAAATAAACATGATATTCACGACATTGTAACAAGGACTAAATATGAACATTCCTGAATAATACCTACCACACCCCATTTATGCCTAGTAAATGAGATTCAAAATCAAAAGTATAACAAGACACTTATGAATACGAAAATCACAATACACAATACACAAAAGATTCAAAAATCGAACCGAAATAGAACACCGGAACGAACGAACCCACAATGTCGGTCATAGTTCACTTAACATATCGATCGGCAATTAACAATACAATAGAACTTTATTCGCCCGTTGGATATCATACAAAAATAGAAATCGTAGTGACGTAACAATAAAGGAATTTAAATTTTAATAGTAAATAGTAATAGTATAAATCTGAAGCGATGATGGCGCAATTGATAGTGTGGTCCAAATCAGCCTGAGCTTTCGGCGAAGGTAAGCATAGTGAGAAAACCATTGTAGAGTGGTAGGGCATTTTCTAATAATACTCCTATGGGAAGCTACCACCTTCAAGTTTGAAAACCTGTCGCCAAATACCAAAAGGCGTGTTCCGGCAGCATCACCTGAGAACCAGTAACTCTGGGCTTAGTGTGTTTACCATCCTGGACCATGTCGTCACTTAACGTCAGGTGAAATTGTGGCCAAAGCACTGAACTTCTGAACGGATGGCGACTAATATAGCGTCATTATCTATGATTAAACAGTAAAAAAATATCCGTATGGCATGGTATAAAATCATATAATAAATAATATCATAATTATCTTATAATTCGTGAGTTCAATGGATTAGAAATCGTACTAAATAATATAAAACTCTAGCCTTCATTTAAATGTGTATGTAAATTAACCAAAACCATTTATTAATATTATTTGTCAGTCTAATTGGATCCTTTATCCGATATATGCTAAATACAACTAAAACCCGCATTGTCAAACCAGACGTATTGTTCGCGATAGCACGTTTGTATATCGATTGTTTGTCGATGTATCCACAATTTTCATTGTTCCCATCACTATGTTACCCGTTGGGTTTGTTTTGCCTTATAAAGAGTATCATTGTGTCTTTACCAAAATCCCCTTTCGAATGTAAAATAAAACAGATAAAAAAAAAGAATAAAATGAATGAATAAAAATTGGTAAGGCAATTTATAAAAATAGACTTCAATTTCAATTTTATTAATCATGAAGTCGCCACCATCTTAGATATTATAAATGTAATATTTTAAATTATTAGAAATAATTTGAAACCTATGATTCGTGTATAAAATGTGCTGTATATAATTAATCTGTCGCTCTTTTAAAATGACACAGCCCTCGATATTCGAAAAAACTAACAAGATAAGAAATTACTAATTAAAAATCGGACTGTACAATATTTGGATAAGGCTTTGATAAATTCAATTATAACATACGGGATATTGATTTCAGTTTATATTTATTTTAGTAGATTATAATTTCGAAATTTAAAATGTGACAATGTTTATACAGTATCATTTAGTTATACCTATCCGCCGTACTGGTTATCAAATTAGCTTTCAACAGAGAGATTTTATAAATATGTTTTTTTTTGCTGACACTGTGAAAGATTTACGCTGTAATACACCATTCGAAACTATTTTGAATATTATTTTTAATAAGCCAATGTATTTTGTCTCAAGTAATTCACGTTATATTACAAAATTATATTAAACATAAAGTCATAACCTTAGTATATAAAATCATTATCAATTCTAAGGATTGACCAATCGATTTCAACGAGTGGTCATTCGACTGGAATTTATTACCTCCGCCTCCAGCCCTCCTATTGATTAACAATGGGTTAATATTAAACGATCTTTTATAATTAAATTTCGTGAGAATACGCTTTATTGCTTCGTTTATGGGGCAGTGTGTCTAAATTTTATTTTTGAATTTTATCCTTCAACATGGCGTTATTTAATTCATGACCATCTGCGGCATATATACAAGTCAATTATTCGGTGGCATCTCAAAAGCAGTATAGATTTCGTGGTAATACGTTTATTAAATCTATGCACAATAAAAATAAATTAAAAAGAACATGAATGCTATAAGAATAATAATTTCTATTTACACAAAGTTTATTTATATTTATGTGTAAACAGAAAAAAATACTGTCCTTTCTTTTAACCCTTTTCCAATTAATTTTATATAAATAGGTAAATTATATATACATACTTACATAACATCACGTCTCTCATAAGAGTAGGCAGAGACAACTTCCTCCCATTTGTTACGATCCTGAAACACATCTTTCGCTTCTTCTACTTTCATAAGCCACCTTTATACATGCTCTTCAGTAACAGGTACTTATATCCTGACCTTCCCTTGACTTATGCTGTGACCCACGATATATAAATGTATTTTGTCAGTCTTCTGTCATCCATTCTTTCTCAATAACCAAACCAATTAAGCATTACTTTCTCTTTGTCATCACAACCCTTAACACAATAGCATTTTACACGTAATTATACAACGAAGAGTTAGTATACATGAATAAAACTAAAATAAATAATATGATAAATAAACCTATTGGATGCAGATTAGACTTTACATTTAAACGTTTGCAATTGCGTCATAGAAATGTTCGCGCCGCGGCAATCCATTGTATATTCTCGACACGTTTGATTTGGACGTCTACCAGACAGATTGTAACAATTGACGTCTACGAAATAGGATTATGGAATTGATTTACTATCACACTGTTAGAATAATTATTGACATTCCAATGAAAAACATTTTCTGGTAGGTTTTACACGTAATGGTTGCTATTTGGTTCTGCTATGTCAAACTTTTAGCAATTATAACAATCATGAGTCCAAAAATGTTAATTAGGCAATTGAAGTCAGTTGATCTCTTGATCGATATTAGATTTTTAAAGTATTTTCTTTATATTAGATATGAATTTATTCTTTCTAGTTATAGCTTATGCTTGAAATTTGACCCTAATTAATTAAAGTATTTAGTTTCATTTATAAATGCATAATAATTAATTTAAAAAATGCTAACAATGTCATTAGTAAATTTACTTTTCATTGTAAATTGTTTAAAGTAAACATTCTGTCTAAGCCGTAAATAAATGTCAAGTCGAGACACTTACGTGATTGATAATGCATTAATATCGTAAGAGATTATTATTTATTATATTATATATATATATATATATATATATATATATATATATATATATATATATATATATATATATATATATATATGTGTATATGTGTGTGTGTATGTGCCAAGTTCATGGTAGAGAGTGTACAGTTTATTTTGTAATTAATTTAACATATTTGTAATGCATATTACATAAAAATATTAGCTTTCTGCTCGCCGTCTCCACATACATTTTAAATGTACCAAAATTCATACTCCGTCTGCATAAACTTTCGTAAAGAGTTTTTACTTTTTTGCTTTACTAGAATAATTTATTTTTTAAAATTGGGTAAGTGTCTAAGCTTTATCAAAAAATTAAAATCATTAAAGTAGGCACACTAACTAATTTATTTGATTCACTATGCATGTGTGATTTTAATGATAGCAATTGTGAGAACTACTGGACAAAGGATTTTCACCACACGTTTATCACCATATCAATCAACGAAATATATTCACTATTTAAAAAGCTGAATAACTTTTCGATTTTTAATTTCCCTACTACATTGTAGTTTCTTTTATTTCTCATAGGTTTCAGGTTTACGTACCACACTATTTTCGCCGTCAGCCGTTTGTGTAATTAATTAAATTATTTTCCATGTGCCGATTCGGTAAATTATAGTAAGTACAATACAATTACACTTACTATCCTATCGGCGACTGATGAAATACTAACAAAAATTCTACGAATAACCAGGTGTCGTTATTCCTAAAAGTAAACACTTTGACAAAAAATTCGGTATAAATATATATAGAACACTACCTCAGGGGCTTACTGAATTAATAACGGACTGGTCACATCTGGCAAAAAACCGATAATCGAAGGGTTTCGAGAAGCAGAACACACGATCGTGTGGTAGCCACCACGGTTAGCCATATGTAACATTGAACACTACCTCAAGATAAATGATCGAATCGTCAGGTGGTTAGCAATGATTGAATACGTAGAGAGGGAGATTAGGTCCACTAGCGAGTTTTGCAATAATTTAATCAGGCAGCAAACCGTAACAGCCTATTGTCTATACTAATATATAAAAAAAGTGTCTGTTTGTAATGTAAAAAAATTTTTTTTACTAAATAGTTATGAATGTATATACGATACCTATACCAAAATACAATTTTTGTCTGTCTGTCTGTTTTGTTCCGGATAATCTCCGGAACGACTGGACGGATTTTGACGAAACTTTTTCTGGTACATAGCTGAAGTTACTTCGGGTAACTTAGGGTACTATTAATTTTGTAAAATAATTAGGGTTGCGTATAAAAAAATAAATCGCAGTAAAGAATATATGAAACGTGGGCGTAGTCGCGGGCACACAGCTAGTGTAAAAATAAAGCAGCATAATATTGATTTAAAATTATCGTTCAAATATACAATTATAATCAACCTGCACAATTCAAATTGACCGGGAGACCAAATTTTTTTTGCACCTTCAAACAGTTTGCATACCAATAATTTAAATAAAGTAACACTTAACAATAAATTTCAAGGTCTGACATTCTGTTAAGATCTTATAGTGAGTTAGCGTAGAAATTGTTTAGTAATTTAGGAGTGCTCAGTGTGAATATTTAAATCCCAAATTTTCATGTTGATATTACGTTCTCACGCGGCCTACACCAGGTCTACGGTATACCTTGTGGAAGGCCTATCCAATATACGTTTTCCGGTGCGTGGTAGCTATTCGAGAACCCGTTGCTCCCATCGAGCATCTAACCTTGGTGAAGGTCGCGGGAATCTGATGGATGCGGGTGGCGCAAGACCGGTCGGCGTTGTGATCTTTGGGGGAGACCTATGCCCAGCAGTAGACCTCTTTCTGTTAAATATATGGATGGATAGATTACATTCTAATACTATTTTTACATTATTACTTATAGAAATTTGCAGGTTGCTCGTAGAAATTTAAGCAAAAAGACGTAAACGTGTAAAAGTGCTCACGAAACTATTGCTTGGAACACTGATCCACATTATGTGATAGAGTAAGCATTAGTCAAATTAAATAATGTTAAAATAAAATTAAAATCAACGGTTAATAAATAACAGTTAATAAATCTAACTACACTACAACTTTAGCAACCGTTGCGGTACAATGTCTATAATACATATTTATGTTATTTATTTAGTACATTTTAGTATTTAATTAGTGACCATGGTTCTTTATTACACCCAGAAATAGAATTATTAAGCTAAAAAAAAAAAAAATATTGATTACAAAGCCAACAATAAATATTTTACATGCCTGAATTGTGATTCGGTGTTTGCATAAAATTTATTAAAATATCATATAAATTAACCTCTTGAGCACTTACCTGGCGTTTACGCCAGCTTTCTATTGTTTTCCTATTGTCTTATTTTTAAGGGTACTCGATAATTACTAGCAGATGATCGACTCGACATCAATTTATATATCATTACATATTTTCCTTAAGTTAACATCACCCCTATATCTGAATCATTGCAAATTCGGTAATGTAATTTCTAAATTTTATTTCGTCGACATACCATGTTTAAAGGTTTCTTAAATCCTTCCAACTTTCGGGACAGGATTAATGTTATTCCGATTAGATGAACATAAATTTACAAGTCTCTCTAATGGAAATATGTTGGTTTATATAATCCTTTGGAAGGCGTGAGGGTCGGCGATAAAAAAAAAAGAAATAAAATACGAGTTCCATTTTTGAAGTAATGAATATTCGATGGTCTCTGCGGTTTGCCAACGAGTGAAACGTGGAATCTATTTATCGACAGCGGTTTAAAAAAAAAAAACCACCATTGTTATTTAAAAATACAATATAGTTTTACTACGTCGTAACTCGTAATGTTGATGGTTGTAAAATTAATCTCTCATTACTTGGCTTCGGGAATATTTTAGCTACTTTATCGTGATATTTATTATCGCATTTTATTGCAGAGGTGTTCAAATTAAAGTCTTATGTTATCTTGTTATCAATAAATATAGATGTTTGTCGGCATATAATCGATATATTAAATCCCCATAATAAAAAAAGTCAATAAAATAGCATACAGTAAAACGCGTTAAGGAAGTTATGCGTAAAAAAATTGGCGAAAACATACTGATAATATAATAACTACTACAAAAGAAGTACTTATAATAAACTTGTTTTATAATGCAGTTAGGTTAGGGCGTGTGGTGCAGGATAAGAATAGTACCGCCCCATATCTTCCCGTGGGTGTCGTAAAGGAGACTAAGAGATAAACCAGGGGATAGGCAGCAGCATCCTCTGAGCTCCACAAACACCTACTGCGATCGCCAACCCGCCTGCCAAGCGTGGCTATTATGGCAATTTTCATCTTATTGGGGGAGACTTATGTCCAACAGTGGGCTTATATAGGTCGACTGATGATGATGGTAATGCAGTTGCAAAACTTGTTATATTCATCACCTCAACGTAAATAATACAAAGAAGGCCATATTCATTGACTAACATACACTTTTTGCACCTTTACCTTTTTTCAATCGAACTATAGATTTGGAGAATACAGTTTCCATAAATTTCTTGTTGCATGTTATTACAATTAAAATATAGTTTTTGAAGCGATGTTGGCACAGTCGTTGTGCGGCCGGATTTCGTGCCAATGATCGCGGGTTCGAACCCACCTCTCCAATTCTGAAATCAGCCTCAGCTTTAGGTGAAGGAAAACATCGTGAGGAAACCATAGTATGGAGGTAGGGCATTTTTTAATAATGCCCGCCTGAGTGAGCTATCACCGTCAAATTTGAAAACCTGTCGCCCAATACCAATAGGTGTGTTCCTACCTAAGTTGCTAAGTGATGCTTCACTTAAGAACCAGTACTTTAAGCTTAGTGTGTTCACCATCCTAGACCACGTCGTCACTTAACATCAGGTGAGATTGTGGTAGAAGCACTGAGCCTATACCGTGTAAAAATAATAGTATTTATGTATGAATGTATGTTATCCTAGGACCATCAGAAGCAGGATACAACGACAATACATAAATTTCCAGGTCTTTGACTTGGTTCTACTATGTATTTTATAAGTATTGTTTAGATGTCAAATGAACATACTGGGATTGAGCGTGGCATGCAACTAATACGGATTTAAAAATATTTTGCCTTGAACAACAATGCTCTCAAGGTCGCGTCGTATATCATTGTCTAGTTACAGAGACGCGTGTGGACGACGTTCACGATTTCATCTTATTTTCTTATCTTTAATACTGACATATTATTTGTTTCTCATTGTCATCATAATGGCAGGGTAATTTTTATTTCTTTTATACCTTTAATTCTCATTATATTAAGAGTACAACAGTTAATGTCGCTATATGAAACTCCAAGTATAAGTTCAATATCACATAACAAAAACCTAAATATAATTTATTTATTTATTCTATTAAAAAATAGAACAGCTGAATACATTTTATTTCATGGATTTTATGAGAATAAGCCTCCAAAGTTATAAACAAATTAAAAATAACGATTGCTTAGATTTTATAGAAATTGTAAATTCAGCTCTAGTTGAAAACTTTCTTTTTTGATGTAGGATTATGTATGTTTTAGGGTTTCGTCACAAAGCAGGAAGATCAGGACGACAGCGTGATGTTTCTATAGAAAACATCACGTCGATGTGAACCGTGTTCGACCTCCTTTCTGTAGTAAAAACCCGCTGACGTCAAACCCGCCTGCTATGTGGCGGAAGCATTATTTGGATCGATGACCTGAAAAAGCTACTTTACTGGAAGTGTAAACATGTGGATTGGATCGGATATAATGTCGAGGATCGAAGTACTCCCGTCTTTGAGAGGGAAGCACTACTTGCTAATAAAAATTTTAGTATTGCAGATGAAAAAATAATCAATCTAGAAATTTGACTCACCCCTTGAAACCCTAAACTTCTGAATTTTTATGCAACAGGAGGGATATGAACCTATTACTTTCGATGTAACATATAAATGCACTACGACGTTGCTTTGATTCAAAGCATTTGTTAAGTTACCCCACAATCTGTTTTTAATCGCCCGTAAATCAGTAAATTAATGACAAGGACAAGTCACCATTCACGATTTCTGAAGGCATGACTTTTAATAGCATATTACTACTAGTTGTTGCGGAAATAGCTTCTGCTGTTTTATGTGAAATTTGCACAATTAAGCAATGGAATTTAGTATTTGCATAGATATACTAGCACATTTTGGGGGGATCATTACGTGAACGATAGTGATGTCTGGAAGTGACACTCCTCTTTGTGCTTCCGCTAAAACCGTATATTGTTATTATAGATTATATAATTTTAATAAGTTAAAAAAAAAACATGTAAAAAAAACCAGATCGAGTTTGATGCCGGCTCTTCTCGAGTGGGTTGTTTTCCGAACCGGTGGTAGTTTTTTGACGTTCATAAGCACCTTTTCAGGGCCTAAATTGAATACAGAATTTTTTGATTATGGGTACACGCAAAACCCCACTAATCGCTGTCTCATTAACTAAAACCTCGCACATATAATAACTTATATGCCACTATATACATATTACAAAAAATTCATTTACGAACGAAATTATAAAATTAAATAGAGGTAAAATAATGCTAAAAACAAACACGAATACATGCACAAATAAACAGACACCCACACAAAAACACTCATTAATCTGCGCATTAGTAAACATTTTTTTTCTCATCTAAACATATAAATAATAACTTTATTTACCATCGTATTATATAGTTACTGTATAATTGTAAAATCCTGTTTTGGCTTTATTCGTTTTATATAGTGAACTAGTCAACATAAGAAGCTATGCTGTTGGATTTTCAAACAAAAAAAAAATACATTAAAAAATATTGTTACATTGAGCCTGAGCTTCAGCTAAGGAAAATATCCTGAGGAAACAATAGGATTCTAAGCAGGGTATTTTTTAGTAATGCTCGTCTGGGTAGCCACCACACTCGAGTTTGAAAACCTATCGCCAACCACAAACGGGTGTGTTTTGTCACCAGCCCTTGAATTGCTATAGACTTACAGAACAATAAAGAGTATATTTATTTTTTTCAATGAAGAATGTAGTGATCAACTTACGTTCCTAAAAGCCGAAAAGTATGATTTAATTAAACAACATGATTTTATTAATCTATAAACCTTCGGTAGTTTGTATTAAAAGACAGAAATTAGTAAAATCACATACTTGGCGAAGTACTGTAGGGTAAACAAAGTAATTAAACAGAGATTCTTTATTTTACCTACAAAAACTACATTAATGGCCACTTAGCTAATTAACATTCACAAGATATAAAAGTCATACGACATAGTAATGCGGGAAGCCATTTATTCAATCACTCGATTTTTAGGTTGCATTAAGATGTGATTTGATTTTCTTACACTCCCGTCTTCAGTCTTACAGTTAATAACAATTCAAACAGCCTAAAAAAATAACATTGCCTCAACAAAAGCAGAAAGTCGAGTAATGTAAAAGTATACTAAAATTCTAAATCCAAATCAACACCAAAATCAGCCATTGCATGATTGCAACTATTGCACAGTCATTGCGCAATGAAGCTTCCCATTATAGATGTAAAAATACATGATTTGGTAATACTGATCAATATTTTCGGCAATGTCATTTTAACTAGTTCCCAAACCATGCCCAGCATGTCGCCTTCGGTCAGACCGTCGCTTATCATCGACTGAGATTGCGTTCAAATTGGTTGCTTACAAAAAAATCATACTGATCATGAAGTAACGATAATAATTATGAATGATTAAATCGTGCTTCGTTAGTCGCTTTCTCGGAATAATAATGGGTCAGCAACCTCTTATTTCGATCAAATCTTTTCAAGGCGGAGAATCTTTTAATTTTATTACCACATACTTATGCAATCGACGACTGGTTTTATGGTACCTCTGATCTATACTCTGTAATAACTATAAATTGAACTGTAATTCTTTTGATCGATTCGGTTCACACACAGTTGTAAGCAAATTTATTAAGTCAGTAAATATAACTTTTGTTTCACAGGAATGTGGGGTGGACTTTACATACCAGGAAAGATATCGATCGCTTATAAAGTACTTAGTTAAGTTCAAGCAAACACTATAAAATACTTTACTCATATATAATGTTCCCGTCTTAATATTTTTCCCATACAGAATAACTAAAATAATAAAACTACTATAAAACAAAATTTCTCACAATAATTTACTTCTAGTTGGAAATTGAACTCGAAGATCGTCGTAACCTAATATTGATTGTTTCATGAATTTATTATTAAGGATATTAAAAATAGTTACAGTATAACCTATTTCACTCGTATTCTAATTGTGACTGTGACTGTAATTGCTTGTAAGGAAGGAATATATGGAAATATTCTTATAAAAGACATTATTTTGATATTAAATAATTTTACATTTAATATAATTATTTATGAAAATATATGCATGTGTGTAACTGTTCATTCTATTGAAATTAAATATAAGTAAATATAAAGAGCATAATTGTCCACAGGCTATTAAATATTATAGCCATCCTATCCCATGAACCATTAAAATGCCACAGCGTCTAAACGATTACTCAAGGATTCCCGTAATTTAATCGATTATATTAATCCTGTAATTTATGATAAAATGCTAATAAATGCCCGTAGCATGATTGCATGTTTGTAAATAATTGTCTACTTATATGTTAGTATTACTTACGTAGTCCTACGAATCTGCCGGTGTAATAAAAAACGAAATATTCTTTTTTATATAAAAATTGCCACATCTGTATTACTTCACCTTGGTACACATTAACGTGTTTATTTATTAGCGGGACAATTTACCAAAATTTCATCAAAATCGCATTAATGGTTTAGAACTGCATAGAGGGCAAACAAACATTCATTTTTATTTCTTAATTATAATAGTAATAAAATATATCACTACATAAACGCAAAACTCGGAATACAAAAATAATGAATAATTCTATTCCTTCTTAACGTTGGCATTTTTTTCTATAATTCTACATTTAAATTAATTTAAAATCTTAAATTTTTAAGATTTCTATAATATATAAAGTTAACTTTTTATTTTAGTTTACGCGATGTAACAGACATACATACATATACAGAATCAGCAAAAATGAATATGTAGTTCAAAATATTTTGCTGCTTTTTTATCAAATCATTTTTTTTCTTTAACCTCTTGAGCCATTTTCCAGGCGTTTACGCCAGCTTTCCATTGTTTTCCTATAGTTTTATTTTTATGGGTAATCGACATATTAAATGTTATTAATGAGGTTTAGTTTAGTTTAGTTTAATAATAATTATTATTGAATTATGACCACTCGACAAACATAAGTTAAAATTGTATATATATAATAAATTAAATGCAGTAGTCAATATTATAAATAATCTCATAAAGACGTCTGAAGGCGATGACGTGATCTTATGAAATCATCACATCCCTATAATATACCTACAAAGTGTTATTTATATTTATATAGATATTACAAGAAACAAATAAAAAATGTCACATGATCGAGAGGAAGAATTAAAAGTATCATCCGAGCAAGAGAAAACTTACAATGAAAATATTAAATAATAGAATAAATAATTTAAAAAAAAATAACGTTAAAAAGTTAGTTTTTTTTTTATATATCATTTAAATAAAATTGCAAACGCTCTGAGTTCACGTGGAATGTATAAATACACAAAGCGTTATATCACAAAGCGTTACAACAAACATCGTCTCAACTAAGTTCTTTTTTGTTGTTTTTTTGTCTCTATTTCCATAGCTGAATATATTGACGTCAATTAAATTTCTGTAGCAATTACATAAACCATTCAAAATCTACAACAAAGTATTAATAACTTTTTAAAACTTCTTACCTCTAGAAAAATAAATAAATAAACTCGTGTCCTGAAAAAAAAAATGCATATATCGTTTTGTGAAAACGCTCCTCAATTGGGAATTCAATGAAACATGTTACAAAAACGACAGACGGGAATTACTAGAGTGAATTTTTTAACTCTGAAAACGCTAATCATTTATTCAGCACAAACTAACAATAATTTAAACATCAAAGATGTTTCGGTATAGGAATAAAAGCCGTAGAATAAATAAAACGAAACGTTTTTAAAACGTACAATAAGAATTAGGAACTTTTGTAATTAAATAACAAAAAAAAAAAAAGAAGTATTAAACGCTTTAACAACGCAAAGAACTTTCCAGATACTTAAGATTAGCGCGAAAGATTTCGCGTCTTGACATCAACTCGTAGAGAACTAAGGAGAAACTTAATATGAGGGAATTCTTTAGAACAAGTTAGTTTTAACTAGATTCATTTTGTTAATAAAGATTACTCTAACTTCAGTGTGGAGATATTCCATTTCGTAATAAATTTTTATCAACAATTGGATTATAAATAAGTGTGACGAGCGCTGTATACAAGCTGTTAAAACTTTATTACAAACATATCTCGTTAAAGTCGCTCTATAAAGTGTCGACGTCATCGCATCATTCTGAATTGTTAATGACCATATTATTATTGTCATTACTTATTTTCTCATCATGCAATCTGTATGAGTCTATTGTAATATAAAGTTATGAGTTATAAGAAGTTAGTAGTATAAAACACTTTTAATGTGAAATATCCATTGGTGAGCTTTGCCAGTAAACTTGACTCGTATGCTCTAAGGGAAAACGAGATGATGTTTGATATTTCATATCTGATGGGCCTCTCATAATGATCAATAATTATTTTGTTTTTATTAAAAATGATTTTTTATTTAATTTGTCAAGTACCCATAAAAATAAGACAATAAGAAGACAATAGGAAAATGATGGAAAGCTGGCGTAAACGCCAGATAAGTGCTCAAGGGGTTAAAATTGTATCTAACTAACCTATATTTGAGAATTCAAAATATGTCACCTTGCTAACCACAAAAGTCATGTACGCAAACAGAAGTAGGTCATCTTATGATGCGACTATCTTTTGTTTCTGTAATGACAAAATCAAAGCTTCTTACGACGTGTAAATAAAGCTCAAAATACTTGTAAGTTACTCAAACAAAACTCAGAACAGCAGTAGTCGCCCGTGGGGTGAAGCCATTTCAAGTTGGCATTAAAGGGCCACGAACATCTTTTGTTACGTGCCGGCAATTACGTAATTCTGTGTCGTTTATACATATTTTTTAGGCTTCAATGTTAACCGAGCTTTTGTATGTAACTATTGCTCTAAGCGTTATTACTCTATGGAGATAGTAGTACATATGGTTGATACCACTGTATTTTATTTTAATTGGTGAATCTTCATAGCGAAATCTGAAAATCTGTCCACCGTGTCGACTTTGGGACAAAAAAAGAGCAATAGAAAAGCTGCGATACATTCTAATGTTTTATCTACATTTATTCAATATATTTAACATATGCGACAAGATTACCTCATAAAGGTATCATATAATAATACATGAGATGAATAAACACGATAAAGACACAATACACGAAACGGATATTAGAGATTCGACAAAAAATTCATGTTGCTACCCTAAAATATCCTTTATTATTTACGTGGTAAGGTTCGTCATTTGATAAATTAATACAACAATAGTTGTAATAAAACAGTAATTACATATGTTTTGGTTCTCCATTAGATGTAGTTTGGGTGGACGGCAAAAAATAATGAAATGGCAATCTATTTCATTCGATTATGGTAGGTATGCAAAGTGGCGATAAGCAAAAACTTCTACGTAGAACGAAACATGATATGGAGTATTTCCGGTGTTAGACAGTTGATAATGCTTACTTTATTCAAGAATAATTATTGTAAAAAAAATGAATTACGTTATCAATATAGTATAATGTGAATCCTTACAAAGTATTGAATAAGAAATTACTAATAAAATAAAATTTGAAAGCATATTTTTTATTCACAGCTATTTGAATCAGTCCACTGTTAAGGCGCAACGATTTTTCTTCAATAGAATTACATACTTACATAACTCACGTCTCTCTCCCATAAGGGCAGGCAGAGACCACATCCTTCCACTTGCTACGATCCAGACACACGTCTTTCGCTTCTTCTACTTTCATAAGCACCTTCATACATGCTCTTCTGTTACGGGTATTTTTGACCTGACTTTTCCCCAGAACATCCTCAATCTAGTCGATATACGTTCACCTAGGACGACCCTTACCAGCTTGCCCAGTCACACTCGCCTTGTAAATTTGTTTCGTCAATCTTCTTTCATCCATCCTCTCTACATGCCCGGTTTGGGCATTTAGGCATTCCTTTCTCTATCTTTGTCACTTCATCATTTACCACACCACAACGATCTCTCTTTACACTATTTCTTACTTTAGCTACCATTCTCATGCCACCTATACTTTTTAGACTTCTCACCTCTACTGTATTAATCTTGCTTTCATATTTCTTCTGCCAGACCCAGCACTCACTATCATACATAAGTGTAGGCACTAGCACATCCCGATACCCAACCAAACGTGCCTTTTTAGACACATAAAGTTACACAGGGCCCGTTCACTCAATACCCTAACACAACTCTTCGCTATAGAATTATTGTAACATGATTATGACCGTAGTTACACATAATAACACAATCCTAATTTGCTTACTATAAATTCTTCGCAATGTATACCTAGTTTGTAGTAAAGTTATATGAAACATATAACTTCAATTACTCTCAAAAATAAGGCTAAATAAAAAATAATGTTGAACAGAAAATAATATTGGATCAAATACATTGATAAAGTTGATTTAGTTGGGTAGAAAGGTATAAACAGACTTTGTCGTAACTTCTAAGGATACTTACAGTACTAGTTATTATATTGACAAAGTCTTTTCACTTATTAGAGAACCTTAACACCGATTTGATATGATATTTTTACAGAATTATAAAAGTTGGATAAAATAATTTAGCCAAAGAATCCTGTGATGATGATCCATTTTGCCAGTCAATTTCTTGTCTCGTGTGAACTCCAACACTAGACAGAATTTTAAACTACCGTTTCTTAATATAACACATTTACGGTTGTTTGGAATTTGTATTTCCCGTTTTCATTTGTTTTGCTTAGTTTAATATGTTCTTTATTGTTTACAGGATTAAAATTTTATTAAAGATTAGTTGATGCGGCTAATCGATAGTATTTGTATCTTTTTTTTCTAAGAGAAATCTGCAGAAAGACTACGTTAACCATACAATATATATGTGGCAATATTAACCATTCGGATAGTCAAACTGCTCTCTTTGCGCTGGCTTCAGATATAATTGAGTCGAAGCTAGTCGCCAATTGTGTGGCAATGTTGAACAGTCTGTGTAAGAATAACAGACTGATTCAGAGATTGGTCCCAGGGCATGCAGAAGTTCCCGGCAATGAAGCTGCGTATGAACTTGCAAGAACAGGAGCTATAGGAACACAAATTGGGCCAAAACCTCTTTGTGGCATTCCAAAAAGGTTAGTTCTATTGACCATAAGGGATCAATACACCTGTAAAGTTAGAGTTCTGGAAGAAATTGCTAGGACAAAATCATTCCAAAGAGCTTATCAGGGCATTCACTCACTGCAAAGCCTTCATGCTCAGTAGGAATCAACTAAGAGTATTAGTGAGAGCACTGACTGGACACTTGTTTGAGCAACTCTGCTCTCTGCCAAAAAGATCTTACAGTATATCTAGACATGGCTGTTGACCTAAAGATGCCTGACAGTTCACCCGAGCTTTATGGCGATAACATATAATAACTGATAACATATAATTGACTGGCCTGTTTCCTTTTCTGTGTAGCGATAGTGTAAACATTAAATAATTTAATAACTTACACAGAGCAATACTTATTGGGTTCAGATATTAAAAATTCATTTTAGTCTGTATATGTAAAATTTTAAAGTAACAGATACAAGATCACTTACAAAATATAGTTTAAACACAATAATTATCGACCGGTTTTAAAATGCGATCTCAATCTGTTTACCTACTGAAATAGAAAATTTTAATCTTTTTTTCTTTAAAGTAATCTAATCTCTGACTAGTATCAGAAAAACCGATATATTTTTGGTTTAATCTCAATTTTAACTTTTAAGATTCGCTATTGAAACCCGTCGTATTATGTCGTGTGAATATGACCTCAATCGGTCAAATTAAGTTACTCGGTCACTTATAAACGCGCCAGCGATTGTATGGTACAGTAACATAGCCACTCCTTTTGATATTAAAACTACGTTGTATTGTTAAAGATAAAATAAAAACTAAAGAATTGAGTTATTAAAAAAAAGGCAATCGGCAAACTCGTGGGCGTATCAATGCTTTGACGACTACGAAAATTATCAGGTAACGAAGTTCTTTATTTCGTTTTTTTTCAAACCTCTATTGTTCGCCTTGATGTAGTACGGGTAGAGATAACGAGTTAGGGTTATCGAGACCATCAAATATATTATAATCGAACATGTATTGAACAGCAGTTTTTATTCATTTATTTTTTATTCTGTGGATGACTAAGGGTAATCGTATGTTATAAGTCTGAACTAATTGGTTTTTGAAGCTTAATATAAATAATTCATGCGCTTTAATATTGATTCAAATGTATTTTTTTGATTGGTTAAACCGTTTGAAGTTCAATGCTGGACAGGTCTCCTCAAAAATGGGGGGAATTGCCATAACCGCTACGCTTGGCACGCGGGTTGGCGATCGCAGTAGGTGTTTTGATTCTCAGAGGATCCTGCTGGCCATCTATTGATTTATCTCTTAGTCGCCTTTTACGATAACCAGTGGAAAATTTGGGGTGGTACTAATGATAGCTGGCACCACACGGTACCTTAGGTTATTAATTAACTACCAGGAAATTTATTGTATTATAAGCATGTGTTAGCGTGGAATTAGTATTAAACAAACCCTTTTTTGAAAGACACGTGTTTTATATTCTAACTGGATTTCATACATATTTTTTTTTTTACTAAAAGTAGATATTGAAAAAAATATTTCTATACTTTTACAATAGAATAGCACTGTTCATGTTCAAATATTTCTAGATTCGAATATTTGACCCGACGCTGACTTTTCGTATTTCTTTTGATATTTTATGTAGATGTTTTTTTAGATAGGCAGAGAAATGTCCTCAGAGCTGTGATGAGATTTTCTACAAGTTACATTGAGTAAATGTTTGTGTAAGTTGAATGATATTATTGATTATTGTATGGCCTGATAATAAATTATCGACTTATGCTAACATAATAATGGCGCAAAAGGTAAATGTATTATGACTTATTTTGATCCATAAATATAAAATTTCATAATAACGACTGAAACAAAGAGCTCATCTATTACCTATCGTTTCATAACAAAATCGATTTTATTCTATTAATAACGTTAATCGATTAAGTTTATTGTATAAGGTACGTGATCACTAAATGACGCACAGAAGGTTTTAAAAATATCTATAGTATTTTATATTTAAATCTATATTGATTGGTTCTTTGTTATAGATTAACTCAAAAACTACTTTACCCATTTTGTAAACTATTACTAAGTAACAAAGAATATCCTTTTTAATTAGAGTTTTCTATATAACCGTACAAAGCCGGGGCGCATCGCTAGTAAAGTAATAAAACTGTGAGTAAAATATTTCTAAATAGACGAAAATTATAGATATAATAATGGAATTATATTGAGCAAATGTTGTTTGCATCGTGAAATTTACTCACGTAGAAATAAAAGGGAACGCAGTGAGTGCTTCGAGTAAACTAGTAACGGGATCGCTTGTGGCTTTGAAAGCGAAAGCGCTCGGTCGGTTGGAATCTGTTTTACCATGGAAAATATATAACACGCTAGCATTATTTCTGAATGAAAACTTATTCAGGTCCATTTTATAATCTTGTTAAGTTGTAATTAATGATTCTATATATTTATTTGATGAATATTACTAAGTTGCACTTTGAAAGAAACTGTAAATTGAATTACATTGAAATAAGTACAAAATGACGTGGCTGAATAAAATTTAAGCTTAAAAGACAAACATCTATTTAAATTATTAGCATTGAAGGATTTACACTAATGAGATCGATCAAGGGATATATTTTAAACAATAAGAAAATAATATTATTTCTGTTTAAAGGTTTAATTTATATTTGCAGTCTATATAATAATTTAATTTAGATGTAGTGCCATCCCTAACGTATATGCGGTATACAAAAGAACATGTCGATATATAAAGTACATTAAGTACGATTCACACCGCTTGTATATCGTTACGTAATTATCGCACTTAATAGCTCGCGGTTACACACCGCGGCGATCGCTTCATTTCTTAAGTACTATATTTACCGACCAAAAAAATGTAACAATAGTGAGTTTAATTATGTTTCCTTTACAAAAAAAAAACTTGGAAATTCTGGTTGTCTCTCTGCTAACTTTGTAACCCTTGCGAATATTAAGGTTTTTTCTTAATAATAAAATTATTGTGTTGCTATCGACGTTATTTTTTTTCACTATTTAAAGATGATCTAAACTCATTCATCTTTTAATTTAATTAGTGTATAATACTTATATGTAATAAACAGTTTTAATATCCGACTTCTAATATTTAGAACACTTTACTATAGAAATTATTGTATTACAAATTAAAAGTTTACAAATCACTTAAATAATTTCTAAGCAAAATTATATGAATATCAAAAAGTATTATTCGAACTATATTTAACATAGATATATTTAACAGAAGATTTGATATCTGTGTTGTCATACTTTACCAACAATTACGACGCACAAACGTATGCCTAATAAAAATGTTATTATACTCACTGAGCATATTACCTTCTTGCTGCCTTCACCTGCAGGGCTAGTTATTACACGGCTTGGTTAAACATTCAGCCGTTGTATTAAAAGAAACGAAGAATGCAGTTTGAGTGGATTAAACGTACTAATGAATAGTATGTTAAGGTTAATAACTATAAAACTAGATCGTTCTGCATGGTCTGTTAGTTGATGTGCCTCACTTGCTTTATGATATGAAAAATGTTATAGGTACGAGTATGATTGTAACGTACATATATTATGCCTAAAGTCACATAGAAAGATTATTGTTTGTAACAGCTCTAATGAACTTTAAAAACATGCTAGAAATTGGTAAATAAATTATCATACAGGTATGTCTGACTTTAGGTTTGAATTTGAAGTTTCTGTTTTGGATCAATATAATAATCGCGTAAAAATGCATATAGTAGATTGTGTTTGATTTCTTAATTATAACATCGGATACAAACGATAATGAGTGAAATATTAACAAAATTATGACAAAGAAATACATTTTTGCTAGATCTATATAAAAGACATTACTGAAAAATATTTATTAGAGTTATTAGAATCTATTGATTTCATAGGTCGTGCGTATTTGCAATTTTTCTAAGCCCTTGGCAAAATCCCAAAGTCACGATGTCTCAGCGAAGAGTGTCACTGACACGACGAGATTGTTGGCGTCCAGACATGTTGACGTCTAAGCTCATACGCCAGATGGTCAAAAGTTAGATCTTTATTAGAATCATGTCAATACGAAAAATTAAAAATCTGGTATGAAAGATGTTTGCCTTGTTGACTGTAACCCTTTATAAATAGGATGTTAATAATTGAACGCAACCTTCGTAGACAGGGTCCGTATTCAGAGATCTTCGAAGCGATGTTTAATTATTAAAAAGAAACGAAAATTCTATATAACTCATTTAAAAAAAAACACCAATAAAACTGCGCAGGATACCTGACATTAAAAGTCCGAATTCCGTATTCTAGCATGATTAATGGGCAAGTAAGAAATATGATTGATGCCCGGGCTTCTCGTATAAGTACAAAGAAGGCAATGCACAAATAGTATGTTATTATAGAACGTATAAAGCATAATTACTATGAAACATGCTTCAATGCTAAACATAATATTTGAAGACTTTTTGCAAAGCAGCTAATAAAAAAAAACAATCCTTGAAATTGAACAAACTTATAAATACGTCATTAGATGCATATCACCCCAAGGAGTATTATAATTGTGAGGCAGCGATGCATGCCCCGATGTTTGCAAAAACACGACCCGACAATACATTTCCATGATACAAGACTATAAACAAAAGACATTTAAAATTATAATAGCAATGATAAAAGACCTAATGTACGGTTCTTTGTTATGTACAATTTTAATTAAACCAAATTTATTCTTATTAAGTATTTCCTATGTTAGTCTTATTTGTATTGTCCAAATCAATGGTTGCTATTCAAGTAAGTTTAATATTGTGTGCAATTTCGTTGTTCGTATTAACTATGTATGTTGGAATACTTACATTATCAAAACTAGAAGGTATCCTCAAATTGTATTTTACCAGTATACCGGATTATTTTTATAGGTATGCCTTTAGATAACGGGTATGCCTTTAATAAAACTGAATACTGGATTCATTAATACGCAAAAAATCATGTCGTTTTAATTTCACTTGAGGTAATTCTATAAACCACGAACGTCATTTCGTCGATATCAAACTAATATCGTTATAAAACTATACACAATTTGGAGATTTCAATATTTTGCCTGTTATGACTAATTTAGTAATCAAATTTTCATATATAAAGACTGCTATGTAACTTTTATATGAAGAACATCCAAATCGGAAATATGTTGGTTTGACATATTACGTAAGTATTGGATATGCATACTATGTCACATAAAGTCGAATACCTCGTTGTCAGTTGTGACCAAATATAAAATCGAATATACTATAAACGGAAAGATTCCTAATATAAAATTATACTTGGCATATTAAATTACGCCCGCTTACCTGAATTAATACTATCATTAAAACTAGCCCGTATTAGAAATTATTAAGATATGTAACTTAGATATCTCCTAGGGTTCAGTCTTATCTTATTCAGAAAAGTAAATTCAAATTATTTCAGTAAGTTGGTCGTTTTGTAAAATAGATTCATTTGTGGTAACGACTTTAATACAATTTATTTTTACGCGCCATTTTCATCAACCAATTAGAACACCATTTCGCCCTCAACGTGCCCACAATAGATTTTGTTTTCGTTTGTATAATTATATATAAGTCTATTATTTACTACATGCTACACACAATTAAAAAAAATACTCAATCGACACGTAGGCATATGTATATAAATCCTGGCAAAAACACTAGTGAAAATATTTCGAAAAAGAATCATTAGCAACATAAAATTCACAGACGGCAATAAAAATACAGTAATAAAAATTACTTTATTTATTTTAAAGTAAAATAAAACGTATTAAAAAAACGATATGTATCATGGTTCATGTTCTATCAAATGCAAAATGTATTACTGGAGACCGTAAAGCCAGTAATAAAACCTTTACTCAGAAAGATACGAACAAACAAAGTTATCTCTTTAATGCGTCCTACGACATTTTTGCTATGTTTAAAACAATTTTTAAATGTATCTATCTGCATGAAGTTTTATTCTATTAAAACTATAGATTTTTGTTTTTATAAACTGTTTCTGTGTCTAGTGGAATAAAAATGTATTTGCAATATTCCATCTATCACATATAATATTTTCTTACATATCATTACATGAATTTGATTATTCATTATGATTTATTATAATGAATATTCTAGAATTCAAAAAGTAAATTGGATGATACAATTTTATTTTTTCTTATTTCATTTTGCTATAAATATCGATATAATTTATTGCATTTTAGCGTAGACAAGTTGTTGGACATTTGTCAAATATAGTTACATCGTAATAATTAAGACCATACTTAAGAGGACATGCGCTCGGATAAGTAGTTATTTGAGAAATCTATCGCGTTGCGTCCCACAGACAGAATAGGGACAACTGCAGCTCGGGTTGATTTTACCGTATGCAAAATAGATGAAAACATCACTTCGTAGTACCCTTTCCTCCTCCAAAACTGAACCGATTTTTTTTTTAATTTTAGAATAATAGAGACTTTGGCTATGCCTGTACGTTTTGCTTTTTTGTTTGACGAACGTCTGAAAATAACGGTAAAAACCGAGCATTTTCTAAGGCCCTAAGTTTCTAAAATAACTAATTTACGGAAAAAATAAAAACGTACGGACATGGCGGTGATGGATATACATTATTCGGTATAACAATATTTATGCTGTTATCCAGGGAGGAAACAGGGGACTACAATTTGTAAGAAATAAATGGCGCTATGATATTCTATTATTTTTTTCACACACTGCAGACTCTTGGTTCGCACTCTTTATTTGAAATGTTTCTGTTTATTAATTAATTCTCTTAAAATAGAGAGATATAAAAAAGAAATACTTACATCTACGTGAACTTAATAACTATTTATCTATTACTATTTTTTTTTCTTTTAACTATATGGGTTAGTTATATATATATAATATAATTGTATTGTTATTGTCCTTTTTCCCTCCTCTTTTCTTATTTTTTCCAAAACCTAGTCACATTCTCGGGACTACCGTGGGTGTGACTTTAACTTTTGATTTATGGTGTTTATGAGTGTATCATCTCTTTATGGCCATTTTCAGGTTGTAATCCACAATGTCGTATCCTTTGCCGTCGACGGCTTGTGGACGAATGTGCCTATCGCATCGTCTCCGTCGTCGGTGTAGGAGACATACGTGTGTCTAGATACTGCCACCACGGCATGCGGGAGCTCTGTTATGTACTTCTAGCCTCTTGCCTTTTGTTTCTAGGATTACCATCGATGGTAATGTCAGTCCATGAATCATTACATTTTGTAGAGATTTAATACTTTATTTGCTATAATGGTTTCTTCTTACTATTAGGATTAATATGATCTACCTAATACATTTCTAAGACCAAAGATGATTATAAATTTAACACTTGCTTTAAAAAAAACTGTGTAAATTAGACTATTTCTTTTTAATATCAAGAAATATTCAGATTCCTTCTAAATTGATATCAAACACAGTTGACGATTGTATGATGATCATTCTATTTGAGAAATTGCTCATGACCCTAATAATAACGGACAAAGTTATGATTTTATTGTTCGCCCACCAACATCTCAATTGCTCGGTAGACCAATCAAAAGATATTGTTACGTCTTTAAAATGGTTCCACGTGATTGAAGTTTATAATATAAGCAGTATTATTGAGTTTTTATTTTAAAGTCAAATAAACATCAACGCTACTATCAGTTTTGGGAACTTCACTATCAAAGAAAAGTTCACTATCACAACACTTCACTCTCTGGGCGGCCCTTTTACTATAATCTTTTTCAATTTCATATCATTTATATATTTCTCAATAAACAAGGTCACCACAATTTGATTACCGTGTTGTTACTTAACATGTATAGAGAGTAATTATTTCCCAGACTTCACTAAAACATTCACATTCCAACCTTATTGCCTTTACACAGTGTATTTATTATGTAATTGGACTTGGAATTTATAATCCAGCAAAGTAGTAATATTCCCAGAAATCTTATTATAAACTATAACTTACAGAATATTTACATAATTGTTTTAGTTGTTCTAAAATTTGGAATTATTATCTTATTTATAAAATTCTAGAATTCGTTTTGTACCTGTGTTCGTAAGTTAAAATTTGACCTAATTTTTTGGTTGTGTTTAAGTATGCTTTACAAAAGGGATCAGGTTTGCCCGGATACGATATTCTTTGCTTAAACTGGTAGACTTTGTAAGTATTTTTTTATTCACTACGTCTGGTATAATATACACAATAGCAATTTTGAATCTATAACACTTAATGTTATTGCTTATAAAGACAGCAGAAGCAATATCAATTAAATGACGTATTTACCTTACTAAAAAGAAAGTTTATCCAACTAATTTTTCTATACTTTGAAGATCACATTATTGTTTTGTTTTCTGTACATGTAAATAAACATTTTTATTGTGATTCAGCTTAGGTCAAGGATTGTTTTTTTTTATTGTTATTTAGTATTACTAGTGGACTGTGTCCTGTTTTCTTAGATAAATATTTCAATTGTAATTATTACACTATTAAAATCAAAAGTTAATTCACGGTAAAATAAAAATAAAAAAAAAAATATTTTTCCCTAAGAGTTTTCTAGGTAATAGTGTTAAGTATATCCTGCCCCCCGGACAGCTGACCGTTGGGTCATACCTCCCATCGGGGGCGCGGGCGAAGAGGTGGGGGGCATTCTCCCCCCCCCATCCCCATTGGGCCATTGCACGGACGAGGCCCGGTGGGTTCGCCGCAGGGGGTGACGCGGCGGCATGCCTAGCAATCCCGTATCGCCCCCATCCCAAATGCGGCGGTTGCCCCGGGGGGTTTTAGTGGGTATTTCCGACGTCCCTCCGCACCCCCTTACCCATTGCATTGGGGGACCTCGGTCTCACTAATGCAATGGGTAAGAGTAGTCCGTAAATGCATTTCCCCCCGACAAAAAAAAAAAGAAGGTAATAGTGTTAGGTTTAACAATAAAATTCCGAAGCACATTAACGATTTACCGGACAACAAGTTCAGGCACCATGTCAGGCAGGTTTTGATTTGTATGACTTATTATAGGGCGGATCGTTATGTGAACGATGGTGATGTCTGGAAGTGGCAGTTTTCTCTGTGTATCTACTAATAAACTTTGTAACTGTTAGTTGTAAAGTTACAAAAAAAAATTCAGAAAAAAAAACACGATCGACTTTCTTACCGGTTCTTCTCGATGACTGGACTGTTTTCCAAACCGGTGGTAGTATTTTGACGTTCATAAGCACCTTCTCAGGGCCTAAATTGGATAAAGTATTTTTTAATTTGAATTTGACTTAACATCACATTAGTGATACCCGTAAAACAAGTCTACATAATTAATTATTCATACGTTTAATATGTATGAGTATTATAATTTAATGTTAGTAGCTTAAAGGAAATCAAAAAGGGCATAGGTTACATTGCACAAGTTATTACTTGGAACGTCGGAACTCAGAAAAACGGGAATGGCACAAGGTTGTGTGTGAATTCCAACATTTGCTTTGCACATGTGACATTGACATTTGCTTTGGAAGACTTCATATATAATTAGACATTCGCTTTATCTATATTCATAAATAAAATTGAAGTATCTATTCGTAATATCAAAATGACCATTTATTGTTTTATCAAATACATATGAATGGCATATATACCAAAAACAAAATTCTTGAAAAGTTTGGCTGTCTGTTTCTTCTGGATAATGCTGAATCGACTTTAACCTTTAACCTTTTTTGTAGATAGCTGAAGTTACTCATAGTAATAATAGGCTACTTTAAGTATTCGAAAATAATTAGGACCTGAGGGAAAAAAATAAAACTCATGTATTGTGAATAAAATCCGATTCAATGCTTTGTTACTGGCAGGCATTTGAAATAGCGAGAAATATCTTTCTATTAGTAGCAACAAAATTAAAGAAAATAGTTTGAGTTGCGTGTAAATAAAATCGTGAAAAAATACGATTACACTATCAAAACACTACTTTCAAATGATTATTTTAATGTATACCATATTACACAGTGAAGAATATATAAAATGCGGGCGAAGCCGTGGACACACAGTTAGTATGACATATAATTAAGTAACATACATTTATGTCCAGATCTTATTTAATCTGGATTAGGTCACTTACTGTAGCTAATCATAAAACTTTTTTACTAGATTCTGTTACTCACTAATAATTTTTTTATTAAACAATATTTAGGCTTCAAATTTACTTGTAATTCTTATAAATAAATTTATGTATACACATAACTTAATTCATAGTCTGTGAAATTTATTACTATCCAGTACAGGGGATAAACTCTCAAGCAAATAAACGAAGTAACATTAATTATTTATATTACCTATTATAACTGCTGATATAGGAATATGAGAAAATAATTTCCTGACTCCTGTGGAAGGTAAAATATAGGCAATAAAAGAGCGACACTCTTTACAACAAGAAATGAAATCGAGAATCCGTATAAGTTTGTCAATAGAGGTGTCTTTAGTGTATATCTATATAAGTCGCATAATTGTTATTTCTCTTTACGCCTATTTGTTCTATTAATGGTCAAGTGGTAATATTTGTTTCCATGATAGGGGCTGGGTTTAGCTACACACGTCTATAACTACACGAAGTTTAGACCTGGAACGTTAAGTTATGAGATGGCTTCTGCCATCGGATACATTTTATAAATAGCATTAAACTTCATTTCTACTGTAAAAAGTATGAATTTATTTTAATGCCACTCTTTACCTAGGTCCATGTAGTAACAGTTCATAATGGTGTAAGTACATTTTGTTGTGCTCTTATATTCTATTTTTTTATATAGTAAAACCGGTTTTATAGATTTTTACGAATGATTACACCTAATTACCTAGTAATTTAATTTTACGGTTCTTTTCAATATTTACAAGTTTTTAATATTCGTAAATTAACTGGTTGGCCACTAAACTAGACATTTAAGTATGACGGATTTTTAAAGCGATGATGGCGCAGTGAATAGTGCCTGAGCTTTCGGTGAATGAAAACATCGCGAGAAAACCATAGCATGGTGGTAGGACATTTTCTAATAATGCCCACTTGGGTAGCTACCATCCTCAAGTTTGAAAACCTGTCTCCAAATACCAATAGATGTGTTCCGGCAGTATCACTTGAGAACCAGTACATCTAGGCTCAGTTGGGTTACCATCCTGGACCACATCGTTACTGGAGACTGGAAGAACATAGAAAGCTAAGATATTGTTAATATTTTCCCAAAATACTAGATAAAGAAACAATACGTAAAATAGTAGTGAGGGTAAGAGCCTTGCAGTGAGCGGAAGGAAACTGTCCATTACGATGATAATTATAGCAAGTTATAACTATATATCTCATATTATACTTTCAAAATAACTCCTCTAGATTTATATTTGGTTGCAACAACACGTTTATAATACATCGATGAATAAAATATTTTCTTAATTTTAATCCCCCTTGATTATATTTCGAAGGCGACACTTATGTATGCATAATGCAATCGAATCGTAATCGTCTGAAGCTGGAATACTAACAGCTGTTAATGAGTGAAGACATCATTGCGGTAGGTCTACGATTATATTCATTGAAGATTAAAACAGTATATGTATGCCAAGAAACAAATCGATAGACATTGAGAATTACAAAAAAGTTTTAGACAATGTAAAAATTGAATATTCTTAACATTCATTTTTATATAAATAAATAGCTAACAGCAATTATTATGATAATGAGAAATAAGTATAATAAAATAAACTATAAAACTTTTTCATATTAGTTTGTTTATTGTTTAGTCGGGACCGCGGATTGGTGACATTACTCAGTTATGATATTTTTTTAAACATGCGAAATAAAAAACCTTAAGTTTCTCAGTATTTTTTTACAAGGTTTGGCTCAGTACACTGATCCCTATCTCACCTGATGTTAAGTGATGATGTAGTCCAGGATGGTAAGGACACTAAGTCTAGATGTACTGGTTCTCAAGCGATGCTTCCGGAATGCGCTTGTTGATGTTTTGCGACGGGGTTTTTAACTTGAGGGCGGTAGCTACCAAGTCGCGCATTATTAGAAAATGCCCTACCACCAAGTTTTGTTTTCTTCACGAAGTTTCCCTTCATCGAAGCACAGGCTGATTTTAGAGTTGAATAGATGGGTTTGAACCCGCGGCCATTGATGCGAAATCCGACCGCACTACCAACTAAAGCGTCATCATTATTATATATACTATATATTTGATAAACATAGTAATAAATACTCAGAAGTACTAGCGTTGCCAATTCGAAAACATTAAGATCAGCAGTCAAACATCAACTTCTAAAGTTAAATAGAATAGAACAAATTAAATTTGGTAAGAGCCTCAGCAGTATTGTTGATTATTCAACTAATGAATTTCTAACTGACCCGTGCCTCGTCAAACCAACAGACCAAACCGATGGTCTGAATTGTTTCTACAGGATTACTTCAATTAACATAGACAAGCTTCTAAACTTCAGCGGTCAAAGTATTTATCTTATGTGAGACCAGTGCTAGACAAAATAGAAAAGAAATAAGCTATCCAGGAAGTTATTAATAAGCTGATGTCTAAATGGTACGGGTGATTCATAAAGCCAGGAACACGATAAAGATAGCTAACAATAATTCTAACATAAATCACTGCCCGTTTAAATATTGATTTCTAAGAAGCTACTCGCAGCATTTTATTCACGCGTCCAACAATGACATTTATTTATCTATCACCGTTCCCCTTTCTACAAACATACCGATGGGGCCGGTTCCGAAGACATTTTCAATATGAATGAAGGAAGCAATATCATAAGACTTATCCTCGAAAGCGTGAATGTTTATATTGCTTTTCCACATCAATAGGTAACCGCTACAGCTGCGGCATAATGACTGCACAGCACCTTATTACCGTACGGTTAAACGCATAAAAAACGAAGGTGACCGCCAGGAGACGGTCTCTTTTGTGTACCTAGTAATTTACATTTCAATATCCGATAGGTTTTATTTAGAAAAATATTTTCGAAAGTTTTCCTTTTCTTTCTACAATTGATATTATAAAGTTTTGCTTTGCTTTTGGACGATTCACATTTTCTGCAAAACCAAGGTACGGTCGTCTCAATGCCGATATTATTATTCATAATAACATGCTTGAAAAATTTGAATGACTAAATTAATGACAGATTATTTTAGTACATACATAAAAAAATTTAATACTAAAAGAATATTAACAGAAAAGAAAAGTTAATATAATAGAAATTTCTTTTAAAAACAAATAAAAAAAATAAAAACGTCAAAAATTCTTCAAGATTATAATGTCTTATTAATATAATAATTCCATAAGCAAAATTTATATTAAAATTACGTTATTATGATAAACAATGTGAACAATGATGTTAACTTACAATCTAATTGCGATCTAGAATATTTTATATGGTTTTATTAATTACATAAAAATGACTCATTATATAAATCCATATAATTTCAAACAATCCAAAAGTTTTTATGTAGATATAGAAATTGACAAAAAGACAGTATACCTAAATACATATAAATGAATATACAAAACATTCGTGAACAGAACGCCGTCTCGCCGCGCCGCGCCAACGCGGAGTAAATTGAACGATCCAAATAAATGACGAAGATTTTTCGTACTGAAAATGGGCAAAAGAAATATAGTTGTGTCCACATGAGGCAACTCCATCTAATAAGATATATGATTGGAGATTATTTACGATCATGCTGTTTATGAGTATGAATAAACAGTGTGTTTATATTTTTAATATGCGCTCATATAACAATAATCGTTGGAAGAGCTACTTTTGCAAGGCCACATTTCGCAAATATACCCAAAATTATTTTTTTAAGTGATCTTTTTTACTATCTAAACTCTGTTGATCTTAACAGCTTAGACAGCTTCACTGGCTTTTGTGGCGAGCACGTAAGGTACTAAGCCGAAAATGGTTAGGTGCAAAGAAACCAAAATGGTGCGAACCTCGGTTTGAGCTGCTAAGCTCATGTTTATAAAAAATATCGTAGCAACTTCTCGGTTAAATTAAGTTGAAGCCTTTGATTTTCGACGGCCCTGTATTGAACTAACAAAGCCCAATACATTTCCCGTTTACGGAATGAGTAACTCTATAGTAAACTAATTTTCTCTGGTTACCTAGCTAAAATTTCCGTGTTTTAAGAAAATTACACACTTTATCACTTCAATTCAACATAAATTTATAACGAAACTTCTCAAGGTTAGTGTATCCAAAGATTTTTAAATTATAATGAAAATATAGGACAATATTGATAAAGGTATAAATTAAAAAAATAACCAAATGACTGCTCCAAAACGTTAAAACTAGTAATTATAAAGCAAATATTAAATAATTGGTTTTCTAACTCTAGTAGTCAAGGTTACAATACTTCACTCACTATACCTACTGTTTGTTCGTGAATATAAGTTGAAATGAGTAGTTGGACAACTAATTTACGTAATAATTTAACATTATAAAAATATTAACGTGTTAGATCCAAATAATGATTCTAATTCTTGCTACGCAAATTAAAATCAGCAGACTTTAATTAAGTTAATTGAGGAAATACAAACACTTAAAAATTGTTAATTTAATTCACAAAGTAGCAGTATATTGGGTCCAGTGTCAAAAATAAAGTAACAAAAAAATTCTTGTCAAGTATTTGAATGTAAATAATATGATATTTAATTTAAAACATTTTACAATTTGATAAGTTTTATTTGTATTTTTAAATTTATTTAACGCACTAATCATTATTCCAAACTGTAACCCAAATGCAATGAACAATCAAATAAAAAAAAAACTTACGAATACATTAAATAATCCAGTCGTATAAACATAACATAATGATACAACATAGAATGAAACAGAAGCTAATGTGAACGTTGAGGTCGATATCCTTGGATTGTCCGTTTAAATAGATTTGTTCATAACGATCACCTCGATTAGTGGTACTTATTATTTAAATTAAAAAATATTAAACTGCTTGCATATATTTATTTCGAAACATATGTTATAATATTACAAATAAACTCTCAATTACTTTAAAAAAAGAATTTACTTTTCAAATACGTAAAACATAAATTGTTTGAAATAAAATATCCTAAAAAAACGTAAACAACTAGTAAATCCAAAATACATCAAACACATGAAAATCAAAGTATAGTTTCTCAAAATTAGAATTTCAAGTTAAGACGCTTTCGTGCCTTTAAGTACTGTTCAACAAGAAACCACTAAACCTCAAACAGAGTTCCAAGAATAACACATTACAAGTATTACGAATGTTTTGGACCTTTAGAAATCGAATTCTAAAGGTGTCTCGGTATATGTTTAACCCGTCATAACAACACAAAGGCACGAAGCAATCAGTTAACTTAATACAGAACGGAAAAATTTCATTACCACACGCCCGACGTTTGAGCCGACCGTGTAATTTGTACCTTAAATAATTAGGTGATAAATAGTGCGTGTATGTGTGTGAGAGAGAGAAAGAATAAAAAATAATGAACAGCAGAATGATGTTAGCACTTTAATGTATAGTTAAATACAGGAGTTTTCCTTTTGGTAGCAGAGTTGTTAATTATTATGTTAAGGTAAATGGATTTAATATAACTATTGTATAATAAAACATTTGTATGTTATTGAAATTACTCAAAATACGATCCAAATTCCATAACAAATAGGCAAGGACAATTGAATGATTATCATAATAATATATCTAACTGAAATGTAAGCATGGATTTATAAACTTACTCCTTGTTTATATTAGTAAGACACGCAAATATATTCTGTCTTAATAAAATTGTTTTATATACATTATTAGATCTATAAAATATTACTTACGGGACTATATATTATTATCAAATACTATGAAAGTAACAATATAAAAAATATACACTGAAGTATTTATTTAAAGAAGCTGATATATATACGAGTATATATATAACTTCTTGAAAGACCGTTCATTGCCTTCAAGTTTGTTATTAAAGATAATTTAAGCGTACCACAGGAGTAACAAGCTCGTTACTGGTTTCTGTTTTCGGATTAAGTTGCATATCGTTGCATCGTTTGCGTGCTTGTTCTTCACCCGAGACATAATTACACAAATAAATACATCTATGGATAGAAAAAATTTACGAGCCTACTTCGAAGACGCGGCAGTGATAACTGTTACGAAAAATTGCGTATTAAAATTCCTACTCATTTCGTTTTTGGTATATCCACTAAACGTCAATATTAACACCAGACAATGCTTTCCTAATTTTACTATTATTAGTAAATTTATTTTATTTCCCCCGTTTATCGCTGAATTGACTGGATCTTTACAGACTCATGGAGTTTATGTGTGGAGCATTGAAGGCACTCAGCCGAAAATGGCAACCGACACAAAAGCACCACAATGGCACGAGCCTCGGCTTGGAATGCTCTCGTGCATGCAATTCCGCAGAGTAATCCAATCTATTTGAATCAGCTCGCCCTAACTCACCATACATATGTAAAATGCACATGCATATGGTATTTAGTTTATCTGACAATTATCCTACCTTTAACTAGCCATAAGCAAGCAAAGAAAGGTCTTTCATAAAATCTATGTTCCTCTTTCAAATTTACAGTAATTTCCTGAGGTTTAAGGTTTTTCTATTTAAAAAGTGATCTCAAAGTCTCAAAAAGTTAATGAGAAATATTAACATCATCCGGTGAATTATAATCGACGTGTTTCAATAATGGTTTTAAGAGTGATGCAACTTGCGCAAAGTTAGATTGCAGAAGTACCATCGTCCATCTGTTTCTGCTAAATAACAGTAGTGGTTGTACTGCCGTGGTTCGGTTTGAATGGTGTGGTAACAACACGCATTACCACAAAAATAATTCCAACTGTGTCTTCACTATTAGCACCCTATTTTTGATTAACCGCAGTTAGGAGTGCGTTCCAATTTTGAAATTGATTATGACTAACTATAGTTTCTCTTTCATGCATTTTGATCTAGACATGCAAAAAGTATGATTTCTTTGAAGCTATATTTGTTGATTTTAATGTAATGGGGTTCAAAACAAAAAATAAAGGACCATCTTTAAGACAGTTTGTTCTTCTATGACATCGTGGTCTGCTTCAAATTTAATTTTCATTTTAATCAAAAATATAATTACTATTACTAAATCCAACCAGAGGTACGTACCGGTGAAATATTATTTTAATATTGTCGTCAAAGCAATTCCAATTTCGTTATAACAGTCACTGAAGTGATAAACGTTTCAGCGACATTAATTCTGACTAAGTGAAATTATTATACCTTGTAATTAAGTCCCACGCTGTATGTACTATTTCAATGCCAGTAGATTATTAAATACTAAAATAATCAGAATATACTTCAATTTTGGTAGCACTAATTTGGTAATAATCTTTTGAAATAATTATCATAAAAATTTAATCAAACAAGCACAAATCATACATATTATTTTAGATGGTGTTTAAAAACTCAACATCCAAAACACTATTTTTGTGTTTTATTTGCCCGGCTCATTTAATCAGTTAATTCGTATCTTCCGTATTATCACCGTTCTCGGATTCAATTTTTGGGCCGCATTAAACTACTAAGACGGACTCCTTTAATCAATTTGGGTAATTATATTAGTTCGGTGTATATTTTCATTTCTAAAGTAAAACTTCAATGATAATGGATTTTAGAGCGAGCATAAGAAACATTTGTGCTCTTTATTACATGGAATGCTTTCAGCTTTTATTGTAAAGGAACATTAGCTCTTAGGACGTTAGCTACGTGGAAGCCTTAATGAAACAATCAATTGAGAACATTTATTATTAAATCTAAATTTTCAATTTTGACCTATTATATCTAACCGATCACACGTTTCAATTAATTGCATCGTGCGCACATATTATGGTCACAATTATTTTAATTATGAATGTTTATGTTGTACTTATTAAGGATAATTTAAAACCGGTTGGGTATTGTAAATTATTGCTTATGTTATTATCCTGTGTGAGTGTCAATACATTATGTAGAAACCGCAAATAACACATTAACTTTAGGTATTTCTTTAATAAAATAAATACAATAGCCACATGAGTAATAAGAAGAATGTTGAACAGATATTCTGTTACAAATGTAATTTTATAAATTAGAAAATATATGTTTAAAAAAAACAAAAACATTTAATCCTAAAGATATGTTTCGACAATGATTAGATTCTTGTCTTTAAACCCTTGAGCACTAAGCTGGCGTTTACGCCAGCTTTCCATTGTCTTCCTATTGTCTCATTTTTATGGGTAATCGCCATATTAATTAATGTTTACCATTTAAATGTTGTCAATATAATAAAAAAAAACTCTGCAATATATTAAGTATGACTAGTTCTACCCTCTTCAACAGAATACACTTTTAAATGTAATATATGTAAAGTAAGATTTCATTTTATAATTTTGCAACAACTCACATTGATTAATTTTGTCATAGGAGTTCTAATAGATTTCTTAATATTTTATATTTATAAAAATAATGAATTCAATGAACCTAACCGGTTTCGATAAATTTGATAAAAATATAAAAAAAACCACATGATTTGTAATGAATATTTTTTATTTAATGTGTAAGATCAACGAACTTTTAATATAATAATGAACCTGTTTTATTCCTCATTTCCTGTGCACAATGAGACAAGGTGTTTAATTTAAGTTTGTGCAGTCTTTTTTTATATTAACTAATGATGAATCGCTTCCCTTCATCCTTCACTTTTTAAGTGAAGATAGATCGATTGTGCAATTCAAAGAAACATTATACGTATAGCTAGCTGGCTGGTTACCGTTTGATCAAAAACCTCGTTTGATGATAAGCAACAATGTGACTGAAGATAGTATCTATCACGTTAAGTATTGAAAGAGCTCTTAGGTGCGGCTACTACACCTATCTATAAAACTAACTATGCTTTTTTTTCTAGACTAGCTAATGCTGTTGACCGGAACAGACTTTACAGCTTCACCGAGCTTTGTGAGCGAGGGCAGGAGACACTCAGCCGCAAAAAGGTAACTAGGACAAGGGCACCAAACTGGCACGAACCTCGGCTTGGCCGTTAACTGTGTATAAAAAATCTGCGGAATTTTAATCATAGCTTATCCATACATTTTTTACTTGTTATTAACAATTATTTAAAAAAAAGGTTCCTTACAGGACCTATGTACCAGCGTGTTGTGTGCAGGAGTGTGTGTGTGTGTGTGCAGTGTTTTGCGTGTAATGTTTAATTAATGCTATCTGTGCTTATAATAAAACTGTAAAGGAATAAAAACTGCACATTGAATATAAGTATAACTGAGAAATCACGTCAGTGTCAGAATGAACAAAGTTCTATGTTTTGTTAAATTTTAGTTTGTGCACGCAAAAATTATAGGATGGATTTTGATAAAAAATAATAATTTAAAAAACAACGAAACTAAAAACTCATCCCATGTTGTTAAAAAGATGGATGTAATTTTGTATGAAAAGTAATTCATATGTATGGTTAGTTTAATATCCAAGCTATAAATATACATATAAACATTTTAATGGAAACGTCATTTTAAAAACACGGAATTCCACAAATACACAGCCACAGGCACATCTATTATACCACTATACCTACCAGACATTATTTATCAATAGTCGAACAAAAAATAATAAATTATACAACAAAATGACACTTTTAAATTTTACATTAATCATTCAATTTGTAAAATATTATTATTTATTAATTTACCCATAACTAATATAAATAAGTTAGTGTAAATAATAAATCAACAAACCTTATAGTAACGTGCGGTTAATCTGCCCTTAATCCCGGGATTTAATATAATCCGCGGTAACCTCGAAATTCGGATAATGGATAACCTCCATGAACGGTGCTTAAGATGTACTGGTCATATTACAGGCGAACAATATTGTATTGCTTCCATATTTAGGTCACTGGATAAATTAGACTTGCGATTTTAGAGTAACTTGTTATATGTAGTGTATTTACATAGTTGTCAATAATTATATTAAAATATCAGCAATTGTATTAACAGTTAATTTCTTGGAAATCTAATTATTCATAAAGAATTAAATATATATGTTAGTATTGCTAGTGTTTGGAATATTGTATAGTTTGCAGTTGGAATGCGTAAATAGATTTCAAATATGCCTTCAATATTAGAATAATTGTTACTGAATCAAAATGATTATACTAAACAAACTAAATTCGATTATCTCAAACTAAATACAAACTATGAATACATCAAGACATAAAAAGTTGATGATGTTGGCTCCGTTGTGCCAAGTTTCATTTTATTTCCTAAAATAGAATAAGATTCTAAAATGTGATTCCGTCCATTAATCGAAATGGCATCTAACTCGCGTGAGATTGTACAAAACTTGTACATCTGAAGATATAACTGATTCGAAATAAGATTAATTAATACTAAACTCAATTAAAAGGGCTAAGGTACCATGGAATTTAATGTAGGAGGTTCTAAGGACAGATAAAACGCAGAAAATGAATCCTCCCAAACACGCCAGCGATCCAAGATAGCCAATACTTTATCTGAACGTCAATTAAACTCAGTTGAACACTCAAGACGTTTACAGTGAAAAGTGTTTATAATCCCCACAAACGTACTTTTAATTGCTAAACGTTAAATTGATTACAGCTCGGAATGTAATGTGAGTAAATGAGTCTTCGCTAAATACTAATCATTATAAGTATTCGTACGTTTAATGTACGGCTGAATAAGAAGCAAATGGCGTAACAATTCTTTTCGAAATTATGTTTGTTGATGAGTACGATTCATGCGTTATCGTGCCAAACCCACCGAACCTTAGCTTTCGCTGTTGCCATGCATGGTATTCTCCGAATAATCCTAATATAGCTTATCTAGTTTAGAGCTATTTATACAAATTTGTGCTCGCCTGTAATCGAAATTCGACCATAATTCATAAACATATTTCTTTTATTTTATAAAAGATTAATACATAATTTTGATTGGCTTTCCTTTGTTAAATGCTTAAAGTAATACCTTTACCTCTACACGCACTGGTGATCGTAATTTAAAACATTTTCAATGCAAATTACATAAAAAAGTATTAGTTTTCTGCACACATTCTCCATATAAACTTCAACTGTCTCAAATTTCATACTCCTTTTTTCACATAATTTTAGTATGAAGAGGTACAGAGGTTTTGTTTCACCTATTAATATATAGATATAGAAACACACACATATGAATATGTATATATTTAGTTTGGATAAACATTGTGGATTTCAAATTTGCTAGCAAGGTAATCAAGAACGAGAAATCCTGTAGTCTCCTTAAGATTATATTAATCTTTCAAGAGCGAACCTGGCAATAGATTGTGTGAAAGATAATAACTATTAATTATTACAATAATATTTGTGCTCTGTTTAGTTGTTTGAAATTATTATAATAGATTGAAGAATGTAAGCTTAGACGATAGGTAAATATTAACAACATTAAACCTATATGTGGTTTTGTGAATATAAGCAGCATTGTAAATATTTTTCCCAGGGTTTTACAAATGATTTCGTCGATAATACACGTACGACGAAGAAGAAAAAAACGAGAAAGGGAGTTTAGGAATAATTGCACGTGTTAATCGCTTCAAGGACGGCGGAACACAGAGGTCAGGGAGCGACTTAGCGAACTACACTCAACGATGCGGGTGGCCGCGGTCTTTTCTGATTGGTTGCGAAGGAATCATTCGATCTCGAATTCGTTCAGAAATGTGAAATAAACATATCGTGCTACAATATTTACTGAATAACATGCGAACAATATTTGTTTTTGTAAAGAACGTATCCATGTATCGATAACACCAAAACGATTGCTATTATTATTATTACCCGTTATTGGTCTCAGAGACTCCTTTGACATTGTTGTTGGTTTGTGTCAATCAAGCGGATTGTCATTTATACTTTTTTATAGGAGGCACTGTGACTGATTGTAAATTCATACAATTTAAACACAACGGTGACTAAAGTCGAGGCATCAAAATCTATTATAAGTTGCCATTGTTATATCGGCTTGCATTTAATAAATTCATTAAAGATGCATTCAAACCATATAAGTTTTAGCTGAGCTTTGAAGCCTTCTTTTTGTATTTCGTTTTTCAAATCTCATAGTGCACAATGCGACACCTGCCTTGAAGGTATGTCACTATATGGACACTGTACATGGCGTTATGTTGACTAGATAAACGACAGTATAAATCAATCGAAGACCGGTCCGTGCCGCCATAAATGGTTACCGACTAGACAGCAGGGAAAAATTGCCTTGTGACTTAATTTTTATGCACTCTTCTTAGTAATTTATTTAGAGTTATTTACATAATACCGGTTGGTTGTTTATGGCGTGCGTTGTTGCGGAGAGTGTTTTTAATAGTATTCTTTTATTGAGCGAAGACGAAATAATTACTAGTAATTAATAACATTTTTGTTTATAAATCATTACTTAAAAACAACACGTCCTGGCATATTAGACTACAAGATGTTCAAAATGACTTTATTTTAAGCCACTATATGCTAAAATTAGTAGTTACTTATTCTTATTGCATTAATTAAAACAATGTTGTAATTGTTATAAGTACATCGGAGTAACTGAAAGGTAAATTAAATTAATTTCAAGTACAATAAACTTAAATAATAATAATACTAAATACAAATATCATTACAGTGTATTCAGCATTAGAGAGATTTCGTATTTGGGTATTTAAAATTGTCAAAGAATGTAATAATACATTTTTATAATAATAATCCGCAAGTGTACACATACTGGATTCCAGTGATCTGAGCCGGCAGCTGGTAGGGTACTAGTTAATCAGCAAACCCAGTCTGTCTGGTTACCGGTTGACTTACCTGAAATATAAGAAAAAAATCATTGATAGACGGTACTGGTACACGTTTTACCTTATAGGGAATGGCTTCAAACCAGATCCTGTGACTAAGACACACTATTAAAATTATGGATAAGTTTGTCTGCGATCTCGTATTTATGTGTCTCGCTTTTAGTAATAATATTTATGTTGGCATGCCAGCCGCCATACAGATCGATTTGAAAATAGTTAAGAAACGAACGAGCAATTGTTTAAAAAAAAACTTTAATCGTATATTATTTATTGAAAAAATAATTAGGTTAGCAAAAGAATTCATATATTTATTAATAATAGACATATTCCTAATATTATGTGAATGTGAATAATGCTTCTGATATTAAAGTTAGGAGCATATTGCGAGTTTAAAAATGGATTTTAATTATTTGTACAAATTCACTTTTATTTACTACTGATAAATGTAAACTCGCTTGGATGTTTGTTTTATTTTATTAGTGTTAGTCCTGTGTCTGGATGTGTTTAGTATAATATATCTATACAAACAAGTACCTATATTAAATATTTTAATGTTAAAGTAAAAAATTACTGTTGTGATCTTCTTCAAATTACTTTGTTATACAGAAAAACGGTGTATTTTTATAATTACAGGCGAATATCAAATAAAAAATCAGATGAAAACTATTGCTCAATTTTAATGCCTAATAAGTGAACAGTAAAATGTATTTCTCTAGTGGATTTTTTCTCAATTTCAAATATATTGACTTTTCTGTCGATAGATATAAAATAATATATAAAGGTTTTTTTTTTAATTTAATTTCCAAAGTATTTGTAAATATAACTTCAATAACACTCACCACGCACGTATCTTATAGAGATAATATCAGATACAAAGCTGACATTATTGACATGTTTAGTATACTTTACGTGTAAGAAATTTGTGATTCAAATGAGGTAAGATCATAACCCATGCGAGATGATGATAATCACACTAGCAATGAACAACGTTGCAATAGATGGCTCTGAATGCGGTAGGTAGATCCCTATCCGGCAGGTTTTTATCACTAAATATACAATTTATTCCATTATCGTAACATATATTATGTATATAGAAATCAATATGAATATTTAATCCTGCATCAAAAAGGTCAGATCGGAAATTTTAAAATCATTGTTCTAGTATGGAAAGTAAATAAGATTCACAGAGTTCTTTCGTGGCCAGTAAAATCATATATTTTATTGATACTATATTTTTGTCTATCTAATTTTCAAAGCAAGTATGACGTAATGGTTTATTTTACATATTACAATTTTTATTGATGATTTCTCAAATAAAGTACTAATGTAGTAATTAATGTGTCGAGTACCCATAAAAAATAAGACAATAGAAAAACAATGGAAAGCTGGTGTAAACGCCAGGTAAGTGCTCAAGAGGTTAAATATATAAAAAATACATATAATGTTGATGACATGTATAGGCTTGAATGAAATACTTAACTTTATATACACTTTCAACATTCATCTTGCATGCACTTTGAGATTTAAATAGAGTCTTGAAATTATGGTCAACAACACTATTGAATGAGAATGAATAAAACTCACCGGCATGGAAGTGACAATTGTGATGAATAATCCCCTAACCCTATTCCTTCGCAAGAGGAGAAGTGGTTCTTTTGTAGGAAACACCTTTATGACGGATGAGGGCTTTGTATGATTTGTTTGCATAAACAAAGGGATATGTTTATTTTAGTCCATTTTGGAGTTCCTATTTGCTTCATTTAAAATCATTTTTTATAACTTCAGTATCATTTTTGATAACTTTCAAAGTAAGTACAATGTTTTGCTTTATTCCACACATTTATAATACCAGTAACACTCATAATAGAAACGTCAAGGAACTAAATTTGTCTTTACGAGTAATTTAAACGTTGTAACAAAAATTAAGCATAGGAATCATTATTTCTCAATTAAAATGTAGTTCATATTTCCTTGAAATAAAAAAATAACTCCACCGATTTAGCCACATTTAGGGTTATCAAATATTATAATTAATGGCAAAAGGTAGTTTATTGACCTTTACAGAATCGGATTTGTAATTATGTTTATTGTCATTTTATTCGAAATAATTTTCAATTTTCATACTTTATATTTTTTTAAGTTTTCTAATTTCATATTAGCCATCATCGTCGTCATTTCAACCAAAATACGTCTACTGGAGGGCATAAGTCTCCCACAAGCATCTCCACAACGACCGGTCTTATGGCACCCGCATCCAGTGGATTACCGCGACCTTTAACAGGTCGTCATTCCACCTACGTTGCGTCTTCCGGTACGTGGTAATCATTCGAGAACCAGTTGGGGTCGATTCTATAAGTAAGTAGACGGAGGAAATTAATTTGAAAAAAGTTATACCATGGAAACGCTTGTCTTAGAAAACATATAAATAATGATGGTGTGTTAACGCATTTGCACCCACCTATGGGGTTATTGCATTCAAAACATTATTGTGTATATAATTTTGTACAACGCGTATTCTTCGACAAGGATCACAACGAGTTCTGCAAGGTCTTTAAGTGTTATTATGATGAATACGAAGATGAGCGACGTTCGCAGCCACTTTTCATAATTACAATGGCGCCCAGTCGATAAATATACGAGTGTATGTGCAAACTTTGATAAGATGACAAAAGACAATTATTTAATTTCATATTTTTATAAAAATGAAAAATCTCATGGTTGTGACAATAATATAAGGTCCCGGTAACATAAGAATTATTTGTTTCATTTCAACATTTCTAGCAAGAATTTCATTGATTTAGTAATTATAAAATACAGAATGTAAAGAATAAATCGAAATAAACGAAAGGTTACTGACAATTATAAAAATACAAATAAAACCCAAAATTTACGTTAAAACAGTTCTTCGTTACTTTTATCTTTATTACATTTCTATTTTGGTTCCAACTAAAATAACTGTTATAATGATATTTTCGAAGGTAGAATTCAAAGTATATAAAATATCCTGTCATTTTTAACATCATTTATTTTACACGGCTTTGAACACAATCTCACCTGATGTTAAGTGACGATGTGGCCCAGGATGGTAAACACAATAAGCCTAGTGTAAATGTTCTACTTGAACATAAATACTTCTTATTATTCACCGCATCGTTTTCGCAACAGCATTTTCCATTACAGGTGTTTCATAAGTATCCATAGATCTCATTAATGTAATGGAGTACGTCACATTTAATTTTCTATAGCGTCGAGTTAGAACCCTTTGTAAATAAACTTTGTGAAAGGATTTACTGTATCGTTTTGTAGTGGATCACCTTTGATGAGAATCCCTACTGTGTTTGAAAATAGAAACATGGTAAGCCTAGATAAGAGTCTAGAAAGAGAATTTGTACTTTACGAGTAGTAGGTTGCTATATAATTTCTAACTATATTTTTTACACTGTATACGCTCAATGCTTTGACCACGATCTCACCTGATGTTAAGTGACAATGTGGCCCAGAATGGTAAGCACACTAAGCCTACATGTACTGGTTCCCAAGTGATGATGTCGGAACACACCTATTGGTACTTGGCGACAAGTTTTCAAAGTTGAAGATGGTATCTACCCAACATGGCCAACATGGCCTTACGATGTATTCCTTCACTTAAAGGCTCATTTTTAAAGTTAGATAGGTGAGCTCGATCCCATGTCCATTGACGCGAAATCCGACCGCACTAACAACTGCGCTATCATCGTATCTGTGCTGTTGTAATTTATCTATGTTGTCACATTGTTTCCAAAGGATAATTTCTTTTAACGATAATCACCCTTGCAAATCTGTCAACATGATATATTAAATGATACGCTTGATTGATTCTCAATATATTTAGTAAGTGACTGAGATACACAGGTTAAGGTATAAGTTTTAATACGTATAGTTATAGAATAGAAAACACAGTACTGTCGTAAGAATTACATAAAACAAACATATTGTGTACCGAACAAACTCAGTGTCATTCAACAGTTGGCAGTGAAAACAAAACTAAAAGGTTATGGGTTAAATAAATAAGGTAAATTGCGCGAGGCGTCGACCTTCACGCCACCTGTTAGTGAAAGATAAGTCTTTATTAAACATCTTTGTATTGAAGGCAAAGGTTCTATTTCTTGTCAACTTTTAATATGTTCTTACATTTTTATATTAAGTCGTCGAGTTGGGGCCGTAGTATGATTTAAATGGAATAGGTAAATCTTTTGGTTATCATGTATCGACTTAAATTTAACTTTAAGCTAATTTGAGAATTATGTATTGGGTCACTATTCATTTACATTTTACATTTTTATATTTTCATATCAAAAAGGTTTAATACAATTTTACATCGGAGGAAATATGTTTAAAAACTACAAATTACTAAAACGATGTAAGGAAAATAAACTACTCCATTAGGAAACCGAAAATAAAGAATAAACGTGTTTTTTTTTGTACATATTATACTAACCAGTATTCTTATATTCACATCTATCCGCTAACTACGTTGGTATTTAAAAACTTGACCTGATGTCGAAGCATACGTGCTGCACATAACCTAATCGCTCAATAATGCTGTTAATTGTAACATTATGTCGTAATTCATAAACCAATAGTAGCGATTTCTACATATTTAAATATATTTTGTTTTCGAAATATACACTTCTGCCTTCAGTTTTGAATCAATTGGAATTCCTGATTATGTCTTAGATATCTACAGGTAACTTAGAAATTAGTTTGTATTACAATTGTAAATAAAGGCAAGAGTGGTATAAATGTAATTAAACTAATTATTATTATTTTCAATAATGTTATGGATAATTACGTAGAAAGTAACGATTATAATAATATTTATTATATTAGAGAATCATATAACATATTCAAGGTTTTTTGTTTTGAAATAGGTTTCTCATAAGGATAATTGTTAGTGTCAATCAAAGAAGAGAAAAATATTTAAGCGCTTCGATATCTCTCAATGAATTAGTTAGTTAATATGCAAATAAATAATGTACTTTGCAACGGTTGCATCGATTTATTATCAGATTTATTATAGAAAATTTACATAATAATGAATTTATGCAAATTATTATGCTTTTTCAAAAAAAATATATATACACCTCGGTCGGAATATGCGCCGCAGTCGTGTTTGCGACATCATCGAATAATGTTTATGCAAATAAATAAACAAGACTATGCTAACGACTTTGTTTTGCTATAAATAAAGGAAAATCATTGCTTCACATTTATACTTATTTGTGTTTATAAAACTATGACTTCATGAAAATTCATTTATTTGTTCACCAAAATATGGCATTGTGAGACATCGGGCAGTGGGTAAAAAGCTGTGTGAACGTCACATGTCAAAATTTAAAATGAAAATAATATACTAATAATAAAATTGTAAACTTCACGTGTCTGTACATTTCCGATTTTTGTGAAAATAATTATTGTAAGGGACTAAAAATAGGTAATTAAACATATTTCTATCGTTTTTAGAAATGTTTGTCTGTCTGTTTGTTTGGTTGTGCAGGTATCAATTAGAAAATACTAAGTATATTTTAAAAATTAAATTAAAAAAATATAACTATAAAGCTTATTCCGGTGTAGCATCAAAACTTTATTTAATTAAAATCGGTCGACTCTGTCAATAGTTATAGTAATTTAAAAAGATCGATATTTCAAACTAATAAAATATTGATTATTAGAGTCGCCTTTTAGTTTTCTATGATATGATGGTCATCTGTAAATAGGCAAAAATATAACACTTCAGTGAAATTTTTGCTTAGTAGGTTAGGCTTTTTCTTTTTTTGATTAGCAGCTATTGAAGAACTTTACTACTGTTAATTAAAAAAAAACTGGATACAGTTTTTTCAGTAAATGATGATTATAGCTTAATTACGAACACTGGAAGAATACTATTTATTAATAAAAAGTCAAGTAAAACAAGTCGAAAAAAGATTGATCTCTTGAACCTCGATATTTTGTGAATCGATTTAAAAAATCGATCTTTTTGAAAAATCTTGTTCCCCATCCCTATTTAGGTGTCTGATGACCTCGGCCGCTCGACATACCATGTCCGTGGTCCGGTCCGTACATGTATTAACAGCATAATATATTCATTGTTCGATGACTCGGCTAATACTTTCAAATACAAAAAATAATCAAAACCCTTTACGATTTCTAAAATTTTGAATTATTAATTTAAAATAAATGTTAAATTAAATATCAACCAATTTGTTTTAACAGTTGAAACTAAATAGAACCTTCTGTTTAAATTTTTATAGTCTATTCACATTCATGCAATTTGAACTTGACACAGGTGTGTTAAAAATTTACACGTGTGAATAATTGCAATAATGTAATAGTATGTTCTATTAATAATTTTATTTCAATTAAATATCGCAATAGACGGCAAACGTAAAAAGTTCTAATTAAAAAAAAATCTAATATTCTAATTCTAAGTAGATCTCGGCTAATGTTAGACTTCGACATAATTTATTAATAACAGAAAATTGAGATCTATTCTAAAATGAACATACTAAATTATAATATGTTTAGCATAATTTTATGAAACGAAATCGGCTTTTATATTTGATCGCAATAAAAAAACGAATGATTTAGTAAATATAAAGGTTTTTCAATTAACATCGTATAAAGAATTCTGGGAACCTTGAGCATACCGAAGTGGATTTAAAGTAATACACAATGGTTGCGATGAGCTTGCTTTTGGATACAAGAGCCGCGGGACTTGAGAGCTGTATGCGTACGCGCAGACGTTTACGTAACACGCATATAATATCACAGCCGACATTGACTGCACGTATCTAGGTCAGGATGTTTATTCGTAATCTATTACTTGTGCCATTCCATCTCTAATTGTCGATGATTTTATATTTATTTGTTTACATTAAAATTCACAAGTCGTTTATATATATATACACTAGCTGTGTGCTCGCGGCTTTGCCCGCATTTCATGTTTCTTTCACTGCGTATTCGCGAATGCGAAAATTCGTTACATCACTACTACGTACATTGTAATGTTAGACAGAAGGTAAATGATGCCTTTTATTTTCAGTGTTATATTTCGGTTTTCCTCATACAAATGAGTAAGCGAATCTTTTATGAAAGATAAAACATCAGAAATAGAATAAATTGATGCCGGCTATAAAGGATGAATTTGGCCACTTATGTTGTACATCAAAGGGGTTAAACCCGGTTGGGTAATCAGGCATAACTTTCGTTTGAGTTCGATTTCGAGTGATTTAAATTTGGACGAACAACGATTTAAGATCAATTAAGCATTCTTTTAAGATTATTTCATTTGTACATACTTGAAGTGTTGTTAATTAGTGTTTTTTAAATATTCTATTTCTAGCTGTAGCCGCGGCTTCACTCACTCGGAATTCAGAAAATTTGCAGTCTATTTTCTCCCCCTGGATTAAGCCCCTTAAATTGAAGGGGAGGATATATAAGTCCATCATAAGACCTGTCATATTCTATGGATCAGAATGCTGGGCTAGTAAGAAGATGGATGAGAAGCGACTGCATGTAGCTGAGATGCGAATGTTGAGATGGATGTGTGGTGTTACAAGATTGGATAAAATAAGGAATGAATATATAAGAGGGAGCTTGAAAGTTGCGTCAATGGTAGAAAAGTTGAAATGTTCTCGTTTGTCGTGGTATGGACATGTTATGAGAAGAAAGGAAGCGCATGTGGGTAAAATAGTAATGAATATGAATGTGGAAGGATGGAAAAGTAGAGGAAGGCCAAAGAAAGTGTGGATGGAGTGTGTAAGAAATGATATGAAAGAAAAAGGAGTGAGTGAAGAGATGACGGCTGATAGGGACGTATAGAAGAAGAAAACATACTACGCCGACCCCAAGTGAGTTGGGAAAATGCAGGAGAATGATGATTTCTCCCTCTGGATGCAATTTATCTCCTTACTAAATTTCATTGAATTGGGTTCAATGGTTCTTACGTGATTGGAGAACAAATTAAGAAACACACATACAAAGAGACAAAAAAATTTAAAACTATCGAAATGAGTTCAGTAGACGATTTTTGAAGCCCTTCATTGTTTTTTTTCTCAAATATTTTTAAGAGAATATGCGGCGGTGACAAATTTGAAAATAGGTATCTCTAATTCAATTTTTTTTTATTCAATTTTACCAAGTCTGAAGCATGAAACTGTTACTGTTACAAAATTTATGTTTATTCCTTGTCATAAAATTGTGCTGGTCATTTACAAGGTCAATTTTGCCTACATGTTTGCGGACATACAATAAATTATCGAAAATATATTGGGAGGGCAATGTTAAGATACTATATTCCGAAGACGTGTATATAAGTGATTTGCGGGGTCCCATTCTATAAATTACTCAAACTGCTCGTTTTTGTTAAGTAAATAAATAAAGTATCTACTTCTGCTGCTGCCCCCATAGCAAAATGCCATACGACATCAAGCTATGCAAGTAGACGAAGTAGACTAATCTAGCAGTGGCGAAATCAGTTAATTGACGAATCTTACGTATTGCAAATACAGCCGAAATTAACCTACATGCCAAAGTTTTTATGTGTCGACTCCATTATAGTTTATCATAGAGTGTGATACCCAAGAATACAGTACTATTAACCAAGCCAACCAAGTTACCATATATCTTAATATTACTATCAACATGTTGCACGTTTGGCAAGGCAAATTTCGTACATTTTGTTTTATTAGTTTTCAAAAGTAAATCATTGATAGTAAATCATTTCGAAATACTACCTAAGGTACAGTTTACTTGACTAATCTCTGATTCTCTTCTCTTCACTTTAAAATAAGGGAAGTGTCGTCTGCAAAAAGAACCATGTCAGCATGTTTATCAACAATTTGCGGTGGATCATTAATATATACTTGAAATAAAAACTGTCCCAAAATCGAACCTCGAGGGTCGCCGATTTGAACTAATGAACTCGTGGAGATAGCTCCATTTACACTTACTTTTTTACAGCGATCTTTACAAATCTATACAAATAGGTAATGCGTAAATATTATGCATTTACCTCTAAAGTATGCAAATTAAAATTTTGTTACATATAATTTTCATTGTAACAATACAAATATTTTAATATTAAATGAATATGTTATACAAAATATCTACTTAAAATTATATAAACAACGATGCGTTAGTGCCAATTGGCACGAGATCTAATCCCATCAATAATTATATTTAAAGTCCTATTTTTTTTATTATATTAGTAATGTTTTAACTGCCGGTTCAGCTGCTGAGGTCAACGAACCCGAGAATTAAAAAGAATACAACAAGTAGAAAGATTAACAACTCGAGTTAGACGTCTTGATTTATATTAAATTCAGTCATGTCAATGTCTAAAACATACGGGGCGAATGGTGATTGATTGCTAAGGAAAAAATATATGCTCACCGATGTAATAGAGTGGTACAAAAAGAGTTTCACGAATCTAAAATCATAGAAACATCAACAAAAATAAGAAAATTTAATAAGTCAATAATTTTGACAACTATTTCGATTTGAAATGTGGAAAACCTTTGTTGCAGAGAAAATAATATCGTAACAAGATTCAACATTTTACAGATTAGAAAGTTTATACTTTAAAAAAAATTAAGTGCATATGTTTCATAATCTCCCTTATACCACTTTTATTTGGGGTCAGAGAAATAAGTCGTCCTATTCCTTTCCTCTTTCTTTGCAGTCATCTCCGCATTCACTCCTTTTCTAAATATATCATCTTTCACACAACCCATCCATTACATCTACTAGGCCTTACTTATGGCGAAACAGAGCCATTACTCATAAAGTAAAATCCCATATTAAACAATAGAATTGTAAAGTTGATTTTTTATTAAACTTAGGGCCGATTTTTCAATCCCCAGATAAAAAGTCTAATAACTACCAAACGAATAAAGTTATTGGGTTGTTTATTTATCTCACAAGTGGTTGCGGTTTTTCAATTGACATTTATCTCGGGTATAAATATAGGACCAATAATTTAGACTTTAACGCTACTAACTTCAGGAAGGTTAAACAAATATATTGCGTAAAAACACGTTAGAGCGGGACAGCCTATTTCCATTTTTGTCAAGGCAAATAAATTGCCGTCAATAGTCAGTTTAGATCTGAGGGATGTATGGTCGCCTGGTGATTGTGTGATTTTTTGTTCTCGTACCATTTTGCTTGTTATTTGTTTGTACAAAAAAACTTTTATAATTAAAAACAAAACCGACTTTAAAATAATAAACTATAAAAATACATTAAACAGTCAATAAGTAATTACTTTATTGATCTGCTTCGTTAATTTTGAAAACGGTGGCGCAGCTTAATTAAGGATAAAAAAGGTGTAAATTTACGTCACTAATTATATTTTGAGATTTGAATAAATTTAAATTTTGAATAATTGTTCTTTAAATCACCCTAGTCCTTTATTTAGTTTTTATATAATTGTGATTAAATTTAGGCAGTTATTTCCATTTGTAAATGAGTCCATTGGTTAACTCTAAATTATTTACTAATTATTATTTACTTTAATTTTTACTCTATTATTTGGCATCGACTGCAAAATTAACGTAGCAGATTAATAAAGTAATTATTTATTGGCCTTTTGTGCATTTTTACAGTTTATTCTTTTGAAGTCGTTTTTGTTTTTAACTTTTTTTTCTACTTTTTAGTTTAAGTATATACTTTAGGTGTAGTTGTGAAACATACTTCATAGCTTTGGAAACGAATGTATGAAACACGTTTAGGTGTCTATAATATTCGAGGGGTTTTCACAATTTCCCTGAGTTCCACTGATCAGATCCGGATCTGGTGGAAATGGGACCACATCGGAAATGTACTCCGTCGTAAAAAATTGTAAATCGGTCTATACATGACTGATAAATCGAGTAACAATCATACAAAAAAAACAGACGAATTGATAACCTCCCCCTTTTTGAAGTCGGTTAACAAAGATAAACTATCGTTTCCAGGATTTTCGTACTGTTGTGAACCATTTGTTCGTAAAAACAGTAATACTGTTGTATACAGAATGATATACTGTATGATATAGTGGTATTGCAACTACATAGTATCGTTACATAGAAAATATTTTATATACAAAAGAAATAAAAAAGGTTTATTTCTCTCCTACAGGTGATTTTATAAAATAATTTTAAAAGCCTCTTTTCAATTGCAAGGTCATACATTTTATCAAAATATACGTTATAATTAACATTTAATCTGTCATAATTTAATATGTAGCAATTCTCACCTAAGAACAAATGATTACTTATAACATCTGTGATTTTTCTATCTGACTAAGCTGTTGACCGGAGGGGCTTTTACAGTTTCACCGAACTTTGAGGCGAGCTCTTAAGGCGGTGAGCCTAGGAATGTTAGCCAGCACAAGAGAACCAAAATGGCACAAACCTCGACTTGAGAGCTGCAGCCAGGTAATGCTAGGTAACAGTTTTATAATAAGCAAGCAGGCGCCCGTGACTTTGTCTACGTGTTCTATATTTCCTGATTTTGTTTTGTTTTTCATAGCTTATTTGTTGGTAGGTATCGAATCACACATGCTCATTGTAAACCAAATTTCATAATTTGTAAAATCGATATTGATAATTTTTATAGTAATCGCTAATTAAGTTATAATTTATGCTAAGAAAATTTTATCCAAATTGGTCAACCCGTTTTTGAGTTAAAGCCGAATATAATTTTTTCTTTATAATTTCGTTTACTATTTTCATTAAAAAAAATCTGTATAGCCTATGAACAGATTCTTGACATACACCTTTCGTGTACAAAGTTTCATCTAAATCGGTACAGGCGATTTCAAGTTAAATCTTAAAATACACACTGATACATACTGAAAAATTAATGAAATAAAAATTAATGCCACTTATGTCACAAAATTGCTAAAGAAAAAAAAAAAACTATAAAAGTTCAGTTTTATTATTAATCTATTAATAGCTAAATATAATAAGTCCATTATTTCAATAATAAACGTGGCTCTGTGTGCATTTTCATGCGGCAACAGAAAATCTCGCTATGTGCATAATGCGTCAGAAGCGAATTTTGCGTCAATGAGTTACATATATACAAAGATGATTATTTATTAAAACTAAGAACTGTAATTATATATGCACAACTCATCTCTAGTATAATTGACGTCCAGACAATAATTTGACAAATGTAACATTTTTTAAGGTAATCTATGAGTATCATCAAAGGCAACATTTCTCAGTCTGTCGATTAATTTGCAAATAACTTGTTACCTTCCATCCGTCCATCCTTTCAACCGAAAGGCGTCCACTGCTGGATATAGGTCTCTCCCAAAGATCTCTTACGACGACCGGTTTTGCGCCATCCGCATCCAGCGGATAACCCTATTTAAATGATGTTTTCTCTGGCAAGATTTGGATATATATTTTATTATATTAAGTATTTAAAGTTAGAACTATAATAATGAAGGAAATCAATAATAAAAAATCACTATAATCTATAGTAATAAATAAAATTTGAGTGTCAGTTTATAATACCAAAATAACTTTTTTTTTTTTACTAAATACATATGAATATATATACGACACCTAAACAAAAAACATAATTTTTGTCTATCTTTGTTTGTTTGTTCCAGGTAATATCTGGAACAGCTGGACCAATTTTGACGGGACTTTTCTTGGCAGATAGCTGAAGTTAATCCGCGTAACTTCGGATATTTTAATTTTTCGAAAATAATTAGGGTTCCGCGTAAAAAAATTAAAATTATATCCGATTCAATGGACAGTTTTACTGGCAGGTATTTGAATTTGCGAGAAATATGTTTGCTTAATGTTAGTTGCAAAAAAAAACGATAGAAAATAATTAGGGTAAAATAATTTAAAAAAAAATTACGCAGTGAATGTATTAAACGCGGGCGCAGCCGCGGGCATACAGCTAGTATAATATAATAATGCAGTGGAAATTATATCATAATGTTATAAGGAGTGGAAACTGTTATATGCGATACAACTTCTTTATATAATACTAATATATGAATACATAGGTATGGATACAAATACGAAGCGTTCAGAGTGCTGCTTCCTTTCAGTCAATGGCAATCTGTTAGGAGTTATATACACAATTCTGACAGTTTCGTGTGGATAACATTTTTTTTACTTTGTATTCAATACTTCAGCGGTTTAGCAAAATGGGGTCCTTCTTATTAGCACTTTCCAGGAAGTTTTTGTAGCAACCCAGAATAAACGTTCCGCTTTAGTTCCAATAAATTTTACTTTTGCATAGTAACCAAACTAAATAACGCAAAAGGCCAATAAAATACCACTAGTTAATAAACCAGTTTAAATTTACTTTTGTAATTCATTAAAATTACACCAAAGAGATTAAAATAAATACGTAAAAAATCTAATTTTAAACCCTTTGTAATTTAGCCACGAATCTCCCCCGAAACATTGACCCAGATTTTCTCTTTGTTTACACACCCTGATTAAACTGTTTAGTAAACACGTATATTTGAATTTATACCTAAAACGACAGAACTTGGAGGATAATAAAATTCATGTTATTAATTTTAATTAAAACATCATATAATTGAAACAGATTGTCGAATAAAACTTTTAAGGACGAATTGTGTCGAACGGAATTGTTATAGACAAATGAAAACACATTTTCCAGAATAAACATGGTGTGCAAACGTTTATTTTAATAAAATTACATTTTTTTTTCAGCGATTATTCTATTTAATTACTTCAACTATCAGTAAGTATGATAAAATATAGCAATAACTGTAAAACGTCGAATAAGAATAAAATTTATAAAACTTTAAGTAAAATAACATATTAGTTAGGTAAAGGATGGACATTCTAATTTACGTTTGCATGCATTATCTTAAATATCGCTGAGGAAAATACTTGAATTTCAGTAAAACACTGTTAGATAGGGCACTGCAGAGATCAAAAAGGGAATTAAATATCTATTTAACAAGAAATATTTTGTCTTTTATTGAAGTGGCAACTCCTTTAGCCGTGTCGTACGATATTTGGTAGAGGCAAATTATGGGTTCGCGAAAGTTTTGATATTACAATTTAGTTTTCTAATATTTGATCACTATAATACATCATGCAATGAATATTTCATTGTGACTTGGAAAACTACACAATAACCAGCGGGGTAAATATATTTCTGAGACTGCCTTGGTGGCGCAGTTGTATTACGGTACGGTTGTCGTTCTGAGGTCTTGGGTTCGATCCCCGGGTCGGGTCAAGTGATATTGGGTTTTTCTACTCAGTATCATCCCGGAGTCTGGAATTTGTACCCGATATGGCGACAGGCTCGCCCCGTTACATTTTCGCAGTTCGCTATTTCACCTCTCCCTAACCCTTCGGAGATAGCAAGCGTAAGCTTATGTTATGTAAGTATAAATAGATTTCTAGTTGTTTGGTAGAATTTTATCGTGGATTTAAAAATTACATAACAGTTATTACATAGTTTTGAGTTTTTACTTATATCGGTAGTCCCCATGACTACCTACCTATTTTTTACTTTGCATAGGGATTAAATTTTTACAACATTTGTGTAGTACAACATTAGTAATATATAAACAAAAAAACTCCCCCTGTCTTCATCTATCTCTACACTTCCTCATCGTGAAAGGTTTCATCCTAAAACTAATTACTAAAAGATACCTTCAAGTTTGAAAATCGAAAACCGAGCACATATAGGCGTGTTCCAGCAGCAGCATTTGAGAGCCAGTATCTTTAGGCTTAGCGTGTTACCATCTTCGACGGCAGCATAACTTAAAATCAGATAAGATTGTGGTTAAAACGCCCAAACTAAACAGTATTAAAAAGTTCTTCATCATAGATAGCAAGAGAATTGGAATGGACTCGTAATCTCTATTAAACTTAATTATATCAACTAACTTCTTTCGATACTATTCTAGTAAAACTATGTTCTCAAATATATTCGATTTGATTAATGTACGCATTAATGTAAACGTGCGCGACTTGGCAAAAGTGTCGTTTAAATATATAAATATGTGTCCTGTAATTGACTCGTAGAAAATGTCTTTATATTAAAAATTAAATGCCAGTCAAGATCATTTTCAGTTTCTGCTACTGTTCCTACAAAGATTCCTACAAAGCGTATTTTCATATTATCCCTGTCCATGTAAACACATAGTCTATTAAATATTATTGCACGTTATATGCATTGTTTATCCAATAAAATAAACTTTAGCTCGTATTGTGTGACGAGTAAGTAAAGTACTGTGTAAACATAACTATGAAAAGAACATAATAAATCAGAAAGGTCAAAAATACCTAATTAAAAAAAGCCGGGATTTCACCTTTTTTTTCCACCGTAGGTACGTTATGTAGAGGCTAGGTGAACAATCAAGCGCACCCCGTATCATCAACGGCGCCACTGCGCCACTGACCCAAATAGTAGGACAATATCGCAAAATGGCCACACCCGATAGACGCGACTAGAAGGGGCTAGTTAATTTTTAACTACCACATAACACGACGAATAAAACACATAATAATATAAATGAAAAGGTAACCTCTCTATCTGTTTATCTATTGTCTGTTGTTTTTATTATTTGAACTCGACAAAACATGCACACTTCATCTGGTGTTAAATATAGTTCAGTCTAAGAACCATGGTGACCGCGGATAGATTAAAAACCTAATAAATGATATAAATTGTAACTACCATTTTTTTAATTCATATTTGAACTATTTTTATTATTTATTTTAGTCCATCCATTCAACCGAAAGTCGGAAAGATGTAGGCCTCCTCAAAGATCTTCACAACGACCGGTCTTGCGCCACCCGTATCCAGCGAATTCCCGCAACCTTCACCAGATCGTCGGTCCACCTTGTCCCCATAAGCCTACTCAAGGGTATATACAATTTAATATTTTAATCACGATGAACACGCATTTAGTAACACAAGATTTTATACGACTTTGTTTTCACATTAATTGTTTTACAATATATTTCTTGTTGAATCCTTTTTAAATATAAATAAATAAATTATGTCAGCTTACAAGACCTATGGCTAAATCCTATAAGCTAGCTCTTGATTTGCACTTGCTAGTCGCAAACGACACTAAACGGCGAATTTCTACTATGTGCAAGGTATTTGCTCCCAAGGCGGGGAAGCAAACCGCACTACTCCGTATGCGTCCATTAGTAGACTCTAATATGTAAAAATGAATATTAATAAATGAATATTAATAATGAAATGAATATTGAATCATTAATAACAGAAATATTGACAGGAATAAACAGTTTTTGTTATGTAATAACATTAGACATTTGAGACGATGCCGTCAACTGTGCGTTAAAAATAGTTTGAGGTTAGATCAAAAGAAAAGAAAAATCTGGAAACGCTGTTGAGAGACCTTGTAAATAATGACCGCCCTACATTACTATATAGTATATACCAACATGAGACAATCTCATATACAATCTTTATAACACAGACATCCCTATTAATAAAAGGTTGCAGATTTCATTTCCGCACAGAGCTTTGAGCGTGGCTCTTGTTGATGTACTAGTATTTGGCATCATATTACCTTACTATTTGATTTTTTCTCTCATATAAAACAACCTGACCGATGATTCATAATTTATATTACACTAGTTGTGTGCCCGCGTTTCATATATTCTTCACTAAATAATATAGTTATTAATTTTTTTATGCGGATCCCTAAATATTTTTGAAAAATAAAAGTAGCCATAGTTACGCCTAGTAACTTCAGTTATTTGCCAAAAAAAGTCTGCTCAAATCGGTCCAGCCGTTCCGGAGATTACCCGGAACAAACAAAGCATTTGTAGAACAAGCAAAGCAGATAAATTTTCGTATATACATATGTATTTAGTAAAAAAATCTTATTTTGAAGTTTATATATTTGATATAAACTTAAGTTTATACAGGTATTTGCCAAAAATAGTACACTAAATTCAAGTCTTATCACTGTCACTCTTCGTAGAATGTTCTCTCTCTCTCTTACTCTTACGCGTATCAAATTACGTATCTTGCTCCTGCGTTTCATGCAATAAAATAAAACAAAAAAACAAATTTACTTGGGATAGCAAAGAAAATACAATAGTTATCTTACAACAACAGTATAATGCGCACATAATTAATAAATGCAAAAAGACAATTAAATTATATTCAAGAATTATAGCTTACAATGTACAATTGGTCATGTTGGGCAAATGCCATACTTTTATATGAAAAAAAAAAACAAATACTGTTTCTGTATCCCGGTGGCAGTATTTTAACGTTCATAAGCGCCTTGTCAGGGGCTAAATTGAATAAAGTATTTTTGATTTGATTTTATGTTGTGAAAATCGATCTACTTTTTACACATTTATACCTAAAAACACCTTAGACATTTGCAGTACACTTTACAAGACTCGATATAATAAATTTTACTTCGTTGTTCCTCTCGATAAAACATTTCTTTTTAGTACACACTTATCTCGTTAAACGTACATAAAAACTTTCTAGGAACATGAAAAAAAGTATAAAATAATCTCATTCTATACTGAACGTATGTGTTAATAAAAGAAACCCTGAAATTTATTTCACAATTATGTGTTTTACAACAGGAACACACGCCACATTTAGCACGTGAAGAAGTAGTGTGAAAAATAAAGATTAATTTGTTATAATCCAAACGTAGTTGGTCTCTTCCAGTTTTAATTTATTTCAATGTATATAGTGTGGTGCAACTGTGGAAAATAACACGCGAAGAACAAAATACTGGAACGAAATTTTTCACCACTGTAAATTTTTAGTTAAAAATGACAGATATTTAAAAAAGCATTTTAACTTCTTCATCGTCGGTACCCTTAGTGCTAAGAATCGTGAATCCCATTGTTGCTATGACAAAGACATCTTCATGGTATCCATAAACTAATACAGCGATCGATGTAAATTTCTTTGAGTGATTGGTTATACGCAACTTAATAGAGGATCTGGTGTCGAATGGTAAAAATTAAGACTTTTAATCTTTTGATGCACACTAATGTTCAACGAAATTGTTATCCAATAATATATAATGATTTATGTAAAAAAATATAAAACGATAAATCTAGAATGGAAACTAGTTTTTAAGTGCGGTGACCAGAAGTGACAGGTCTTTTATTTGAGAAAGATTGCTAGCTCTGGAAAATTTTAGTCCATTACGTCATGCTTGTATTACGAGTACATTGTCTCTCTTTATTAAAAACTCAGTTACAGTACCACCAGCCTCCCCTTTAAGCTAATGTAGATTCTAATTATTATTAAAAATTTAATTACAAGCTATTACAATTAAAAAGTGTATTCAATTAAATAGTAAAATAAATCATTTAAGCATTGAAAAAGTAATCGTTCTAGATATAAATGAAGATAGAATATTTTTTAAATCCCGTATCAACATTTCACTTAGTTTATACGATTTTAAATTTATGTACGTACATACACAAAATCACATGATCGTTATAACGTAAACTGTCCATCTTGGATGCATTAAAACGTGTTTTTACGTGCGCTGACGTAACCTTGTAGCCAACGTACGGGCGTTATGTAAAAGTTACACGTCAATTTCTGCCAAGGTTCAAGGTTATATGTAACACAATTTATTATAATGATGTTTACTTTAAAAATGTAAAATTTGTTTTCTTCTCTCTATATAAACATTTCGACTGCATATGCAGTGAAATATTGTGATCGGTATATTTCTGGAGATAGCCGTTTCTTTTTATCTATATTTAATTTAGTAATTTGGTTCAAATTTAACATGCCCTTCGAATCGTAATCTAAGCTTAAAATTAAAATCTGTTTGTTAATATTACCCGCAAACTTCCATAAACTTTCGCTTGCAAGCGAATCCAAAATTTTATAAAAGATTCCTTGATTCACTAGATTAAGATTAAATTATTTTTCCTTCAGATGGAAAGTTCCTGAGGGCCTTTTAATTTCTGGTTCAGAATTTGGATTTTGATGGCAAATTTTATTACAAGTGGAATGCCTACCATCTACTCAAACACACAATACAAGGTGACATTAAGACTATACTTTGTGTCACCTAGGTTGTTCAACGTAAATGAAGAATAAAGAAGCCATTAGACGTTTAAGGTGATGGAGTTACAACGGAAGATAAGCAATTCGTTTATCTCAGCTACGTAGATGGCACAATGGTAGTAGCGTCAACGTTAGATGAACTAACAATCCTGTCAAAGAAAGCAGATGCGAAGAGTGCCAAACTCGATAGTGGATACATTTGTTTAAAACATTAATAGTATGTGTATTTCCGAGAAATATATAAGATACATTTTCACATTGTTATAAAACTGTATTATATAAATGTTAATGTAAAATTTTGAAATGTACTTCGGTAAAAACTAAGATTTACCAACTCCTAATAATATAAATTTCATGTGAAAATCTACGGTTAAAACCTAAGATTAACCAGGTTTTTAGACCTTTCTAGCCTAATCCGAAATAAAACGTGGGGTCATATCATAGGCTAATAAGACACAACAAAATTGTTCAATTCTGAACTTGTTAAAAATGCAAAATTTAATCAAATAAAGCTAAGGGTCATAAAAGTAACCCTCTATACGTTAATAAAATAACAAACATGTTGTAAAATTGCATTATTCTTTTGTGTCGGAGTTTGCTTACCTATGTAGCAATCACGCGGTGTTTGCAGAAACATAGTAAATTTAATGACTTATTAGACAGAGCTGACGTAGTATGGTAATATTTTTTAAAGTTAACGAGGCAGCTTGGCCTTATGTTTGAATCTGTCTAACGGATGAATCCAGTTGCCCCAGACTGGAATAATAGCCACATGTGCAAAACTATGATAAATATATCCTGTAATTTTTGTTGCATGTTCTAGCAATGTTTAGACGAAATATAATTTATTTCTAAAACATATATGTATATCACGTGCATCTAAATAGTGTATTATATGACATAGATCATTTGGCAAAATTTTCGTATCTACACCATACGGTTTCTAAGCATTGTGACGGGATGTAATATTTAGTGTGAATGAGTGTGCTATTAATGCATGCGATGTCATTGTATCCCACTAGCAATGGGTAAAAAGCTTTCCTACTTGGAAATCGAAGCAAACCCTGAGCCGTTGTTGGATGGAAATCGAAGTTATAAATTTCATACAAATCATTAATAATATACTGTAATGATTGGTTTTAATACCATTTTTTTTTTTGTAATATTTACTATATTATTTATATTTGTTATATCTTCATTATATTGATTAGTTCAATTCATTAAGAAAGCCCGATGGTTTTCTATCAGTTTGGTTATGTCAACCGTCAGTTTATAGTATATCTTACGCGTGCGCTTTGCTAAACGAAATAAAAAATTAAAATGAAAACAATAAAAAAGTAATATAACAATAAAAATGAACACGCTAAGTTTATTTATGTGCTTTAATAATAAAATTCGTGTCGGTTATTTTGTATTTTAATCATGCAAAATACTTCACAATAATATATCAAAGGGATGTTGAAGATATTCAAATATGAAGTATTATGTCAACGCCAAAAAAAAAAAAAACTAAAGACCATGAAAAGTAAGAAAGGCCACCAAAATGAATACAACCAACCACATTTATTTTAAATGAAACCATCGGCCTCGAGTTCTATGTCAATTCTTTATCTTTATGTAAACAAAGTGAGTGAGTGAAGTAATATAACTGACTGGTTAGTAAACAATTTAAACCTATTCATAGATTAAAATACAATTAGGATTTTCTAAATGTTAATGAGTGAACTCGTTTAAGGAGCCTATCAGGTTAACGCTCGACATTCTGGGACACGGTTAATTACTCTGTCGTTGTTTCACCTTAGTTACTCCAACAAGATATGTATACATTTTTATCTCCATTCAAGGTTAATTGGTTTTATACAGGTACACTCTCGTATATCTCGTTTAACTCGACTTTCATAAGTAGGAAGGATCCTACCGCTAGCCTTCATTTCTATATGAAAAGTTATCTATGAAATCGAGTTATTTATTTAATGAAGTTTTAACTGACATACGACGTAGACTTAGTACAAATCAAGTTTATTAGATAGAGAATCATGTGTATATATTAACAAATTTTATTTCAATTAATGTCACCCCTATGCATCTAATTATATTGGTAAATGAATTTTTGTCTAATAATCTTAGATTTTTCAATAATTTACAATGTGAGAAAATTATAAATGGTTATAATTTACCTAGATCCTTGTTAGGAAAGCTCAATAGTTAATCTAATATACTCACAACACTTATCGACTAAGGAATTATTGTCGAGTTTTAATAGATTTAGAATATGTCTTGATCAAGTTCTAAATTTGAAGAGGGTATGTGTCGAAACGTACTGGATTTAAAATTATATTATAAATAAAACATATTTATATTTTCTCTGTCTAAATTAATGCTCATTTAAAGTCCCCAGTCCCTTTACTCGTATCTTTATTATTTAAAATTGTAAAATATACAATGAGAGGCACGTGTCCTGATGAGTGTGGAAGGATGTTTCGAGACAATGTTAATAGGACGGACATAAATATGAGTCATACATTCGCCTTCGTACATTGTATAATTTCTTTGAAACTTGTTATCGATTTAAAAAGTGACGGACAAAATTATTGTTCATTTATTTTCCTTTGTAGCGTTGAATATTCACATATGAGCACGAATACTATAAATAGTTATTATTTAACATTTTTTAAATTTAAAATAATATACATAGTTAAAGTTAAAGAGCTTGATAGAGACATTGGGTTCGAATCGTACGGGCCCGAGAGAAGAAGTAAAAAAAAAAAAAAAAAAAACATCGTAAGGAAATCATAGCACGAGAGACGGAAAGGATATACGCTAACTAAAAAAACTCAAAGATAATCTATTAAATATTTAATTACTGTTTACTATACATCAATTATTAATGATTTATAAACAGTGTTTTTTTATTTAAAATAATATGCATAAATTATTAATTTTTTTAATCTATGTTTTGTGTCTAAATTATTTAAAATAAAAATAGTTTGTTTTCTTGAATATAAATAAATAAAATGTTTATCATAAAATCTATTTACAGTCACATATTTAACATGCGTCTCGTTAAAATTAAAACTAAAATAAAGAAAATCATACATCAAATATCAAAAACGCGTGTTATATTTATTATTAGGTCATTAAATATCAAATAACGTTGAAATTCAGAAGGGATATTAAAGGAAAGAAACAAGTACGATGTTGTAAATCGCACGCCTGTAACATACTTCAAAGGGTGATTGCTATAATAAATATAATCTGAAATAGGTCAGAGACACAGACGAATACGATCGAGGGCTTTTATTTCATAACCTAATTGATAGCAATTATAATTCCTTTAATTAATAATACTCGTAATTCTGGTGGAATTTGTAGGTAATCCAATTGAATTCAAATTATTAGGGTATACAGATTTCATTGAAGAAAGTATTAATATAGAAGTGTATACGTTTTAAACATAACGTACAAACACGACATGATATGGACAGCTTGTTTTACTCGACTTAATTAAGATATGGAAAGTACAGATGATAAGAATAGGTCACAATCGTGTCGGGCACATCGTGACACCGTCTCCATAATACGTGACACTTGGGCGGATGTTCCACTGTACGTGACTTTTGATGGTTTGGACATTTCATTCGGATACTGCAAGATTAAACAGCAATATATTCCATGACCCAGTTGCCAAAGTAATCGACCCGCGAGCGCTGACGCGGACGTAAAGAATTACATGATACCATTAAACACAGACCCCCAGTAAACGATTATATTACAACTGCCGGTTTTAAAAAATCCACTCGTGTTTTAACTTAGGGCGATAATATAACATGAAAGGGAATTCCTACTTTATTTGCAGAATACAATTTTAATTTATAAGTGTTTTAAACTTTCTAAACACTTTTGAAGGGTCTAGACAGTTTTACTGGACTTTGAAGCGAGTTCTTTACATTTAAACGACAAATGGTAGCCAGCGCAACACCACCAAAATGGTACCTACAATCCTTGATACTGAGTTTGCTACCTATGTTGAAAATCCCGTAGAATTTACTCTAAACTACTAACTAAACACTACGATATGTAAAAGTTCCTTAAAAACCCATGCATTTTGCATGTAGTGTGCACGTACATGCGTGAGTAGTATGATTGATGGGGGTGTGATGTTAGTGCATGCGGTACACAATTATATGAAATAAGAAATATTACTGAGTTACATTTTTCTTTCAACATTTAAAACGATAGAATGTGCAACTTACATATGACCTTGTAATCGTCTATAAAACTTGAAGGCTTATAAAGATTTAGTTTAATATAACTCAGCGTTGTTTATACAATTCTGCTTAACCCCTTGAGCAGTTACCTGGCGTTTACGCCAGCTTTCCATTGTTTTCCTATTGTCTTATTTTTTTAGGTACTCGACACATTAAAGAATAATTTATTAATTAATAGTTATATCAATTTAAATTATGCTTTCTAAATCAAAATAATTTTTTTTTTGTTTTATAACATTTTCCAAGACAAACAAATATTTTTTTAAATTAATTGTGACAGAAATATTTTTTGTTATACAATGTTAAGTACTTTTCATTTAAAACTAGTTCGTTACAATAAAAACTCGTTAGGCATCTAAATTAAAAACAGTTGTTTTCAATTAATATAAACCTAATAGATAAGACTCGCCACTTAGCGACAAGAATTTAAATGAACGCTATAGGCAATATATATTCGTGTATTTATATTGTTGGCAAACAATAAGAATTTGAGCCAAGGGATTAATGGAAAATGCTCATATAATGGTACCTACATAAATACCATTAACATGTCCTGGTTTTTACTAGAGTAGCAATAATAACCGCTCGTAAATCTTCGTTACTTTTGTTATTAGTTGTAATTGATACGTTTTAAACAATATAATAAAAAAAATACACCTGTAAAATTAATTACGAATTGATTTAGTAACATTGCGGCCTTTGTTAAAATTAAATCGATTGGACATTATTATAAAATAAAATATATAATGTATTGTTTCCTACTTAACGTAGTAACAGGAATGAAATGTTAAAACAATAATGATGGCACTCGACTAATGACAACAGCGATTGTCATTCAATAGATACTGCGGCAGCCATGCGCTTGCATGATCGCATACTTAATAAGTATCCAAACGAACATAAAATTCGGTGCCTTCCCTTTATCTTGACCGGGCTCGAATAAAGCAATATCTGATTAATTATCCGTGTTTATTACACGATATCCAACCGCCGTGACTGGGCAATATATTATTTTAAAAAACACACACACACGCCGTGTATTTTATGTGTATACTCATGTGTGTACACCGTAACTGTCGACATGAAAATACACATTTTTAATTAACGAGCGGTTCCTTTTGATACATCGATTAAAATAAACACGGCAAGTCACAACGACAACGATGCTTTTTGTATAAGTAAACGTTGTATGGGGGTTTTATGTCACGGTCCTGTGGATATTCAGCAAGACAGATTTATTTCCAAGTAATAAATCTTAATTATGCGCTGTGTACAAAACGTATTGTAGCGATGTTGGGTTTTTTGAAATAAATTGCAATTATTGAATTCATTTACATAGTACGAAATGGTAAAGGTAATTGTTGTAATGGAATGTTAACAGAGATTTGAATGAACAAATATTTCAAAAAGAGAAACAATCAAAGAATACAAAAAATATTTTAATAATCCACAAATTCATTACAAAAAAAGTAGACAATTATTACCTTAAATAGAGAAGGTTAATTATGACTGATTTACAACATACATAATATTATGCAAACACAGTTTTAATAAAAGCAGCAGTCACATACTGTTATAACATGTCAGTGTACATTTATTTCAACAGATGTTTTCTATGAATTACAGCTGACTCGAACGTTGGTAATTCTTAAAATAACCTAGTTAGGTATCATCTATGTACATATTGTTTCCAGAAGCCACTAAAATATCTATTTTACAATAGAAATTAATTCCATTCAACCATAAGGCGTCCACTGTTGGACCCAATAAGGGGAGGATTGTCATAATCGCTACGCTTGGCAAGCGGGTCGGCGATCGTAGTAGGTGTTTGTGGTACTCAGAGAATTCTACTGCCCATCCTCTGGTTTTTCCCTTTGTTGCCTTTTACGACACCTACGGGAAGATATGGGGTGATACTATTCTTGGCCGGCACCACACCACACCAACAATTAGTTAATACATCAAAAATATTTAAAGAATATTAATTTACGTATGAAGATTTTAATGAGTGAACATGTCAGGTCGAACTTACCGTTTAACTCTTTTTAGATACCTATTGAAGTTAAAGTTAAAAGACTGAGAATGTAAAGAATTTCATATAGATAAAACCTTTTCGAAGAATTAGCTTTAATTACAATGTAGGTTTACTATATATTTAAGTGATAATCCATTTGATAGAAATTATGACGTAAGGGATCAAACAGAACCGTCTTTGATATATAAAAATGAAGAAAAATTATAGGTTAACAGACCGATGTACAGATGTGCCCCTGTGTACGTTTATTTATACATTTATAAATTAATTTATCGCTTAACAAATAAAACATTGTATTATTCCTATATGTAAAAAAGCTGTAAAAATATATATGTGAGTAACTTCTAAGTAATATTAAACCAGTAATCGATGCATCAGAGCATCAAGAACAATTGTTTCTTACAGCATCGAACACAATCATTAACGGGGACAATTTGATTACTTTGTAAAAACAATTTAAAGAACTGTATAATTATGTTTCCAGTACAAGAAAATCAAGTTCCAATGGTCATTTCTTATAATTGCATCGTTGCATGGAGACGGTCACAATATTTCTTTTTACCTATAATCATGCTACTTGGCGTCAGATTATTGTGGTACGACTGGAATGTTTAATATTTGTGACTTTCAGGAGCCTGTCGCTTAACCCGGTCAATTAAATGTGCAAAATATGCAAAGTTAAATATGCGAAAATGTACACTTCTGGAAATAGTATTTTGAATTGATGATATACTGATGCCACAAAGGAGGTGTAATTACTTTCACCAATTTTAATTATATAATTGAAGAATTTTTAATAAAACTCCGAGCATAATACAGGTAGGCCGCCAATAAAAGTATTTAGAACACAATACTCGTTTTATGTGACTACTGTTGAAGATCTGTACTTTAATGGTAGTTGTCATATTCAAGCATTAACAATGTAATAATTTACACTAACAGAAAGTAACCACCGCTGCAATATCTATTCCTCACTAGTTTCCATTTGTTTATCGCAATTTATTGTAACTTTTCAGAATTGCAAGACTATACGAGCACAGTGACAAATGGTATGTTGCGGTCCAATTAGCTAAAAGGTATGAGAAGCTCTCAACTATTTTATAAAATATTACTGGCTAAAGCGACAGAAGGGAATAGTTCCGTTTTTAGCGATAAGTGTTTCAGTAAATCGCATTGCAATTTACAATAGCATTGTAGAAATAGTCCATGCATTTGTTTAATGGTACCATGGCAGATAAGAGTTCAAGACATAAATAACTATGCGGTGAAAATGCAACTGAATAGTTTAAATTTCTGAAAGTACTATAAATTATGTACAATAATATCGAACAGTAAAATATATATATTTGATATTGAAAGAACAAGAGTAGTTGACATCAGTTCTGTTTTGATATATTAATAATAAACGAATTTTTATATTAAATAACGTAATAATAAAAAATATGTTACATAGGAAGAACAAAAAAAAAAAACTATAGAATTGGGTATATAAATGTTATGTGTTATTAGTGTTTGATCTCTGAGATGGTGTTAAATGAATACAGAGCTGAGGATGATAATAAACGAATTCTAGAAAAAGGATTATGTCTTCCGGTACATATTGATGTGCTTTGCGTCAGACCTTCAACTTAAGTGTACTCCCCAAACTTGCCTTTATGATACCTACAGTTTTACTACAAATCTTATCTTTACAGACTCTGTGCCCATAGAAAAAAATCATTAATTCAAATCCATACCGAACAATTCGACGCCATTTAATCGTCGTATATTTGCCCAAACATAAAATCTGCTTCAAGGTTACAAATAATAAAAATGTTAACCAAATTAATGTCAATAACCATGACTGTATAAGTCTAAACGAAACACTTAACCCTACAATTGCGTACAATTGCACGCAACTATCAGTCAATTACAAACATCTTCAAATAAGTCAGCCAAGGTCAAGTATCTATTGAAACGACTACTAGATATTGTTAGTACTATTTTTACGCGCAAACGCTTCTTTCTGAGCCACTGTGCGGTTTTTAGCCGGTAATCACGGGTTTTTTTATCGTTAAGCCTAATGTCTTCAGAAGTGATTATCTATGTTTTACGTAAATACTGGAGGTTAGAGATAATTAGGTTGATATGATTCATGCTATATTGTGTTTTCTTACGTTACATCCGTGTCCGGATGACCATGGGATGTTTTTCAAATATAAACTTAAAGTAGACCATTCATTAGAATCATTATTATCTAACAGTATTTTCTGTTTATATTTTCGCCTATACTATGTGGTGATGAATTTTCGAGTACTTAATTTAAAATGTGTACAATCTGACTTATTTCAATATAAAAGTATACCGATACAAATTTTGCTATTAATTAACTTTGTTTTGCATAAATATAATCAAAAATAATTACCCATGTTCGTATTTTTTCATTCAAAGATAAAGTCATTTGATAATGGACATTACTTGTAATGGACATTTTATGTCCATTAGCGAGCAAAGTTGTTTGAACAAAAAATTATAGTACAATCTATAAAGTCTTAAAGCATAGCGTGCAAATAATGATCATTCTTACAATCGCTAATAATATAGTAAAAAAATCTAAAATATAAGATTTAAAACTTCTAGCTAGAAACAAGCAACATTCTTCAATACTATATATACTAAGTATTACTGCCCTAAAACTTTGGATGTCATAAGATCAATGAACCATTCATTTTTTAAGGCCGAATTTAATCTCAACAGATTTTTTTTAACTCGTAAGCAAGAAATTCTCTATATTTATCTACTAATTTCCAATGAAATGACAAGACGTGAAACCGCATGGTATTAATACGACTCGATCTTTATAATGATTTAAGTATGTATTACGCGTACAAAGTAGACCCGACTATTACGCGTTCAGTTATAAGACCCATGATGCGGGCACGGTCAATGATTTCATAAGAGGTAACAATTGTGCGTGATTGTTCTGCCTTATTATCATCTTATCGTAATCGAGTACCTACCTTTCGTTTTTATGTATATTCATTCGTAATATTATTAAACTTCTTCATTAATAGACATTGGCACTCTTTGTCTATTCTACTGTATGTAATGGGGAATGCTCTGAGGAACTTTTTGGTATGGTGCTCTCGTCGCCCTTCTACACTCGCACCTTACGCTGTGGGCTGGCTCCGTTGCTCTTCCCCACACTCTTAAGCCAAAACGCGAAAATGCAAATGTACTCTATTACTTTTTTGTTGCGTACGCTAGCGTTGTGGAATAGGTTACCCAGTTCGGTTTTCCATGAGGGCGATGAGGCTCTTCAAGAACAGATTGAAAGCGCTCTCCAAGGTCAGCAACGCAACAGTAATGCCTCTGGAGTTGCAGTTTCTATTAGCGACGGTAACCATTTAGCATCAGCTGGACCGTTTTATTGTTTGCTGCCCTTTTACATAAAAAAAAAAAAAAGGAATTTGTCATTCAGAACAATGACGTTAACATCTATGGAAGACATTTCGGAATTAACATTCGGACAACAACGCCTTTATAAATTAAAAATACTTTCGGTGAGGAAAAGGAAAAGGTCGTGAGAAAACCTTAGCATGGTGGTAGGGCGTTTACCCGCCTGAGTAGCTACCACCTTCAAGTTTGAAAACCTGTCGTCAAACACCAATAGGTGTGTTCCGGCAGCATCACATGAGAACCAGTATCTAGGCTTAGTGTGTTAACCATCCTGGACCATATCGTCACTTAACATCAGGTAAGATTGTGGTCAAAGCACTGAGCCTATACAATGTAAAAAAAATCGAATTATATAATAATTGTCAATGTGATGATGTCTTTAGTTATTGTGTGGTCGCATTCCGAGTTGAAAGTTCAAATGTATCTATTGATCTGCCTTTCCAATAACTTACTCAAGCTTTCGTTGTACTCAAATAATACAAATAATAAAAGAGATTAGAAGTGAAAATAATCTCATCCGAAGTATAATTCGAAAGAATATACTTTTTAAAGATAGAAATAAAGCTAGCAAAAATTATTGTTTTTTTTTACACGAGATAGACATCATTAGAAAATGACCTGCCACCACGCTATGGTTTCTTCACGATTTTTTTCTTCACAGAAAGCTCAGGCCGATTTTAGAGTTGGATAGGTGGGATCGAACCAGTGTCGATTGAAGCGGAATCCGGCCGCACTACCCACTGCATCATCATCACTCCATAAGTAGTTGTATATACATATAAACAATGAATAAACGTGTCTAAGAAGATTTGTTACCTTAGTTTATCTTTAATATATATAAAGTAATCGTCGAGTATAACATATAAACTAACGTCGACACACTAAATATACACTATCTTATACAAAACGTTAGAACAATAACATATTACAGTGCTATGTTTATGGGAACGAACGAATATACGGTATCTTATGAAAACAACCCGGACCGTTTCACCGCTATAAAGTCTCAGCATTTATGAATGTTCGGCAATTAAGTCTAAAATTATAGCAGTCAATAAAACGTTTGAAAATGTTCAATTTGTGGTGGAGATTTATTTTGAAGATCGGCAAGAATTTTTTTTTTTTTTTACAAACTTCGTTAATTATATTCACAAGTTTAGTAACAATAAAAATACAGTAAATATTTATTTGAAATCTTTCTCATATGATGATTTCATTTAATTCAAAACGAATTAAACATAAAAACAGCCTTGATTTAACACAGAAGAGTAATTGCTAAGTTAGAAAAAATAATCCTATTTTTTTTCATAAATAACATTGTATCTTTATTTGTACAATAATTCGTTGTTAATGTTCGGTCTAATTCGTTTTATTTAATAGTGTTTTATGTAATAACCAATTTTTACAGATAAATATGATTCAAAATATCTAATAGGCTAGTACTTGTTTGTCAATGACAACTTATTCCTTTTACTGTTCTCTTTGTATCATATGACCATATGAGACTCGGGTCAGATATTTGGACAGATGGTCCATTCTTAGTCGCTATACTAAATTTACCATTAAAACTGAAGAAGATTAAGTACAGTTTATTTATTAATAATCGATTAAAACCATACATCATACATCTATATAAAACAAGTTTTATTTTAAATTACTTCTATAAAGTGCATGTTTTATATTTTTATATTATGTTCCCGCATAAAATTAAGTCACAATTTATTATTATTTTAATAAAATATCTGTAGATCGCAACATCAAAGTAAATTTAATACTCCAAGATTAAAAAAACCAGTTTTTGTGCATTGCGACACCGACCAATATCAAGAATAACATGCTTAATTTCATATTATTGTCGTGTTCTAAAGGTCGAAGCTAACATCATGAGACAGCAATGTTCTATACTTACACGTTAATTGAATAGATATATCTGTGTATTTAAACTATTTACGAAATCTCTCGCTGCTGACAGGAACGTGTACAATAAATATTTCACGTAAGTGTATCGCAAATGTTCTGAGAACATACATATACCTATACTTTGGGCAAATTATTTCGTGTTGTATATTTTATCTGTTATATTCTAGAATGCTTTACATATTAATCCACGATTATTTTCAATTAACGATGATTAAAAAATTAAATAAATCTTACACTGGTCTCGTATAAATAAGTACAATTAGCTAATAACTCTCTTAGAAGTTACAACTTGAAGCAAGTTTCGTGCCAAATACGGAAACTATGTTCCGTAACTAACAAAATGGATGGGTTTTTGTTTTTAATTAATCATTATACGAAATATAAATACATTATTATAGTATAATTAGTACGTTATTATTATTATTTAAAAATAATACTTTAATTAAATTAATAAATGCATTTAAAATCTATTACAATAAATCGTGTGCATTATTAATTAAAAGAAAAAAAACTTATTTGTAGGTACTTAATATTCTAAACCTATTTTTCCAATTTAAAGTTTCTTTTTCAATCTATATTAAATAGGTTTTTCGATTCACAGTAATGGATTACAAATTCAATCATTTATTTACAAAGAAGAATTTATTTATGTTGGAAATAATTATTGCACTCATAATTATTATAACAAATGTTACTCGAAATATGATTTGACATGCGACAACAAACACATTTGAACATGTTTGCCAAACGTTTTAGTAAACGACTCCACAGCATCAACATTCAGCGTGTAGTCATATCGTATTGCGTTTTTCATATACCACTATTTATTTATATACCTAATCGGACCGTCGGATATGTTTGGACAGTTTTCATGATTCCTGTTGCTCTCTAAACTGGACAGTGACTGACAGTTAATATTTCCTTTGATTAAAAAAAACTCTATTTTAAGTTTATATTTAACTTTCCGTACTTCCTATATTTTATTTATTCTAATATCTCTTCTAGGCTAATAACGGTAAAGTCTGTTTTAAAAAGTAAACAAAATTCAAATTATACGTTTCTGGAACATTCCTATTAGACAGAGTATTATAATCTCATACAATCTGAGACATATAGACAAAATAAATCTAATATTTTTAAATTGTAAAAAATTGGCTGGCTTATTTTATTTTTTATTTATTTTATTTTATATTGTCTTTACTCTCGTTCTTTGCTGGATTTTTTTTGGTATAGATTAATCGACATTAACATAATATTTCGTATGTGTTTAGTGCAACCTATATACATTTAAAATACAGTTTTAAAAGAAGCACAGACTGCTTCTACCGAAGACGTAGTTGAAATATCTTTCAATGACACTCTTCGAAAAATAATATATCTGTAGAATCTTTGTTAATTTGAGATAGATATAAAATATGACAGCAGCGCTTTCGTATCCGACCCCTTTTTTTTTGACGGGGTAAATGCATTTACGCACTACGCTTACCTATTGCATTAGTGAGACCGGAGTCCCCCAATGCAATAGGTAAGGGGGCACGGAGGGACGAACTCCGTGCCAGTGTGGGACTCACCCGGGCGTGAAGCGCCCGGAAATACCCACTAAAATTCGTATCCGACCCTAGCATGGGCTTAATTATTCTTAATACTAAATTCTCACTATGTGTATACAGACAAATATTGCAATGTCTGAATTAAATACCAATTTAATTCAAGAAAATCAAGAACGAAATCTTAATCAAGATAATAAAAATACTTCAGCTTCTTCAACCACTATTTGTGGATTTAAACGGCTTTTGATTACACTAATGATCATTTTGTCCTCCGCTATACAACAATATACAGCTCTTGTAATTTTAATTAGCATGCCATTATCAAAAGAATTGACCCATTAACGGTATATCACAGCGATAATGAGAGTATAACAGCTGGTTTGAACGCAAAATTAAATGTACTACAATAAATCCGATGAACAATTCGCAACCACGACGAGTTGGCAGCGACATTGGATTTTCACAAAGCAAGACGGAATGATGGTGAGACAAAAGGTTCGAGTGGAGAGAATACTTTTTTTATATACATATAAAAATAAAATACGGAAAGAGAGCCGTTCGCCAACTATCTGTCGCGGCACAGTCGGATATGTTTAAAAATAGCACCAGTTTCTAGTTCGGCTTTACCAGTCAAACGTAAACGTGGATTTTGTTCTATGCCCTTTTCGCATCCTACGATCCTGGTAGGTTTTTAGAGTGACACTACTATTTGCTAGATTGTCTACTATTTCTTTTGGCAGCAGGAAAGTCGTATATTAAGTTTAATTTAGCGTAACTAATCATAATCTCAATTATTTATTTATTGTACGCTCCGGGACAAAATGGAAGGGTTAGTTTACACAAACATAAAATTATCCTAGTGGCTCTAAACGAAAACTAGATGTGTTATGGAATTATTTAACTTTAAATATGGAACACTTTTGAGTTATAATTGTCCTCTTAATCTAAATTAAAACGAATTTTAATTTATCACATGAGCTTCTACTATTATTTATATGCAGATAGTTTGTAGATAATAGACCCGTATTGTTTTTAGAAGAATAATTGTCATTACATTAATATATTTCCAAATTAAAGCTGTTTCCGGTTACATTTTCTCTGAATCTATTGCACTGTTCGGAAGTAGAATTTGTACAAGTTTTTATTGGTACAAATAATTTTTTTTTAAAGTATATTCAAATAATGGAGTATTTAAAGGCAAAATTTAATTGAATTCGATATAGTCCGTATTACCATGTTTTTTCTTAAATTTATATAATTGAAGTTTTAGTTCTAAATCTATCGTAAATATGGTAATAAATATCTTTTCTTTTTTTCATACAATGTGTTAAACAAACGAATCGCGGAACTTTCTATGCCATAAATAATTACAATAATGATTATCATTGTAATTATAATACGTAACGAATAGGAGGATGCATAAATATAACGTCCATGCGTCGAATAGTCTACAAAAAATCTTTATTGTTCGTCCTCAATAATTCGAAAAAAAAAAACATCAAACACTTTACACAAATATTTATTCCGAGAACTAATTCTCTGTATTTGACATCATCACTCTCAACAATATCGCTGATGTTTTAATTTAATTACACAGTTTCTTTAATTTTATATTATATTTTATTACCTTTATACGTCACAGATTCGTACGACAAATATGTCGTATTATAATTTTAACTGTTTTAATTTTTTTTTGTACATTATTTTCGAACATTATTCAGTTTTCGAATATTTCTAAGATCATAATTTTTCTTTTACACTATGGAGTTAATAATAAAATCGGATTTTTCTAAATCGTTGCCTAGCAACAACGAGTCACAAGTCATACACCGCTTTTCATATTTATTTATTATTACAACGTGTAAACTTCCTTACGATCTATTCTTTTACTGAAGCTTTATTATAAACTCTATTCATAAATCCGTTCACGGACTTGGAAGTTGTTCTTTCGTATATTCAACGTCCCATTTGTGGCCTCCGTCGATCGTCGGAACTAAGAATTTGTGGGATAAAAAAAAAAAATGTTTGATTTAAATCTCTTTAAGTATTTTCGTATCGTTTTTTATTATTGTTCAGTAAGTAAATATTATTCAAATCTGTTAGTTTCAATTTACTGCTAACATATTATATTAGTTTGAACACTTAATTATTTAGCGAGGAAAAAAAACATTTTCTTTAAATACAACCGTTTGTTGTTTTTATTTATATTGTGAGACAGACAAATATATACTATTGAACGTTAGATGAAAAAAACTATTTCCAAAGTTTGTATTGTAACAAAAGCTTGTGACCAACTGAAGAATAAGCGACTAAAAAAATCGTTTGACGAACACAAGAGAAAAATGTGCCAAACTGTTTTTACATTTATATATGGGTAAAAAAAAACTAATAAGCAACGGTATTTTATACTTGAAAAAAAGGTTCATTTTTCTATATATAAATTAACACTTCGTTCTTTCCAAAATTTTTACCTGATAAATACAAAAACTCAGTGTTTGTTCATTATATAGGTACCTAACTGCTCCGAAACTACACAACCGATTAAAAAAAAATGCATACTCGGACAAGATCTTTTATATAAATTTCGACCCAAAACTTTTACAGCATTTATTTTAACCCATAAGACCGCAGCTTATTTATGTTTTATATAAAAATAATTTAAGGTTTTATGATAACAATTTATCAAACACACCCGCGCCCTTTTTGTTTTACATAATTAATGAATACGGCGAGAATATAATGCAACTTTATAATAATATTGTATTTACAATTTGTGTATAGGTAGACAAATTCGTATTAATATAGGTATTTAAAGAAATATACATTGTTTATTCAAATTTATGTTGTGAAAGATCTATGTCTATCTATGTTTGAAATAATTGTTGTTACGCTAACAAATGTAAAATATCTGGCGAGCTAGAAAAATCGGCAAAGCATTATATCATCATAAAAATAATTATTACAAATAAAATACTCACTGTATTAAATCGACACGAAAAACTAAATCCGAACGTCAATCAAAAGCTTCGAATAGGAAAAAAAATCACTGTACACAATCGTCAATTATTACAAGTAATAAACGGCACAATTTAAAAATAAAAAAAATACAATGGTCGAATGTTGAAAGAATGAATAGTAAATCAGTGAAAATATATTCTGAAAAAAAACGTAGCGTAATTTTACGCGGGAAACAAGAATCACGCAATAGCGTACCACCTACGCAGCGGTCGGAACGCGACTGAACGCGACAATGTACTTACTATATCGCTCGTGCGATATCACCTGCAATGCGTGCGCTGATTGAAACGAAACCGCCATATCCCTGTTACATTACGCGAAAGAGAGATAGACATATACACGTGCTATACCAACCGCCTAGGGTAAGTTTTCAGGAAGGGGGCGCGTTACAAAGCTGGAAATGAACACCTATATACATTTTGCATTATGAAAACTGTGGACAATGGCTAGGCCTTTTGTTGGTATGGAAGTTCAACGTGACATTAGGGTCCTATCTTATTTCGCTAATGAACTGCGCCCTTTTTGACACTAATGTGACGGAGGGCTCCCATTGTTACGACAGTTTGCTAAGGTAAATAAATCAGGCTACGTCGGCCCTTAACTTACTCGGAACATTATTCAAGATATATCATTTTGCGTTTGAGCTGCCACAAGTTATGTCATGGCAGATGGGTCGAGCTAATACTTTAGCTATAAATACTAAAGAGACAATAAAACATTTCCTAATGATTTCCTTTTTTCACTGTTCCTCAACAGCCACAAGCGGTTATCGTGCAATAGATAAATAGAAGATTACACATCAATTATTCGAACTCTTGTCAAGTAACTAAAATACAGTCTAAAAGTACGCGGCAGCATACAAAACAAACCGAACATATATTATAAATAAATAAAACAGTGTAGCCAAAATTGTTAGTATTCTAAACTATATTTCGTTTTTTTACTCAAAGACTAATTTCTTCGTCTTAGATTGTAGTTTTGCAGTACCTATAGTTTTTGGCGGCAAAACTTATAGATTTGCGTTACTAATGGAATGTGACATTAGCTGTCTACCTGCTGTCAACGACATGGAATTTACCATGGCAGGCTTTATAATTTTTTTTTCTTTTCTTAGGGTCGCAGAAGCATTTGCCAGAGTTGTATTATTTATCTATGATGGAAAAGAATGTTAAGTATGATTGCAGTGTTACCACATCTAAAATATTATTTAAACACCAAAAACACAGTATTTTCAAAGTTTTCACTTCTGTTGGCAGTACCCACGGCTGCCTAGTTTTTTTAAAATTTCTTTTCAGTAAATCTGTGTGCTGACCTTCAAATGACCATGATAAACATCAACCAAACACGGAAATAAGATTCTCACTTTTTTATTGCTGAGAATATTTTATACACTGTACTATATAATTTTATTACGCATACAACATTTCAAGGTTTTCTGTCATTGTTCAAATTTAAATGAACAAAACCAGTTTTAAAATAATTATTCACTTTTCATGAAGGTTCATTTGGAGTGGCTCTTATAATGAATTTTTATTTGAATTATTTTAGTAGTAACTTCTTCGTAAAAATATATATTTCTAAATAATAATTTATTATGATTGCGTCGTCTTTTACGATCTAGTGTTACCTAATCTGATTACAAAACGAGATTGTAAAATTGGAAGAGTCTCATAGTTACTTGTTTTTGTTGTGTCCTAATAATATTATATTTTATATATTTTAAATATTTTATGTATAATATTTATATAATATATAATATTTTATATATTTTAAATATTATATTTTCATTTCAAACACCTTTCTGTTTAAAATCAAGACTTTTTGCTAATCGAATTTTATAATAATCTCTATCTTTTACTTTTAAAAGAATACAACGTTTACTTTGCTATATTTTGATTAGTCTATTTTTTTTCTAACCTAGCTAATGCTGTTGACCGGAAGGGCCTTTACAACTGCACCGTAACTTTGGGGGCGAGTGCTTCAGAATGTGTACCTTCAGGTACTCGCCGCAAAAAGTAACTAGCACAAGGGCACCAAAGTGGTACGAACCTGAGTAAAAACTCCCGCGGAATTTTAATCCTAGCTAATCCCTACATTATTTATTTAATTTAAAACGTTCCTTACAGGCCCTATGTATCTGCGTGTTATGTGTGGGAGTGTGTATGCACTGTTATGCGTATAATGGTTGATGCATGGTCAGTATCTAGTGACACTGACCATACAGTTATCGCGCTTGTAGCGGCGTCAAGAGTCTCCTCAGTTGGGGAACGGAGCACGTCTTGGGCCGCCACCGGAGGGAGATCCGGAGTGTGTACGGGTTTTGATTAGTATATATTTATAAAGTAAAATACGATATAAATATAAAAAAAAAATATTTAAATGGTTATTGTTGCTACAGAATATGATAGATTTTGGAACTGACTAATGCTGTGGATATTTAAAGAGTCTTTGACAGTTTGATTGATTTGAGGTGAGCGCTTAGAAAATTTACCCGGAAAATGGTAACTATAACAAGGGCACTACAACGGTATGAATGTTGGCTTCGGTTATTACTGGTATGCAAATTCTGCCGGGGCGACGCGGAGCATCGATTAATTCCGTATCGCCCCGTGAATGGCAGCAGACGGCACTGTGGGGTTTTAGCGGGTATTCCCAGTGCTTCACCCCGGGCGAGTCCCACGTACCCTGTACAAGCTCTAATTTGGAAGTAGCATGGATGCGTAAATACATTTCCCCACCCAAAGAATAAAAAATGGAACGTAAATTCATCCTAATCAAACCTATCGGTTAAGCTTCATAAATTAAAACGAAATCCAAAAAACCTATGTACCTTGTATGTGATGTGCAGTTTATCGGTAGTGCATAAAATGGCACCGTATCGCGCTGACAGCGGTTACAAAACCTTCCCCAGTTGGGGATCACGTCTTGGCCCGCTGCCAGAGGATTTATTATATGATAACTTAAACGACTATGAAAGAGAAAATAAAGGTATTTTTATAAACAACTAGTAAAAGTATCGCATTACATAAGAGACACTTTGAAGCGACGATACAGAGCCATAACGCTTCAATGAGTGGGCTTTCGAAAGGAAAATATTTTTATGAAATCATAGCATGGTGGGGTTAGGGCATTTTCTATCGCCTTCTAACTATACTACCCTTAACGTATAAATCTATAGACAAGCATACAGGTATATTTCGACAGCTTAAATTAAGAGTCAATTTCCATACGTACAACCTACGGTCACATCGTCACCTAATATTTATCAATTGTGGTAATTAAACATAGATATAATTATCTATTATTAATAAGCAGTTAAGATGAAACAATACAAGAACTGCAAGACATTTTTCTTATTTGTTTGTTAACCGATTTTTTGATAAGTCGATTGATTAGATGTATTAGTGTTTAATTAAAAAAAAATTGGTTTCTTTTTTTCAAATTTTCAATAATGACTGTAGTCGAATTTTGACCATTGGGTGAATATAATAAATAATAATGAAGTGACTGTTTGTAACATTAAAATACCTGTGAATGTAAATACACTCTACCTATAACAAAAACACAGTTTTAATATGTCGATTACCCATAAAAATGAGACAATAGGAAAACAATGGAAAGCTGGTGTAAACGCCAGATTAGTGCTCAAGGGGTTAAAAGTTTTTGGATGTGTCTGTTTCTTCCTGTTAATCTCAGGAACGATTCGACAGATTTCGACAGGACTTTTTCTCGCAGATAGTTAAAGCTGAAATTTTAGAAAATAAATGAGGTTTAGCATAAACAAATGAAAAAAAAAAAACTGGTTTAATGGACAGTTTTCTGGCGACTGTTTGAACTTGTGAGAAATATTTTTGCTATCTGTTATCACCAAAACTAATTTAAGTCCTGTACAAAAAATAAGGTCCTTTGCTTTTCAATGATTATTTAAAAAAACTATATCACGCAGGAAATAATTATGCGAAATCGAAAATATGATACGCGTTCGGAGTCATGGGATCAACTAGTATAAATAATAACAACAGGTATAATAGATAATATAAAAGAAGAATCAAAATTACACAAATCATTCAATATTATATTGTAAGGTGATCTATTGACTTTTAAAATATCACCAAGCGAGACATATTATTAATTAATTAATTTTCCAAGCGCGATATCGCTCAACACGGGCCGCCGCGTCGATACACGGAACAAGAGTTGATCGAACGAAAAAAGTTCGTACCGGATTAATGATAACAACATGCAAATACTGACCCAAGCTGTCGCGAGCCGGAAGTGTGTCGAGGAAAATTCGTCCCGAACGTTATTAACAAAAACTTTGAACTTTCTCACACAATGAATGGATATTATTTAGATTTCAAACTGTCACGGGGTTGTTATGACCCACTTTATATATTTTACGTATAGGTAGTGTGTAACGTTTACTTAACCGATTTTGATAAAATGCCTTGATAAAGTATTTGTTAATTAGCGATTGATAGAAAATATTTCTAAAAGAAAATTATAAAAAATAAGAATAATTAAAAATGATAAATATATTTGAATGAAATTTATTATACGGGAAGCATGTGTCGTTCGTAAAAGATAGGCTATGAAAAACGAAACAAAATCAGGACATCCCACATTTGATCAAGATAAAACACGTAGACGAAGTCGCGGTCGCTCGCTGGTTATTTATATGAAAATGAATGTTAAATATCTGTGCAAACCATGCGTCTGGTTATGATACAACATTACTGAATTGTTTTACGCATGTGTGTGAAGGCTCTTGAACGAAAATATTTCCTTGACTTTACGCACCACATGCCGAAAACACAGCTAGCTTGAAATAAAAAAAATGGCTAATCTAATAAAACCCTAGCCTTAATACCCACCCTAAACTTTTGGCTACTGAACTTCATATCGAAAGTAGAATGAATCTATTTGCTCAAAGTTGAAACGAATATTTGAAAATCACAATAAAATAAAGTAATGAATATTTATAAGAAATTAAATCCTTATTGTTTTTTTTTTTTTCTAGTTTATTCTAGATACTGAATAGTAATATAAAATCTATTCCTAGTTCCTCTAACTTCAACGGCTTCAAAGTATTTGCTAGAATAAAAAAGAATACAAAAAGCAACGTTCCGGTTCAAGGTTTGTATAAACTTAACCTCAATAATTAAGATGAAATATTACACGAAGGAATAATTATTACTAATTATACCTTTTTTACAACTGAAAAAGTGTGTTTTTTTCGATTTACAACTAATTAATACCCGAGCGCACTTACCAAGGTTATTTGAAGTACATAATTATACAATATTTAAACAATTTTCAAATGTAATTTACATTTAAATTCGATTTCATCTATAGGTATTTACAAATTATATTTATCTATACTAATAAATAAAATTGAAGTGTCTGTTTATAATGTCAACATTATTATTTTTTACTAAATAGATATGAATGTGTATACGATACCAATACCACAAATACAATTTTTTTTAAATTTTATCTGTCTGTCTGTCTGTTTGTTCCGGGTAATCTTCGGAACGGCTGGATGGATTTTGATGGGACTTTTTTGGTAGATAGCTGAAGTTACTCCGGGTAACTTAAAGGACTTTTAATTTTAGAAAATAATTAGGGTTCCGCGTAAAAAATATTAAAACTCATAAAAATTTAATAAAATCCGATTCAATGCACAGTTTTACGGGCAAGTGCTTGAATTTATGAGAAATATATTTACTTTATCTTAAAGAATATTTTATCTTTATCTTAAATATTAAAGAATTTTTATGAAAATAATTAGGGTACCGTATAAAAAAATTAAAACGCAGTGAAGAACATAAGAAACGCGGGCGCAGCCGCGGGCATACAGCTAGTTTCAAATATATTTTGTTTAAAGTGTTACGCGTATTAACTAGTGTATTATATTCATCGAATCTTAATTTAGAATCACAATTTTCAACTAGGTATAAATAAGTACATTAGTAATATTTACGCTAACTCAAACATTCATAGGGCACGCATTTACTGAATAATATCTACTTAGATTTAGAATTACCAAGGACAACACATTCCCCTTTTTTAAGGAGCCCAAGGACATCAAGGACACTAACTCAGCTAAAGTCCCACAGTAACACATCGGCCAAATGCCGCATCTCTCGCGTGACCGTACCCTCACGCCAGAGAGCAGTTGTTCATCTGAATACAGTAGTTAGCTCCATCTCCAGTGAAATGGAGCGTGATGAACGCATGCCCTTGTGATACTAGCTAGAATCCAACCTGTCAGCTACCTTTATGAATTTCTCGCGTTTCAATAGATCATATCATGACGTCTGAAAGTTATATTATTACTACGTACTTTGAAATTCGTAATGAGAAAGAAGTTAACACTAAAATCTTCTATTATAAATATACAAAGTTGGGTTAGTTACACCATTTATAACGGGTGGGCGCATTATTATACTGTTGGATTTATTAGGTTTATTTCTACCAGCTTTGATGTGGCTGACGGTTTGCACCAGGGAGCGGCTCTTAGCCCATATCTCTTCCAATTAGTAATGGACGCTATTACATCGGATATACAGGAAGAGGCACTCTGGTGCATTATGTTCGCCGATGACATTGTGCTGGTCGGTGAGAGTGGCCAAGAGGTGCAAAGCAGTCAGGATGAGTGGCGGCAAGGACTGGAGAATTTAGGCCTAAAAGTTAGCAGAACAAAAACAGAATATTTGTTTTGCGACTTTGGCGGTATCTCCAGTCTGAAGCCAATATCACTCGGAGGAACACCAGTACCAGTCTGTTCTGAATTCTGCTACCTCGGGTCACTCTTGCAGTGTGACGGAGAAATCGACCACGAAATAAGGCATAGAGTCAACTCAGGTTGGATGAAATGGCGACAGGTCTCTGGTGTGATTTGTGACTCCAAGATGCCCCTTAAATTGAAGGGGAGGATATATAAGTCCATCATAAGACCTGAAATATTGTATGGATCAGAATGCTAGGCTAGTAAGAAGATGGATGAGAAGCGTCTGCATGTAGCTGAGATGCGAATGTTGAGATGGATGTGTGGTGTTACAAGAATGGATAAAATAAGAAATTAATATATTAGAGCAGTGGTGGGCAAACTTTTTTAATGGCGGGCCACAAAGTTTAAGAAATCCTAAAGGAGGGCCAGAATCATAAAGTGCATTTTGTGTTAAAGGTTTTAATCATTATCATCAGTCAAATCAGTATTACGCATCACATGAACTACGCGGCTAGTTTTAGCTTCACCTATAGGTTATGCGTCTATTATTCTACTACTTTTTCTTCTCAATCGCCAAAACGTAATTATAACGGGCCATATATCCTATTTATGTCAATGTATCTTCGGCGGGCCGGATTAAATACTTTTGCGGGCCGGAGTTGGCCCGCGGGCCGTACTTTACCCATCACTGTATTAGAGAGAGTTTGAAAGTTGCGTCAATGCGTGGTATGGACATGTTATGAGAAGGGAGGAAGCGCATGTGGGTAAAAATAGTAATGAATATGAATGTGGAAGGATGGAAAAGTAGAGGAAGGCCAAAGAAAGTGTGGATGGAGTATGTAAGACATGATATTGTAGGGGCGTAAGCGCCATGCATCGTCTCGCCTATATAATGTATAACCAGTGAGATTCGAGTCAGTAAGTGCTGTGCCCTATCATTGAACAGTAATGGATGGAGTGTGTAAGAAATGATATGAAAGAAAAAGGAGTGAATGAAGAGATGACGGCTGATAGGGACGTATGGAAGAAGAAAAAATACTGCGCCAACCCCAAGTGAGTTGGGAAAAGGCAGGAGAATGATGATTTCTACCTCGAATAAGAGAATAATAAAATAACGAAAAAATTATGATGATCATACAGTTTGTATAAACCAGCTTTTTTGATGATATTCCGAAAACAGATTAGCTGATTTTTAGGAATTCTTTTTGGTTCGTCTCTTAGACCCGACGAGTTTCACATATCATAAAATTTGTTGATTCTGAGGCGGAACTTAGTTCGCCGGGATAACTAGTCTTCATGTTACGATCATTCTTGCTAATTAAATCAAACATTACAAAATATATCACATTGTAAATCCACAAACTTCACAACCAACTCTTATCAACCTTTATGATTCATGTCAGTATGCATTTAATAAGGACTAAATTTCTAAACTCATTTGATAAAACAAACCCTCGTCGCTGTTTTATGGTGAAAGACTGAAATTTAATTTAAATTCAAGCAAAATAACCATGTGTATTCGTTTAAAGTAATATTATCATTTACGGCTGATATAAAACTGATAATATGCAATAAAAAGTCTTCGCCCGCCAATAAATGTTACCATTACGTAAATAAATCATTCGATATCAAAGGGATTTCCTGCGCCGTTATCTTGTAATGTGCCACGTAAAATATGCGTTTCGGAATTAAATGCGTTTTCGCAGCTTTATATTACATTTCAATATGGTACATGCCTATATATGTTTGTAATGTATACACCTACATATCTATTAGTAGATTCATAAGCTCCTGCATGGGTTGAGCAGTGTCGCAATCTGATGGCAGAGCCAAAACTGGACCTGTCGTTAGGAAGCGTGGTAGGAGCCACGCTCAGCAGCGAGAGGGTCTGGCACACTGTGGCCTCCTTCTGTGAGCAAGTCTTGCTACAGAAGGAGACTGCAAAGAGAGACCGCGAGGAAAATCCCTTGGCGGATCCTCTTAGCCACATGAGGGTGGTTCACCCGTGGCCTTCTACCACCTTGAGCCAGCCACCAGTCCCAAGTCTCTCTCCTCCGAAGTTCTTGTTCCTACAAGAACCTAAAAACGAGAAGGGCGTGACCTTTTGCCCGGCGATGGGAAAGAGAAGGGCTGCTTTGTTTTCCGAGCTACTCCTTGAACGGAAGACAGAGAGGGAGGGGTCCGACTCGGCATGGCAGGCTGCTTGCCTGTCATGTACTCTTGGTCGGGCCAGTCACTGGGGCGGAATAACTTGTCTATAAATACGAAGCTTATAGATATTGAAGTATAATATAGTAAAGAACTAAATCAATTACTTGGAACAGAATACGTAATACAGGTTGCGCGCGGGCCGCGAGCCAATATTGTTCTCTTAAACTAACCAATATAATGCAAAATATTCTTTCGTCTACCATCCGTATATCAACTATTCTTTTTTATGCTTTTTCATTATGGTTAACAAAAAGAAATACAATTAATAAAGGCATAGTATAAAATAATATGTTTAATTTTATTATTCAATCTTAGCAATTTTCTTACAGTAAGTCCAATCGTAATCATGTATTATCTATAGAACTTATCATAAACCGACTATGATCCATTACTTTTATTAAATAATAATTGGAAATATCTATATATCAGCCCAAATGTCATTACATTTGATATAAGATTTGTTGTCGAACAAGTAACGTGTTTTATAATGAAGGATTTTAGCAAGTCCCCATGATTAACGACAGCAAACGCATAACAGACATCCTGAAAAAAAACCAGATCCAGTTTCTTGCCGGATCTTCTCGATGACTGGGTTGTTTTCCAAACCAGTGGTAGTGTTTTGACGTTCATAAGGGCCTTCGTAGGCCTAAATTGAATAAAGTATTTTTAAATTTGAATTTTGGCGACAAATACTAATTACCTACTCCGTGACTTTTGGATCTGCTCATCGCAAACTGTTTAGTAAATTGACAAAGATCAGTTATATGGATAATGATACAAATATTGCTATATTATGAGATACTTTTGCAATTTGCTAGTAAAAAAATGATATCGTGTAATCTAAATCTGGATATTAATCCATATTATCGCTTACCAAATTACACTGATAGAGTCAAGGTGACTTTGACTGACCTGGAACAACGAATAAAACATTTATAATGAATAAAAAAACACTATATTTTGAATAGAAATAAAAAAAGAAACTTAAAACTAATTTAATTTCATTATATTTTACCGTTTTTCTTCATGTGTAAAAACAATTTAACATATTATTCATAAGTAAACATTTGTCAATATTGTAATGGTAAAAACAAATACAAAACAGTCAGTCATTTAAGTACATTTAATAAAATGAATATTTTTCACATTTGTTTTTCTTTTTTCGTTTCAAAAATAACCCATGACCAGTGTGTGCACAGATCAAAGGTTTCTAAAAATGTTTGTATCGTAAAATAAATTTACCTGACTTTTATTTTCAGTCAGCGTTTTTCTGTAGATTTGTTAGAATTTTTGGTTTCGACGTTATTAGATGCATGGCGTATGAATGAATACGTTACGTTGGCGTTGAAATTTTACAAACTTAAATTTGTTAAGTCCTGTCAGGTAAAGAATTATTATATCTATATTAAACAAACCGTGCCCGTTTGATATAACAATGGCCGTCCTTAAATTGAAGCGACAATGGCGCAGTAATAGTATGGTTGCATATCACGTCGATTGACAAAGTTCGAATTCACCTAATCTATAATGAACTTGAGCTTTGGGTGAAGGATCACGTCGTATTGTGGAAGAGCCTTTTTTAACGCTCAACTGGTTAACTACCAACTTCAAATATGAGAACCTGGTGCGAAACTCACACAAGTGTATTAAAATGCAATTATGTAAAACCTCGATTGCTGTAGATACTATGATAGTTATTAGTTGAATAATTCGGCTTTAAATTATTTTCAACATTAATAGCTATGTAGTTAAATGGCAGTAGAATACGTTGTTAGTAGACAATCATTAGAAACGGAATCATATTATTCACCTTCTAAATCGCTTTATTGGTTTTCAGTTTATGATATAATCATTAATAAATTAAATTTATCCGAGGCTTTATGGAAATCACTCTCAGAAACGGCGACATCAAATTTAACTTATTGAAGACACATAACGAGGGTTTGTGTAAAAGCAAATAGAACCTTGATTAGCATAATGCAGACGCCTCGGTGGTACGTACGATGGTGAGTCAAAGTAATCAGTGAAACGTATAACGAGGCATGATTACTGTTGTCGTCAACTCCGTTGCGAAAGGAAAAAGGCACGTCAGCGCTTTGTTTGTGCAGTACAAACATGTAAACCAAAGACTAAAATCTATACTAATATTGTAAAGAGAAAGATTTCTTTGTTTGTAATTGATATACTCTAAAATTAATTAATCGATTTTAATAATTCTTTCACCCCTACAAAAATAATTTTCAGTAACATATTTTATTTTAAGCTACAGATTTTTGTATACCCTTGCGAAACCGGGGTAGATTGCTAGTCTTAAAATATATAGAATAAAATTCACTATAAATTCACTCTATGTAAGTAATATTAATTGTTTAACTAACCCAATATAAAAGTACTAATAATTTTGCGCATAATTAAAATCACTAGAGTTACTCCGCCAGTAAAGATTTGGCCATAATTGCAATTTTAGGAAAAAAAATAATTAAATATTTGTTATTGAAAACAATGATGCTCATTAATAGTTACTAAACGGGGAAAAAGAAGAAAATCGATGGAAAACATTTAGGAGGAAAAAATATCTTGCATTGATTTATCTATGCCTATTCATTATTACGTACCTACTTATTTTTTCCTTAAGTTATTATCGTTTAAAATTCTTTACAAAAAATATCAATTTATTTCAATAAACGTTATTAAATTATGATTAATGGGACAACACAAAGGAAAATCTTACTAGTCTCAATTAAGATAAACGCCAAAAGATTTATGTAACATTTTCTATTAATATAGTATATAGTACTATACTATACGATTTACTTTTTTCAACATTAATTGATAATTTTACAAATTTTTATTATATTATTTTAGCCAGTATATCAGTTTCAAATACAACACAATATTACCTAGTCTAAATATTGTTACATTTGTGTTGATAATGGAGAATAGAGAAGATAAATATAGATCCTAATTATAGGTAGTAATGAAGCATCGGTAGCATGGAATTTAATTGCTCCTCCTACAGGCATATCATCTGAACCACGTCTATAAGAGTATGGTTTAATTTATTAGCAGAAGCGATTTAGCTCACTATATTGTAGTGTTTTAATTGTATTGTGATTAAGTATAACATATATTTATCATATTTTAAAACATTTAAAGATTAATTACATGGATAACGGCTAAAAAATTGTTGTTTATGTTTAGAGCTTTAGAGAAGTACAAAACATATTTTGTTCATAGAAAATAGTAAACTATTCGTATATTAATGAATAAATAAAAATAAAATTACTTTACTTTTTTTTGCATATCATTTATTTATATTAAAATAACGTTTTTAATTAATCAAGATTAAAAAAAACTAGGCAGCCACAGGGACTGCTGACAGAAGTGAAAACTTTGAAAAATACTGTTTTTTTTTTGTTTGTACAACCAACGGAATAATTATAACAGTAATTGTCTGAAACATTTTTTTCGGGTATTTAGGAGAAAATATTTTAGATGTGGCAATACAAAAGCTTAGGAATGAGCTATCATAGTTCACATTTCTTTCCATCAGAGATAAATTATAAAACTTTCCATGTCGTTGTAGCTGACGTTACTCCGGGTAACTTAGGGTACTTTAAATTTTCGAATATAATTATGGTTAAGCGGTAATAGAACTCATAAAAAATTGAATAAACTCCGATTCAATGTACGGTTTTACGGAAAAGTGTTAGAATTTATGAGAACTTTATCTTAGTACTAAAAATTATTTTGTAAAATAATCAGGGTTCCGTATAAAAAAAATAAAACGCAGTGAAGAACATATAAAACGCGGGTGCAGGCGCAGGCGCAAAGCTAGTAACAAACATATTGCACACTCTTGCGTCGAGTATACAAAGTATGATTAGCATTAATATTGTAAAAGATCATCCTTATTCCTATCACAACGACTACTGATTCGACTAGGTTTTTGTATCACCTAATACGGATACTTTCTTGGTTAATGCTATTATCGGGAACATTAAATATAAATATTTTTTTATTTCAGAATGTGATTAACATTGGCAAAACCACTTCAACAAGTTTTCGAGTTAGTGATTCTAATAACATGTTTTTACTCATCTAAATATAAAACTGCCTCGGTGGCGCAGTTGTATTACGGTACGACTGTCGTTCTGAGGTCTTCGATTCGAACCCCGGGTCCAGTCAAGTGATATTGGGGTTTTCTACTCAGTATCACATCAGAGCCTGGAATTTGTGCCCGATATGGCGACAGGTTTGCCCGCTGTCACATATTGGACGGAACTAATCTCGGTGAATTATGGGTGTGTAGTTCTCTATTTCACCTTTGCCTAACCCTTCGGGGATAACAGGTATGAGATTATGTTATGATGTTATGTTATGAATATAAAAACAAAAACAGTACTAGAGTTAAGTAACTACTGAGTACCTATTTTTTTATTATAATTTAGTGTCCACACACATCTTCCTCAAAGCCACATCATATTTCTTTGCCTACCATTAAGAACTACAGTTCTGGGAACAAATTATCTTTCGCCTAGGCTTTGTAAATTCTTAAATAGCTGTAGTGGAAATATTGATATTCATTTTAATCATTCAATACATTTACATTATGCCATAACAGTAATACTAAAAATAGTTCCAAATAAGAGAGCTAGCTAGTAAGTATAATAAATAGTTTCTAATGATCCAATTAGAGTATATTTTTACACTTGACTCTACCAATTCGCATTTTAACACTAATAATCGAAGTAAAACAGCTCTATCCGTCTGTGCTTTAACCACATACGTACCGTCAGACAATAATTATTAAAGAAGTTTGCTTATAGACGTTGAAGGTAACTGGATTCAATTAAAAGTTGAGCCAGCTCGCCTAGTAAAAACTTTTTGTTTGGATTTCGACTTTTATTAATAAACTTTAGATTCCTGCCGCGGTAAACACGCAATGGGATTGTCGATTACCATTTCAAAAGAATTTATCGACGCAAATGTCTAGTCACTTTAGAAATCAAGAGCTTCATTGTACGACTAAGTAGAGACAACCCTATATGCAGCATGAGCAAAGATGGAAGACGTGCTAAAACTAGAAATAGGATTTAGTCTGCAATTAGTGCACTGCCGAAACAGAATTAGTTGTTGGTAAATGAAGACTAATTATCAATTTGAGGGTGGTAGCTTTCATTACTATATAGTCTTTATCAAAATCGTGTTACAGGATTCTAACTCATGTGGTTGATGAGGCGTAGAAGCGAAATTACGACAATTTTTTTGGTCGCTTATTTGACCTTTACCCCTAGATTAAATAATTATCAAGTATACTTCTTAATAAAATACTAAAAATATCTTTAGTATAACTAAATGGACGCACTAAAATACGACGAAGTAGAAATCTTTCTTAATTACGAATCATTTATAATACTTAATATAGACAGGCTTCTACTGGTTTGCCGACAGGAGAATATAAACGAAATAATTTAACCTTGGAAGCCTTGTACGTGTACATCTTAATTATCCAATGAGCGAAAGGGAAATTTTGCGGAAAATAAACACGAAAATATACCTTACTTAGTAAACAATCCACTAGGTTTTCTGTGTGAACGAACTTTACGTAAAATAGTGACTACCTATACCTAGTTGGTTGATTTAAAATTATTACATACTAGCAACCTGCTCCTCTGGCTTCACACAGATACCAAAGGAAATACGGTAAATTAACAAAATTAATTTCTTAATAATTAATAAATGATATACCTAACCTTCCTCATGAATTACTCTATTACTCAAAACCATAAATCCCTTTAGTAGTTTTTGAACTCATCTCGTTCAAACAGACAGAAGCTGCAAGTGGACTTTATTTTATAATATCTATAGATTTGGAACGATTGTGATGTCTGGTTATGACAGCCTTCTCTGTGCATCTACTACCTAAACTTTGTAACTATGAGTTGTATAGCTATAAACTAGAAATATTAAAAAAAAATACCAGATAAAGATTCTTGCCGGCTCTTCTAGACTAGGCAGTTTTTCGAACTGGTGGTTGTAATCTAATGTTCACGAGCGCCTCAACACTGCCTAAATTGAATAAAGTAATTGTGATTTTTGACAAAATCAAACAGGATAAAGTAATAAATTCGGAATGCTTTTGTAACTTCTGTATTTATTATATACACATCACCTGTTAATCATACAAATTCTAGGTCATGATGAGATCCGGAGTACCGAAGATTGTTATAGCGTTAATTAATCTCTTAGCGAAAGACTTAGGAAATACCATTTTCGGACTAGACTGGAGCTATAAACTAATAGCGTGATAATTATTTAATATGTTCAAACTTTAGTAGAAATCAAATTGAGAATAAAGACAAATAACATACTTTTAATGAGCGGAAAAGATCCAAAATCTTATCTTTTATATACTATTTCCAAGGGTATTTATGGTAATAAGGTCGATTTATAAAATTTAGCACCGTAAATAGAAATATTATAAATTTTGTTTCGTATAACATTAATTTCGTACGTTATACTTCGCAAAGTACCGGAGAATAAGAATTGATGGGCTTCTTAATAGGAGAACGTTGAAGAGGGCTTACTACAAGTGCTTTTATATTTCAATATATTATCGTATATCTGGCGAATAGGGATATATTCCAAACGAGATTTAGAATTTCTTTATTTTTGTTCAGTAAAGGGACTGTAAAGTGCTTGAATGGTACGACCGACAGAGCCGGCTGTAGTCATGCCAGCCTGCTAAGATGCCATTTCACGTTTCTTTTACACGATTACGCACGACATAGAAACACGCTGGTTTGTGAACTTTAACGTTGTGCCATAATGAAATCTACAGTATCTGTGGCTTTGTTGACCAACCGGTATGGTTTTATTGTCGAAGAGAGTGGAATGGAAAACTTTTGTAAACATTCACCATGGCACTATTATTTATTATGGTCTTTAATATTTCTTCTTCAGGAAACGACTTAATTTTTCATCTGTACTAATGAATAAAATCTGTTTGTAATATCAAAATAATGTTTACTTTTTGCGAAATAAATATGAACGTATACGCGAATACCGAAGACCTATACCAGAAAAACAATTTTATAAAATGTTGTCTTTCTGTCTGTTTGCTCCATGTAATCATCACATGGACCGATGTTGAAGGGACATTTTTTGGCAGATAGCTGAAGTTACTCCAAGTAACTTAGGTTACTTTTAATTTTCGAAAATAATTAGGGTGGCGCATAAAAATAACTCATGAAGTTGTACATACAATCCGCTTCAATGAACAGTTTTACTGGAAGGAATTTGAATTTGTGAGAAATACCGTTGCTTTCGTTAGTACCAAAAATAATTTTAGGAAAAAAATTAGGGTTATTAAATGTTAACAAAATACAATTCAATTGACAACAACGTCAAAACATTATTTTCAAATGATTATTTGAAAACTGTATTAGAGGAATACCATACATGAAACGCGGGCGGAACCACACAGCTAGTACAAAATATTAATAGTATTAATATTATATGAAGAAATTAAAAAAAGATGTATTATAAAATACATACTTACTTACATAAACATATTCCTACTATTTATTTTAAAAACAAACCTTGTATATATTAACATTATCTAGATTCTTAGTTAAAGAATAAAGCTAAACAATGTATGTAGGTAGTATAGTCCGACGTCATACATCGTAACATTATCAAGACTTCAGACCGGTCGAAATATTTTCGGCCCGCATTGTCCGCTGTATAAATCATAACGTCTTATTTATTACACGCTGGCAGACCATAAATTCAGCATAACGTACGTTTGTTTGTTCGTAATAGCAAAACGTTTAGACGTATAGCGGGATGGAAGTAATACATCTTTTATTTCACGGCTACGTCCTATGCTACAAGCCCGGTGCATATCTTTCACTAACAGATAATTATTTTACTGTAACAAAAAATATCATAATGGTTTTATTTATTTGTAATGCGGACGTTAATAGCTACATGTTTTTATTATATACACGTATAATACATTTTATTTATATTTCATATAACTAAAGTAGTAGTACTTTAGTTATCATTTCATGATATCAATTTTAAATAAAACAAAATTGATATATATATATATATATATATATATATATATATATATATATATATATATATATGTGTGTAGTTGGGTAGAGGGTAAGTGTTAGGTACGATATTTCTGTAGATTAAATACCATAGAGTTATTTTTTTAATTAGGTATAACCCGACGAAAACGTTTCCTTTCTTACAATATATTTATTTACTGTTGTAAGTGAGTTTGTGAAATAACATCTAAACGTAGTTTATAATTAAAGTCCATTCAAAATTCGGTTATATTTCGACTTGTTTAAAAATTTAGAACAATGAGAACGCGCGGATACCGTAGCGAAGGTCTTTGCTTTGCTACAATGATTGCAAGTTTAAGGAACAGTAAAATTTGAGATAGAACTTGCCTGAATCTTGACTACTTGAAGTTAGTTAAAAAAGGAATATTCTGCCATTTGGGCTTTGTTTGATGTGTCTAGTTTATAGGTAGGTATGCTTATTGTTTTGGCACACAGCGGACGGGCCGGAACGCCAACGCGATAAAGACAGCTTCGACGCGAGCTAAGCGCGTTCTTTACTATCGTTAAATCGTGCTGGTGTCCCGACTTGCCCGCTGGGTTCTGAAACCATTAGCGTGTTACTTTCATTACCACATCACGATTGGACAATAAAAAAAAATTGGAAACACAAATTAGCACACCTATCTCTTATTAAAATGTTGTAAGAAATCGTTATTCAAAGATATTTCATTACATTAAAAAAACTCTTTTCAGATAAAATTGCGAAGAACTCTCATATATACATAGTTTGTCAGAAATACCAGATGTCATCCTTATTTGTGGATAGAATAGGGGAATTCTATACTCCATCAAAGGGGAACCTCGTGAAAGGTAACATAGAATGGCGACTATTCGATCCTTTATGAGCTTGTAGACCCCTAATACGGAAACTCACAAAAAAATTTTTTTAAAGTACATCAATTGTTTGAATTAATAAAAAAAGTATATGTTGTTATATATCGTTGTCAAAAAAAAAAAAGCGAAATTCGCAAACCAGTGAAATTAGACAATAAGGTCTAATTATACTTTTAGTAGATATGAATGTAAAGACATAATATTTGCATTTTTGATGTTTCTTTTTTATGGACTTCTGTAAATTGTTGTAGTTGGATTATTTTGGAAGCACTATTTACAGCAAACAAATCTATAGTAATAAATAAAACTGATGTCTCTGTCTCCATTGTCAAAATAACAATTTTTAATTAAATAAATATGATACCTACACATATATAATACAAATACAATTTTTTTTTCGGCTGGACAGATGTTTTTACTTTATTTTAGTACTACAAATTTTTTTCCAAAATAATTAGGGTTCCGTGTAAAAAACTTAAAACGCAGTGAAGAATATGTGATTGATGCAACCGCGGTTACACAGCTAGTCTTAAAAAAACAAAACATAGCAGCTCATATGCACATATATTGCTATTTTTTATATATTGTGTTGTAAAATGATGTTTAAACACGGTTGCTACACATAATCAGAAGTACTAATTTTTCAAATCCAATTTTTAGTAGTTTTGACCAAATTTTGTTTATTTATTTTTTATTTCAAGACAATACTTATAATATATTTATCATACTAGCATAAATAAAACTATTTGTTAATAGTTAAAAGTGAGAATGATAAAGAAGTACTAAATTCAAGCAATTTTATTGCGTTAAATAAAGTTAATAAAATATTTCATAACGTTAAGCTGGTTCTATTAAAAAAAAATTGTGATAATAAAATTAAGAATTGCATCGCAAAATATTACGTGCACGATAATTTATCAATCGAGTTTTATTAGTACCCTCAATTTTTCTCAAAGGAATTCTGAAAGTTAACAAGTTCTATTGTTTACTACTCACTGTAGAAACAATAAATAATGGGCAAAGATTACACATGTTTGTGATTTTAACAATATATATTAATGGTAACGGTGATTAAAAGCCGCTATTTGTTGTTCGCAGGGAATATATAAAGACGTAAAACTAATAGCCGGAACATTCGATTATACATAAATCTATTTGCGGTTTGTAGCGGTAATAGTTGACTTACAGCTAGTTTCAATATCGAATCTTAACTTTTAGATTGAGATCAAACCAAAAATAGATCATAGACACCGATCTGACACGTTAGTGAAAAAAAGATTGAATGTTTGGATTCCAGTAGTTAAAAACAGATTGAGATCGCATATTGCCTATAGAACATTGCGGGACAAGAAAAATTATTCGCAAGTCTTTCTTCAAACTTCCATTTTTATATAAGTTCTATGTAAGTATCAATCAATCGAATTCTAAACAGTTATTGCAGTACAATAATACAGAATTATAATCTCATACCTCATCTCATCTCATTATATGTATATATAAACCTTCTGTGCGTGTGTATGTGACTAAACTCCTCCTAAACGGCTGAACCGATTTTAATGAAATCTTTGCGTCTATCCCTGCGGATTCGAAAATGGTGTAGATTCACAATTTGGTCCAATGGATAATGTTTATTGAAAACGCGAACGAAGTCGCGGGCATTGCTACCTTATGTATAACATGAATTCTTAAACTTTATCCAGGTAACGTAAACGACAAATGTTATAATTTTGATAAGACTTCAAGCGCCTAAGTTTTTTTTATCACGTTTCAAATAATGTGTAAATATCAAGGACATAGGCACAGAGAGATACATCACCACTAAATAAAGTGACTAGACGCTGCTGACTTGACCTTATCATCGAAAATAAGCATTTCCCTTTAGATTCGTTCCACTGTAAGCATTTGCATTTCGAGATTAGCCATTCTGTGTGTTTGTTTGTATTGAAACTTTTCAGCTGACTTCACTCGCTTTAATACACTTTCTACTACTTCGTTTTATTTAGGGGACTGTTCATAGTAACATGTAAGCGAATTACATTTGGAAATAATGTTAATTTCCTCGTTGAGTATTAAACCATTACATTTATTTTATGTATAACTACAGTTGAGGTCACCTAATGTATAATATATATAAGGGTCATTCCACGTCAAATTGACCACTAGTCGAGCATGAAATTTCATGTTTCTTACTTCAAAAATGACAAACTTGTCATATATATTATAACTAATTCAGCCTTTTAGTGAAAATTTTCATAAACCCTGACACACGTGTATATTTATTTTTAACCAGAAGTATGTATATTAAATTTAGTGCTTCTTAATTTGAAAATGATTTGTTTAATTTTAGACCCCTACAAGACACTGCGTTGATGAATCAGCTAAGTAAATATATATGATAAAATTGAAATTAACCAAACCGAGTAAGAGCGCACGTTCGACACCTTTCGATTTGGACAAATTTTGGTCAGAAGTTTTGAATTTTTATTCCCTTGTCAGAGCTTTGTTATACGATAAATGATAACTTCTTACCACAATTTGTCCAAATCGAAAGGAGTCAATGCCAACTATTGGTCAATTGATGTGGCTGTGTGGATATGACACATAATACAGTTATGTAAAAAAATCGCAATGGACAAGTAAGCTTGTGCATTAATTTTTATTTTTTTTTAAGATACACGTGTGAACACACGAATACGTGAATACACGAATCAGTTAAAATCTGTTGTTACTATACATAAATTATTATATAAGTTTAAGGATAAATCTTGAATTATGTATTACATTTATTTTAATGATTTTCAAGTCGTATTCTGTAAACGCACGCGAAAGAGAATCTAAGGTGTAGATGAAGAACCACGTCCAAGAGATTGATTATGGTATCGAAAGCGGAATCTAGTTCTCAACATTATTCATTTAATTATAGTAAAAATATAAAATCTACTACAAAAGTAAATTGCTACTCATAATAATATAGTTGAATTGAATATTGTAAATACTCCTCGAACCATATTATTTATATAAAAGTCGAGCTGTTTATTAATAATTAATATTTACTTTAATTGGTAAAACGCTACGCTATAAAAATGACAAAAAATACATTGTATGTATTTACTTCTATAATTAAGTGTAATTCAAAATCATTAATCTAGGTAACAGGCACAAATAATAAATGTTAGCAACACCAAACAAAAGGGTAAAGACCCAAACATGTCATAAATATCGTAAACTGTTCTAATATACTGCTAATTGCAGAGGCGTATCGTGTCATTCCAATCGTTTTGAGAAATGTCGAGATTTCATTCTAGAAAAACAAAGCGTGTCTCGTGCGAAATGTGTCTGCTTATTTGTCAAACATACGAAGGAGAAAATTCCTAAATAATAAACAGTATGTAGGTATTATCAAAATCGTTTTGAAATTATCGAATTAATTTTAAATGTAAATTCTGTTATCTTTCAGTCAGGCGTCAGGAATAGCAACTGATTACTACGCTCATTGTTTCCGCGTATATAAGTTAACAATTAATCTGAATTTGCCCACCGCCCATCGCTTCATTTTCTATGCCTAAGACAACGGCAGGAATCATTAATAATGTTGCAATAGAACACAAAATAAATAAAAGGATAAAAAGGATTAGAAGAAAACTTCTAAAGTCTAAATTTCTTACTAAAAAGTTTTTGTCCGAACCAAATATTATTTTAAGAAATTCTGTAACTAAACAAAACTCTATTTCGCAAATCTCGTGTGCACGTACTCTTTGATCTACGTCAGGTGCTTACGTCTCCACGTTTTCAAGCATGACTTGTTCGCGTGATGTGTACGTGTATGTTACGTGGAAAAAAAATCTGACTTTTTGGCCAGTCGCCATAGGCGTCGTGGAGGAAGCAAAAAATCTTTTTAAAACATCATAAATCACCGCATGAACGCTGGATGGCTGACGTCACGGTTCCATTGAGTCGCTATGTCGAAACTATTTGTTTTCGAATACATCTCGACTCTATTTGGATCCAGTTTTTAAACTGCAATATGATCTTGTAAATATTAAAAATCCCTCAGACGATAATATTAAATTCAAAATGAATAAAAACCATTGATTGCTTTTTCCCCATGCATTGACCCCCCATTTAATATTGCTTTAAGTTCAAGTCATATATTAATAATACCAGTTTAGGTGTATTAATATTGTTATAATGTGATTATATGGACAATTTTAATGAAAATAGATCTTTAATTTTTTTTAAAATTATTTTCGTTTAGTCAACCGCAAACTATTTATAAGGAATCTATTATTATTGTCAACACCACGATATCCGCTTGAAGCATTATCGTTCGCTGTGATTTCGTAGTTAATTACATTAACATCATAATAGACAACAGCTGACATCGCTTCAATTACTCTCATCAATGTTTGTTTTACATTATCACCTGATTACTAATTTCAAAATTAACAATATAATACAAAATTGGATACAAAAATAAATTAACTGACGCCTCAGTGTTTATTTTGTACAATTATCAATGAATATAATACTACTAGAATATATACTTCAGTACCTTTTTCCTTTATTTTTCAAGCGATTTATTTTTTTATTACCCGTTATTAGCCGTTTACTTTAGTAAACTTTTGTGTTATCAATTAAGTACATCAGCAACAGTTGTCTTCTATTTTCTTTTCAGTTGTTAAAAAAAAACTCGGGAGCCATGGGGACTGCCGACAGAAGTGAAAACTCGAAACAATGGAAAAACTGTTTTTTATTTTTACTTTAATTTTTAAAATTATTAACATATAACATTTGTCTGGTTTTTACATCTATTGGTGTTGGAGGAATAATTATGTACATTTTCACATAGTTTAATCATAATCAAAACATACGACAGGCTGCGTAAGTATACATTTTATTATTTATCTGTGAGCACCAGCACTTAAACGCCATCTTATACTTGACATACTGTAGCTTGTAGACGACTTTTTTACACGAGTTTGGATTAGTGCTTCGAGTACAATCGCACCTGATGTTAAATCACGATGTGATCCAGGATGGTAAACATACTAAGCAGCCTAGAGGTACTAGTTCTCAAGTGATGCTGCCGGAACACACATATTGGTATTTGTCGACAAGTTATCAAACTTGAGGGTAGTAGCTAGACAGGCGGACATTATATAAAATCCCCTACCACCATGCAATGGTTTCCTCACGATGAGTTCTTTCACCGAAGGCTCAGGGTGATTTTAGAGTTGGATAGGTGGATTCGAATCCGCGTCCATTGACGCGGAATCCGGCCGCAATATCCACTGCGCCATCATCGAATCAAATTCGCTGACGTCATAGCATTGGTAAAGCGAATCTATAAGTTTTTCCTCTACTGGTAATCGGTCAACGTCACTAAAGAAGTTTTCAGTTAAAAAACCACATAAACAATTTCACTCCTTTTTAAGATACGATTTAGCACTACAAGGATTTATTTTACCGCTAAACAGAGACTCAATTTTTATTCTAAAACACGCACACAGTAGGATAAGTGCGGATAAATAAAATCACGTTTATAGTAAACATAAACAATTTTTTAATGATATCTTTTCATTTTGTTTCTCATATCCCGTTCGATGTTATTCATGAATTTACACGCAAACGCGGCTTTCAATAAACGTTACAGTTTACGTTATATTTGAATGCAAATTTATATATTTCAGACTAAAATTATATATTGAACTCTTCTTACATATTCCGCTTTGTATATTAAAATTGCAAATTTTGGTAACTCATACGAATTTTTCTTTATATTAATAAAATACTACTGCTAGTTATAAAGGAAATATTTGACGTACACAATAGTTGGAACAAGAAAATATTATTACGTTAATTTGTAATAATTATACTTGATTTGCAATTGCAATACAATGTTTATAATAACATTAGAATAAACTATTCACTATATTACTTAAATGTAGTTCAGTTTCATTTCAGATAAGCAGACCAATAATAGACAATGCAGAACGGTTAGCTAGACGTTTGTTGCCTAAAAACCGCACGCCGACCTGTTCACCGCTTTATAGCACGATATGTATTTCGGAATAGTGTAAATCAATCAAAACAATCTTATTTAATATAATATGTATTATTTGTGAGATACATTGTGTCTTCATTGATGGCCAAGTCAATCTATTTTATTAAAAACATAAAAGGTTTTTTAATATTGATATGGTCACTATAAAATGTTAGCTAATTACATAATAACTTAAGAGGGTCATCCCATGTGACAGCCTGTTTTTTGGGCATTTTATGTACGATTTTTTTCACGACCAGTTAAAAGGTGGAACATTAAATTTATTATTATTTATTAACATATATCTGGGTAGTATAAATATAAACTTACAGTGAAAAATATTGAATAGATCGTGAGTTACAGCGCTCCAACAAACCCGCCTTGAAAAAATAGGCTCTCACTTCCTCCACGATTCCAGCTGATTGTCTTACCTAAAAAAAACGGCATTTTAATCTGTAAACCTAAATACACGGAGTAGACTATTATTAAACGAATATACCAAAAATTGGATTTTTGATAGGCCTTTGAAAAAAAAAAATTATGATTTTTGATAAACGTATATAGTATATGTAATGACACCGACTGGCAACTCAGCGTTTCGAACAGCTTCTTCTTCTAACTCCTGTATCTTTAAAACGACTAAAATTTTTTTAAATGACTTTACTAGCGTGTTTTAAAGATATTAAGCAAGCAATTTATAAAAAAAAGAAGATTTTTTGAACCAATCGCATCGGATGACCCCCTTAACTAGGGACTTAATAAAGTAAACGTCTTGGTATTACATGGATCTCACAACTTTTTATGGTAGAAGAACCGAGTTCCGAGACTTGGTTTTCTTACAAGTTTTGTTACTTTTGTCCGCGGTCTTTCTTAGAACGTCTTCGATCTGGTCGAGATATGAGAAACGCCTAAGACTTCTCTTACCGGTTTGCCTAGTCACTCTCACTTTGTAAATTTGATTGGTCAATTTTCTTTCATCCAATCTCCTCGTGATCAAGCCAATTAAGCATCCCTTTCTCTAGTTTTGTCACTACATCCTCTACCAGACCACAACATTCCCTTACTTATTATTATGAAAATAGCAAATAGGACATTGTTAATATTTGAATCTCTTTGATTTGCTTATTACTCGATTACTAGGTAAGTTCAATATTCTATTTATGACTATTATGGCTAACAAGTTATAATCATTTACGAACAGGTGATATTGTTACTTTAGTAAAAAAGGATCGATTAAATTGTTACTGATATTGCAGTTGAAATATAATGCCAAATATTGTTTAATTTTTTTAATACTAGATAGGCTTAGTGCTTTGACCACAAACTCACCAGATATTAAGTGACGAAGTGGTAAACAAACTAGGCCTAGAGTTACTGGGTCTCAAGTGTTACTGCCGGAACACACCTTTTGGTATTTGGCGACAGGTTTTCAAACTTGAGGATGGTAGCTACCTTATTGCTACTACCAACTGCGCCAACATTGCTTCAAAGCCAGAAAAGTAATACCCAAAAATGAAAGAGAAATAACTTTTCCAAGTTGTATGAGGAAGCGAGTTTCGAAAGCGTTGTCACACTTCTCTCAAAAACAGGAAGAATGGTGTTGCATCGACACACGATTTACGTTTGTGTAATATTTGTATCAATCAAATTTTGTAAATCTCTGAATACGTCCCTTACATTTTCATGCTAAACTCCGTTAATCCGACCTGCTTTTCAATAGAAGAACCTTTCCAGAAACCCGTCAGCATTAACTAGAGAACACAATACCCTGTCGTTGCGCGAATACTTCGACGAACACAGCTTTGTTTCTTAAGTCTCGCGACTTGTAGTTACAACGGCTTACTTTTACTTGTACGTAGTGTTAGACGTTTTTGTTTATCATGTTTCTATACGAAATAAATGAATGTAGATATATATTTGAGGGTTATAATTGAAATTGATTACGAACATCACTCCATCCATCCATCCATTCAACCGATAGACGTCCACTGCTGAAGCATAGGTCTCCCCCAAAGATCACCACGATATGGCGACAGGCTCGCCCCGTGTCACATCTGGAACGGAACTAAGCTTGGCAAAATGTGGGTGGTGTAGTAGTTCGCTATTTCACCTCTGCCTAACTCTTCGGGGATAACAGGCGTGAGCTTATGTTATGTTATGTTTATTTCGTCAAAAAAATAAATTGCAGATCTAGACAACCAATTGGTAAGTTACAGTTTCTAGTCTAGGATTTATTCTTTAGAAGACGTTATAACGGCTTCATTGGCATATAAAAATATAGTAACTTATAAACTCATTATAATTATTAACAACATTATATTTCTAAAATATTGAATAGTTTAAGCATTTATGCTCATGCTTTAAGCATAGAAAGGAACGCGTTGGTCGTGGTGGTGGAGGTGGAGGTGGTGGTTGGTGGTTTTATGCGCATACCTCATTCATTATTATCATATTATCATAACTTTTTTCTTATAATATTTAATACAATATCCATACAATTCAACAGAAAGACAGGTCTCTAGCCAACTATCTAGGCTTAACATCTTGCGTACCTTAGGCTACATCGTCATATAAGATCAGGTGCGTTTGTAGTCTAACGCTAAACACATGTATCTTCTTATGATGAAACTGTTGTGAGTTGTTCTACTGTTAGCTAAAAAAAATATATTTAAGTATATTGTAACTCATGCCGGGTACAGCTATTAGTATGTAAAAAAGAAAAAATATAGACACATTGTCGTTTATTACGTGTAACTGAAAATAACTCCTCTTTGAAGTATTTTGAATATTTAATATAGAATAGAAATATTGGTTTACAAATAATTCAAATAAATGCTCTTTGTTTTATGTTACATATAATAACAGAGTACACTGAAATTTATATTAACCGGTCAAGCACTAACGTAACATTTACGCCAGCTTCCAATTGCAAATTTAACTGTGTATTTGAGGGATTAATAATAAACATAGAATAGTTAATGTTTAATTTATTCGACTTCATAAAAAAGATTTGAAACTTAAACTCAATATATATAATTCCTGATGGAGAAATAAATGTATATGAATAATGAGAAGACAGCTTCCATCAACGTCGTTCGTTACTGTGACCTTAAGTGACTTTGATGAATGTTTAGGTAAAAATAAAAATAGTTCAACCTAAAAACTCTGTCTAGAAAGTTTTTCTTATAAGAATTCTGAAAAAAAAATTTGAAGAGACTACAGCCGTGTGTTTTTAACGATAACTTCTTTATTTACTTATAAAATTTTATAACAACTAATTTATAATAAACAGAACAATCCTTAATCGTGATAATAAAGTTCATAGTATTACCATTGATGCTCATAAGAAATATAGAACAAATCAAATATTAGCCATATTATTAAATTCAGTATAAGTTAATCAGTTATTTGTAAGTGCCATTCAATACAAAGATTTAAATGGAGAATAATAGAAAAACAGAAATACATTTAGAGATTTGGTCTTACGGTTAAAATCTATTAAAAAAAAACAAACAATAGATATATTCACGTAAGCGTTGGAAATATTCATTTCAAATATTTGATAACAAAAAGAGTGCAGTTCAATAATGTATTTTACATAGAATAATAAATCTCTATGATAAGCTATTGAAACTGTTAAATTAGTGTTATTTTTTTACTGTCTGTATTTTTTTTTTTGTTCAATACCAGACACGAACACGTCTGTTGTGAAAGGATGCCCTACCAAACTTTACCTTCAAACGCCTTACTTTAAGGTCGTCCCTTTTAAGATATTAAAGCGAGATTCCTTTTCCGCTTTTCAAATAACAAGCTTCTATGAATGTCTTTCACTATTTTTCAAACGAGATTATGTGAAGTCAAAGTTGGAATTCGAAATTGAATTGAGTCTATGCTCGGAACCCGTTTGAAATTTCATGAACCATATAATACTGTTTACTGCTGTCTAAAACTATCATGTTATGTACATTTATTTGAACCTTTTACTAGCTTATTCAGTCGGAGGAATTGACTGCCTATTTAAATAGACAGATTTAAATTTGTCAGTACAATTCAGAACCGATGACCGATGGGGCGTATGGATTCTCGAATGGCTACTACGCATCGGAAGACGCAGCGTTGGTAGACCCGCATAAGGTGCACTGACGACCTGATGAAGGTTGCGGGAATCAGCTGGATGAGAGTGGCGCAAAACCGGTCATTGTGGAGATATTTGTAGGGGATCTATATTCAGCAAAGGACGTCTTTCGTTTGAATGGATGATTTAAAATTTAAAATATTTTGTATTTATTGAACTATATATATTAGATACTATATATATACTATTATATACTATATATATATAACTATATATTATACGTTTTCTGTGTGTTGCCGTCTAAGAATAGTACCACTCCATATCTTCCCGAGGGTCTCGTAAAATGAAACTAAGGGATAAACCAGGGCAAGGGCAGCAGCATGCTCCGAGTACCAAAAATACCTACTGCGTTCACCGACCCACCTGCTGAGCGTGGTGATTATGTAAATTCCTTCCTTTTTGGGCTTCCGCAAAAAGCATAGGTCTTCACCTATGCTCAGCAGTGAACGTCATTCAGTTGAATCAATTATAGGTATTGAAATTAATTGCAAAAGTGGAATTATACCACACTTAGATTGTAGTAATAACTGACATGAAAATGCGCATCGTTTTCTGGAAACAGTAAGTCTAAATACAAGACCTACCTAGAGGCGTCGTATTGGTAGATCTAAGGCTGGTCTTGTCTGTTTCTCAATCAATTTCTTTTGGTTTAGTACTATAGTGAGCCAATAAAAACAAAGTTGGAAACCGTGTTCTTGGTCTTCAAATATTAAATAATTATAATGATAGAATTTTTGACCACTATAGGCAAAAACTAGTATAAATATTCTATATACTATAAACTATAAACTATTCGATTTGCATCTATACTATAGAGAGAGATCTGTACTATAGATATCTATATATATTACTACTATAGATAGCTATCTGAGTTTCAAAAACGTTGTATCGAAACATAGTACTTAAAGAAGGTTTAATACATTAAGAAATTACATATAAAGGAGTAGTAGAATTAATTCAGACATCTCAAAGTGTTAAACGTAACCGCCAACCAGTCCATATATAGCAACATTAATTTTTGTTGAGTAACATATAAAACCGGGTGACACGATTAAAGAGGATTACTCACGGATATGAGAAAAAACTCTTTCAACCCGTATATAATCAAAGTGGGAACGGTTAGTTAAAAATCCAACAGCACGTTTTGACAGCCCGAATTTCGACTGCGGTCGGGGCGAGCTTAGAGGATTTATTTGAATTCAGAACATTTTATAAAATTATTACGAGCCGTTCTAAATTTGAAATTTAAAAAGCCACAGCTGGCTCTATATCTCTCTGTTAGTCCCTGTCTGAACCTTTGTGACGAACGGAGTTTTATTGCAAACATTAATTTCGAACAAAACTTTTCGAATGTTCTTATAATTCTATGTTATAATCGAATGTTCTTCTAAATAATTTTAGATACTTCCAGCAAACTATTAAAGATAAGAAGTAGGCAAAGTACTTACTATACACCAGCTTTTAGTGTTGAACACTTTACTAAAGTAAAATGAATTCCCTTTAAATGCAAAAAAAAACATAATGTAAAAATTCTAACATAGCTTAAAAATGAACTATTAGTATTGTTAGTATTATTGTTAGTGTTGTGTGTTGTGACTATAATAAATATAAAGACCAAACGGGGGTAGTTCATCAAAATACCCCTCAACGCAGCAGGCGACGCCGCGCACCGCCAGTCAGCCCGTGACCACGGTTGGTGAAACCCAGCCGAAACGTCGGGATAGGAAGAAAAAAAACCAAAGGTAACGCGTAAAAACCCGTCAAAATTAACTGATTTTAAATATTAGTATTGTTTACCTCTGTTCAAATAATTACTTCAGTATTCGAGTCATTCAATTTAAATTGAATATCCGGGTTCTTCAAGTAGGTATCTGCATCGACTTACGTATAATCAATAAAATTTCAAACCCACTATTTTCATTTGTATTAATGTCATTTCCATCCATCCATGCAACCATAAGACGTCCACTGATGGATATACATCTCCCCCAAATAGGAGGTGATTGCAGTAATCGCTATAATAGGCAGGTGGCTTGGCTATCGCAGTAGGTTTTTGTGGTACTCAGAAGATGTTGCTGCCCATCCCATGGTTTATATCCTTTAGTCGCCTTTTACCACACCCACGGAAAGATATAGAGGTGGTAGTACTTACTATTCTGAGCCGGCACCACACGTCACTTAAATTTTAATATTTTTTTTGTGGACAAACGATTCTTGGTTGTATTTTAGATGCCAAGATGTATTTTTACACATATTTTAATGAGTATCAGTACCGTCTAATAAATAACATTGGTACAATACGAATTATGTAAGCGAATTATCAACGTACATTTTCAATTCCTAAAAATGTGGCATGAAATATCATGATAACATTTTTACTGCGATTTTAACTAGTATTTTTATATGAACTTATTCTTATTAATGCTTAGTATCCATCAGACTACTGTAGTGAAATATCAATTTAAAGTTTAGAAATACGTCAAAGCCACCGGCTAGTCTTAAAATAAATCATTCAAAGCAAATAGCCCACCGCTAAACGATCCATAAAATTCTCTTTGAGGCCCGCGTTCTGTAATGATTTGAGGTGTACGAATGAATAAAAATATTAAAATAAGTTATATTCGGACATTGACGAGGTCGATATGAATTCGATCAGGTTTATTGATATTTATTAGTTAAAACTATAAATCTGTATTTGTTTAGATAAAGAAAAAAATGAAATTATATTTACACGTTGAATCAAAGTTGCGATCAGAATGATGATCTCTACAAGATAATATCTTGGTGTGGGCGAAACCATTATCTCCAACGTTTTAATATGAAGTCAGTCGATAGTAATAAAATCAAGACGTAAGATTTCTAGAGCTGTTGTCCGTATGATGGCTATATAGCAGCAGAGAGCCTCTAGTTGTAACGCCACGCTCATTATGGTCTATACTTTATTAAGGCGACGTGTTGACACCATTTGCTATGCGCGCTTGCGTCTTGTATTCAAATGAGCATGTATACTGTTGAGCATCTTTAACATATATATTTTTATGATAAATAAATATCAAGATGTTGCAATCGTATTGAACTGTACATGAATAGCACAGCTATTCATAAACCTCTTAAAAAAGGATCTCAGGTTCAATTTAAGCGAAAAATAGGTTGCTATTCTTAAGAGCGGAAATGTTTAGCGTACAAGAGTTTTGTATTAACCATTCTCTTCTGATAAGAATGCAACATCGTAAGTATTACTATATTGAGGTAGAAATAGATGTAGCAATAGTGTTTCCGAAATCATACCATGCATAGATTCTATCAGTTTTGATAAGAATTACCAATTATTGAATTCTATTCCGAATTGTTATTACAAAAAGCCAGTATTTTTGCCTATATAAATATATCTATGTTTCTGGGATCTAAAAGCACTGGTTATCGTACAGAATCTTGCTTATCAAATAAAAAAGTAAAATCTCTTGAAGATTTAAATATTATTATGTTAAATTTCCCTATTATAGTAACAGCAGCAAGGATATATTTGTAGGTAATTAATCTATACTAATAATAAAATTTCACATTTTCGATTTTTGTGAAAAGAATTATTGCAAAAGGGCTAAAAGTAGGTAATTAAAAAAATACGGCATGATCATCATTTTTAGAAATATCTGTCTGTCTGTTTGTCTGTGCTGGTACCAATTAGAAAGTACTAAGTATATTTAAAAATATATAAATAAACCATATTCCGGGGTAACATCAAAACTTTATTGTATTAAAATCGGTCGACTCTATCACGACACGCGGCATTTTTAGTATGAAAAAAGAGTTTGTAAATAAATGCGTTTTAGTCTTATTTGATAACAAAACATTAATGGATTGATTAAAATTGAACAAAATGATATAATATATGTATAGTATATAAATAATAACTATCGAAGAACATAGTAAAAGAGAAAACAATATTTTGATATCTTTATACAATTTCTAAGCATTATAGCCGTAATTAAGGAATCATTTTATGGAAGTAGTGAACTGAATTTCAATTAATTATATCAATAGGTAAATATGAGGAGGAACATGACATTATTTAATTGTAACTATAATTAGACGGTTCTTGTTTATTTTTGATGACGAAGTGGTATGCATGAATGGTGATTACGTAAGTAAATTATCATTTCTGACGATTATTCATAGGTGGCGCTAAACCATTTTTTTTCATAATTTGAAATGTTCTGAAATATAAACTATGACGGGATGGGGCGCCTGAAAACCACGCGGGCACACAGCTAGTTTAAAAATAAAAAGGTTCCTAACTTGACTTTGTAAATTACAGGACAATACTTACCGAAAATGAAATAATTCCTTCACTTCGTTTGTTTTTGTTACAACGTATAAAGTAATAATAATACTTTTGTGTTTTAACGCTACACAGGAATTCAAACCCACATGGAACTCGACGCACAAAATTAGAGGTAATGCAAATAATAAAAAAATATATTTAGTAAAAATTGAGCAACGTATACGAGACGAACAGATATATAACTTTGTAAATGTAGATAATAAAACATCTCCTGACCTTTAAATTGATAAATGGAAAGACGTCTGCTATCAACACACGGAAAGCTCGAAACATTTCCATCTGGTTGACCGTGGTACCGTCCACCGGTCCAGTAATTCAATATGCCTTGATTTATGATATGGAAAACGATTTCTCTTCGTTAGGGGCCGAGGCATTTTTCGGTATGTAACTCGATACATGACTAGCTATTTTTTTCCAACAAAGATGGATGCGCGTTTCACACCCAACCTACATTTCACTAACAATTTTCATATTGGAACGTTTCCAAACGCGTATCGGTAAACCGATATCTGAAATTAATTATATTTTAATAATCTATGCAGATGAAGTTATTTATACCATTGGATATGATACGTATACATTGTTTTAAACCAATCCTTTATTTCAAGGTTTAAGGAGGTAAGTTAACATCAAATAAACTTAGTTCATAACAATATTGCGGATTAAATCGAAGCAAACCTTTCATTTTTATATTTTTATAAATAAGTTTAAATTTTATATTAAATTTGACAGCGTAGTTCTACATTTATATTCCTTCCATATTTATTCTTTATATCTTTTACGTGATTCTACAACAGCGTACAAACTAGTACAGGCTTCTGTTTCAACAAACCACCCAATAACTTTAAAAGCTAGACCAGACAATTATCATAAATCTAAAACACAGTATGTAGCGAGCATTACAAATAGCTGTGCAACTTCATCGGTCCTAGTTGTTTACCGAAGCGATGCGACGCGTTTCAGATATTGCGCGATGTTTCTGCGTTAACTTACTTCTTGTCTCTTAACTTTATCGTCTTATCAAGTTTTACTTTTCTCTGATATTACAACGAGTCTGTAGAGATATTACAACTATTTTGGTACAGTCAAAATATTATTATTCAATTACATGTCATCAGAAGCTCCATCGGTGATTATTTTGAGCGTTTTATACATGTTTATACATATAGTGGATTTCATTTTAATATCATCACTTGTTATCAGAGCTTACTAATTTTTTGAGGAATACTATGTTTTAACAACTAGTAATCTTGCTTGTGTTCTATGAAATATAACCTTATTAGTAACACTCTTCTTGTTACAGTGTCTTTCGAAGCGTCATAGTAGCAGTGATAGCCTTTTGTAGAGTATAGTATTATAGAACTATCTGTATGCTCGCGTTTAATTTTTTTTTTACTGAGTACAAATTTATTTGAATTTTAATTTTTTTATACGGAAACCTAATAATACTTCAAATTATGATTTTTGCTAATAACATAAATTAAGGAGATTTCTTATAAATTCAAATATTTGCCAGAAAAACTGTGTATTGAATCGGATTTTTCATGAGTGTTAATATATTTATGCGGAACCCTATTTATTTTCGAAAAACAAAAGCTTACGCGGAGTAAACTTTAGCTATCTACGAAAAAAAGTCCCGCCTAAGTCGGTTCGGCCGTTCCGGAGATAACCTTCTTTTTTTTTTTTGACGGGGGGAAATGCTTTTACGCACTACCCTTATCTATTGTATTTGGGGGATCAGAGTCCCCCAATTACAATAGATAAGGGGGCACTTCCGGAGATAACCTAGAGGAAACAGACGGACAAAAATTTCAAAAACTGTATTTTTTGTTATGTTATTTTGACATTACAAAAAGATACTTCAATTTTATATATTAGTATAGATGAGTCACAGAGTACGTCCATGATAAAATAAGTTGGAGCTGATGATTTAGTGAATTCCTGAAGTTATTTTACTGGATTTTACTTGCTGGTTTATAAATAACATTTCTGAAACTGTGAGCAATATTAATAAAAGTCTACAGACGAAAACTTTATTTGCTCCTTGCACACAAATGCTACTTAATATCCGTTGAATTCGTGTTCATATGAAACGTGAGTTTCAGACTTTATAAATCTGTCGTTTGCAGGTATCGTTTCTGCTATTTATTCGTTATTTATTTCTCAACGTATATAGCTTGTTATTTGAAATTTAACCTATTATCAACTTTGACGGCCTAATAATTCAAACAATTATAAAAGGCCAAAATTAAATAGATCCTGATTGAGTTGAAGTATAGTAATATAAGATGATTCAACACAACAACGAACCATGAGTATGATCATAGAACCAAAGATTAAAAACGAAACATTACATTATTTAGACGTATAAACAAGAATTGATGGAGCGATGATAGCGCAGAGGGTAGTGTGGCCCGGGTTTGATCCTCACATATCCGATTCTAAAATCGGCCTGAGCTTTCGGTGAAGGAAAACATTGTAAGGAAACCATAGCATGGCGGTAGAGCATTTTTTTTTTTATTGATGCCCGCCTGGGTAACTACCACCTTCAAGTGTGAAAATCTGTCGCCAAATACCAATAGGTGTGTTCCGCCAGCATCAGTTGAGAACCAGAGGCTTAGTGTGTTCACCATCCTGAACCACGACTTAACATCAGGTGAGATTGTGGTAAAAGCACCGAGCCGAGCGAGCGTGTAAAAAAAATACATTGACATACAATAATAAATTTTTTTGGTTCGCTCCTCTAAAATTTACTTCGTTTTAGCGAAATCAATTGTTGGATTTAAAGGTAAGCTTTTTATAGCTAGACGATTCGATAAATACATAACCTATTACTTATTTTACACTTTACTTTAGACAGAACATAAATAATGAATAGTTATTCTGTCTAGTTAATTAGGAAGAGAATTTTTGAAGAAAGGAGTACACTTTTTTCTCCCACAGTTTACCTTCATCACCTATTTGTTTTAGAATTAGAGACTGCTTTCGCATTATATATACTCCCTAGCAGGCCCGGGTCATCCTAATTAGAATCTGAAATCAAAGTCGACAAATATTGAGCTAAAAGATGTTTCATATTTATTAGTCTTAACATGAAGTAATTTTAAATTTTCTTGGTTTTCGCCCACGAAAGTGAATAAAGAAAAGCTCTTGTATATTTATAGTTTGTTAAGGCTAAAAGTCTATGTAGGTGGGCGCTGAAATGCACGGCGACAAATTCCATCCTTTTTCTTTTTATATGTCTTCTCTTTTCTTACCCCTTCCCCTCTCTCCGCTGTGTAATAAGTCGAGTGTTTTTAAATTTGAACGACGCATCTCGAGAACAACAAATTTATTATAAAAATACTTTTAATTGCCCGTTTGCTGGATATTAGAGTTTTACAGTGTCGTCGAGTGTGTATGATGTATTTACACAAATAGGAGGCCTCCTAACGACGGAGAACAGCATACCAGTCCCATCTTTCCATACTCCATACTTCATTGTCGCCATGCAGAGTTTTCGTGCAGTACACAATTAAACTAATATTTTTGAACCTTAAAAGAAACAACGCGAACATAGTTGATTTGGTATACTAATGGACTTTGGTAGCAAAAATACTCTTTTATTTGAACGTTTAATGGGATTAATAAAGATCCTTTTTATAAAGTATTACAATGTTAACACGAAAAAAGCAGGTAGTTTAAAAATAAATTCACCTGCGCTGAATTTACTCGAGCCAGACTGACGGGTAAACAAAAGTTTAAAAATATTTGTTTGTGCTTCGGCGCGTTTTGGATTAAAAAAGTAAATGGAATAACGATTCCATATTTGGAATCTTTTTAATAATAAATACATTAGGCATATACAAGTAATAATGATCCTTCCTACCAGTGAATGATTCTAAATTATAAAACATTGTATTCGGAGTTTATTATGAAAATACACATATCTTTATGAAGTTTTAAATTTCTTTAACCTTTAGATATTAGTGTCATAATAGTTTATCTACCAAATGAAACGAAGCTAAAAATATTTGATCTATTCCAATAAAATCTTTTATAAATATATAGATGATTGATTATTGATATAAAAAAATCAAGATAGTCTTCATATATTTCTAAAAGGCAGAAACTAAGGCAGTCTTCAATAAATATAACACGGAACGTTGTGTTGCGACGGGGTTTTTTAATAAAGAGAAGACGCTTTAAAAGCGAGCAAATTTTGATACAAATGGAAATAATTTATACGAGTAACAATGTCTTTTATCAAAAAATTTACACATCAAGCAAGTGCGGTATCAGTTAACTAAAATAAATTTGAATTAACTTAAACCTCCTATTTTGGTCTAAAACATGTATTATTAAATTATATAAATAAAGTTATTGCAAAATGCCGTGCCTGTTCACGATTAAATATAAAAGATGAATAAAAGTTTAAAGGTTATTATATTTTAGGGTGTGAATAAAGGCGGCTAAATGTTTTACTGAGATAAAAAAAAAAACGATATAAAAATAATTTTAAATTTCTTAAGCATGCCAGACCAAGTCGCTGTAATATTTATGTTATTAAATTAAAATAGGTGTTGTTCAAAGAAATGATAATTATGATTTATACAGTCTCCTAATTAATGAATGGTTACAAGTGATGAAGGTATGAAATTTAAATTTATTTGTATGGTTAAATGTAAATGTGATTTCATGAAACTTCATAATCAAATTGGAATCCTTTATAATGACTTGTCGCGAGTAAGAAATCACATGGTTTCAAAGGACTTTATTTTTATTTTAGTGAAGGTACCGGGTACCGTTATTTTATTCTAATATAATTTTTGTATAAACACAATAATTAAAATGTATGCATACAACACATAGATCCAGTTTAAAATTTGTACATGAAATGATTAAATGATATTCCAATTTTTTTTCTACTACTAACATCTAGCAAAGATATTTCTTACAAATTCAAATCCCTGCCAGTAAAACTGCACGCATTGAGTGATTGACTCGGGTTTTATTCACAATTTCGTGAGATTTAAACAAACAGAGAGACAAAATTAAAAAAAAAACGTATTTTTGCTATAGGTATCGTTTATACATTCATAGGTATTCAGTAAAAAAATGTTATTTTGATATTACAAACAGACAATTCAATTTTATTTATTAGTATAGATTTAGATAATGGATAAGAAAAATCATTACTGGGAAACTGCACTGTGCGTGTTTAACTACGATTCTTGGCGAATTTATTCGTATTCAATGGATGTTTTATTGACTCACTTTTACCTCTGTCAAAAATTGCGGTTGGGAAAAGGACGGAGGAAAAATTTAAATAATTATCCCAGTGTATTACTTTACCCGGTAGAAAACGTCAACGGCGATGACCACTTAAATAAATCTGGGACAGACCATGGGCTTAATGAAAGGAAACAAGGTATCCTTGTAGAACCTTCAAAATTAAATTTGATAATTACTGAGGTTAACTGGTCAAAATGATATCGTTAACATCGTTTCTCCTTAGTAGAATATATTTACAATACACCATTCAATATAGCAACTTCTTTAAATATTTCTAAACCAATCAAATTTTTTACTTTTAATTTTCTGTGAATTTAATATCTGTATTTCGGTTGAAGAATGATGTCATTTTAAATTTTGTGAACATGAAGAATAGTAGAAAATAGAAAAAAATGACTACGAAACTAATATCAATATATTTATTTTTAATGAAGAGGCATGGTTGATAACCCGAACTGACAAACGAGGCATTCCGACTTAGATTTTAGAAATAGCAACCTATTGCGATTCTGTAAGAGGTTGATATATACTTAATGATGTCAAACGGTCTGTACTCTTACTTGCGACTTCAAGCTATAAGAAGAAGCTTATTTGTTATTCTCTTCCGGAGTTTTCTACTGTAGATCAAAGTACCATGACAGTCTACTACATACAAATGTATAAATATGCAAATATGGTAATTATTTTACATATATATGCTTCTGTCTCATGTTAGTAGGCAGTCTGGTACAGATACGTTTATCTATGTCAATCCTTGTATATTTACGCTGTCAACCTTGGCTATATATCAGTTTCGGCAATTTTCATTAATCCATTGTCTCTACGTATCCAAATTAACTAAGAATCCTTTTTTTTACCGGTTAGTAAAAAATAATAATTTTGAAAGTTCTATCAAGTTAACTACAAATTCCCATAATCGGGAGTTAAGAATTAACTTCAAAGTGAGGGTTGGGGCATTGTTAATATAAAATAGTGCTAAGTCTTGTTATACGTTATTATCTTCTGCTACATTTTTATTATCTAGATTCCACATTTTTATAACTTTAAATGGTATATATCTTTTGTAATGGATTCAACGAATGAGACGTGTCTACAGCAACAATAGTAAAACGTTAGCTTTCAAAGAATTAATATTAATTTAAACATGAAATAACGCGCGAAGAGAATTAGAACTTCTTTATCAAATATTTAAAACATATCAGATATTTAAACAACAGAGAAAACCATTTCAATGGTATTCCCTTTGTTCCGCAAATATGAAGCTTATATTTTGTAAGACAGCTTCTTAATAAGACTGCGAAAAAATCCTAACTTTTTAATTAATAAAAGCGGATTTGAAATGTTCCTCGCTGTCGGAAATATCTTTCATATATTTCTTATTTCGTTTTTAATCTAATAAACATCAAGATAACTTTGTATACGTTTATTTTTATGCGTTTTATATAGATACGATGTTTATTATACGAGTGATTGTTTTCCATTATGAAATGATTAGATTTTGTTTTGTTTATCGCCTTGTTTTAGCAAGTTATTTTAATGTTTTGTTTGGTGTAAGGTTTGATTTACTAAACAGTGGTAGCTTTGATTTCGGAAGTACTTTATCAGGACTTTTTTGTTTGACAGAACTACGAATTATGAAAGTCAATGCTAATCGCTGTATATGCAATACATTAACGGAAAAATAAGTTCGCAATTGGTAACTATTTATTTGTAACATAACATAACATAAGCTCACGCCTGTTATCTCCGAAGAGTTAGGCAAAGGTGAAATAGCGAACTACACCACCCACATTTCGCCGAGCTTAGGTTCCGTCCCAGATGTGACAGGGGGCGAGCGTGTCGCCATATCGGGCATAATTTCAGACTCCGGGATGATACTGAGTAGAAAAACCCAATATCACTTGACCCGACCAGGGAATGGAACCCGAGACCTCAGAACGACAGCCGTACCGTAATACAACTGCGCCACCGAGGCACAACAAACGTAAAATTAATGCAATCTTACTAATAAAGGATAATATGTGGATCGTCCATTAATAACATAACTATGATTAAGTAGTTAGATGATTTGATATGACAATTGAAAGATAAAAATCACAGATAATTTTCTCTATTACCTTATTTTGATATAATTAGTTATAAATTATTTAAAAGTTTTGTTAAAAGGATTGGAAATACAACTAAATTAGCTTCGTTATTTTTTAAATCGCTATGTTAGATATCGTACAATTTCATTAGAGATACAAATGAATTTGAGAAAAACACTTGTTGCATTTTAAATACAAAAAAAAAAACTTTTACATAATTATCTATTTTTGTTCCAGTAAAATCACAATCCATTTAAATAGGAAAGGTTAAACTTTCGACTCATTGTAAATGTAAATATGAACTACAAAGTGGAAACTTTTTCACGTGCAAGCCTGTCGACGTTTATATTTACTTTGTAAAAATATAATACCGGATTCTTTAAATTTTATTTTACAAAAAACTAGGAATACAACATAATAAATCTCAGTACAATATCTGCTTGCTTTAGAATAAATAGACGACATTGTGTATTCAAATTTGTCTGAATTAAAGTTCTTAACTATGTATTTCTATTGGAATATTATTAATACATGTTTAAATTTATTACGAGACTAATCTAGTCTAAAATTATTGCTAGATTATTTAACGTCATTGTTCTATGGCTATGCATACAACACACATATAGACATTCTATTCGTGATATTCAATACTGTCGAAGTGTCAGCATGATTGAACTGATGGAGTGCTGCCAAAACTCGGTAAGCGGCCAAAAAAAAAATAAACCACAATACACACCTAATGGAATATTTCTAGGCGGATTTGAATTTGAAATATTGCTATACGGTTTCTACGGTAAAGGTTTTTGCGCTCGGCATAAATATGATATGGGACGGTATCGTGCGCCGACTTGGGTATGAATGAGGGATTTATCAAATATTACATTTATCTAATAGGCTTAGTTCAGTAATTAATGGATGTTTCGTTTTGAGCCAATAGTTATGAATTAAGCTTTTACGATCATAGGTCGAATCTTATTTATTCATCTTTTAAATATTAAATAAAAGATTATAGAGAAAGGGATGCTTAATTGCTTTGGGGACGTGGAGAGGATGGATGAAATAAATTTACAAGGCGAGTGTAACTGGGCAAGTAAAGGTTGACCTATCTCGACTAGATATGTTTGTGTGTGCATAAAAACGCTCATAAAGCGAAAGATTGTGTCAGGAACATAGCAGGTGGATGAATGTAGTCTCACCCACCCTTATAGAAGTATGATGTATGTTTTGTTGAAACATGAGATTTTAAATCGAAAATAAAATAAAATCAAACTGGATATTTATAAACTGCCATAAACATTATTACTTTTCCCCAAAAGCAGGACGCTATAAAGTTCAAGCAATAAATCTAGATTCCAAAAAGCACACATTCACTTTTCCTGATATACATTTATCAAATTAACCTCTTCAGGAATTAATGAACATAAAACTATTTACAGGCCAAAATCAAGGAACTGTTATTTGCGAACAGCATAAAAGCATGTTGAACTAATGTCAGTGGACAAAAGTGAGGCGTTTAGTTCTAAGCTAGAAATATACTCCGGAAACATATGTTAGAGTTATGTTCTATCAGAAATACGATACAACACAAACAATGTCTCGCCTGCGGACGTATAACTGACAAACGGGGTCGCAATGAGACACCATGACTCATTGCGTAATTTTCTTGTATGAACATTAAAAACCAGTAGATATAATAGAAAAATTAAAACCTTTAAAATGAAATAAACTTATTTTGCTTAGTAAAACTCATGGAACTAGAAAAAAATACGTCGTACAGATAACGACAAAAAATAAAAGCGTTTTAATATGTAAAATATACTTTCACACTTATGTATATTATTGTATACAATTTTTTACAAATCTCGCGTTTTATTTATTTTTGTGATAATGTATTTATTTGTATGTCAATATTAATTTGTTTTTTTTTTTTATGTAAAAAGTCAGCAAATAGGCATTCGGGCCATCTGATGGTAAATGGTTACCGTCGACTATGGACAAGTGCAATACCAGAGGTATTACTATTGCATTACCGACCTTGGAGAGCCCCATGTCATAGCCCTTAGGGGGAAAACCGAGCTGGGTAACCCATTCCACAACGCTAGCGTACGCGACAAAAAAAGTTCTAGAATACCTTTGTGTTGTCGTGTTTCGGCTGGGTTTAAGTGTGTGGCGATGAGCTGCTAGTCAACGACGTAAAGTGCGAGCTTGGAACGGTGACGAGGGCACCATACCAAAGAGTTCCTCATAGCATTCCCCGTTGTACATACGGTAGAATACACAAAGAGAGCCAACATTTCTAAGAGATTCTAAGGTGTATAGGCCGCATGTTAGCTCGGGATCATCAACAATCCGAATAACTCGCCTTTGCACAGAATCACGTGGAGAGAGCTGGTAACCGGCACCGACCCAAATGTACGAGCAGTACTCCGTGTGGGGTAGGACTTGCACTGTGAACAGCACGATTCGTTCCTCTGGTGTGAAGTACTGCTTAGTTCTTTATTAAGAGTACTCATATCATCTATATAACAAATGTGAACATTCAGATGTTTATTTGAAATAATTCCCAAACGATTGAACCGATTTAAACGAAATTTGATATGGGAGAACCACTTCATTCATAGATATATTATTTCCTAATATAGAGTTAACCTTTCAATTAAGTCAACTGAGATGGAACAAGTATTAACTAGTATTATATTTAAAAACAAAATCAATTTTATGTTACAAATAAGGAAATCTAAGGATTTGTAATTTGTAGCAGAAATTAGTTTTAGTTTATATTTTTCAATAGTTCAATTCAATCATGAATATGTTGATAAAACTTTAAAAAGCACAAATCTTTACTAATAATTAAAATTGAAGTGTCTGTTTGTAATGTCGAAATAACAATTTTTTTATAAATACATATGAATGTATATCCGATGCCTACATCAAAAATACAATAAAATTTTTGTCTGTCTGTATGGTTGTTTGTTGCGGGTAATCTCCGGAACGACTGGACCGATTTTGACTTTTTTGGTAGATAGCTGAAGTTACTGCGCGTAACTATCCTAAGTTAATTTTGAACCCTAAGATTTGATTTTCGAAATAATTAAGGTTCCACGTAAAATAATTAAAACTTATAAAAAAATAATAAAATCTGAGTCAATGCACAGTTTTACGGGCAAAGGTTTGAATTTATAACAAATATTTTTACTTTATCTCAGTACTAAAAAATGTTAGGGAAATAATTAGGGTTGCATTTAAAAAATCATTAAAACGCAGTAAAGAACATCTGAAACGCGAGTGCAGCCGCGGGCGGAGAGCTAGTCTTTAAATATAATTATAAAACTACTTCAAACTCCTGATCAAACTGCGCTAGCAGATGCTATTATTACTTCTACAAATCTATAGTTCAAGTACATAGTCAATATTGCAAGAGGATTCACACAGACCCCTTTAAGCTGGAATTATGATAAATGTTTTTGAAAGGGTCCTTGTGAGATTTCAATAGGATCTCAATAGCGAATCTTCGGAAACGTCAAAGGTTCCGTTCAGAGCTACTCGTCCGGTAGTGCACTAAGCTGCAGTGGCTCTCAGAAACGGACACTAAAGCGGATTTTAGGTCGACCTCTGCCAGACGGAACACAAATTGTTTGCCGCTTTAAAGTTTATGGGAACCATTATTTATGTGGTCACTGAGACTCGTATATTAACAGTTTTTTTTTTACATATTTTTTTATGTTTTCAGTAATAAAGTTATACATGTTTTAAAACAACTAGTGTTCGTTCGGTAGTGGAAATAATAACTATTAAAAATGTGAAAAAATAAATTTACTAATTTATGGAGAAAAAGGCACACAAAGGAGAAAAAGGTCGGGTCAAGTGGTATTGGGTTTTTCTACTCGGTATCATCCCGGAGTTTGGAATTTGTGCTCGATATTACGATAGGCTCGCCCCCTGTCACATCTGGGACGGAACTAAGCTCGGCGAAATGTGGGTGGTGTAGGTCGCTACTTCACCTCTGCCTAACCCTTCGGAGATAACAGGCGTGAGCTTATGTTATGTTATATATTAAAACTCAAATAATCTAAGTATTTATTTAACTACTAGCAGAATGCGCGCGGTTGCGCCCGCGTTTCAAATGTTTATAGAAACCCTAATTTTTTTTCGGTACTAAGATAAAATAAAACAATTTCTTACAAATTCAAACACTCGTCAATGTAACTGTGCGTCGAATCGGAGTTTATTGGAAATGTCATGATTTTTCATGTTTTTTTTTTAAGCGGAACCCTAATTATTTTTGAGAACAAAAGTATCGTTATGCATCAGTACCTTCAGCGATCTAAAATAAAAGATCCGTCAAAATCGGCTCAGCCATTCCGGAACAATCCAGACAGACAACATTTTAAAAATTGGATTTTATTGGTATAGGTATCCGTATATACTATATACATTCATATGTATTTAGCAAGAAATTCTTATTTTGACATTACAAAACAAACACTTGAATTTTATACATATATTAGTATAGATGATAAATTTAGCCAAATATTTATTACTGTTGTAAGGGCAAAACCACACGCAAAACAACATTTTTCAGAATTTGATATATTTAACATTATAATTTGGACACAATATTATAAAATAAATGTGTATGATCATTGTGCCAACTCATATAACCTTATAGATTTATAAGTGCGGTCATATTATTCACAAATGTTTGAGGCTTAAACACGATCTTGGCAAGGAATCTCTGTCTTGTACCCACTATTTGAACGCAAGTACCGAGAAATGTTTACTATGTAAATACTTGAATTTTACAAATTCCTTTTGAGGTAATTCTAAAAAAATTATGGGTTCAGTAAGAAATTACCACTTTATTTCTAATACTAAATACAGATAAGTTCATTATTACGGGAAACTAAAATTACAAAGAAAATATTTTTTACCTAATTTTTTGTTTATAACCATACTCGAGGGCACTTTTTATACGTGACATAATATAGTTAAATATTGCAGGGTTAGTTTAATAATGTTTTATTACTATTATGTATTAAAATTGGTCTGATTCAAAACCAATGATATTTTATAATCACAATAAATTATGTAATCGTAACTATTCGAGTTTTACCTTACATTAACTGCATTTTTCGTTTCGTAGATAGTCACTAGAGTCACTACCTCCTACCTAATTTTGTGATCCTCTCATATCTTCAGTCATTGTCACTCATATGAATAAGTATGCAGTAACATGAAACAACAATAAAAATATTACAACAAGCTGTGTGCCCGCGTTTTATATGTTTTTCATTGCATTTTAATTTTTTTTTATACAAAACCATAATACATTTTTAGTACTAAGATAAAGTAAAAATATTTCTCATAAATTCAAGCGCTTGCCCGTAAAACTGTGCATTGGATCGGATTGTATTCAAATTTTTACGAGTTTTTTTACGCGAAACCCAAATTACTTTTGAAAATTAAAAATACCCCAAGTTACCCGAAGTAACTTCAGCTATCGAGCAAAAAAATTCCCGTCAAAATCGGTCAAGCCGTTCCGGAAATTACCCATTACAAAAAGACAGACAAAATTTGAATAATTGCATTTTAGGTTTAGGTATCATATATACAAAGTCTTCACCACCTCGGTATGACTACATGCAGATCGTCACTTTTGTTTTTATTATTTAATTATTTTTTGTTTTAAATTTGTTTATAACCTATTTTATATGTTTAGTGTTCTAAACTACATACTTACTTGTTACACATACCATTTACACATTCACGCTACACTCAAATTATCAATAATAATCCGCTACTCACTATTTAAGCTAAGAGAGTATTATTTATTTAAACTCAGTTCATACCAGTATTTTTGTTCTATTTTCGCTTTCAAGATCCGTTATTATAAATCGCTGTGTGTGCATTTTCATTAGTATGACATTTTCAGGAAAACTAGATATACCCACGACTATTTTTCAAAACCCTATCAACCAATTTACAATTAAAACTATTTCATTCCTTCTTGTTTCACTGGTGTGTACCAAAATACTTATTTTTATGATCAATGGCAAATGATATAATAAATTTGGACCTTGATACACTGAATATTACTAACTCATACTTATCCAATCCTGAAGAATGTATTAGAAACATAGGTGATCCTATCAATAGCTTAAAAATTATATCTTTAAATATTAGGAGTATCTACAAAAAATTTCTTACATTTGAATTATTTTTAACCAGGTTACATTTCGTATGTGACATAATTATTCTAACCGAATGTTGGCTTCATAAAGATAAAAATCCTCCTAATATGAAAGGCTTCACTCTTCATTCTACAAAAAATTGTAAAAACCAAAATGATGGAGTAGTTATTTATGTACGGGAATGTTTAAATCACAGTGTTCTTGAACCAATTTTTAATGGGGGCAATTGTCTAGTTGTTACATTGAAAAATGACACCGCAATTATAGGTATATATAGATCTCCATCCTATTATCATATTGATAGCTTTCTAAATTCACTAGAAATAATTACTAACGATCTCAAACTCTTCCCCAATATAATTGTAATAGGTGACATTAATATTGATATAGGATCTGACCCATTAAATAAAGACTCAACTAGCTATTTAAACCTAACTTCAGAATTGGGTTTATTTCCAGCTCACACAATTTCTACTCGTGGCAATAGTTGCCTTGATCATATTTTTCTAAAAACATCCCATCGATCTTTTTCTGTTGTAATAGATACCGACATCACAGACCATTTACCTGTTCTTCTTAGTATAAATAACCATACGCCCAAAATAAAACCGCCTAAACTCATTCGTAAGACTGATTGGAAATGTACATTAGATAAAATAAGAGAAATTAATTTCGACTTAGTTATTAATACTGATGATGCTAATATTAACGCTGAAAACTTTGTAAAAACGGTGTCAAGGGTTATAGAAGATCATACTAAACTGTGTAGTGTACCTAAAAAAGATCGGAGAATTGCACCATGGATTACTCCAGGTCTACTACGTTGTCTTAGAAATAGAGATAAACTGCGTAGCAAGTATCTACGAGATACAAATAATTTAGTAACAAAATCTACTTATGTCAGATACAGAACATATTGTAGAAATCTTATTACTAATATGAAAGCTAATTATGATAAAACAAAGATAGAGTCTAATTCTCATAACCCAAAAACAACCTGGGAATCCATTAAAGATATAATTAACATTTCTAATAAGTCTTCTGTACCCTTGGAATTACTAAATTCTCAACCAAATCCTGTTGACTCTCTTGAAACAATTAATTCATATTTTTCTAATATTGGACGTACCTTAGCTGAAAAGATTCTGCGTAATAACACCGTATTAGACAACATTATTAACAACACTAACTCTCCATCCAATTCTTTTGTTATCTTTCCTACAGATATGAATGAAATTAAAAGTATCATCAACTCTTTAAAACCTGATTCGGCTATAGGTTGGGATAATATCTCTTCCAAATTTTTGATTAAGGCCTGTAACTCTCTTGCGGGTCCTTTATCCACCTTATTTAATTCCTGTTTTGAACAAGGTAAATTTCCTTCTGTTTTTAAAAAATCCATCTTTCATCCTATCTATAAAGGTGGAGATAGACATCTTGTTGGTAACTATAGACCTATCTCTGTTCTACCAGCTCTTTCAAAAGTATTTGAGAAGTTATTAAATACTAGACTACTTAAATATTTGAATGACCATGATCTTCTTGCAAATGAACAGTATGGTTTTAGAACCGGTAGATCAACGGAAGATGCGGTGGCAGAGTTGTGCCGAGAGGTTATTACAGCACTTGATGCGAAACGTAAATGTATTGGAATATTTTTAGATCTAGCAAAAGCCTTTGACACAGTGTCGGTGCCCATTCTGATTAAGAAATTAGAATGTATAGGTATTCGTGGCGTAACTCTGCAACTTTTCTCCGATTTTGTGTCGAATCGAACTCAGCGAATTAGGATTGGCGACTAGACAAGTTCTGAAGTACTAATTAATTTCGGAGTCCCTCAAGGAAGTGTCCTTGGGCCAACACTCTTTCTCATATATATTAATGAGTTGTGTCGTATGAAGTTAGTAGACGCCCAAAATCTTTACCTACGCTGATGATACGGCATTAATTTTTCAAGGACACACCTGGACTGACACATATTCGGTAGCTGAGGCTGGATTATCCCAAGTAACCAATTGGTTACAAAATAACTTACTTACTTTGAACATCGAGAAGACTAAATACATAGCCTTTTCACTACGGCATTCAGGTACTCCACCTCCTTCGTCATTTATTAAGGTCCATAACTGTGATCTCTTCCATACAGTGCAATGTAATACATGCCCATATATTGAAAAAGTATGTCAACTCAAATATCTGGGCATAACTCTGGATGAACGTATGACATGGTCACCACACATCAATCTTCTCACCTCCAGAGTGAGGAAATTGATATGGGTTTTTAGAAAACTTCGGCGTGTAACAAATCCTGATTTATTAAAACTAATTTATGTTGCCATATGTCAGTCTATAATTACTTATTGTATTTCTGTTTGGGGAGGGGCTCATATATCACATTTGTTATCTTTAGAAAGAGCTCAGAGATCAGTTTTTTAAAGGTAATGTATTTTAAACCATTTCGCTACCCAACTCATGAACTTTATTCTTGTGCCAAAGTCCTCAGTGTACTTTTTATAACAAATTCAATTATTAGACAACACTCCAGGGTCGCGTTTGATCCGGAACTAATTACACTTAAACGAAGAAATGATTTAGTTTTCAAAATCCAAAAGTTCCGAACAAATTTCATAAATCAGCAATCTCTTTTTCTAGCACCACATTTATATAATAGAATAAATAAAGAATTATATATATATATACTCACTCAACACGCATATCTTGAAATTAAAACTTAAAAACTGGTTATCTGGTCTTAACTATGAGGATACAGAAGCTTTACTCCACATTATTATATAATATATAGGTATTTATTCTGGTTCTAAATTTAAACGACAAGGTAGTTTTTTTGTAATTGTAATTTTGTAATTTTGGAATGAAATTCTGATTTTACATTCGAATAAAGTAAGCTGTTTTAGTCGTGTCATCTAATTTATTTTACAATAGTTTAAACACACACATACAAATTCAATCACACAACCGATTATACCCACGCTGACTCGCAGCTCATACATACACAACACGAGTATATCTTTTATTATAAACCTGTAATGTTATAAAGAAAGGCACTGGATCCCGGGGCACAAAATATTTTTTTTTTTCCGGGTCCATTGCACCCTCTGATTTGTATTTGCATTTCATGAATAAAGATTTATTATTATTATTATTATTATATACATTCATATCTATTTAGTACAAAAATTTAATTTTGACATTACAAAAAGGCACTTCAATTTTATTTATTTGTACAGATTACAAGCCGGTCCGTTGAACTGTTATTGTCAAACGTACCGTATGTACTCGTTAACACAATTACAGTTCAGGATTTTCATCGGGTGTGTTTTCCCTCTACAATGGTTGCACGTTTCAGTCATATTGTTCCACGGGAATATGAATATTTGGAGCATAAGGGCTCTACGCCGATGTTCAGCGGATGTGCGATTATAAAAACGCAATAAAAGATTCCGATTAAACTCTTATCAATATTAAAAAAACCGGCTAAGTGCAAGTCGGACTCGCGCACCGAGGGTTCCGTACAAACCTGTAGGTATATAAGTAATAGTCATGGTATTTCTTTGCCTAACTAAATCCATAACATTACAATGTGGTAAGGTGGAGGAGCATAAATTTAAAACAAAGATCTCTTTATCATTACAGTAATCCTTTATTTTATATTAACACGTATCATTTATTTTATAATATAACTGAAATACTTACGCTAGCCTTGCAGCAGCCTTGCAAAAGAAGATATTTATTTACAAAGTTTTTTTAGTCACTATTTAGAAACATGGCTCAAAAATACTAATTAAGTATTAAATTTGAACCAAATCTGTAAATGATAACTTAAAAAGGTACCAAAAAATATTACCGCACTGAACATTGAATTTCAAAAAACGTTATCAATAGTTGTACTCCTTCGTGTAGTGCTAGTGTTTATTGACGGAAACTTGTTTATGGATGAAAAATATGTGGAAATTTAATTTTGAGGATTAATTCCAAAATCGATATTTTATTTATTACGTGATATAATTTAAAAAAAATCCTTTATGGGTGCTATTAAACGTTGCTTCATATTAAATTTCAAGATTCTAGGTCGACTGAAAGTATCCTTTAGGTTTTGATTCCCTTAAGAGTAATTGCGAGTTTCAAAATATGCGGCTTAAATTGCTGTTTCTTTTGATTCCGGTTGACATAGAAATTTAATTTTGTTACAGCTAAAAGGTATTATAGACCTGAGTAGGTATTTGATATGAATTTAAATTTAATACCTCTACGCGTTCATGATGTAACTAAAAATTTATGCTATTCGCAATTTTTCTTTATCTGTGCTATAAGACGTTGCTTCGTACCAAATTTCAAGATTCTAAGTTCACGGGAAGTACTCTGCAGGTTTTGATTCCCTTGTGTGTGTCAAAAATTTCCAGCATAAACGGCTGTATCTTTTGATTGCGTTGACTTAGAAGCTTACAGCTCCAAGGGACAGTAGACCTGAGTATTTGATGTGAATGTCAGTTTGATACCTCAACGCGATCGTGAGAAAAAGAGTCTTAACAGACGGACAACACAGTGATCCTATAAGGGTTCCGTTTTTTCCTTTTGAGTTACGGAACCCTAAAAATTGTAGTCTAAAGCGTATTTTCTTTTTTTTTTTAATTATTTGTGTGTCAATTTCGTCAATATTGTGATATGATTGTTTAAAGAAACGAATATTATTGATTGTGTGAAATGTTTCATATAGTATGAAAGAATATGAATATTGAAATACTACCGTTATAAATATAACTTATAGCTGTGTTACTTCATGATTATACGATGACAACAGATATACATGGACCATGCTTAAGTCATTAGCACAAGTTTCACATTATCCTAAAAACAAACGTACTGGATCAAATATACGTTCACACCCTCACCACTTCTATGTAATGTTAATGCATTTACGAAACTAACTGCTTTTTAGATTTTTTTCATATTTTGGTTTGATATATTTGTTATTTATTTTAAAAAGACAATGATAGGCGCTTATCGCACTGCATCTATAATAATAAGTTTAGTCTAAATCAAACCTAAACAAAACAACCATTAAATTCGGTAAAACAAACAAGACGTGTATGCACAAAGAGAACATTCCTATAGTCTTCACATTGCACAAATATAATATGAAGCTACTTACGTAGCTAAATATAATATGTATGGAACATAATTAATTTTAGGCTTATAGTATGATACTTTTCCGGAGCTAATCAGTCTGTTTCGATATATATGTTTAACATCTTCAAATTTCAACGTATAATCATGCCACTCGTTGAAATGACCATTTAATCATTATTATACTTTGTAAGAATGTAAATGTAAGAAAATACAACAAAATAACAGTAATAAAATTTAAAAGAATAGACTGAGAGTAGAGAAGTGTTATGAAATATTAGAAAATAGGTCATAAACGATTAGGTACACAAAAGAAATGATTTATTTATTATAATACATCTCGATGAGTTTTTATAATTAACGATGTCTTCTCTACTATCGCATGTTTAGTTGTCGCAAAATAATAATTTATTTCGACTGACTTAATAATTATCAATAAAAAACAACATCCCTACTTAATTTTATGTTATTTAAATGAACGATTGTCAGTTTTCTTGTGAAATTTCAAAAAAAAAAATAAAACAAGTTAAATGTACACGTATCAATCAGTAAATCATAAAATGTAATATTTGACCGCACGATACGCCTTACTGTAATAATCAAATGGTGTTCCATCTGATAACTTTGGACCAATTTGTAGTAAAAATAATCTTTTTACATGTCTAATAATGTCGCGATGACAAATTTTCAAAAGGGCTTCTAATTTTAAGACGAAGTTTGATGACTAGAAAATAAACAATTACAAATGTAGTGTGATGTGATAACAGGTTACTATGAGTAAAACGCAAAAATAATGCAATACGTATAGGTCCGTATTTCTGTAACAAATACAAATTCGAATGACAATCGCAATCGAGAAATCGCAAGTCTACTACCTATAGCACATAATAAGGCTTATATTAGACAAGTGTCGACCCATCGAAGCGTGAAAAGAACATATATATAATGGAGTGTCGTCATCTCATCGCCTGCAACTATTGAATGGTAACGAAGCGTACTTGATGCTGTACATAACTATCATATTATTTGATGAGTTTATTATTCAAGTACATGTTACTCCACATTAATGGCACGTTGTTTTGTCAGGATTTAATGTGAAAACAATTTATTTTAGATTTTGTTTTGTATGTTTTATATAGCAATGATAAAGGTATAAAATTCAATTTGATTGAGCTTTAATTCGTGTTTTATTGTTGTGACGCAAATTTAAGCAGTTTACTTGAATGTAGGTTATTTTTTTTTAATCCAAATAATTAATATCATTTTGTACTACTTATTTATAAATTGTTACAAAAAAAAAATGGAGTTGATTTAAATGGGTAACGAAATATAATATTGGTCACAAATCTTGAAACGGTTAACCAATATAGGAATATTAACGCAAAAGGCAGTAACGGGAAACTCAACTGTTGATATTTAAACTTAATGAAATTATACGTATACATATATTAATTACTAGAATAGACACTTCGTTTAGATTTCTACGCATATAGACGCATATAGGAAGAGGAGGTATATTACATGTGCTAAACTTTTTGTATATCGAAAGTCCAGATAGCTATATCTGTAAACGAATTATAAAAATACCATTTTATATTAATCGTATTTTATCACAGGGTGCAAATTTTTTATATTTTATTTGATACAATCAACAAGTTATATTGTAATATTGACAAATGATTCATAATCATTACTGAAAATATCAACGGCCAATATTCACCTAAAATGAATATATGAATTTTAAAGAAGCTAACAATTTGTCCATCCTGATATAATTGTCCTCGTGACAAAAAACAAACACGTGGGTATAAAATTAAATAGAGTTCATTACTTAGAAATACTTAAACCGCTATAACAATTCCACGTAATCAGGGACTAATTTTGTACGCATTACAAAAATAGAAAGTTTTTTGTTCTGAGTTGATTTTTTTTTCTTGTATATTTCGGAGCTTGAACGTAATTTTTCACAATTCCATAGATCTTTGGGAACGTAATTATTAAATAACTATTATTAATTATTGACAACTTTCCATTCCAAAGGACTTACAAAAATTACCCCACTACTTTTCGACGATATTTATTTTGAAACCTCATTATTGACTTAATTTGTTTTCAAAGCCTTTGAGATATCCCTTTTAAGATATTAAGAGAACACACAGATTGGATCCTGGGGATCCACTCAGGGCCTCATGCCAACGTTGCATCAGTGTCAGCAGTAGATTTCGTTTTCCTGAAACCAAACTGCCGACCATCCAAAATCTTGTCCACTATAAAAAAACCCTACTAGCTAATATAGGATTTTTTACACACATCTCATAGATGAATGTATATAAATTGCTATAAATTAAAATCAAAAAATTCTTTATTCAATTTGGTCCCTGAAAAGGCGCTTATGAACGTCAAAAAACTACCACCGGTTCAGAAAACAACCCAGTCGAGAAGAGCACAGGCAAGAAACTCGATCTGGTTTTTTTACATGTTTTTTTTTAAGTTATTAAAATTATACAATTTATAACAACAATAAACGGTTTTAGTGGAAGCATAAAGAGAGGTGTCACTTCCAGACATCACTATCGTTCACGTAATGATCCACCTGTATAATCCACCATCCATCCTGTACCCTGATATAATTTCCAACTTTAATAAACAAAAGTACCAATTTATTTAATCTTTATTATATTAAGGAAATGCCAGTTTCTATGCATCAAATAATATATTAGCCAAAAATGATGAAATATTGACAATCATGGATTTTATTTAAACAATCGTCAACGATATTTCAGAGTCTTGGGTGGGTTTCCAATTTCATAGAGGTAAAATTAAATTTAAAATGTACACGAATTTTTCAAAAGTAATGCAGCAATTTTGGTTATTTAACCCTTTGAGCACTAAACTGGCGTTTACGCCAGCTTTACATTGTTTTCCTATTGCCCCATTTTTATGGTTAAACTCCATAGAAAATAATGCATTGCACTTCAATAGTTTCACTAACATGCTTTGTAATATGTTATAATTTTAGGGATAAAATGTCAGCGTAGTTTAGTCATTTTCTAATCATGTTTATACGAATAATAATAATTAAGCAGTAGAGATTCTTTTAACTTAACGAAGAAACTATTTTATGAGTAATGTAAGTGATTGTTAATAACTTGAATATTTACTATTTTAAGCAAATTATTTTGATGTTTAATAGATTAGATATTTTCAATTTTAACTTAAAAGGTACTACTACTGTCAGGCAATATGTACGTAAATTATACATAGGATTTTTATTGAAGTGTTTTTTTTAAATAATGGAAATCGCGAATGATTGGTTGAGCTTATTTCATATTTTCTATTAATATTTAGTAGATAAATCAGTGGTTTGATACTCGAAAACTATGATAGTCATAGAAAAAAAACTACACTGATAGGTATTGAGATCAGAAACGTAGTCACGTTTATGTTTTATATAAAACATATTTTTGAAAGCACGTTAATAACTTCACTCTGTATATTTTCACAAAGGTCAGCATTTCACAACCAACTAGACAGCCTTCGCGGAAACTTTAAAAAGAAACCTAAATAGTATAATTGTTCACCGATGCTATAGAAAAAACTTGTTTCCCAACCTTTTAATGTTATTTTGCGTTTTGTAACAAAATGTCACGGGCAATAGGAAACCTTTAACTGCGTATTTCATTAAACCGTCAGTTCATAAGTAAAACAAAATAAAACTTGAAACAATGTTTAAAAGTTATTTACGGGATATATAGTTGAAAAGTCATACGGTATTCTAATGTTAAACTTCAAATATCAGTTATACTTTACTCATTACTGAATTACTTTTTCATAAATCAAATTTTACGCGGCCAGAGTCGCGGGTACAGCTAGTACACTAATATATTAAAACTACCTTACCTTATTGTGGGCGTAAGAATACACCAAGGAGGTAGAATCTTACCAGAGCTCCTCGTTTCATCCCACCTTCGGACTTGTTGAACTTTTTATATATCGAAATTCCAGATAGCTATCTCTATTCAACTAGTATAGACTTGTAGACATTTTATTTAATTTTTTCCTAGAACCACACCAACTCTCACTAAAGCTCAATCATATGACTGCCTCTAGTGATTCGTAACATAACTTTCTCACCTTGCCGAATAGAGCTACTTACAAATTGAAACTAATAAAATGAACTACTAAAAATCCAAAATGATTACAAAAATACCATTTAAAATTAATCGTATTTTATGACAGGGTGAAAATTATTTATTATTATTTTATTTGATACAATCAACAAGTTATATTGTAATATTGACAAATGATTCATAATCATTACTGAAAATATCAACGGCCAATATTCACCTAAAATGAACATATGAATTTTAAAGGAGCTAACAGTTGTAAATGATGATATTACTGATTGATTTCCAATTCGTGTTTGGCGAACCTTACTGTTTAGTATGAAGTAAGTATTTATTTATACAGACAAAATAAACAATACTGAGCTTATTTGTAGATAGCTCGTACATTATCTGCGATCGTTCCGGCCGATTGAGTTACAAATTGGTTTGTATCTAGATAAATTGTTATCTGCCCTGAAGGTATATAAGAAAATTAAGTTTTTTTGCGGAAACTGTCAGTAGGTATTTTGGTTTACATTTATTTACCTGTACTATTATTACACGAAACGTATAGATTTCGAGGTTATTTGTTCAAACGTTAACTGTGAGTCATGTATTGTTAATCCTATTACTAAGTTATCACGTAGCCAGTTTTCCATGTGCTTATGTTAAAACAAGGATAAATTCGCAATTTTTACGTACAAAAAATAATTTACTGGTACATTGTTTTACAAAATTTTGCTGACTTCAACAAAGTAAATTTTGATTGAAAAATAATCCTAAATATTACATGAAAATGTTAGTTTTGTTATGAAATTAAATTTTGACATACAAAAAGTTGTTTGAAGAAGTAGGTAAAATAATATCTTACAATTCTATTTTAATAAGATACTGTGGACTGCCAAAGTCTTGAACAAGTTTTCTGTTACCGACAAGGCAGGCGATTAAATCAAAAGTTTTCGAGACAAGGTTTTAGTTGACAGAATGAGGTTTTTTTCGTTTGTCATTTAAATATATAAAATGGGCTGAGAAGCGATAAAATTCTTGGTTATATGATGATAAAAATGCTTGAAGTTTTGATGACAATGCTAATCTATAGGTACTTACAAAAATAAAAGCCTAACGAGACGAAATCTGTACACTGCAGATATTTAAGAAAAAAATATTACGCGGAGCTTCAGAATCGACGACAGAACTCATTTAGATAGTTTTGAAAATGTTTGTCTGTCTATTTATTAATTTGCTCGCCAATCACGCAAAAACTACTGAACAAATTTCGATGAAAGTTGGTAATGACATATAGCGTATCCAGGCCGAGTACATAGGCAAATTGCAAATTATCTGAACTCCAAACGAGTAAATCCGCGGTCACAGTTAGTTTAAAATATCACTAATTGTTATAGGATCATTAAAACAAACTTAATAAATTTCGTTTTAAATATCTAAATTACAACTTTAGCATAAAACAATTTATTTTCTTTCATTAAAATAAATGTATAGCCGTGTTTAGAATAAAAATAATGTTATGTGCTATTTTAAACAAAACTTAATTACATGATTCTAAGTGATGCTTCCGGAACAACCCTATAAATGCTTCGCAACAGATTTTCAAAAATGAAAGTGGTAGCTAATCAGACGGATATAGGTAAATGCATTCTCTATGCCATGGTTTCCTCTTGATATTTTTCTTTACCTAAAGCGCAAACTCATTATAGAGTTGCAGAGGTAGGTTTGAACCTACGTCCTTCGACACGGAATCCAGCTTTACAACCAACTGCGCCATCATCACCTTGCAATATCTTACCTGTAACAAACAAAGTATAATATTAAAATATTGTAATATTAAGATATTATAGTAGATAAAACAAATAAAGTAAACATATAAAGTCTGGGTACTTTTTTATACATGCCATAAAAGGTCGTTGTCCTTCTTATAAAGCGAAAGCTCTTTACATTTACTAAAGGTGAAAACTCTAAAAAATCTTCACGACTTTTATCTATTAAACTTTCAAGACAAGAACGCCCTAACGGGACTATATATAATAATTCTATAAATCTTCGAACGAAAATATTAAGTAAAAGCAGGTACCTTAAATTTTTCTAATAGCTTTTACACGTGCAAGTATTAAAACAATATTTCTTTATTATTTTGTAGAACGGGATAAGTGATTGTTGTTAAAACGATGCGTATGAAGAATTGTTCAGTTAAAATTCGCAAGTACCCACCACTACACTCATATGCAAGCAAATCGACTACTGAGTTGAAAACAATAGTTAACCGCATCACCGCAACAAGCGGTTACAAAGGCCCCGCCGACGCGCAACAAAGTGTCAAGACGAGCCACTTTACAACTATAACCTTTTGTTCTCCTGTTAACTTAGTATTCTTCCACAGAGATATAGAGTGGAAATTCATTTCGTGAATATTTCTCAACATTATATTACACCAAAAGAATTTTGTTACCCATGTTAAACTTTTTCAGTTTTATTTTTTATCTATACTAATAAATAAAATTGAAGTGTCTGTTTGTAATGTCAAAATGATTATTTTTTTACTAAATAGATATGAATGTATATGCGATACCTATACCAAAAATACAATTTCTAAATTTTTGTCTGTCTGTCTGTTTGTTCCAGGTAATCCTCGGAACTGATTGGCGGATTTTGACGGGACTTTTTTTAGTAGATAGCTGTAATTACTCCGGGAAACTTAGGGTAAGTACTATTAGTTTTCGAAAATAATTAGGGTGCCGTGTAAAAAAATTAAAACTCTTAAAAAAAATAATAAAATCCTATTCAATGTACAGTTTCACGTGCAAGTGCTTGAATGCTTATGAGAAATATTTTTACTTTATCTTAGTTAAAAAAAAATTGGGTTCCGTATAAAACAAATATAACGCAGTGAAGAATATATGCAGCGCGGGCACTTAGCTAGTTATACCTATAGTTCAACGGTTTAGGTTGTTAACTAAATGTTATCAAGCGAGAGCTGACAAAAGATTCACATTGCGCAGCTTTCCAAAATGTGTTAAGTATTATGATATAGTTTAATCTAATGCAGTCGTCAATATCGTATCCTTATCGTCTTCATCATCATTGCCATCTTGCTCCCAATTCGTTACTAGTGGTCGGCGCAATTTGTCTTCTTCATACAACTAGTCATTCTCCCCTTTTGCTTTCATATTTTTTATACTCCATCCATCTTTTCTTTTGTGTATTCTCCCCATCCATCCCTCAAATTTCATAGTCCACCACTTTTTTCGTCACATGCGTTTCATCTCTTCATCTCTCAGAATCATGGCGCAGTGGTTACCTTTTATTACTACATGAAAGCTATCTATATATAATATTATTATATATGAAAAAAAGTCGGGTAAATACACTATTAAAAACTCAACCGCCTATATAACCGCCGTAGATCAACTATAAAAAAAACGGAAAATTTATGAAAAAATGTAAGAAGAAAATATATTTATTTTAAACACTTTTAATGGAACAGTTTGATGATTCTTGAGAACGGATTGAATAAGATTGATGAATATTTTTATTATTCTCTCGGATTCGAGAAGATTCCTCGCGCATTGGAAGAAAAACTAATTTATTGATTCTGAAATCACTGGGACAGCTAGAAATAGATAAAAAAGCCGTAGTAATGGATATACCTATAAAACACTATTCTAAAAAAATGGTTTAGTACAAATGTGTCACCTGTTTTTGAGACCTTCTGTTTGTTTACATTTAGTTAACTACCGAAACCGATAGAGTGCAAATTAACTCGAATGTTAAGTATACGCGATCTTCTTTATGTGTCCTATAAATTAATTAATTTTCACTGTATTTACCGTCACCCAGTAACAGATTAACAAAATGAGTTAACCAAGCGCACCTTAAATGGTAAGGGCCAGTATACGCGTAGAAATTTCAAGTTTATTTTACGACGACACGCCCGCGTCCTTCGTTTATACCGCGCAGTAGGAATAACTCTTTACGATTACGGCTCGCTTAAAAATGGACATTACGGGAAACATACGGGATACGGGAGAGTAAAACAAAAGTGATTCGAATGAGGTTAGAGCTTACAGACTTGTGCGGTAAATATAAATGATAACGGTTCACATTTTAAATTGTTTGCTTTAACTTTAACTTTTTTAAATAATATTCGGAGATCCGTTTGCCCCATCGGACATCGGTTCTACTAGCAATGTGCCCAACCCATTGGCACTTAAGTTTACCAATTCTTCGGGCATTGTCAGTCACTTTTGTTCTTCTGTGAATCTCCTCATTTCTGATTCGATCACGCAGGGAAATACCGAGCATAGCGCTCTCCATTGTCCTTTGGGTAACTTTGAGTTCTCTAATTAGGCCCATTGTATTGTTTTACTTTATTGAAATTGGAACGCAGGATAAGGATTTTTTAAAATGTTTATGAGGTAAAACACTATATAGACAGGCAATTATAAAACATTTTAGTGTATTTTTCTCTTCTGTATGTCAACCTATGTTTTTATTAGCAAGTATTGATGAGCTTCAGTGTTATTAAAAATATGTATTTGGAAACAGTTAGCTATTTTTCTTTAGAATTTCATTTTAGTTATTTAAGATCGAAAGTGATTTAGATGAAATAAAACAATAATATTTCATTTTTCTTTCATTTTCTTTTTAACTTCATTATTTCATTTTATATACGGAACCAAAATTATTTTCTTAAAAAAATGTAATCCTAAGAAAAAGTAAAATTAATTCTCATAAATTATAGCACTTGGCCGTAAAATTGTGCATCGAATCGGATTAAATTTATTTTTTTTAAGTTTTATTTTTTTACGTGGAGCCTTAATTATTTTCGCATATTACCCGGAGTAACTTCAGCTATCTACCAAAAAAGGTCCTGTCAAAATCGGTCCAGTCGTTGCAGAGATAACCTGAAACAGAAAGACAGACGAAAATTTTAAATATTGTGATTTTGGTATACGTATCGTATATATGTACATTCATATCTATTTAGTAAAAAAAATAATTTTGACATTACAAACAAACATTTCAATTTTGTTTATTAGTATAGATTATCAGCCCATAGTTACAGAATAACATATGATCATGTCAGCTAGTAGCGACCACATAATTATTACCTATAACTGTTTGTAAACATCAAACAAAATTTACTTTAAACGAAAACCAATAGATTGAACAATCATAAAATCATAATCACGCGTCAAAATTAATATAATAAACATGTCATCCGTCACTTTTCAAAACAAATATTTCGGATACAGGCATGTATTTACAGTAATGCCAGGTTTTTCGAATATAAACGCTATTTTATATCTGCTAAAGTATGCAATAGCGTGTACTACGTAGTTCTCCGAGTAACATTGTTAGCGACTGTAGAGTAAATATTTACTGGAAGCGTACAAATCTCGGGTGCTATTTGAACATACGATCGTCGGCTCGCTTATAATAATGATTTATAGCTTGTCGCTATATGGTGTCTTTGTGTGGACGCGTGTCTTTACTACGAATGAATAAATATAGCGTAACTCATACACAAAGTTATGAAATATTTATACGTCGTTATCTCACAATATACGAGTGTAAATCTCGGATGTTTATGTGAAGTGCGCAATGAACTAAGAACTTGAAGCTTTGTATTGATTTCTATAAATAATATAGAAGTGTTTTTTGAATAACTGTAATTATGTTTAAATTTAATTAGACTGGATATTTAATTGTGCCCGATATGGCGACAGGCTCGCCCCGTGTCACATCTGGAACGGAACTAAGCTTGTCAAAATGTGGGTGGTGTAGTTTGCTATTTCACCTCTGCCTAACCCTTCGCGGATAACAGGCGTGAGCTTATGTTATGTTTATATTTAATGTAACCCTTAACGATCTAGATTATTTTATATATAAACGTATCATACACCTAAAATAATCCACTAAAAACGATGGCATTAAGCAATACTACAAACTTTAACTATGACACCAATCATGTACTTGTACCGTCGCTTTTCGCGCCGCATTAATGTTCCCTCTTTCTGTCTCATATGCAAATCTAATTACGCATCTCGCTCTTGCATTTCGTAGTTATAATAGAATAAAATAAAATACCGTACTTACTCGTCGGAATAAACGTTTTCCCTTTCCTTTACAACAGCAGTATAATTCGTACATCTTCAATAAATACAGGACGTCGGTTTATTAATAGAATTATTATAGCTTGTTGTAGGGATTTAAAATCGCGACACGGGTGATATATCCAGAAGACAAGATAACGTTCGCGAACAGAACTTTTCCCCCTCAACAGAGACATCGAGTGTACTCGCGCCCACGGCCGTGTAACCATTATTCCCGCCGCCCTGGACCGGCGTCTAATTTTGATCCCGCTCACACTTCGGATCTCCCTCCGGCAGGTGCACAAGACGTGCTTCGATCCCCCATCTGGGGAAGATCTTGCAGCCGCTGTCAGCGCGATACAGTGACACTGCATGAACTAGTAATCGCACGCATCATACTGTACACTACACGCAAGGTACATAGGTTCTGTAAGCGACCTTTATTATTTTACAGGTTCACTAACCATTCGGTTACCGCGGGGCAAATTCCGCGAAATTTTTATAACGGGTAGTAGCTCGAACCGAGGTTCGTGCCAGTTTGGTGCCCTTGTGCTGGTTACTATTCATAGGCTGAGCGCCTCAAAGTTCGCTGAAGCTGTTAAGGCCCTTCCAGTCAACAGCGTTAGTTAGATAAAAAAGATGGTACCTGACTAAGTTAATGTGGGGCAATTACCTTACTTTTATGTTGCCAAACTGGATGATTTTTTTTTTTAAACTATTAAGCATTGAAAATAATTATATCTAAGAATTCTTAGAAAATACAAAAGGAACGTCTCTTAAGAAAATTAGTACTAGTAAGTTATATGCATGGAGAAATTCCAACAATATTACAATGAAAGCGTATGTATGTAAGGCTATTGAATCGTTTTACAACATCACTTCATCCCTTAACTCAACAATAAACTCATATTGCCCCACAAACGTTTACAGTGTCGTTTAAAAAGCTCACAACAAATCGCGTGCGCGCCGCACTATATGCCTTATTTGCCCATGTTACGACATCGATTTCGTTTTGATTGTAAACATCACTGCTCGTACGCAATATGAGCTTTTATATGCTCTCATATTGTATTTATCTCTTGTTTGGAAATATAATCTAATTAAAAAACCTTCTTTTTTTCGAACTAACTTCGTTAGACGCTACGGCACTTCAGGCACTCAGTCGAAAAAGTTAACAGCACAAGAGCACCAAAGTGGTAGGAATCTTCGTTTGACCGTTACCTGTGTTATTTTTTTATTTTATTTTATACACTATTTACATTCAATTGCGAGAGAATACGTTAATGCAGATTAAATGTTATAGAGAACTGTGTTCTTAATTACTTTACTTACGTTACGAAAAAGCCGAGATGCGTACAACTGTGGTGTTCCCTGATATTAGTTACCATTTTTGGAAAGAGTGCTCTAATTATTGATCACGAAACCCGGTGAAGTGTCAACGCCCTACAAGACGATCCTACATCTGCCATCACAAAAGACTTTAGATAGGTCTGAATTTGTTGTTCCCGGAAAGCGACGCGCTTTAACATGCTACTAAAACGGGGTTTTCACAAGTGTACGGTAGATGTGACAATCAGGTACAATAGTCCTTACCATCCGGCAAATAATATACAACATATTATTAATTTAAAAAAAAAAAAAACAGACTTTAAGATGTTTAAAAAAAATTCTTTGCCGTAGAAAATGATTGCGAGAGGTTTTATATTATGGGTGTATGCTATTTCATTAGGTCCTAAAAATAAAACAAAAAAGGCGACCGCTCTAAATGAACGATGTGCGACATTTAGCTATAAAGGGTAGGATACACAATATGTTGTAAAAAAGAGTAGCTGGTATACGCCCAACAATAATAACGAAATGGCGTTGATCTATTCTCAACTGCCTAACAATTTTATTTTACGTTTGCCTCTTATCTTCCTTATGTTAATTTTAGAAAGACCTTTTTTCATTGGTAAACTTTAATTTTTCAATTAATTGTTACGTTATAACCTTAACATGATTTGTGTTTGTATATAATATGATTTATTTTTAAGCTGCCACCTTCGAGTTTGAAAATCTTTCGACAAGCACCAATAGTTGTTCCGCCAGCCATCACTTAGAGTCTGTATCTCTAGGCTTAATATGTCTACCATACACATTTTACAATTATTTATAAAGTGAGATTGCGGTCAAAGCGCTGTACAGTATTAAAAAAAATGCAATGATAAAAGTCTTATTATTTATAAGAATTTTGTAGTCAACATAAAACTAAATACACTACGACAAACGGCAATGGTATACGATAATAGTAAATATGCATTAATGCGTTCATTGTATTAGTTGATTTACTGTGTTTAAACCGGAGCATAACGTGAGATCCGTAACATATTTCATAGTAGTAATCAACGCTAGTACATAAAACATTAAGTTACAATGTACAGTTTTATAGATTCATGGAAATTTTCGGACTGTAATAATGCGAGTTGACATTTAAGAGCACCGCCCACAAAACGTTCTAGACCAACAAATACTAAAATTATATTAGAAAATATCTCATAGTTTTCGATAGAAAATAATTCTTTTTATTTTGTGGATGGAATATTTACGTTCGGAGGACCAGTCGTTGATTAGAGGAATTTACAAAATACCGAGTAATTGTGTTGTAGTACTTCATATTATCCTCTGATATCTAGTTAATCCTAAATGCACATCGTCACATAATTTTTTACGTGAGGAAATCTGCTCATTGAATATGCTATGAAACAGAATCCTCACGAAAAGACTGTTTTGAAAAGGACAGTGTCAGGTTAGTGCACATTAAACTATTTGAATACTGACTAAAACCCACATAGGCTTGATTAGAGTCCACATGTCAGAGTTCCGGGTACTGTTTTATATTCTTTCGTTCTTCTTGACTACGCGAAGCATGGGAATTGGATCAGTTTACAGAGACCGATTACCCCAATAACCTTTACCGTGGTGAGCCTAGTCCTATGTTGTCTCAGACGATGTTACCAATCTTCTCAAACGAGCGAACAAGATTTAGCCAAGGCCTAGCACCTAGATCACCTATACAAGGCGTCCTAGCCTGCAATGTATAGAAGTTCTACGGATCCTTGGATCCTTTGGGTAGGAGGCTACATCAGTCAATAAGGAACCAATATACCTGTAAAGCTATAGAATTCTGGGACAAATTGCCAGGACAAAGGCATTCCAAAGAGCTTATCAGGGCATTCACTCAGCGCGTAGCTGAAGAAACCTTGATGCTCAGTAGAAATCAACTATACTAGTATCAGTGAGAGCACTGACTGTTGACTGACTGTTGCTTGAGCAACCATAAGAGAGTGCAGGATCTGTGAAATTACAGACGAAACACAAAGCACATCTTGTGTGAATATGATCCACTAATACCCATACGCAACCGAGTTCTGGGTAAGCATATGTTGCTTCCGAAGGAGGTACAGGCGCTCTCTGCCAAAAAAATCTACTGCTTAACGAGAATAGCCAGTGATAGAATAACTTTAATAATGTAGGGGCCATCACAGTATATCTTCTTAGGTTTGTTCAAGCCTGCATGGCCTCTTCCAGAATAATATTAAATACATCCGAAGCTTCAAGACTTCGAAATGTGCAGGGTGGAACACAGACCGACGGAGGTTAACTTGCCAACTGGATTACAACTCGTAAGACACAGTACAGTACAGTTTTTTTCGTTTAGACATAACACCCACATCGGAGCTCCATAGAGACCTACCAACGCGGTCCACACCTCTTAATCAATAAATTAGCAGTTAACGATTGTAAATGGTGACAATATACGTCTGCAACTTAACTATCGTATTTTTTTTAAATTTGTATTAACCATTTACATGATCAATATAAAATAAACTATTTTTGAAAGCTAGAGAGTCGTGAAAGTTTTAAGGTATTATTCAAATACCAAAAAATTTCTCTTTACTATTTGTTTTGACATAAAATAATATTGAATAATAAAAACTTGCTTTTCTCATCTAATATATTTTACTGTTTTTAATACAACACCATTATCTTTCTGCGTTTCTTTTTATATATTGTTCAACGCACCAAATAACATTAAAATTAAATAACATTCTGTAAAAATATGAGGTTCCTTTATTCGTTTTCGAGATTAATTTTCACAAGCAAAAAGTAAACGGCGTTTTGTGAGGAATTTCATTTTCAGCGCGACCATTATGAAGATTCTTAACGTATCTATAATTTATTTATTTTTTAAATCGAATTATGCAAAACGCACGTGCCGTGTAAGCAATGACGATAATTTATAATTGTATGAACGATTTTATTTTGCAGTAAATTCATTTAATTTTTAATTTTAACCGTTCGATTCCACGTACCGTTAGATATCAATGAATTAATCATATTTTCTTAATAAATTATTTTACAAAATAAACCAATATAAATAAATAACTTATTGGATTGTGTTTAACTTGATAATATTAAAAATATGGTTGATGTTACTTTGCTACTTCAGCTACAAATGACTTTTAAGCTGTCACATCTTTTGGAACCTGATTTGTTTATACTAATATGATTCAGTAGATATAGATAATAAATAGATGGATAGATAGATTGATACAAATAAATAGAAATTAATAAGTATATAATATCAATAGATGGATTATATTAAATAAATATTATAATAATTAATCAAATTAGAACTAATTCATCAGAATTTTAAAAGAATAATCAATAATTCTATATGGCAAATAAATATAAACTTAATAAATTAGATAATAAATTAATTAAATAAAATAAAAAAATTTCAAATAATATTTAAAATAATTTTAATATTTATTTTATTTATTATATATATTTATATATGTATTAATAATGTTTATTTATAAATTTAATATTTAAATTTAAAAAAAATATTTAAAATAAATAAAAACAAAAATTAAATAAAATAAATTTATAATAAAGAATATTACATAATAATTTACTTAATTCTAATTAAAATAAATAAGTAAAGAAAAAAATTTAATTGATAAATAATTACTATACAGTTTAAAGCGGAAGTAGTAAAGTAACATCAACCATATTATTTATAATGAATTTCCGCAAAGTATCGCCTTCATCAATCGAATAATAATTTTAATGCATTTATCGTATTAAATATGTATTGCAATTGTAAGCATTGTATCTATGAAATCTCAGAGAAATAAATGTTTAAAATGTCGATTATCCATAAAAATGAAACAATAGTAAAACAATGGAAAGCTGGCGTGAACGCCAGGTTAGTGCTCAAGGGGTTAAGCATTTAACGTTTCTACTATTTGTTACATCAATATGTATCTTAGGCATGAATAGGAGAATAATCTATAGTTAAAAATAGCTGGTAATTATAAAAATATAGTTTAAATGGTAAAATTCTTTATAGTCCGTATCCAAACTACATACGCGGTACATCCTTACGCCTGAAGGAAAACACCTAAAATTTGCTAATGAGCAAAATTATAATGAGTATGTACGTATTCGATTACAATTTATGTAATTATTTTAGCCCAATTATAATTTATGCTTTTAATCAATACCCACTAATTCAGTATTGGGGTAATAATGTAACATATAAAATATGTAAAAAAAAAAAAAACTTTATATCAGTACCGATAATACGCCGGACGTTTCATAAAACGGTATGCATATAAATGCTAATAAAAATTTAATTTAAAACATATTTTTTTATTACAAAACTTCATTACTTTTTAGTAATATAACAATTGATTTTCCTATACGTAATAATAATAATGTTTAACAACTTTGTACGAGTATGTTGAAAAATAATAAACGTTTCTCGTAAAATTCTCAATTTACATTACACCTGCTATTCTGGTATTTCACTTCAAACGTTAATGTTTTGTTTGTTCGACGCAAAGAAAAAAAAAACTACGCCAACTGAAATGGCGCAACCGAGCTCATTAACCCCGAGCTCATTTGGAGGGCAAGTTGAGACTCTTCAATGGAAGGGGATGAGGGTATAGGAGTAAAAATGTTACACTAACCAACCTAGTTGCATTGTTAAGTACTATGTCATATTTATTTTACTATGCTATATTTGTTTTATCGTTACGTATTAAAATTATTTATGAAGTAGGTCATAATTTTAGTATCGGTCTGACTTACGACTATAAATTAAAGTTTTCGGTAAACCTGATGAAATTTAAAATAACGTTAAAATTGAAATTGTTTACTGCATTTTGTTTAGCTGCAATATGTTTGACTCGCACAGGCGTGTTTGCATTTTATTAATCGTCAACGTGTTTATTAATAAAATCTTCTAAACGAATAAAATTTTCATTTATATGTATGTCCTTTTTTTACGGGGGTAATGCATTTACGCACTACCCTTACCTATTGCATTAGTGAGACGGGAGTCCGCCAATGCAATAGGTAAGGGGGCACGGAGGGACGAACTCCGTGCCAGTGTGGGACTCACCCGGGCGTGAAGCGCCCGGAAATACCCACTAAAACCCCCCGGGGCCGTCCGCCGCATTTGGTCATTTATATGTCCTGACAAAATCAATCTGTGTATAACAGATTTTTAAGATTTATAAGACACGATCAATATTGTTTGTTTTTTTTTTTCATTTAAACACATCACGTACATTATGTCTTCATTGTAACTTATCGCTCCTATTCTAAGTGATTAATAGTAATATCACATCCTAAATTCTTATCCATATAAGATTGTTATCTACTCCGTACTCGAACGTAAGTAACGTTTCACATTCAGTAATATGTTTCAAAAGTTTTAAAAATAAAATGTTGTTACTTCCCCATAGTAAATATAGGGGCGTAAATATATGGGGAAAATTCATAAAAGAAAATCAGACTCGTTAACTGTACGCTCTGAAGCGTAATATGAAGTTAGCTGAATGGACTCTTAAGGCTAGGTGAGAGGTTTGGTCCAAAGAATTATTCGAGCGTATTACAAATAGCGACGCATTTATAAACTATTACCTATGTGGTAGATTTATAGTTATAAAATTCTATCCATATCATTGGGTATGCTTTTGTGAGTAATAAAATTCTATTCTCATGATGTTTATAAAACAATACTTATTAATATCATATAATATTAATATATTAAATCGCGGAAATATATAAATTAATTATTAATATATGTCATATAACATAAGACAAGTCTTCACACTCTATCAGTCGCTTAGACATTCAAACACACGATACTCACACGCACAACACATACAAGCGTCACAGCGTCAGCGTCAGACAATAGTGCCTTTTTTTTCTCCAACTCGTTTTAATATTCTAATTATATACCACTATAAAGTAATTGTGGAACCCTGTCTTAGGTTTAATTACTAAAAAATGTATGTTATTCTATATAGTTATGAATGCTGTTGGATTTCTTAGTAATAAATATATAAATAAATAGTTTTAAAGTTGTATTAGTAAATAGGCTTTGTAGTACAAGGTATTATGATTAACATATTATTACCAAACGTCGTGAAGCAGAAGAAATATGAAACCAAGATTAATGCAGCAGATATGAGAAGTCTAAGAAGTATAGCTGACATGAGTATGATAGATAAAATAAGGAATAGTGTGACAAGGTAACGTTGTGGTGTGGTAGAGGATGTAGTGACAAAGAAAGAGAAAGAGATGCTTAATTGGTTTGGGCATGTAGAAAAGGTGGATAAAAGAAGATTGAGATTCTGGAGAATGGCCAGCTCAAAAGTACCCGTAACCGAAAAGCATGTATGAAGACGCTTATGTAAGTAGAAGGAGCGAACTACGTGTTTCAGGATTGTAGCAAGTAGAAGGATGTAGTCTCTGCCTACTCCTATGAGAGAGAGGCGAGACGTTATGTATGTGACGCTATGGATTTAAATTTAAAGCTACGTGTCATAAAAAAATTCCCTACAATCTTATAACATGGACCAGTATCAAAAGGACCCTCATATAAAGCGTCGTATACAAAGGATGGGCGTTTTAATGAATCAAAGTTGTCGAGTGCGCTTTTGGTTGAATCAAAACGATTTTAACGAGTATTTTCTTGATCTCAGACGATTGGACATCCGCACATCAAAACTCGAGAGGAATACAAACACAATTTGCGAGAACGGATTTTGACGGGTTTAAATTTAGAATATTTGCGTTAATATTTAGCAAAGGTGATTGAAGATCATTCAACAAGAATAAAATGAATGCTAATTAGAAATATATAAAATTAACGCGTGGTGTTATACTTGAGATAAAATTATACAGAAAGTTATTACTGTAGCCATCCGGTTTATTGTTCAGAGAACATATTTAAAGTATAAGAGATAACACAAACTAAATAATCGTGACGCTATGAGCGTGAGAGTCAATTCACTGTTTTAATGTGGCGTTACAGTAAACATCAAAGACTGATTGTAATACCTAATATTATTCTATAAATGAATACTAGCTGTGCTTTATTATTATATTATTATATCATAATTGTTAATAGTATTATAATTTACAATAATTTAAACAATCAATAGTAAAGGCGATGTACCGAAAGAGGTCGTATTGTTGCTTATTTTTTGTCGACATCATTTACTATCATTACTTATTTCATATATTACATAATGTAGCGTAGTATATACTAAAACCTTTACCAAATAATGATTTAAATACTGAGTTTTTTTTATTAGTACTCGTCTTTTAATAACAAGGACTGTTCAAAACGTATAGGGTGGGTAATTTATCTGGAGTTATTATAAAAGATTTTGCTTTTTTTTGATAGCCTCGTAACTGTATATAAATAGCGCACGTAATGAGAGATGTGTTAATTGAATAAAACATATATTAATTAACTAGCTGTGCCCGCGACTTAGTCCGCAGTGTCTTTGGGTAGCATTTTAACTTATTTAGGCTAATTATTTTACAAATAAGACACATACGTATAAATACTTTAATGAACAATTTGCAGTGTTTCACTGGAAAGAGCTTATTAAATTATCAAAATACCCCTCAACGCAGCAGGCGAAGCTGCGTACCGCCAGTCAGCCGTGACCACGGTTGGTGAAACCCAGCCGAAACGTCGGGATAGAAAAAAAAGCAAAGGTAACGCGTGAAAACCCGTTTAAATTAAATTAACTTATTAAATTATTTAAGTATATAAGGTATAAAGTACTAATATGAGTTTATTTAAGTAGATTTTTACAAACTACGTTCTTTGTTTTCCCACCTTTTGCCCTCAGTATTCGCCCGCGTGTGGCACAACCGTCTGCATTCATGTGCTTGCCCGTTCGGGTAAGCACACTTAGGCATATTTCGATTTCCCCACCTACACCACGCCGTACCACGCCGCGCTCCGCCCCCGCAGCTGCACAGCGCTCATCATATACGGCGCGGTGCCTGGCAAGTTTCTTACTCGCGTTAATTTCAGTTTCACATTTTGTAATGACTCCTTAAATGTTACATAAGAATAGCTCTAATATTTTGTCTCTTATCGCAAACTTATAAAACATTGACATAAGCCTTATTCACATATTTCTATACAAACTTTCATTCCCTATTGGTGTACCCCTATTGTACACCTTAGAATGTAAAACTTTTACAAACTTTGAATTTCATATCTATTTGTATCGAATCAAATAAGTAAAAAATCTTCATTCTCCCATCTGCAGATTTTGTACCGTTAGTCTTTTGTTATATGTATAGGTTATCTATGTCTTGAATTTTCTAGAACAGTCCAAATTATTAAAAATAGTATAGCGCCGTCTGTGAATAATCATTAGAAATACATTTATAGTTTGCTTACGTAATCACCATTCGTAACACTTCGTCCCCCATGTCATCAAAAATAAACAAAAACTTAAACCGTCCATTTATAGTAAGAATGAAATAATATTTTGTTCCGCACCATATTTATCCTATTGATATCATAATTGAAAGTCAATTTCATATAATGACTCTCTACATACAACACCTAGAATTCCTAGATATTAGGTATACAAAAATATCAACATATTGTTTGCTCATTTATTATGTCTTAGAGATTAATTATTAATAAAATATACATTATTTCATAATATACTATACATTTTGTTCAATTTGAATCAATCCATAATTTTTATGTTCTCGAATAAAACTAAAACGAATTTACTAACTATCTCTTCTTTCTTACTAAAGTCGCCGTAGTATTATATTGTAGTCTTTAGTCGCCGCGTGTCATTCAAATTACTATAACTTTTTATAGAGTGGACCGATTTAATGAAACACAGTTTTGATGCTACCCCGGTATATACTTTATAATTATCTTTTTGAGTTTTTAAAATATACTTAGTGTTTTTTAATTGATGCCTGCACAGAGAGACAGACATTTCTAAAAATGATAGAAATGTGTTTAAACACCTATTTTTAGTCCCTTGCAATAATTATTTTCACAAAAATCGGAAATGTACAGACACGTGAATTTACAATTTTATTATTAATGTAGATATAGATCACAAAACAGTGCTAAGCAAAAATAAAAGAAAGAAATAACTTACACAGAAAACACTGAACTCCCTAGGCAAATAAAACGGTTTATTATACCTGGAGATAAATTATTTATGACCACTAAGACTTTAAGGTTGTCTCTGCCTTTAGAAACATTCTTGCAGACATTTACATCCATTAGCTTTCAATATTACAATGCACCGCACAAGATAGAAAACCAAGTTTTCGTAACCTGAAAAAAATTATTAAGAACTTTATTTCAAAAAACAGGTGGACAGAAAACATTCCGAACCGGCGTCTTAACTCTGTTATATGAAGTTATTGTAGGGTAAACAAAGGTATCTATAAAACCTACTATTGAATTTATTTGCATAACCCAGAAAACTGGGTTACATATATATAGGTACATTCTCTTAGTAAATATATATATATACTCTTCCGTTACAGTAACATAATAAAACACGATTCGATTCGCTTTCGTAAGAACAAATAAGACAAACTCATATTTATTTTTCGTTATCATTGATTTGACTCATGTTAAATGTTTTGTACTAATGCGCTAATAACTCATTATGAAACACATATAAAAAATTACATACATCACAGCATTTTCGAAAATTTTGTGATTAAAAAAAAGCAGCCTGCGGGATAAGGGGCACGGAGTGACGAGCTCCGTGCAGTGTGGGACTCACCCGGGCGAGAGTCGCCCGGAAATACGCACTAAAACCCCCCGGGGCCGTCCGCTGCATTTGGGATGGGGGCGACACGGGGTGGCTTTCGCAATCCTAAATAATACCTAGCAGATATACAATAATTATTTTTATTTATTTAGAAAACAAACGGTTAGTTTTTAGTTTTATTAAATTGCATAACAATTTTGCATAAACCATTCAAGTTTCCACTAAAATTATAATTACTGAAAATAAATATAACAATATTAATGCCTTTATATTAACAACCTATAATATTATGGCAAACACTAAAAGTTTAAAACTTTTCTCAGCATTTTTTTTTTAACTGATGGGACATGCAAATATATAAATCTTATTATACATATCGCATGCACGAAATAAATATGTGTTGTCCACATACCTAGTTCTTGCAACAGGGGTTTTAAAAAAGTAAGTAGTTTCCGGCATTAGGTCGAGGAACCCTAAAATTAATTTCACTAACAAGAAACGAGGAGTCTCTCTACTTGGTTTGCTATACTGTTTCTCTCGCAATTTTATAGGTCGTTCTGCTTTACTCTAACTATGCTACTTCAAAGCATTATTTTATAATTACAAAACAATTGTTTACAACAAATGTATTAGAAGACGTTGATTTGGTTAATAAAGGTTCAATTACAATGAGTCGATAGCAATCAATTGTTTAAATATACCAAAGTGATCTGAAGATCCTAATACGAATTGCATTTTTATTCACCTATAGGTATATGAAATGTTCCGAGATATTGAGAGAGGTATTTGGTGATTTATGCGCCAGTATTATAAAACTATTGTATTATTTATAGCTGAATGAATAGACGACGACCTGTGGGAAAATGCAAGAAAGAAATGATTGGAAAGATGTGTAGTTAATACGCTATGATACACTTTAATTAATAACAAATGACCAGTAAGATCTGATGATGAAGCTTAACTTAATAATTAAAGCATTTTAAACGCGTATCAAGAACCACTTCCATATATAACACACTAGATCCTATAAATGCAGTAGGGACACAAACAAATAAACTTTCGTTTACAAGATAGTGTGCTATATATACTTACAATAATTATCATACATAAAAATACATTTACGACGGCTTTGGGGTAAATTTGAATTTTGATATAGATTTTTTTCATATCGAAGAGTTATATGGAAATTTAGGGATATCAAAGATTATAAACCGAAATATAATTGTATTTGAATTATTTACATAACAATTTTACTTAGGATTAATTCATTTTAATTTCGCGAAATCGATAATTAATAATTAACAGATGGAGTAAAGTATTTTTCTAAATTTTCGCGTTACATATTTAAATGCAATTACTTAATGTGTCGAGTACCCATAAAAATGAAACAATAGAAAGACATTAGGAAAACAATGGAAAGCTGGCGTAAACGCCGGAAGGTTCTCAAGGGGTTAAAAACGGGTTTTCACGCGTTACTTTTCCTTTTTCCTATCCCGAAGTAAACATTCTAGTTGTCGAATATTTTTAAATAATTGCATTTAGATTGAGCAAATAAAAATAATTCATATCAAACACTATCATTTTGTAAAGAGAAACTAAAAAAAAAATAATAACAATTTTATGTTTCACACTTAGGTTATAATTTGCGTCCTGAAAAAAGACATTTTTTGACAACCATAGAACACCCACTGAATTACTCTCTGAAGCCTATACGATCTTTCCGTTGAGAAATGCTCAGAGAATATGTTTTCATGCGAGTTTTATACTACTTTGAAATGTTCTGCGCTTTATAGAGGAAAATACTATTCATAAATGAAGCAAAAGCACGAATAACATTTTTAAAATGCGCATTGCGTTAAAACATTTTTCAATATCGAGAAAAAAAACCTATTCACATAAAATAATTGTTTATAAATACGTGATCTGATTATGATTTTTTTTTTAGTTTTGTTTGATTGATCGGGACAAATCTTTGGACTGCTATTGCTTTGATGGTAAAAGATTTGTGGCATTTAATTATTTGTATCATTAATTATGTTTAAATTTTATTATTTGATAATAGAGTTTTACATTGTTTATTGTGAAATTAAAAGTGTTTATAACAATGCATTATGAAGGTGAAGTATTTTCACTTATTTTTAATAACAAGAGTTAATTTTGTGAATATAATTATTACGTTTAAAATTAATTGATTTTAGTTAATCATATACTGGAATTCAATAATTATATTATAGTTATTTCAAATTTGCTTATTTCAATATTAAGATTAATTCAGCTAAATCGTAAACGAATGAATTGTCGAAAACACTGCTTTAAATTCCTTACTTAAAGCAATAAAAATGTCAAGTCATACTGTATTTCACTGTACCTGGCTAGTACGACCCGGTAAATGTGAAGTTACAACTTATTGTGTTACAAAACTAATTTCAGTTCTAAACACGCTTGAGTAGAGCTGAATTTGGACTGCAATTTTGTAAAATAACAATTTGAGGTATTCTCAAGTGGTTCACAGGACATAGGTATTTCTTTGGGAACAAAATGTACTACACTTTTAGAAATATAAACGACAAAGGTTGTCGCGATTTGTGTTAGTATATTAATTATACACTTATATGAATAGTCATTTTTCCAGTAATTCCAATTTTCAACAATAAACAGAACGTTTATTGTTTTTTTTTTTTGTCAAAATGGTTCTTTTATACATAAAGAATATTCATCAATCGAATAAAGAATTAAAATATTAATTACAAAAAATACATATAGGTAAAAGTCAGTCTAAGTAGATCACGTAACAACCGTAATATAAACTCGAGCCATGAACATAATGTAAGCACCAACTTCCAACAATCTCAAGATAAATTATTCTTGTAAGGCCAAAGTTTTGATCAGACTTGACAATCGTGTACAATTTCGTTAAAAGCATATTACATATCCTTAATAGATAAGAAACAGATACGGTCACCACCTATTTTACTTGCAATGATACATTGAAATCTTCTGGGAACTACGCTTACATTTGACCTGGACGGGCAGAGATATCATCAGACAGAAAGCGCGTACAGGCCGATAATCATTTGTGAAAAGCTTGTAGCGTATTTTTAAGAATAAATTTTGACATGTAGCTATTGCGAAATTGTTGTATCTAACATCGCATCTAAAATACATTTTTACTATCTATAATATCTATAGATAGACCGGGTCTGAAATTTAAAAAAACAAAAGAGATTTGACAAGACTTCATTGTAGTTTTCCTAAGGTAGATAAGGAGATCCTTTTAGATTTTCTCGGGCAATGCACTCCGTATTTTATTTAATTCTTTAGGTAACTTCTCTTTCGCACTTATCGTTTACGTTAATTATCTAACCAAGATAACTAAACTGACGTATTTAAGATTGTGAAATTGATTAATACTGGTAAATAAAAATTTATATTTTACACGATATAGGCTTAATGTTTTGACCACAATCTCACCTGATATTAAGTGACGATGTAGTCTAGGATGGTAAACACACAAATATACTATTTGGCGACAGGTTTTCAAACTTGAGGGTGGTTAGCTAGTTACCCAGGCGGTCATTATTAGAAAATGCCCTTACCACCATGCTATGGTTTCCTCACGATATTTTCCTTCAACGAAAGATCAGGCTGATTTTAGTGTTAGATAGGTGGGCCTCGAATCCGCGTCTATTGACTTTATCTAATTAACTTATAGCGTTTTCACGATTTATATAATTTACTATGTCGTATATTTCAAAAGTATTACCGCATTAAATAAATTTACGACATTAAAAAGTAGATTTGATTTAGTTCTACCTAGTTAGTCATCGTCACAGGTTACTGTAATTCGTCATTAGAAGCAACTTAAATATGTAGCTGTATACATGATTCATAATAACATATCTTTCATATATTACTCATTTATGGTTTTGCACTTATATTTTTTTAGTAATGCAACAAGTTGGCGTTCACTATACCATAATTACTGAGACTATTGATGCTATTATATATTTTTACATTACATATATTATACGTCTAATCCCAAGACGTGATAACTTTAGAATTAAAAATTAATTTACTTAACTTATTAACTTTTTGACCATCCTATCCAAAACCACGTGTATTTATTGAAATTATCTAAATTTTTAGATTGTTACATTTCAAAGGAGTAATCAGTTATTTCTGCAAAATTTTGAAAATCGTTTCCTGACAACGGCGACTCAAGGCCAAACGCAGCTTTTTGATTCAGGCATCGCGCGTTCAACGAAATAAACATATACATAATATCTATCTGTAACTCCCTTATTGTCATGTTTCGGGATTTAGCCCTGCATTCAAGGCTCAATTGATTAAAGAATAATACATTAAGGAATAGTAAAATAAAGAACCTAACTTGAACTATGGAATAAGCAATACTTTAACATCAGAATTTCAAAAAATAGTCCAACAACAATCGAAATTCAAATCTATCAGAGTATCGCTTCCGTGTCACGGCTCTTTATTTCAGACTTATTCCAACTTCGCAATGTTATATAGATGATAATTCATGACCTCCCCACCGGCGGTATTGTTTCAGACGCGGCATTTGTTCACTCTCTCGACAATCGACAACCGTTTCCCGTTTTTGCTACGTCCGTATTTGCATCGGTTCATTGTTAAACCTCCCATCTGCCTCCTTGCGTTCAACCAGATTTTCTGTCGCTTTCACACTTGTTGAGCTGGTACGAGAGGCGATGAAGATTGAGCGATTCGCGAGCCCTATTTCAATTCAAACCTGTACGTCGTAGATAGTATGTGATTCAAATGTGAATCTATTTTCGAATGGGTAAAAGTTTGCCGATTCGTTTATGAGGTTTCATTGTAAGCATTGATGAGATATCTGAGTAATGGTGCATTTTATAAATGATTAAATATTTATAAAACGCATGCTTAAGTTTTTTTTATTAATCGGGCTAAAAATATATACATATGATATCACGCTTCTCTTCCGTAAAAAGACTACATCCTTGCTACGATTCTGAAACACGTCTTTTCTTCTAGTTTCATGAGCGATTTCATTCACGCACTTCGGTTACTGGTACTTTTGACTGCGGTCTTTCTTTAGAACGTCTTTGATCTAGTCGAGATAAGTTCATATAGGACGACCTTTACCAGCTTGCCCAGTGACACTCGCCTTGTAAATTTGTTTCGTCTTCTGTTATCCATCCTCTCCACATGTCAAAACTAAATAAGTGTCCGTTTCTTTGTCACTACATACTCTACCATGTTACAACGTTCCCTTAACACATTGTTTTTTACTTTATCCATAATTTTCACGCCACCTATTACAAAATTGTGTGTATTTTGAGAACAAATATAGATACGCGGCATATAATGGGTTCTTTTAGTGCAGTTCATACAAGAGTTCCTGCGCTTTGATTTAATTTTCCAAGTATCATTTCTACCATCCTAATTTTACATCCGGACACAAAACAGAAGCCGGTCTCGTATGAACGTGCGTAGTGCATCTAATAAACGAATATTAATGTTGTCTGGCCATCGGCCGATACCAGCCGCGTGGCACGAGGCCAAGCGGCCATGCCCGTTTTCTTTTATTAAGACAGATTTCGATTTTGTTTTGCCCTATTGACATTTAACCAGGGATCAGCTGTTGATTATTGAGTTTATTACAATTTATATACGTATACACTAAATTCACTTCAAATAAATTCCTAAACGAGACTAATACCGACTTAATAAAATACAGTATGAGGTAAATGAAGAGAAAGAAGCATATTGTAACGAAGGTGAGATTACTACAAATAAGAATGTATTGTGGGTTATAACAAAGCATAAGGTATTGTTTAATTGGCGATGGAAAAGATACAATAAACATTGATGAGGTAATTAAAATAGAATACTGCACCCTGCAGCGTATACTACACAAAAATAATAATAAGCAAAATAAAATACACATTTTTTTAAGACTAGTAATAAAAAATAATAAAAACGATTTATTGCGAAAAGAAATTACATTAAAATTAACATGGCAGTATATAATAATTTTGACAATAGGCTCAGCTGGTACTACGCGGTATTACCACATAGCGCTGATCTTCAGCCTGTCCCACCCAACCTCGATACATATTAAATAACTCACGTTGTGTGCAGTAAATGGCCTATATTTCTTTAACTTTGCCTGTAACGACTTCAGGATATAATAACGAAATTACAGTAGTCCCTTCATCGTTTATATCCGAAATACATACGAAGTACATAGAAGTAAAATATTCAACAATATTCTCTTTCTTGGATGTTTTTCGCCTGGTGAGAACATTATGGAATACGATTATCGATAAAGCACCTGACTGTATCTATATAAAACTCTAATAGCAGTATAAATCTTCTTGTTATAAGCTAGGAACTAGTTACTTAAAGGACACGACCTTCTTGATTAAGGCAAACTAAAGATCGTTTACTTGGTTAATTCTTCTAAGATCTTGTTGTATTAATTTTGGTAGCGGAACTTGGTTGTATGAACTAGCGTGGAGTTTAAGAGATACAATTGTAGTTAGTGTGTCGAGTACCCATAAAAATAAGACAATAGGAAAACAACAGAAAGCTGGCGTAAGCGCCAGGTAAGTGCACAAGAGGTTAAATACGCTTACATGCGTAATATAGTGTATCAAGTGAATACAATTGCCAAAACTTTCTCGAATTATGAACAAACATAAAACCGGCATTGCACGCATATCCTGTACGTTTGGACTCTTAATGGCCGTAGAATAGGTTTGTTTCCATTTCTTAACTTTCAGGATTGGCTTCGAGCCAAATGATCGATACATTTTGGCTTTAAGCCAGACCATCTGTCCGCACGAAAAAAGGGAAACAACTGTTTACGTGTACCACGTAATTTAACATTCGCCATTTGTGGAGGATGCTGATTAGCCCCATTTGTGTAAGTGGTTGGACCCTCGATTGTAGCGTCCGCCTCGAAAACGATGCCTAAATATGGCATTATTACGAACTTTGGCATTACGTTTGATGATCCCGTGCTGGTTTGATATGTTATTGTTTTAGGACGAAGTTTTGTTTTATATAAACGAATAAAACACTTGAAATAAATTTGCATGAAGTTGTTCATAATGACCATCTGGTAATTGGAATCAACAAACAAATAATAATAACAAAAATAATTTTCCTAACACGATACACCTAAAAAATCAAGAGGACGTAATATAAAAACTAGATTAATAATAGATTTAAGGATAGTAAAAATCTAATCATGACTCAATTAGAATATAGTTTGCAGTGAAAAGGTATAAACTACAACATAATAGATTTAATGTGTAATATGGTAAACATAGTTATTTCAGTGTGTTATTTTCAAAACAATAATTGCCGTGTGTGTGGCGGCTCTAGAATACCACCACTCCCCTTTCCTTTCCCGTGGGGTGTCGTAAGAGCGATAGAAGGGAAACATGGCTATACATGTACGCTGGGACCGTAGGTGGCGGTTAACCACCAAAAATAGCATCCCCAAGGAGGGTTGACATCAGGCAGTCGGCCGGTCGTAAAATAAATAGCCAAAACTTAAAGCAACATGGATTCGAAGAGGAACATGTTGCGCCGACCCCATATAAAAATGGGATAAGGGCAGGGAGATGATGATGTTCAAAACAATACATATTCAAATGTAATGTGTAATTGTAATAATAACGTTGCATGTGTACCTGACGATGTGCTTAGACAATTTATTTTTTATTATTACCCGGTAGTGTAACATTTTAGTGAAATTGTCAAAATTAATTTATTTATCGTTAATATATAAATGGTGATATTTGTAACTAATAACGACATCGAAGCAACGTTGAATATATTGTATACTGCCCTATGCTCCAGGAGTAAGAAATAGAAGAGGTATTTGATGTTACAATGACTTCCGAAACTTTATTTCTCCTTAAAAAAACAAATAGTTAAACAACTAAGGTGAGTTTTCATGCATTATAAAGCAAATTAGAAACATACATGATAGAGATATAAGGTAATTTTTTTAAAAGCGTATAACGTCTATTACGTACCTATTTGATAATCCCATCTTAACAAATCTTGTGTTTATTTATATCCGTCATAACATTATCATCAATTGACTTGTAAAATTATATGAGTTAACCTATAAAAGTTGTTAAATTTAATAATTCGAGTTCTCACAGATATTATTTTGTTAACATATATGTGAAGTTCTGAACATAATACATCACTATTGCATGTCAATCTCCCGCATCCGACCCGCTAGTCTATCGTCAGACCGTAAAATTAAAAACACAAATATACTTCGGGTCAATAGACACCGTAAGGACTTTGACTGACAGCCGCGACAATTTTAACCTTCATGGTAAAAATTGGAGAAACACATAAGAAACCTTAATAGGTATGTATAGATGAAAACCACTACTCAGTTTGTCTTATCAACTTGTGATACCTAGCTGTTAAGACTTTAGCGCCTGAATGCATTAAAAGCACCACATGCATAGTGAAGAACCCGCCAAAATGTGGAGTAAGGGTAGTTAATCAAAACGAAAGGTCTACGCGTAAAGAGCCCGTCATAATGAAGCCTATTAAGGCGCGTCGCGTTTCGAAATATTTATCCAAACCCTAGATATTTTATCTTTGGTAAAGAGTACGCGGAAAACCATCCATACGATGGACTCACCAGATTAAGTCTGCTCTGAGATAAGCATTAATGAGTGCAGTAGATTAACAGACGACTCAGATGTTTGGTGAAATATCGTTGGATGCGCAAGAACCAACACGTTTTTAATACGCCAGTTTGGTGATCTAAATGAGTTTAATTCGAACCTAAATTACGCTATACAAAACGAGCGACACAAATTATCCTCGTTTAGCTTCACTGTTAGATTTTCAAACACGAACATAACACGCATAGGTTATGTGAGGCACTTTGAGAGATTTAGAGTTTCCTTTAACTATCATAGGTTTAGTTAGAGTAAATTCCGTGAAATTTACGTCTCATTTAGCAGTCCGAACTGAGGTCCGTACCCTCTAATTTAGTACCCTTACGGTAGCTACCACTCACCCAGCTGAGTGCATTAAACGCTCGCAACAAAAGTTGTCAAGGCCCTTCAGGTTAACAGAAATTAGTCAGATTGAAAAAAAAAATGATATTCTAACCCACTGCTGTATAAACGTCTGCATCATATACAAAAATATTTGATTGTTTACAAAAAGCACCGTAACACCTCAGTTGACTATAATCACGGTCTGTGCAAGAAGGTCAAAATGTCTAGGAATTTAAATTAAAAGGATATATAAGCGTTTTAGACACGGAATGATTAAAAAAAACAATGTTTAAAAAAATGCGAAAGTTTAAAAAGTTATATTACTACGACTGTGAACATTCCAACGTTACTTTTACACATTGTAGTAACGAAAGAAATTCCTAACATAGCGCAATAACGGATTTAAGATATAAGTTAACTCCGAAACATTTTCTTCGTAGTGTGAACATAGAAGTTATTTCCTTCCATACAGATTAAATACTTTAGTTTACTTAACGTTTAAATGAAATATGGAACGCTTAATTTACAAAACCCTTTTAACAATGTTATTGGTTTCAACGATACATTATTTTGTATTTTAAGTATTAAATAAAAGAGGCGTCCAATCGAAATTATGTTATCGGGATCTAACGTCATCTATTCGTTGTCGTAGCGTATTTATATAATAAATTCATGCCAGACACAATGCAGTTAAAAAAAAAACCATACGGCATTCAAAACCAATTCCGGTTGTCGTTCGAAAATAGTTTTCAAATGTAGGTATTTTAATTCTTGTTTAATACAATGAAAATTAATCAAACTAGTGCTCGCCTGTAATCGAAATTCGACCATAACTCACTAAACTATTTGGCATCTGATGGTCAAGTTGTTAAACGAATGGTAGTGGAAGGGAATTTTATAATGTGCACCTGGCTAACTTTAAGTTTGAAATTTTATCGCCTAGTACCTACTGGCAGCAACATTTGAGATCATTGGTACACATATTAACAAGTAAATTACTACGCCTTAGTTTACTGAAAATCTTATGTTTCCGCAATAGTCATCACGCATAGGCGAGCTAAATTTCAAGAAAGTGATACTAATTTAAGGTATCATTAGGCATTTTGTAAAAATCTCTTGGGATTCCATATCTCTTAGGAATCCACTTAGGAAATCTGAAAACACTTTAATTTAACTGAAAGTATCACTACACCGGATTATGTATGCGAAAGGCGCGCTCCAGCATAGAAAGATATTAGGCCATATAACATGACACTTATGCGCAGTAGTATATACTTAAATGATCAATTTTTAACTGGCGCGTTGGAGATCAAATTATCAAACCCTTATGATACTAGGTGAGCCTATAATTTTGTTAGATACAATTTCTACAAATTACACTAGCGGCTTCTCTCGAGCTCATCAGAAAATTGAAAAACTTGTGAAAAAACTTTATACGCAATCCTTTTAGTAACAAATACGAATGAGTTAACGATTTTATCCAATCCTTAATCACATTCGAAGTCAAACACTTTGAAGCCATCAGAGGTGGTAGAATATAGATATTTTACTGACATTTCATTTGACGGGCAACGCGCGCACGTGTTTCCAATTGGGACACACTGAAATATCAGACAGGCTTCTTTACTAATTTGTAGATAAATATACGTGCGTTGATTATAGACCTAAATTGTATAAAACAAGATTAATAATAATATTTAGAACGTACATTAGAATCGGTATGAAATTTTGATTTGAATTTATAGAAGTAAATATATAAACAAAAAAAATTATAAAAAAGAAAGGAATGGTTAATTGATTCGCCACATGGAGAGGATTGATGAAAAAAAGAAGATTGATGAACCAGACTTACAAGCCGAGGGTGACTGGGCAAGTCGGTTAAGGTTGATCTAGGCGAACGCAACTCTACTAGATCAAGACCGTTTTAAAGAAAGGACATGTCAAATATACCCGGAACCGAAGCGATGATGGGGCAGTGGGTAGTGGTGCCGGATTCCACGACAGTGGACGCGGGTTTCAAACTCAGCTATCCAACTCTAAAATCAGTATGAGCTTTCGGTGAAGGAAACCATCGTGAGAAAATCATAGCATGGTGGTAGGGCATTTACTAACAAGGCCCGCCTGGGTAGCTTCCATCCTCAAGTTTAAAAATCTTTCGCCAAATACCAATAGGTGTGTTCCGGCAGCATCACTTGAGAACCATCTAGGCTGAGATGTGAACGTTGAGATGGATGTGTGTTGTCACAAGAATGGATAAAGTCAAGAATTAATATATAAGAGGGAGTTTGAAAGTTGCGGCAATGGTAAAAAAAGTTCAAATGGAATCTTTTGACGTGGTATGGACACGGTATAAAAAGAAATAGTGCATGTGGATAACACAGTAATAAAAAATGAAAGTTGAAGAATGGAGAAGTATAGAAGAAGATCAAAGAGAGTGTGAATGAATAAGGAATAAAAGGAATAAATGAACGTATAAAAGAAGAAAAGTGAGCTGAGAACAGGAAATGAGAACGCTGATGATAATGTAATAAATATCACAAAATAATATAGTACAATTTAATAACAATGATCAAACTTTTATTCCTTATCAAAACTATCCACAGTTAAGACCGTTTCATACTACATTTTGACTAGATAATGGTTAAGACATTCAAGGCATTAGAATTACTTTATAAAATACCAATTTTACTTATCAGTTATTATCCTCTTAGAAGCAAACAGGTGGTGTACGTACGACACATTCGAATTTCATTGTGTTCCGTACGTAAATGGGTCGGTCGCAGCTGATAGTAATAACTCGTCTTGCGTCGCTGTAAACTGTTAGAAGATTATCTGCATGGATTAATAGCTTGTCACAATTACTCATACACCTTGCACCTAGTAAGGAACATGTGGATAGAAATAAACGCTTTTAAATTGACTAATTATTCTACGATACGGAACTTTCAATGTTAAAATAACATTTGCGTTTATGTATTTATATAATAAACAGTTACATTTTAGAACACATTAGTAATTATCTGATACATTGTTAATTAATTATCATAAGCTACATCTTTACATTATTTTAATTCTATTACTCCTATTATTCTGCGTAGAATATTCTCGTCCGAGATACCGCAGTGTCTCAAGACAAAAATCGTCGAACAGTGTGTGTTGCCATTAGTGACTTATGACACAGAGACGTGATCGCTTACAATTGGGCTAATCGGAAAGCTCAAAGTTACCCAAAGGCCTATGGAGAGGGCTATGCTCAGAGTTTTCCTGCATGATCGAATCAGAAATGAGGAGATCCGCAGACGAACTAAAGTAACCGACACTGCCCGAAGAATTGCCAAACTGAAGTGGCAGTGAGCTGGGCACATAGCTCGTAGAACCGATGCCCGATGGCCAACGGATTCTCAAATGACTGCCGCGTACTGGAAGACGCAGCGTGGGTAGGCCCCCCATTAGGTGGACCGACGACCTGGTGAAGGTCGCGGGAGCCCGCTGGATGCCGGTGACACAAGAGCGGTCGTCGTGGAGATCTTTGGGGGAGACCTATGTCCAGCAGAGGGAGTTTTTCGGTTGATTGGATGGATGGATGGACACCTATTATTCTTAAATTTCGTACGAATAAAAAAATAACAGTTGCAGCTCATATTTTTCGAGTCAAGTAAACAGAGATAACTTAATATTGTATTATTTTTCAGTAGTACATAATTTGTAAAGTAACTCATATTTAAAATAAGTACTACCAATAGAACATAAAAGTACAATAGAAAATCGAAGGGCGAAATATTAAATTACAACACAAAAAGTTTAACACATTAACAAGTTCCAGTTGTCGCATCGCAGTCCAAATATAAACAGCGAAACGACGAAAAGTATTGTTTACTAAAAAAAAAAAATACTACAAACAATGAACGAATATTTCAGAATGGTCATTAAGCGAACGCGACTCGCTTCAGAGTTAAGGTAACAGCTGAGAACTATAATTCTTCTCCACAATGCGGGCACGTATCAATGTCTCGAGACGAATTAATTACAGTTAATCTGTTTTATACAAATGTACGTTGCAACAACTTCTTGTACTGACAATAAACGGAGGCATAGTAAAAATGCCGTAATAAATCTAAAGACTTTTACGATGGTCCAAGTTAAAATAATTTAAAATATTATTGTAAGCAATAAAATAAGACAAATACGATTATTCGTGTACCCCTTGTGAATATTTATTCTCAATAATGGATTTTGTTGAAAAATTGCAACGTTATAAACGTTTAGAATGCTTAACTTGCAAATACAATCAAAATATTGGTGAATGATGTTTCTATAAGAATTGTTTATTACCCATTGGAATGTATTAGTGTACCCAATAAAATTATTTATTGACAAATTCATAATTAATATGTTGGACTATGTGATAATATCCTTGAGGCTTACAGTGTGTATATAAAAATCGAATATATGTACGTAATCACATAGTTATTTTGAAATTGTCACCATTTACAAACGCGGGGAATATTTTAGTTTATTAGCACAAACATGTGTCTGATTTATAATTCTTTGAAATCATAGTTCTACTTTTAATTATCTGTGTAGATTAAATAAAAAAAAATTACATTAAAATAATGTACTAGAGAATTGATTCATGAATAATCCCAGAGAAAATTTACCAATGGGATATTCTATCTGCTAAGCCATACTCAGAATACTACAGTTCCTCTCTGAACTCAGTTCTACATTCAACGTTGACGATGTCAAATTATTTAATAAAAATTACTTTCCATTTATAGAGCTGAACGCTTAGTTTTTCGTAGAAGAATTATGGTTACACAGCTCCTGTTTAGTTTTGAATCGATACAATGACTTACGAGAATTGTCCCGAATGCCAGTTATTAAATTTTCCGTTTCGGAACATTTTTTATTAGAACATATTGTAGTTTCATAATTACCATGTTTCTAAAATTCATATGGACAGCTTTACATCTTACCTGCAAAATAGAGAAGTATAATTATAAACACAGTAAGTATATTTGTTTGCTACAGACATATCTAATTCGAGCAAAGATTTATACTCGCACAAAGAGATTTATGTGAATAGCCTTAGACTAAAATGTTGTCAAATGAAAACACAATTTTAAACGGCAGTTGACAAATGCCAACAGATTATAAATTTTCCTACAATATAGACAGTGAACTAATTAGTCACCATTGATTGGTCGGACAATAGACCCGCCTACTTACAATTGTTATATGTAACGCCCTACAAAAAAACTGGCACTGTTGCTAGGTGGCTAGTAAACAAGAAGGTCGATGTCCCACGAAAACCATGCTAAGCGATAAACCGATAATTCATGAAGCGTTACTTTCAATTACTTATAATGGAAACTATCAGTGAAGGTGTATGCTATGTGATTAAATTAGGTATGGTGATTTCTTTAAGTTACATATTTACATAATATTCATTAAATTACGTATGAGATTACCATGTGAAAAAGTTTAAAATTATATTTAAAAAAATAACCTATAAGTTTTTATCTGTTTCATAATGTAAATTACTATTCGAGATTTATAAATATTGTTTTTAATTAATTACATTCTTTATTTATATTAAATTGTAATATTAATTTTATATAAATTTAATGTAAACACTTTATACCAGAAAGTGCACTGAATTTATTTTATAGTTGCGCTTTCTGTTGCAATTTTCAAATGTGGAATTTTAATGATATTCATATTGAATTAATATTATCCATCAAAACGTGTTACCGCATTGTGTATTATAACAAAATATATATGCTTGGCAGAATTCCAGTTTGTTCAACGTAAAGAAGTTTTTGAACTAGTGAGAAATGTCTAAAGTGAGATTACGATCGGTTCGAGTGTCATTAGATTTCACTCATACGTAAAATATTGAGTGGAAGATCGTTCAGATTAGAGATATAACTTCGAAAGGTGGTATTGGATGTTTTAGGTGTAACAAAGCGAGATTGTGGTGAGATCGGAAGACTGATAGTTGTTATGCAATTATTAGAACTTTATCAAATCGTTTTAATTTTACTTTTATTTTACATTTTTGTCCCTATTTACTTTTGAATACAGTTTTATTTAGCATAACCGTACTTTCAATATACTTTTTGTAATACAATATATTATTGTATTTATTTGTCAATATAATTCTCGAGAACGATATAGGTTCCCATAAAGAGATAAATAAAAAAAAACGATCCCTTAAATGACAAATGTACCTAATCGTAGTTGTAAAATTTAAACGCGCAAAAAGCGTATTAGTAAAATTAAGGCAAATAGTAATTTTATTTAGCAAATTATATATACCATTTAAAACCGGCTGATTTTTTGAATAATAATTCTTCTTGGGATTAAAAATTATTATTGATAAATAAAAAAATACTGTTATATAACAGTATTAATAACGAAAATATACCTATTACATTAGTAGGGACATAAGAATATAAAAGATTTTGTTACATTCGTAACACAATAATTTAAGATTGTTATTGCTTATAAACTTTACAGCCAGCAATAATATAGGCAGATTTAACGAAGGCATTATAAGTCCACGTATCAGTGGGACAATGAGAATTTATTGGCGTTATTCTAAAGAAATGAAGATACATTGCAGCAACACGTAGGTAGGAGAGCGACACAACAAAACTAATCTATATATCTCTCAGTCTGTGGCTATGGTCCAACGATTCACCTGTTGCTTCGTTGTCTGTCCGCTGGACTTTAAAGAAATCTGCCATCACTGGAAATCGTCTGAGTAATCCTGTATCAGAGATTTTTTCTATTTGAAATGTCTCAGCCAAATGTATCTATACTAATATATAAAATTGAAGTGTCTAATGTCAAAATATTTGTTTTTTACTAAATGTATATGCGATATCCTATGCCAAAAATACAATGTTTTCTGTCTGTCTGTTTGTTCCGAGTTGTTTCCGGAACGGCTGGACCGATTTGACGGGACTTTATTGGTAGACAGCTGAAGTTACTCCGCGTAACTTTAGATTTTAGAAAATAATTTTGGCTCCGCGTGAAAAATTCAAATCCCATAAAAAATTGAAGAAAATCCGATTCAAGAACAGTTTTACGGGCAAGTATTTGAATTTATGAGAAATATTTTTACTTTATCACTACAGTTTTTTTAGGATATGAAACGCGGGTACACAGCTAGCATACAATAAATAAAATAAAATGCAATTATACAAAATGTTTGAAGAATTTATTTCAGACAACGCATAAATGTCTTCAGCTTAAAATTCCGCACTTATTATCGAGATTCTCTGATGTTACATATTAAGCAAAATTTAAACTTTTTATTAAACTGAATTCCGCAGCGCCGCAGTGATGACAGCCCGCTGTCAGCTCCCTTTTCTTGATCTTATGCACCCGAATCATCCATGTTCGGATAGAACCTGGATAAGTCGGAACGTGAGGGAGTTCAGCTCACTCATGTATCACTCCTTGAGGAACAAGCGAACTGTGTCTATGGTGTACTTCCTGTAGCGTACGTCTGTTAGGTCCTCCATCCACTTCTGAAAAAACGCCTTTGGCCCTCTGCTTCTCAATAACCGCCTCCGTATGGTAGAACCGGAGCCTACTACCAGTCCCCCTCGCTGCCGTGAACCGGTACACTGTCGTAAGGACAATTAAATTAAAATGTGTACTAAGGAATATAAATTAAAAACGAAATGAAAATAGTATAATGTTTATAAAAACCGAAGGCTCTCCCTTAGATAAAATATGTCTGAAAAATAATAAACCTGGCCAGCAAAGAAACCCATCCCATATAGCACTGTAATACTTTTTACCAGAATTTGTTGAACACTACGCCTGTATTGGTCATAGTAATTTTCCGGTCGTCTATGATCTTCGCTTGCCTGAAAAGTCTGCACGGTATAATGTAATAATGTTGCCGGATCTTTTATTGTCCATCAATTTACTCAATAAATTGCCCGTTGAGTATCGCTTGTTCTTCATCACCCATAGTGTGGTCTGATTACATTACTTTATATCATAATGTAATAACTGGTCTAAATATCGCTCCGTTATATATTATCTGACATCCTCTCCCAATGCATCGTATTATATCTATTTATTATATTTTATAATATTTTCACTTGAAATTTTGATGTTAACATTATCCTTTCCTTTTTCTTAATGCTATTAAAATTCTATTGTTTCTTGGCGTTCCAAATTTTCAAATTTTTAATGTTCTTTCTTAGACGGCCTCCTCAATGAATCCATTAAAACTCATGTTACATTGGCAGAGCGCACGCATAAGATATACTGACAGTTGGCATGAATAAACTAATAGAACACCTTTGGATTTTCTTAATAAATTAAATAAATGAATAAAATGAAGATATATAATAATAATATATAATAAATATTACAACAATAAATTATTTTAAAATCAATCATTACAACACAGCAGCGAGCACCTCCGCTTATAGCTTCCACGGCAGGGATCCTGCGAGCACACAGGCTGCAACCGCAGACACCGTGCGATATCCGTGTATCGCTCTTAGCGCTACCGTGCGCTGCGGACACGCAGCACACGGATATTATGAGCGCTAAGGGCGTCCGCCTACTCTGGTGCCCCGTAGACGGCAAAGCTGCGCATGACCCCTGCATAGAGCTGTCGGCACTTCCGGCCAGGTTCTCTTCCACGTTAGGGAGGAGCCGGACGTTAAATTGATGCATCATACTGGAACCAATTGAAAGTATGGTGGGACCAAACTGGCTAGTTACCAGATTCAAGTTTGAAAATGTGTCACTGCACACGTGTATTTCAGCTGCATCACTTGAGAGCCAGTATACTCTAGGATAACTATCAAAACATCTAAAAAGGAGGCAGATTATTAACTGAAGAAGTTCCACTAAATAACTTTACTAAATAGTATACTTTCGTTTTATAATTCTAAATCCTTGAACGTCACAAAAACACGTAAATGAAACAGAACCGTAAAAAGTGATAGTTAAAAATAATATAATGTTTCATACTATAGAAAAATATGTAAAAGATAATATATTTTTCTATTAGCAATAGGCTTAAAACCAATATTGAATAAAATTGATGTTAGTGAATACAAGTTTTTTCCATCGCATCAGATACATCGACTCAGACATTTACGAGAATCTACAAAGTAAATGTACATATATCTAGGCACTATATCTTGTTTAGGTAAGTTTCGGCTAGACGGGGAGAACCGTGAATAATAGAAATTGAAACGACGACCCTTCGTCGAGAGACTACAACTAAGAAACATACACAATACAATAAGGCTTGATAAGTAGGTATATTATTAATGTAGTTTTAGCAACATGCCAATTTACTAATGTGCCCTTAAAGTATTCTTATGCTGAAAAGTTTAGGACTTACTTACTGTGGCATATAATTTTATATAGTCATAATAAAATTTCAGGCTAAATTTAATTTCATGTGAATATACGTACGTACCTATAATCAATAAAATTACAACCCTAATCTATACTAATAAATAAAATTGAAGCGCAATTTTTCGAAATTTATATGTATAATGTAAGACAATAGAACCATTGCGCGATGTAGAATCATTCCAATAAATAAAATTGAAGTGTCTGTTTATGGTGTCAAAATTATTGTTTTTTACTAAATAGATATGAATGATATATATAGATATAAATAGATGGCTGGACCGATTTTAACGGGATTTTTTTTGGTAAATAGCTGAAGTTTTTAGCCAGGAGATTTTGCTTCCGGTTTAGAGATGCGAGGGTGATGCGTAAATGCATATCTTATGTAAAAAAGGGAACTTTTAATTTTCGAAAATAATTAGGGTACCGCGAAAAAAAAGCTCATAACAATTCGAATAAAATCCGATTCAATTGACAGTTTTACGGGTAAGTGCTGTAATTATGAGAAATATTTTTAGTATAAAGTAAAAATAAGCTAACTTTTAAGGAAAATAATTAGGGTTACGTATAAAACAAATTAAAACGCATTGAAGAATATATGAAACGCGGGCGCAGCCGCGGGCACACGACTAGTCTTAAATAAATTTATAATAATAAAGAAACCTTAATCATACAAAAACGTAACGTACGCCCATCTAATCACAATATAAGTGTTATAATTTATCAAAGATGCTAACCGATAAGAATAAGATTTTGTTTTTGGACAGGCTTTAATTTTTTTTTACACGTATTGCAGTCGAAATCAATTTGAAGAGGAAACACATAAAATTAAATTATAACAAAAATTTGAACTTTATATACTTTTTAAACTGATCATTACCATTTCCCTACCCTTATGTCATTTATTTGGGATCGTTTTAAAGCGATGATGGCCCAGTGGGTAGTGAAGACGGTTTCTGCGTAAATTGACGCGGGTTCGATTCCCACCTATCCATCTCTAAAAACATCCTGAGCTTTCGGTGAAGGAAAAGATCGTAAGGAAACTCCATAGCATGGTGGTAGGGCCTTTTCTAATGATGCCCGCCTAGGTGGCTACCACCCTCAAGTTTGAAAACCTGTCGCCAAACACCAATAGGTGACTTCTGGCAGCACCACTTGAGAATAAGTACCTCTAAGCTTCATGTGTTTACCATCCTGGACCATATTGTCACCTAACATCAGGTGAGGTTGTAATCAAAGCCCTGAGCCTATATCGTTTAAAAAAATGGGATCGGCGCAACATGTCTTCCTCTTCCATTCATCATTTTTTGAAATCATACCTATCATCTCATTAAATTAATATCATCGCAAAATTTTTCTGTTACAGTTATCTTAAACTACACTAAATTATAAATACGACTGAAAAAAAAAAAAAAAAAAAAAAGATTTTTCTTTTTCTAAGATTTCGTGACAGACAAACTTACAAATTGTTCTAATTAATTTATTAAAATGCCAAAAAACTACTTTGCTAATATACTTGATACTTGAATTATAATTGTATACATATGTTTTATAAATTTATTTTTATTTTATATTGAAAGTAATTGTTAGAAAATTAACACTGTTTAAAATTTATAATCCTATAAAATCACAGATGACGCAAACACACAGTCGGACAGTGAAAATTTCTGTGATCGTTCAATATTACCGACTATTATATAACTCGAGAAGTAATCAAGCTTACATCACTCGACTCGACTAATTTACAAAATTATAAATTTTACTAAACGAAAATTGTAACCAAACGTAGGCCTACGCTTGAAAAAAAAAAACATATCCGCAGCAGTCCCAAGGGATCCTTGATGGATATTATTAAAGGGGAAAGCTCGAAACACGTGAATTTCCGAGAGGACCGCGGGAGGGACCTTCTAAATTATCCCAAGACGAGTCTCGGAGGCTTTATATAAATGATATTTGGACTGAGACCAAGCGGAAACAAAGTGTGGTCGATGTAGGAAAAAACTTTTTTTTGCAATAAGGTATCGAGAACGTATATATACGTTATAATCAAATAGTACAATAATTTTCACTTTATAATAATACTACAGATATTTATAACTATAAAAGTGTGTTCATTTTTTCTTAAAAAGCTCTTGCTCAAGAATTATTTGTATGTATGTACTAATAAACCCATTTGTGATAACAAAATCATGTAAGAGTTTGATTTATGATAAAAATTGATAATAATTAAGATAATATATTGTTTCTTCCATTCCATCCTATGTCTCTAACATAACTCAGCATACAGTATTAATTTAATATTATTTAAAAATATATATATTTATATATATTTGATTAGCGACCAACCTCAACTTTTAACCTTAACGTTTCGGTTATGAGTATGTTTCGGTATAGTTAATTAAGAACCAGTCTCTAGTTATACTGTCTTTGGTTATATCATCAAGCGAGATTATGGTTTGAAAAAAATACATAGGTAAAATCTATTGTTTAGTGACTAGTAATACGCTTTGGCTTTAAGAGAACAATTTATAATAAGAATGATAAAAAATAAATAATCTAACTGGTATAAAATAAACAAAGCTTATAATTGGTGCAAAAAAGTAATCTATACTAATAAATTAAATTGAAGTGTCTGTTTGTAATGTCAATTTTTTTTACTGAATAGTTATGAATGTATATACGATACTTATAACAAAAATACGGTTTTTATAATTTTTGTCTGTCTGTCTGTTTGTAATGAGTAATCTCCGGAATTGCTGGACCGATTTTGACGGGACTTTTTTAGCTGAAGTTACTCCGGGTAGCCATAGGGTACTATTCATTTTCGAAACTAATTAGCGATCCGCGTATTAAAAACAAAACTCATAAAAATTGGAATAAAATCCATTTCAATTGATAGTTTTACGGACAAATGCTTGAATTTATGAGAAATATTTTTACTTTATCTTAGTACTAAAAAAATTATAAGGGTTCCGTATAAAAAAAAAATTAAAACGCAGTGAAGAATATCAGAAACGCGGGCGCAGCCGCGGGCAGACAGTTAGTATAAAATATAATGAATATAAATATAAAGAAATTGAATGGAAGGTAATTCATTTCTGTTCATAATAATTATGGTAATTACTACGTAACTACGATTGTAGCTCGATTGCTACGAAGCCTACGAAGTTACAACCTACACAGCGCTGTCGGTTAGAAAGCGTAGGTCTGGCTACGTGGAAACGAAAATAATTACAATATTCGTATTACTAAGATGTTTCATAAGTTTCAGATCTGGGAATCTATTTTTGTAAAATAAAATTAAGGCAATTGCCTGACATTCACTTGGTTATGTGCAGCCAGTGCATCATTACAAGCTTCTTGATTACAATTCATATTATATAATAATATATATCTGTATTACCCTACACTGTAGGCATTATAAAGCAGAGTAAAAATGTCTCTTATATGCGTAATTACTGGAATTTTCATTTATTTCATTCAATTATCACCACGCATGAGCGAGATGCGTATATTGATTTGCGTGTCAGAGTGACAGAGAGAACATAATCGCGGAGTGACGAGCGTCAGTGACAAGTACAATTTATTGACACGTTTATACGAGTAATTTGTAGGTACCAATAGTTTAAAGCCGCTGTTTTTAGTGAAATGTTTTAGGTGTATGACGTGTCTATACATAAATTCCATTGTATATTACCTATAATTTATCGTCATCCATCCATCTATCAATTCAACCGAAAGACGTCCACTGCTGGACATAGGTCTCCCCATAGATCTTCCCGACGACCGGTCTTGCGCCACCCGTATCCAGCGGATTCCCGCGACGTTCACCAGGTGGTCAGTCCACCTTGTGGGGGACTACCTGCGTTACGTCTTCCGGTGCGTGGTACCCATTCGAGAACCCGTTGGCCCCATCGGGCATTGGTTCTGCGAACAATGTGCCCAGCCCACTGCCACTTAAGTTTAGCAATTCTTCGGGCAATGTCGGTTACTTTGATTCTTCTGTGGATCTCCTCACCCCTGATTCGATCACGCAGTGAAACTCCAAGCATAGCCCTCTCCATTGCCCTTTGAGCTTCCTTATTAGGTCCATATATCGTTATGATAACCAAAATTTATAGTTGTCGTTATAAACCGGTTTATACGACATTTGAGTAATTGTATAATATTTAACTTATAAAAATAAAATCATACCAGGAGTCATTTAATACGATTTTACTGACTTATATTATACATTTTTATAGTATAACGACCTATAGACTAAAATAATAATTAACTAAATTGATAATTGTTAATCCGTTTAAAGTGTCACCTAAGAAATTAAAAATAATTTAGTTGCTTGTAAAGTGAAATTTTATAGCATTTTAAATGCGAGCATTGCAAACGAGAAAAGTTATGCAAATTAGTTTCCACCGATTTCAGTGATTCAATTCGAAGTTGACGAAGCGAATGCACGCTGGTCAAGTAATTCTTTATAGTAATGGTAATGTTTGAAATTAGGAATGTATTTAACACTAGCTGTGCCCGCAACTTCGTCTGCGTGGAATAGTGACTTTGGGCAGCATTTTTCGGATTTTGGTTTATTCTGGATTATAATCACTGTCGTTACATTGTATAGCCATTGGGGGAACAAAGCATACAGGCTGCTAGAATTATTAACACGTGATAAAGCCACATAAAGCTGACCGTGCGAAAAATAGCTAATACTTAGATCCACATCCACAACTTTTAGCGTCTGACCATAGGCTTTATTAATTGTCATCGCGAAACTGGTCATAAGCTCACTGGAAACTAACCTCGTTTAAAACTAAACGGAAAATTGTTTGGAATGAGAGGAACACGAGGCATAAAAACACTACCACCTGTTAAAATCTCTGCTTCTATCAGGTTTCGCAGAATCAGAAATTTAAAAGAGAAAAATTCACTTTTAATCTAGTATTGTTGCAAAGTTTTGGCGGTCTTAAATTTCTTAGCAGCATTATGGGTACGCCGACTTTAAATTTATTTTATGAGCTGGTAGACCAGGAGCACTGATGATATGTCTCGCATTCGTGAAACTTCGCAGCATAGGTTTGCGTTTAGAACAAATTTTGCTTGTTCCTGCGGATACACATCGTTACCGATCTCAAGTTACTATAGAGAAAATATAGTAGCAATAGATACAACAATTTCATCTAATTTGTATCTGGTATGAATAAAACTGTAAGGCTGATATTTTTTATTATAATTTGTTATGTTAGTGCTTGGATTAACTTGGTAGAGTCTGAAATTGTACCCATCCTGACCATGGAAATATATCAAAGGATACTGCAGGGCATCATATGCTTCGTGTGTTTCATAAATACGTTGTAAGCGATCATCATGAGTGCGCTGCACGATGTCACGTCTATCACATTCCTGATTGACTAATATTACTGCAACTTCGTCTGCAATGGGGACATTGTACTTTTCACGATGTTCTTCCGCAAGACGTCTATCAGCCTTATTTATAACTTTATAATTGTTATTTTGGCCTTGTGGGATGGAATCTATTGCGGCTTTGGAACTTCTGACATACGGATTTACTTGATGTAACATATTCTCAAGTTGAAATATAAAGTTGATGTTCAGCTGAGGAAAGTTATGATGTCGTATATGGGCCTGTTCAATGTAATTTGATACAAAATAAATTTAAAGAAATTTTAGCTCATTTTGGAGAAGCATAGATCCAATCAAGTGGTAAATTGACCCTGCACCTTAAAAGTTGGATGTGATATGTTTGACCACAAAAGATGTCATTTGGAATACACTATTATATAAACGGACATAGTCTAAAAATGTTTACACTGAGGATGCTCACTATTTAGTAAAACTTTTATAAAGGGGCTCATGATAAGTTTAAATGAGCACTTTGCCACCTGAATAGCATATTCCATTTGGTTCTTTTCTCCATTTTTGAGCATTACAAAACTGACAACATACCACCATACCTACTATAGATTCGAATTCAGAGTAATCAATTCTGGGCGAATACAAATAACCTGTTTTCTCTTTGGTAATCCATGGAAGGATATCATTTTCCGCTCCAGTTTCTGGGTCTTCTATCAAACTTGATAACATTTTATTGAGTATATGCCGAAGTCGATCGGCATTTAGTCGTGACTGACGTTGTTCTGCAGTTTCTTTCTTCTTCTCGATCAGCTGTTAATTGAGATTCACGATCTAAGCTACTTTCCAGCTTTCTAGACTGCAAAGTTCGTGCTTTTTGAGAGCTCAGGCGAGTTTCCCTATCAGTAAAGGTCTCAGACTCACGCGATATTGCATGAGCCTTGCGATCGGTGGACAAACGTGCTTCACGCTGTTCCATGTTCATCCTAACTCAAGTGGCCATCATTCGAGAACGATGTGAACTCAATCGAGATTTTCGCTGAGTTGAAGTTTCTGTAATATGAAACCTGGCCTGACGTTACTGAAATGCAGTGAACTAATGAGAACTAATTTTATCCTTATAGCATTTCTGCTGCACCGGGGGAGGTTGGATCTTTTTCGAGGCATTCTTATAAGAAGTAGTAATTAGTGCTAACTCAGCGTTATTCAGTGAACACATACTCACCATAAACAAAAAAATTAAATACTTACAGATTATTACACAGTTTAACTTTATTACAGTTTAATAACTATTAACTAACCTAACCTATTAATTATCGAAAATAAAAGAAATGTCTAATAGATACATTTATGTATTCATTAATCGCAAATTACTAAATTGTTTTTTAAACATAAAAATTAAGAACTTGTATAAACTTGTATTAACGTGTTTACCTAATTTGAAAACTAATTAACCTATACTATATACATACAATATGTATTTATAAACCCTAAAATATAAATAAATAAAATAAGCAAACAGTCAGTGTTATCGAATGCAACTGTTACGCCATGCGCCTCCGAAAGCGGCCCGGCTCTCGACGTGCTTTATACATATATAAACAACCATTATGCCAGCCTAACCTGAATCCTATTTCATATGAATGATGATATATGTCTGAGGTCAACCTAAATTGGAATATTAACACTTTCGAAACTGATCATTTTTAACTTCTATTTATTATCATATTATTATTATTATATAATCATACTTTTATATAGACCATTATGGAGTTTAGTAAAGTTTCATACAATGCATCTGAACATAGAAAGAATTTAGATAGAATAAATGTTCAACGTGATTCTTTAAATTGGCATAACTTTTTTATTTATGTACCGATTGACATGAAACAAACACTAAATGTTAAGTGAAGCTTACTACAATATATTAGTGCATCTAAATCGGATAAGCCGTTTCTGAGATTAGCGTGCACAAACGCACAGACAAACAGACAAAAATCATAGTTTTGGGTCCTATTTGCGTTTATAAAGGTCCTAATAATATTTTTTCTCTCATATATCTTCCATGTACAGACAGCGATCCGTTACATTTTTATTATATGTATAGATTACAGTTTTTAAATATATGGCTTACGTTTAACTGCAATAGATAGTAAGACTAAAGGAATTAGAAATAGATGTTTGATTACAGATTTTAAACTAGACTTTGGTAGATGGTCAGGTCATTAATTAGCAAATGCCTTCAAACCATATTATTATTACATTAGAATGTTTTCCTTAATTGAAACCAGAAGTTATAAAAGGATTTAAACCCAATTCGATCGACGCGGTATCCGAACATACTCCCAGTCAAGCCACGAGTCATCACCAAATCCCTTCACGATGTATATTAATATTAACGGTATTTCTAAGTTAAATATATTGACCCCTCTCGTATTGGTTTCATATGCCATGAAGAGAAGTATTACCACGATGTCACGCAAAATCACGCATATGTAGTTGAAAAGACCAATAACATATTTAGTCCGGTGTAATCTAGTTAAGACTGTATTTAACAAAGAAAACATTATTAACTTATGGATAAACTATACTGAAGTTATAGTATACTATAACCATGCATGTTTAAATAAATAACTCTTATGGATAAGAAAAATAACAACATAATATTTATAATTAATTTGGACGTGGTACAAATACGTGACAGTACATAAGTTGTACTTACGTATTAAGGCGTATAACATAAAAACAGAGTAAATATGAGTGAGTCACCACAGGCGAGGTCAGACTATGATGTCATAGGCTTAGGTGTCACGAACACGCATTGTTTATATTCTAGATTAAACGACACACAGTAATCAAAATCAAATATTTACCTCAGAATATAACTGAACGTTTGCGGAACAAATTAATTGTGTCTATTACATATAGGGATATTAGTAACGTGGTAAAGAATATATAATTAAGCAAATCTAGATATTAGTCTGGTTAAAATCAGTGTCTCGTACATACATTTATGAAGTAAAATATCTTCAAAATACAATAGATCATACGTGAAAACAACATAAACGACCCGAAACACTTGAAATAAATGAAAACAGCTTTCAACAAAACCGCAAGTTCTCATCAAATATGTACTTTAGAATTCTAAATTCGGCCGTCAGAGGGCGTAACTCAATTTAAATTATCTCCAGGAGAATATCATTATTCAAAACAATACGGGTACACGCTTGCGCCTAGCAGGTTATTAGATACGAAACCTGAAGGAGCTCTCTACCAATTGATGTGGGAATCTTTGAGGGATGAGGAATTTTCTAATCTGTCTTTCAATTTATACAATGTGTAGGGAGTAACGCTTATTGCTTGGAATTTTAAAGTTTCTTTACATTTAAAATGTTGTAAAATAACGAAGCTATGATGGTTTAGTTGCGTGGGATATCGCGTCGATTGACGTAGATTCTATTGCACCTATGTATAATTTCTATAATGATCTTAAGCTTAATGATCTCGGTGAAGGAAAACAATATCTGAGGAAACCATAGGATGGTGGTCGGCAATTTTCTAATAATGCCCGCGTCGGTAGCTACCACTCTTAAGTTTGTAAAAACCTGTCGCCAAGCACCAATAATTGCATTTTAACAACATCACTTGAGAACTTGTATCGCTGGGCTTAGTGTGTTTACCATTAATTGTAGTCAAAAAACTGAGCGTATACAGTCTAAAAAAATTATATTAAGAGGAGCGAAAGATATTAACCAAATAAAATATAGTAAAAACGATAATTTATTGACTATTCGCAAAATTGACTCGATCGAGTTGTTACTAAAATTATTCCTACGTCAAATAACTAAGCGAAATAAAATATGGTACGGTTATCGTCTTAACCCTTTAAAGTACTGAATTCTAACCAAGTCATAATCTTATAGCACCCTTTTGGAGTACCTCGGGCGTCACGATCGTATACGCCTCTTCAATTTTTTCCCTTAAAACTATATCAGTTATATGCGTATCAATGCATAATCGAAATTCAGCTTTATTCTAAGACACTAAAGTCGATATTAGAATATCAATGAGTTCGTTATATTTAGATATCTTCGGTCTCGCGAGAGAAGGTGGAAAATAATCAAGTTAATGAGATAGCTCGGGCTTCGAATATTATTACGCCGTCACTGGTTATGTCAACAGTTCCATTTGACACGCTACCACATGACATATAATCATGGCGTTCAATTATATTTTATTTTCATATATACTCGTATATTATATTAAACTGTAACAAAGAATGAGACGCACATGCACTAATAACTATGACATGTAACTAAACGAACTAGCAGCTGCGTTCGCATATAATTTTTTTATTAATTACTATTGTATTAATAATAATTTGTACCGTTTATCTTATGCACTTGTAGTTGTTTTTAATTAATACAATGAATATAACTTGGTGATAACTATTACTGTCGCCTGAGATACGGTAGTCCTAGTTCAGTTTTTATTCTTTCAATTTTTTTTAAATTTGTTATAATAAATCCTATCGTATTCTATATTGATTCGTGTGGTGTCGGCTAAGAATAGTACCACCCCATATCTACCCGTGGGTGTCGGAAAAGGCGACTAAGGGATACACCAGGGGACGGGCAGCAGCATCCTCTGAGGAATACAAACACCTAAGGCGATCGCCAACCCGCCTGCCAAGCGTGGCGATTATGGCAATTCCACCCTGATCTTTGGGGAGACCTAGTCTAGCAGCGGACTGGATAGATGGATTCTATATTGAGCCTGGGCTTTCGGTAAAGGTAAATATTTTAATAAAGCCATATATAACAGTATAGTATAGTGGTAGAGCATTTTCTAATTTTCCTGGCTAGCTACCATCCTCAAGTTATAAAATCTGTTACCAAGCACCTATTGATGTGTTCCGGATTGATATTTTTTTTTACAAAGTGTGTAGTTAGTCAATTGAATACCTATATAATTACAATAATCATCACATCTCATAAGGTTATGACGTGCAATAAGTATAACAACAAAAAACAAATATTAAGCAAATAAATATTACGAGAGATGTGAAAACATTTTCACCTCGTCAGAATTCCTCCACGATCTCAATATTTTACGTCAAATGACTGGCGCGTGTTTTTGCCTAATTTGATGCCTAATGTACACTGATGGCGGATACTTAAGAATTCATATTTGCTTTCATTCTGAATTTAGACAGCCTTCCTGCCTCGCATTGGTGACACGTTTCTAAGATGCTCTTGAATCGGTATGTTATCTTTTTATTATTAAAATAACAATCACAAATTTATGTGTTCAAAATGGGGAATTTCTATTGTTGACGGAGGTAAAAAATTAAATAATATGTTTCTAAGGATACATTTTTTTTTGTTTCAAACCCGATAATTATAGTTACCTATACTCCACTAAGATTACATATCTCTACTAGTGTTTTTAAAATACGCATATATTACTTTTTGCAGACTGAAGGGAAATTATAGCGAGAATATCAGAACAATCGAGAAATATTATCGTAGTTACGAATTTCATAATTTATGCATTGGGTATTTTTTAATGGAAAAGGTCCATCTCCAATAATTAAACGTAAATTGGTTGCTATGATATTTTTTTACTTTTTATTGAATAGCGATAGTAAAATATGATGCAAAAACAAAATAACGAAGATTTGATTAAAATATTTTTTTATATTTTGAACATGCTGATTTTACCTTACAACTTGAACTTTTTTACTTTAAATATATTTCTTATTGTATATAATTTGATTTCTAAACAGGTAAGGTTCAACAGGTTTTAACCACAATCATTTTCAATATTTACAATATAATATGGATAGTAAAAGTTACGTTATGTTTTTTTATTTTACACGGTACAGGTTCAGTGCTTTAACCACAATCTCACCTGATGTTAATTGATAATGTGGTTCAGGATGGTAAACACACTAAGCCTAGAGGTACGGGTTATCAAGCGATGCTGCCGGAACACACATATTGGTATTTGGAGACAGGTTTTCTAATAACTTGAGGATGGTATCTAGCCAGGTAGGCATTATTAGAAAACGCCCTACCACCCTGCTATGGGTTCTTCACGATGTTTTCTTCACCGAACCTTCCGGCTGATTTTAGAATTGGATAAGTGGGCGCGAACCCGCGTCCATTAACGTGAAATGCGACAGCAATATCTAATGCGCAATCACCGCTTCAAAAATTATAATGTAACGTACGTAACGTAACGTAACTTGACAAAATCTACAATACATGGGAAGTTCTAGGTAAAAACTATTATATTATAACGGTAATAATGGTTTTTTAAACGAAGATAATTATTTCGTAAAATAGGTCTCTAAAATAATAATATATTTGAAATCACATTAGCGCGTTAAACTAACAGTATAAAAAGGTAAAATATTTTTCTTAACTAAAAATAAAACTCATATTTATCTAACATAACGTCTGTCAACGGTGCTATTCAAAACCGATACAGTTGATCGGTTTCTACGGGAAGTAATTTGTCAGTGCGTCCACCTGCTCACCTATTCTGTGTACACTCGAAATGTATGTTTTTTCTTAATGGAAAATTTACCAATTTCAATTTGAGATCAAAGTAAATAGTTTTGAAATATATTTTATTGTTGCTTTGATTAGTACCTTCGAACCTTTGATCCGCGTACTTAAATGGGTTAATCTTGATGACGTATGATTAAATAACATTGCAGTTAAATACGGGGCATCTGACGACTGCGTTTGTGAGTTTGCTAATCATTGAGGTGTTGTTTGATGTCAAATAGTTGAACAGATATTTAGTTTGAAACGAACCATTTACCTTTTAGTTCGTTACGTTGATTATAATTAAGCCTTGTGAATTTTTCACAGCGTTAATTTTGCGAGTTTCGTGGTAAGGTATTTGACTGATGTTTATTTAGTGAAAGCAAGAAATGAGGTGAATAATTTAATTAAATATATTATGTATATTCCTTTCAACTGAAAAAAGTCCACTACTGGAATTAAGTCTCCCCCAAAAAACTCCACAACGACCGGTGTTGAGCCACAAGTTACCGCGACTTTCACCAGGTTGTTGTTCCATCTTGTCGAGGCCTTATCTTTCACATCTTTCGGTGCGAGTGCCAACTTGTTTGCAGGCTCTACTGAGGTCACTGAGCATATCACCAACAAAGCGTCATACGTGGTGATATAAATCAAGCAATTTACGATTTATTTCTATACTTTAAAACGTTAATAATAAAATATTACATATTGTAAAAGTTGTGTTGTCATTAAAGGTACTCGTTATTTTTTTACGACACTGCCAGTATGTAAGAACAACAAAAAAAATACAAGCCAGAATAAATCACTCTAAGGAATAAGATCGTCAATGTGAAATCACTCACACATTTTTCAATACAAGGTGATGAAGTAAAAAAAAAAAAGAAGATTATTTTACTATAAACTGAAAGTATTTAGTAAATAACCTGATTCAATTAACAGTGAATAAATGTTTCAACGCTTCTAGTACAAATGTTACGTAACAATGAAGGATACAAACTTTTTCTGAATAACAACATCGAATACGTTGCAGTCAGTAAGAAACACAAACAAAATCCCATTTATCTCGAAGTCGAATAGCTCTGAATATTGTCTTTAATACCGGTGCCAAATGTGTTAAGATATTTAGGGTGCTGATATTGAAATAATAAAATGGCGTTTAAAAGCATTTTATCGTTAATTAAATGTTTAATTTTTATGGACCTGATTTAATACTTTAATTACTTGGTATATACTTACTATGCTAATTTTATTTGAAATTATTAATTTGCCAGTTTCATCTCGTCTTTTATATCCACTTAATTGTACCCTGACCTTTGTAGTAATGAAACAGCAGATACCTTGATAACTATGCAATATTAAGTCGTAAATGTCCGAGAATTTAAAACGAAATAATTCCATCAAGTGCTACTTTACGCGAGATATCTCTGACCTTGTCTGCATTCGTTCATTTTTTAAGAACTGCTCTTTCTATATTGAATATTTTTATACTGTATAGGATCAGCGCTGTGACAATCACGTCTGATGTTAAGTGACGATGTGATCTATAATGTTAAACACGGTAACCCTAGAGGTTTCAAGTGACGGAACACAGCTATTGGTGCTTGGCGAGAGGTTTTTTAAATTTCGGGGTGGCACCACCCAGGCGGACACTATTAGAAAATACTCTAGCAACTATACTATGGTTCCCCCTGAAAGCTCAGGCTCATTATAGAATTGGATAGTAAGCTCGAAACGTCTATCGAAGCGGAATCCAATCACACTAACAACTAAGTCATCATCGCTTCGATGTAAGTTCAGACGAAAAGTATAACGATATACGCTATATTTAACACTATGGTCATAACATAACGGTTCCTGTCATGTTTCAATGTCCCGATTACGCTAGACGATCGCTGCGCACGCGTTTAGTGCAAAAGATTTATTCAGAACTCGTAAGTTTGTTACGTTACGTGACATGTTAAATTAATATTTGATTTTAATAAATTATATTAATGTTTTAAATTTAACAATGACGACTGCATTTAAATAACATAGTTTTTTTTTCAAATTACCATTAATACTCAAATTCTTTCACATTTTTCTCTTTAGGTTAATGATTAAATCTACTCTCAGTATTTTATGTGTTTTAGACACACTTTCATTTGAAAGTGAACATGAAAACACATAACAAATTGATTATTATAATGTTCAACAGAAATATATTGTATTTTATGAACAAACTAACTATCCCTGCAGTGAAGGCGATGCTTTGAAATTTCTTTGCAATGCTTTTTGTGTTAATATAAAATATTTCAATAAATCACCCATAATTTTTATTTTTTACACGATTTAGGCTCAGTGTTTTGATCACAATGGTGTTAAGTGACGATGCGGACCAGGATCGTAAACGCACTAAGCCGGGAGGTTTTCAAACTACAATAAATTTAAATATAATAAGATAAATGGTACATAATTTATAAACTTATCGGTTTGTTTTATTTATATAGTAACCTACATGTCATGCGAATACAAATTGAATAAACTCCAATTTATTTAATAATCACACTGATTATATTTGATAACGTAAAAAAAGGTCTGTTGTCTGATATTTTAAATAATGGAGTTATTAAGTGTTAAACGGAAATAAAAATATAAACACGTCATATATGGATTATACTGTGTCGTAACTTTCCTTTAATTGATTTTAGTACACGTTCACTAAACATGTTACTTTGTTTGAAACCAAATTAACATTTATTTTTTTAACATAAAACTAATTAGAACACGCAAAGTTTTGCTTACAAAAAAATAAATATTCGAAGTAACTTTCACTAGTTTTAAAAGATTTAAATACATATCGTAGAAAGCAACTTCTTGAAGTTCGTTAGTCTGCTTCAAATTTAGAAGTCACTGTAACTATCACATGATACTTGTAACCTCTGTTCAGGTTTCTGTATTCTGTTACTGTATTAAAAGTATTTCCGAGTGGTGTTTATACCATACAAACGTACTCCCCTGTTTCCTTTCTGGATAATAGCATTATGGTAAATATTTTTATACCAAATAATATACATACACCACCGCCATGCTGGTACGTTTTGATTTTTTCCATAGATTAGTTATTGTAGACACTAGGAGCCTTTGCAAAAAAAAAATCTCGTTTTTGACCGTCATTTTCAGACGTTCGTCAAACATATTTGATAAATAAAAATTAAAAACCAATAAACCTAGAGGCAAAGACAAAATCTTTCTTATTCTATAACTGAAAGAAAATTAAAATCGGTTCAGTTTTGGAGGAGGAAACAGTGTACTACGAAGTGATGTTTTCGTCTATTTTGCATACGGTAAAATCAGCCCGAGCTGTAGTTGTCCCTTTTGTGTTTTATAACTCATTCTTTGGGATGCAACGCGATAGGAATAGATTTCTGAAATATCTACTTTTCAAATTTGTCACCGACCGTATATTATCTAAAATAGTATTTATAAAAAAAGGATAACCGTGATTGAAATCGGCATAAAACGAACTCCATCTTCGCCTTTGTAGTACTTCGCCTAAGTTATTGCATGATCTAAAGACTTATACAATAGAAAATTCGTTGCCAAACATCAATAGCGTGTTGCGGCAGCATCACTTAAGTCAGTACCTCTAAAACTGGTGTGCATATCATCCTGGACCACACCGTAAACTTAATATCAAGTGAGATTGTGGTCTAAGCTCTTACCATATACTATATAAAAATGCCCTGGTTTTGCAAGTTGTTCTTAGGCGACGGATACCCTTACCAGATGTAACGTTAACTTATTTGTTACCATTAGACAGAAAAAAATAATTAATGGTATGCTAATAGTTGTGTAGACAATTAGCATACTTAGTACCTCAGCAACTCAGTATTACGATATTTCACGCACAAAACCAATGTATACATTTTAAAACAGATTAAGTGAATTTATATCGGTCTGAATGAATAACAATGCGTTAGTAATTCTTAACTACCATTAAATGTACTCGCGGCTTGTTTTTTTTTTTAATGCGGTATAGCCTTTAACCACCATCTCACGTGTTGTTCAGTGACGTTGTTGCACAGGGTGGTAAACTCACTAAGCCTAGGTACTGGTTCTCATGTAATGTAATAACATCTGGAAAGAGTATAGATCAGTGCTATATTAAAGGGTTATTAAAACCTGTTCAGTCGTATTAAAAGTTCTAGTCTCACTAATAGAAAGCCTTTACTTTTTAGTATGTAAGGATTAAATAGAACTTTTTAGTGCTCACCTGTTTAGCTACCAACATACATCTAAAAACTTGTCATTTACTGAGACTTATCTTTTATCACCTCAGGTCGTATTTCTTTACTTAATATCAATTAATATTTAGGGTCAGCTGTAGCGTATAAAATAAAAATAAACCAGTCAGCTACAAGAAACTATTTTGCTATTAAGTGAAAAAACAAACTTTAAGAACAATGACATAGGGTTAAAAATACATAGTGTCATTTATACAAACAACTGAAGTACTGACCGTCATAAGTAAAATCACTTCATACAAACTATCTAGTGAAAAAAATGTAATAAACATAACGTCTGTGATAATTATTATTTTTTAAACTTAACAGTAAAATTTAAATATTAATAAGGGTTAAAAAAACTGAATTGATCTTTCCGTGCATACACTATTTCAATAAAGCACAATCATATGAATAAATTATTGGATGAGGGGAAATCAGTTTTACATTGTTTCATTAATTTAAATGCAGCCGAGCCGAGTATGTGGGCTTATTGCAATCATGTAGTCTGGTGATATAAGCCTGGGTGTACATTCGAAGCGGTACACCTATATTTTGTTAATCAATGCTTAATAATGGAGTTCGGAATTCGATATTTTGTTGTTTTATTTTAAAAAAATCATTGATTGATTAATTCAACTGAAAGACTTCCACTGCTGGACAAAGGTCTCCCCCAAAAAGAGAGGAATTGCTATAATCGGTGCGCTTGGTAGGTAGATTGGCGACCGCAGTAGGTGTTTGTAGTGCTCAGAGCATGCTGCTGCCCGTCCCCTGATTTATCTTTCAGTCGCTTTTACGACACCCACGGGAAGATATGGGGTTGTACTTACTATTCTTAGTCGACACCACACGGCAATAAAATCATTCTTAGCAGGTATGTAGATTTTTTATTTACCTCACTTTTGATATGACAATATTTAACTGTCATTTGTTACGATAATATTGGTGAAATTACAAATTGTGACTTCTGGTGTTCTTTGCATATCTAAAATCTTCAGAAAATCATGTACATTTTTATTAATTACAAGCTTCTGCTCGTGGCTTCGTCTGCGTTGACTTTAGAATTGGTTCCATAGGGAAACGTTTTACTTAGACAATCGTAAAAGGTAAGGTTATGCCATCTGGAGTTTTCTTTAAGATTTTGGAAGTAATGCCGTGCTCTGGCGAGTCATTTTCATGTATCTTTTAATATTTAGCCTACGTAAGCCATTAAAACTGATCTTTTGACGTCTTGGTTACAAGCCATTGATTTTTACATAATTATATCAAACATAAAATTTATTTATTTATTTATACTTTATTTACAATTTGTGTACAAAGGCGGAAATGACAGAGACATTCTCTACCAGTCAACCTTAGGGTGGTGCAGAGATAAAATAAAGTAGGTGTGATAAAAGATAGATAGAGAATAGAGATCATTGGAAAAAGTAGAGAAAGAAAATATGTGACATTTATACATAATACATATGATATTATATGTACATATCCATACACACATACCTATATATATATATAAACACATACAAACATATACATATAAATAATATTATATATATGTATATATATTAAATATATATACACATGAAAAAATATCTAACTGAGAGTAAAACCCGCATTAAAATCTGTTTTGCCGTCAAGAAGGGAATCACGAATGAATGGAAAGCATTATAGCATAATATAATAAAATATTTAATGTAAACATAACACCTTCATAAAGTAAATATACATATAAAGAACAAAAGAAATGTTTTTTCTATTTACTTGAATAAAAATCACAATTACGCCGCTTCAGAAACCAAGTTGAATGCATCGCGTGAATCGTAATAAAACAGTAGAAATAAAGCTTGAAAAGCTCAGAGTATGTGTGTGGCTGATGCGTATATAGGTAACTTTTTATTAAATTTACGAGAAGCTATGCGAGCTATTTCAAAATGAAAATCTGTGATTGTTTGAAAAAGAATATGTGATAGAGGAACTGGTGTATTTGTTCATTTAAATAAGCTTCAGAACTTTGCACTATTCACAACGGAAACCGTACATTAACAAATTTTTTTGCAGCGTAAATAGAAATGTTTTCTTATTTATTAATTCCTATAATATAATATTGCCATTGCATTATAAAAGAACACCAACATATAAACGAAAAATATATGATCAAATTTTTAGATCACATCCTTACATTATATAAAAGTCAACATCTTTCTGTCTGTCTGTCTTTTAGTAGCTCTTAGCTCGAGAACTACTAAATCGATTAATATGCTGTTCTACTACATTAGGTGTATTCTACATTCTATTAGTGTAAAGGAGAAATTATGAGGATAATAGTAAATTAAGTCGACAATTTTTTTCCCATAATTGTATTCCTTGCAATATATTTGTGCAATCCAACGAATATTTAAGAGATTTAATACAGTAAATAATTATAAATCATATAATCATTTTACAAACGCATAATTCAACGCGGACGGATCGGCGTCACGATCACAGCGAGTACAATATTATATTAGATTTAAATTTGTAATCTAAGATAGTTCAGTATAAGGTAGTTACATTCTGAGAATTAATAATCAACTAATACCTTAGAAAGTAGAAATGTAAATTAATATTTTGATTAAAACAATGTAGCGCCAGATAAAACATAAATAGGTATTGTTAATTTCTAGTTACCAGAAAAAAAATTAAGTTTGAAGATTTACTTATAAACTATATTTACATTTGTAAAATGGAAATGTATTGTAACAAATTACAAGTTACTTACAATGAGAATATTACAATAATTTATTGATCAATCTATTAAGCCTGGTTTTCATATCTTTAACGTAAACTCGCAAGTAAAAGACATAGCCGTCCCTATCTATACAAATAGCAATCAGTCATTCAGTGGATTAAGTAACAAGGTGTCCGTTGCTATAGTAACACTCCGTCTGCACACATTAGGCTAGACGCTTTATTAAAGACTGACCTGTGTCGTAGGTAATAGCATTAATAGCGCCCCTGAATGGATTCGAATGATGGTGCAAGTTTAAAATAAATTAATTATTAATTTATAAAATATATTTTTAACCATGCACTATTGAGAAGTTATAAACATTAATATAAGTTCCAAAGATAAAAAAAAACCGAGAGGTTCATAAAAGTCAAAATCGATTCGGAGCAATACATTAAAAATTTATCCTTTGTCCTTTATACTCTAGTGCTTTTCTGTTTATTTTTTTTACTATTTTTCTTTGATATATAAATATTTCACAATTACATAGATTTAAAAATTACATAAATATATTTATATATTTGTGACCAAACTTAATAAAGTACTATTTAATTTTGGCACATAACGTAGTTTCAGATGTTAACAGATTCTAAAAAAAGTGTAAGATATTATTGCAATAATTTTATTTTTAAGAAGTTTTAATTTTTATGTAGTGTTCGCCTGTTGGTCGAAATTCAGTTATAATTATCATTGAAAATATGAAGAAAAAAAGTAACCGTCCCCAATACATTATTGAAAGCACTAAAGCTTATCAATAGTCACAAGAGAAAAATCTCTTGAACTATGTTATATTGGCCTTTTATATAATATACACTAGCGACCCGCCCTGACTCGCAAGGGTACATAGGAAGATTAATGGACTTTTACAAGCAAATGCTTGATATTAGATTATTGTAGTTTTCGTAGGGATCTTCAATTAAAAATCCATAATATAATTTATGTACTTGGTGCTAGTTTAGCTGTTTACAGATGAAATATTTTTTTTATTCGGTGAAGTAGTTTATTCTTAAGAAATACAAAAACATTTTTATCTCTTTATACAGATTAACAGTTTATACCTTAGACCACAACCATACACCTTCATAAGTTAAGTTAGCTCGTGGACTAGGATTTGCTGTAGAAAAACTTTGTCCATTAAGAGTTGGCAGTGGTCATCAGTTTGGGGTACGGTTTGTTTGCTTGTTCCTTAACTACTTACAAGTGTGGTCTGATGGCTGTATAAGTAAGTGAGAATTACAAAGTAAGATAAGGTTTTATCATCCTTTACATTCCTGTATTAAAAAACTAGTGTTCTATACACTATTTTATTTACTACATTGTTTAATATATTTTATAATAGAATAATAAGTAATTTTAAAAATGGTAATATTTTTTGTTTACCTTGCCTTTGAAATTGCTTGAAGGTCTTGATTCTCTCGCGATACGCGATAAATACATGTCAAGACTGACCATGACATAAGATTGACATTACATTGGCAATCATAAAGGATAATGACGTTGGATTCAGCGTGAACGTAAATAATTAATTTTTTGAGTCGAAATATTTAATTTATGTGACGTATATTGAAAATAAATTTTGGATTGTGGCACTTATTATCCATATAAATTTTAACAATCCCAAATCTGACAATACTATTTTGCGCAGTATTCTTAAATAGGAATCCAAAGATTTCGCTTCAAGTATTATTAAATTGTTTTGCTTTTCTTATTTTGAATATATTTGACAGACATTTCAGAACTTAAGTATTTATGATATGGATCTGTTATTCGTAGAGGCACCCAAGTAAAAGTAAAGGACACTAGTTCTTTTCTTTCGATCTACGGTTAATAACCACTCTACTCATAGACAAAGCTGACATGAATGTTCATACATCCATCTAACATATTACTTGTAATGGGCATCTAGGACAAAAAGGTTGGACTCGTTTGCGAATTCAGACTCCCGTGTTAATAGTTACTACATGTCATTTTGTAATAATATCCTTGTGTCTCTCGGGACGTTCAGACGTATCTAAGAGATGTTTGATCTTATGTCCGTCTCTCACGTTTAGAACAGAGGACGCTTGGGAATTTGTAAAGTTAAGAGTTTTACGTTGATTTCAAATTGTATGTGAAGAAAACCTTTAGGTATAGTCATAGCATTATCTTATCGTAATATAGCAGAATTATTTTATAGCCACGAAACAGTTGACCAGTGACAACTTTGTATGAAATCGGATATTTAGACAAACCGTGATGACATGTTATACTGCCTGTTTCAATATCGAACTTTTACATTGAGATCAAACCAAAAATAAATCAGTTTTGCTGACAACGGTCAGACACTTTAGAGAAAAAGGAATGAAATTTCTGATTTCAGTAGGTACAAAGATTGAGATCGCATATTGAAAACGGCTCTAAGTCATTAAAACTATCTCTTGAAACTCACTACCTATTATTTTTTGGATTGTATTTTAAGTGCGTGTTTATTATGTTACGTGGAGTAACTTCAGTTATCTTCCGAAAATAGTCCCGCCAAAATCGGTCTAACCGTTCCGGAGATTAGCCGGAACAAACACACAGACTAAAAATGTAATTATTGTATTTTTGGTATAGATGTGTCGTAATAATAATAATAATAACTCAGATCAACTTAACCTAATAATAATACAAAAAGAATATTCTAAAACAAATACAAGCTTAATTCTATCCTAGTATTTGTTGTTTTTTTATTTTCTGCAAATCTGTTTGACAATCGGCAAAGGCCTCCTCCAACCTTTTCCATTCTATTCTTTCTTGAGCCACTCTGTTCCACATCACTCCTGCCACTTCTCTGATATCATCATCCCCACCTTTTTTGCGATCTGCCTCTTTTCCTTTTACCCTCTCTGGGATACCACAATGTCCCCTTCTTACTCCATTTGTCTTGACCCCTTATTGTGTGCCGTTTTTTTTTTTTTTTTGACGTTGGGAAATGTATTTACGCACTCACCTTACCTATTGTATTAGTGAGACCGAAGTCCCCCCAATACAATAGGTAAGGGGGCACGGAAGGTAAGGGGGCAAGGACTTATTGTGTGCCCTGCCCATCTCCATTTAGATGTGTCGTATTTACATTCAAATGTATTTAGTAAAAAAATTGTTATTTTAATATTACAGACAGACACTTCAACTTTATTAGTATAGATATAGATAACACGCAAATTAAATATTTCAAAATTGTTATATATAAAGTATATGTCGTTTATCTGTTATATTTAAATTTTAAGACAGATGACCACTTCCTTAAGCTAAAATACAAATCGGGTAGAAACCTATTGGAATTCCTACGGCAGCGAACGAAGACGTGCTCTGGTCTCCAACCGGTGAATCTCTTAGTCCCGACTGCCAGCGTGATACAGTACACGTCATATAAGTGTACCAAACTACTTATCAATATATGTGCATAGGCGTACAACACGTATCGTACATAGGTAGTGGAAGGGACGTTTTTATTTTTTTATAATTTATAGGGTTTCATTTCGCAGCATTTGCACATGTTGGTAATAGCAGTGTTTCGTACTATTATTAGGTTGTCCTGGTAGTTACCCTGCCTTGTTCGGCTGAGTAGCTTGACCTCGATGAAGTTATTATGACCTCAAGTCAACAGTGTTTTGACAACGTCAAATGATCCAACCAAATCGAAATATAGAAACGTATATTTTATATTATCATTACATATTATCATTATCAGTTTTTAACGATACACAAATAATGCTTACATTAACTTAATATTTCATACTCGTAATTTCGTTCATGTAAAATTATTTCATCTTATTATATTGCCGATTAACTTTTATGAAAAAGCACAAAAATACGCAGTTCCTACTTAATATTTTTTTTTCAATATTTTTTTTTCTCTTCATCTATCTATAATCTAAACTATCAGTAAGTAACATAAGCTATAGATTTGTTTTAAATTAGAGATTTCTATATATCCGTCCAAAGCCGGAACGGATCGCTGGTATTATGACTTTAAAGGATTTACAAATGAATAAATGGAGTGTTATTTTGAAAATCACATTCGTAAACTATAGGAATTTGTAATATAAAAAAACAAAGGTAATTTTTTTTTAGAAAATTACATATCTATCGAAATTACTTAATGAAGAAAGAAATAAATATACTAATAGAAGTTAATTGAGTTAATCAGACCGCTGATACCAATTAGAATATAATTATGTTATTATGGATAAAAGTTACCGCGTCAATTAAGTTATCAAATAAAATCCTTTAACGAGGTAATTGAAGTTACAAAATTTCCAACGAAATTAATCTGTCTACATTTTGATACATTTGAATACGCAGGCTGAATATTTATAAAGCGGTGTAGGGGATTCGGGTTTGCGTCATTAGCTCGTTTATTGTATCTAACACAACGCCATCATTGTCTTTGTACTTAAAAAATTAAAACTTTGTAAAAAAAAGATATTTTTCCATTACTTGTACCAGTATTATATTTTAGTCGTATGTTGTCTCATCATTCTCAGTGTCGCCACGCTGTTCTGTCACAAACTTTAGATCTAGCACCATTCGTGACATCTTCATGAAAATGCTATGATTGAATGATTAAACCGAAGAACGTCCACTGCTGGACATAGGTCTCCGCTAAAAGGGAGAAATGACCATAATCGCCACGCTTGGCAGGCGGAGTGGCGATTACAGTATGTGATTGTGTTGCTCAGAGGATGCTGCTGCCCATCCCCTGGTTTATCCCCTAGTTGCCTTTTACGACACCCACGGGAAGATGTGGTTCTTAGCCGGTATCACACGGCAAAACGTTGTACGGATATAAAATGGTATCATATCCAAAGTTAAAATTGATATGTAACCAAAAATATATCGTTTTTTCTGACTGATCACTGAAATAAAAAAGATTGAAATTCGGATTTCGTAAAAAGATTGAGATCACATATTGAAACCGGCCGGCTCAAAATTCTAATCTAACTTCCATTCAAACACTGCCAATGTATTAGGCGCAAAAATAAAGAATGTACTTATAATAAATTACTATCAAAGTAGAATAAATGTGGACTTTGGATAATTAATAAAATGACTTAGCCAACAAACGCCCGATTACAAAAACACAAGTGGAATGGCAAGCAGTTCCCCCGCCGGAAACGGAAACGCCGGGGAAAACCGAAACTTGTGGAAAGTCCACCGGAACGTACAAATGAAACATGAGTACGACTAGTTTAACTTAATCTCACGATTGCTTAGTTGACATTCTATTTGCTTAGAAATTATCAGGTTTAACTCAAGTGTTTTGTTATCTTAGGAAAAGTACATAAAAAAGAAGCCCTGTATTATTGAGGCTGTTTTCGGGCGGTTTGCGAGCGGATCTACCATATTAAAGGCACTCGAAACTTCTAAAGGACAGGTGAGTGGACGATTTTCTTGTTCTCGAAATTACCACTAGTTCCCTTGTCATTGTGGCATTAACGCGTCAATATTTTGTGATACCACTATACATTATTTATATGAAACTAATTAACAAGGTTAACTGTATAAGGATTAACCTAATATACCATATTTCGAGTTAAATCATTATTTTCATGATCCTAGCCGCAAGACGTCCACTGCTGGACAAAGGCATTCTTCACGTAACTTCACAATATTCCGCAACCTTCACCAGGTAGTCAGTCTACTATACAGGAGGCCTGCTTACGGCTAAATAATTGATATTTAATGGATATTTTTTAAAATATGCTGTACAATTTTTAAATATTCATACATTTCCTGTTGTGTTTTTCAAAATGGAATCTGCAAACAGCTCGAAACCCGTTTAAGGGAGGCACACGTTTGGTGCAGTCTCCGTCCGGAATGGAGAGACGTTCTCTTTACTGTATTGAATAATAAACATTACCAGATATAGCTGTATGTACATGAATACACACACACACACACACACACACACACACACACATATATATATATATATATATGTGTGTACACATCAGGGAACTGTATTAGATAGATGATTTATCTATAAGTGACATTGATATGAATTTGTTTTAAATTTTTTGACACCACATCTTTACATGAAACTTAATTACTATTACTAACTAATAAATCCTTTAAATAATCCGACGATGAAGCGTATTTTTCATTAACAATATGTATTAAGAGTACGTTAAATTACCTCCAATATGAACAGTTTATTTATACCCAGAAGAGTATTTGATATGTGGTCACTAATATGGAGATAAAAACAGAAGTGACATTTACTCCATTTGAGATTATATTCAATATTCGTTAATTTTTATTTATACATAAAATTATAATAATCAATCATAGTTAAGGTGCAGAATACTGGAAAACCATAAGATATACGAGTTTCCAATTTTTTTAATTTTTTCTTAACAAACTATCACCGTAACGAAACTCAAAGAATTTAGAGGGCGGCTGAGAGGTAAAGATCGAAAAAATGACTAGTAACCATAACCACCCAAACAAAAAGACCCTTCAAAAAGTTTATTGAAACGATATTATATTACACAGTCCATGTCAAGATTACAAACAGATGCATCAAAACGTCTAGTCAAATGCATAACGTTATTGATATAATGCCAATCCAGTTTTGTATGAGTAATAACGTAAACTGTGCAATAATCTGTTACGCCCATAATGAATTCTATTTGAAATGATTTTAAGGACGATAATAAATATCTGTTTTTTTATATTCAATTCAAGTAAGTATTACACCAGATTATGAATAAAGTAGCCCAAAACAATTATCATTTAATGGGTAACCGAATATCTCTTTTTGCTTTATGTAAAATATTCATTCAAACGAGCCGTAATAACTTGAGCGTGGTTCCATGGTTTGGAAGCCAGAACGGATTACATGCTTTGGTATAATGAGTTAATTTCTTAAAACTGTCTGTTGTAAGCCAAAGTCTTCTTAACTCCATATCTAAAGAAACCTTTTCATTCTATTTTTCCCATCTAATTCGGTGACGGTAAACAGTTTCAGCAAGTTATAGAAAGCGTTATTTCAATTTCTGTTGTGCACAAATAAATTGTAGTGTAGTTTATTTCTTTGAAAATGTGTCTCTCACTTGTTTGTCTTGTCGAAATATCTCACAATATACTCACTAAATGAAAATACCTAACCGTGAAATGAAAAAATGAGGTGCGGAAAAATCGAAATACTGGTACAACATTGATTTCACAATAAAATGTAGGATTTGATAACTTTAAATTAAAATTTACAAAAAACCTTAAATTTTATAGTTTTGACATTGTTTGACCGATCAGACAGAAATCAGTTTATTCTCGGATCATGGGTAAGAGTGCTTCTGTGTATCGTTTACATATTTTGACACGTTCGCAGTCTTCAGTTATAACGAACTAAGTCTTGGTACGGTACTGATGGGTGTTTTCAGACGTTATAAATAAATATAAATATTTCAATATTCTACGCTGTTGAACATCACGTAGGTACAATAATTTGACATTTTGTGAGACTACCTAGAGACATGACCTTTTACTGAAGCTACGTGCGATAAACAAGACTTTAATATACGAAATTATTTACTCTCAAGAGTTAGCTAATCTTTCATAACTCAAATAAGTGTCGTTATTACATGATACATAGACATACATAACGTCAAGCCTCTCTTCCATTAGGTTAGGCAGAGACTACATTCTTTCACCTGCTACGATCCTGACAGGTGTCGTTTGCTTTGTCTACCTTCATACATGCTCTTCAGTTACGGGTACTTTTATCCAAAATGTCATCGATGTGGTCTAGAACGACCCTTATCAAATTTGTCTCATTTAATGAAACTGTATAAACTTAAATCCCAGTGTATGAAATGTTTGGTTCAATGAATGAATGAAGTAAGAAAGTACTTTTCAAAACATTATATAATATTTGCATGCCTATTGTTATCAGTAAAATAAATAATTAGTGATTACGAGTCTTCGTAGCCAAAATGTTTCAATCCATACATGAAAAATATTTTAAAAATAATTAATAAATTTAGCAATTGTTTTTTCAAAAATTCTATATAACAGAAATTGTAAGTTGTAACACAATACTAAAGTGTAAAGGTTGTCGCAACTTAGACTCTGAACATCGCTGCAAAGTTTACACGAAAGTCATACCAGACGCGACAGTCAACAAAACTTTATCTCACATCCGTAATTATATTACATGAACAGTATGACGCCGTTCCTGGGAATAAAGTTTGGATACGGTTCTTAAATGTCGTGTCGTATCAATTTGAGAAAGATCGCTTTCCCCGGACCTTAGTTGGAAACTACGGGAATTAATAGATTCATGATTTTGTGAGTTACGAGTTGGTCTAACTATTATAATCGTTCCCGCTCCATTCGCCATTCTTCGACTAATCAGTTTTATAACTGTAATAGAATTCAATTAGTAAAATTGTTCTCAAAGAAGTAATGTAATAATTATGTTAAAAAGGTTTATGGGGGAGAAATTATGAACCGATTTATATCAGCGACACACTATGATGGCCGCATAACGATAAATGGCAACTTAATCCGATTTTTTAAAATAAATTTTAATAGTTTATTTGATAAATTAAAAAAATCTGAATATTGAACTGAATATTAATATATACATTTTTTATACAGAAGAAACAAATACATACCGAAAAAAAAAAAACGGTGTCACAAAAGGCTATAATTAATCAGATTCGTCACGTTGTCACGTCACTAATAATAATTACTAATAATAATAATCACTAATAAATAAAGAACAGAAAATATTTCTTCAAATATTGTTAACAATTTATACGAAACTTCATAAGCGAACAAACGTTAAAATGATCGTCACAATGTGCAGCTATTATAGTAAATTAGGTTAAAACTAGAAAAAATGTACAGTAAATGAAATTAATAAATATTTGTTACTAACTTAATGATTACACGTCCATACCATTAGGTAGATGCAATAAATAATTTGCCTAATATCATTACAAACTAAGTTATTATTTATCATCACTTCGCAATCACCTAACGGAGTCACAATAAATCACCGTTTCCAAGCGTTTTAATCGTTCCTCATAAGAAATTATATTCCTTCCCCCAGTTTCAACTGTTTATTGTATTGCCAGAGTTTTTAACACTCGTATTTCATTTGTTAAATGTTTGTGCAAATATTTTATCTTCGTTTATGTTCCTCGGTCCGCACCATTTAAACGACGTAGACGAATCTTAAGTTATTAAAATAATGTCGACTTTATCACTTTTATTTTCCTAATAACAGTAGATATGTTAAATTTATGAAATTATTTGAGTATTTTTTTAAATTATTTTCCGTCAAAATGACTGCTCTTCATAAGAACAGTCAAAGAACAATAGCCGATGATAAGATGTTATTGATATTTACCATCACCATGCCGGCTGGTAAGCCGCCGCATTGATAAATAGCCAAATCAGCTGTAAAACGTCTGAAGAAAATTATGGAAGAATAGAAACATAAAACGACGCACTTTAGCACGCCTCATGCGCGTGTTCTCCTAACTGGAATTCAATTCACTACTTCCTTAAAATGACTCCCTAATTCAACGCCTAAAATTATTAGGTGATTGTGTGAAAATTGAATATCTAAATATTGTGTTCTCATTATTACATATATACTATTGAAATATAAATGAAATATTAAATGAAATAAAAATTTGAAGTTACTCCGAAATCATCATTCTCCTGCCTTTTCCTAACTCACTTGGGGTCAGCCGTCATCTCTTCATTCACTCCTTTTTCTTTCATATCATTTCTTACACACTCCATCCACACTTTCTTTGGCCTTTCTCTACTTTTCCATCCTTCCACATTCATATTCATTACTATTTTACCCACATCCGCTTCCTCTCTTCTCATAACATGTCCATACCACGACAAACGAGAACCTTTCAACTTTTCTACCACTGACGCAACTTTCAAACTCCCTCTAATATACTCTAGTTACTCCGAAATATGCCTTATAATTTTATTTTATTTTAAATTTACTTAATATTGTCTAATTGATCCCAGTAGAACCAAAGATACAGACAGATATTTCTAAAAATGATAGAAATGTATTTAATTACCTATTTTTAGTCGCTTGCAATAATTCTGTTCACAAAAATCTGGAATGTGCAAACACGTGAAATTTACTCTTTTATTATCAGTATAAATAAATACGATTTAAATTATATTATATATTTTCAACCAATCCAAATCATATAATTAACTAATTCAAACGGTATTAAAGAACGGAAGAAATCTACATAACTTTTATCGAAAAGCAAATGTTAGATAAAAAAAAGCATCCTAGCTTTCAAGATTACAGCTCTCTTACTGAGACTGAGAGATGAAAAAATCTAAATGGATTTCCTTTGTAAACGTTAACGCGCGAATTAGTTGGTCCGGACAGTTAGGGAACGAAGTGGTTTTTACTTTTTACACGAAATTTCTTAAATAAATCGTAACTATAGGGATACCAAAATATTATTACAAAATCGTAATATTAAATGTGCTAATGTTGTAAAACGAAGAAAACTTTTAACAAAAAAAACATATTTATTTCAATAACTCTTTATTTGGTTTATATGCATACTACGCATATATTTATATGCATGTACCTCTATTACGAATAGGAATTTCCCCAAGTAAAAAGGGATTAGAATAGGTTGCTTGAAAATATACATGTCCAGCTGCTCAATTAAACATCGGCGGACTTTTTACGACGAATATACATACTGTAGACTGTTCATTTTTTAACAAAAACATTATTCGTTAAATCTTTAGTTTTAGAAATTGTACTGTTTCTATAATAACTTCTCACCTAACTGCACTGAAAAAATAATTTATGTGATTTATTTTTTAATATAAATCATTTTTAAGACGATGTTTAAAGTTAATATAATAAAAATAAATATATTTAGAAATCAAATTAAATATGTATTTCCTGTATAAAGATTTAAAATTATCGCTATATGCCTTACATGTGTGAAAACTGATTTACCATCCCGTTGGTAAAGTAAGTCTTCAAGTTTCTTTATTACTCATATAATCGCCAAACTAAATTTATTAACAAACTAAATAATAAATGTTTCAAAAAATATTGTTTGAAACATTTGTTTATGCTCTTTAATTTTTCTAAAAGACAAACAATGTAAAAATTCTTAATTTTGAAACCGTACAGGATCTCTCATATAAACAAACGGCACAATAAAGTGTACTGAAAGTAATTGTGCCTAATTGCCGCGTAAAAACCCCTTCGTTTTATGGCAACAAAAACAGGCATACAGCTATATAAAATAAGCTATTGTCATTAAAACTTATTCAGAGACTTGTTCTATAATAATGGTAGTTATTTCCAACTACCAAATAACATCGGTTAAAGATAAACAGCTATAACTTACCGTTATAATCACGAGACAAATCAAACACACAAACAGTCACGTGAACGAAACAAATACGCGTGCAGATTCGTTGGGCGGCGTGCGTCCAGCGCAATGACTCCGCGTCGACTGTAGGGCGGGCAGGCGCCCACTGAGGGGCCGTCTCATTCGATTGAGGAAAGATTTCTGTTAGGCTTTTGAGGAATCTGTTTCTAATGGTGCCTATCAAGGCTATTTGTTTATTATTTATATAATCATCATTATATTCACATACATCTGACATATTATAAAACAAAGTGGACTTGCAGCGTCTGTCTATGAGAATGCGATAACCTCAAAAAAATATTCTCATGCAGTTATCTATACTAATAAATAAAACTGAAGAAACTGTTTGTAATATCAAAATAAAAACTTTTTATTAAATACACGTGATTGTATATATGGTTACCTACACCAAAAACACAATTTTTAATTTTTTTGTTTGTTGTTCGGCCTACTCTCCGGAACGGCTGGCCTGATTTTGACGGAACTTTTTTAGTATATAGCTGAAGTTACTTCGCGTAACTTAGGGCACTATTATTTATGGAAAATAGTTAAGGTTCAGCTAAAAAACAATCTGATTCACTGCACAATTTTAATGGCAGGTGTATAAATTTGTGAGAAATATCGTTGCTATTTGTTAGTAGCAATAACTTATAAGATTATCTGTAAATTTGCTAACCTATGACGATGATTATTTGAATATATCATTTCGGTGCGGATATTTTATCTAGATGATATTAATAGGGAATCATTGTTCCATTTTTTTATAGACTCCGACAAGTTTTGGTGTCAGAACTACAGAAATTATTTCAATTACCAACTAACAATAATACCATCATAAACGTAACCCAGACAAGTCCTGGTAGGGCAGCTAGTATAAAATATATTTATGAATGACAACTACCCTCCTAACGCAATCCTTATAAAGGAGCACAACATTGGAGGTCATAATTCATTCTACGGCAGCCGTCGATTCGTTTGGACATGTGTACGCAAGCAACAGAGAGAGCTGCTGGTCCTAAATGTGTACAGAACTAAGGCTTTTCGTGCGGTCTGGTATAGAAAGTTACTTTTTATGACTTACTGTTTGATTCGTAAAGATTTTACTGCAATTTTTTTTTATTGAAATTTCACGAGATATTATTCAGTGTGTTTTTCTACGCAAAATATGACAGCGTAATGAATGTAAAATATACACATTAGTAAAAGAACCGTATTAAAAACGCATTCGGGAATCTATGTAAATATCACATACTCGTAAAAATAACACAAGGGAATTAAAACCAACATTCTAAATACGATCTAAAAAGCTTAACAGTGTAAGACACGATTCGATAACTATCGTCCGCGATAGGTATTTCACGCCCCAAAGGTGTTTCGTTGCGTGGCGGTGCCAAGTTATATTACGAAATATTTGTTATGTTCGAAATATGTTGGGAGTGTATTGTGACTTCATGCTCATTGCTTTTGATATCGTATTTATTTGTGCTACATAATAACTACCATAGAAATTATTTTAAAATCGCTCGACTACTATAAGAAATGAATGTATTATAACTAATAAATAAACGTTCTACAACAATGTTATTTCATTGTTTTATTTTCATACATTTTTTTGTCACCTTTGTTCTGGATACATTTTTTCGATACCGTGCGACAAGAAAAGTTTATTTTTCGCTACAAGTTCGAGCTATTAGTTTTGTTTAACATAACGTATTTCTTTTATTCGCGATCTCATTAAAACTGACATACTTAAATTTTTTTCAATATAATTTTGTTCATACCTGAGACGAGTGTATCAAGTTCCTATTCTAGTAAAACTTTATTTCCTTACTTAAAATACTCGTAACAATTAAGGAGATCTATACCTATATAAAACAAAGTCAGGTTACTTACATCATTTATAATTCAAGGTCGGCTGGACCGATTTTAATGATCTTGGATTCGCTAGTTTTATCTCTAATATATCTCCGAATAGCAGAATATCTGTTAAAACAACGGTAAAAATTCACGAGAAAAAACAATTTAGATGAATAATTTTTTTCATGACATCTCGACAATAGATTGACTGTGATCGATTCATATTTTTTATCCGTCTCTTGGACTCTATCTAGAATTTTCCTCACGCGTTAGAAGAAAAACGCAATTTAATTCAGCTAATAACATTTATTGATTATGAGGCGGTACGAAGTTCGACGGGACACCAAGCATTATAATATTCTGAATTTGTAAGTCATTCGTTATTTGGTCTCATTTGTCAAAGTTTTACGCGACAACCTCGCCGCGGTGAGTCCGCCTCGATAACTAACCGATAAGATCAATGCACGAAAGTCCGTAATAAAAATTGATAGATCGCCACAATTACAACCCTTGTAGGTTTTATATTAAACCGCACAGCACTTTCGCAGTATGTTCGTGTTATACTTCAAGAATCGAGGTAAAATTATACTTACACTATTTTTATAACTCATTTCAGGAAATTTAAATTACCGTAAGTTTTTTTTTTTATTGATTTTAGTCGGTATTCTTTGTTCTTGCAATATATTAAACGATCGAATTCTATCATAAAACAAAATAAAATCAACATCGCCAATTAACAGATCAATAATATAATTTATCAATAATATATTTCGGAAATAACACTTTCTTTACTGAGCCCCTTTTGAAGAAAAATAAGATGTCTAAGACGCCTTTTATTCTATTACTATACTATTATACAAAGAGTTAAAATTGATGTTTTGTGTGTTATGGATAAATTAATAATCTTCTAAACCAATTATAAAAAAATATTTCATCGATAATGCAGCATTCTACAGTAACATAGGCCACATATTTTTTTAATTTGAGTTTTCTATAATATATTTGTATACATACCCGTATTATGCCAGGGTAGGTCTCTAGATCTAAAAATATTTTTGAAAAAATAATTTGCTGTTGTATCATTGTTTTCTTTTTTATTAGATTGGGTTCTTTTTTTTTTTTTTTTTTTGTACATACATTTTTTGCTTATTCATCAATTTACCTATTATTTACGGAGGTGAGGTTTACAAGATACAGGTATATAGTTTGTACAACAGTGCCTCTGTTATCACTGATTTGTAAAGACACCGTATACGTAGGATATCGTTCCAACAGAACTGGTTTATTAATGAACACTTTACATATATATTTTTAAGAAACAATGTAAAAATGTACAATTTTCTTGAAGGAGAAAACGTGCACATGACTTAACACTCAATCGCCGATCGTAAGAGAGAGATATATCATTCATTCGAAAACTCATTTAGTCAATCGTCGGTCGTCCGTTCCTTTCATTTCCATACGTAATATATAGGAATTTTGTTATTATGTATTTTATCTATGCTATTATATAAAGAGGTAATATAGATGTTTTGTTTGTTATGGATAAAACTCAGAATGTACTTAAACATTTTTTTTAAATTAGAAATTCCCGCTAAAACTACAAAATTGCAACCCTTAGTAACAAGTTTTTGCTTATAAAAACCATTGTGCGACATACGCTGTAAAAACTATTGGGATACTGTACTACATATTTATAGTACTCATCACTATCGACAAAAAAGTCCGCAAAAAGTCTGCATATATCTAACTATTATAGTGGAATCACAATAACAATTTATTTTTCCAATTAGATTAGATTAAAACACATAATGGATTATCTACCAGAGCGAAGGCGAGGTGGGTGGCCAGTATAACACACAAATCTATTAGTATCTAATTAAAAACAAATAATAATAGTAAAGAGTTTAAGCGATACTTATAAATATACGGGATACAGTATACGTAACTACTTTCACAAGATTTCTTTTATATAATAAGTAACTGCTTATATACAACCGTTTAAATATAAAAATTTACACAAAATTTAACGCGATAAATATAACGCGCAGCGACTAAAATCAGATAACATTGTCACACACGCGACACCGTAATAAAATTGATGGACAGACACAATTACAACGCCTGTGGGTTTATGATCGACCGCCATTTTGGAACTATTAATTACATATGTCAACATTAAAAGTATTTCATTACACGGGCTTAAATAATTTTCTTCTTAGAAAATTGACAATGGTTTACTTGACGTCATTAGAGCATTTAGGTCATAATTAGGTCATGCACGTGAATAAGTTTTATTTACAAAATAGATGTGAGTGTATATACGATAACAATACCAAAAATACAATTTTTAAAATTGTTGTCTGTCTGTCTGTTTGTTTGTAATAGGTAATTTTCCTACTCGGCAGGATCAATGACTGGAAAGTTGACGAGAACATAACATCTTCCGATCATAACGCTATTACCTTCTCGATACAGATGAATGAGCCTCTGATCAACGAGAGACCCCAAACAACCCGTACGTATAACACAAGAAAGGTACTTTGGTCGGAGTTCACGTCAACTCTACAGGAGAAAATGTCCGAAAAGGGTATGACGGCCTGTAAAGTTGAAGTTGTCTCCGATGTTGATGGATTGGAGGCAGCCGTGTCGGATTACCTTGCCTGCATAAGGGACACTTGCGAGCAAGTAGTCCCGAAAGCGGGTGGGTGCAAAGGAGTGAAGCACCCTCTTTGGTGGTCAGCGGAACTTGACCGTCTCAAACGGGAGGCGGCGCGAAGGAAGAGGAGGGTTCGCTGCGCTGCCCCTGGTCGCAGGCCCTATGTTGTCGCTGACTACCTGAAAGCTCTCGAGGAGTACAAGAGTGGGGCAGTGGAAGCCCAGACCAGGAGCTGGAAGGAGTTTTGCTCGGCACAGGATCGGGAGAGCCTCTGGGAAGGCATATACAGAGTTCTGAGGAGGACGGAGAGAAGGCGAGAGGAAATCTTACTCGTGGATCCCAATGGGAGGACCCTAGGTCCGCAGGAGTCCGCTGAGCTCCTCGCCTCCACACTCTTCCCCTCGGACAACGTGGATGCCGAAACAGAAGACCAGAGAGCCATGAGGGCGGTGACTGAGGGGATTCCCCCTACCGAGCTCCGGAATCTGTCGGAGGACGACCCACCCTTCACTAGGGATGAAGTCCAGCGGGTTCTTAAAGAACTCAACCCGCGAAAGGCTCCCGGGGCAGACGGGTTAACAGCCGACATTTGCACACATGCGATTCTAGGAGGGGGAGTGGACGTGTTCCTGGCAATTAGTAACAAGTGCATGGAACTAGCCCACTTCCCTAGACCCTGGAAGGTTGCCCATGTGTGCATACTCCGGAAACCTGGCAGGGAGGACTATACCACCCCCAAGTCGAATCGCCCCATTGGACTATTTCCGGTGCTGGGAAAAATTCTGGAAAAGCTCCTGGTCCGACGTCTTCGCTGGCATTTGCTGCCCAAACTCAGCGTACGACAATATGGGTTCGTACCACAGCGTGGGACGGAGGATGCCCTCTGTTGTATCGAAGGGTGGGACAAGTCAAACGTCAGGTAGCTAATTACACACTGTTTATTAGACAGGTGGCGCTCGGTTTCGAGCGGCACGTACAATATACATATAGATACATATATAACATTTCTCCCCCTTCAAATCACGGTTAGATTTATGAACAAACACATTAATGAAAGAATTGTCTATAGTTCACTGGTGGAATGTTACGCAATAGTCTATTGCTGCTTCTAGACGTAACTTCGGTTGATGGTTGCGAACTCGTGACGTTACTTCCCTTACCACTTGTTGATTGTCTTGGTCGGGAAGCTGTGACGATGTGTGCATGTCATCGTGACGAGTGTCGTGTGTATTATTACTCAACATGTTGTCTTTATAGGGTAATATTTGGTTTTTATGTTTACGACAATACCCCTCAATCTCTGAATGAACTGTATACATGACTTTACCTAGTTTCTTAACGATTGTACCTTTCAGCCACTGAAATTTATTGTTATTTCCAAATTTTTTGTAGACATTGAAGGTTTGTTTGTTACATCCTTTATAAAATTTACATTGCAAAAACTGTTTTTGTTTTACGCGATTTGCCAGCGATGTAAACGATGTCGAGGAGTCATTGGGATTCAGTAAATCTATACGCGATCTTAGTTTTTGACCAAAAACCAACTGCGATGGTGAAAACCCAGTGACAGAGTGTATAGAATTTCGGTAATCAAACAAATACTTCAAAAGTTTTAACTTTATATCCTTAGAACTATGAGCGGTTATCATACAAGATTTTATACCTTTCTTAACAATTTTGACATAGCTTTCAGCTTGACCGTTACTAGCTGGGTGGAAAGCTGGTGACGTCATATGCAAAATACCATTAGACTGACAAAATTGCTTAAATAGAAACGATGTAAAGGCAGTACCATTATCGCTTACAATCGTGTGGGGCAACCCAAATCTCGACATGAATTCATAGAGTTTTTCGATTACAAATGAGGAACCCGTTGTAACACCCATGTTGAACACTTCGACCCATTTCGTATAAGCGTCTACGATAATTAAATATGTACAATTATTTATTGGGCCCAGGAAGTCTATGTGAATTCTATAAAATGATTTAGGGGGGTACCGCCAGGGCGCTAGCGGCGCGCGTCTTGGTGATGGTCGTAGCTGTGTGCACACATTACACGCATTTATCATTTTTTCTAACTCCTCATCTATCCCGGGAAACCAAAACCGGGCTCTGGCTTCCTCTTTGGTTTTTACGATTCCTAAATGGGACCTATGTAGTTCTGATAATATTTTATCTCTTAATATTTCAGGTATTATTACTTTATGTCCTCTCATTTGGCAACCGTTTTCGACCGATAACTGCGATCGACATAAAAAATACGGTTTTATACGTATATCCAAATTCTTTTTAGGCCAACCATTATTAACAAAATGAATAACTTTGCTCAGACAAACATCATTGAGTGTTTTTTTCACGTAACTCTAGCAATGTTACGGGCATATCTCCATCGATCACAAAATTAATATAAGTAGCGCGATCGAGCGGAGCAACGTCGTCCCGACCGGCTTGTAGCTGTTCTTCGGGCAGACTGGCGCGCGACAAGTAGTCGGCACTGTTATCGCGACTTCTTATGTACTCTATGGTATAATTATATGCACTTAGGAAGATTGCATACCTCTGAAGTCGGTTTGCGGAGATTTCAGGTATACCTTTATGTGGACCGAAAAAATCGAAATTAAAGGTTTATGATCAGTTCGTAAAATAAACGGATTAGATTTCCCATATAAATATTGATGGAAACGCCTCACACCGAATATTATTGCCGTAGCCTCTTTTTGTATCTGTGAATACTGTTTTTCAGCTTTATTAAGCGTACGCGATGCGAATGATATGGGTCTTTCGACACCGTTAATCTCTTCTTGAGATAAAATCGTGCCCAGTCCCGTTGGGGAAGCGTCCACAGTAAGAATAATTTTATAATTAGGATTAAAATGACCTAAAATCTGATCTGACGATAACATTTCTTTTATTTTTAGGAATGCGTCCCTGTGCTCATTTGTCCATGTCCATTTAACTTTCTTTTGTAATAATTCGTAAAGTGGACTTAAGATACTTGACGCACCAGGAATAAAATTTCTATAATAATTTACTAATCCTAGAAAAGACTGAAGCTTAGTAACATTTGATGGAACCGGGGCATCCAAAATGGCTTTTACTTTTTCAGGAGATTTTTTTAATCCCTCTTTATTAATGATGTAGCCAAGGTACTTAATTTCGTCTTTAAAAAATTCACACTTATCCCTATGTAAGGTTAACCCTGCATTTTGCAGCCGTTCCAGCACTGCATTGATTTTTTCCCTATGGCTAGATATGTCTACACTGGTGATTAAAACATCGTCGAGTAGACAAAGAACCCCCTCCATGCCTGCAAGCAAGTTTTCCATGGCTCGCTGGAATATTGAAGGAGCACTCGAAAGACCAAAAACCAACCGAGTAAAATTGAATAACCCACGGTGTGTATTTATGCAAGTGTAATTTTGTGATTCTTTACATAACATGAGTTGGTTGTAAGCCATGGATAAATCTAATTTCGTGTATACCTGACCTTTTTCTTTTTTTTTTTTTTTTTGACGGGGGGAAATGCATTTACGCACTACCCTTATCTATTGTATTTGGAGGATCAAAGTCCCCCAAATAGAATAGATAAGGGGGCACGGAGTGACGAGCTCCGTGCCAGTGTGGGACTCGCCCGGGCGAGAGTCGCCCGGAAATACCCACTAAAACCCCCCGGGGCCGTCCGCTGCATTTGGGATGGGGGCGACACGGGGTGGCTTTCGCAAGCACCGCGTCGCCCCCTTTTTTTTTTTTTTTTTTTTGACGGGGGGAAATGCATTTACGCACTACCCTTATCTATTGTATTTGGAGGATCAAAGTCCCCCAAATATAATAGATAAGGGGGCACGGAGTGACGAGCTCCGTGCCAGTGTGGGACTCACCCGGGCGAGAGTCGCCCGGAAATACCCACTAAAACCCCCCGGGGCCGTCCGCTGCATTTGGGATGGGGGCGACACGGGGTGGCTTTCGCAAGCACCGCGTCGCCCCCTGCAGCGAACCCACCCGGCCCGTCAGTGCAATGGCCCGGTGGGGATGGAGGAGAAGAGTTCCCCTCCACCTCTTAGCCCGCCTCAGGAGAGGCAAGACATATTGTCAAACATCCAGGGAGCGGGATAAGTTCCCGCCCCCCGTAAGAAGAAAAGGGAAGAGTTGTAGAGAGAGCAGTGGCGGGCAAAGGGATAAAAGGGGAAGAAACCCGCCACTGCTTTAAGGGAAATAGGTCCCTCTCCTTCACTCGTCTTGTCTTAGTCGACAAGACGTAGGAAGGAGAGGGATACCTGAAGAAAATGAAAGAAGAAAAAGAGACAGAAGAACGGCACAAGCCCCCAAACACACACAAAAAACCCCCTACGGCATACGCCACCAACACTCCCACGGCACACGCCAACAACGCTGCCCCCCCCCCCGGGCACGCCTACATGCGGAGGAAGCTCCGCACGTAGCGTGCCCACCGCCCCCTGGGCCTCTTGCGCCTCCGAGGATCCGCCCCAGGATCCTCTTCACGGGCCCTCTCGGCTGCCTCCTTCTGCAACATAACTTGTTCGCAGAAGGAGGCAACCACTCCCCAGACCTCCTCGCTGCCGACCATAGCGCTGACGACGGTCGGCAGCGAGAGATCCGGCCCCACCGCCGCCACCACTGCACGACGCGGCTCTTCCCACGCGGCGCACTCCGCGAGGGTATGGTGCGCCGTGTCCTCCGCCGCGTCGCAGTGGTGGCACCTCGGCAACGGCTCCCTCCTGGCTATCTTGTGCAGGTACCATCCGAAACAGCCATGTCCGGACAGCACCTGCACAAGCCTAAAGGTGAGGGAGCCGTGCCCCCTCCTTATCCACTCCCGGAGGACCGGGCGGATGGCGTCTACGGTAGGCCGTCCGTAGCGCGCATCCACCAGGTCCTCCTCCCATCTCCTCATCTGCACTTCTCTTTCCTCTAACCTCGCCCTCCGCACCTCAGCCGGGTGCAAGCGGAACCCACCACCATCCCTCCTCGCTGCCGAGTGCCGGTACACGGCAGCGAGCACCTCCGCTTCTCGCTCCCACGGCAGGGAGCCGGCGAGCACACAGGCCGCCGCCACGGACACCGTGCGGTAACCGCGTATCGCTCTCAACGCCACCGTGCGCTGCACTGACTGCAGCACACGGATGTTGCGGGCGTTGAGAGCGTCCGCCCACACAGGTGCCCCGTAGACGGCCATGCTGCGCACGACCCCTGCGTGGAGCCGGCGGCACCTCTGGCCAGGCCCCCCCACATTCGGGAGGAGCCGCCCCAGTGCCGCCGCGGCACCGGCGATGCGCGGTACAAGTCCCTTGAAGTGGGACTCGAACCGCCATCTACCGTCCAGGATAAGGCCCAGATATTTCATCTGGGCCTTAACCCGGATCCGGTGCCCCCCCACCGAGATGCTCGCCCCAGGGGGCGGCCCATGCCGAGGCCCGTGAAACAGCAGGGCCTCGGTCTTTTCGGCCGCTACCCTGAGCCCGAGCATCTCGATGCGCTTGACCACCAGGGCTACTCCCATCGTGGCCAAGCGCGCCACCTCCTCCCACCTCCCCCCCCCCCCCCGGGCTACGACAAGGGTATCGTCCGCGTAACAGATTAGGCGCACCCCACTCGGAAGTGCGCCTCGGACGACCCAGTCGTAGCCCACGTTCCACAGGAGTGGTCCGAGCACCGACCCCTGTGGAACCCCGCAGCCCGCCGGACGCTGGACGACGACGCCTTGGCTGTCCACACAGGACACCTCCCTCCCTCGGAGATAGTCCTCCAACAGCCCCCTCAGATAGTGGGGCACTCCAAATGAGCGGAGCGCCTCCACTATCACTGAGTGCGGGAGGCTGTTGAAGGCGTTGGCGATGTCGAGTGACACCGCCAACAACCTATCTCCCTGAGAGGTGGCCTCCATCGACCACCTCTTCAGCCTCACCAAGGCGTCCACCGTCGAGCGTCCCGCCCGGAACCCAAACTGCGCGTCCGCCAAGTCCGGCCCCACGTCCCTCATGTGCTGGATGACGCGGAAAGATATTATTCGCTCGAACATCTTTCCGACGTCATCCAGCATGACGAGGGGCCGATACGCGGACGGGCAGTCCGGGGGGCGGCCCTCCTTTCCTATCAGGCAGAGTCGGCCCTGCTTCCAGGGCCTAGGGAACTGTCCGACCATTATGCACCGGTCGAACAGCTCCCGTACTCTGCCCCCCAGGTACCGGAGGGCCAGGCCCAACACGCAGCCCGGGACCCCGTCTGGTCCTGGCGCCTTCCGTCTCCCACGCAGGCGACGTACCACCGTCTCCATCTCCCCATCGCTAGTATGGGGAGGGAGAGGCTCGTCGCCCACCTCGGCGGGAGCCGACAGCGCCATCCTGGGCGGAAGGAACCCTGGGGGGTCGTGGGGAAATAATGCCTCCACGACCCTCTCCAGTATCTCCGGCTGGAGAGTTTCCGTTATCGGGGACGCCTGGCCCCGGAATTTCTTCCGGGCGACCTTAAACGGGCGTCCCCACGGATTCCTCTCCAGCGACCGGAGTAGTTCCCCCCAGGCCAGATCCTTGGCCCGACCGATTGCTGCCTTCAGGGACTCCCTAAGGTCCCCGTAGGCAGCACACAGTCGGGCCTCCTCCACGGGGTCCCGTCTGCGCCTTCTCCGGGCGCGGGCTACCTCCCTCCCTCGCCGCGGTGCAGGCCTCCCGTTTCTCGTTTAGTTCGGGAGACCACCAATACACCGCCTTCTTGATAGGGCGGCGTGTGCACCGCGGCATCGACGCGTCGCATATCTCCGTCAGCGCATGTCGCAGACGGAGAGCAGACGCGTCGACTCCCTCCCCCCGTGGCCATCGTCCCATTCCTCAACTCTGGACGATGGCCACCTCCTCAGCCAGCTCCCGGTCAAGCCGGCTGAGGACCCAGCGGGGGGGGAACGGCGCTCCCCTGGGGCGGCGTGCCCTACCTCCCGAATCGGAGGTGGAGACCTCGAACCATATGTATTTATGGTCCGAGAGCGTCTCCACCTCCTCCCTCACACGCCACCCCCCCAGACGTGCCGTGCGACGGCCGGCGACGCAAACGAGAGGTCCACTATGGACCCCCCCCCGTTCCATCGCACGCACGTCTGCGCCGTCCCTCGGTTGAGGAGGACCAGCCCGGCCTCAGCTGCCCACTCCTCAACCGCCCGCCCCCTCGGGTTCGTGGTCGCCTCGCCCCAGGCCCTGGACTTGGCATTGAAGTCGCCAAGCAGGACCACAGGACGAGGCGCCAGCCGCCTGACCGCTACCATCAGGGAATCAAGGAAGGCCTCGAATTCCCTGAAGACACGGTTGGGGGAGAAGTACACGCCAACTAGCACGTACCTCCCCCAGGCGGCGGCCACGAACCCATCACCCCTCTCTAGTACTGAGAGGGGCACCCGCGGACTGTGGATTGCCGCGAGCCCTCCTCTGTCCCCTACCCAGCTGGGCGTGTCGGGGACGTGGTAGGGCTCCGCGACAATTGCCACATCCGCCCCCCACTCCGCCACTGTTTGGACCAACAGGTCCTGTGCAGCGACGGAGTGGTTCAGGTTCCCCTGGAGGTAACTAATATGGGCCCTGTAGTCCATTACTGGTCCATATTAATTACCTCCGGCCCAGGGGACGCCGACCTCACCCCCGTTAGTGGGAGCCTTCCCTTCCCCTTAATCGGGGGGCGGCAGCTCGCCCCTCCCATGTGGTGGTCTGAGGGCACCCCCCTGGAGTGGCATACGGCGCAGTGCATCTTCTTTGCGGAGCACCCTTCCGCCGTATGCCCCTCCTCCCCACATCTGTAACAGAGGGCGCTCCTATCTACCTTTTCAGGGCAGAGTGCCCGAGTGTGCCCTAGCCCCATGCATCTAAAACAGCGGAGAGGCTTATCCGCTAAGGGCACCACCCGAGCTGAGCTCCACCCCACAAGGAGCCTCCCCCTCTCCACGATCCTCTGCACCGCCTCCACTGGCAGGGAGACAAACGCCGAGGACCCCCTCCACCCCGACTTCAGCTCCCCCACCCTAATCTGTCCAGGGGAGCACTGGCCGCTGCTGGCCAGAGCCGCCACCAGCCCGTCCTTGTCCACCGTGTCGTCGAGTTCTAGGACCCGGACGTCCGCCCTCTTGACGGGCCTGGTGACGTCTACCATCTCTCCAATAATTTCCCTCAATTTGCAGGCCAAGTTATTGGCCTGCTCTGCCCCCTCGGGGCCAGGAATTTCTATGATCCTGGCCCCAGTGGCTGTGGGGCGCATCGAGATCCCACTAATCCCCAACTGGGCTGGGACAATAGCCTCAGCCGCTCTGGAGAGGACCGCCTTGTAGGTCATCCCCTTGGCCTCCGCCTCCGGCTGCAGGCGCAAAAGCCAACGTCACGCGGTGTTCCCAGGCGGTCACCCATCCAAGTACTGACCGCGCCCGACGTTGCTTAACTTCGGTGATCGGACGAGAACCGGCGTTTTCAACGTCCGCGTCGCCCCCTGCAGCAGCGAACCCACCCGGCCCGTCAGTGCAATGGCCCGGTGGGGATGGAGGAGAAAAATTCCCCTCCACCTCTTAGCCCGCCTCAGGAGAGGCATGACATTGTCAGACATCCAGGGAGCGGGATGAGTTCCCGCCCCCCGTAAAAAGAAAAGGGGAAGAATTGTATAGAGCAGTGACGGGCAAAGAGAAAAGTGGGGAAGAAACCCGCCACTGCTTTAAGGAGAGTAGGTCCCTCCCCTTCACTCATCTTGTCTTAGTCGACAAGACGTAGGAAGGAGAGGGATACCTGAAGAGATTGAAAGAAGGGACAGAAGACAAGAAAAGAAACATAAAAGAAGAAAACGGCACAAGCCCCCCAGCACAAAACCCCCCCCCACTACGGCACACGCCAACAACAACGCATTACGGCACACGCTAACAACGCTCCCCCCCCGGGCACGCCTACATGCGGAAGAAGCTCCGCACGTAGCTTGCCCACCGCCCCCTGGGCCTCTTGCGCCTCCGAGGATCCGCCCCAGGATCCTCTTCACGGGCCCTCTCGGCCGCCTCCTTCTGCAACATAACTTGTTCGCAGAAGGAGGCAACCACTCCCCAAACCTCCTCGCTGCCGACCATGGCGCTGACGACGGTCGGCAGCGAGAGGTCCGGCCCCACCGCCGCCACCACTGCACGACGCGGCTCTTCCCACGCGGGCGCACTCCGCAAGGGTATGGTGCGCCGTGTCCTCCGCCGCGTCGCAGTGGTGGCACCTTGGCAGCGGCTCCCTCCTGGCTATTTTGTGCAGGTACCATCCGAAACAGCCATGTCCGGACAGTACCTGCACCAGCCTGAAGGTGAGGGAGCCGTGCCCCCTATTCACCCACTCCCGGAGGACCGGGCGGATGGCGTCCACGGTAGGCCGTCCGTAGCGCACATCCACCAGGTCCTCCTCCCAGCGCCTCATCTCCTCCTCCCTCTTCTCGAGCCTTATTCTCCGCACCTCAGCCGGGTGCAAGCGGAACCCACCACCATCCCTCCTCGCTGCCGAGTGCCGGTACACGGCAGCGAGCACCTCCGCTTCTCGCTCCCACGGCAGGGAGCCGGCGAGCACACAGGCCGCCGCCACAGACACCGTGCGGTAACCGCGTATCGCTCTCAACGCCACCGTGCGCTGCACTGACTGCAGCACACGGATATTACGGGCGTTGAGAGCGTCCGCCCACACAGGTGCCCCGTAGACGGCCATGCTGCGCACGACCCCTGCGTGGAGCCGGCGGCACCTCTGGCCAGGCCCCCCCACATTCGGGAGGAGCCGCCCCAGTGCCGCCGCGGCACTGGCGATGCGCGGCCCAAGTCCCTTAAAGTGGGACTCGAACCGCCATCTCCCGTCCAGGATAAGGCCCAGATATTTCATCTGAGCCTTAACCCGGATCCGGTGCCCCCCCACCGAGATGCTCGCCCCAGGGGGCGGCCCGTGCCGAGGCCCGTGAAACAACAGGGCCTCGGTCTTTTCGGCCGCTACCTTGAGCCCGAGCATCTCGATGCGCTTGACCACCAGGGCAACTCCCATCGTGGCCAAGCGCTCCACCTCCTCCCACCTCCCCCCCCGGGCTACGACTAAGGTGTCGTCCGCATAGCATATTAGGCGCACCCCACTCGGAAGTGCGCCTCGGACGACCCAGTCATAGCCCACGTTCCACAGGAGCGGTCCGAGCACCGACCCCTGTGGAACCCCGCAGCCCGCCGGACGCTGGACGACGACGCCTTGGCTGTCCACACAGGACACCTCCCTCCCTCGGAGATAGTGTATACCTGACCTGCATGCAACTTAGAAAATAATTCGTGCACTGTAGGTAAAGGATATTTTTCAACAACTAATTGTTTATTAATTGTTACTGAATAGTCTGCGCACAGCCTAACAGAACCATCACGCTTAAGCACTGGCACAATCAGCGATGCGTATTCCGAGTGTTCAATAGGGGTTAAGATACCTAAATTCACTAATCGATCTAGCTCTTTATCAACCTTGTCCCTTAACGCGAAGGCTATAGGGCGCGCTTTATAAAAACACAGGTTTTGAGTCATCTTTTAGTTTTAACATGACCTCATATTTGTTAAACTTTCCTAATGCATTTGAAAATAGTTTCGGATATTGTAACTGAAATTTTTGTATTTCATTATTTGTATTAATAAAGTTACATGTTGTTATTTGTAACCCGAATCTTGCCATAAAATCCCTGCCGAGAATCGGCGGCCCTCCTTCACGAACGACATGTACTTTGACCTCAAGCGTCTTTCCTTGATAAGTCAATGGCATGTTTGCTATACCTATACATTTAATAAGAGTACCGTTATACGAATATAAATTTTTGCCTTTTAATAAGGGAATATTGGCAAACATATCATAGTAGGTTTTCTCGGAAATGACTGTTATACTTGATCCGCTATCTATTTCAAATTTTAACTGGACGCCGTTTAAGGTTACAACTTCTGTCAAGGGTTCACCACGCTCAGAACGAATATTAAACAACTTACCGTCATCCCCGTCATCGCTCACCTCGCTCGCCTCCATGTAATTCACTTTTTTACACATTTTACTTAAATGACCTTTTGTATTACACTTATTGCATTTATATTCCGTAAAAGGACACTGAGGTGCAGCATGATTACTGCGTCCGCACACCGTACATTTTATTTCCTTCCCTTGAACTGACATTTTATATACGTTTCTTTCTTGAGAGGTGGGAACGATGATAGTGCTGACCGCCGTAGCCGCTGCTCGTGCACAACGGACGCTTTCGGTGATTTCAACGGCTTTCGTGAAGGTCAACTGGTCAATCTCTTGAACGAAAAGTTTCTCTTTTTTCAGGTCCTGGTAACATGCCCATTATAAATTTGTCACGAAGGGCTTCTTCGACGTCATGGAACCCACAGTTGGCAGTCAATCCACGTAGCCTGGCTGCCCATTGATAAGGTTTTTCGTCAATTTGTTGAATAGCTGAGTAGAAACTGTACCTCTCTGAGAATCCGTAGCTTTTAACGGTAAAGTGATTATCAAATAAATTGATAATTCCTTCGTACGGTACATTTTGAAGTTCTCTTGGCAATGCCAAGTCCGCTGCAAGCTTATAGGAACCCTCGCTGAGTGTGCTGAGTAGAATCGCCCGCCGTTTTCTGTCCACATCTTTCCCGTCCAGTTCATTTGCTATAAACCACTGCGCTAACCGGCTTTTAAAACTCTTCCAGCACTGTATATTGTGGTCAAACGTAGATAAAACTCCGAAAGTCGACATTTTTTTTTGTTTGTGGGTATCTCGTCGCCAATGTTGTATCGAAGGGTGGGACAAGTAAAACGTCAGGTAGCTAATTACACACTGTTTATTAGACAGGTGGCGCTCGGTGTCGAGCGGCACGTACAATATACATATAGATACATATATAACACCCTCTATGATCTGGTGACCGAGATCAGGACAAGGATAACGGCCAAACAGGTCGTAGTCCTGGTGTCACTGGACATTGAGGGCGCCTTCGATAACGCATGGTGGCCGGCCCTGAAATCCCAACTCGTGGCAAAAGGGTGTCCTAGCAATTTATATGGTATGGTTCTGTCGTACCTTGCGAACCGGAGAATCAAGCTCAGTTATGCCGGTGCACGGTTGAGTCGGGAAAGTTCCAAGGGCTGCGTCCAAGGTTCTATTGCTGGACCTACATTCTGGAACGTTATCCTTGACTCCCTGTTGGTGGAGCTTGAGTCGGCGGGAGTGTACTGTCAGGCTTTCGCGGACGATGTCGTCCTGGTATTTTCCGGGCTGAAAGTCGGGCCCTTGCAGGAGGAGGCCACTCGGACTCTGCAGACTGTGGTTGACTGGGGCATCCGAAATAAGCTGTCGCTCACACCGCACAAGACCAAGGCGATGGTGCTGACGCGGAAGCTTAAGTACGATGCCCCGGTAATTACCATGGGCGGAGTCCAACTGCAAATGGAAAACTCCATCCGCCTGCTAGGGCTGACTATAGATAGGATGCTCACTTTCCAAGAACACGCCACTGCGGCCTGTAAAAAGGCAACTGCTATATATAAACAGCTGGCGTGTGCAGCCAAAGTGAGCTGGGGTCTAAACCCAGAAGTAGTCAGGACGATCTACGCAGCAGTCATCGAGCCGATCGTGTTGTACGCCGCAAACGTGTGGGGCCCCGCAGCAAGGAAACTGTCCAATACGTAAAAAGTTGGATAGGTTGCAGCGGGGTTTCGCACAGAAGATCTGCAGAGCGTACCGCACGGTCTCTCTGACTGCCGCGTTGGCTTTGGCAGACTTGCTCTCGCTGGATCTCCGGGTAAACGAGGTGCATAGACTATACCGTATTAAGCGAGGGGAGCTGCGGGACGAGATAGTGGTTGGCTGCGAGTTGGAGCGCCCCGTTCGCTACAATGAGTATCCGCATCCCACACAGTGCGAGGGCGAAATGTTCGAGTGCCTGGAAGCCATTCCTGAACTGAACTTAGGCGGCTCTGGGATCTACACCGACGGTTCAAAGATTGCTGGCGGTGTAGGAGCCGCTCTGACCTGGTGGAAGGAAGGGCGTGAATACAGTTACTCGACATTTCGTTTGGAACCTTTCTGCTCGGTCTTCCAAGCGGAACTGCTGGCGCTGCAGAGGGCGATACAGGCGGTTCAGGAAGTGGGACACTCGGATGTTAGCATCTACAGCGATTCAAGATCTTCGCTGGAGATGCTAGCAAACCCGGCTCCGACACACCGCCTGGCCCTAGCAGCTCAGCAGTCTCTCAGGGAGATCCGAGCGAAGGGGGGCACCGTCCGCCTAAACTGGGTGCGGGCTCACGTCGGTACGGCCGGAAACGAGCGTGCTGACGAACTAGCGAAGCAGGCCGCACATAAGAAGACCGCAGCCGATTACGATCGGTATCCCATATCATACGCTAAACGGAGCATACGCGAAGTCACAGTGAGGACCTGGCAGGAACGCTACGAGACCTCTGTCGCGGGGGAGGTGACGCGGGCATTCTTTCCGAGGATTCAGGATGCTCACCGTATCCTCAAAAAGACTCGTCTCGCGCCCCCCCATGTGCAGATGTTAACAGGCCACGGGGGTTTCGCGGCGTACCTGCACAGGTTCAAGCTGAAAGACAGTGCCGCGTGTGTTTGCGACCCGAATACCGCCGAGACAGTCTATCATCTTCTAATAGACTGTCCCAGATTCGGCTCGTCCCGTAGTGACCTGGAGGTAATGACCGGCTTGAGGATGACCATCCAAAATTTTCCACTTTCAATTAATAACGACGATTCCCGTGAGGCTACCCTCAAGTTTATGGCAGCGGTGGCGAAAATCGCAGGAATCCGAAATAAATAAACAAAAATAAAATAAAGGACAACTAGGCAGAAGATAATAAAAATTAAAAGCGACAGAATAAATGATGGCAAAAAAAAAAGAAAAAGAAAATAAAAGTAGAATAAGAAATGTTGATGGTTATAACTAGAATAAGATTTTTAAAATAAGATTAAGCTAGCTATAAGTAACGCAAACAAGATTTCGGATCTATGTCTGAGGATAGGGGGCTTAAAAAAAAAAAATAGGTAATTTCCGGAACGGCTTTACCGATTTCGACGGGACTTTTTTTGGTAGATAGCTGAAGTTACTCCGAGTAACTTAGGGGTACTTGTAATTTTCTAAAATAATTATGGGTCCTTATATATGTAATGATTATGTTTATGATGATATGCACACTTCTATTTTTATCACACTTTTCTTGATGTTTCCTCTTTATTTGTTATATAGCGTACGTGCCCTTGATACGACTTCGATGAGCGAGCGGTGCGAATGAATAGGCGAAGGAAATGGATGAAGAATGAAGGATTGGAGCCATTATACTTAAATAGTAATATTGAAAGCGATTTTATTCAATGACAAAAACCAAAGAAGTATCACCGAATCACTGATATTCCAGTTGTATTAAAAAACTTCCATCAACATTTATGAAATGAATAAATATATTTATATACAGCGAATACGTATATGTAGTAGATTTAGCCTGGTAATCTAGATTTCTCAGCTACGGCTCCCCGGGGCCGTCCGCAGTCTAAATTCACAGTACGATTTACCAAGGTAAATATATATGTGAGATACCTTCATGAAGGTAATCATCTGGAAAATAAATAGAATATTTTACTATATAAACGTTTTATAAATAATATTTTTCATATTTTAAATAAAAAACTACAGTGCGTTTTTTTATATTTCAAGAAATGAACAAAATAGATACTTATTTACTTACTCGTATCTTGTTTCACATTTGAAAACATTATTATTATAGCATGATTTTTTATGTACCACCTAGTTCTATTTTTTCTTTTAAATAAAAACCTATAATTTTGTCACGTATAAAAACGTATAAATGTTCTATTTATAATTAACAAAACAAGGGCTAAAAAAGCAAAATTCTTTCTCAATTCGCTGCTTATATTAAGTTTTAAAATTAAAGGGGCGCCCGTACCAAGGAGTTTTAATAGTAATTAAATATTCAACCCCCTACATAGAGAAAATTGGTTGTCCTAAATTGAAGCGAAGCAATAGTCAAAAATGATTTCACTCAGAATCTAACAGCTTATATAAAATCGAGTGAACGGAGCCCTTCGTAACTTTATGTGCAGCCAGAATGTGACTAAAAAGGCACGTTTGGGTGTGCATCGGGGTGTGCTAGTCCTTAGACTTATGTATGGTAGTGAGTGCTGAGTTGGCAGAAAAAACATGAAAGCAAGATTAATGCAGTAGAGATGAGAAGTCAACGAAGTTATAGTTGGGATGAGAATGATAGATAAAGTAAAGAATAGTGTGATAAGGGAACGTTGTGGTGTGGTAGAGGATGTAATAACAAATATAGAGAAAGGAATGCTTAAATGCATGTAGAGAGGATGGATAAGAGATGATTGACGAACCAAATATACAAGGTAAAGGTCGTCCTAGGCGAACGTATCTCGACAAGATCAAGGACGTTCTGGAGAAAGGTTAGGTTAAAAGTAACCGAAGAGCATATATGAAGGTGCTTATGAAAGTAGAAAAAGCGAAAGATATGAGTCAGGATCGTTGCAAGTCTTCTACTTCCACAACGCGGCGTTATCGCTCACGTTGAGAACCTAGGGTCTAGACAAAATATAATCCCCAATGAGTACCGAGATACGATCCTTGAATGGCTACTAGAATAATATATGCTTTTTTTAACCGTAGATAAGCCCATCAGATATGAAAGGCAAATAGAATTGACTTTTGGGTTGGGTGAATGCAATAGACGTTTATTGAAATTAAGGCGCCGTATCGCGGAATTGATCTTGAGTGGACCCTGTCGGGTAGTCATAGAGTAAACCATCGGGTACACATATCCTGTGACTTATTAGATACGTCGCGTTCCGTCATAATTTATTCAATCCACTACTAATTCAATACGTATTCATTTATATGGACGATCTAATTGCTTTCATTTGATACCCATATCCAGGGAGTTGAAAAAATGTCATCCGCCGTTTTGTGGTGGTGACCATCTGTAATTTGTTTTTTTTTTTATTTCGTTGCTTTCGTTTGATACCATGTTAGAAAAGTTCTAAATAAATATATAATTCGCTATTTTGTGGCGGCAGTGATCTTTTTCAATTAATATTAGCGGTCACAACCAAAGACTTGCGAGGGGATCATATTTGAGGGAATTATTGAGCTTCGATCCTAACGACATCCCCCCCCCCTCCCAGTCGTACGGCCACTAGATACTAAAACCAAAAGCGTGAACCAAGTTTCAGGTTAATCGGTTTTTTTGTATTTTGTTTCGGGATAAAATATGAAATACTAGATTTGAACACAAGACACAAACGTTATCCTAGCTAAATGAAACCTTTAGAAGATAGATCAACAATACAGAGAGTACTTTACGGTATTAATAGTAATATAAAGTTGACTTCAGCTAACTGAGTTGTAATACTAATATATTCTATTACAACCAGGAGTCATAACAAACCGGTTATTAATATAGAGTAAGTTTGAGAAAGATATCTAAGTCAAATATTTTGATGCTATTATATATAGATCAGCTATCTCTTTCTCGCTATGCGTCTTTTTCTCAAAAAATATTAGATAAAAAATACGACATACATCGGTTAAAAAAGTATAATGATATCATGTTACTATATGTGTGAAAGAGACATGCGTAGTCACTTACAAAGTATAGAACTATAATTAAATGCTAGTGCTTAAAACATGTCGTGATCGCGAGAGAGTGTTTTATTTATTTATTTAACAGTTCCCCTCTAATATTGTTATCATTTCAACATTGCCATAAAATTTTACCACAGATGTCGTAAATAAACTCCAGTATGCCCCCAATTTATTTTGCCTAATATCAACTGAAAGTCTAAATATATAAGACTGCAGAAAACGAAAATTATTACATTGTTTTCAACCGTCTGAGTGAACCTAAAATTATAGGTACGAAAGCCAACGTCAAAAGCAAGTCTTTATAAAGTAACTAATGTCCTGACAATCGCACTGGGTAATAATTTATAACTGTAAAAATTGTTAATTCTACTACTTCATACTTCCTGATCCTATTCTCGTACAGACACTGTCCATTAAGACTGAATTAACTTCTTTTTTTTATAATACAATGTATTAAGTACGAAATTATAAGTTTGGTTGATGAAACTAGTATATTTAATGTAACTACTTACTAGTTGAATGTTGTAATCAATTTATAGTCACTACTGCATCCATGCTTATAGTTAAGTTAGTTTAAAAAATACTAAAAAATATATGGTTATTGGTTTAACCTTTACATAAGGAGTTAACAATTATTTAGTATACTCAGATCGATGTAAACATTTTTACTCCCGAACTGCGCAGAACGTGTAAATTCTTTCTTAAAACTAATATTTTCATTTATTATTTTTTGTTCAAAACATCAGTTTAAATTATAAGTGAATATTGTCAGTCTACAACACTTCCGTTGCATAGATATCATTTGATTGCTTTCGTTGTTGCAAATTATCAAGAGATCCCAACTGCTTGCGGTACAACAAGGCTTTATATAATTAGATCTTGGCAAGCTCCGTTCCTCCATTCATTTATTATCGAACGGTATACCGAATATCAGAAGTACTCATAAAGGAGCTACGTATATTTATATTTCATTACGTTGCGTCGTCATTCAGGTCATTAAATTTAATGAATTATTTCATCACTTCTTAATTTATTTGAATGACGAACACAACCAGGTATAAAAATTATTTTCTTTATAATAAGTATGAAGAGATAAGAACATATTTAATCGTATAAATTATATCTCGTTGTTTTAATAGGTCGATGCTGTTGTGTGTGTCATTTTGTTGAATTTAGCAGCTTTACTAGAATTGTGTAGGGTACGTTATAATGCCAGTATAACAGCAACCACAATTCTACGAATCTCGTCTGGTGTTGTTACCTTACATGCAAATTCGCGGAAAAATCTATCGTTAATAGTGATAGGCTATCTTTAACGGTCGATTGATAGAAGTTAAAAAAATTATCTGTTGGGTAAAGGCGACACAATTACATGAATCTCGGTCATTTTTCTGTGCCGCCACGTGTGTGTAGGCTATAACAATGAGCTTTCCAAAAAATGCCAAGATGTCGATATTTTCTCAAATCCGCTGCTTAGTTTGAAACGAATGCTGAATGTCTGTAAGGGTGTATGTGTTAATTCATAATCTAAATTTAATCAATTTATGTCCAATTTTATTTTAATGAATATTTGTTAATTTTTGCTATTTTTCTGTACATATTTTAAAAATCTGATTTGGAATTATAACTTGATTACTATTTATTTATGTATAGTGACAAGTACACACCACTAGTGGCCGTAGGGTTGACATCCGTCGTAGGGCTTCGTTAAAGGATAAGCGTAGATAACCTGTTAATCACCGTTGCCGAACAAAAAGAGGAATGGTCGGGAAACCCAATATTTCATTGTACTAGTTTGTTTATCTAGGAAGTATCTATATAGGAAACAACTGCTTATGTATCAGGCTGTCTCTTTAGCGGAGGGTCTCGGTTTTGGTCTAGCCCAACTGCCGGAACCTCGATCCCGTGTCGTCCCTCTAAAACCATATTTGGTGTCCGTTACTTTTTAGTCGGCAGCAAGCTGAAATTCTTTTTCTGATTTCCGGGTAGGAGAGTATCCATCTAGTATTTCCTAGCGTATAAAAATAAGGTCCAAACGGAACAAAATGTTTATAACAAACGCTTACAATACACTCTAATTTAGATCGAGTGCACGAGTCCCATTAAGAGTGGTCGCAGCAAAACGATTATTATATCCGAGTGTTTTAACTAACGTACCGTACTTTACAACGAATGTAGTGGAACTGTATGGTCATTTAGCATAAACACACATATGTTATAATATATATTTTTTTCTTTATTAATTACACAATGCAACAACTGCCACACACGACAATGTATCTTTATTTTACGGTTGTCTCAATACTATTTGATAAAAATACAATCATATTAAACCTCAATCTCATGCCAATTATCTACATTAATGTAACATTACAGCTTATGTTACTTGTGTGAATCATACTTGTACCTACTTTTTGGAGAAAAAACCATCAAGAAAACTTTTTTTTTACCATATATATAAAAACATAACGCTTTGACTACAGTCTTACCTGAAATAATGTCACTATGTGGTCCAAGAAAATAACGTTACGGCTAGAAGTAGTAAGTCTCGAGTGATGTTGCCGAAACATATCTATTGGTGCTTGGCGAAAATTTTTCAAACTTGAGTTTGGTACCCAGTCGTGTCTGTTATTAGAACATACCCTACCACTTATGGTTACATCACAATGATTTCCTTTATCGATAGCTAAGGCTCATTATAAAATTGGATAATTAAATTTGAACTTAAGTACTTTAATGTTGTACAAGACCACTCTACCACTAACTATCAACACTTCTTTACGTTTATCATTCGCAAAATAAAAGTCCTAGTTTCCCCAATACTGTCAAATTGTCAAATAAATTAGCGAATTCTTGAGTTACGTAAATTATATGTTCGATAAGATAACGATTAACTGTGTGGTGCCGGCCAAGAATAGTACCACCCCCGTATCTTCCCGTGGGTGTCTTCAATTGACAGCATCATCTCCTGAGTACTACAAACACCTGACTCCGATCGCTAACCCGCCTGCCAAGCGTATTGATTATGACACTCAACCCTCTCATAAACGACACACTGAAAACCGGTCGTCATGGAGATCTTTGGGGGACACCTATGTCCAGCATTGGAAGTCTTTTGGTTGAATAGATGGATGGATGAAACATAATAGAAATAATTTAACTGAATTTCAAGTAAACCCTTTTTTTGTAGACTAAAGAAAAAACCTAGACAATAACATAAATAATTAATCACTTCAAACAAGTGACCTCTAATCCGTAGAGCTCAGGCCCGGCCCAACAGTCTGAAAGCCACCATTCACGACCTAACCGCTTATTAATATACGCAATAACGCGAGCTTTGTGCCAAAAACGTTAAATTTATGGCACTTGTTGGAACACTGGGCTGTCCGTATTACACACGTACAAGGAAATATTATAATTATTATTATATATTGGAACGTTCCAATTGGGATGTTAATGCAATTTTTCGCTTTCAATCGTTAAAGATTTTAAAAACAATCGATAAAAAAACTATTTACAATAGTCCATTTTTTAATAATTTTGAGGTCGAGGTTGAATAGTCGAGCTCGAAGCGAACAAGTTGATGTGCGTGGTATAAGTCCACCAACCAACGCTAAAATCTAACATCAGGATTTTTTCATAACTTAGCATTAATATAATAAAATAGATATAGCTAATAATAAGATCACAAGATCTTTATGGATACAACACAGTCATGGAAATATCAAATAAATACGACTCTAAATATTGTAACATAATTTGTACATTGGTTGACATTGACTAAAAAAATCTATAAAAAAACATCATGGCGTAGTATTAAAATAAAAAACGACTATCGTAATTTAATCAAATATTAATTTAGTGTTTTAAATTTGTTTTAAATTTAGACATCTGTTACGGTAGATCTACATATTTAACTAATCTTTAGAGATGACGATTGTTTGTTTTTCTTGGCTATTTTAAATATGAATATTTATTTAACAAAAAAGTGTTTGAAATAATTAATGTTTTCAATTTTTTTTGTCAATGATTAAGAATCGGTTGATAAGAAGGGAGAGGAGAATGCATTTTTATTTTATTTTATCCTATTTCTATATAGATTCTATTTATTTAACACATAAAAATCTGTTCACGATACACTTGTAAGGATAAATAAGCCAAATTATTTTCATGACCTAGTTAATTATCGAACACAATATTATTTAGTCCAATAATCAAATTCAAAGGCATGAGGGGCCTCCGCTTGAGAAAGACCCAATATTAAACAATAATTCAGCAAACACTCTGAACTTTCAAGTCAGTGGATCGTAAATTGCTTATAATTTCTCCCAGTACTCTCTCTATCCGAGGGAGATTACTGAGTGAACTGTTGTTACTGTAAGTCGTTAGACTACAGCGGAATTTTGATTAATTCTGACTAAAGAATATCTCAGACCACGAAATATGCTGGTATTTTTGTAAGATAGCAAACGGAAAATCTTTTTAGCCGATTTCAAAAGGAGGTTATCAATACATCTGAATTTTGTTTGTATGTTTGTCACGTGATGTATTCTGTATTAAGACGCGCGTCTTATTTTCACCACAAAATTTAATTTTACGAAAAAGTAAGGAAGTCAAAGAGTCAAATGCTTACTAATACTTATGAAGTCAAATATTGAATCTAATAAAATAAAAATATATCGTTTTATCGGTTTGCTTTTTACTATCTTTGTCCGAGATTGCCTATAAAACCTTTAAAGATGCTGTCACTTAAGATCAGATTAAATTATAATTATCGATGGGATTCGACATTAAAAATTAAAAGTTAAAATTAAGATCGAACCCAAAACAATATATAATATGCATATAGTACGTACTCGTATAATGCATAAACTTAACTGAAATTTATTTTTGTTGGATTTTTATATATAGTTAGAACTTGTTAACATATGCACGTTTTAGCTTAGACTAGAAATAACAAAAACATTAATGTATAAATTATGAAATATAAATAATATTTACACAATTTTAAACTATTCTGTTTACGTTATAGTATAGTCATAATAAATTGATTACTTCATTTATGTTCTACTAAATCAATCTTACATATTTGTGATAAGTTTTAGTTTTTTTAATAAGATATTGATACGTCAAATAAATATAATAAATACCTACGCTAGAAGACATATGTACAGTCTTGTTAAGCCTAAAGAAATATTCTAACGAACAGTCGTTCCTAACTTACACCACGACGAGTTAAAACCACATTTTAATATTACTTCTCTACATACTCAAGATTACGTTTCATACGAATGGCTTAGATTAATAATGGTGTTCACAATATTGTGTATACTGTAGATGTATAATATATTTTGAGCATTAAATAATATTTGGTTATATATACAATTAAGAATACACTTGATAATGCCTATTTGATTCAGGCACGTGGAAAGGATGTATGACAGATGATTGACGATAACAATTTATTAGACAAGGTTGACAGAACACATCGCTAGAATTCTTCTTGGGCAAACATATCTCGATTAGATTGAAGATGTTCTAAATAATGGTCAGGTAAAAAGTACCCAAAAACGCCCATGAAAGTAAAAAAGTGAAAGAGATATGTCCAGAGTAGCATATGGAAGGACGTAGTCTGTGCCTAACTCCATGGGAGAGAGGCGTGATGCGTATCTATGTAAGAATATAGTAACATGAAATCGTTTGAAAGACGTGTCAAAGTGTATCAATTTTATATTATTTTAAAAAAAGCGGCAAATTATTTGCCTTTGTAAAACTAGAAGAAGAATAAGTGAGAGATAATTACAATGTATAAACAATTTAAGTTACATTAGCTGTGTCCGCGACTTCACTCGTATGGAATTCAGATTATTATATTCTAATAGACAGCCTATATTCTCCCTCTAGGTCCAATCTGCCTATGTCCCGTCCCGCCTTAGCCCTATAATCAACGGCCTTATAGCCCTACTCCCCACACGTAAAACATTGGCCTCCCCGGTCTACCTCCGAACGACAGACTGGGCGAGTGTAATCCAGGCCAAAAACCCTAGAAGCAACCCAGGTGTATAGATCAAACCGTTCAGACAGCGCACACTATATTATAGAATTTTTGCCGACTTTAAATACATTTATTTTGATAGTGAAGTAACCAACATATAATATACCATTCTAATAGTAAAAATAAATTTTCAAAATCGGATCAGAAGCTCCGGAGATTATCCCAAACATCCAAACTCATAAACTTTACATCTTTATAATATTAGTATAGATGTTATTATTAATGAATGAATGATTTTTTTAATGAATCTACATAAATGCTATACATACATTTATATAAATACACAAATGTTACTATAGAGTATATAAACTACCATACCAAATTTCATCGAAATCATCGGTTTTTGCTTGATTGGCGAACAAATTAATACACTGACAGACAATTTGTGTTTAGCATTTTATTATTATAGTATTATTTAGTATAGAAAATCTATCTAAATGTAATGTTTCAAAAAGTCCAAATTATTAAAAAATAAGTTTAGCGTCATCTAAAAATAAGCGTAAGAATTCCTAACTTAAAAAAAAATTAAAGTTAAATAAATAATTTATTTGATTTCATTTAGTTTTATTTATGCTCATTTCACTATTCATTTATAATACTATTCAGCAAACACATACTTATTGTGATATTTTAATATGAATATAGATAAACACTATTTAAGCATTATATAAGGGTATATATGTATGTATAAAAATGTATTCTAAATGTTACTACAGATTATATATTACAATCATACCAAATTTCATCCAATTCGGTCCAGTAGTTATTGCGTGATTGGCGAACATATTAATAAACAGACAGATAGACAAAACTTTTAACATAATATAAGCTCACGCCTGTTATCTCCGAAGGGTTAGGCACGTTCTAGATAACATTCTAGCTGTTTCTAGTAAATACAGCCATTGTAAGCATTCTAGTATTTGACAGATCAGAATTCTGATATCAATCTATGTGACGACAAAGCAAACATTCCCTATATGAACGAAGTGTATGTTTCGGTATTGGAAATTCCTCAGACGCCGGTGTACAGTGAATTTCGATGTGACATAACACACTTTACAGATGTATTCATGCATGTTTCACGTACAAAATTCATATGATTCGGTTGTTCGGTTTTATAATTTTTTTTAATCTAGTTTTATGATGAGCGTGGCATATAGAAAAATTCGCCTTGTAAACTACTGCAATATGTTATCGTTAAAATTGAGCAGTCAGTTATTTTACGGATTATATGAGGGACCGTTCCAGTGTTACGAAAACAAAATTTTGGACATTTTTGGTTCCCCGTCCATGGCAAAGTAAGCATTGGAACTTAAAAAACCAGATATTACTTTTCCCGGGTCAGCAAAAATAAGCAAAACTAAAGATCATTAATATAAATATATACAAAATATCATTAATGACCATAAAACAGACGCGGGTAATTATCAATAATTACTCCACTGATGAAGACACCGCAACAATTCAGTCGTCAGTGTTACCAGAATTAAACAAGTGCGCGTTATGGACTCAAAATATTTTTAATGCAAGTCTAACCTAACTATGGCATAATTTTATTAGGCGATATTTCCGTAAAAGCACTTAATTATGTTCATTAACAGATCAAGTAAGTTGAACATCAACAGTTTTAAAAGTAACATAATTGACACTTTATTTACAGCTCCCAGTGGAGTGTATACGAAGGCTCAGGGTTACTACCTCACGGTTATCCTTTGAATTTCACTGTGTGACCGAAATGAGAAGATCCGCAGAAGAACATATTAACTCTAACAATTACCAAACCTAAATGTCACAAGGCAGGAATCAAGGAGAGGGACACCATAGTTCTCGCCCAACTGGTTGAGACGGGTCTCCTCTCCTTGGGGATGCTGCGGTGGATGGCGCTCTACCTCCGCGTTTCGGAGGCCGAGGCGGAGGGGCGCTCGCCAGGCGCGGAAGACGTCGCAGCCCTCAATATGGCTGCGGCTGGGGTCACAGCACCCCCCCCCCCCCATCCCCGCGACGGTACTCGACCGCAGTCCGGTCGGCCGCGGGCGACGACGCAAGAGGAGCGAGGGAGAGGAGGAGGACGAGCTGCGAGTGGGTAGGAGGACGCGCTCGCTGCCGTCCCCCACCCCCCCGCTTCACCCGGCGAAGAGGCAGCTGACTGCATGGGCAGCTGCGGATCGGATGCTGGCCGCGAGGTACGCCGGCTCGACGGTCCCAGCCGGGACCGGAGAGCCAGTACCTCCAACCTCAGCGGCCGCTCCGCTCCCGCAGCGCCAGCGCCACCGACCATCACGGCAGCCACCTGCGGCGCAACCGCAGACACCTGCGGTGCAACCGCAGCCACCTGCGGCTTACCGACCACCTGCGGCTAGCCCGCAGTGCGACCCGGCCGTAGCTGGGACTGCACGCTCAACGCCGACTGTGCGCCCCGGACCCAGCGTGGTCAAGGGGAAGGTGTCGGCGTCTACCGTGCCCGCAGCACCAGTTCCAGCGAGGACATTCGCGGCGGCGGTAGGAGCGCCTCAGTGCCAACCGGCGCAAGGGACGCCGATGCCTCCGGCCGCCACACACCAGCCGCAGCAACAACAACAGCAGCAGCCGAAGCCGGACACGTCGAAGGGGCCTTCAGCCCCCAACGTCAAGCAGGCACCGGCACCAAAATATCCGCCACTGATAGTGGAGCGTCTGCCAGAATGGCAAAGACATTTTAAGCTGCTGACCCAACAGCTCGGCAGAGCTCCGAACACTCGCCCCTTTGGGACAGGGGTGAAGTTCTTGCCGGAGAGCGTAGACGAGTACCGAGCAGTACAACGTTAACTCACCAAGGCGGAGAAGGAGGAAGGCATCGCCTGGTTCTCCTACTCCCTGCCTGCCGAGCGGAGCCTCAAGGTGGCTCTGAGGGGACTACCCTCAGACACCGACCCCGCTGACATCATAGCCGCCTTACAGGAGCGAGGCTTCGAACCCGAGTTCGTAAAGAACATCATGGCGCGTGGAGGTCGCCCGGGTTCCGTTTTTCACGTCGTCCTGAAGCGGACACCAACAACCCCGGACATCTACGCAGTAAATGAGTTACTGTGCATGAGGGGGATTAAAATAGAAGCCTGGCGCGGTAAGACTGGTCCCGCCCAGTGCCATAGATGCCAACAATTCCGGCACAGCTCGATGCAGTGTCATAGAACACTCGCTTGTGTCCGGTGTGGAGAACCACACGTAGCTCGGGAATGTGGTCGCTCAGCTGAAGAGCCACCGACCTGTGCCAACTGCGGCGGACCGCACCCTTTTTTTTTTTTTTTTTTTTTTTTTTTTTTTGACGGGGGGAAATGCATTTACGCACTACCCTTATCTATTGTACTTAGGGGATCAAAGTCCCCCAGTACACTAGATAAGGGGCACGGAGTGACGAGCTCCGTGCAGTGTGGGACTCACCCGGACGAGAGTCGCCCGGAAATACCCACTAAAAACCCCCCGGGGCCGTCCGCTGCATTTGGGATGGGGGCGACACGGGGTGGCTTTCGCAAGCACCGCGTCGCCCCCTGCAGCGAACCCGCCGGGCCTCGTCGTGCAATGGCCCAGTGGGGATGGGGGAGTGTACACACTACTCAACCCCACCTCTTCGCCCGCCTCCCGCAGGAGGCACGACCAAGAAAGGTCAGTCATCCGGGGAGGCAGAAAAGCTGCCCCCCCATAAGAAGGAAATTTGGGACAGTTCAGTGGCGGGCAAAGAGAAAGGGGAAGAAGCCCGCCACTGAGAAGAGAGATTCTGAGTCCCTCTCCTTCACTCATCTTGTCTCCAACGACAAGACATAGCGAGGAGAGGGATGCTCAGGAAGAGAAAGGGGACAGAAGAAGAAGAAACAACACGACACAAAAACAAACAAAACACTAACACATACGGACAAAGTCCACAATTACGGACACTCGTCCACACCACCCGACCTTCAACCACCCAGGGGGGCCCCTACAACCGCAGGAACCCCCTGACATACCGGGCCCACCGCCCTCTTGGCCTCCTCCTTCGCTGAGGATGGGCGGACCGCACCCTGCCAATTATAGGCAGTGTCCGGTCTTCCGTAGGGAAGCCAGGTACCGGACGGCTGGCGTAATTACGCGCACTGGCGATCACCTCTCAGGACGCGTAACGAAAGGGTCAGCAATTCCACCGCAAACGACAGTAGGGGAGACGGCGTCAGCGTCACTGATGGCGCCGGCCAATGAGCCTACGAGTCGCGGTGCGACTACTGGACCTGGGAAAAGACGCCGACGCCAGAAGAAGAAGTCCGCGGTTCAGGATCGTACCGCGGGCGCGTCGCGAGATAGACCTGCCCCTCTGGTACCTCCATCCCCCCCCCCCCGCTCAGCAGCTGGACACTTTGACGGCGACCCTCGGTGTCCTGCAGGAGATCTTGTCGGCCGTTAAGGAGGGTGAGAAAGGTCAGAAGGCCACCCTATTGGGATTACTGAAGCTCCTAAAATCCCAATGCTTGAGTTAAGGGTGTGCCATTGGAATGCCCAGGCGCTCACGGGGAAGAGAAGGCTACTCATAGCCTTCCTCCGTGAGCAAAAGATTGACGTGATGCTGATATCGGAGACTTTCCTGCGTCAGGGCGAAGAGTTTCGGGTCCCTAACTACTTCGCATACAGGAAAGACGAGAAGAGTCCGATGAATGGCCGCCCGTACCGAGGACTTTTAGTCCTCGTCAAGAGGAATGTCGTACATCAGCCAATACCCTTCAAAGAGTACCAGTCACTCTACGCTCTGGGGGTATTGTTGCACGTCGACGGTTGGGATTTGAAGGCATACGCCATATACCGACCACATAACCAGTCCACACAGATGCTGGAAAGAGAACTTGAGGAATTAATGGCAGGAGGCACGCCAACGATCTTGGCAGGAGATTTTAACGCGAAGCACACCTCCTGGAACTCCTCATGTAACACGCAACCTGGTCGACAACTCTTGAAGCTTGCTGAAGACTATAGCTTTGATATCCACGGCCCAGATGAGCCAACACATCATAGCCCGAGGTCGCAAGACGTTTTGGACATAACGTTAACGAAAGGGCGCCTGAATCCACCGAGGCAGACAGTACTGCCGGATCTACCCTCGGACCATAGACCTGTCCTTCTCGAAGACTCCGAGTCACCTACGCGAGTATTACTCCCAGCATCACGTACGCGGATTGATTGGGCAATATTCGTGAAGGAACTAGAGAGCACCACACCGACGCGAAAGATGTCCACGCCGGAAGATGTGGAACGGATGACGGGTGAACTCACCCATTGCATCCGCAGTGCCCGAGAAAAATCTACTCGCACCATTCCGACGGGGTCGAGGCTCAAACCTCTTCCCCGACGGATTCAGGATCTCATTAAAGAGAAACGAGCGCTGCGGAGGGAGTGGCAGAATACCCGTTGCCCCTTCACGAAGACTAGACTTAACTCGATGGTGACACGAGTTAAAATTGCCCTAGATGACCATGCAGCCGAAGCGTGGGAGAACCATATAGACGAGGTTATTACGGACAGCTCGGTCCCCTCAGTACACCGTCTATGTAAGCAGCTTTCGAGCACACCGGAGCCGGTCCGCCCCTTACTGGGCGAAGATGGCTTCCCACGTTTCACAGCAACTGATCGGGCGGAGATCTTTGCTACGTGTTTGGAGAAACAGTTCTCCCCCGAACGACGAAGCGGACCTTCAGCAAGTCTTCAACGTAAACCGACACCTAGACAGATACTGGGCCGAGCCTGTAGTCGGCGGCAGCCCGGCAGACGCCCTGTTCTTTACCCCGGCCGAAGTAAATCGCGCGATCGGGAAAAACTGAAGCCCAAGAAGGCCCCCGGCGCGGATAACATTACCGTTGCAATGCTGCGTCACCTGCCGCTGAGATCACTCGCGGCGGTGACGCGGTTATTCAACGGTATTATCCGCTCGGGGCACTTCCCGAATGACTGGAAGCTCGGACTGGTCCGCATGTTACCGAAGCCCAGGAAGAACCTGCAAAGACCAGAAAACTACAGGCCAATCACTTTGCTCAGCACGCTGTCTAAGGTGTTCGAGAGGCTCGTGCTGGCCAAGATGCTGCCGCACATGAACCTGAGAGCCGAACAGTTCGGGTTTAGAGAGCATCACTCTACTGTTCTCCAACTCACGAGGGTCATTGATATAGCAGATACCGCAAGGAAAAACAAACAATATGTCGTATTAGTACTACTGGACATGGAGAAGGCGTTCGACAAAGTATGGCACCAGGAGATGCTATACAAATTGTTAACGACCACCACGATCCCTAGGAAGATTCTCCATGTCCTAAAGTCTTTCCTGGAAGACCGCCGCGCACAAGTAGTGGTCGAAGGCCTAGTGTCACGGGAATTCCCAATGAGAGCGGGAGTCCCGCAGGGTAGCTGCCTCTCTCCAAGCCTATACGCCGTCTACACCAACGACATACCAGTCCTAGGATGAACAGAGCTGGCTCTATTTGCAGACGATGCTGCATATATCCATGTCGATAACACGCCACAAGATGCGCGAATAGAAGTCCAGAAACAACTTGATGCCGAAGGAAGCCGAATGGCTACGGAGATGGAGGCTGCGGGCTAACGTAGGGAAGACACAGGCACTCATGACTAGAGTGATGATGAGTAGATTACCACCTTGCTTGACGCTCCAGGGAAAGACTATACCGTGGAAGGATGAAGTCCAATACCTGGGAGTCACTATAGATCGAAACCTGACTTTTTCAAGTCATGTAGGAGATGTGATCGCGCGGACAAGAGCGGCGAGGAGAATGCTGCGTCCAGTGCTCACCTCAAGGCTACCCTTGAGAACGAGGCTTGGTTTATACAAAACCTATTTGAGGTCACGATTTACCTATGCCGCCCCTGCATGGTTCAGTCACTTATCGGATTCGAACAAGAAACGGCTTAGAGCCCAACAGAGCATCACGCTTCGCATGATCGCGGGGGCACCGCGATACGTTAGCAACCACGTAATTGCGCGTGACTTACGTGTAGAGAGCCTGGATGCGTTCATAAGCAGCCTTGCAACCAACATGTTCCGTAGAGCGGACACGTCGGCGCACGTTCACCTCCAGAACATCGCGCCGTTGCACGCTAGACCTCCCGATAGACGGAGAGGAAGAGGTGGACACTTGTCACTAGTACATAGGCCTCAGGCGCGCGATCTCATACGCCGGTCCTCGCCTAGCTGAGTAGGTAGTTGAAGGAGGACCGTGTCTATGACCCGTATAGATCGGGTGCATCTCCCTGACCCCTCAGAGTCCGATCGATAGCAGGATTAGCTCCCAGAACTCAGAAGATTACTCCACGAGGGACGCACCTGTGTGCCTCACCCAGTAGACTTGTCCGTAGGCGCGGACAAAGGAGAGGCCACCGTCGAAGGGAATAGCCCTGATGCGGTTTCCCCGTGTCCCCTATTAGTTCGTAGTTTAGTTAGTAAGTGTAGCGTGTGTAGTTTTCTGATTGTGTTTTCTTTGTTTTGTTTTGCTTTTTATTTTTGTAATCTTATTATAGTATGTAAGTTAGTTTTAATTTACATAATGTAATGTTTTTTTTTTAAATAAAGATCAAAAAAAAAGAAAGAAAAGTATGGTTAGGGAAAAACACACGGCACATGCTGCTAGGCTGCTTGAGCTGAAAGGGAGAACACGAGATGAATTGCTAGTTAGTCACAAGGCAGGACTAATTTCCCGTAGAACGTATGCTCATATGGCCAACGGGTTCACAATAGGCGACCACGTATCAGAAGACGCAGTATAGCCAAACTATAAGTTCAACCGACAACCTGGTAAAGGTCGTAGGAATCCGCAGGATTTGAGTCGCACAAAATCGGACTCCTAACAGTGGACGACTTTCGGAACTAACTTTAACCACAGTTATTATAAAGAAATATAATCGGTTATTATAAAGAGATTTTCATTTCTTAACAGTTGCAATTCTTTGATAGATTTGAAGTAACATTTAATGAAGTGAAGCCATTACGTTGAATTCTTTTTGAAAAAAAAATATAAAGAGGTAATTAGCCTCCTTGAAATCAGTAAAGATTTCGTTAAGTATACAAAATTTCCAAGAAAACAGTAAAGGAAAAATAATCCGGAACACGATTCCTCTGCGGGGTGGTAGAATTCGTAACATCGGTATTTGCGTTGGAATACTGACGTCAGATGGCTAGATTTAATTAATCAAACGGTACGCCGTCAAACTACGCCTTTGATGTGCATCTGTGTTCTGAAGGTTGCATACGTACACACATTGCGTTTGTACTATAGCGTAATTACATTAATTTCTCACATTGTCTGATAATACGTTTGGTTACAAAAGAGTTTCATTTGGGATTTGAAAATTGATTTTATAATTATATTTATATCGCAGAGCAACAATGCAATATTTTTTTCTTAAATACTCAAGATAATTTCACCCTTGATTACTGCAATCACTTTGAAGTAGCGGTAGTCTACTAGACAATTTACAGTCGGCATTATTAACTGTTTACGTGAATTTGCACAAGCAGTTTAAATAAAGAATGTGCTTCGCTTTTTTATAACATAGAAGCATTTACTGTGGTTTAAATAAAAATAATTAATTGTATTGCTAATTTTTTAGTTTTCTATGGCTCAATATTAAATCGTTTATGTAAAATATTTTAAATAATTAATCATGGTAATTTTTAATCGATTTAATTAAATCCTCATTATCTTTATAACATAATTCATGTCTTGTGTAAGGTAATAAAACATAAACTAACATAAAAACCCCATAAAAAACATTGGGTGCAACTTGGTATGGTTGGTCTCCTGTGATACAAGAATTATTTCCTAAGATAATTAGCGGAGATTTAGAGATATACTATTTGCTTGTAATCTGAATACTGTATGTTAACAAAGATTTTTTTATATTTATATGGTAAATACATAATAACAATAACACAACAAATAAACTGACAAAACAATCATGTAAATCGGTTCAGTGGTTCTTGAGTTATAAGTCCTCTAACGGACAGACCGATTTTATAATTTATATTATAAGATTAGTCCATTTGATATGATTAGTGGTTATTATATCAAGGATATCCAACACTTGTGGCGTAAAGACACTATAGCCTGACTAATTATTTTATTGCTTATTGACAAGATAAGATTATGTTCCTTTAGAAAAATATGGAAAATATATTATTTTATTTTTAATTAATCTAAAATATTCCATACAAATGATTCTCTTGTAATTCTCTCGCTTTTTTTAAACTATATCCAGGATTTTTTATCATAGTATTTTATTTAGAAAATTCTTATTTTCCACGTCTTCTTTTAAATTTAATTACGCATATTAGGACATATCAATTAATTAGCATGAATTATTTATTTCGACAAGCATTTACAGGAAAATCCTAAACTAGGACATGACACGGTACTGACATTTAAACGAGACATTACAAATGTAATTTGCTTTCGACTGCAACTTCAAGTATACAAGTACCTAATTACATATGTTTATGAACATCGTCTTGGTTTAAACATTTAATAAATAGATTGACAGTTTACGATCAATAAGACGATACAGTACGAGAAAAAAGAATCACAGTTAGAACTGAATTATTCATTTATTTTTTTACAGAAAAACCCATCATTCGCATCACTAAACAGTAATACTATTGAGGGAACATACATTGTAGATTGCGTAAGTTTAAAATTACTAATCACTAGAGTGAGAGAAACAGAATAAAGAAGTATGTGTAATCAGTTGCATAAAATGTGTAACAATATGATAACGCAATACCTTGTTTCAGGAGTTTCATAACAATTAAATGAACATGTAACGATGCGAAACGGTATTTTATTCCCTTCAAACTGAAACGAAATCTCAAAACTGACACACACCGAATCCTCCCGTAGACAATTGCAGTAATAAATCTTGCTTGCCTACTCGGTACTGTTTAGAGACGTAAACATATAGCGTACTGTACTGTATTTCTTGCTGAAAACTTTATGTCAGTTAGCTACTAATGTTATGTAAGGTGTCTCTATCTCATGGGAGGTTTATTTCCATCCATCAATTCCCATCCATTCAATCATAAGACGGTCCACTGTTGAACGTAGGTCTCACCCCATGTTCCCTATTCCCATAATCGCCACGTTTGGCAGGCGGGTTGGCGATTGCAGTAGGTGTTTATGTTACTCAAAGGATGCTGCTGCCCATTCTCTGGTTTTTATCCCTTAGTCGGCTTTTACGACACCTACGGGAAAATATGGGGAGGTGCTATTCTTGGCCGGCACCACACGGCACAGGTTTATTTATAACTCTAAAATTAGTGTAATATAAATTACACGCTAATTACAATAGCTTTCATAATAATCAAACAGATTACACGTACGCTAAATTATGTTTATTTAAAAACACACCATAGAGGTTTATTATTTCTGTGTATTATTACGCATACACGCACATTATGCGTAAAAACCCGATTTAAACTAAATAGGTTTTTTTCCTTGTTGACTCCTTGAGCACTAACGATTACGCCAGCTTTCCATTGTTTTCCTATTGTCTCATTTTTATGGGTAATCGACATATTAAAGGGTTTGGTCACTATGAGACCATGTCACCATTATCGGTAAATATACAGAACGCATAATTAACTTATGGTTATTAAAACATAGGTATTGTATGCTGAAAGTTTAAAATTTACCATCTGTCATTTATTATTGGTGAGATCATGTTTTTTTTAGTTAAACAAAATATATACATTGTTTTTGTCATTCTATCTACAAGCTAAATGAAATGATATATACATAAAAAAAATTATACTTGCACAAGTATTTGCTAATTGAAATTAACTTTAAGTTGAAAATATCACACGTTATCGAACTAAATAACCTCGTAAAAATGAAACAGCGAAGTTAACACTATTACAATTATTATTATTTAAGTTTTTATTCAGGAAATATTCCGCTTATACATTTGATAAAAAACAAAACGATTGTCGATCGATACGGATAATGAACGATTGAAATCGCGTTAATCTTCATTATCATGCTATGTACGTATAAATTATAAAAAACTTTCTTTTTAGCACATCTTTAGCATTACCACCTAGGTACACAGTTTGTGCAGATTAAAATGAATATAAGGATTCGTTCAAGTATTAGAAATGTTATTAAAATTTACAAATTTTTGTCTCTCCCTTCCCCATTATCAGTAATACTAAACAATGTTAACATACTCTAAATAGTAGTAAGCATTGACATAATTTTTACAATATGCATTCGGTGAGAAATTTGAAAACTAGTTATTTCAGAAATCTATTACTATCGCGTTAGACACCAAACAAAGAGTTATAAAACACGAAAGGGACAACTGCATCTCGGGCTGATTTTATATAGATGAATAGACGAAAACATCACTTCGTAGTACCCTGTTTCCTCCTACAAAACTAGCTAGTTTTTTTTTTCAGATATACACTAAGAAAGAATTTCGCTATGACTCTACGTTCATTTTTCTATTTATAAAAAGTGGAATATAACTAATTTATGGTCAAAATAACAATTTAAAAAAATGTTTCTGCCTGTTTGTTCCGGCTGATCTCCGGAACGGCTGGACCGATTTATTGAGTTTGAGTTACTCAGCGTAACTTTGGCTACTTTAATTTTTTGAAAATAATCAGGGTACCCGTAAAAAAGTTAAAACACATGAAATTGTGAACAAAATACGATCAAATGGACAGCATCATCAAAACATTATTTTCCATTGATCATTTAAACACTATTACGCTGTTATGAATATATGAAACGCGGGCACACACTTTTTGAAAATAAAACATATATTGAATATACATACATATATAACCGATCGATGTACGATTGAATAGTTCTAAGAACCAGAATTTTTACTGGGATGACGTGAAGTCTAAGTATAATTACCTTGATTACTTAGACTATCGAAATAAAAACAGGCTTTTGCTTGCCCTATTTGCTGCTGTTCTCGAGAGTATTTTTTCTTATTTGTTTGTAATTATTTGTTTATTAAATGGAATTTTCTCAATAATGTTTCTAAACTGACCACTATTACAAAAGACACTAACTAGCACTTCCTTATGGTGTCATTATGTTTTTTTCTTATGTAAAAATAACTAAGTAATTGATTTGAAATTTTGATGCAGATATTTTATTTATAAAACTTTTTATTTTAATAATATTTTTATTATATATTGAGTAAAAAAAGAAAGAACATGTAAATAACTTTATCCGTGCAAACGACATTCGTCTCCTTCATATTCATCAGTCCCTACGCGCCGATTCCGAGGGTTATTCACTTTTATATCAGTCAACACATTCTCTTTGTATTCAATATACCTAGGTAAAAATTCTATACATTTCTATTTCTATTTGTCCTAAAAAACACAAAAATATTTTGGTCACGATAAATTTTTCGTACGTGGAGCTCGATATCTCTTGTATTCAGTGTCGCGAGAGAAGTTTTTGATTTATGTGTCCGACCTTACGTCTAAGTCAACATGATATATTCTTCATATAATATGTTAGAAAGAGAAATAATACAATGCTATATAAAACTACATGTTATATCAAGCACATCTAAGTTGCAGTATTTTCCTTACCATTTGCTTAGATTCAATAAATTTTATACTAGCGTTAATAATATGTTCGTCCGAATATTTTGTAATCTACACCATACAGGTCATCATCATCTCCCTACCCTTTTCCCATTTTTATTTGGGGTCGGCGCAACATGTCTTCCTCTTCCATTCCTCTCTATTTGTTGTCATCTCCGCATTCACTCCTTTTCTACACATATCATCTTTCACACAGTCCATCCATATTTTCTTTGGTCTTCCCCTTCCCATGTAACCGTCCACATTCATATCCAATACCTTTCTTACAACATTCTATTTCTCCCTGCGCATCACATGTCCATACCAGGATAAACGACCGCCTCTTAACTTGTCTGTTATTGGTGCCACTTTCAAACTTCCTCTAATATATTCATTCCTAATCCTGTCCATTCTTGTTACCCCACACATCCATCTCAACATTCGCATCTCAGCTGCATGTAATCTTCTTTCGTCCGTCACCTTTATGGGGTAACATTCTGATCCATACAAGACGACAGGTCGTATTATGTTCTTGTAAATCTTCCCCTTTAATTTAAAGGGGATTTGCGGTATTACCATACAGGTATTTGTTTGAAATAAATACATGATTAATCGTGGATTACAAGGAACACAGCAACGTGTGAGAAAATGTATCACAATTGTTTTTCTCATGTATTACGTGTTAATGACGTAAGAAAAAACCCCTGACATTGAGTTTGCACCATAACATAGGTAATTGTCTGATATAATGAATGTAATTTTACAAAGTCATAGATATTATCCCAATGATTGTAATATATTATTATGTCACACTTTTTTTTGCGCAATATATTCATTGAAAATCATAAACGCTATCTTCGTTTATCATCGTAGAGCGATATAAAAATGTTTATTGTGTCATATTTTTTTAACAGTGACAAATATAATGATTAGTGAAAGTTTTATGCAATAAGCCCTAATCTTACAACATAATTTATATCATTTTAATGATAAATCTCATACTTTCTTTGGATTATGCAAGTTCATTTAGATGATGCAAATTTTATATTATTTGTAACTGTAATTAAATCTTCTTGACAAGGTATTATAATGTCACTTATAAGATCTGGTCACTGTCACTTATAAGTCTAATATCATATTATGAATAAATATATGGTTCTCGAACAGATCTACAAAAAAAATACACATTCTCCATTCTATATAATTTCTATCGAAAACCAAAACACAAAACATCCAATTTCTCACTTAGAAACTGATAGTATCCCATTTAATTTTGATATAGTTTAAGTAATTCAGGTTAATGTGTTGATCTTAACTGTCATATAAACAAAGCAAGGTTTAACTGTGGAATCATCACTCCTATTTTCAACCAGGATTGTATTTCAAATATTGGAAACCCTGGGCACTTTATAACACTTATAATTATGCATGACAAATAATTATTTTAATAAAACAGATGCTTACAGTTCTACGCGCTAATAATAATTTATTTCCTTTACAATTATTTATTGCATTATGTATTTAACACATCCAGTGGTTTAGCTAAATATTGTCATGACCGCGATTATGTGTGCAATGTTGTGTTGAATTTATTCAATATTATCCACATATACTATCCCATGTAAAACTATAAATGAAAATTAAACCAGATGATGTATACACTTATGATTTAAAACAATAATTATATAAAACGGTTGAATGGTTCTCAATAAGCCAATTAACTAATGCCCCTTTTATAAAATGATATAAGGAAAAAATTTAGAGGACTAATGACGCAATTGATAGTGCGGTCGAATTCCGCGTCAATGGACGCGTGTTCGAACTCACCTATCCAACTCTGAAATCAGCCTAAGCTTTCGGTGAAGGAAAACTTCGTGAGGAAATCTTAGCATGGCGGTATGACATTTTCTAACAATGTCCACCTGGGTAGCTACCACCCTCAAGTTTGGAAACCTGTCGCCAAATACCAATAGGTATGTTCCGGCAGCATCACGTAAAAACTAGTGTTAGATCGTAACTTGACATCAGGTGAGATCATGGTAAAAGTATAAAAAACATTGATTCACATGGCGAATATAATGAATATATAATTAATTCCTTAGTATAGTAAGGTAGACTCCGAAGATCACATCACATACCAAATTTAATGGAATTGAAAAAGTCACTCTAAACAATAAATGTAATTTTCTGAAATCGCTTTGTATGTGATGGAGACTTAATAAGATTCCTCAAATATTCATTTGATAAAAAAAAAAAAAAATAATTTATTAAAAGTATTTCCTAGTAAAAGGATTCACGTCAACATAAAGAACGATAAGAGTCATTATCTATCGCATATCGATACAGTTATCTTTCCGGCCGGTCAACTGCAGGAGTACAAAATAAGTCGCTGTGTATTGCGTAATAAAAAAACATTTTAGGATTTACTATTTATAGGATGGCATTTCGTGAATATTAAGTCATTCGACATAAGCGCTTTGTGATCATCGGATGTGTTGATAAATAATCGAGCGAGGGAATTAAACTTGTGTTTAAAAAAAAACGTGAAACTATACTTTATTTGAATACATTTGCTTATCAGTGAGATATTGAGTTGAAGTTAAGTATATAAAAAAGTGTTAAAATGGAAGAATCCTCAGCGGACATTAAGTGGTTTAACGCGAGTGCTACAAATTCAAGGTTAGTTTTACTAATTCGTGTTTAGAAAATAAATGCACCTATGTATTTATGTACTTATATTAGCTTCAAATATCCTATCCTATTATTACTTTTTAGGAAAATAGACAAGATTAGAACACAAATAGTCTTGAAAATAATTATAAGCAAAGGCGCGTGTTCGTGACGTCAACCTGTTTATCCAAGTACTTTGATTTAAATAGTAGTCCGAATATTTTAAATGAACGCTTCCTCTAATGCTGAATTTGGAACCGGTAATTTTTTTACCTTTATAAGAATACGTAACGTAAATTCTCTGTTTTAATGATCATATATTATTACGATTCGTAGTGATTAAAAAGAATATTGTAGTATCGTTAAATGCATCCGTCCACCATTATCATTTGATTGACTGTCCTCGCACATATATTGAGTAAGGACATTTTGTAATGATAATCCCGGTTACTATGAGAATGTTAAATCATCTGATTTATAATCTTTTTTTTTTAAACTTACTAACGCTGTTGAGAGCACTTGCCAGCTTCAACGGGCTTTACGGCGAGCCATTAAAAAGTGAATTGGTTAATAGTATCTAGGACAAGGATAAGTACGAACCTCGGCTTAGACTATTTTACCGGCATGCAAATTCTGCGGAAATCATCTTTGCATAAAACGGTTCCTTATGGAACTTTTGTATCTTGCGCGTAGTGTGCAAGTGTGTGATGTGCATGTTTTATGTTACCAGTGCATAAAATGTCACAGTGTTGTCCTGACAGCGGGCGAACATACCCCATTGCAGAATAAGAGTGTTTTAAATATTTATAGAATAGTTTTAGATGAACTTCACTTGATAGAATTGAATACTGAATATTGGAAATTGAACCGATAAACTTTATCGCTATAGAGAAGAAATTTTGTGTATTTATAATAATATCTTGTTACAGCAAATATCAACCAGAAGCCAACCACAACAACAACAACAACAACGATGAAAGTTCTCAAAACGTGAAATTTGATCCCGACTCGTTATATTATGACATGACCGGTGACAAGTTCCTAATTATTTTTAATCATTACTTATTCAAAAGGACCAAATATTTCAAGTAAGCCATTATTTATTACCTGTATTATTCATGAATACCTAAAGAGTCAAGATTAAAAAATCTTTATAAGATTTACGATTTTATAAGACTTATACCATCTCACTTATGTCTGTACTCCTAAGAAGGGAGCAAATTATTGTTAATAAATTATGTCTTACTGGCTTCTTTGTTCACACAAATACATTTGCTTGATTTTTAGCACTGACTCTTTAGGAGTAAATTTACCGAAATTAACTAACTTATTAGAATCTAAAGTTATATTACCAATGCTTCATCGCTAGAACTCTCAGAGTAGACTAGAAGAAACAACTATTGGAATTGACTGACAGATATAAATATAGATTGCTAACTGAAGTGCTTATTGAGATGTTACTATTATGTTATGTTAACATAACATAACATAAGCTCACGCCTATTATCCCCGAAGGGTTAGGCAGAGGTGAAATAGCGAACTACACCCACATTTCGCCGTGCTTAGTTCCGTCCCAGATGTGACAGGGGCGAGCCTGTCACCATATCGGGCACAAATTTCAGACTCCGGGATGTTTTTTTTTTTTTTTTTGACGGGGGGAAATGCATTTACGCACTCACCTTACCTATTGTATTAGTGGGACCTGAGTCCCTCCAATACAATAGGTAAGGGGGCACGGAGTGACGAGTTCCGTGCCAGTGTGGGACTCAAACCCGGGCGAAAAGCGCCCGGGAATACCCACTAAAACCCCCCGGGGCCGTCCGCCGCATTTGAGATAGGGGGCGATACGGGGTTGCAAGGCATGTCGCCGCGTCGCCCCCCTGCGGCAAACCCACCAGGCCCGTCTGTGCAATGGCCCAACGGGGGTGGGGGAGAACTTCTCTACCCCACCTCTTCGCCCGCCTCTGAAAGAGGCATTACCTTCCGGAGGGAAGAGGAGTGATCACTGCGACCGCAGTAATCACCCCCCCCCCCCCCCCCCAAAAAGTGGGCTTTCGCCCAGCCGCCCAGTCAGACTATTAGCCGGCAGTCAGAAAGACTGCCGTTGCCCAGGGTGCACCACGAGGTTGTCCGACACCGCACCCCCGAATGACACTTGACCTGACCTGGGGATCGAACCCGAGACCTCAGTACAACAGTCGTACCGTAATACAACTGCCCCACCGAGACAAGTAGACATTTTGCGTGACAAATATGCACAAATAAGTAAACGTCGATATCATGAATTCCTTTAAATTTTATAAACGTATAATTCATGGGTCATTGACCTGGGATTATGCGTCACGCTGGTCTGTTTCATTTCAATTTTTGAAAACAATTTTTTCCTTAGACAAAAAAAGTAATAAACCTTTTAATCGAACGCAGTGATTTAATATTTATAAATGATTAAGCATCGTGCCATTTTTTATTTCTAACAAATTGAAGAACACGAACCATAACTGATAAAGCAGAGCAAAGAATATTAGTCATCTAATGACTCAATGAACGTTGGGAATACCCTGCTCGGTGTATCCCTTGATTTTTATTTCAAATCGTTTTTCTAGTGTGTTAGTACAATATACTATAGTAACTGAATATAGAATATTTATTGAATTTTAGATATCAACAACCATCTACACGAACGGGTACATTTGAGGATGTCAAGCGTTTGGTAGACGTATTCGGAAATCTCAAATTTCAAGTAACAGTCCATCAAGATTTACAACATGAAGATATTATTAATGAAGTTTCAAAATGTAAGTTTACAAAAATTAGTGTTCGTAAAAAAATATTTAATTTAGTTTAAGGAAACAAGTAATATAACCCATAAATATATTTATAGTAAAAACAATATAGGTTTTTTCTGTGAAATGATAAGAGATGTGACTTCCTACAATGCCGATATGCGCACGCGTCTTAAAAACGAATAAATAAAGAGGAGAAAAAAATAATAATATTATAGTATAGCGGGCTTATTATTTGAATCTTTTTCTTTATTATTACATTGTGACGACACTTTAAAATTTTACTCTCACAGAGAGCGTAAAATTATTCCTGAAAGTTCAAATATTTCAATACATTTCAACATAGTTCATAGTGAATGTTTATTAAAAAGGATGAAGTATTTATTTAAACTAAAATAAGTATCTTATCTATATTTTTCAGTTTGCCTTATGGACCATGCTAAAACTTCTTGCGTTTGCGTGGTTATCTTGACGCATGGTGACAAAGGCGGTGAACTATTCGCAGCGGACAGACCTTACCAGTTTGGCGATATCACGTCCATGTTTGAGAATGGTCACTACGGCCTTGTATCTAAGCCGAAACTCTTCATCATTCAGGTAATTAGAAAGACTATAACTTTGTTTTATTGTTAAAAATAATTCTTAACCATAGGTAATAGAGAGTATTAAGGTCTATTTATCTACTAACTTAAATAAGGTCTCTGTTACCAATTTTGTACTTGGGGAAAATGGATTTACGCCTGCCTCCTGTCAACTCTAATCCGGGAGTATAATCTCACCGGATTAAAGATGCCAAGGACCTGGGTATGTGGGATTAGTCCAGCGTGAAGCGCCGGGAATACCCACTAAAACCCATGGTACCATCCGCCGCTTGGGAGAGGCGATACGGGATTAAGTAACATACATCGCGTCGCGCCAGCGGCAGGCCTGACCAAATGGCATGGGAGGCATAATCTTCTTTCCCCTCTCCATCTTCCGTCTAGGGATGAACCCGGTACAAAGCAACCCCCTCCTCTTCCCCTCTTCTTTCTCGCCGCCAGGCATAACATCCCGAGCCTCCCCAACTTGGGTTCTTGTAGGGACAAGAATTCCGGATGAGAGAGACTTGGCACAGGTGGCTGGCTCAAGGTAGCCAAACTTGTGTAACTTTTGGTGTAGCAAAACTTGCTCAAAGAAGGAGTCCTCATTCCCAAGGTTTGTGTTACCATAATGAATAACAATTGAACGATAATTTGTAAAACTGATGCTTATTTTATCTAAGTGACAAAAGTGTTATATAGCTGTGAATAAAACAATTCTTCAGTGCTATTATGTTTCCCAAATTCTTTGATGGTTGATTAGGATTCATTAGTCAAAGTAATATTTAACTAATACAATTGTCTATTAATCAACTATTTAACTGCAATCATTTTCTTATTACACTTATTCATTACTAACAAAGGGGTTTTGTGTTCATTTGGTTTTTAGGCCTGTCGGGGTGGAAACATGGATGCAGGTAAATCGGTCCAGTTTGACGGAGAATCTAAATCTGTACTACAAATCCCATCACATGCAGACTTCCTAGTATTACATTCAAGTGTCGAAGGTTAGCACTAAAATGCAATAGCACTATTTTTATTTAAAGAGGCCATTCTCTTTGAAAAATGGAATATTTTGTTTAGAAATAAAACCAGAACATATTCCCATTAATATATTAACTCAAACGTCGTTGATTTATTTCATATCATTTGTATTTATTATTTCTAATATTTTTTTATACTTTTATATAGTGCAAATATTTGTTTGTTTCTACGGTGATAGTAAACTTATAAATAACGTTAACTTGGTTTAATCCGAAGTTTTCTTACATAAAAGATCTAGATATATTGCCAATAATAATTACTTATTTCTTATCTATTTCATACGCCATCAATAATATACTAACATCAAATAGTACTTATGGCTTGGTATTGCACAAACAGGTATTGGCTCATATAACACAGGACCTCAAAACGTATTCACGTACTGTTTTGGTTTCATCTTTCAAAGAAATTCATTCACGAAAAGATGGGCGCGATTCCATTCCGCAATTAGAAATTTTGGGCATTCAAAATCCAGAGTTACCCGTATGTTTTAATTCCATAGATGTTTGCTTTGAATGATCGCATTGTTAAATTCCATCCGATATTATTTAAAGATCAACTAAAATGTATTTAAGAAACGCAATTAAATTCTTTACGCCTAAATACAATTTTGTCATTTCTTCTCTTTAAACACATATTTTTCTGTCACTTTCAGATCACCTATCCTACAGAGACGCGAATGGGTCTTGGATGATTCAAGCGCTGTGTAAAGTTATGGATAATCACAGTGAAGAACTGGACATTCTTCATATGATCACGTTAGTCAACAAGACGATCGCGTACAATAAGGCTACATACCTCCGAAATGCCCGGAGACTAACAACAAAAAACAAATGACTGAAACAAGATTTACATTAACAAAACTGTTCAAATTTCGTTAAAATAAATAAACGTTCCACTAGCCTAGCCTGTGTGTTTGAGTAATAGGTAATAATAATTTTATATAGAATCAAATACAATCGGTCATCTCTTATTTACTTGATAAGGGAAGTTAGTATGTATTAAATACGTTTTATTGAAAAAATAACATGTTTAAGGCTGTACTCTCTGCTACCTCGAAAGCGCAATAGATATTACTTATATAAATTAAAACGAAGTCAAGGAAATATCTATGTTATTATTATTAACAATTATTGTATATTTTTGTATTAAATAATACGATTCATGTAAACACAATAAATTATTTATTAATTACATAATTATAGTAAACTATAATACAAAATAAAATTAATTTGAAGATTTTTTTTTCTACGACTATACGAAGTATCGTATATAAATATAAAAAAATAATACCTTAACGGCATGTTCAAATAATTTTGAACGAAATCAGACAAACAAACAGATTAAGAGTAGTTTTTGTTTTATAATGTACATATATGTGTCATATAGAATTAAAAGCGGCTATCTACACTTAAACTAATTTTTGGCAAAGTGGAAAAAAATGTTTTTTTATCTAAAGTATAACAGTGATGATTGATGTATAAATTGTTTTTTTAATCTATAGGTAGTTAATTTACATATATGGCATCATGAAGTTAGTAGCACAAAGTTTAAAAATAAACCATTATTAAGGTTTTTTAGTTGGCGATTGTAGATAGCTAAATTGTAGATATCCGCCTTTGATTCTATATGACTTATATACGAATAATAAAATATTACCTTAAAGTTGAAGCAATGTATCACTAATGAAAGTACCTGGAAATAAAATAAGTCAATTAGTATCTGTAAAATTACTTTGATAAGAAAATCGAGCATGTTTCGGAAGTGATATATGGTAGGTATTTATCTATGTCTCTATCTTTATCTATCTATTTATCTTAGTAAAATCCTATATGTAGTAAAATATTTTTATTATTCAAAATCTTACATTAAACACATTCACTACAAGCGTTTAACTTCTGTTACTAAATTAATTCAGGCGCTTTTACTTCGCGTAAACGACCTATGTACAACGCATCTGGAGCCTGTACAAAGAGCTGAAAATATCGACAGGCACGTATTCTATTACATTGAGGGGGGTCATTTTTACTTAATAATATCAAATTTCACTATTCAACACAACAACAGCAAACATTCAATATTAGTGTTATGCAATGTACTTAATTTGTTACGAAAAAGAAATAATATAAATTTAAAATTATTAAAATTGTAAACAGTCTTCAAAGTGAAAACTACCAATAGTTATAAAAATAACGTAACGAATATTTAATTATAATATAGTCGAGTTGGTCAATAATTTAGTTGAAAGGGTCAATAATATATGTAGGTCTTCATTTGGTCACAAGACGTCAGCGCTCTGGTAATGATGACACCCGGTATACTTGACGGAGTCAAAACCATATAAAAGAGCGTGGCATGCGGACAAAGAGACTCTTTTCGGCTGTGTGCTTTAAGCGCTAGTCTCCAAACTACGATGAAGCAATCAAAGCCCTTCCGATCAACAGTTTTATCCCATTCGAAAAAAAAATAGTCATCTTGCTCCTAGTCGTCATCCATCCTTTCTACCGAAACATGTCCACTGCTATACATAGGTCTCCCCCTGTTGGAGCCGCGCATTTACACATGTAGTTCGGGTAGGTAGTTTTAGTTTTTTTGTTGATATCGTTAACAAATCTAGTGAGGGTAGTGGGACATTTTGGTCGTGGCCGCCACCGGCACCTCGCACCCGCTACCCGGGAGTCCCGTCGTACAATCCTTTGTGAGCACACGTGTGGACTGTTGTGTGAAATCGTTGTATCATAGTGGCACGTGGATGCATATTATTGGACAAACAACTTCGTTGCATAGTATATGTGGTATAAGTTCGCAACCCATAACAAGGACGTCAGCGCTGACCAACGACTCCGCAGCGGTGGTAAAGGTGAGTGGTCTAGCCTTATTGAAACAGTGCACTCACTAGATCGTCGTCTTCGTAGATTTTCGCAATTAGAAAACCAAAGGTCGCTCCCCAGTTCGTGCGGGAGTGACCGCCCCCAAAAAGAGGGTTGCTTGTTGATACTCATTTCGCTCACATCACTCTGTTGAACTGATTAACTGATATATAGATACATAATTCAATTTAAAACTACCAACACACTTAAAAAAATCACTAAGTTAAACCGCTATGCTTCTAATGTATGTAATTTTAATTTAAGGTAAACTTAAAATTTTAAAGTATATTAGGCCTCTGCGATCTGCCCGAGTCCACGCTTGTCATTCATACAACATTACACGCAATATTCTGGTAAATGTTAATGATCAAAACCGCGCATTGTCTGGAGCCTTGATAACGTTGGAAAGTACACGATCGTTGCGACGTGTAAGTGTTTTCCCGTCGAGTCATCCTTGTACAATGTACATGTTCGTACATATTATTCTGTAATTAGAGCGAACTTCGTGAATCTCATGAAAGACTTCACTATTTATTTTATAAATTTAATATATGACACACTCCATTAACACAGGATAGAATGATACAAAATTTTTGGTGTGTTTTATTCGTCATAGGTATGTCAAATTGCACAACAAATATGAGACGACGTCATTTGTGAATACTATTTATTGATAAACAATTGCCCTTACAGTTCGATGTAGTACATAATATTAAGTCTTAAGTAAAGAACTGTGTGTACAACAATTCCAAGCCAATTTAGTAAAATAAATTAAAAGTAAGTAAATTTAGTATAAGTGTTTAGCGACAGGTTTTCAAACTTGAGGGTTGTAGGTACCCAGGGGGGCATTATTAGAAAATGGCCTACCACCATGCTATGGCTTCTTTACGATATCTTATACGTTATCCTTAAATGGAAAATTTGTTAACAAACATAATCTTTTCCGCTACCTTGCAAGATTTTGGCTGTCATCAACGTTGACCACATCTTCTCCCACCAGGAGTGAATGTAATCAAACGCTATTAATAAAACCTTCATAAAATTATATCTCAACTTTGCACGTATATAAAATCTAAAAAGATCTCTTTAATAACTTTTCACCCTCGATACAGGAAAGCCTCATTTCATCTCGACTACGAGGGGGTAATTTAGCGGAGCTTTGATAGGGCCAAGTGGTCGTTATCAGAGATTTATTCTTCAATCTAACCTCGGAACATGAACTGAAACGTTTAAGAATATTAGATGGGTGATTGTATTAGCATATTTACGTGCTTCCGTATATACATACGTGGGAATAGATTTTCATTAATACTTGATAATACTACAGCTATAGGGACTGCTGACAGAAGTGAAAACGCAAAACATTGAAAAAACTAACTTAACATTTATTTTGTCTGATTTCTATTCATCTATCGGCGCTCAGAGCAATAATTATATCCATTTTCATATAATAGTCAAAATATACCATAGACTGATATTTATTTCTATGGCTTTATGTATATTTATAGTGTAAATATATTTATAAATACGAAACTTCTAAATACAAGTCAATTGCAGAGGGAACTTGATTATTAGTATTTTGAATCCATGTAAAATATATCATTATTAATGTAATATTTTAAAGTGTACCATATGATTTTACAATGGAATACATGATAGAAACATCTGGAAATTAATATGGTATTCTCTGTTACGGCACATGTTCACACAGATAAAAGTTATTTACTACGTATTCACATTCGTTGGTTGCCGTCATAACCGCAAAGGCTTGTTAAATGATAACAATTTTATAAAAGGCAAAAGAGAAAACAAAAATATTTCGAGCGAATAGCGAACACTGTGTTCTTTATATTAAAGACCGTAACTAGGTACTAGCATAAGTATTTACAGTTTCTTTAAAGAAACTGCAAAATGAATTTTTATTTGTAATTATATTCATTAATTCATGACACATTAATTAATTAATGTAAATTTTCTGAGGGGCAAATTTAATGGTACTATTTATAACGCAATCCTAGAGCGATTTCCAATTGTTTTTTTTTTTTCTACCAAGCATAGATATTAGTTTTATGTAATTTAATATGAATTTACAAATTTCAATAAACATGGGACACCAGATAAAAAAGAAGAAACATAATTTTTGCAAAAAAAATTGCTTAATTTTATATATTTGTTCTTGATTTTTTTTATGTTGCTGGTTGGTTTTTATTTAACCCCTTGACACTTACCTGGCGTTTACGCCAGCTTTCTATTGTAAATTACCTTTTGTCTTCCTATTGTCTTATTTTTATGGGTACTCGACACATTAAGTACATAAAAGTATTTAGGAAATGTAGTATTTTAGTAAATAACAAATAAAGTAAAATAAAATAAATCAAACAAAAAAAAATAGTAATTCCAATTATTAATATGTCGATTACCCATAAAAATGGTACAATAGGAAGACAATAGGAAAACAATGGAAAACTGACGTAAACGCCAGGTCACTGCTCAAGGGGTTAAGTAAAATAAAAAAACGTCTCTTTATTTATTTTTCGACAATATAAAATTAAATAAATAATTAAATTAAAAAATTTCATCTGCAAAATTGACGTTAAAGTCATCAGTTTATATTATGCATTGGAGAGACGGAGTGGGATCAGAAAGAGAAGGGATGAGAGAACGGAAAGAAAGAGGGAGAAAGAACGACTCTAGCACATCCGTTATATATTTTTCTTACGGTTTTAGTCCGACATTTTTTTTCAGTTCGGTCGCGCAGCAAAATCCCTATCTCCTCCAAGCCTGCCGTAAGGAACTTCGTTCTAAATTTTTTTTGCAAATGTTGTAAACAAGATTAACGCATGTTTATCTACTTGTATTACGTGACCAAACGACTCATTAAAACAACCGGGATAGATGCTATACTTGAGCAGTAAGGTTTTGGTTCTGATGTAAATCTATTATATTCATAAGAGTAACCAAACAATTATCCATACAACTAAATGTAGTAAGGATCTCAATCAAGCGTGTTGAAGCGTCTGCGACTATTTTTTTGTTGAAATTAATCACTATACGTAAAACGAATGTTACTACTACAAAATACAATTAAATCAAATTATGAGTTAAAAGCGGCTAGTTTCTAACGTAAACAAATCCATAGGAATAAAGCTATCTCGATTACGCAAAACAATTTCGTTACTCGTTTCATACAAATTCCGTTGAACACCCATTAAAAACGTCATCTGTTCGGAACATCAAAGCTACATAAGATGGGTATGAAGGAACTGTATATTATTGGGTTCGTGTTGTAACTAAGGATGTAATGAAATAAACGAAATAGATTTATAAATTTTGGTTTGAATGTACCTATTAAATAACAACGACTAACTAAATTTTACATTAGCCAAATACATAATAAATAGTTAAAACTGAATAAGTTAGACATTTGTATAAAAATTACTTAAGAACTCATTGCAAAACCGCTTTGAAAGTAAAACAGAAAATGTAAAATAACAAAGTGAGTTTTTTTTTACGAGGGGAATGCATTTACGCACTACCCCTACCAAGTTCATTAAGCCAATCCTGCTTGATCTTTTGCTTGATCTTTCCATGGAACTTTGTCGGCACCTCAGAATACATGCTACGCGTTATTTTCTCTAATAAACTTCTCTTGAACACAATAACTAAACTATATAACACAAAACGCCACCAAAATTACATGATATAGAGTTCAATACACAAGTTTAATGAATTAAAGAAAACAACTGCTACATGTCAGACTGAGATCCCACCAAAAAACTCTAACGGTTATTTATTTTAAACGACCTAAACGTGATAAAAATATAAACTATGGTTGCCATAGCAACAGTTCCGATAGCAACGATTCCTTACCTTGTGTCAGTATGGCTGGTTCGCAGATTTACATGATCCCAACTTATAAAACTAGTTCTGTATATATTTTGTGTAAAATCTGTTTTAAGTAGCGTCTTTATCGCAATAATGTGATTATGCTTTATTTCAATTCAATCGAGTGATAGTTTGTGAGAGTTCGTGATGAGTATTTTTTTTTGTTTGCCATACCTATGAGGAATTAATAGCAATCATTAATTAAAAAAACCCCTTTTGTCACCTTAAGTATATCATTAAAATACTTGCTCTATTTTCTCCCTCTGTTACACAATTAATTCATAGAACTAAACTGTTCCCAGTAGAAGTTGCCACAGCACGACTGAAACAACATGTCCGGACACATAATACGGCATTTTAATTACGGAGGAACTGCACCACTGTGTAAACTGACTTCAAATATTTAATGACTTAACCTAAAATCGTACTAGAAGTTGCTTATATATATTTTTTACTTCTAATAAATGGGCTGTTCATATAAATTCAAGAGAGTGATACGTTTTAAGTAATGAATTTATTAGAACTCATTCCTATTCCTTTCCTATTAATAGATATTAATATTTTTTTATGTACAAAATATTTTTATGAATCCGCGGTTATGAGATTAATGGTTAAGGCAATTAATTTGGCTAAATATTATTTTTTTCATATCTATCTTAATATATAGTTAAGGCCTTGACATATTTAAGACTATTTGAGTTTCGATAACAACGATAGTCTAGTCCAGGATAATAAAACACTAAGGCCAGAGTTACTAGCTCTCAAGTGATGCTGGCGGAATTCAACTATTGGTGCTTGACAACAGGTTTTTTCAAACTTGGGGGTGTTAGCTAACCAAGTGAGCGTTATTTATAAATGTCCCATCACCATTTTACGGTTTCCTCGCGATGTTTTCCTTCACCAAAAGCTCAAACAGAACTGGAGATAGGTAGGTTCTCAAACCTAAGTTTGTCAACACAAAACCCGACCACGTTAACAACTGAGCTAAAACATATTAAAGCAGTATTAATCCGAATATTCTATAAGGGGTTTTGAAAAATCACGAATTAAGCTTTCTTTTTACTTTTACTTATCAAAACGTAAATAAATATTATGAATTAGATTTTATCAAAACAATGTAAGGAATTAATTTTTCAAGAATATATTTTATTTTGTAGGCAATTGTTTTATTTATGTAAATTTATTTGTATATACGTATAAAAAGGCAAATAGGGGTCCTTTGAGGCACCATCACCTCAAAACTACTGAACGTATCGGAATGGGACTAGAATATTTCGTAAGTGGTGTTAGGCTATTATTTATTTATTATCTATAGGATTCCATTGACCCTATCTCATTTTTTTCGATTTACTCTTTTGTAAATTTCCGCGTTAATAAAAACAAAAGACTCACTTTTCTACATTCATTTGTTTTTTCACTCAAACCTAAAGAACATATTAAACGTAGGCGGAGCCGCGGGCACCAGCTAGTACATATATAAATGTACTAATCTACGTCATAGCAATTTAGAGTACCCCACATTCGATGTAGGTCGGAGTTTTTATCCTCTTTATGTGCGAACCTCAAAGCCGCAAGATCTTTGAAAGGGAAACTTTCTAGGGTAACCCTTTAACCAAAGGATCTCATAAATAACTAAAGGTCCGAAGCTTTCCTACGATATTATATTTATTGTATACCTAAAGATGTATAACAAAGTAGGTAGAACATTAGTAATTGATACAATTGATACATAGAAAAAAAAAGATGTTTTTGTTAAGGGTTTAAAATTTTACTTTAGTAATTAGCGGGTTAATAAGTTATAAATGTTTTTCGCAATAGTGTTGTAAGTGTTAGATATAGAGATATGATATCCCGAAGTTTTAATAAATCACAATTTCCTAGTATATATTCTCTAGTAGTAAGCCATGAAAATTGATTTTGTCTATTTACACAAAACTTAACTGAAAAATAGCTAACTGCGGTTAAAAATCGCATCAAAATCTCTTTCGTAATTTAGAAGTTAGCGGATGAATTGTTAGACAGACCCAGAAAGCAACTTTGTTTTTACACGTAAAGGTGATAATTAATTGTTTACCGATTTTAATAGTCAATTTATATTGCAATCAATTTATAAATTCATAACCAAATCCAACAATTGAGAAAATCGTTTTCATCAGAGCTGCGACATTTAAAATATACTGAAATTTATATTTAATGCGAAGGAACTCCATTAGCTACCGAGATTACTTTATCTTTGACTTATATATTACTGAATCAAATAAAACAATTTAAATTAATAATTAAGGTGCCATTAAGGCCATACGAGGGTTAGCTACAGATGTATTAAAGAAACTTCATTTCCAGTAATATTTAATATCCCTGTAAGGTTGGGCCGACGTGACGATGCAAGCCGGCTATCTCCAGCCCACAAGCCCTGTGACGAAATGGATTTCAACTACACTCAAACGTGTTCACTTAGTTAATGGGCATCGTTCGATGCAAATCTATTCAATAACGGCACGATTTTTTGCCATTATTTTGAAGCTATTATGCTTTCTTTTCAATCAATTTAAGACTACATACAACATCTATACTAGAGTTAACAAAAGTCCATCGTAATCTGTTTTTTTTTCTTTTTTCATACGAGAACGGCCAAATGACCGCACTTCATCTGATGTTAAATGAAATATAATACATGAACATGACAACAGTCGATAGATAAGAATCTATCTATATCTACCATGGCTGAAGTTATGTCTGGTTAAATAATTACTGACTCCGGAAAACGACGCACATTAACGTGCGAAGTTTTCGTCATATACAAGGTGGTCGCGTTCAACGTCAAAACTAGCTCAGCTATAAGAAAATTTTCATAGCACTGGTTTTTAATTGGGCCCATAATTACATTAAATACTAATGATTAAATACTTAAAATGGCCTTGATCAAAATAGATAAAGTAGCATCAGACAATTTAAAATTACCCGCAATAAAAGTACACATTTCATTTCATGACATCAGATTGCATTCAGATAAATCGAAATATTCCATAAAAATAACTAGTTGCTATAAGGTAAAAAAGGCAGTGTAAAATATAAAAGTCATTTTTCCAACACGTCGCCACATCCGACCGATGATAGAATTTTTTGACGCAATTTTGCGGTCGATCGCGTTTTATCCAGCAGCAAGCGCCGAACTATCCGTCATCAATAATAGTGTTAACACCGCAGCCTACTGTCCGTCACATTTCATCGCTTCAATTGAGTTATACTTTTTACCACTTATATTATTTAAAATTCAAATGTTACCCAAATATTCTGCATATGATAAATTATACTACTGTTCTTGATATGCTGCGAGTTTTAAATTATTTACATTCTATTATTTCATCTACAACTTTACTAAGCTTTTGTGAATCTCGTACATCATTTATCATATTATGCATTAGGTACATTTGCTGAATCATGTATTGTCATAAACTACGGTTCTATCTATTTGACAAATCTGAAATGCAACCAACTATTTTGTTTCTCAGTTAAATATTCAACGAAAAACTTACAATTTACTATTCGATCTTTTTAGTAATGCAAACATTATATAAATACCTTAACACTTTGTTTTAGTGTATCCAATTACTAAATTTGTTAACATAATCGATATGATTCAAGAATTAAATTTCACTTCGTCTATTAAATAGCTTACTCAGTCTAGACGCAATTCTGAGTTTTCATTATGAATTCAAATTCATTCATACGTGATCTATGCTGAATTTATTTCAGTTTGTAAACATTGGCATTGAATATCACAGTAACATTGTACTTCTTTATGGATACTTTTGAGTATACATATTTTTATATGCATATAGTAAATTGAATAAGTCATATAATACGTACGAATACATATCTCTCAATTAACTTCACGGAATGAAATACGTCACATTGTATACGAGGCAACAGAATACTTTCCAATTGTCTATAAGGGTACACAACAAATACAGAAACAAGTCATTTTCACTTAACATCTCCGAGCATGTTCCAATCTTGGACACATCCCGGTATATAGTCACGTACTCATTGCCACACCGTGCTTATTTTATAAATTATTGTTGTAGGTTCCAGCATTTGTCCAGTCAGCAATAGTTTGAGATATACTCATGTCAAATTTTCTTAGTGTTACATGCGCATACATGACAATTCTCGTACTCGTAAAATCATAAAATTGGACACAAAATTCACAATTAATGAAGATGAACTCTCTTTTACAACTATCAGGTCAGGTTAGTGCTCAAAGGGTTAAGGATTATAGAACATAAGGACAACTGGGATTCCTTTAGCATGCTATAATGAACGTATTGTGAAACTAATTTCAACTGGTATATCAACTTGTTTTATCAGTTGTCGCAGTAGAATTCGTATTATGCTTTTAAATGTTAGAAAAACGAAATTAAACAAAAATAAATCACAAAAACAGTAGTCTCTAAAAATATTATAAAAACATTTGCAGTTTTAAACAAAAGTTATTGATTTTCTTATTCAGTTATACAATTAATATATGATGTCAACATAACAAAATAGATAAAAGTAATGGGTCTAAACGAAAACATCGCAAAATTGGAATCACATTTCAAGTATCAAACGAGGACGTTAATTGTTTCAGTGCCAAGTAACTTTAGAATGGGTCCTTCTAAAGGCTGTGAGGTCATTGTTTAGTAATGAATAGGAATTAGTCCTCGAGACTTCTCCATTTTAATACCGAATGAAGGTAATAATGTTTTAGAGAGCACTTTTAAGTATTGTAAAGACCTTAAATATTACGTTTTTGAAGTTTACGTGTACGAGTATATCGATTTTAGAGTTACAGTAAATAATTTGCATATTTTAAATGTTCTCTTTATCTGATAACTTAGGTGTTAATAATTTACTGGTTATACTTTGAATATAAAACAAAGCAAGCCACTACAAGTGAGGCTGTCGTCAAAGCACTGAGCCTATCTTTATATATATATATATATATAAAAATATGTGACAAAACACCTCCTAAACGGCTCCTCCGATTTTAATGATTTTTTTGTGTCTATTCCTGAGGATTCGAGAATGTTTTAGATTCAAAATATGGTCCAATTTATTTTTTTATATACGAAACGCTAAGTCCTGAAGTCGTGGGCACAGCTAGTAACCTATAAAACAAACGTAACAGGGTAGGTTACATTTTTTACAGGTTTTAAATGATAAATTTGCTTTAAACTACGTACTAAATTTTTAACATTCTACTAGTATTCATAGATAAATTAATGTAAATTTATTTAAAATAAACTTAAAGGTAACATGAACAAGTCATAACTAAATAAACTCGATCAAAACTTTGTTTCGCTTAGTTATGCGTACCTTTAAGGTAGTTATTACATAATATACTATATCTACCTACTTAGTCATAATTTGGAATCAAAAGCTTTTAAAGGACAATTAGTTTTTTTCCCAAAAGAAATAATGTATTTACTATACTAAGACGCAAGATAATTATTATGTATGGCATTTCATATTAAAGATGAAATAAACTGTTTCGTGTAAGTTTGTTTATTCCGCGCATGTAAATGTCCGTGCTTTAACTAGACCTATAAAATTTATTTAATACAAAAATGAAAATAAAAGTCCCATTTTTAAAATAAAGAGAAAACGAAATCATTATGTAATATACATTTCTGTAGCATATTCAAACCAAGAAAGCATAGTGTGGTCGAACAATGTTCAAACTAGTACACGTAATTTTATTAATTTAGCTTTTATTAATCAAACAAGGAAGGCGCCTCATCGTGAACTTCCAATCTGTATGCTAATGTCAGTTATAAATCGGGGTGCTCCGAGAGATGAAAGTTACTTTGATAAGGCCAGAAGCTGACTAATTAATTGGAACGATAGTTTTAACGCGTTTTATGGTTTTATTGAAGTGAGAAAGGATTTATGAAAAGGTACTTTCCACTTTTCATTGAATTCATACAATGCAAATGCGAATTTCAATATTCGTAGTAGTTACCAGACCGTTAAAATGCGTCGGAATATATAATATTATACAAAGTTCTATGATTGTATGTCTATATCTTTGTTGTTAGTAATATAAAATTGATATTACGAATATTTATATTCTTTGAGAACTTCTTTGAAAATACTTTGATATTTATCTTCAAACGAACTATTGTAGCAGAAAGCTTTTGTCATGAAGGTATCAATTTATAATATTTGTTTATCATATTATATACATACCCATATAAGGTCACAACATATAATTTAACGTGTGAAATGTCATTAGATGTATAAACATAAACTTAGTATAAATCGAATCAAAGATCTGTACGATTATCACACAACGAAAATAATTTTTCGTAAAAAAATAAAGAGACATTCCCTGCTCTTAATAGTAAGGTCAATATAAAATGCACAAGTAAAGTTGTGAGTACAATATAGTTACGAAATATTAATTAGTGCTTTTAGCGGTGAAACCAACTGCAATCGAAAAATAGCACAAGCGTTTAATATCGAGTTCGCAATCCATTATCGCATCGCATGGGTCATTTCATACGTAAATCAATTTAGAGGGATATGACAACTACTTCATCGTGGATACGAACGAGGTCGCGGGTTTTAATGACTTTCATAATGTGTTTTGAAATATGTCTAATCTTAACACATTACATTATTACAGCTCGTAAATTATGCAATGACATTTTTTTTAGCCATAGGTCTTCTACCGGTAATATAAATACTGCACAGTGGACACTATACTAAATTATGATTATTTTCTAATGCGTATTGTAAATATGATAATATTCGAGGGCTTTTCTCAATTTCCCTGAGTTCCACTGATCAGATCCTGATTTGGTGGAAATGGGGCTACGTCGGAAGTGTACCTCATTCGATAATTGCAAATCTTGCAAAATTTGCAAAAATTGCAAATCGGTGCACAAATGTCGGAGAAATCGCGTTACAATTGTACAAAAAAATACAGACGAATTCATAACCTCCGCCTTTTTGAAGTCAGTTAAAAATTAGGAGTATTTTAAAAAACAGTTATTGACAAACGAATTACGGCCGCGAGATTCGCAGTAATAATCTGTATAAGGCCTGTATTTTGTACTCACACTATTTAAAATCGTTTGAAGAAAATAAGTTTCTTGAAAGAAAAAATCCGGTTTAGTGATTATTAAGGTATATACATCAGGTAGTTATGATCAAAGATGCATTTTAAGATGCACAAGATATATTTTACGATAAACAAAGTACAAGGCTAAACAGATACAATATGAAAATAAAGCGGACAGATGTTCCACAAACTTAATTTTTTGTTTTATCATTTAAGAAATTCAATCTAATCAGAGGTTATGATAGTTGCCTCAGTAAGTATATTGCGGAGGGTAAATCTATATAGGCTTAAATACACTGCGATGCAACTATTCGACTATGCAACGCCGCTCGCGTGTTACACGCCATTTTTCACTCAATCACTACATTTATATAAACTCCATAGATCCAAGTATTCGAATTGAAGCTTTATCGTATTTAAGTAACGTACATAATGTAATTGTAGGCTTTAGTCTTTAATACACTTAAGAAGCCAGAAATCGCGGGTCTTATCAAGTAACTTGTACGATTCGCGAACCGCGATGGCGAATTAAAGCGCGGAGGTAACTCACCAGATATCGAATATCCATTGTGTTACGTGTTCTTGGTAATTATAAATGAATATTACTTCAGGGTTCCGTAGATTATTATATTTCAATTATGATTATTTCTTTTTGGCATGATTTATGTAAAAAGGTTCCGACAGACTTTCGTTCAGTTAGGTAAAAATTAAAATTTATAGAAGCGAAATAATAAAAAGTATATTTGGGATACATTTTCATGTAAAATAAATTTGATTAAAATTAAGGGAGTTAGAAATAATAAAGCAAAAATTGTACTCATGCGCTATTTAAAAAAAAAGTAAGCTCAATACGTTTCTACAGTGTAATATAAATTGTACTGAATATAGATTGTAGTAATAAAAGACTATTAGATTGCCATAAGGTTGTTATCCGCCGCAATGTCCCAGGTTTCGTTAATTTACTTTTATGTGTTGTAATGTTAACGAAATCCCCAAGACCCATTTCATAAATTAATTTTGTACTAACTAATCGAACGTCTGAATTGAGTTGATACGTTTATGAAGACCGCCTTGAGGGAGCAGGAAGAGTTTAAGTTTAACTACAAATTAACCACAAATACTCATTTAAAGTTAAGTTCCTTTTTACTTTCGCAGTTATTGGGTTGAGACCTATTTTATTATTATCAATTGCCTGTTAGCTTCATCTAATTAAGAATAAAAATGCAATGCGTATTTCCATTAAGGTTGAAAATAGTAGTCAAATGCAATGGTAAAGTTGTAATGAATTACCGTCGTTGTGAATAAATTCAATTGAAGCGTTTTTACGCATACGAGTTATAGAGTTAGGTATTAAATACAAATCTATATGACCTAACTCCTTTGTGACCAACTAGGCGTGAATGCGTTTACTGCATTGCTCAGAAAGCGCAAATAATCAAACTATGTCGTCAAACTTTTTCGAGGCGAAAAGATCGTCCCGTTATATTTCAAAAACTGACCGTACACACGAGGACCTAACATAAATAAAAAAGTACATTAAGGTCTTGATAGTGCATTTTATGTATTAGAAGTTGAGAAGATTATCTCCGAAAATATTTTTCAAAGCATAAGTTATACGTTATTTTCCATTTATTTACTGCATAGATTTTGACGTGGCATTTTCCAGCTGGAGAGACGATGGTAACCACTATCAAAACGTCATTTCAATATGGCGCAGTTAGAACAAATGCGGACATTTCGCAAAGTCTGTATAATTAAACTAACTCTATTTAAACCATATTATTTACACTTGGAATTATGATAAGTCATAAAAGTTAAACAAGTTTTTAAACATCCATTCTTTCCTTTTTATAATAATAGTAGGTACTTTCTAACACTGATACCACTACTTATCGAATTGCAAATTTTCACAAAGACTTGAATATTTTGAAACTCTCTGAATATTTTAAAAGGAGATTCGAAACTTTCCCGTATTCATTTGAATTTGTAATCCGTACATTCAAATTAAACATAATTTGAAAAAACATTTTAATCCCAGTGATACTTCATTTCTTAACACCACCCAACCATCCATTTAACCGAAAGACGTCCACTGTTGGACATACATAGGTCTCCGCCAAAGATCTCCACGACGACCACCCGCATACAGCGGACTCCAGCGACCTTCACTAGGTCGTCGGTTCACCTTGTGGGAGGCCTACCCAAGTTGCGTCTTCCAGTACGTAGCAGCCATTCGACAACCCAACACAATTGTGATTCTGAACACCAATCACATTGAAATAAATTGATACTTTTTGCATATATCATTACACTCGTATATATTATAGCTTATTTCTTATTGGACATGTAAACACATCTACCTGTTCTTCGTGACTGTAGAGTCATGTAGCAATAAAATTGTATTTAGTTACACCTCATAGGAATTCAGTATGGTGCCAATTTCGACCAACTAAGACATACTTACCTTTATTATGATTTATAGGTGCGTCATAGTTTATTTTACGTTTGACAGTCGATCGCCAAGCACCAATAGGTGGGTTCGGTAGCATATCTTGAGAGCCGATACGTCTAGACTTTACTTTGTTTACCATATTGGACCGCATTGTTAGTTAATATCAGGTGAGATTGTGGTCTAAGCCGTATTTAAGTAGTATTTCGTATAGTAGTTATTCGTATCGTAGTTGTGATTAGAGTTGATAAGTTTATAATTATAAAATAAAAACAAATTACTATTATGGTATGCAATAAAGTCGTAAATTTTGGAAATTTATGTTCATAAATTATTATACATGTATATTATCATGAAATGTATGCATAATATAATCTCAAAATAACATTAGTCTGAGAATAAGTTGTTATTTTTATGTAGAGTATTTATTGCACTAATTTATACTTTAGTGACAAGGATATAGTGTAAATTTAAAATAACTGAAGACGTCAAATATTCCGTTGAGAAAACTACCATAAAATCCCTCAAAGAAAAACCTTAAATGTAGTTCGACTAAATTACGAGATTGTCTACGAAAACTTCAGTATGCTCTGAAAATCGTAATAAGAAAGGAATTAACAAGGCAATCCTATATAGAAAAACTGGTTTACTCCAATTTCAGTATTTTATTAAAATTTTAACAACCCTTAGTTCTACGTTGTAATTTTGTTTTATTAGAATTTAATACACACAGCAAGCGGAGTTCAACCAACGTGATAAAATGTATCAGAACGTTAAAACGAACTTATTCTTCATCCTTAGTGGTAGCGTAAAATTAACCGTCTAAAATGTACCACGGAATCCATTTTTTTTAAATGTTGACTATCCCTTCTGATATAATAGTAAGCAACCTCATCTCACATCCAAGCATTAGCATAAATTTGCTTAAACATTGCTTACGTAATCACTGTAACATTCACAAAAAGTCATCTTTAATGAGCAAAGGATAGAATCGCCTCTCGCCCTCCATTGATTTCTACGTCATACTTTAACGACCCCTTACTTGTTACTTAATTTGTAAAACTGATCGAAATTCTAGTTTTTAGAATGCCGTATTCATTTTTGTACACTATAATTGTCTTCACCAGATAATCGGAGGTCGTCTAGTCTAGGTCGTCTATTCCTTGAAACAAGAATTAAGTTAACCAATATTTGGGCGTTCTATTGCACACGGAACAACCCTAAATCGACGACCAGCCTACAACACATTCACAATTTTACGGCGATTTTACTGCTAACTGAAAGTTCGTCCAAGCCGCCGCGAAAAGACATTTTTAAACACTGTTTAAAATTCAAATTTAAGTATCTTCGAGTACAGTTTACTACTTATTGCTTTTTTAAACGCCACCTGTCACGCAAAACATGAATTAGAGACGGGGAAAATGCAAAGGAATTTGCATTAATCACTCACTGCCTTAACCTACTTTGAACTACCAAACTGACTTTGGATATTATATTCATATTGAATACATTTCAGTCTGAAGTTAGATTGTGCTATAACTAACCTATTAAGTTGAACTACACACCTTTGCTTTTTCTGCACAAATATTGTTTATAGTCCGTTAAAGCTACCGGTAAAATATAAAATTTATACCCCTTTTAAAATCATAAAAAAATGGATGGTGGTAGGGCATTTTATAATGATGCCCGCCTGGGTAGCTACCACCCTCAAGTTTGAAAACCTGTCGCCAAATACCAATAGGTGTATTCCGGCAGCATCACTTGAAAAACAGTACCTAAGTTAGTTTAATGTGACAGGTCATCAAGTGAGATTGTGGCCAAAGCACTGAGCCTAAATCGTGTAAAAAAATCATCAATATTCAAAACAAGATTCTATCGCCTTTGCAAAATGTATTATTTTTAACAATAGTATATATTTTTTAAAGAAAATAAAAGACCACCACCTCCCTTTTCATGCTCACTTTTATTAAGAGTCATACATAAACAAGTCCTTTGATAAAAAAGAATATTATGTAAATCGTTAATTTTATCGTTTGTATCAAGGGGTACACGGAATTTCGTGACTAATCCGATATTTTGTTGAATGACCTTCGTTTCCTTTTGTAGGAAATTTCGTACAAATTTCCAGGCGGTGTTAATGTTTCATTGCTTTGAAAATGTAAGAGATTTATTTTTAAGTAAATTTTGGTTTTTTTGTAATCTTTCTTAAAGGGCAAATAAATATAAACGATAATTGAGAGCTATCTATACTTTAATAAATAAAATGTACAGTTTCATAACATCTGAAGGTACGCAGTATTTAGATTTTTTACATTCAATTTTAAATTAAACATATTTTAAAATATTTTGGAATATAATTGCAAGCTCCCATTTAATTATTGCCATTAAATTCGATGACAACCTGTATATATATTAGGTTGGGGGTAAAATTTTTTCGAATTTGATATGAAAACTCAAGAAAATTTTTCCTAATTTATTTACATTTAATTTCAGTAGGATATATTTGTTTGATGACTTTCTATCTTGTTGTTATTGCCATGATCCCCCCGTTGCTGTAGAAATTTTGGCTTGTCTAATAAAAAAAACCTTTTTTTTTTGACGAAGGTAATCCATTTACGCACTACCCCTACCAAATTCATTAGGAGGATCAAAGTCAAAGTGTAGAGGGACGTCTCCACATCAGTGTGGGACTCACCCAGCGAGAATCGCCGGAAATACCCACTAAACCCCCGGGGCCACCCGCCGCATTCAGAGGACGATACGGGATCGGTGTCACATGCACCGCGTTGTCCCCTGCGGCAAGCCCAACAGGGCTACGTCCAATAATTAGCCCGTTGGGGATGTGGGGGAAGTCGCTGCCTGACACACAGGCTCTCTCCCTCACACCTCTTCGCCCGATTCTTCAAAAAGAATTTTCGTCCGGGGGAAGGGGTGGTTACCAACTGACACACAGTCTCTTCACCCCTCCCCCCTCAAACTGATAAAAAAAACCTAACTAACTAACACTGCCTAAATATTTTTGAAGAGATCGAAACAGGTGGAAAACTGAAGGTGCAAGGTCGAGGATATATGACAGATTCATTAACACCCCCCAACCAAAATCTCTTAATTGTTGTGGCTAAAAATGTGTGTTGTCTAGCGTTATTGTGATGAAATACCACACCCTTTCTTTTTATCAATCCCAGCCGCCTCCTCTCAAATTCTTGCTTAAACTCATTAGTTGTTTGTAGTTTATAGAGATCAGATTAAAGGGTTCTGTTCGGTGGTAAAAGCTTATAATTAACAATGTCCTTCCAATCCCTCCATACACACAGCATACCTTATTGCGACTTAAAACAAGATTTGCCACAATCTGTGAAGCCTGACCGACCTTTAACTATGACCTTTTTCGCATCCTCTTGTCGTACGTGATCCAATCCATCCATTATCAGTCTCTTCAAAAACGGTTAGGTTTCATTACGTCTTAATAAAAAATCGCAAATGAGAACACGGTTCAACATGTTTCTTTCAGCTCGTGTGGCACCGAAATATCGAGCTTTTTTGTAAAACCAGCTTTTTTTAAATGGATCAAAACTATTTTGTGGTTAATTCCTAGTTTTTCATCTATGTCGTAACTACTAATCTGCATTATTTTCCGTTTTGTAATATAATTTTAAAGTGTATCAAATTTCTTCATTAGATTCGCTCATTTTGACAGAAAGAGAAACAGATGAAAAAAAAGCTAGAAATAACATTTTACTAATTTGTTTCTTTTTTAAAAAAAGCTGTAACCTTTTTAATGTCAGCAAAAGCAGCCAAATACAAATAGTACAGCCAAAGAAATTTCATTATAAGTTTATAAATACTATATGTGAAAAGACTTTTACCCCAACCTATTACTTGCGTGTATTGTGCAGCGGTGGGTGGCGTGTAATGGGAGTGGTGCTAGTACACGATGTGTCATTATAATTCACAGCCACCCCAGTTGAGAATCGTAGAACACCCTAGGCCGCTGCCGCTGATGAGTAACCCGGGGCAAATATGGCTTGTTTAGATTAAACTACGTTCGAAAAATAATGCAATTCGATTTCAGTCTAATAAAATCTAAAATATAATTAAAATAATTCAGTGGTCAACCGGTAAAATTTACGTTTTACCATCCATTACCGGCCAAGTGGCACTTAAGTGAATGTACAATACAATTTTATATCAGCAATCTGCGCGACCCTTCACGATCTCATCAAACTTTTACAGTATTACAATTCGAACGTGGCTGAAAAGGGGCGACTCCATTAGGTGGCCGGAGTGGTACTTCTGTGTTTAAGTATAAATGGGGTTAGAACAGATGGAAATAATTGATATCAACTGATTTTAGGTATTAACTTAGATAATTGTTTGTTTATTTTCTAGATTCACGTTTGACGATTATTGCGTAACCAGCTACGCTACAAAAGATACGATTATCAACATCTCATGTTTCAGCGGGACGGCCGTCATTTTATAAAGTGTAAAAAAGCCTATAATATGAAGAGAAAACAAAGATTCATTAATTAACGATTGAGAAGGCACTTAAGGCGCTCAGTTACATTATGTTTCTTATTTTAAACTACTTCTACCATTAAACGTACGGTACTAGTTAAAATATTTAAATAAGGATAGTATTTTATGATTATAATGTTCGCCTGGTGGTACAGATTTGACCACAATAATTATTAAAAGCTGTTTCCAAAAATATTTAGACTACAATAAAGCTCATCAACAACTTAAAAAAAAAGAGGAAAGCGGTTGATAAACAGAATAATGTATTTAATTTTTTATCTATGCCTATTTATATATACACTCTATGGTAGATAATATATGTAACAAAATGAAATTTATAAGTACATGTACATATTACATTCTTTTTAATGCTAATAGCTTGCGTATTTATTGGAAAATATCTATATTTTATAATAAGTATCAAAGTAAACCTTAATGAGACGATCCGAAATATAATTAACAAACGAAATGTTCATTCTAGTTTCGCAAACACTCAACGAAACGGCGCCGTGGCGTCATTTGTACTTCGATTAATGTGTGATTTATTAATTTTACGAACAATCACTAATTGTATATTTCAGTACAGTATCATGTAACATTACTAATCAATAAATATAGTTACTAACTACGATACGATATATGAGAAATCAATGCCAATTTTTACGTAGTAGTAATAATATATATTAATATAATTTATTGTAATACTTCCGATTTATGAATGTTAAAGAGTTGATTCACATCAAAACAGCATCGTCAAACTATTGTTTATTATTTATTTATTGATTATTATTTTTATTTTTTTTTAATTTAAATTTTTTTTTAGGGGCTTTTGACATAAGTCATATCAGCCCCATCATAACCTAATGTTACTAATTTTAAAGGTTTATTTCATTACATACATCATCTTTCATAATATCATCTTTCAATCAATTCACATAGCATTTTAGCAATCTCTTTAGTAGGATTTACTAAAATACTATGGAACATTTCTACATCTAATTTATTTAACTTAAACTTATTAATAAAATCTATCCTAACATTATAATTTTTAACACATTCCGTCAGAACATGATGCACGTCATCAATAGTACCGCATGCTGTACAACATGGCGATCTAACTATCTGCATAAGAAATTTAAATTGTTCTGATGGAATGTGTCCTGATCTTAACCTATGCAATAAAACTACAGAACATCTATTTAATTCAACATCACAGAACCAAGGTGTTCTAGGCGGCTGACTTTGTAAGGTCTTATACCAAATTCCCTTCTCTTTAGATTTTTCGTCAAAATACTCTTTCCACATATGATATACTGTTTTTTTAAATAGGCCTAACAACTCTGAATAATTATTGTAAATATATACCTCTATTCCATTCAACACTGCTAATTTTGCTAATCTGTCAGCCTCCTCATTACCACTTAGTTCTGTGTGTGACGGAATCCACTGCAGTTTACATTTTTTACCCTTCTGGTGCAAACTATATATATATGTCTTAAGACAGTATAAGCAATCGGTATACCTCTGAATCCAGAGGTGCAACGAGCTAAATGTAAAAGTGAGCTCTTGCTATCAGTCAAAATAACAATCTTATTATATGACGCTTCGATAGCATGTGCAAGAGCTTCTGCTATAGCAAACAACTCTACAGTCATTATCGATACGTTTTCTATTTCGTTATATACGTCGTTCGATAATTTGTTTTTGGATGCAAAAACTAAATACAATTTTAAAATGTTGTCCACATTTACAAGTTCATATACCCTTTTCACGGATTCGTATTGTGATATCTTAATAAACACGAATATGAAGTTACCTTCGTAACAAAATATGGATATACAATTTCAAAAATTTCTAACTGAAAAATTAATAGCGTGACCATTTAATATGTCGATTACCCATAAAAATGAAACAATAGGAATACATTTGAAAAAAACACAAAGCTGGCGTAAACGCCAGGTTAGTGCTCAAGGGGTTAATAACTAATTTCACATTAAAAAACCTTCAACCTTGAACTCACCAATTATGTTTTATAATACGCAGTGATTATTTGGGATTATATAAACAGTTCATGTGGTGTTTCCAGTAAACATTATTGGATTATTTGTCTCCCCAATTTTGAAGTGAACGCATAATTAACTCCTTAATTATTCACTCAATCAGGTGATTGGATAAAAACTCATGATAAATATACGATAATTCCAGTTATATAGTACCTTCAGTCATTGTATTTATACGGTTATGTGAACTACAATGATTTTATTTATGTATTTATATAAAGGGGTTAACAAGTAAATCACCATAAAACAATTAATATACAGATAAAGTTGTATAGAATCTACTGCTTCATTTTAATTATAGGAAATCACAGCATGTAGATAAGAAAAATTAATAATAAGGGAAAATATTAAATAAATAGTAAGAAAATTATTTCGTTTTTCTTCCTGTAGAATTAATAGTAAAGATAATTTACGAAAAATAAAAATAATCCTTTTTTTAAATAAAAATACATCATTTATTAGGAAAATAAATAAATATAAACATTGACAAACATCTGTAACAAAAACTGGCGTTCTGATTGAACTCTGCTGAACACTGACGTTGACATATAACAATTACAATGACCAAACAACTTTAAAAATCGATATATGCGCGTTAAGGTAAATCGATTAGATATTTACTAATATTCTTTCTTTGCTGCTTTCTTTAATATGTATATTGCATACGATTATATCGTAGGACTGTGTTTGTCGTCTACGAAGTTACCTAAGTTTGCGCTATACATAAGTACACCTTAGTATTGTGTATTTCGCTAGAAACTTAGGGAGACCAACGACAAAGTTTGCAATTTGAAGCAGACGTGTTGGTTTACAGTGTCATACCTGTAATTTGTTGTTGTTGAAATGTATTTTCTAAAGCAAAGATAAAAATAAACGCGTTTTTAAACAGTATTACTTTAAATAGAATATTAGTCATACGTTCTTGACGAAAAAAGATTATGTCTCTGTGGTACCGCCTTCCTACATCAATCAATTAAAAAAACAATCTAACGAAACCGTTATAAGGTTAATATTAGGTAAACCTTTAAGTATGTTGAGAGTATGCTAACGGCATTTATTCCATACAAACGTAGTCCCTGTTTCCTCCCTGGATAATAGCATTATAGTAAATATTTTTATACCAAATAATATATATCCACCACCACCTTGCCCGTAAGTTTTGATTTTTTCCATAAATTAGTTATTGTAGAAACTAGGAGCCCTTGAAAATGATATAAAAATGCTCGATTTTTACCGTCACTTTCAGACGTTCGTCAAATGAATAGGATGAATAAAATTAAAAAAGGAAAACTTACAGGCATAGCCAAAGTTTTTATTATTATAAGACTGAAAGAAAATTATAAATCGGTTCAGTTTTAGAGGAGGAAACAAGGTACTACGAAGTGAAGTGTTGACAACATTTCCCGAGTACAACTATAATAATAAATTTTTCACGTAAAACAAGAAAAAGTAATATGAAAAACAATTAATCACAGTAAAAGAGACGAGGGTAAGCGCTAGTTTATTATTAAAATACTAAATATATTTTTAACAATAAGCTACGAAATCGATTCTATAACATTCTATATAACATCGACGGAGGATGGTATAGCGTAACTTAATTAAGCCTCGTACCTATATACAGACATCCTTTATAGTTAGGCAACGAAACGCGCCAGGGACGTTAAGACAAAATTGTAACTAGGATGTATTTTGATTAATTTTAGCACGGTAGAATGTATTATTTCCACTAGTTGTGTTCAAAACATATTATAATCAGGTCCTAGAGTTAATATTTAAAGGGAATATAATACCTTGAAAGTCGAAAGAAATAGTGTAATAAGGAAAGCCGACGAAACAAATTCTTAAGTCTTAAGACAAACTACCGAACTCCATTCTAGAGGCTGAATGGACAGAGCTATATTTAGATTAGTGACTAAAACTCCCCAGTCTAAGAAAACAGGAGTTATGCCCGAAACTATGGGAATGCCTTCACATTCTTCCTTCTTGGATCTGACGGTCACGTCATAAGTCATCTACCTATAGAAGCGAAGATTTCCAAACACAAAAGTCTCTATCTCTAGGACTGGTGGCTAGCCACACGAGGACTGGAATGTTTTATTATTCTATGAAGTTGTCAACAGTTAAATTTTAGCCTATGTCAAAAGCGTTTGCAGTTTTAAGACCGTTAAAAATAGACGCTCCTTAGGACTGGTTTGGAATAGCTTCTGTGCCTTTGGCAATTACATAGTACGACCGGCGATCTCAATTGCGGGCACACCTTCTGGAACAGCTCGTGCGTTACGCCCAATGGGGCGGAACTCATGCGCTTAGTACGGAAGCTCGATTTTGAGGTCGTCGCGCGCCCTTAGAGCCCACCCATTTTCAACCGAACTGTCGCCCGTCGGTTCTAGATTTTGCTGTTCTGAAAGGAGTCTCGCTTCCTGTGCGTCTTATATACAAGTCGTACACGAACTCGACTCCGACCACCGCCCAGTAGTTTTTGATGTTAGGTCACACGGATGACTCTAATTCTAGCCCGCCAGTTGTAAAAGTCGCGGACTATTACAAGCTCGGCCGTTATTTAAAGGACCATCCGTCCACCCCCTCTCTCGATAGGATCCCAGATGTACTGGATACGTCTGCGGACGCGGACCTCGCGATCGATGCTCTGGTTGAGCACCTCAAGATCGGCATCGAGGAGACCTCGAAAGAGGTGCAAGCGGCGAACGATCGCCGCTTTGTACTCCCCGATGACGTGAGAGCTCTGCTCACCCAGAAAAAAAACGCCGCGACCCGCGCCCACGACACGTATCCGACTGAGGAGAATCGTGCGCGCTTGCGTTCTTTGCGTAGAGCGGTGAAAAGCCGCATAGATCAGATTCGTAATGAAAGGTGGAACAGCCTCTTAGGAGAGTTGAAACCTTCCCACCTCGCGTACTGGAAGCTCGCACGATCTATGAAGATGGACCGTACCATCGCTAACATGCCCCCCCTGGACAGAAATACGCAGGGTCTTCAACCCGCATTTGACGATATCGAAAAAGCCGAGTGCTTAGCCGATAGCCTCGAGCATCAATGCGCTCCCGTCACCGACAACATTGATATCGAACACATCTCTGTTGTCGAATCCTCTGTGAAGGACTCCCTCGCTCTTACTCCGGTTGTCCCCCTCTCACCTGTCACCTGTGACGAGGTTACGACTGCCATCAAGGGCCTTAAGCCCAGAAAGTCCCCCGGTCCCGACGGAATCAGGAACGAAGTCATCAAACTTCTTCCTCCGCCTCTGGTCGCGTTGCTGGTCTGCATCTTCAATGCGGCCATCAAAAACAACCACTTTCCAGCCGCCTGGAAAGCAGCTATAGTTATAGGGATACACAAACCTGGCAAAGACGCCAGGCAACCCGATAGCTACCGTCCAATTAGCCTTCTTAACACCTTAGGCAAACTCTATGAGCGGATCCTTATGAACCGTCTCATAGAGGTGATAGAGGACAAAAATCTCTTGCCTCCCCAACAGTTTGGTTTCCGAGCCAGACACTCCTGTGCGTATCAGGTGCTCCGCCTCACGGAGTACGTACTCACTAATATTAATCACCCTGAATTTAATAAATCCTGGCATACGCTCGCAGTTTTCTTCGACGTTGCCAAAGCATTCGACAAGGTCTGGCACACGGGCCTCGTCTACAAACTCACTAGATTAGGTATCCCCGACACTCTGGTTAGAATCATACACGATTACCTCACCGATCGTAGTTTCCGCTATAGAGTAGAGAGCGCTCTCTCTATAGCCCACCCCATACGCGCAGGAGTCCCCCAAGGTTCCATTCTGGCGCCTGTCCTCTTTAACCTCTACTTAGCGGACCTCCCTGATCTCGGAAGAGTTCAGCTAGGTCTATACGCGGACGACACTGTCATATATTTCGCTTTTCGTAAGAAAACGGTCTTACGCAAATACGTCCAAGGCGCTGTCGACCAACTCAGCGCTTGGTATTTCAAATGGCGTCTCGCGATAAACCCGAGTAAGAGCGCAGCGTTATTATTCACTAGAAGCCGTAAACTTAAGGAAGACCCTCCCAAGCCCATACAGTACGCGGGTACTGAAATCCCATACTCCTCCGAAGTCAGGTACCTAGGAGTTCAATTAGATGACAGACTCTCTTTCAAATCTCACATAAAGAAAGTGAAGCGCCAGACCTCCATGGTGCTAGGTCGTCTCTATCCGCTCTATAACAGCAAGAGCAAAATGGCACTCCGCCATAAGATTACCCTATACAAGATGGTGGTCAGACCCATCATCACGTATTGCGCACCTGTCTTCGGTCACATCACTCGTTCACGCATGCACGCCTTACAAAGGATTCAGAATCGCTTTGTAAGGAAGGCAGTAGGTGCCCAATGGTTCGAGAGAAACTGTGGATTTACACAGGGATCTCAACCTGCCCTCCATTAGGTCCGTTTTCAAGACCCAGTGTCGCGCTTTCTTCGAACGCGCAGAGACACACTCGAACCCCCTCATCGTGCGAGCCGTCTCGTACTTGCCAGGACGTAAGCCGCGTCGTATACGTCGGCCGCAAAGGATCTTATCGTGTCGCGACGATACCATAACTCGTAGTAATAGGATCTTTCCTCCTTTACCTCGTACAAATGCGTGCCAGCGCCCACGCCCGCGAAACCGCCGTTCCCGCCGCCGGGGACAGGCGGCTAACTTTGCTCCCGCACACACTCCGGGTCCCCCTCAGGCGGCGACCCAAGACGTGTCTCGTTCCCCAACTGGGGAGGCTCTTGACGTCGCCGCCAGCGCGATACAGTAACACTGCCCACGCATTGAGCAATTACACGCACAACACTCCATACACACTCATGCATAACATGCAAGGTACATAGGTCCTGTAAGGAACCTTTTTTTTTTTTTTTTTATGTAAATAAAAATAAAGATTAGCTAGGATACAACTCGCGAGTGAGTCTTGAGTACTCAGGTGACGGCCAAGCCGAGGTTCGTACCACTTTGGTAGCCCTTGAGCTAGTCACCTTATTGCGGCGAGTGCCCTCAGCACTCGCCCCCAAAGTTCGGTGAAGCTGTAAAGGCCCTTCCGGTCAACAGCATTAGCTAGGTCAAAAAAAAAAAAAAAAAAAAAAAAAAAAAAAAAAAAAAAAAAAAAAAAAAAAAAAATTACATAGTACGAACCAGAATGCTTGCGTATATGGACTATTACTATACGCTAGAAATATTTGGCGATTGAAGTTATACATAATTTCTAGCATTTAATTAGTCATCATTTTCAGTCATCAGTTTAATTATACGACGTAAAGACACGTGCTAAGGTGCTGTCTCTTAGAATACAGTGATAGTTTAAAAAAAAACTGTTCTGGATGTAGCACAACATTGCCACTATTATACGGTAAAATTCGATGCATTATGTACATCGACTATATTAAAATAGAAAATGTACAAAACGTTGATTAAATGTATTTCGCGTCTATACTTTTGTGAGAAAGGGTATCGCTTTGACATGTGGATTTAAAGTGTCAAATTAGTACAAAATATTGAATATTGAAATTTCAACAATTTTGTAAGAATCATTATGGGATTACCAATACTAGTTTTAGATTCTACAGTTAATTTGTGACTTTAAGATAATGAAACATAAACAGGTGTCGTAAATAAGTTTTTCAATGAAAAATAATGACATAAATGTAATATGTCATAAGCATATTTAAACCGACATTATAAATTCGTTCATCCGCTCAAAATTGTTTTAACAATAATCATGTATAAATAAAAAAATTCTCATCGCTATCAATTTAATTATCATTACTGAAGGTAATTTTATTACCATTAAGACCTCTATGTAACTAATGCTACTGTGTACATCCTCTAAACTCAGTACCGGTATTTGTCTATGACTGGGAATTATAAAGCATCTTCGTCTGTCAAAGGAAGAGCGCTATATCATCCATTCAGCTTAAAAACCATCAAAGGAGACAACCTCCGCTGTATTTAATAGCTTTTAACTTTCATAATAAGAATTTATGTGACAGTCTGAGAAGGCGAACGAGTGAAAATAACAACAAATTTGTATGATAGGCGCAATTTGGAAGTAATTATAGTAGTAAACTATACCTATATAACTAAATAGACCTAAACGTTTCAGTGTCAAAGACACCGTCTTTAATTACGCCCCGGGCGATTTCAAAAGGTATTTCATAGAACCCGATGATGAATTTAAACTTAAATGACTTGTAAGAGATCTTATGAAGTGAAATTTAAACCCTGTATAGTTATATAAATAATTTCCGGTATAAAACGCACATTGGCTTTTGAAACCGTTTGAAAAGTCAGGTGGTTTTCTAAAATAGTAGATTAAATTACTTTGACTAATGATTTTACATATACATATAAGTCGCAAAAAAAACAACATTTTTAAATTTTAAAAGAACTCCAAAAAATGTACAACTGCCTGCTGCCACTAACATTGGTTTTAAATTTCTTTCAAATATCATAAAACAATAACATATAACAACTCATTAGATGAGTGTAGTTTGTTATAGTACTCATATAAAAAAAACAAAAGCTGTACATTAAATATATTTTATAGGAAGGTTTATAAAGAATGACGGAATACATTTCTGTTTGTGTAAATTATTGCCTATAGATAGAAAATATATTGTATTTTTCCGCAGTTGTTTTACTTACGATCAAGACGATTTAAATCATTTTGTAGAGATTGGACGACAGAATATGGTGATAACAAATTTATTGCAAAAAAATTCCAAGAAAATTTTGTTTTTTTTTTTCACAATCTTTATAGTACAATTTTAACGTGAAACATCTACAGACGCGTTTTAGCAGCTAAATCGAATCGTACGCCGTGACGTAAAATGTGATGGCAACTCCGCAATTGCTGTGCGTTCCATGACGTCCATTTTTTCACTGCGTCTTTAACATATACACTAATTGATAGTAAGCCTTCGATGTTCTCGGCATTAATTTTACAGTAACTTCATTGAATTATATTTACAAAAATTCTCATCTAACGGCGGTCATCGACTTTACTGAACTGTACTTTATTAAACATAAATTAAGTTTCAATCATTTTGCCGAGCCTGTATAAAAAAGTCTTTTAGTTACCGTATATATATTAAAGTCAAGTTACCTCATCCTTTCGATTGACACTTATTTTATTACTAGTTGTGCCAGACAAGCGTTGCTATGCCACGAGAAAGAGGCAGACACAAGCCTTCGCGTGCATATACTTTTGCATCTGCATGGTATTCTCAACTGAGTTGCCGGAGCGGTACTTCTATGTTTAAGTATATATGGTGTTAGAACAGATGGAAATAATTTATATCAACTGATTATAGGTATCCATCCAACCGTCAATGCGTCCACAGCTGGGCACAGGTCTCCTCCAAAGATAAGAGAGAGATTGCCATAATCGCCACGCTTGGCAGGCGGTTTGGCTATCGCAGTCAGGTGTTTATGGTACACGAAGGATGTTGCTGCCCATGCCCTGGTTTATACTTTAGTTGCCTTTTACGACACAAACTGGATGGTATGGAATGGTACCTACTATTCTTACCTGGCACCACACGGCCTAGTGCATAGTGGACAAACAGAGGAGTTACATTGATTTTTATAAATACTTATAAATTAAACTTATGTAAAATACAGAATATTTCAAGTATCAGCTTCTTTAAATTTCTTACTAAATACAGACCGTTTAAACTAACCAGTTTATCCAAAAACAAATGATATGATGACGCGTGTCGGTATAATTAAATTTAATGAGAATCAAATGTAGCCTAAAATATATTTCACAATACACTGCTCCAGTTAGAAAGTCGTTCACTACTCGGGTGTCGGTAACAAAAGAGACCTGTCAATCCGTCTGTCTGTCCGAACGTTCGCGTTGCCAAAGAGATGCGTATTTTTAGTAATATCAATTAGTCTAGAAATCCCGTGTAAAATTACTTTCTGATGGGAATACGTTAGCGTTAAATTAATTGAGGACGAGGTAATGAATTTTCTGATTGAGTTATGGAACAGACCTGCGCCTCTGGATTACATGGGATTATAATAAAATTTACTAAGCTTATCTTATGTCTTGATAACGTAATATTTGTTTCTGTGCAGCGATATGTATTTTTTATTCAAATTTTACTAGTGCTGGCTAGATAATGTACGGCATGAATGGTGTTGTACCTATTGTAATATCATGGTTTTCACTATAGTTTAAGTTAATAGATTTGTGGTATAGGTTTAGACGATATATTTTGATTGTAAATTGAGTCCAAAATATAACTATATAGTTCAGAGTTTGATCGATACCAAGATGGAAAAAGTACATAAGTCTAAGGTCATAAGGTCTAAAGTTAAACTCATTAATAGAGTCGACTCTGGCCTAGGCTCATACCCATTGAAGAAGGAATGTGATGATGATATTTTAATCTTCTTTGGGATAATTAAAGGGCACTCCGTTACGTAAGACTTTTGTATATCAAAATCAAAACGAACCAAAAGAAAGGTTGACGTATTTATTCATTCACGTAAAAATGTATATATTTCTAAACTTAAGTATTGATTGAGTAACCCTATTTTTCAGGTGTCTAAACTATTACAAATGCTTCAGTGTAATTATTCATCAACAGCTTTTATCTTTCCTTTACTTTTGGCCTCCCTCAAGGATCTCTATGGGTCCGATCTCAGTTTTACGAAACGAGCCAATTACAAACGACGTTTTCAAGTCGTTCGTTTATGCCATTAGAATTATAATTTGTATAATAAATAAAAGTGTAGTAATTTGTTACATTAATAAACATTTTTTATGTATCCTTAACAAAAATAACGTTGCGTGACTAAAGTCTTTACATTCTTTTTTGACGGTTTTAATGAAATTTTCCATACATCATATAACATGAACGAATGATATTTATTACATAGGCTCAACAAATTTAAATATGTATATTCTGTGGAAATGTATTATGCTAATCGCGGTACTAACTGTAAAAATAGGTTAACTTTCGTAAGCAAAATAGTATGGTGTTTTTATGACAGTTTAATCCAAGATACCTTAAAATAATATAAATCAATATAGGATACTCGTATTTTGTATGTATAGTGGCCAATGTGCGAACTAAGAATTTAAATAAAAACTATTAGAATTTTTCCCATGGAAGATGAGAGTTTTTATTTTTTTAATGGAATAGAGGGCAAACGAGCAAGCGGGTCACCTGATGGCAAGTGATACCCACAACACCAGAGGAATCGCAGGAGCATTGCCGGCCTTTAAGGTATGAGTAAGCTCTCTTCTTAAAGGTTCCCAAGTCGTATCGGTCTAGAAATACCGTGTGTGTTTCCAGTAAAAAAGTGTTTGAATAATCAGCTTTGTATAGAAACGAACCCTGTTACATATATAACAATATTATATTTCAATAGAATCTAACATTAACACAAAAAAATATTTTCAGAAATGGCTATTAATTTGAAACGTTTAACACGATGATCTTTAATTTTATAATATTACGACATATAAAATAATTGCATAGAAGGATCAAATAACACTATTGCACTTGAAAAATGTGCAAGTTCATTACATTAAACGGCCAGACTAGGACTTGCGAGTCAGTAAGTACTCCGCTGTCGCGTCGCCGTGAAAAATTGCCGTGTGCGTTGTTTTTCCACCCCAAAAGAATGTAAACATAATTAAAATTCACCCGGACGTCGTCGGAGCCGGCTTCTGTATGTACTTAAGGGTTGTTTTTTATGAAAATGTAATTTTATGTTGACATTTTGTTTTTGTATGTTTACTAGAATTAAAAACTAACGACGAAATTTGTTTACTTCAACGTATTAAAAGGGGATGGTTTTCACACTGCATCATATATATACATATTATTTTATAAACATAAGGCAAAAGAGGGATTACATAGACTTACGTAATAAATCGTACAGTCATTTTTTTCTTAAACTGTGTTGCTGACATGAAAAATAATTGCTTCCAAATATGTTTCATGATAACATTATAACTTACCAAGATGACTAACGTGATTCAACAAATAAAAGAGGAAATTAAGTACTAAATTGTTTTATCTGTACCTACTTAAGTACTAAATTGTTTTATCTGTACCTACTTAAATATAGATAAGGATTAAAAAATATACATAATGATTGTAGTAACATGAAACTATACACAATTTCATGCGTCGATAAAATTGTAAAACCAATAAAAACAATAAATTCCGTGCTTCGTAGAAGTCAACGGTATCATTCTTATATTTATTGCAGATACATGTGAAATTGTAAATTAATATACACGTAACACAATCTTTGCGAACACTTCCTATTACAATATTAATAGGGTAAAGCCAACACATTTTCTCACAAGACCCAACCGTCTCAGATAAATTATGCGCATATTCATGATATTTATTAACCCATTGCGGTTATTATTAAAAATTATAATGTTTGCTTTACTACGGAGGGGCATGGGCTCATGAGTCTCTGACTTAATTAACCCTTGCTTGACGGTTATAAGAAAAAACCAAAAATTGTTATTTTAAATTTATAATCTTAAAAGATTACCTTAAAGAAAACTATAAACATACTTTCAGTTTTTTAATAGACTTCTAGGTACTATTTCTATGACCTTATTAGTACCTTCAGAAACAATATGGATAACAACATTGTTACCATATATTAAATAGTATACTCTTTTATCAACACTAATAATTCAATGAATTACGATCGTATTTCGACCCCTGGACGATTACGAGTTTATGATAAAACTACTGCAAATTAATGGAGGCACAATAAGAAATACGAAACACAACAATAATGTGTCAAATTGCAGCCGAGTTTACAAATTAATTTACTGTCATAAAACACGGTAAACATTACACCGTATAAATTCATTAAGTTGAACATAAGTTATGTACTGCATTTATTTCATTCGCAACGCTCACAATATAAATATTTCGGTTAAGTTAAAAGCAGCGAGCGTTAAATACAGGACTATGAAAAAGTCATACGACTTTACTGAAGATTTTCAGCATTACATGAGCAGTTTATTGAGAAAAGAAATGTTGCGAACTGAATGTATGAAACTATACACATACTATAAAGATTTTATTTATGAGTGTTGGTTGTTAGAGCGGCTGAAAGAACTAACGGTACGCGGTCCTGCCCAACGAAACTTTAAAATAAGGAACATATTTTTATTGTTTTATGCCTTAATGTTACAAAATGTTATTGAAATTTATTTTAAATACTTAACATAAACTATATATCCACCACCGCCATGCCCGTACGTTTTAATTTTTGTCCATAAATTAGTTATTGTAGAAACTAGGAGCCTTCGATAATGAAAAAAATGTTCGATTTTTACTGTCATTTTCAGACGTTCGTCAAACAAATTTAATAAATAACATTTTAAAAAGCAAACTCTTTATTATTCTAAAAGTGAAAAAAAATCAAAAATCGGTTCAGTTTTGGAGGAGGAAACAGGGTACTACAAAGTGATGTTTTCGTCTATTTTTCATACGGTAAAATCAGCCCGAGCTGCAGTTATCCCTTTCGTGTTTTATAATTCTTTCTTTGGGGCACAACGCCATATCAATAAATTTCTGAATACCTACTTTTTAAATCTATCGCCGACCGCATGCCCTCTTAACGGCCGGAATACAAAATGTAATAATTTAAAGCTTTTATGGTGTGTATTAACTAAAAGATTTTTTTGGACCAAAACATCTTTATTATAATATTACTTTGGAACGCATGAATTGGCATATCTCGACATGTAGGCAAATAAAGGTAAAAATTTAATCTTTATTAAAATTTTCGAAATGTTTTAAAACCATATATATATATATATATATATATATATATATATATATATATATATCTGTGTATTTACGTAAATGTCTACTTACACTTTTATCATTTTTATAAACATAACACAATTCAGGTCTTAAAACTATACATAGAATTAAAAAAATTGTACATTTATAAACTCATGTAATCGCTTATAATTACGCCGTACATCAAAATGAACTACGCTGAAATACAGTCCTAGTAATAACCGGTCTTGCGAACTCAAACACGAATGCGTTCAGTAATGACGTCCCTTGCAAAGCGTGTCCCGCTATTTTCTGTGATTTCACCAGTAATTAAACAACCATTCAGTTTGTCGTCTCCGCCGTTCCAGTTAACGCGGGGTAACAGACACGGAAATTCCGTCTCATTGGTCAATTGATTGAGAGTAAAGAAGGAGCCATTGTAATTAATAATAACTTCCTTTTTTTTTTATTTCGTCAATGATTTTCTTTTTGAAGATATGACTAATTTTCCTCATGTGTTAACGTTAATATTACCGAAACAAGTATTCTTGTAGATCATTCACTTTATTGAACCGTTTATCAATATTTCTATCTTAATAATAAATAGGTTTCTGTTTACTTTTTAAACTTCCCAAATGTTTTCAGTAATTGATGATCTGAACGGTTTTAACCATGTTAAGTTAAAACTGTGAATTAAATTACTAATGTGTATACTTAATGTATACTTAGGGCAGTTGTATTAAGCTTTGCATAGGTGGATGATCGACAGATTCTCAGGTCCGTTATGGGCAGCAACCCTGTCATTGATAAGCATCATTGCCGCAAAGCTTGGCAGTGAAAGAGCATGGGAGGGCTGAGTGAGTTCTGCGAGACGATGTTGGCACGGAAGGAGGCCGCTGAAAGTGGCCGAAAAGAAGATCCGGCAGCGGATCCAGTTAAAATACGAAGATTGAGTGGCAGAAGGAGGCGTCGCAATTTGCTGGCCCTCTCTCTATAAGACGCCTACGCAGGGAGCAAAATCACTGCTAGTTTTACTGAGTCTATGGGGAGGAGTCCGGGGGGATGTACTAGCTCTGTTCTGTACCAAACTATCTCCCGAAATTTTGTAGTCTGGCCATAGAGTTGGGTAGTTCGCTGTGGCTAAGCGGTGAATTGCGAGTTCGATCCCCCATAGCCTCCAACAAGGCGATGGATGGTAAACTGTTAAGTTTTAGTGAGTAGGAGTCTCACATAACCCTAATGTTCCCCCGGACAGGTCCATCGATGAACTACTGTTCCCCCAGACAGGTCCATCGATGACGGGATACCACACGTAAAAAAAAGTTGTATTAAACTTTAATTACACGTGCTCACAGGTGGGCATATTTTGTGGTATGCTTGAGTGTTTCTGTGAAAGCGTACGTATTAAATGCGTGTACATTATATTTTGTTTGTTTAAGTCAAATCAAATCAAAACCAAACCAAAAACATCTTTATTCAATTTAGGCCCTAAGAAGGCGCTTATGAACGTCTAAAACACTACCACCGGTTCGGAAAACAACCCAGCCGAGAAGAACCGGCAAGAAATTCGATCTGGTTCTTTATTTTAATAAATATACATTTTTTTTTTCATATATAAAAAACTATACAAATCATAGTCTTAATAATGTTAGCGGAAGCACAGAGATGTGGGTTAATTCGAGACAGCACTATCGTTCACGTAATGATCCACCCTGTAATAACCTTTGAGATTAAAACTTGCTTGACATAATACTTGAACTTATTGTCAGGTAAATCGGTAATGTTACTTGGGATCTTATTGTAGAACCGAATGCTATTACCTATAAAGCTTTTATTAGACTTACTTAGCCTAAAGAGTGGGACGGCCAACTTGTCTTTACTTCTAATATTAAAATTATGACGATCATTCGTCGTATGTTAATTCCATCATTAACTATATTTACAATAACATTTTATACAGCGTACATCACGTAAATTTAAGCAATATAATAAAGTAAAAATGTGATGAAATACTTCACCCGTTAAATTTTCAGGTTTTTTCAGTGCATTTAAAAATATTATCGAAAGTCACTCGATGCGGCAACAAGGATAAAGCAATTACGATTTACTGCCGGCGAACGACTGCATCTAACTTCGGGGACACGAAGCGAAAAGTTACACTAAACGCTAACAGGGTTGAAAAATTAATGACTATTTCATTCGATCCCGCTCGTAAAGTTTCGAAATATTGTAAGTCATAGAATATTCAAATATATAGAGGTGATTCAAATATCTACTTTTAAGCTACATCAAGTTTCAAAATTCAATAAAACTTTGCAATAAGTTTTGAAAAAAACATCACTTTAATGGCATACCAAAAGTATATCTAGACTTGGCATGGCATTGATACTGTCAAAATATTGAAACGCACTTTTTGCTAAGAAAAAAATAGCATTTCTCATAAAAATGAGGAATCTTAAGAAAATAAAATAACAAGGAATTTCGTTTGATAAACACTTGAATTGTTTAGTTTGAACCAATGATGGTTCAGTGGTAGTTAGACAGATCGCCGATGGACGTTGGTTTCGGTGAAGGAAAGCTTCATGATAAATCCATACCACGATGGTAAGGCATTTTCTAACGCTCTACTGACAACTTACCACCACCAAGTTTAAAAGCCTGTACTATAATTGGAGAATCTTTATGTTTAGCATGTCTACCTTCTTGGAACATAAGATTGAGAAGTTAAAATCTACTATGGAGTAGTTATAGAATAATGTAATTTTTTAAATTTTCGCATTCCATATTTAAATGCAATTATTTAAAACGGGTTTTTCACGCGATACCTTTTCTTCTTCCTATCCCGACGTTTCGGCTGGGTTTCACAAACCGTGGTCACGGGCTGACTGACGGTGCGCGGCGTCGCCTGCTGCGTTGAGGGGTATTTTGTTGAACTACCTCCGCTTGGTCTTTATATTTATTATACTCACAACACACACAACACTAACAGTGTCCATCAACGATGCCTGTGACGATAAATCGCGAACCTGGACATTTTCTAACACCGGATTCCACGCAGAGGAAAGCCTATATCCATCCTCGCGTAAGTAAATAATTGTATTTATTAAATAATAATAATAATAACAAAAATAATATAAAAATAAGCAGTTGAATGTAAATCTTAGACCTAATTTAAAATCTCTGATACCAGATTATTTACAAATATCTTATTTTTCGAGAAATAATATGGAAAAGCGTTTTTGTTTGATTTTCTCATATAGTTTTTTGTTAATACAAATTTACGTAGGTAGTAGAGTATTATTGTAGTCTATGCCGACTTGGGCGAAAGTAATGTCGTGACAACAAATTATTAATGTACATTGTACAGTCAAAGCGAATTCAAATCGCGGTTTCGCAAACAAAGGTGTGTAGAGAGCATGAAATTTTGTAATTTCATGTCGATAAAGTTTGTTCAAGTAAACGGATACACCATAGTATGTTAATGTATATTAGTTTATCGCTTATTCTTTTTTCATTTGTATTTAAGTTAAAAATAAATAAAAAGTCTTGTAGAAATGAGATAGTCTCCAGATAATGATGGTTTTTATTACACAAGAATTGCATTTAGCATGAATCTAAAATAGAAAAATGTAAAACACTAACCATAAAAATAAAATACCTGAATAAATATAAGGTACAAACGATCTCAATCACAAAACAAATGAAGCGATGCTAGCGTAGTTGGTAGTGTGATCGGATTCCGCACCAATGGACACAGGTTCGAACTTAATTATCCAACTCTATAGTAATAAGCCTGAGCTTTCGGTGAAAAAAAACATGGTTAGGGAACCATGGCAAGGTGGTAGGTAGGTTTTTAATAAGCCCTTCTTCGGTAACTACCACACTCAGGTCTGAAAATATGTCGTCAAGCACCAAGTGTGTTATAGCGATATCACGTCTTCACTTAAGATTGTAAGAGATTGTGGTCAATACGCTGAGCCCATTGAAAATAATTTATTAAGAGAAACAACAAAGGGTTTATCCACTATCAACCTTTTATTACACTATGTATACTTTCACGATACTATGGATGTAAATTTAATGTAATAAAGGTTAATTATAAAGTTTTGCAATCACAAGAAACGCTGAACAATTTCAGTATCCAAACGTAACTTTTCCAACGACTCTTAGACGACTTTAAGAAGTAAGCAATGTTAATATGCATACCGTGATTAGTTCTTGGCAAGGTATATATCCCGGTTCAGATATCATACTTTGATACTTCACATACCCTACCTGTCTATGGAACATAACTCCAATAGGGCAATTTAAATTTACATTCCAATTAATTAAGGCAAAATCTCCTTTTTTTTTACAATTAACTAACACTTTTGACCTAAAAGGCTTGACAGCTTCACCGAGCTTTGTTGCAAGCGATTAGAGCATTAGACCAGAAAATAGTAACAAGACAAGGGCACTACAATGATACGTACCTCGGCTCGACCTAATTAATATTATTCTTATTAGTTCAGTAATATGAAAAATAAAAATCTATTTCTCACTGATCTCATATAGTTTGCATGATGTGTTTGCAAAAATTGTGCTAGAAAACATGAAGTGGATAAAATTGCAAATTGGATGCAAACGAAATCTTTTTATGTATATCTCTCTTTGCAATAAATGTAAAGAAGAACGCCTTCATCCTAGATTCACTCGACACGAGGCTCAAGTATGCACCATTCCAGTCTGTGTAGATGAGTAGCTCCGTGTGCGATAACTAACTAGGAAAGTACAGCAAAGAAACCATACCAGCAAGCGACTTGTGATGTGATTAGCATTTGAGTCATCTAGCTCATGGAAGGCCTAAGTCGGTTAGTAAGTCGTCGTACGCCTCGTACATAAATATTACTAACGATTAACTGCAAAATATAACGTTAATAATTCACCCACACGAAGATAGAAATCAACCTCTCACAGACGTCCTAATAACCAGATAAATATAATGAAAAAAAAAAAATAGAACATTAAATAACAATTAAGAAATATACAGCTAACATTCGTTAGCAGGCCGATACTCCAAGGGAAACCGAATATAGTTCATACTACCTAGATCCCGTCCTTGTAGAATTTTATCATCTCCGAAATGTAAAATACGTGCTTAAACACGAATACTCCGCATTTTTTATACACAAAAACTTCTTTGACAGACTCAGTTAGTTACACTTTTTATATCAGACAGGCTGGCTCTTTTAATAGTATTTACATTTTTAAGTTTATAACATTTACTTTGATACTACTTAGAATTGTGTGTAATATTATTCTAGAATCTTGAAATTTAACAGATTTAGGTTTATAAGATTATTATTTTTAGAGTTGGGGTACCTATGTAAATATTAATATTGTGGAATTTATTTCATTTACAAATTCAAATTAAAACTATCAATATTTTTTTTTACAAATCGATGATTGAAACTGTTCTAGAATAGTTTTTATAGTGTACTTTTAGTTGCATATTATGAATACTGTATGTGATGATCATATTACATCGATTAAAAAAATCACGTGAATACATTGAGCGTTTCTGTAATTACTAGGCTTTTGATTTTATTGGTATTCTACCTAGAATGTTATTCAATCAATTACTTCGCCGCAATTTGCAAATATACTAAGACGCTTTGGCTGATCCTGATAACGAGGCGAGGAAGCACCTTATATATATATAAACTTACGCTAATTAAATGAAACAAAAATAATGTAAACAAGTTTTATATTATGGAGACTACAACGGTCACAACGGAACGGCAATAAACAGTTCATTCAGTTGGCTGATAATTAGTGAACAGGATCGCGTAAATTCACTAGTTGAATTAGCTGACAGCGACATGTTACTAACTCACTCGGCTGCTGTTAAGCTTATTAATGTCATACGGGAGAATACGTGATGTGGAAATATACAGGAAATTGTATGGTATCAATTCTATTTTAAAAATGTAAATAAGTACAGGTCGAATCTTTTAAATACGAAGTCAGATTGATAAAAGCATGGTCTGTTATTTAATGACTCTATATCTAGATAGATATTTGTAAGAGAAATATCTAATCTAAACACAATCGCATACGTATAAGTAAAAGTTTATATTGCACTACCCTCCGGCATGATAGTAGAAGCTATAGGAGAAATAGTAGAAACAGTTTAATTTTCAAAATCTGTTTTCATTGACATTTGAAATCTTAAGCTGTACACGGAATTACGATAGATGTTAAATAAAAACAGGTAAGTTATATAATTGAAAAAGTTCACAAGGTTAGTAAAGCACCGAACAATCTATTATATAATAGAAAGCGTGGTCATCGTTGCATGAAGTTGTTAACATCACATGGGATTATAGGTTTCAAAAGGAATTTGCAGGAAATGTACACACACAAAAAAAACTCATGTGAAATCGTAGATAAAATATGAATAGTTTTGTATTAACTTTGATATAATTTATTTTTTATTTCAAAGTCCGACTACTTAGGTACTTGAAATAAATAAACAAAGATAACGGTAACCGAAAACTTTCTAGAAATAAATTACTTACTGCATACAAAACTTCTTTCACTTCAATCGGGAATTCTACGCACAGAGTATCATTAATCGAAGTGAAGAAGTTTCAACACTACAAAGACAATTGTTGTGGTAAGATACTTAAGCATTTAAAGTTGATAACAGTTTGAAACTTTCTGTCGAGTTAAATGTGACTGGTTTATTCCACAGTTTAGCAAGTGTGAATGTAGCACAGAATAAAAATAATCACGATAATAAGCCTTGCAATGTGGCGTTAACATCTGTAATTCAATGGTTTAAAAAGTATCTGTGGTTAAATCAGAATAGGAAAAAATGTACCTGAAACATTTTTCCATCAAGAACACTTGTATACCAATACGATTCATTTATATTTTATGCATTGTTTAGTTTCAAGATGAAACCATTTTAGAGATCACAAAGTACCAATTAGTACCATTTCAAACCAGAAATAGAACAGATAAAAACTATTAACAATATCACTAGACAATGTAGGTACAATTACCATTGAAAAGACGTACAACTTCTTGTCTTTTGTTAATGTAGAAGCTACCGAATTATAATATATTAGGCTTTAAAGAATCTTACGTTATTATGTAACACTAGCTCTATTATGTTGACATGGAATTATTTTTGTAAAACTTTTTCATGGAATGGAATCGTTTTTTTTTTAATTTGTTGTGTTCTTTTTATGTGGACCCCTAATCATTTTTCTGAAATTATTTATTTAACTAATAGAAAGCAAAGATACTTCTCAAAAATTCAAACACGTGGTGGTAAAACTGTACATTGAACCGGTTTTACTCCCATTTCATATTTTTCGAATGAGTCTCTAACTATTTTCGAAAAATAAAAGTAGCCTGAGTCACGTGAAGTAACTTCAGCTATCTACCAAAAAAGTTTCGTCAAAATCGGTCCAGCCGTTTCGGAGATTACGCGAAAGAAACAGACAGACAGACAAAAAAAATTAAAATTGTGTTTTTGATATCTTATTTACCTTCATATGTATTTAGTAAAGAAATATTATTTGGAAATTACAAACAGACAAATTTATTTATTAGTATAGATAACAGTTTTCTAGTGAATAATAATCCCACATTGTGAATTCCGTTTCGTATTAAAATATTATACCTATTGCAAGAAGAATTAGTTAGTATAAAGCATAGACTTAAACATTGTTTTATTTCAAAGACAAGATTACAAAGCTAATCCGCCTCAGAAATGTTATGTCTTCGCGACATGCACAGACTTGTTCAGTTGTCAGTTGTCACTACCTCAGATAATGTGTTTATTTCGTGGAGTATGTAAATCTTCGTTGTCTCTCGTATTTCGCACGATAAACCTCTTAATCACAAACAATCACTTAATCTTGCTAATATCACATTCCCTCTGTTTGTTGTTACGTTTTCTATTTATTGGAATCTTGCTCGTTTCCAATATTTCTACATATTTACCGATTTAGACCGAATTCATTCAAAATAGTCATTGATGGAAAAAGTGTTTTAATTAAAATCACAGGTTTATTGTCGGTTGGTACACCTTTACTTATTTGTTTGCTCATATCTTCGGCACGGCGCCGTATTTATATACGGCACTGTATATATTATAATCTCAATACCACATTCAATGTATTTGTTATCTTACATTTAATTATAAAAAGTGATATCTGATAAAAATATATAGTATTTATATAGATGCCGTGAAATTAGACGTTGGTGGTAATTGAAACAATATTTTCTTAGCATCTGATTTGTTTATCAATAAGTTTCAGCGAAAATTGACGAATGGTAAGCTTAAATTAATTTATATAATGTTTAAGAAGCCAATGTATATTTTAAAAGACTTAATCCAATATCGACAATAAACGATTGAACGAAACGACAATGGCACAGATTCGAACCCACCTATCCAAGTATATAATGAACCTGAGCTTTCGGTGAACGAAAACATCGTAAGAAAAGCATAGCGTGGTGGTGGGCCATTTATTAATAATGCCAGTCTGGGTAGCTATCACCCTCAAATTTGGAAACCTGTCGCCAAACACCAAATGGTATGTTCCGGCAGCATTACATGAGATTCAAGTAGCTTAATGCGTTTACCATCCTGGTCCATATCGTCACTTAACATCAGGTGAGATTATAGTCGACGCGTTGACCCTATATAGTATCGATAAAATTAAGAATTACACTCATAAAGTGTGCTCCAAGAAAACAAAGTTTAATTTTTACATTAAACTCTTACTGACAAGTATAGGTGTAGATAAAAATTAGAAGTTTCCTCGCGAACATATAGCTTCGTAGAATGGACGGATAATTGCAAGTCTATTTAATCTTGTTTAACACACTTCCTTAACTCGGCCCTCGTCTTCAGTCGTTCCCGGTACCGAATAAAAGCTTTCAACAAACTCCTCCATCAGTGCTTCCAAAACTTAAGTTGGAAAAAAGTTATTTGTCTACCCACCATTAAGGTTTCGTGTGAAAAATTTGCTAAGTTTAAGAAAAAAACCATTAAATTCTCTAATTAGTTATAACAGACCACTTTTTTATTTTCTGCAATTACAAGAACTAGATGTACGTGTAACTAGATACATATTACATTTAAGAAATCCATTCTGTGAGTTTATAATTCTTCTTTTTCTTAGCAGCCTGACTGACCTTGATGATATGATATGATGTATACTTACAATTAGGTGCAGTTCAAGTATTACGTACGGAAAATTTTATATATGATGTAGAGACCTCATCAACATCTAACGGCACACTAGCGCGAGCCGCGGGCGCACGGGTTACATATATTTAATACCTCGTATGAGAGAAGTCCGTGTGTCCCGTCTCGCTCGCACTCTGCATGTTTCTGATTGACCACCGTAGTTACTGTAAGCCCTACGACTAACGAGGGATCTTTTAGAATTTAAGTTTCACTATATGTACTCAGAATAAGCATTGCGGCGAGTGCCTTCAGCACTCGCCCCCAAAGTTCGGTGAAGCTGTAAAGGCCCTTCCGGTCAACAGCATTAGCTAGGTCAAAAAAAAAAAAAAAAAAAAAAAAAAAAAAAAAAAAAAAAAAAAAAAAAAAAAAAAAAAAAAAAAAAAAAAGAATAAGCATCAGAATTAATCAGAATCAGAAGCAGAATTATAATCAATTAATTAATCATATAAGAATCAGTTAATAAATAACTTTCAACGTGTACCACGACTTTCCCTCCAGTCATCCTTCAACTGGCTAGCAGCAACTAAATATTTTTAACCCCACATTTCGTTTCAATATAAAATAATAAGACCTTTCTCGACATATACTGAAATAAGACCACTTCTCTGTGTATATAATTTACAAATGTCTTATACATGTATTCAATGTACCTAATCCATTACAGATCTGTCTATCTTAGTTTACTCGCACCGAAAGTAGACAGAAATCACTGAAACGCATTAAGACGTTATCGTCTATCGTAAATAATTTGAGTAGTATTTCGTTTAATAAACATCCGATTCCTGTGATTATACGTTTATATTTAGTTTATAACCCAAATTTGTGTCTAATGGCAGTAAGGAGCAAAATACAAATGAGGTAACATATATAGCATATCAACTTATGTATTTTTAAATATTATTACGTGCATTAAATAAATTAGTTTTCTCAATAAAATAGATTTTTTTAAATATTTGGAATATATTTATCGTGAATTTATTATACGTAATAGGTAGTCTACAATTACTTAATACAGATAGAAAATAACTGCAATGTAATGATAAATGTACGTTTATTCAATGTATTATGTAACAACTTTTGTCTTCGATTACAAATATATACGAATATACTTAGTACAAATATAAAATAGTATTTGCAATGAAAAAAAAAACTTAATTTATAAATAGTACAAGTAATGCAAGTCGTCAATAGCATATTGATAACAAACCGTATAACTGTGTACTGCAATTCTACATACACTATGTATTTCTATCTTATAAGTACTTGATGAATCCACATTCTTTCAACAATATATTTTACTCAGAACGTCAAACTTACAATTATTTTCCATTAAAATTCTTAATTTATATGTTCTTTGTTCGGTTTATGCAACTTTTGTAACCTTATATTTACTGTAATTTTTTAAGTTTTCGCGTTCCATATTTAAATGCAGTTAATTTAAACGGGTTTTCACGCGTTACCTTTGCTTTTTTTTCTTTCTATCCCGACGACGCCACGCACCGCCAGTCAGCCCGTGACCACGGTTGGTGAAACCCAGCCGAAACGTCGGGATATAAAGAAAAAAAAAGCAAAGGTAACGCGTGAAAACCCGTTTAAATTAACTGCACTTATATTTACTTTTAAAATTAGAAATAATAGGACAATATATAATATAAATATGATGCTTCCTAACTATGATATCGAATAATTCAAAAGCATCATTAGTAATTATCTAAAACCACAGCGTCATCCGTCATAATTCTATCCTGTGATGCATGTACCCAGGAAACTAATTCAACATGTCATGTCACTGAATAGAGTACAGTCGTCGACACTATTATCATTATTATTACCATCTTTTAATTTACAGAAATGTATTTTTTACTTCAATTAACTAGAGTCGTAAAAGTTAGTTTGCTATTGTACGCACGTAGCATTCTACCATGATAAGCATTCCCCTGTGGGTCAGAATAAACGATACACGTACAAATTATAATAAAGTCACGGTGTAGGGAAGTCACTGCCAGCCATTACATATTCACATATTTTTCTGTAACAGACAATACAAGAGAGATATACTCTATAATTTGCAAGGAAATAGTTTATTATAACTGTAAATATACGGTCATATTTGTAGCAACAAACGAGAGATATATCCCGCTATGTGAGACATAATAAAACTGGACAATGCTATATATTATTTTTAGAAATAAGTACCTAATTTGTCGTTACAATATTTTGGTTTAGTCAAAGACTGATATCAGAGACATTTACTAGGAGGACAAAATATCTGTCTGTGAATTTTCAGCCTATCCGTTATAAAATTATTAATTCTTGGAAATCTGTGTTGATGATTGTACAGGGGGCATAATACATCAAACAGCAAACACTCCGTTGAGAATACCAGCCAAATTATTTTAGCTATACAATTTAATCAATTTCAAAACAAAATATTCAATTCTCAAATAATTTACTTTCTTATAAGACAAATAAACGTCTAATATGTTAAATAAAATATTTATTACTAAATGGCTTATGTTTTTACATCGACAAATATTTTATAAGAACATAGACTGTACATAGATACAGATAACTGTTTTTATAACAGTTTTTATAAAGAGACATCAAGAACCTCGATAATCTATTTTAATATACATATCTGTAACGATCATATTAAAGCGATGATGGCGCAGTTGATAGTGCGGTCGGTTTCCACGCCAATGGACGCGAGTTTGAACCAATCTATCCAACTCTAAAATCAACCTGAGCTTTCGGAGAAGAAAACAGTAGGGAAACCGTCGCATCGTGGCAGGGCATTTTCTAATAATACCCGCCTGGGTAGCTATCACTCACAAGTTTGAAAACCCGTCGCCGAATACCAATAGTTGTGTTCCCGCAGAACTTGAGAACCAGTACCTCTAAGGTTAGTGTTTACTATCCTAGACTATCGTCGCCAAACATCAGATGAAATTGTGGTCAAAACACTGAGCGAATATTGTGTAAAAAAAAATAATTGTATAAATAGTATCATTTAAAATAAACCAAAAAAGATTTTTAAACGTTCCACAACCGCACTCGGAAAGCGACGTTACTAAAATATATAGCAAAACGTTCATTAGTTCGGAAGTAATGAAAATTTACATACTTTAATGAAACTCGTTTTTATACATTGACTACCGGTTCGGTCGTTATATCAAATTAAATATTCATATCACGATGATATCGTATTTAATAGATTATTTTAGTTATATTGGAATATAGATAATAAAATATCAAAGTTAGGTAATTGAAAATTTAATTCAAAAAATTGTTAGCGTTTAAAAATAAGTGTTTAATGTGATACATGTATTAATGCGTCTTGGCCAGGACGGCAAATAAAATGACACTCTCTAATGCCGTCATGTCTGTCTAGGCCTATACTGAGTTATATACTGTGTATGCCTTTATATTCAACTATACCTAGATTATAGTATGATTGACGCGTTCACAGCACGTATACACAGAGTACGCTATTGAATATGATTTTACTCGATTTTTATATGTTTAATTATATATTAATTCTACCACCAACTTTGATGTTTCACAACTATCAAGTGTCTCGTGACGGCCTATTTTTTTATTTCTGTCAAAATTAAACTTCAACTTGTGTAAAATAAATTAAGTAGCTGCATTTCATTGAGATACCAGATGCCTTTAGCTAATTATTGGTATTATAAGTTAAAAGTCTTTAAAAGCAATGATAGCCGAGCTATGGCGCCCTCGATGACCATGGGTTTCAATTCTATAATAAAACTGTACTTTCTATCACATTTTGATTGATAATTTATTGCGTACACTCATCTGCGTATTCTGCAACATGTACTCAACAGTTATTCAATCTACTCTTAACGTGGTACCATCTTATATATTAGTAAAGGACATTATGCCACTAAAATTACGGTCAGCATAAAAAGAGAAACGACTGCGTATTTATTCCCAACCAAATTTAAGATACATCCCATATGTTACCTCGTAGCGAGTTGGTATTAACTCATATAAACAAATTATTAAGGGTGCAAGAGATATACTATAACATACATAATCGTAAACATGGCGTATCCCACTGAGACTTTTTAACACCGAAATAGTATTTCAATTCTCTAAGTTTATATATACTTTTAATTCGACTTATAAAAATGTATACCTAATGAGAGCATTTAAATCGCGCAAGACCTTTCAGTTAAATATATGTATTTATAATTATTATTATTAATAAGCTAACGCGATTTTCATGGAAGTAGTTTGATAAATCTATAGAGCTTGAGTTTTTTATGAAAGAAAAATACAGCGATACAGTTTCTAATGTTTTTCTGGCTAGTTACAATATAGTAGGAAATGCATTAGTGTATGACAAACAAGCACAGAATAGAATCAGTGAATATATCAATTCGAAATTTACGCTTTCAATCATGAATAATATCGATCGCATAATTATATAATTACTGCTGAAACGACTGACTGTCATTAAGCATATAACCATTTAGAATAAATAAACCTTAAACCATCACTGTAATGTACTCTGCATTGTATTATGAAACGGTAGTTATTTGAGCTCAATCTAAATAGGATAGGATGAACTGCTTACCAAACTCCCAAAACTAGAGACGGACTATAAGAAAAAAAAAACTACAATTGCCTATCTTATTTCACAATGAATTTGAGCTTTCATTATAAGAAATTACACTGATGAAACAAACCATAGCATTACATACATCACCTTAACCTACAATGTTATTTTATAAAGTTTATTTTAAATGAAATAATGTTTTTTTTTTCATACTTTCCTACGAATGAGACTTAATAATACTTACCTCGCATTTTTCATATACAATATCTCTCTTCAATTGTTTCGAAAGGGGCACGCGCACCCCTCTCTCATTTTTCGACTGAAGTATGGGGCTATTCCTTTGTAGGTTATATGTTGATAATAAACGGTACACATAATACAAGGTGATTTGTAGTCCAAATGATAAGCGAAATAAGGTTCAATAAAGAATTATATTGTAGGTAAATCCGTATCTGCAGGAAATTTAAATTTCTATTACTCTTCATTTAAAAACAATAGTATGTAAAATTATTCTTATATAATTCTAATTGATAATTTTCCTACAATTATATGAACTAATATTAATTTATTGTAAATGCGAAATAGTTGAAAGTGCTTATATAAGTAACTATAAAATAGAAATTCGAGCAAAACAATTACTTTTTCATACTGGCTCAGTGGTATCTTGGTGTTGGATTAGTAATAACGACTAGTGACTTATAAATCAGTTTATTACGACGACAATTATTACACATAAGACTTATGACTTATACGTACTATAAGTTGGCATTAACTTATAGTACGACATTGCATGACGCGCTAGTGGTGTGCCGTGTTTAGTGATTAGTGATGCACACCGCAACAAGTGGTTTGACCACAATCTCATCTGATGTTAAGTGATGATGTGGTCCAGGATGATAAAACACACTAAATCTAGAGGTACTGTTTAATAAAAATAAAGAAAAACAATTGGTAAAGAGACAAGAAAATTGTCTTTACATGTTTACCTTTGTCTATTTATATAGATAGATTTCTATGGCTATCAGTCGGTATAGATTTTCATACACCGTAGCGTAATCTGGTGACAAATTGCATAAAAGAGGATAACATAAAAAATGTATCTATGCAAAAATACATATGTACATGCCAATTTCCACGAGGTTCAGTCTAATGGTGTTGGAGTTTAGAGATCTCAAATAAATACAAACATTCGTTTTTGTTTTTTAGTTTCTCAGGTGGGTTTTTGGTTCGACAGTCTCCCCCCCCCATCCCAAACAGGCTAAAGAATGGATGTGGCCCTGTTGAGCCTGCCGCAGGGGGCGACGCGGAGCATGCTCCCGCTATCCCGTATCGCCTCCATCCCAAATGCGGCGGGCGGCCCCGGAGGGTTTAGTGGGTATTTCCGGCGCTTCTCGCCGGGTGAGTCCCACACTGGTGTGGAGACGTCCCTCCACACCCCCTTACCTATTGCATTGGGGGGACTTGATCCTCCTAATGTTGGTAAGGGTAGTGCGTAAATGCATTCCCCTCGTCAAAAGAAAAAAAAAGGTGGGTTTTGGTAGGGGCTATTTGGGTGGTATATTTATTAAAAACACCCATGCAAAAACAAAATCTCTCTGTTAATAAATAAGGTAGAAATCATGAAAATAAAATATTCCTTATAGTCATCAATACAGTGCTTAATATATTCAAACTCCTATTACAAGCCATGATATCTAATGAAATGTCACATATCTCTTATTACTTGTACCAAAACATGCGACATAGAATACACGCGTGCCCTTTAACAAACAAGACTTTAATGACACAAGCCTTACGACGGGCTGGTAACAAATTTCGAAAAGCCGTCACACAAAGCGAGATGAAAATACTTGGAAAAGTTCAATCGACATCACTTAACCCTTTCAGATCATAACTTATGTTGTACATGTTTTTATGAATCATTTTTTTTAATTATTCCATTTTTATTTATGTTTTTGTAAATTGTGTTTGACTTTCGTAAGTAGGTATAGAAAAAAAAATAAAAAAAATATTACAATACTGGAAACGTAAACTCAAATTGTTGAATAACAAAGCAACTATTTAATTTACTTCTGCGTTTACAAATTCAACAGTTGTTGAAGTCAATAAAAATTGTAAATACACTCTTAATGTACCGTTTTCAAATTAACTTGATTAATCTAAGAACCTTAGTGGCCGCTGAGAATCGAGGTTTTATCATTATTCGCTAATATAAGTAGTAACTGGCCGTGTGGTGCAGGCTAAGAATAGTACCACCCCATATCTTCCAGCGGACTAAGGATTAAAAATCAGAGAATGGGCAGCAGCATCCTCTGAATATCACAAAAACCTACTGCGATCGCCAACCCGCCTGCCAAGCGTGGCGATTTTGGCAATGCCCCCATCGTTGCGGAAAGACCTATATCAAACAGTGGACGTCTTTTGGTGGAATGGATGGACGGATGGATAAGTAGTAAAAATCAGTTCATGGTCTGATATTACACGATTCATTGAAATCACTATGTTAGGAATTACATTATATTATTGGTGATCGTAGTCACTGATTTTAGTCCAGTCCAGTTCCAGTTAGATCCAGTTTTTAATTCTCGTTTTAAATGCAATGTTACAATTTATTAGGCTTTACTCAGAAAAATAAAGGTGAAATAGAATTTCACCTTCAAACAAACTCTCTAATCAAGCAAACTTTAACCTAGTTATAAGAAAAATGAAATTATATAACAACTAGCTGTTCCCGCGACTCCGCTCGCGTATCATATTTTCTATTCTGCACAATAATTATTCACTGCGAAAATATAGTTTTTCACTCATCATTGAAAAAGAATGGACCCTAGTTTTTCTACAGGCCCTAAATTATTATTTATGGTACTAATTTTTATCCAAAGATATTTTTACTCACAAATTCAAACACCTGCTAGTAAAACTGACCATTGAATCGAATTTGGTTCACAATTTCATGAGTTTTAATTTATTTCTGAGGAAAAATAATTATTTCCTAAAAACAAAAGTAGGCGTCTCATAACTTCAGCTATCTGCCAGTAAAAGTATCGTCAAAATCGGTAAAGCTGTAACCGAAACAAACAGAAATAAATTACAAAAATTATAAGTCCCGTATGTATTTAGTAAAATGGTGTTATTTTAATATTATAAACATACATTTTAATTTTATTTATTTATACATATTAGGAAACTAAGAAGTATTGGCCCTTAATTCAAAGATATACTTTGCATCGTCAAACGCTATATTTACGAACATCGAGGACTGTAAACTCTTAACAATTTGAACTTTTATGAGACTTCTACGCATAATATTTCAATCTCACTATCCCCCAATATCTCCCTGTGTTGGTGTCAGAATTTCGCAACGTGGCTGCGTCTCGTCGCTTAGTTATTAAAACTCCCAACACGCGTCAGCCCGTTAATAAGTCGTCGACGTCAAATTAAAACGCGCCCGTGTTCGCTTCTCCCGAGAAAATGTCATAATTTAATACCATCTATACAAATATTTTATTTTATCTATAATATAATTTGTTATAAAAGATGATTAATTTTGACAGGCGCTAAACCCCGCTTAAATATAAACAAAACTATTTTACTCCACATTCCAACGTAGATACAGTTCCCTTTTCGTATGAATATTGGAAACAAGTGACTTTACAGTTATTACAAAATAATTCTTGAATTAATCTTTGTTACCTTTTTACTGAAGCATATTAGAATCTAAATACAAAATGGCGTCTTGTTGGATATTTTTAATATTAGCTAAAACCTCTAAATATTAAAATCACGGAAGTTGAGCTACGACTTATTTCATTTTTTTTTATGTTTTTTTACGAGGAATAGGTTGTGCTTTGACCACAGCCTCACCTGACTTTAAGTGACGATGTAGTCCAGGATGGTAAACACACTAAACCTAGGTACTGGTTCTCAAGTGATGCTGCCGGAACACACCTATCGGTATTTGGCGACAGGTTTTTCAAACTTGAGAGTGGTGTAGCTACCCAGGCGGGCATCATTAGAAAATACCCTACCGCCATGCTATGGTTTCCTCACGATGTTTTACTTCACGAAAAGCTCAGGCCGATTTTAGAGTCGGATAGATGATGATTGAAGCCGCGTCGACTGACGCGGTATCCGGCCGCACTACCCACTGCGCCATCGTGGCTTCAAAACGCTTCAATGTCGCAACATTAATTTTACTATGAGGAAACTTCTGAATCTTGCTTTTGATAAAGCTTTAAACATCAAAGCAAAACTTGCTCCTGCGACTCCGCAGGAAAATTTAAAGTTCTCATGAAGATTGAAATATGTCTTCAACAATTTAATGATTCAACATTTCAAATACCTACACGTAAGCCTCTCTTTATCAAAAGAGAATAATAACTTCATATTTACTTCAAGATATACACGCCTTATACTTAAAAAACACATTTAACAGTTTCTGATTTGAAAATTTCTTTAGCGGCGTTGAGCGATTCTCGTTAAGGTAAAAAACTTATAGATTCGTGTTACCATTGCTATGACGTCAACTGTCAACATGCGACAGTATGTCAAGTACGAAGATGGCGCTCAGAGATAAATAATAAAATTTATACTTACGCACCATATCGTATGTTTTGATTATGAATAAACTATATGAAAATTTACATAGTATTTTCTCGGAATGTCAATAGATGTAAAAACCAGACAAATGTTACATGTTAGTTCAATTAACAAATTATGAAATTTATACATTAAAAAAACAGTTTTCCCAAAGTCTATGGTTATCACTTTTGTTGGCAGTCCCTATGGATGCCTAGTTTTTATTTTATAGTTCGTAATAAAGATTATTGAATTATAGATAAAAGAATAAACATTTCAATATTTATTTTTATTTGAGGCCGGCTTAAAGGCTTTAAAATGGTTATCACAGAACATCAAACATCGTTAAGGAAAAACAACAAAAAGATCTTCCAAGATTTCTCCGAGAGTGAAGTGGGCTTTCCTTAAACAGGCTTGTACACAATATTAAGCGGAAGGACATTTATACTAAAAACATTGACATTATTTAACTTACATTTTGGTAATTAATAGGTACCGTTTTCAAATTTATATAACAAAGTTATCCAGTAAAAACAAAAAATGTATTCTTTTTTATTCTATTTCCGTTTGTACCACAAAGAATAGTGCAACACTATGGACGGAGTAGCTAGATCCATATTCATTTGAAATTTTTACCCTCATCGTTCTAACGAGTAGAGTTGCATTATTCCCACATCAATAGACGTAACATCTTTCAAAATTTTCCAGTGCAAGTGACTGGCTATCGAAAAAATGTCTGAACCAATAACTTTTACAAATTCATCTGCTCAATACTTCTCGTAACTTTTTCATAAATTATACAGTCCTTAAGATTCTGCGATTACTATTAGGACTCACGATGTCGACTGCTGTATATATTGACTAGCTCTGCTCGTGGCTCTACTTCTATACAATATTTCTATTCTTCAAAAACAATATACATTTTTTAAATATTCAATGGTTTAGATAAAATATTACCATGTGCTGATGGTTTTTTTTACCTACTTCACTTTTACTTACATAATTTGGCTATCTATTACTAAAAATAAAATTTCATAAATCGGTTTAGTGATTTTCAAGTTATAAGCCAACTAACGACCAGACAGACAGACAAACAAACAGATGTTTCCTTTTATAAAATATAAGGATAAGGAAGAGTAAAGTACGAAATACGTTTTGACATAGAGTAGAATAATGATAGAGAGCGGCAACACTAAACGTCACTGAGGCACTTAAACGGCGTCCGATATGGACAATAAAACGTTTTACTGCATATTTGATGGACGATAAATCGTTATTTCCGCGACTCAATAAATTATAGAAGACAACGTCGTAAAACTCACGGAAATTTTCTTCGAGTGTTGCAAAACGCGAAATAATAACATTATTTACAACATTTAACCTAACCTAAACCAATAAGTTTATTAAAATTTATTGTTGACACAACTTTGCTAAACGGTAAAATAACGATTTGTTACAAATGTAAACATATTTCACGACTGTTGGTTCCAATAGAATTATTCTAGAACAAGTATGAGCTTTCGTTATGAGCATAGAAAATCCAGAAATCATTCTTCAGCCAAAAACGCTTCATTTATAGCCACAGTTGGGCAGCAGCTGGCTTTTACTACAGACTACCTACTCTCTCAATCATCCGGTCTTCTCAACCCCCCGCAAAGGAATACTATTTCAGAACCTGGGCCTCTTTAGTGCGACCATCGCAATTCGTGACCACGAATCGGTTATTGGAGTTTTACGTGCCTGCTGTTAGGCGGTTGGTTGTCTTATTCATGTTAGTTGGTTGTTCATCGCTAGTCGCCTTCCTCAGCGACCAAATTGCGTGGCGAGGGCTTTGTTCTTAATTCCGGTGGGTGCGCGGTTACATAGACGTGCCAACCGAGTAAAGGCCTCAAGGCCCACCCACTGTAGGTCACGTGTTATTGTGTCGTTCCAAACACAGCGGGGGGTCTTGGTGACTATCTTGACGGCGAGGTTTTGCCCACTCAAGCGTCCATAACGCCATTTTATAACATTATCAAAAGTGAAAATTTAACTATCCATTGCTATTAAAACAAATTGGAAAAATAGGATTTTCGTTGTAAGCATTAAATTTCAGTATTATTGACTAATCAATTATAAAAATATGTGAACAACGCGACAGATTAATTTTTAACTGATTTTTTAGCACAGCTAATATATTTGAGACATCGTCATGTAGCATTGAGTGAGATTATGATAAAAACCTTGAGAATAAAAACAAAAAAAATTGATAAGACACACCATAATATCAGTGTACTCATATAATCCATTACAAATGATATATGTAACAATTATCACAACAAGTATTCTTTGGGAATATTAAAAAAATGGAACCAAATTAGTGATAGCAAGTTAGCTAATTACAAGAATTAACATCGCGCGCCTTGAACATAGGTTTTTAAAGTACAAAATTACTTCATATGAGCAAAGTCACAGTTGAAAATGAGTGCTCAGTGTCGTACATAGTAAAGATAAAAATTGCTGATAGTGTGCGGAAAATATAAATTTAGTAAAGTCAATGTTAATATGAGACTTCTTTAGTGTTATATTTGTTGTGTTTTAAAGATTAAGTTAGTGCATTATACAGTTTCCGAACAAATCAAACACAAAAACAATAAATCAGGCTTATTTAGACATTAAGGAAAAACATTTATACAATGTAAAAATATGAACAATGGATTCACGCGTCATTCATCAAGCAAATAGATCTATCTTAAATAATTATTAATAAAAGTAAAATTATATTTATGTGTTGAAAACATCGTAATGATTACAATTTGTACAAATTATAAGACCGCAATATCTATTTTTAAAAATATCGTTTTATACCTAGTTAAATCTCTCACAGTTGTGTAACATTGATTCCAACGGATATATTTATATTACTAAGTCTAACTCAGTGCCAGGATTTACCTTAAAACGGAGGTCGAAAATGAAAATTGCGTTGCGGAAAACAGCTTAAGGCGAGATATTAATTTCAAGCGCAAAATTTAAACTTCATCATCTACCAGATTCAACTTAATTTTCATCTCGGTTAGGGTGCGTTGGCATTGAGGTTCTTTTTGTAATCGCAAATTACATTTTTAATGCATCGCGCAATATATGTATTTTTGTTTTTATTGAAAAAGCAAGCTGGATATTCTTAATCTTATATAGATATAATCTGTATTACTTACATCTTATCCTGTCCACCTTATTACAGACTAGCTGTGTGCACACGGCTGCGTCAGCGTTTCATATGTTCTTCACTGCGTTTTTTTTTTTATACGAAACCCTACTTATTTTCTTTCTTTTTTTTTAGTACAAAGATAAAATAAAAATATTTCTCATAAATTCAAGCACTTGCCCGTAAAATTAAATTTAATTTTATTACCGTTGGATTATACGTCGTTTGTACCCGTTTGTACCACTTTCATTTTCGTTTGTACCTCAAACCAAAAAAATTTAAGAGCCTTTTTCGATTATGAAAAACGAAGATCACTTAGCATCCACAGTTATTGAGATATCTCAATTCTGTCAACGGGGTTCAGTTAGCGACGGTACCGTGAGGTTTGTACCGCTTTGCGTTTCGTTTGTACCTCAAACGGAAAAATTACGAGTATTTTAAAAATGTCAATAAATCAACTTTGCCAATTTTAGGAACTTCGAAAATCTGTGAACGGGGATCGACGCAGAATCGTTTGTACCCGCGGGAATCACTTTCATTCGAATCGAAAATCAAAAAAGGCTCTTAAACTTTTTTGGTTTGAGGTACAAACGAAAATAAAAGTGATTCCCGCGGGTACAAACGATTCTGCGTCGAACCCCGTTCACAGATTTTCTAAGTTCCTAAAATTGTCGAAGTTGATTTTTTGAAATTTTTAAATACTCGTAATTTTTTTCCGTTTGAGGTACAAACCTCACGGCACCGTCGCTATCTGGACCCCGTTGACAGAATTAAAATATCTCAATAATTGTGGACGCTAAATGAACTTCGTTTTTCAAAATCGAAAAAGGCTCTTAAATTTTTTTGGTTTGAGGTACAAACGAAAATGAAAGTGATTCCCGCGGGTACAAACGATTCAGCGTCAATCACCGTTCACAGATTTTTGAAATTTTCAAAATTGGAAAGGTAGTTTTTCGAAAATTTCAAATTGCCATATCTTTTTTGGGTTTTGAAAAAAATTAAAAACGAAGGTGGTACAAACGGGTACAAACGACCCCGAATCAGATCCCGTTGCAAAATTTTCGATTTTCCAAAGTCGGCTGTGGGTCAAATTTTTAAAACGCTATAACTTTTTTTGGTTTGAGGTACAAACGAAAATGAAAGCGGTACAAACGGGTACAAACGACGTAGAATCCAACGGTAATGAAATAAAAAAAAAAGTCGAAAGTCGGCTGCCAAGATCACAGAGGTCAGAAAAACGTAACAATAATTTTTACCACCTTTCTGTATTTTGGACTTTTTTTCTGATATTGGCTCTAACATTTGTACGCTCTTTGATACAAACAAAGAATAATCGTCAATTTATAGTTTGCGTATTATTTTTTTTATAGAAGAAGCACTAATCGTCAACAATGTAATATATAATGAAGATTATTTGCGATGTAAACGTGCATTATACGTTATTTATATCACAAGCAAAAAATAATATAAACAAATATCATTTGTAAGTGTATGACAGAATCCTACAGCAAAGAGATTGAGAATGGCAGGTTTTTAAGTTTTCATGTCAAATGCAGTGTGAAAAGCGTGGTCGTCTCTAAAAATAAAATAATACGATAGTACTTTCATTGTGTTGAGATTGGTACAGTAGATAAATGATTATTTTAATTTCAATAAAATATTTATAGCTCTATACTATAGACTGCCTCCGTGGCGTAGTTGTATTACGGTGCGACTGCCGTTCTGAGGTCTCGGGTTCGATCCCCGGGTTGGTTCAAGTGGTATTGGGTTTTTCTACTCAGCATCATCCCGGAGTTTGGAATTTGGCCGACATGGCGACAGGCTCGCCCCTGTCACGTCTGGGACGGAACTAAGCTCGGCGAAATGTCGGGTGGTGTAGTTCGCTACTTACCATCTGCCTAACCCTTCGGGAATAACAGGCGTGAGCTTATGTTATGTTTATGTTATGTTATACAATACATGAACATATAATAGGTATGATGATGATGATGGTTCAATTGCGCGTTGATCGACTTAGATCAGTCCTATAGTACGAGTATAATGATCTAAGATTTTTGTGAACCAAAAGGATGTGCGGTAAAAACATGGGTATAGGGAGTGAGATTGTGCACAAAGCGCTGATCCTACTCAGTATGAAAATAATGGTAAAATGAACTTGTAAATGAGAAAGAACAGTTACTTACGGGCATCTCCGTTAAAGTGACTTTTTGGATAAAGATACTAGTCTGACCGCGGCTGCACCCGCATTTCTTACATTTTTCACTGCGCAATTTAACTTTTAATTTATTTTTTTAATACGGAACCCTAATTGCTTCCCAAAGATGCTTGATACTAACATTAAGCAAAGATATTTCTCACGAACTCAAATACCTACCAGTAAAACTGTGCGTTGAATCGGATTTTTTTAGAAATTTCATGAGTTTTAATATTTTTACGCGAAACCCTGATTATTTTCGAAAAATAAAAGTAGCCAAGTTACGCGGAGTAACATCACCTATCTCCCAAAAAAGGTCCTGTCAAAATCCAGCCAACCGTTCTGGAGATTATTCATAACAAAAAGACAGTGAAATATTTTAATTAATAATTTAATTTAAAAACTTGTGTTTTTGATATAGGTGTCGTATATAGATTGTGACATATATGTATTTGGTAAAAAAAAAAATTGACATTACGAATAAATACTTCAATTTTATTAATTAGTATAGAGTACGGATGACACCGAGTACGGATGACACCGAGTATGGATGACACCGAGTATGGATCAGTAGTTCGATAAATCTGGTGAAATATTCCACATATCAAATGCAGTTTATTTAAAGATTGTCAAAGTAATAACGAAGGTAAATGATTGAAATTTGCAGCAATAAGTCATTAATGCGGTGTATGTATAATTAAAATCAACTTGCATCTAAATACTTGTAAATGTTCGCTTACACACCCGTTGTGTTATAAGCTTGTATATTAAGGCGATGATGGCTTAGCGGGTAGTGCTTCCGGATTCCCCGTCAGTCGACTCGGGTTCGATCCCAACCTATCCTACTCAAAAATCGACCTGAGCTTCCGGTGAAGGAAAACATCGTTAGGAAACCATAGTATGGTGGTAGGGTATTTTGTAATGATACCCGCCTGGGTAGCTACCACTCTCAACTTTGAAAACCTGTCAACAAATACCAATAGGTATTTTCCGGCAGCATCACTTGAGAACCAGTACCTCTAGGCTTAGTGTGCTTAGCATCCTGGACCACATCATCACTTAACATCAGGTGAGATTGTGGTCAAAGCACGGAGCCTATTCCGTTTAATAAAAATGTGACAGTAAACATTCAGTTAACGACGGTAATCAGTTGGGCCAATTGCCTATGACATAGTGAAAAAAAAATCTCCTTACTCCACTTTTAATCCAACCAACAAGCTAAAAAACGTGTTAACTCTCTATAAATACGTGCGATAGCTAATTCGATTCGGAACAGCGCCTAGAAAAATGTATCTCCATGAATTGTTAGCACACAAAAAACTGTAATAATTACTAACACGTTTTTGAACTAGTTGACAAAGCTATATCTACAAGATTAATTGTGATTAATTAGAAATTAACTTGGGCCACAGTAACTAAACCGTAGGTATTATTTTAAGGAAAAATCAAGTAGGCGATATCATTCGGATCACGTTCCGTGAGTCGGATATTAATAACTCGGAAATGCACCGGGTATGGGAGACCACGAAATACGAGGTCGCTACGTGCCCTACCTCAGTTATGATAGATCTACTACATCTATGCTACGATTACTACTCCCGCGAAACAGATTTTATTTTCAGAATAAAAAATAATTTTTAAAAGGTACGCTATTGAGCTATTCAAATGATTTGTTATTAACCTTAGAGATATGATATCTAGAGGCAGTTGCTTCTGCTCTAGGTGGATTATTTTAATAATATATTTATTTAATTAATATTAATCTTAGAATAAAAAAGAACGATGATAAAATTCTTACTGCATAATTTCAAACGATAGTTTCAACATTAATCTGTATACCTTGATAATCAATTATTAGATCAAGGCTAAACATTCACAACCCTTAATGATAATATCTTTCAAAATAGACAGACAGAAAATTAAAATAGTTACCAAAATATCTTAGTAAGAATACAGGCCTAAACTAAATGATATGTTTAGGAGGGAGACAGTGCTGCAAAAGTAACGTCTAGGTCGAACATCAGGGACTAATGACTAAAAACCATTACAAGGTTGAAGATTTAGGACCAATTAATTAATTGTAATTATAAGAAAAGGTATCGTTGTCGTTAATATACAACCAAATGACTGTTTTTTTTTTTATCTCAGTTGATATAAACCAGTAGCGATACAATATAAAAATATTCATTTATTAAAACCTTTCTAAAAATATTCTCAATATTAGTGAAGCTATTAGAATCCACAATACAATTTCTTCAATCTCAAATTTCGAAGGAATAAAATATATTTCTTAATCTAAATTGCTTACTAAAAATAACTTTTCAAAAACCACAGGTATATTTGCCACAAAGAAAAATATAAATTTACTAAAAGGTAAGTATTCCTACCTCGAAGTAATATTTGTTTAATAAATAGAAAGCAAATAAAATTGGTAAATAAAGGGAAATATAGGACAGAAATAAAAGTCACTGTTAGGCAACGTCGCCGCATTGGTAATGGGATCGTGTCCCGATCCATCCTATCACGCATTATGATGTGATGGAAAAACTCTACGAACTCGTGAATGATATTAATACACATATTTGTAATGGGATTTTATTACTTGGATTTGATTTGTCATATTTTATCCTGGCAATATTTTAAGTAAGCTAGAAATATACTATGTGAGTTATAAAAAATAATCGATTTTGAAAAGACTATATTCAATTAACAAAGGTGACACTTAGCGGAAATCCATCATAAATAATATGGTTTTTATTTTACTCTGCTTGAAATTATTTTCAGCTGTCACGTCTTTTAGAGCTGACGACAGCCAAAAGACGTGACAATTGAAAATCATTTCAAGCGGAGTTAGCAAAGTAAAAATCAACCATATTAGAGTACTATATTTATTTGCTTGCATGTTCTGTAACATGTAACTATAAATCTGCTTCAGGAGGAAGTGGAAAAGTAAATACCTCAGAGTAAAAACTTTAACTTACAGTAACTCCAACTTAGGAAATATTTCTTACTCAGGATTTATTTGTTGGTCAGAGGTTAAACCGAACCTTTGTACGATCGATTTGGATTGGATCTGTTTATTGGTGAAGAAAGGATTTCAGACTTGGAAAATTTAAGAAAAAAAAATTCGTCAGTAGACACACATCATCAAAAAGCAGCTAACTGAAAGAGCAAAGATACCAGTAAAACTGGAAAAATCGATACTAACACTTAACTAAACCTACTTAGTTAACCTTTCACAAAAGCAAAGATTTTGAAGTAAATAGGAATGAACATAATTAATACCATATTAAAGCATCTCAAAGTATACTTGATAAATGTAGCTATTAATTTAGGCTCAGTTTATCCCAACAAAGCTGATCCATCCCGAATACAATTATTACAGTGACAACGTGCGTTAATGGATGTCTATTGTACATCGTTGCCACACGCTAACATATAAACCTAAACTGTAGACACGTAGTTAGTATAAATTAAATAAGTTTCAAGATACGCCAGAGCTGAAAATAATGTAAAGATAATAATATACTAATTAATGTACAATAGGTTATGTTATCAAAGGTCAAACAATATACACTTTACGCATACATTGAATTACAAAAAACCGTGGTTTGTAAAAATAATTTATTTCTAAATATGTTATTTGAATAACTTTAAAGTACGTCAATATTAAACAAAAAACATACAAGAAGAAAAATATACTGAAATGTTTTATGATCGACTAGTTATATATGGATAAATTTTGTGTAAAAGAAACAATACAAGTGAGATTTTTGTATTGAGTTATGAAATATGTTATGTATCATAGATTTAAAAAAAAATATGCCCCCGGGTGGGCTCGAATCACCATTATTTCGGTTTAACAGCCGAACGCGCCAAACAATTGCGCAACGGCGGCGATATCTATTTTCCTAAAATTTAATTACAGCTACAAAAAGGTTACGCTTTTTTTAACGTTACGGACGTTTTTTGTCGGCTAGGATACCCTTCCGCAAGGCCCCATAAGAAGCTTCGTTCCAAAATCCATCTACATGATTCTGCACCTAAGTACGCTATCATGAAGCTATCGTTGCTGCTATGATGATATGTAATATAATATTCAAAATCATAAAATACACTTAGATGCACTAAAAAGATCCTTGTAGCAGAAATGAATCACAAAAGGAAACACCTACTTAAAAATGTTCTAGTGTCTCAAAGCCGTAAGGGTTGACGCACAAACGCCGTAATTTTAACAAAGGAGGCTGTAACAGCTCAAGAGTACTCGAATAAGAACTCTCTTAGCACCTGCTTTGTTGAACAAAAGAACCTAATTATTACATACCGTATGTCTGCTTATTGGTCAACTGTACATATAAATATCTATACTAATAAATAAAATTGAAGTGGCTGTTTGATGTCAAAATATTTTTTTATTAAATATATATGAATGTATATACAATACCTATACTAAAAATACAATTTTTAAAATCTTTGTCTGTCTGTTTATTCAGATAGGTGAAGTTAATCCGCGTAACTTAGGTATTTATAATTTTCAAAAATAATTAGTATATAATAATAATTAATATTAGCCCTGAGCATCCAAAGCAAGAAAGTTTACACTTGAAGACAAATTAAATTTCCCAGAGCAATTAACTGCTTAATTTAAAATTGAACAAATTTCCCCTGAAAGCATAAAATCACTTGCATACTAAATCACAACAAACGGAGGATTACAAATTCTTGACGCAAAAATAATATTACTTTGTTAATGTCTTGATACATTGTGAATTTACCTGCCCATGCACCCCTTTATTTCTCGAACTAATCTATGATATATTGTCGATTTTAAGGAAATAAATTTAAAGTTCTTTATATTTCCCCTGCACAGTGATATTAAGAGAACAGTTTTGTGTGCAATTATAGGGTGATACGGCAATTGATTACGAATGAATAATGACGCCGACTGTACTTTGAACAAACCCGCCATAGTTACTCGATACCCGTCGCGATCCGGAAAAAGCAAGTATATACCCAGTTTATTAAAACACTGACATATATTAAGTCCAGCGTATACACCTTATTGTATTGAAATATAAAGAACGTAACAAAACGAAAGTGGCCGCGTGTCGGTTCTACAATCTTATATAGTAGGGGAGTACGATCTGACGATTACCAAGTGAGCTAGGCCCCAGCTTTTAATTTTTATACTACCGGAACTAGGCACACAAAATCGTATGGCGCCACCGGAAGTATGGTGACAACATTGTAAACCAGATCTACCTAGAGGCTTAAGACGTAGTAGATGTAAGTTAATATGATGAAGGCAAATGCCATGAGATTCTCATCTATTGGCGGTCGTCATTATTCTTGAACTGTAATTTATTTAACACTAGCTAATCTCCGTGGTTTTACCTACGTAGTTCCCGTTCCCGTGAGATTTCCAGAATAAAAACTATCCTATGTCACTCCCTGTATTGCAAACTATCTCCATACCAAAGGTCATCAATCTCGGTGCAGTAGTTTTTAAGTTTATTCGTTACATACAAAAATACAAATCATTCCTCTTTATAATATTAGTATAGATAAGATAAACTCCGTCATTAGTAGGTAAATACGTAAATTTTCTTTAATAAATAACTAGGTTACATACCAAAACTATAAATCCTGTACGCAATATTTCCCAATACAGCCAAAAAAGGACCACTTGAACAACTTAACAACCATTTAAAGATTCTCCATCCCACTTTACATAGGAAAGGCGCAAGTTAAATTGCCCGGTCGTACCCGAAATCCGATAATTAGCTTTGTAAGAAAACTTGGACAGTTTGAAGCATCTGCTCTGGTGGATATTGCAAGTTGCCACTTAAGAAACGGCGTTAATGCTTGCCCAAATAGATCAATGATTTAATACTGAAAACTAAATGATTCTTAACACATCTTCTCAATCAGTTACCTTTATTTGTTATTTAGTCGCTAACCCGTTGTTATTGTCTGCCATTAGGGTGTTACAATACTAATATGTTTAAAAAAATGTTGAACTAAGTTTAAAAAAAAACCTTAAAACCTTAGCCATAAAACCATTAATACGTTATTCCCAGTTGATCGATGGTGTCACCGACATCGCTTGTCGTACAATACAAATCGTGTTTCCGATTCACCATTTGTCTTTGTCGACTATTGGAAACGAGTCGACAGTCAAAGGCCATCTTTTTGGTATATCTCTACTCTAGCTAAACTGTCGTCAATTATGCATAAAACTCTCATTATGTAGTATAAAATCTCTTAAATTTTAGTCGTAACATTAAGTCGGTTCCAAATGATTTGGAACAGTTAGTAATAAATAAGGCCAATAATAAACCACAAACCCTTCAAATAAACCACTTCAACGAAACATTGATACTTTGTAAGAGAAAAGGTCGAGGTGATGGTGTATACGCAGTCAGCTATCACAATTGTCCTAACCATTCTTAATGCTTTCATTGTTAATTTGGTGATGCCTTATTGACCATTAATTTGTACACGATGAAACTTGGTTGGTACTTTTTTATTATTCTGGTGAATGAAGAAATTTTACACAAGCAAAATTTCAAAAATCTAGTGCAGATATTAACGTATCTTTGATATAAAGAATTCGTTCTAATATATCAACATTTAGAAAGTTTAAATTAAGCTAGTCCAAAATTTAAACTAATAATAAAACAAATTATGAAAAATCGAAGCATATATTATAAATACAATTTAAAATCATCATATATTTATAGTAAGTTGGACAATATTTAACATTTTAAATTATACAAACTTCCATTACATTTACATTATTTACAATCAATAAATAAATTAACATATAAATGTTAATGAGTCTAAAACTTGCTATAGATTTACTAGGTCATCACTTTGCTTGACAAAGTAGAAACTTTGATCTCGTAATTAATCTGAAAGAATCACCCCGATAAATGGCAACAGTATCTGCTTTTAGACGGTAAATTTATTTCAACGAAAGATTATACACAGGGCAAAATCTCTTTAAAAATTTTTAAACAATTTACAATATTCAAACTTATCTCTATAAGAGAGAAAACTAATTTCAGATTATTAAGTTTGTTAAGCCTAGCATTGAAAATCGCCATAAATTTAAATTTGTTTGCAAGATATGTAGTAAATGTAAGGACGTCTAAATTTAATTTCTAGTAACATCTTAATGTCAAAAAGAACTCCTAGAAAGAGATCTTCGCTCTACTAACATTATATAAAAATGTGTAGATATTAAAAAAGATATAGTGCGATAGTAGTTTTATTATTTCTAATATGAATAAAAATACTATATTGGTTTCACTGATCAATTGAGTATTATTATATTTATAACAATATGCATATGCTATTTCAATACGTCGTACAACATAATATACCAATATACAATGAAAAATCTATATAAAAAACATATATTAATATAAAAAATTATGTTTTCTAAATAGAGACATAGGTACTACATTTACATATACTTATAAAAAAGCATTCCTTGAATTTAAAACAACTAATTTTTTCAAAAGAAATAAATTCATCGTAAAACCCAATTAGAATTCCCTAAAACGTTTAAGCCCTGGTAAAGTCGGACGGAATTTTAGTAAATTATGAGTTACGCAACTTGAACACGGGAGGAACTGAAGTTTTTCTATCTTTATACCACTCCTGGGATCCGGATGTCAGTTCAGCGAACGACTAACGACATTAATATTTATGTAGCGACTTAGTTGATACGGTGCCGTTCAAGAATTACGTAGGCAAAATTTTGGAGATTCATGAACCTCCTCCTCTCCCTCTCTCCTTTGTCTGCAAATGACTTAACCCTCCCTGATTGGGGCATTGACATAATTTTAAACAAAAAAAACAAAATTAAAAATTATATACTCTCCGTCTAAATGTCATCAAAAATAAGCAAATCAGAAACCCCCGACCCCCATTTATGCTTACGTAATACTTAAATGGTCCCTAGAATAATTTTTTATGACGAAAAGGATCGCGTATTCAGTCATGTGCTAAATGAATTCGATTTAATGCGAAATAACTTCCACTATTCGAAAATAAAAACAGGCAACTTTTGATTTAATAGGCGCTATATTCGATTAAATCTATCAGAAAATTAAAATTTGTACATACTCGTGTAACTAGGCCAAATCTGTAATTTAATATTTTTTGTAAATTATATTCGGGGAGGACTTTGTTATCGATATGGAAGACAAAAATATTTTCTGTCTTTCCCTGTGCACGTGCATCACTCGAACGTACTGAACCAAATTTGACGAAACTTGACACAGTGATAACTAATAACATAAAATGACATATAAGGACGTACACTTTTGTTCCATAAGACACAAAGGTTTCTCTAAGATAACGGACAAAAGTAAAAAAATTATAGTGAATGAAATTATTGACTGATTTTGATGAACAGGACGGGACTGGACGATAGATTGCATCTAGACAGAGAATATAGGTTGTCTATTAGAACATAACTGCCTGAATTTAACGCGAGAGAAATCGCGGGCATAGCTAGTTAAACATATTCACGTTGACGTAAATACAGAAGACGTTATTTAAATTTGAAAGCAGATTTTTTTTACACGGAATAGACTCGGTGCTTTGACCACAATTTCACCTGATGTTAAATGACGATGTGATCCAAGATGATAAACACACTAAGCCTAGAGGTACTGGTTCTCAAGTGATGCTGCCGGAACACACCTATTGGTATTTGGCGACAGGTTTTAAAACTCGAGGGTGGTAGCTACTCAGCCGGGCATAATTAAAAAATGCCCTACCACCATGTCTATGGTTTCCTCACGATATATCCCTTTACCGAAAGCTCAGTCCGATTTTAGAGTCGGACAGGTGGGGATCGAACCTGCATCGATTGACGCGGAATCCGGCCGCAGTACTCGTTGCGCCATCATCGCATCAAATTTACTCTTCAAAAAGTTTCGCACAACGATGTGAAATACCTAGAAGTTATTACGAACACACTTTATAAAGCCGTAACACCGTACTCAAAGAACAAAGTTCAAAGGTATTAAAAAGCCATCTCATTCCAAAGATAAGCCGTCATACGTAACTTGACAGTATACTGACGCGGAATTCGGCAGTCGACAAGCGTTATTGGCAAGTTCGGGAAGATTGCTGGCAGCTGACGGCGATTGGCTCAATGATTGATGGCAGGTGATTGGTGCATCGTATATTCGCTAGTGCGAACTATTGAATAAAAGTATGTACCTATAGCTAAGCTAAGAAAGGCCTTAAACAAATTAATCCAGTACATATTCGGTATGAAGCTTAAAATAAAATCGCCGTTTCGGAAAGTTTTGTCTTTAGGTTCTCCAGGTTTTAGTTAACCACCGTCAATATTGGTTTTAATAAGTCTATATAGCATTCTAAAATGAAAAATGTTTTATTCAGCCGAATTAAGATTTTTTTACGCATAACTATAAACACTCGAGCAAATTTATTTGTAAAGCTTTTTTCCATTAAAAGTTTATAAGTTTATTAAACACAATGTTTAATTTTGAAGGGTTTTAGGTTGTATGGCTGCATGCCCAGTTCGGTTGAGGCCACTATGCATGTGGTCAAAAACACGCTTGAGCCCAACCAGCCAGTGTAACCCAAACCCATAGAGAAATAATGCTAGGAGTGATAGTTTCATATAAAAACTAGCTTAACATTAAAACCAAAAAAACATATTTGTATGTGTGTTTATGTGTGTGTCTTTATGTAAACGACACGGAATTACGTAATCTCCGGTACGTAATGCAAGGCGTACGTGGTATTTTAAGGTCAATTTGAAATGGGTTTACTCCACGTGTGACTACTGCGGTTCTAAGTATTTTATTTCTATGTACAACAAACCTATGTACTCGAAACGCTTTATTCCTTCTACCAACTGTCAACAGATTCTCATATATGAACAGTTGATATAGTTTTTAGACTGTGTTTTATTTACCAACAGAGCAGTTAAATTGCCAAGCTTAAATAAACAAATGGCGCTTAATAAATGAAACATTTAATATATATATTTGGCTATTTTTGCCCTAATACCTAATTTTGTCAGTCGCGTCATATCTAGCCTTAATATTTAAGCAATATCAGATTCGACACACGTATTATAGGAATGTAATCGAATCTGTATTACTCCTGGGACTTTATTTTGATCTCTACTAAAGTACATAATCTCTTAGGGTTTCGTATTAATAAACAATTGTAACAATTTTATTATTTTGTTAAACAGAAATAATTATATAATAAAATAATATGCATAGTATAATATATAAAATTGCTTGACGTAAGAGGGTGAATTAGGGGTTTCAAGTTTATTTGGAAACTTTAACATAGTTTTAATCATGAGGTATAGCTAGTATAGTATATACATTATCTGCCAGTTTCAATATGCGATCTCAATCTGTTTTTCCAAAATTTCAATCTTTTATTTCGCTCTAGATTGTAAGATCAGTGTTAGTGATAAGTCAAAAAAACCGATACATTTTTGGTTTAATCTCAGTCATAACTTATAAGCTTCCATATTAAACCCCGCCCCAAATAAATAACTGAAAAATACTAATCTCGCTAAATAATATTTATTTGGTTCTAACATCTATAGTAAAATAACAATTTAGGTAAAAATGCTATGCAGATTTTGATAAGTGGTGTTCGTAGGCAATAAATGAATTTTGAAGCCATAGTGACTCAGTGATAATGATATTGATAGACGTTAGTTCGAATCCACCTTTCTTTTTCACATGAAAAATGTGCAGACTGCCACGCTTCTGAAACTGAGTTTCTTCAAATGGATTTATCTACCCTGAAAAAATCCATTAGGCTTACCTCCACGAGGTTCTCTGATAGCGTTAGCGCTAGACCCTGGATCGTAAAAGCGTAGGGCTTTTATATTCTTTCACTATCCTATTCTGCAATTAGCTTGAGCATTCGGTAAAGGTAGGCATCACAATGAAGCCATAGCGTGGTGGTAGGACACTTTCTATTATCCACGTTTTTTTTATGGTGGGGGAACCCTCATGGGTACCCGCCCATGGGTACTGCCCGGGGAACAGTAAGGTTATGTGAGACTCTTAGTCACTAAAAACCCCACGGGGTACCGTCCGTCGCCTACATCAGAACGCAGCGGGATCGCGACTGCATACAACCGCTTTATTACCCACCTGACTAGCTTATGTGTAGTGTACGTACGAGTGTGTTCCGGCAGCATCTCTTCTAGCTAGTTACTCTAAGTTTGACGTGTTTATCACTTTGGCTCACAACGTCACTTATCACAAAGAGAGATGTTATCAATGCGCCACCATAGAGCCTAATAAAAAGTACAAGATCTGTAACTAGGATAATAAAGTTGTAATTTATAAATACATAATTATAACGTGTGTGTACATTTTCGATTTTTGTGAAAAGAATTATTGCAAGGGACTAAAATAGGTATTAAACACATTTCTATCAGTTTTAGAAATGTATAAAATGTATGTATAGTATATAAAAAATTAATATCTAGGATATTTATTTAGGAAGATAATTACAGGCGTAATGCATTCTTCATACGTGGCGTTGGATCGTTTAACAGCTTACCTCGCCATAATAATCTTGGTATTTATCTGTGGAAGCTTTTTATTAGCAATATTCAACAATTATATATTTTTATGCACTGTAATATTAGTCTGTAAGCTTTTACAAAACTAATAAAATGAAAAAAATACAATATAGTAAACAAGAAAACAATATTTTGATATTTAATTTTCAATCAATCATTTAGGCGTTTTAGGCGTTGTATTAAGGTGTCAGTTTATGGAATTAGTGAACTGAATTACAATTATAATATCTATAGGCATATATATGGAGCGGAACATAATATTATTTCATTCTTATGTGTTATGAAAGATGATTACGTAAGCAAATTATATATGTATTTCTGACGATTATTCATAGATGGCGCTATCCTTTTTTTTTTCAGACATAGATAATCTATAATTGTAACAAAAGGCTAACATCTGACTAGGATAGTTTTTATTCCGAAAATCCCACGGGAACGGGAACTCCGCGGGTGAAATCGCGGAGAGCAGCTAGTGTGTTAGCATTTGAAACACTAAGTGGTAAATGTATGAAAATAAATGAGTCGAAATGTATTAAACTAATTTACCTTCCTATATTTTTTTTTAGGAAGCTTTTTTTCATTTCAAAGCAAAGATATCCCTTTTGTATAGATAGACACATTATGTATTACACGCCGTTGGCTATTTTCTAGATTTTTATAAAGTTATAGACAATACAAACTGAACCCAAATTACGATCTACGTAGTTAGCGTATATTCAAGTTTTTTTAAATATTATTTCATTTGCAATGAAAACTAATAATATAAAAAATTGCATATATCCTTCGTAGTATTTTAAGAAACATAACAAAAAAATCCAATCAAAATAGGTCCATTGGATTCTAAGATTAGCACAAACAAAAGAGACAGTTTCATATTTTTTATACTACACATTGTTCCGATCAAACTATCGTAACTCTAAAGTTCATCGTAAAAAAAAAAACAATTTAACGAAACACAATATAGAACAGCACGTGGAATTCCCGAAGTGCAGTCAATTATTTCGCCGAGGTCACGCGAAAACCGCCCGAGATCTGGCTGAAGTATCGGAAATTACAGTTCTTGTTTGGAATTTCATTCTTTCCTTTTGTTCAGCGGTGAAAGCGTTCTCTTGTTCTATGTTTTCGATTTACTACTCCATTTCGACTTTTAATTTAAAATATTATTAGCAGAACATATGTTTTAATAATTTCACTTGCCTATTCTTTTTTCTAACTAGCTAATGCTGTTGACCGGAAGGGCCTTTGCAGCTTCATCGTGGCTTTGTGGGCGAGAGCTGAAGGCACTCAACGAAAAAGGTAACTAACACAAGGGTTACCAAAATGATACGAACCTCGGCTTGGCCGTTACCTGAGTGTAAAAAATACTGCGGAATTTTGAACCTACCTAAGACATTTACATGTCTATTTTCATTCTCGATGATATACCATTTGAAAATGTTCACATAATTAGTTGCCTCAGGGTGTAAATTTCGGGATATCTATCAATGTGTTACGGAAGATACACCAGAAGAACACAATCTTTTCTTTTGGGATTCGTTCAAGACTTAACAGATAAGAACTTGAGATGTGTTAGAAGCTAGTTTATAAAATTTACATCGTGTTGATTTATTTATATATTATAAACTTAAATAAATTTAATAAAAAATATATACATTTAATTATTTATTTGGGAAACACACAATTAATAAAATACACACATGGAATTGCATAACAACATTACATAAACCAGTCAAGTTTCCACTAGAATTATAATGAATTAAAATAAATATAACAATACTAATACATCTATCATTACAACCTATAATATTTTGGCAAACACTATAAATCTAAAACTATTTTAAAAAAAAACTGCATGCAAATATATCAATTTTATTAAAATTCTTATTATATATCGCACGAACGAAATAAATATGTGTTCTTCACATATCTCGTTCGTGCAACAGGGATTTTAAAAAGTGAGTGGTTTCTGGCATTTGGTCGAGGAACTCTAAAATTAATTTCACTGACAAGAAACGGAGAATCAATAAAATTTCTAAGAAGTTTAAATAAATAAATTTGATCTCTCACTACTCGACAATTAGTAAGTGAAGGCAGATGTGGCAAAGATTTATTTGACTATTTACATTAAAACGTTAAGTGCCTAATAAATCGATTTTGTACACTTTCAATAAGGTTAATGTATTTGTTATATTGTGGATTCCAAATTATTGAATTTAAATAATTGAAATGAATGAAATGAAATTATAATTTAAGTATTAGCTTTCCGTCTTCTTCAGATAAACTTAACTATACATATCTCACAATGCGACGTGCGCGAAGTATTTTATAAAGAGATCCATATATTCGCTTCACAAATTAATATGTAGATCTTAAATGTATTAGTATAAACTGTATCAGAGTATTAGTGGTAACACCAGATATTTGGTGTAATACCAGAACATCTTAAAATGGCATAATATAAAACAATATGAAATTTCAAACCCAATGCAAAACATATCCATGAACTTAGCTAAAATATTTTTTATTAAATACAGCTCTGAATAACGGATAGCTATAAGAAAAATATAATACCCGACTCGAAGCCATATTCATTTCATAGTCCTGAGTATATTCACTAAGCCATTGTCATAGAAATTGAAATGAGAAATCCATTTCAACAGATATTATTGAAAATAACTGCGAGTGGAGTATAATCGAGGGGAATTTGTCTGTCACTACTTTTGTGTGGTTTTAGTTCGAAATGTTTTTATCACAATGGAATTGGTTCTATTATCAAAAAAAGAAGATTCTTGATGATCGTATAAAACGGCGAAGAAAGACGATATAAAAAAGGATGATCAATCTTTAAATATTAACATGTCTGCAACTTGACGTTTGAATAAATGCATCCAATAACGTAGAACAGAGATAATAATATGTTGCTGAATATGACCGACATATCGCCAATTCATTTTGGTTGATGCAGTCTGATCATAGATATTAGTTTTTTTGCCGAACTGACTGAATACTGTTGAACGAAAGGCCCTTAACAGCTACACTGAACTTTTGGAGCGAACGCTAAGTAGCACAAGAAATCGGTTTCGACTGCTACTTGAACATAAATTCCGCAGAATTTACCCTATATTTAATCCAACGATGGGTATGGGAAACTATGAATCTCCAGGTCCCTTACAAAAGCCTTTTACCGGTGTGTAGTCTGCAAGGATGTGGGGCGCAGTGTAATGCATGTTATTCTATGGTAAAAATGTTACTATATCGCGGTGTGGGTACAGAAGCCTCCCGAGTTGGGGATCATAGCACGCCCTAAACGCTGTCGGCCCCGGTATAGATACTAATTATACTAGACATATTTAAGTTTGATTAGGTTCATTTATGTAATTGAATATACGATTATAATAATTCGAAAAAGCAATGATATCACTTTATTTGGATAGTGTTATTGGGTAAATGGATATAAGGCCACGTCATATAACGTGGGAAAAACCTAATTACATTTTTAGTCCCTCATTTTTTTAGTGATTCGTGTTCTAAGATGGAAAATTTAAGATGTAACTATTACATTTGTATTGACTACATGAGATTAGATTGTATGTTGTGTAAGTCTATAAGTGATAAAAAATCTATAATATAAATATATGTAATTACCGCTATATAGTTATTAGGGTGGAGCGAAAAAAACCTTTGTCTCTTAGACTGTGGGGATGGAATTTGAAGCTAAAAAGAAAATTTTTGATTAAAAAAAAATTGTAAACATTTTGTAGTTAGTGGGATTTGGAAAATCTACACTAATAAATAAAATTGAAGTGTCTGTTTGTAATATAAAAATAAGAACTTTTAACTACATACATATGAATTTATATACGGTATCTATAACAAAAACACAATTTTAAAACGGTCACACAGATGACTGTTTGTTCCGGCTAAAAACTCCAGAACCGCTGGACCGATTTTGACGAGACTTTTTAATTCGAAAATATTAAAGGTGCGGTGTAAAAAAGCTCATCAAAGTGTATATAAAATCCAATTCAATGCACAGTTTTACTAGCAGGCATTTGAATTAGACAGAAAAATCTTTGTTTTCTCTTAGTATAAAAAATGTAAGGAACATAACATTGTTTCCGTGTTAAAGAATTAAAAGATTCAATGGACAGCACAGCACCATCAAAACATTACTTTCCAATGATCATTTAAAAACTATATTACGCAGTGAAGAATACATTAAACGAGTGCGGAGCCGCGGGAACACGGCAAGCTAATAAAAATTAAAAAAAAAATCTGACAATATGTTCTAGACCCTGTGAAATATCCTCTTTAAAACCATTAATATTATGAATTACAAAAAAAAAATTGGGATAATTTTTTACTTATTTTTGATGACATGGGGGACGAGGGGTCTGTCAGGGGATGACAATACTCACGTAATCATAGGAGGCCGGGGTCGTACATGATCAAAACGCTAACGTAATACTTGGGTGGCTTTGAAGTTCAACATACTCCAGCAGCTTCAAACATTAAATAATAAAATAAATATATGTATACGTTTATGAATATATGTATATACGTATATTTATACTACTTTAGAACAAATAGGTATAAACGGTAAACTTATATTTGTCATACATACCAACTTTTACTAATAATACATACTACATTCACTAACAAGTCGAATCCCATTTGACACTCAGCAGTATATCCATTACACGCATAATCAAAATGGATTCTCGTGGTTTGCACAGCAGGCTTTTATCGTTTACTTTAGAATAAGAGAAAACTATTTTCATTCTGAGAAAATAAACTTATTAAGTAATTTACTTCTGCTGCCCTCTATTGGTACTATCATAAAACTTAACTTACAGTTAAAGATAAAACGACTGTCATAATGGTTCATCATCATCTCCCTACCCTTTTCCCATTTTTATTTGGGGTCGGCGCAACATGTCTTCCTCTTCCATTCCTCTCTATTTGTTGTCACCTCCGCATTCACTCCTTTTCTAAACATTTCATCTTTCACACAGTCCATCCATCTTTTCTTTGGTCTCCCCCTTCCCATGTAACCGTCCACATTCATATCCAATACCTTTCTTACAACATTCTCTTTCACCCTGCGCATCACATGTCCATACCAGGATAAACGACCGCCTCTTAACTTGTCTGTTATTGGCGCCACTTTCAATATTTGTCATAATGGTTGATGATAAAAAATTTATCATTTTTATAATTTATAATGATCGCGTGTGTGGTTTATTTAACACTTAACTACTTATAATTAAGACAAAATATAACGCGTATACTAATTATGTAAACAGTGACATCTATTATTTCATATTGAAACTATTTGACTAGAAACTATCATTAGTAAGAAATTAGTACTAGAGTGCTCTACAAGATGGCGCTGAACAAACAAAATTTTAAAAAGCATAAATACATGTTACTAAAATAAAATCAAACAGCAAATTACTGACTTAAAATATAAATTAACAAATGTACCTGATCATCATTGACGCTTTCAGCACTTGACACCCAAACATCTTCAATATTCTCTGGAAGATCTGATTCCTTAGTGGGGTCCGGACTTATACACAAATTTCGTTTTTTGAAAACTAAAATCATTCCACCATATTCTTCATCGGGTCTCCATGCACCACACATTGTCGCTACTGTTCTTTGTTGTACCACAGAACCATCAATAGGTTTAGTCAATTTTATTTTCTTAGCAGGATTTTCTTCTAAAGTCTCTTTAGTTTCAGAAGCCATAGTTATTAAATTTCTGGCAATTAAATACGGCACGTATCTTATTTTATACAGAATGTTATGCTTGAGTGTAATAATTGTTTTATTTATTAAATTTATCATTTACATTAACAGAGAAAAGCGTAAAATAAATAAAACATAATAAGATAACTCTATGTGAAAAGGTAAGTGCTGGTTATTGAAAGTTTTTAATCATTATTATAGGAGATTAAAATAAGCTACCCCGGCACGCGTGGAGCATAAAACCAAAACAATAGTAATGTATAGAAATTGGCAAAATATTTGACTATAAATAGAAATTTATCCAAGGTTCACTTAAAATAATAAGTTTCAATTCACTTTAGCTTCTAAAATAACGTAAGTTAGAGGTTATAATTTATAATACACAACAACACGAAATCGTAACAACACTATGAACTATTTCTGTTGAGTTGAGAAATCAAATCAGCTGACGTTTGCAGCTTGACCACTTTTTTTCTGCAGTTCTACTAAAAGCCTCACTAAAAACTACTAAACATATTTAAAAAAATCTAATTAGTTCTACTAATCAGATAGATGGTTTCATATAAAATAAAAGTTAAAATGCGAAAACAAAAATAATTTATTTGTTAAAAATTAGTAATAATAAAATTTTAATTAATGTATGTACATACTCAATCATCACCGTCGCTATCGATTTTATTACACTTATGAAGTGAATGTTTTTGCGCCCTATGAGAGTAAATTTTCAACGTCGGGTCTTACGATGAGTTTTAATATTTTGAATATTAAAGGATAGATAGAATTACGTAGTGAGAGAGAAAGACACAAAAGTGATAAACACAATACTTTTTCACTGTACAATTATTATATTGTATCTTCTTTATGGTATATTTGTTCTTTTTTCGACATATATATTTCTTATCTCTTTCTCACTCTTTGATATCAGTTTCTTGCTAATAATTAGCCTGATAAATTTAAACTAAATATTATCAAAGAAGTTTTACTTATCACACATTTGAGGTATTTTATTATGGATACAATGGATGTCTTAAAGTTCTTAAATTTGGTATTTGTAATTTAGTGACGTATGAGCGAAACTGTTAAATGTCAGTAATGGCTTCTCCGTAGTAATAGGAGATTGAACATAATAAATCTTCGATCAGTGTTTAAAATTTTATAGATGTATTACTGTCTTCCAAAATATCATTTCTCCTAAAGTATATCGACCTACAAAAAGTTTTTAATTTAATCTTATAATCTACCAAAAAGTAGAAATCTACTATTAGTGGTCACGCTGTACATTATCACTCTTGTCATTTACATGACAGAACTGACAAATTAAAAACCATTCCGTTTAACATAGTAATTTACGTACTGTATTTATAGATTTTTGTTTATTATAAAATAAAATGAATTAAGTAATTATTGTTTTATTGCTCAGTAAGCGAATTTAGCAACCACTTTTTGTATTATTTGTTTGAAATATAAATGTAAACATAAACGCGCCATCTAGGGTAAGTATAAAATATTAATGAACTTTTACACATTTACACTAGAGGGTACTAGTTATCAATGTTTTTCAAAGAACATTTTTATTTAGCCTACACTCAGTTATTTATATAAAATATTGTTTTGTATTTTAATTATATTGATATAACGCAGAGAAAGAATAATACAAAAAATAACTAGTTTAAAATGATTAATTTATTAAATGGGATATTTAAAATAGATTTATTACTTTAAAATTTTTATTGTAATATAGGGCTGGCATACACTGTGTAAAAGCCCTGTTCAAATAAATGATCAAAAAAAATATTGTAATATATTTTCTTTAATCACAACTTTTTTTACAAATTTAGAATTTGCTTGTTCTTCGCATCTCAAATGTCTTGTCCATAATAAAAACATACATATCTACAAGAATTAAGAATTAAAATGTACGAATATTTTATCAACGTTTTTTTGTTTACGGAAAAAATAAAAAATGTTGGTTGTCTACAGTAACCCGTTAAGAGTGAAAAAGTTAAATACAACAGAATATTATTTTTATATTATTATTCTTATTATATTCTTTTTTTTTACTCGTACTCGTTATAAGCTCAGCGCTTTGAGCACAATCTCACCTGATGTTAAGAGGCGATGTGGTCCAGGATGGTAAACACACTGAGCCTAGAGATACTAGTTATCAAGTGATGCTGCCGGAACACACCTATTAGTATTTGGTGACAGGTTTTTAAACTTAAGGTAGCTACCCAGGCGGACATTATAGAAAATGCCCTACCTCTATGCTATAGTTTCCTCACGATGTTTTTCTCAGGCCGATTTTAGAGTAATATAGGTGGGGATCGAACACGTGTTGATTGACTCGGAATCCGACCACACTACCCGCTGAGCCATCATCGTTTCAAACAAGCAATCCAATATGCAAAGAATTCCACAAGGACGGAGTCAAGGGCACAGCTAATTCCTAATAACTAGCTAAGTCACTTCATATAGGTGAATTCACTAATATAAATTCATTCTGTAGTAGGTAGGTGACTAGTTTTCAATAGAGTATTGTTTTAGTCATCGCATCTGGTTCATTTCCCACACGATTCCTTGACATCTGATTTATGAGCGAAGAGTGTCTGCACGTTGATTGGCTCTTATATTATTGTTTTTAGAAAAGAAAATAGGTACTGAAGTTCTCCGAATCATTCCGTAATGGATTTTGAAAATATTCATTATTTGTTTAGGTTTTGTTGCGGCGATGTAAGTAAACCTAATACCAAACTAGCGTCTTCAAATTACGTTTGTAATTGCTATTGCTATTTTTTATTAGATTGGATACTCGAATCTGGATGCAGACCATACGCTATACAAATGTTTGAAATTTCAGCATTGTAACAATCTTCGGTATAGGTATAGGTATTATATAAGCCGGACGTTAAACGTGCAATTATTTCAATTATACTTTTTTATACTGTAAATAGAGTAAACGCTTTATCCATAACCTTAGCTGATATTAAGTAACAATGTGGCTCAGGATGGTAGACAGTTAGACACAATAGCCTTAGAAGTACTGACTCTAAAGTGATCCTGCAGAAACCCACCTATATGTGCTTGTAACAGATTTTAAAAGATGAAGGTAGTGACAAGCGAGGCTGGCCTTAGAAAATGCCCTACTACATGCAAAGGTTTCATCACAATATTTTCTTTTACCGAAAGCTCAGCTTAATTATATAATATCAGAGTACAATCAAACCTACATCCATCGGCGCAGAATCCCACTTTACTACCACTACGTCATCATCGCTTTGTTCATCCAAAGAGTGTAGCTACGTAATTTCCTACACGAGAAATTGAAAATAAGGTCCAAATGTAAAATGTTCTAATCTGGTTCTTGTTTTATTTATTATGAGCTTATATAAAAATAGAAATGATCTTAATAGCCACTAGAAAAAACCTATAGTCCATTCTCTCGATTGGTCAGCTGGGAAAGCATCATAATCGTGCAGAGCCATCTGTGAAGTGTCAAGTAAAATATTCGGTGGCATGAGATAAATGAACTGAAACCATAATAGTCGTAAGTGATAGGTGCTATTAGAGGCCACAAAACGGGCGATTAAAAACAACCACAACAAAGAGCAAAAAATAAGAACAAAACAAAACTATTTAGCACAATGTTAATTTCTGGATTACCAGATATTTTACATCACACAGTGGATTTATAAACTACCTAAAAGAAATGGCAAATTTTCGTATTTCATATATGTTATTAGATTACGTCGTAAGCAATTTTCAAATAATCACAAAACGCACGTAAATTGTTCACGTAATACGTAAACGAAATGTTGGTTATTTAGATACCCCTTAATAGCAATAGTTAAATAGTACTTCCCTTTGCCACATTATTACAAATAAATTAGCATAATTTTAAACAAAAAAAGGAAGATTAAAAAGTAAATATTGCTTACGTAATTACCGTTCAGACCCACCCCCCTCTTGATGACATCAAAATAAGCAAAACCTGGCGTAATATTTGAAAGCACATATATTTACTCACAACGAATTCGTACTTCGAGATGGCCACTTTGGTCAACAGCATTAGCTAGTTTAGAAAAAAAAAAAAGTAGTTCGAGAACATTTTTCAAGGAAATCGAAATAAATTACTGATTTTTGCCATTCCTTCACCGCTAAATAAACTATGGCACTATCATCATTACACTACTAAATAGTATGCAGTTAATAAATTATTCTTTGTAAAGTAATAATATGGTTGATGTTACTTTACTAATTCCGCTTCAAATGATTTTCAGGTGCCCACGTTTTATGGAACCTGATTTGTTTATACAAATATAATTCAATCATCAATCGATTATCTTTGTAAAGAGATAATATTATACTATATATATTGTGTATTAAAATAAAAATTGTTTATTATTCTACCACAATTTTTAAAGTCTCACATTTAATGGCCTAACTGGCGTAACCTATCAAAAAGAAACATTTCCTACAATGATAGCGCAGAGATGTTGATATTAACATTGCTTGCGATTATATTTATCATAGTCAATTCTTATATAAAAGACGTCTTGCAGTATTCTTAGCTGAAAGCATTTTTTTTGGACATAACATATATTTTACTTTATTTTAAGAATTATGAAATTATAATAATAATATTATAAAGCAGTTTTTATACTCAATACTGCTAATTTAGGTTTCTGTCCGTTTCCAATAATTGTTCTGCTTGTAGGTTTATGAAAATAAATTTAACGTCACGATGATAATAATACGGCAAAGCTTATCATGTATTATCATTAGGCAACCCGAAGAAGGGGAATTTGACAACTGTTAGATAAATTAGAAAAAAAACTTTAGGAATTCTATATTTTTTAGGATCACAATATAGCTACAACTGCTTAAGATTATTGATTGATTACTGTTCCCATCGTTTATAGCGCGAAAAGAAAAATTAAATAGAAGTTGTTTTATTTAACATTCTTAAATAATTGCCTTAAACGTAATATTAAGGGTTACTTAAACATATGTAAAATACGTAGTGTAACTTAAATTTTGTTTTAAAGTAAAAAATGTTATGTCAATATATTCATTAAATCTTACAAAACCTGATAAAATTTAAATTATAATTTCAAACGTTGTTTAGAAATTGTGAAATTACAGTATTGTATTCAAAATTTTAGGTAACCCTAATGATAATAGCTGTAATCTAAAGCTTAACCCTTCATAAGGGCGGATGGCATTTACCGGACAGATGTAACGAACTCGGTGTCCGGCCGAATTAGCGTCCGGTGGTAACTATCGGCCCGGGTGCCCACCTCGACCATAAATTAGCTACTGCTTGAGCGGCACACGGGTTAAGTGCGTTTCCATTTTGGTACGTTACTCAATTACGTACGAAATGAATTGATTCAAAGTTACGTCGAAGCATTGGATTGGAATTTTCTCTGATGTCATAAAAAATCCGTGAATTCAACTAACCGTACTTGATAGTAAGATCCATTTATTCTTAGGATAATGAAGATAATTGTTTTATGCTAAACAATTGGGTAGTATGATCATTTGATAAAAAATGACAAAGTATTTTATAGCACTTCTAGCAAATTTAAAATCTTCACTGTATTTTTACATAACATAGCATACCTAAGCTCACGCCTGTTATCCCCGAAGGGTTAGGCAGAGGTGAAATAGCGAACTACACCACCCACATTTCGCCGAACTTAGTTCCGTCCCAGATGTGACAGGGGGCGAACCTATCGCCATATCTGGCACAAATTCCAAACTCCGGGATGATACTGAATAGAAAAACCCAATACCACTTGACCTGACCCGGGCATCGAACCCGAGACCTCAGAACGGCAGTCGCACCGTAATACGACTGCGCCACCGAGGCAGTTTGTTGTATTTTTACATTAAATAATTACATTTTTGATTGCAAAAGACCGGTAAAAAAGTCATATCTCTTTGTATATTTTATGTATAGAATCTCTAATTAATATAACTCACCGATAGAGCAGCGCCTTTCTATAGGTGAAATTTTAAAAATTAATGTCAGATAAGTAAATATTTCCATGAAGATCAATTTTATCTCTTTATATAATAGTATACATATTTAATAGTACCTAACTTATGTAAAAGATATTGTATGTGATATTAGGTAAGCTTTTAATATATATTCTATTTTAAACATGTTTTACATCTGAGGCGTTTTTAGTTTATCACTATTTCAATAACGTTAGAATTGTGGATTTCATTTCTATTTTGGGTTCATTCAATAATCTCATACAAAAGCAATTCTTATTTATGTAGATTCATCCAATTTTTCGAATAACTTTATCATTTTTTATTTATTTATGTTTGTACCAAATTTTTTCACTCAATTACGAACAATTAAAAAGAAAATAAAAGGATTCATCGAGTATTCAACGCTAGTTTTTAAACAAACGTTTCATTTTTATTTATATAGAAAAAAAAATTGGTTCCTTTATAGGGAAAAGGCATAAATATGCAACCAAGTTTGACGTTTCGAACATTTTTCGTACAACACTGTAACAAAACGGCTGCCCATTGTCAAAACTTTCAAGTGAGTGTTTGGGAGATATCAGAATTCACGTTCTGTGTCATTATTTTGAATTCACACCTCACTTGTATAAAATAACTAAACTACTGTTATACCCTGCAAGTTAATTAATTAAAAATACGAACTCCTATATGGTAAACCCAAATTGCGCCAAGTACTCTCTCGCATTATCGCATCAATATCAACAATGGACACGGCATATAAAGCATGGGCCATAGACTTTTAATCAATCTGCGGAGCGATGCGGGGCGCAAAAATGGCGGCAGGTTAGTGCCTGGCTGGTTCGGCCTTAATTAAAACCATAAGGAAAATTCGTTTGTCCGTCCGTTTCAGTTGTCTATGGCATTATTTTTTTTGGTTTATGTTGATTGCTATTTTTGCGTTGGTAATACAATTGCGTTGGTGATCAATTAAATTAATCATTTTTTACCAATAAAACCGTTTAGTTCTAGAATACGCGCGTAATTTTGTTTAAATATTATTGTAAGTATAATTATCATACTAGATTATTATTTATTACTGTTTATAGAATTTCTAGTTAGGTTTCTTATACTTTGTGTTTTAAACCTGACAATCGAAGAAAAAACATAAATGTGAAATGCAAAATTTGAAAAATAATTGAACTGTCAATTCTATATACTAATAAGCAAATATAAAACAGTTAAGTACTATTTTCTGATCTGTTTTCAACCGTTTTTTTTTTCGATTTAGTCTGTAATAAATTCATTTAATATAGTTTTATAAATGATTTTTAACCACTAGGCGAATTTGAATTATATTAAAATCACTATGAAAGCAGATACTTTGAAACGATAACACAACAATATATAAAACACAAAAATATGATAATATGGACCGAGTTTAATCTTCCTAACAAATCGCGAAATGTTTGCCTACAGATATTTTATGTTAAAATTATTCCTATACGAAATGTAATCCGCTATTGTGTGTATTATGGTAATGTATGAGATTACGGGCCGTTTTTATATGTATTAAGTACTCATACGATAGGTTTAATAAGAAATAAACGAGAATAGTATATTACACCTATTGCTTTATGTTATATTTTTAATTCGAAAATATCGACTTATTTACACAGATACTATCTATTATTGCTCCGTGTTAACATTTTGTTATTTAAAGCAGAGGTATAATATATATTACATAATATATACGACACCTATAGGTACCTACTGTTATATATTTAATTGTTTTAAACTTCAAAAAAGTTATATATTTCATTGTAAAGGTTTTCAGAACAAAAAAGTAATTTAAGATTGAAAAAAATATGTTTCAATAATTCGATTGATATTAGGTAAATAATTTACTACGTCTTTTTTAAAGCTGCTCTGTATTTTTCAAAACTAGTTTTAAATACTTTTCACACGTCTTTCCTAGAGCACAGGTTTGTATAAATTACTAGCTTTGCCCTGCATCCGTTGTAATGACACGGAAATGTTTTTTGGCCGAGAACCTTCGCGCGCGTATACAGATTAACGAAATAAAGTTGTCACCATAATCGGTTAAATACTTTAGGAATTTAAAGTACAAACATACCTATGACACGAAAAAGTTTCGCAATTATATTAAAACCAATTATAAAATGCATTTTTATGGAATGTGATTATCTTTATACTCTTAACTTCTTAAATAGTTTTTACTGAGCAATAAAACTTATTTACAGTTATTTTAAAACCAACCTGCATTGGATTAACTGAATAAAAAACGTTTTCTGAACGAAACAAATTCTTTGAAAGCGACGTCAATTTTTTTTAGACGTAATAGGCTCAGTCAGTGCTTTGAACACAATCTCTTAAGTAACGATGTAGTCCAGGATGGTAAACATACTAAGTCTAGGTACTGGTTCTCAAGTGTTGCTGTCGAAGCACAATTCAATAATAACAATCAAATATCAATGTATTTGGTGACAGGTTTGTAATAAGTTGTGGGTCGTTACTGCGCAGGCGGGTATTATTAGCAAATGCCCCTACCACCATGCTACGGCTTCCTCACAACGTTTTCCTTCGCCGAAAGTTCAGGCTGATTTTTAGACTTTGATAGGTGGGCTCAAACCTACGTCCTTTGACGCGAAATCCAGCCGCATTGTGCCATCATCGCTTCAAAAAATACAAAAATATTCATATTTATCATTTACTGATATAAAAGGTCTTCACGTCAGTGTCTTCATGTTACACAGTCTAGCTGTTTATGTAAATTAGAAATAAAACCATACATCACATTCGTAAACGAAATAAAGCTAGGAATACACGTAAATAAAGTTGCGTATCGCGAGGTAAGACTCGGTTAGTGTGTAGTTGTTCCTTGTTTTATGAATTAAATATGACCACCAGGTTTCGACTACGCCGATTGCGTGTACTGTGGATTCGAATAAATTTGGATGAGTAAGAAATATGATCACTTGTAAATATAATTAAAGTGTCTGTTTGTAATATTAAAATAACAACTATTTACTAAATACTTATAAATGTATATACGGTGTACCTATATCAAAAACACTATTAATAAAAAACAATTCTACCTGTCTGTTTATTTCGGCTAATCGCTGAACTACTGGCCCGATTTTGACGGGATTTTTCAGTCAGATAGCTGAGTTTATAAGTTATAACTTGGGTCCTTTAAAAATATGTTTTTGAGGTTCCGCTCAAACTAATGAACTTGTGAAAAAAAAATCTATTCAATTGACAGTTTTACTGGCAAGTGTTTGAATTTGTCAGAAATATATTTGCTTTCTCTTAGTATCAAAAATAATTTAGGGACTCTACAAAAAATGGGTCCATTCTTTTCCAAAGATCAGTTCAAAACTATATTAAACAGTAAATAATGCGGAATAGAAGATATTTTGGGCAAGCGGAGCCTCTGAAAAAATAATTAATTTTGCTAATAACATTATGAGATAAAAGTGTTTTGTAGGATTCGTAAAAACGAACGTTGATCGAACAAGAAACATGTAAAGTGTGACTTTGCCTCTTTTTTTTTTTTTTTTTTTAATAAAACATATTCTGCGGACTCTGGGTCCACACCTTTTTTATGTTGGAGGTTTAATTCGACTTGCGTCAGAAAAAATTGCCTATAATATTTCATGCAGCTATGCAGTTACCTTCTTTCATAATTAATTAGGTGAGGTATCTGCGCTCCCGAGTAATCCTCGAGTCTCAGGGACCTCACTATCGGTTTGGATGAGTATAGATCTCGCTGAATGCATAGGCCACATCCATCGGGTTCCTGTGAGTGCAGAGAAGTTGTTTTCAGATACCGGCGACTGCAGTTGGTCGTCAGTAAGACAACTCGAAGAGGTTCTCTCGGTCGATGTAGGGCACCTGGTTGAAGTCCCCAATGAGGAGGATTTCGTTTGCTCCCGCCAGCCGGGCGGCGGTCAGGATAGATGTTGATAGTAAGATAGTAGATACGCTTTCTCTGTCTATATGATATTATTAAAATGATTATAAATTTTATACATTTAAAAAGTATAAAATTATATTATATTCTATAGATTTAGGTAATTAGCACTTGCTGCATATGCATCGTAAACGATTGATTTTGTAACATGAGTTACGGATTTTCGACAACTGTTGTTTATTTTACATTTAATGAGTTAACCTAAACTGATGGAATACATTCCTATCCAATGAACTTGAAATCCAGGACGTGCCGTATTCAAAACAATCCACGGGCAAATAACCGATTCTCGGCCCCGCGGGTATCGTTGTGCGTCCGCTTTACTTTTTCACATTATTCGTACGGCGGCAACGACGCGCTCCTCGGCGCACTGCGGCTGTACGCTGCGTACGATTCCCATTACCTAAGTGTTTATTTTTATGAAATGTGTACTGTGTGCGCATCGCTTTACAATACACGCGAGATTTTACTTACGACTGTTATGATTATTCATAGTAAATTGTTTTTCTTTAACCCATATTATATTGTCATTAAAAACATATGCAGTACATCATTTGATGTTAAGTAAAATTCAGCCCGAGAACGATGTCGACTGCCGAATCTATAGACAGTAGCCATTATTATTTACTAATGCTTCGGACTCCAAGGTAGACATATGTAAGTCTGGATATACACTCTCTGATCCCGGGATGAGATTTGTGTCACTGTGACGGGTTATTCACAAGCGCATGATAATCGCGTTACCGAATTTCCTTACCACAGCGCAAAGTTTATTTAGCTCCAGTATTAAATTGTGTTTTGTTTCTTGTTAATATTTTTGCAAATATTATACGTTGATGTAACTGTTAATTTAATGCAGTTTCTTAAATTTAACCCCAACGATAATTTAAACAATGCGTCCATACTTTGATTCGTAGTGATGTTTACGATTAAGTGTATCAAAAAATATTAATAATATTATATATGTATTATTTTTATCAGAATATCGACTATTATGGCAAACGCTAGGTAATATGACATAAGTTATGCAATATTTTAACAAATAATATTTCCGTTCAAGTTAGGTATACTGTAGGTATGGGTACTGACTTCGTCATGAATTTCTCCATACGATGCAGACTGGCATTCTAATAACATTTGTGGCGATTTGAATCTCAAAGATTTTGAATTTAAGCCCCGCAGCGCTCCAGTCGTTGCACTTTGGTATGGGTTAAAAACGATCAGCGATAATAAAATAATTACTAGTTACAGTTGGCTAAATATAACTTCCACACATAAAACTCAATAAATTACGTATGGACAGTTGAACAAAAACTTTAAATTTCATATTTTAACCTTTTTTTTTAGATAATTCTAAATTAACAAATAAATAAATAAATATTGTATAATTTTTTTTTTAATAAACTCAAATATACTTAACCATGTTAAAGATTCTTTCACCTGTAGAAAGCTACACCCTCACTGTGTATATATACGTATATATATATATATATATATATATATATATAGATATACTAGCTGTGTGCCCGCGCCTGCGCCCGCGTTTCATATGTTGCTCACTGCGTTTTTTTTTTTATACGGAACCTTAATTTTATTTATTACTAAGATAAAGTAAAACTATTTCTCACAAATTCAAACACTTCCCTGTGAAACTGTGTGTATTGTATAAGGTTTTATTACAAATTTCATGAGTTTTAATTTTTTTTTAAATTCTTTTTTACATAGAACTCTAATTATGTTCGAAAAAAGTTACGTAGAGTAACTTCAGCTATCTAACAAAACAAGCCCTGTCAAAATTGGTCTAGCCGTTCCGGAAATTATCCAGAACAAACAAACACAAACAGGACAAAAATTTTGAAATTGTATATTTGGTATACATAGTAGAAAACGTTTATATATTCATAACTAATAAGTAAAAAAAAATTGATACTGCAAACAGTACATTCAATTTTATTTATTAGTATAGGGATACATAAATGTTAAGGAATAAATAATCAAACTACTTACTGATATGTTAAACTATTCAATACGCTGATTTTTTATAATTTGTACTAAAGTGGATCCCTCTTTGTACCACAATATTGAATTCTGATATCGTTTCAAATGATCTTAGAGGGTTACACAGGGTGTATCCACTATCGTAATCTGCAACTATGAAGTTCCTAATTATTAGTATAAATAGAATCGGTTATGCTGAATAAAATGCTTACCAAAATAAAATAAAATAAACTTTATTTTATAGAAGTTATATATGTTTAGAGTTTGCACGGTGGCCGAAATTTGAAATGATTTTTAAAAATTTGCAGCGAAAAAACTGCTTCCAATTTGTTTATTTATACTTACCATTAAAACACATCAATATGTATTAAAAAAAAAATACAAAAATGAATAAAGGCAAATGTTTTTAACTCTTTTGATATATATTGAGTCAAAAAAGTATCGGGAATGGATGATTTGTCATTGTTATTTTGGCGCGGTGTTTGAGTTGCATTTAATAAATATACTGCTGTTTTTACTTGGTTCATATCATATGTCTTTTACGAACTTCATAATGGACAAAAACATCGAACAAAGAGTTTGTCTTAAATTTTGCATCACCAGTGGAATTTCGTGTTCGGAGACATTGAAAATATGACAGAAGCCTTACGGTGAATCGGCTTTATCAACAACACATGCTTATAAGAGTTGTACAAAGCGTTCAAAAGTGGTCGAGATATTCTGGAAGATTTGCTTCACCCTGGTAGCCATTCAACGTCTTTAACTGAAGTTATATCTCAAAACTGAAGGAAATATGGACTGAAAATCCTCATTTAAGTTTGAGAGAGATAGCCGCTGAACTTTCTGTGTCTCATGAGTCGATCCGTATTATTTTAAATAACCACTTGCGAACGAAACATATTGCCACTGTACTAGTCCCTTCACGATAAAACGCCTTCGCACAAGGCCATCATTGTTAACGAATTTTTGACCAAAAACTCAACAAATACCATCGAGCACCCACCTTATTTGTCAGATATGGCTCTAGCCGACTTCTTTGTTTTTCCTAAACTTAAATTACCACTTTGTGGCACACGCGCTTTCACTCGGTAGAAGACATAAAGGAGAATTCGCGACGAGAACTAAACACAATTCCGGAAAAAGCGTTTAAAAATGTTTTGATGATTGGATTATTCGTTGGCGTAAAGTGTATCGTTTCTGAAGGAGCACACATTTTGAACACGATAAAATAAATTTGGATGAATAATTAACATTTTGTGTATTATTGTTTTTTTCCCGGTACTTTATTACAGAGTAGAAAAATATTGCAAAATACTAATTAAAACTGTAAAAAGTATGTATTTTCTAATACTTTTGTATTTGTAAACAGAAATTATATGACGAGTAATCTAAAAACTGGTTTATAATTCGAATACGCAAATTTTAAATCGTGATTCAGAACGTGGTGATGGCGGCCGTTATGATATAAAGTTAAATGTGGAAATATCAAATAAATATAATATTTATTTATACTAGTGGTACTACTGGAGATGGTATACCCCAGTATAAGAGAACTAGTTGTAGTTCTTAGCAATCGAAGAGCAATCAATTTAGATTGCGATATTGCGTGCTGTAGTAACATAATCATTGTAAAAAAAACTACATTAATGATTTACGTATTTTTGTGTGACACAAAGTACGTCATCAACTATCAACTTACCTGTTAAAACAACAGTCGAACCTTCTATTCAACAGTCTAATGACGATTAATTATAATTGCTGTCGGTTTGTCCTCGCGTCCTGATTATACCCGTTTCCCGGGGATTTGTTATGATCCCGCTAATTGATCGCATCCCGGTCGAGGTTCGTTCCTTCCTCATTAACAGGGTGGACGGGCGTGCGTGACGTCATACCGCGCTTGATTTCATGTCATTATGTATACCGTATTATTACATTTTTATTAAAAAAAACAGTAATTGTTATTTTTGAGAAATGTTTTTTTATTTATATTCGACAGTTTATCAAGTTACCAGATTAATGCCATAAGAATACATTTTCGCGAATAATGTATTTTCATGCCCTTTAAATCTAATTTATTACATGGAAAAAATGTTCTTCCTAAATATTGTCTAAATCTATTATAATAAGAAATGTGTAACTGGTTACATGTCTGTATATTTAATTTTTTTTTACAAATATTGTGACATGTGTCTGTTTTAGCCGTTACGATCGATACAAATATAATAATATTTAATAATATAATAGACGGATAATATTATACAAATATGTAAATATTGATAAATCAATAATTAGTTAAATTAGATGCATATTATTATTAGTATTTTAAATGAACAATACATATTTAAATACAGTAAATAAATATAAAATTAATTTATGTTTTAATAAAATAATTAATCAGATAATTTTATAAATAAAAAAATATTTAGTTTTAATGTATAATTGTTGTTGTTAATAGTAAATAAAGAAATATTTATTTATTAGAGAAATCAACAGCTATTAATTACATATTCACTTAAATAATTACTAACATATTGGATTAGCCAAAGACGATTTTCAAATTTACTTAAAAAGATAAACAGAAAACCTAAACGAAACGCCTAAATATATATCAATATACAAAATAATTTATCTTATTATCAATAGAATTTAGATAACATAAAACATAATAATTTTATTTTATTTAAATATCAACTAGATAGATAAATAAATAATTAACAAATAAAATAAAATCTTATACATTAAATACTACTTAATAAATTCAATTAGATTAACCCCTTGAGCACTTACCTGGCGTTAACGCCAGCTTTCCATTGTTTTCCTATTGTCTTATTTTTATGGGTACTCAACACATTAAATAAAGGCGCTTCCGTTGTAATCGTGTGAGATAGCTGTAATCGATTACACGTATTTCGTATCTCCACGAGACGAGTATTACATTTAAAGAAGATCTGTCTCTCTGTCTGTCTGTGTGTACGTCCGGATTTAATTAATAAGTGACTTGACCGATTTTGATGAAACTTTGTACAGTGGAAGTAAGGAGCTATTGATAGGTTATAAAGTATTTAAAATTATTTTTAGAATTCGTGAATAAAATAATTAAGTAAAATATTCTGTTCGGCTTTAACTCAAAAACGGTTTGATTGATTTTGATAAAATTGTGGGTGCATTATAATTATGCTTATTAGCGATTAATAGGTTATTTATTTTATTTTACGCTGATTAGGTTTTATAAGTTTAGGACAACTGTAATAGCTTAAGGTGAGTGTAAGAACTGTATGACAGTCACCATCAATAAGTTTCCAAATACCTTAGTGAGAATCATTCGTTGCATAGATATATTCTGTTACAGAATGGGCCTATTGATTTTAATGAAGAACTATTGTTTTTTTGGCTTTTTTCCAGCCACTCCGATGAAAATGGCATAAATACATGTAAGTAGTACCAAAAAAAAAATCTTTATTCAATTTAGGGCCTAAGAAGGCGCTTATGAACGTCAAATACGGTTCGGAAAACAACCCAGTCGAGAAGAGCCGGCAAGAAACTCGATCTGATTTTTTTTATAAATATAATGTTTATATTATTTTTTTATCTAAACTATACAAATCATAGTCATACCCAATATTAGCGGAAGCACAGAGATGTGGGTTAATTCCAAACATCACTATATATAGTTCACGTAATGATCCATCCTGTAATAACCCCTTGAAATTAAGACTTGCTTGACATAATACTTGAATTTATTGTCAGGTAAATCGGTAATGTTATTTGAGATTTTATTGTAAAACCGAATACTAACCTGTAAAGCTTTTATTCAACTTACTTAGCCTAAAGCGTGGGGCGGCCAACTTGTCTTTATTTCTAAAATTAAAATTATGACGATCAGTCTCTAGATCGAGATTGTCTAAATTTTTACGAATGTACATTAAGTTATCGAAGATGTATTGGGAGGACAAAGTTAAGATACCATATTTTTGACACTTGTTCTTTAGAAATACGTCAGGTCCCATATTGTATTTTCTCTGCTGCCGTCTCCCACAGCAAAATACCGCAAGACATTAAGCTATGAAAGTAAGGAAACTAGACTAATCTAGCAGTAGCAATATCCGTCAACTGGCGAACCGCACAAGCAGAGGAGCTATGCCTTCCTGCCAAAGATTTAATATACGGACCATATTGTTACTTATTATCAAGTGTGATACCTAAAAACAGAGTTTTGTCAACTAAGCCTACTAAATTCCCTTCTATCTCTAACCTACAATCAATATGTTACTTTAAATAGTTAATAGTGGCCACATATTAATTATAACAAAATAAAGTTATTTAAATATGGAACGCGAAAATTTTAAAAATGAAATAACAAAATATGTGAGTAATGCCACGTTAAAAGAACTCAGCATTTCTCAATTGGTCATGGAATTTTTATTTTTGGCAAAACAAATTTACGTATTTGAAACTTGATTTCAACATTTTTATGATTGATTGTTTAATTTTCAATACTAAAAAATATTTATTTATTGGTAACTGACTTTTAAGTTATCAAATAGAAATATAAATAATTTCTCTCTGAAATAATGTTTTTTTTTTTTTTATCTCAGGTATCTAACTATTATTACTTTGGAAGAAAATTTAACTGTTCACTATTAGTTTAAACAATATACATTTATTTATGAGCTACCAATAACGCTGTTCACTGCCACTAAAAAATTAAAATTGTATTAAAGTGTTGCAAGGTTTTATTATTGGTAGTGACTACATCATAATGAAATAATGATATTTCAAATACATGGCCAAGTGGAAAATGGGGGATACACTTAACCTGACCACAGAATACATATATTTAAAAAAAAAGTATCATTTAAATCACTTCACTGATTCTCGACTTACCATACCTTTTCTTACTAACGGACATATACCTTATATGGACACAAAGAAAGACGGTTGTTACCTTTTGTAAGGATGTAAACAATGTAAATAGCTCCCTACTTCACCTAATACATGTTTACGACCAGGAACTCGTTCATCCCCAGTTAAATTACGTAGGTAACCTTAACAAAGAGCGAAATTCCAAGCATCTGCCGGCCTTAAGAAATTGCTTCCTCACGCGTGATACCAATCCCCGTTGATTGGAAATCAGGAGCGTATCTACTGTCGGAACGCACCTGAGACTGACTTCATTCTGGTAAATGTCCACGGATTCAGGCCTGGCTGTTGACATTTTACATGTACATACTTTCTGTGTTATATACCCCTCGATTCATTAACGCAGACGATTTATGACTTTTGGAAGAGTATCTATTATTTTCAATTTTAATATTTGTTTCATTAATTACTGCATTCATGCATTATTACTTTCTTCGTTAGAAGCTTAAAAGAAATTATATTTTGCTAGAGAGTTTAGTATGTTTTAAAAACTTGCTGTTACTTTTTCTCATTACTTAAGTTATTTTAGTTGAATTGAATTTGATATATTTTTGGAATGCATAATACTTTCAGAGGTGTTCTGAAAAAAGTTATTTTTGACTGTGGCCGCGACTTCGCTCGTGTGGCGTTCAGATAGACATATTTTAATAATCAGCCTATATTCTCCCTCTAGATGCAATCAATCTCATTACCAATATATTCACATATATAAAACTACCCGTCCTGTCCAGGCCTTTACCCGCGCAGGTCACCTCAGCAAGACCAGGTTACCCCCCAGACCAGTCCAGGCCTCCGCCTATTCCCCGCTTGGTTTGGCAATACGGCATAATCCAGACCCGTTAAAACTAAGCACCCAGTCTTTATTGTCCTAATAGGCCTGAATGGCGGTCTGCAGAGCATACTACCCATGTGGTGATGAGTCTCAGCCCTCAGCCCTACAATGAACGGCCTTATAGCCCTGCTCCTCACATTGGCCTTCCCGTTCTACCCTTGAAATGCAGACTCTGCGAACGTGACCCAGACCCAAACACCGGAAGCAACGCAGGGGTATAGTTCAAACCGTTTAGGCAGCGCACAATTTTTCGACTTCAATTACATTTATTGTGATTAATTATTGCAATATGTAAATAATATATATCTACCTTTCTAACAGTAAAAAAATTAAAAATGGGATCAGTAGTACCGGAAATTACCCCGAACATCCAAACTCACAAACTTTACATTTTGAATCTAGATAAACGCTATTCATACTATAGCTATTCATATTATAACCTACTACCACACCATATTATACCAAGTTTCATCCAATTCGGTCAAGTAGTTTTTGCGTCATTGGCGAATAAATTAATACACAGACGGTCAGACAGACGGCCAGACATTTTTTTTAAACCATCGAAATGTCTTCTCGTCTCTATTCTGGACCCCTTCGTGGTATTTTTTCTGAAATATCGTCAATGTACAGATTTCGTCAGCCTTTTATTATAAATATAGATTTAACTGCTTTATGAGACAAAAAAGACTGTAAGTCTTAATATTATCTAGTTTAAAAATTTAATAACGGTTTTTATACTCAAAATTAGTAAGTTTTAAAATGCATTTACGTCAAAAATACCCAATTAACCGAATTACACTTCGAAGCTCGGTTAAGTGGACGAGAAATGAGAATGAGCAGAGGTGCTGCTGTTACAACAAATAACGCGCTTTACCCCTAAATTGAATTACGTCCCAACGTTTTGAAAATATACGTGTCGAAGTTTTTCCTTATTAGACGCAGCGTTTTACTTTTGCGTACAAATACCTTAACTTGACTATACAATATAATGGTAACCGGATTAAGCTCGAAGCAATAATTGGCTTACTTTGTAGTGGGTTCGTATAACCTGTACATTAATCGAAAGACCATATGCATATCATATTTAAATCTGTTGTCATATGTAATTTTTATACAATAAACCTTCGATAATTTATAAGCAAATTCTGAGGAATTTTATAATTTTATTATTATCGATGCCTATTCATCTTTTACCTTTGATTCTTATCTTTTGTAAATTAAAATTACAATATATAGTACAGACAACTAATTGTCTATAAGTATCTTTTTTTTTGTATATTAACGATAAGTGAAAAAAACCAAATAAACGCCGCGAGATAGTTCTAAACTTTTCCAAGTATGTTTTCCTATATCGAGGATTTTTTTAAAAAAAGCAAACAAACTGTGAGGCCAGTTTTAAAATTAGGTTTAATTTGGTATGAACTGCAAATGCAGTATGGAAGATAAGATCGTTTTTGTGCTATTATTGTTTACGGTGTATTGTATAATTACCTAAATTTACATATTTTTGAAATCCAAATAATAGATGAATATTTTGTAAATTTTGAATAACTAACTATTATTTGACCGCTGTTTTAGTAAACATTTATCTCCTGTCTTAATTTTTTACAATTCATCAAAGGTAGCAAAATTTATCTGTAAATTAATAATTTTCCAATAGTACTAAAAAAAAAATAATTTATTAAGTTTTAATTATGTTATTTAACAAAATAATGATAATAATGCATATTACTAAGTAGCCACATTGTTCATCTTCATAACAAATAAATAAAAATCTGAAACTGGGGCGCCATAAGTCTACAAAATACATAATGATCGCGTACTTCGTAATAAAGTTATAAAATAGGTAATCATTGCCTTTCTACTGTAATTTGTATCACTATTTAATAATACTTCTCGACCTGTCAAACTTTGTCCCCTCTCCACTTTTGTGCACGGCTGAGTGAGAGTCGATGTTAATTTTATCGATGAATATTATGTTTTATTTTTTATTCCAATCGAACGTTATATTTATTATATACCTTACCTTATTATATTATGTGTATAAAATTGTAGCTTACAATTCATGTATTTTATGGTGGAAATGTTCTATTACTAAGTTATTTCGGTAATTATAATGACTTTAGAAAGTAGCATAAAGTTCTTCGTTCGTTCGTTTGTGTACAAAGGGAAACAAGAAATCTTTCTTATATTTAATGTGACTTTACAAAATGCCTGCACATCATCTGATGTTAAATAAAGCACAGTCCAAGAACAACGGCGACGGCTGATAAATAATAATTTATCAACAGTCGCCATTATCATGCCGGCCTAGAAACAGCACGGGTAAAGCTTCTAGATAGCTCTTGATATACACTCGCTGATCCTGGAACGCGACGTATTATTATGACCCTAAAAATGCTGCCACTTTTATAATTATGATTTCAATCAGTATCTCAGAGCACTTTTATAGAAATAATACTCTAAAAAGAATCACAAACTGCAGCAGTATCTGATAATAATCATGGGTATTATGAAGCAGAGCTTGATTTCCGTTGAGCCAATAGGTCGCAAGTTCGATTCATAGTACCTAAATATTGTGTAATTAACATGAATGTTTGTATTAGTTTTAGATGATCATTTGTATTTGATTGGTTTTTTGGTTACCATAATATAGATATTCAGAGTTTGCCGAGTTTCGCATCGCTCCCTGATATAATTTAAAATTTGTTTATTTCTTTTAAAACTATTTTAAAATTTATTGTTTTATCAATAGAAAATGTGAACTATAAATTTTTCACAACACTAGAAAACAAAACGACAAACTTTGAATTCATTGTAACATTAGAAACGTACATCTTTTATACTTCATTTTAAGGTATATAATCCAATGACAGTTGTTCACAGGAGCGAAAAAAAACTAAAAAATATTTGGTTGTGGACTACGTAATGACGTCATTGAGTGACGTCCCAAAGGCACTCTCCAGTATTAAAATTATGGAAGGACGGTATCGAGAACGAAAATCTACCAATTTATTATACGATAGGTCATTATTCTATTAAGTAAACCTTAATTTTAGGGATGTTAATAGAGTCATCGGGGTTATTAAGTAACAAGGGGTGGTCTGATACGTTAGGTTTTATGACAGGAGCTATTATTACGCGATGTGTTTATTACATATAATTGTTGTTTAAGATGCAAATATTAAAAATTAAATTCGTTTTTGCATGTTTTTATTACATTGTTTCATTTGCAAAATTGCTCGTGTACATTTTCAATCACTTTAATAACATAAACATGATTTTGTGTAGCTAATAGTTTAAGTGCGGTATCGAATCAGACTTGAGAAGGTTGCTTGAAGAATTGCCAACCTTAAGTGGCAATGGGCTGGGCACATTGCTCATAGAACCGATGCCCGATGGAATCAACGACTTGTCGAGTAGCTACTGCGTACCGGATGACGCAGCGTGAGTAGGTCAGGCCCGCCACAAGACGGACCGACAACTTGGTGAAAAGGTTGCGGGAGTCCACTAGATGTAGGTGACGCAAGACCGATCGTTTTGAAGATCTTTGGGGCAAACCTATGCCCAGCAGTGGACGTTGGTCGGTTGAATGAATGGATGAAATAATTTATAAAACATTTGCTTCTATTCCAATAGTAGCCGCTGTCGCTTTTTGAATCTATCATAGTTGAAAATAAAAGTGCGTTTTATGTGTATATACTTGGACAACATTATTCTGATAACTGTTACATAAATGCTTCAAAAGATAACGATTTCTTTGTATGTATTGACAACAGTTCACTTCTTATGACTAATGTGGTTTACCGTTGTTGATTATTATTATGTATGTATGCCTGAGCTTTTCATTTTCCAATAACACAATATTTATACAAACCCTGCAATTAACCGAACGTAGGCAAAATTGGCCGTAAAAAGGTCGTGTGTCGCTAAACTAAACAGACATTTTAAATTAAAATTTCATTTGATGGGAAACAATGAGAGTGTTACAGCGAACATTTAAAAAAATTAAACAGATTATTTACTTGAGCGTGCAACCGTTTGTTCAAGTCACTCGATTCTCGCTCATTAATTTTATGAGGAAATTTTTTATTAAAATTGAGATAGATTCTCACGCTTCTGTTCTTAACTGACTTGGGGTCAGCGCAGTATGTTTTCTTTATCCATACTTCCCTATCAGCCTTTATCTCTGCATTGACATAACATATGCCTATTTGTTTCCGGACTACTGATCGTAGCGGAGGCAACCGTCGATTATATTCGGTGTAATCAGCACCGTCGACGAATTCTAACGGGGATAAATCAATGTGTAGTGAAGCATCGCATAATGAAATAAATAAGTATATTCACTCTCTTTCCACGCATGCCATCTTCCACACAGTCCATCCATCTTTTCTTTGGTCATCCCTTATAACTGTCCATATTTTGTAATACCTTTTTACAACATCATTTTCCTCCCTGCACATTACATGCCCATACTAAGACAGAGGCTTGCTCCTTAACTTCTCTGTCACTAATATAACTTTCAAACTTCCTCTAATGTACACATTTTATTATATAAACCTTTGTTTGTAAACTTTTTAACATTAAAGTAATTGTGTCAAAACTCTTCCGTAAGTAAAGCGATAACAATATATCATGAAAGTAAGTTACAATTAATAACTTTCGAGTTACTATCGAATTTATTTAGTAACAGTCCAAATGTTCACTTATACATTGTAGAACATTAAACGGTCATTTTCATTACAAAGCAAACACGAAACGAGTCGGATTTTTAACATTGAAACGTGGCTGGTCACCACCGCGCCTGTTATTACAGGCAATATATCAAAAACTATAAAGAATTATAGTTTTTCACCCTTGTTTGTTCGATATTGTATTTGTTACGAGCTTAATGCGATTATTTAAGTTTCCGTTTACCCTTTTTGATAAGTTTTTATATTCATGACAATAATCCTTTTAATTTTCTATCAAATTTAATACTTCACACTGTTTACTTCAGATTTCATATTGCGCTGATGTATGTTTTAGTCAGATAATTAGACTGGGAAACAAGTTCAAAATGAAATCATATAGAGTGAAATACTACTTAAGTAAACTACTTCGAAGTTCATTTGCAAAGTATACCGTATTTATTATTGTTAAATTTCGAATACAATGGTACTACGATGTCATCTATCGTGAAGACGTAGTTTATAATTGTTATATTACTTAAAATAACTCGTAGTCGTTTACAACCGCTGTCGGGGCAAAAGATTTTTATTTTAATTTGATAGATACACTAACAAATATTACAAAATAATCAACAACGACAATATTCATTTATGTATATATTAAATGCGTCTTGGAATGTTTGAGAATGGCATAGCTACTATAATATTATCAAGGCAGACTACATATAGAACTAACAAAATAAACTAAGGTTTTTGTTCTTTTTTACCTGAATTAAAATGACAAAGAATGTGTTAGTTAGTCTATGAGGAATGTCAATAAAATTTTTATAACAATAAAATGTGTGGAAGAGAAATAGATAATATAAAATATATTACTGGAAATAACCCAACTGCTATAAAATAAATACATTTATGTGATATTCAGTAGCATGCGATATAAAGATCAAGGGCGATGTTGGTATTAGAATGACATTAACCACGGGGAACGTAGAATGAACTACCGTGATATTACAATTATTCAAATCATATTAATTAATTAATTAAACAAGTCGTTAGGCGCACTGATTACCTTTGTGTTTTGGGAGATTACTATATAAATTATATAAAACAAGTAAGCGTTGTCTGATGAGGGGAAATAAATGATTAATTCCTTTAAAATCGTCACGTAAATTTGATTTTAATTTGTACTTAATTTTGATTTATAATAAAAATAATAATAATTAATATTTTAGTTAAAACAAGAGCAAAATAGAGCTGTCGATTCCATTTAAGATGTTTTTATTTACCAACATGGTTTGAATTGGAATAAGTATTACTTATGTAGTTTACATTTACAATTACGGCCATGTTTTAAGTATTGTTGGATGGATATACTAAATACCAGTTTTTCGTACTGGGCTCTATTGACTGTTTCGATAGTAGGCTCATTAGTGGAGTTCCTGAGTTGCCTGGGTTGCTTACCTTACCATGTTTTACCTTCTGCATTTTAGTAAATGTGCTGAAGAAATGAGTGTCCATTTCGCTATTGTATCTGAAAGCTACCAGACACCGTACGGGTTTTCATGCATGCGTATACGACATTCCATTCATTCGCATGAAGCGTATTGCACCTTAGTTTATAACGAAACAGCGAATAAATGGCCTGTGTTATCAGTCTGTGTGTTTTTCTGAAATCATACCAGATAAGGATCTTCAAAAGAGGCTGAAGATTATAATTATATCAGTTATTAAAATAAAGAATTATTGCATCACTTGAAAAATTAAGTAAAGTTGAAAGCGCTACTGGACACAACTTCAGCTAGCTACCTGTACAACATTTTCCCTAATGTAATATCACATCAGATAATTTTGAATGGATAAAGGATTACTCTATTTTAAAATTTTAAAAAGAACCTGTCGCCATGTTTGCTTACATTTTAATATTTAGACACAAGTTTTTATATACATATGATGTCATGAATTTAAAACAAGTTATTCAGCTGGAATTTATGGCATTATAAATGTGAATTATCAGGAGAATTTTGAGATTATTATCGTATCAATAACTTTAATACTATTCTATGTAACACGAACGAACAAGTTAATATAAATGATACAAAAACCAACAGCTTACAACCAAACACGACGACCTACAAAAAGTATATTTATTAGTCGGGTCAACTGTCGCCGGTTGACAGAAAATGTCGTTCATTACCCGTCTCTAATGGGAATCCGAAAACGCGACGGAACTAAAAAAAAACGAACACTGTTATTAAAAACGTCGTCTATAACGGAAGGCTTTGAGTGATGGGCCCCGAGGACCGTGCCGACGTATTTAATTTTTCAACTTTTACGAAGCTTTCAACCATTATGATTATTTTATGTAGGCGTTGTCTTTTAATAACATAGGATTAATGCTAATTTCAAAAGTGACATTTTGGACTAGGTCGCTATCGCCATAAAAATTGTAATAGTCATTCAATGGATTATTAAAGAGAGCTGCTATTATATTATTCTAGTCATTCAATTAGAGAGTGCTATGTGATGAATTACGTTGCGTGATCGATGTGTAATCGAATCAGGAATAAACAGTTCCGCAAAAGAACCGAAGCAACCAAGATTGCAACCTTATTAGCGGTGGGCGGCTCATCGCCGATACCCGATGAGGCCAACGGGTTCTCAAATGGTGATCACGTATCGAAAGATGCAGGATGGACAGCAAAAAGTGGACCGATGACCTGGTGAAGTTCCTTAGAATTTCTCGGATGCGGGTGGCGCAAGACCTGTAATCTTGTCTCGTCGACCTCGTTATAGAAGACCTTGGGAGAGGCTTAAATCCAGCAGGGGACATCTTTCGAGTGAAATGATTGTCATGATAAATCAAATTATAAATTGGCAAATTAATTTTATAATTGTTATATAAACCATTATTAGTTTACATCTGTTGATAGCATAATAGATCCTTTCTCGGATTCATTCTTGCATATTTATTCTAAAAATCAAAAATTGGTCAACAGCCTTCCATCAATGCATATTGGCTTTTACCATGGTTATTAAACATGGATACAAAACAACGACTTAAATCTACGTGAGCCCAAAAACTTACTATGTATATTACTTTATATATAACTATATGTGTATTAGTATTCTATATAATATTATTTTGTTCTCCTCTTTTCATGCTTTTCTCGAAGACCAAGTCATATTCCCGGGACTATACCAACATATTAATAATTAAAGTACGTTCATCATCGCTCATCATGAAATCTGATGAAGTTCTACAGTTCCCTCATGTCAACAGCATAATCAAGCTGAAAAAGCTTCATCCATCCATTCATTCAACCGAAAAACGTCCACTGCTGGAAATAGGTCTCGCCCAAATATCGCCACGACAACCGGTATTGCGACACCGGCATCCAGCGGATTCCCGCGACTTTTACCATGTCGTCGGTCCACTTTCGGACTTTCGAACACGGTTTCGAAGAGGGAGACATGTTGCGCAGATCCCATATAAAAATGGGATAAGGGTAGGGAGATGATGATTCTAAACCTCCCATATCCATCCATCTTCATACTTACCAATCTCCTAATTCACTCTTTATCATCCTAAGCACCTTAACTTTTCTGTTACTGGTGCTACTTTCGAGCTTCTCTACTATTTTCTCTTTCTTTAGTCTCGATTACTTTATTAGACAGAATAAAACTTTTGATTGTATTTTTTATTAATAATAACCGAGGATTAAATTGACAATAAGAGGTTATTATTCTCTCGAATAATTGATTTAAAGGACAATAACTTCAATATGTTTTACGACAACAGCACTACCAATGGCTACAAAGCTCAATCTATTCGCAATAAAAAAACTGACGATAAAACATAAAAATAAAACTGAGCCACAAAAGGCGATTTTAGAACCAACAGTTAACTCTAATAAAGATGCTGTAAAATTAATTATCCGACCGTACTGTATTTTTGGTTTGTATAAAAAAAAACCCAGGACGGTAGTCAGAGCCCCCAGCAATTGGGTTGAAAACAATAAAAATCGTTAGTACTCGATAGCTTGTTGATTGAGAAAGATGAATAAGGCTGTGAGAACGTATACTACGTCAGAGTATAAGGGTCCTTTATACTTTACGACTTCGTCACGTTTTTCAGTGTTAGTTTTGGTGGTAACGTTTAATAAAATTGGTAATAATCGTATAAATTCGTATAATAATAAAATCGTATATAATATTTCAAGCGTATAGGAATTCGGTCGTATTAATGAATGAGCAATGAATGTAGCAGCGGATTGTGGCCAATCAGCGGCAATCTTCGACCTATCTTCGTAGTGAACAATCGGTGACGGATTAAAACATCGTAAACAATGATTAAACTCTCTATTTGTTTATTTAAGTATTCAAATAAGCGAAGAATTGTGTTTAGAGCTTAAATTAGATAGATATTATGTAGAATCATTCACCGCATTTTTTACACGCTCAGTATCCACAATCTCACCTGATGTTAGGCGACGATGCAGTCTAGGATGGTAAAGACACTTAGCCTAGATGTACTGGTTCTCAAGCAATCCTGCCGGAGCACACCTGTTGGTATTTGGCGACTGGTTTTCTAACTTGAGGGTAGCAGCTACCCAGGTGATCGTTATTTAAAAATGCCCTACTACCATGCTATGATTTCCTCAAGAATTTTTTTTTCACCTCAGTTCAGGCTGATTCTTAGAGTTGGATAGGTGGGTTTAAAACCGCATCCATTGACGCGAAATCCGACCTCACTACCAACTAAGCCATCATCGGTTATATATAGCTTCTAATTATTATTTTATCGTTAATCCATTAGTTTAGATAAAGTGCCTACTCCTTCGAATACCATGATGATAATCATTTTATATCGCCTTCATTCTCTGTTATCGTCATATCTTTTTCTATATAAGTAATGGAAGTTGTTTAAAATTTGACTTGAGAATCGAACTCATCATATAGACTATGGGCAATTCTGGAGGAAAACAAGGGCAAATAACATAAAATGGAGGCGTATACTCTGCGGTGGGTTGGAAAAAAGCTGATGATGATAATAATGATGTATTCCATGTTTTTTAAATAAATGATCACGCACGATCACATTTCAGCATAATTGCAAGCTGTGTTTGCTGATAAATTGTACATCACAATGTTAGATATAAGTAATATCTGTATAGTTTATATAATGAATCGATGTAACAATTATTGAAAACCAATAAATAAATAATTACTGTTGCGTTGGCGACCAAATTTTGGTTCTTTGGCTAACTAAGATTTATTTACTTATTTTTTAGGGACATCACCTTTATAATTTTTGACGAATGCTTTTATAGCTATTTTATATAATACATTCGTGGGAAAAAAATCGTTTGTTATAAAAGCACCTAGTAATCCGACGGCCGCTCCGTCTGAGTCATTAGACCCAAGCTGTGCTTTTAATCAGTGAAGATAACATGTAATTAGCCGATCTGGACTGTAGCGAGGGCCACTTTCTAGTCGGTCGGCCTTTGACTAGTTTACTGAATGAACTAACAAATGAGCCTGCGACTGACTTAAATTGCGTATTTCCGGAATATCATTACATATCTATCAACTTTGTATGTATGTAATTTCTGTTTACTTATCGACTTAAAAGTAATACTGTTCTTTTATGTTCTGTTCTGTTGTGATTTTTTTGTAAACATTTTTTTTTAGTTTATAAACAATCTTGAACCACAAGCTGACCGGTAATTATATTTGTTTAAAACAATAATATGCTTAACATGGAAAAAGGATTGGTTTTCAAATTTAACTGCCGAAACATTCTAATTTACTGACAGATATCAACTGACGGATTTTCAACTTCACAATGGTAAATAAATAGTCAATTAACAGTTACAAAATATTGCTCTATGTAGTCGGTACTATCAAGGTTTTTAATGCATCAAATGTTTTGGACTGACTTCAATAATACCTAATGTAATAGTCGACCATCTTGAATATAATTCATGTCTAAAACGGAATGGTATAAAATCATATTAACTATAGAAACTCATAAACAAATCCTAAAAAAAACAAAAACGAAACTTGCGGATATTTTACTTCTCATTATATTTATTCGACAATGACACATTAGATTTAACCGCTGAGCAGATTCGCTTGATAATTACCAATCACTTAATAATCCATAATGCAACTGAGACAAAAGGGGTGAACGCACGTTGAAATAAAAAACAAACAGTACGGACAGAACATCGCACTGTATATGTCGCCCGCATGTCGTTATTATCACTTAAAACTGATTACCGCATTAATTATTGTGACGCATCAGATTGCTTATTAACTAAGCCCTTGATGTCACAATTGTGATCCAAAATTGTAGAGTCACTGAGTACATGGCATGGCGCCGGCTACTTAGCGTAGCTTCATCAAACTCCTTTAAAAGACTGTTCTAAAATTTAATTAGTAATTAGGAGTTATACATCGTATGCCATCTATAGGTGTGAAATATAGAGTAAAAATTATATTCAATCACAAAGTAATACTTCAAAAGTATTCAATGTACCTCTAGCCAACTTCAAGTTTACTACTGGCAACGTAAATTCAACCTCACCCTCTTTTCGGAATGTCCAACTTTTGTGGTCTCGCAAATGAGGTACCTCTGTCACCAATGGCTTCTTAATAACATCATCATTACTATTTCCAGGGCTGTTGCGGATCACTTTTATGTATTATCTAAGTTGAAATTTCTTATTTCAAAAGTTTAATCACTGCAGGTGACTGGTAACAGATTAGATTATTCGCGACGCTCTTGAGAGTACATAAGGCCGTAGCCGATGGCGTATGATCTTCACTCAGACAGCGGCCAAGCCGATTTCGAACCCTTGTGATAGTTACCTTTTGTGGCTGAGTGTCTTCAGCACTCGCCCACAAAGTTCGGTGAAGTTGTAAAGGCCTTTCCGGTCAACACGATTATATAGATTAGTAAAATAACGTTCGATCTTACTACCGACGTGTTTCCGCACGCTGACGGTCGCGTGTGACTGTCGCTTAAATGGCCTAAAGTATTTCTCTCTTAAAATTACGAATATATTATCGCAATGAAATAAATAAATATAAAAAAACAATATTGTCTAATTGTAAGGTAAAATTGTCTTAACTTATAAAGAGTAAAAAAAAAAGTATCAAACAGATTGTGCAATAGCTTTATGTACTTAAGTATTCTTAAACTTTACTGTTAATATAGTGTTCTGCTTTTTGATAAATGAATATAACGCTTTAAAGGACATATTAACTTCTTACTCTAAATCATGCTTTAAAAAAGTTAAATTAAAAGCTAAATATAAATGAATTTAATGTTGAACAAAATTAGGGAGTTTCTCAATTTAGATACTGTACGAATACGCCCCCCACGGCATAACTTTACGTCATCAATCATAACAGGCACATTTCCAATAATACAAAATTGATCGAGCCACCATGAAACAATAGTGATCTGCCATGTTGACTATTTATTAATTACGAACTTGTGTGCGGAGCGCCGTCTACAAAATGCAACTTTAAAGATAATAAAAGTTTACAGATATGACAATTGTTTGAACATAGAATTAATATTACATATTATTATTCACCATTGTATTCTAAATTATTTTTTATATTCATTATTTATATTTAGAAGATAAAAATTATTTCCAAAGTTTATATAATTGATATCACTAAAGCTCATCAATAGCTACCGAATAAAATAAAGAAAAATGATTTATGAACAAGAGAGAGCTATTTTATCCTTGTTTATTTATATAGTTACAAATGTTTATATTTGATTACGAGTTATATTAAGCGTACAATTTATATGTATAGAACAATCACCTTACCCTTAACCAAATAACTGCTTAACCGATTTTAATGTAGTTTTCGAATTAATAGTATAAATAAACCGAGGCGTTCCTCGGATATGTTTTAGCTCTTTCTCATGAGGTTTAAGTAGTCATGATAAAATCATTTCACGTAAACGAAATGAAGGTCGTTAAATAATTGTGAACAACTTTCAATAGTTGCAAATATATTTTCAAAATACATAATGGTAAGCACATAGTACGCTAAACACTTCACAGCTAATACTCAATATGTGTTCTCAGATTCAATAAACAGGTTTTGTAGTAATTTAGGAGTAGTCGTTTTTTATGATTAGACGGTCTGTATTTCTCTTCATACTTAATCTATGATCAGAGTTGCGTGTGCGCACATGCGGGCCCGACAACTGTTTATCAGTATCCATCTCTTGCCAATGGACAATTGGTAAAAAAGGCCCTCGACAGTAAATTTAACGGTAAATTGCTAAAACTGTTAATTTTGATTCGTGCGTGGACGCGTTTACGATTTCATTTAAAAGATTGCTCTTTCCGTAAAATGCGGGTTATTGGATTTTCATTGTTTACTGTTTTTTTATTAACGTCGTTTATGACCATGGCGGTGTATTAACTTTAATTTTAATTTTTTTATTATTTTTCATTTAAGAGTTATTTATTTAATACAAAATAATAACTTTTAGTGGAACACAAAGTGGAACAATAAAAAAGGATTATTATTTTTACGAAGGTTCTGTTATAATATACTACTTATTTATATTAACACTAGCTGTGTGCCCGCGGCTGCGCCCTCGTTTCATATATTCTTCACAGCGATTAAATTTTTATACGCAACCCTAATTTTTTTTATTACTAAGATAAAGTAAAAATATTTTCATAAATTCAAGCACTTGCCCGTAAAACTGTGTTTTGAATCGGATTTATTCATTTTTTAAGAGTTTTTTTTTATGCGGCACTCTAATTATTTTGGAAAATTAAAAGTACCCTAAGTTATCCCGAGTAACTGCAGCTATCTACCAAAAAAAGTCCCGTCAAAATCCGTCCCCCCCAGAGATTACCCGGAACAAACAGACAGACAGACAAAAAATTCAATATTATCTATGTATTTAGTTTAAAAAAAAATTACATTACAAAACAGACACTTCAATTTTATTTATTAGATATAATATAATGTATTATCTACATTTATTTTTAAATATAGCTAAAATAAAATTCGTATTGGTATATTTAAAGAAGAAGCTTTAAATTACAATGCAAATTATTTTATAAAAGATGATTTGAGAGTGAAAGCCTAAAAACCAAACCAAAAATTATTATCAATCAATTATATCAAAATACAATTAAACAACCATCAATATACAATGATGTCATCTCAATTCAACCCTAACCATGTGGACCGTACAAATTAGAGACAGGATAAATAAAAAAAGGAATTCAATAACCCTCCAGTGGGCACCGGCAATATCAATGACGTTTAACCCTAAACATAATGGACTCGAATCGAAACTACCTCGGGGACACCGGGGCCTGTGTTGTGCGTCGCGTTAAATTGCCGCGTATTTTTTGCAATAAAATTGCTCCCTTGCTTTAAAACGTTGGGGTCTTTCACGCTCCGGGCAGTTAAGGGTTAAGGCGCCCTCTATTGAGTCCCATGTAAGTAAAGATTACACTCGAACGATATTTTCGGTTAGCTGTTTACAGAATGTGGTTACATTTTTTTAAGCCTCTTCATGCCTATGCTTCAGTCGAGAGTGTACCTTTTTACACGCTTTATATTTAGCTATTAACTCGTATGTATCTATTTATGTAATGGAATCTTCGAATTAAATTCCAATTGTCTTTAAAATGTTGGATAAAATTGAAACTTAGCACCCTTATGAATGACTTTTGATAATATAAAAAGTTTTGTCCTATTATCCTGATCAGGATATTTTGACTGACCTAGCAATAAAAATGATACAAGTATCGTCATCTACGGAAAATATGTTGACGCGACAACATAATTTTATAAACGCGTTAATGTTGATTTTATCTCCTTGAGCACTAACCTGGCGTTTACGCCAGCTTTCCATTGTTTTCCTATTGTCTCATTTTTATGGGTAATCGACATATTAAAAAGGTTATGATTAAAAAAAATGCAAGAAATCAAATGTTAATAAAAAAACTGATTTTAGGAAATGTAAGCGTGTTTTTAAAGTTTTATTTACTATCATTTATTATTATATGACCAGGGCTTAAACAGACAGGATCAAATTCAATTCATTGATTCTTTTTTAATCTAAATCATTTATCCATATGGAAACCGCAAATAACTAGAAATAAACATCAAAGCTCAAAAACCGTTTCGCAAACCTATTAACCCTTGCAATACCACTGTATATATCCCGTCTGTCGAACCGGCGTGTCGTCTAAACGACCCCATAATTGATAAGTAAGGAAAAGAAGAGTACCGCCTTATACATATTTATGAGATCCCGAAAATTGTAACGGGACCATGCGAACAGGAGCACTTGCGCCCATAGCAGCCGTCTCATTATGTTTTTACAGTTCCTTTGTTATTGCTCCTTTGATCTCTCTGTTGTAGGAGAAATCGTTGGGATTTTCCTTTTTAGTCCACATGATTTTGCCCAACTTGAGGGTTAAATGTTCTACGATAATTGTGAATGTAAGTATAATCTTTTAGATATCAACTTTATAGTTTTTAAAGTATCAATTATATACACATAATTTACGCTTATTCAGACTGCGTTTGTTTAAATTAAATTCATAAATAATGTTCTTAATGTGTTATGTAATGTATAGGTAACCCAGTTTATAAATAGTTATATAGCAGAAAAGTAAATTCAATTGTTGGTACAGGTGAATGGCCCAGGATGGTAAACACAACAAGCCTAGAGGTACTGGTTTTTGGCACACCTATTGGTATTATGTGATAGATTTTTAAAATTTTAGGTTAGTAGCTACCCAGGCGAGCATTATTAGAAAATGCCCTACAACCATGCAATGGTTTTCCTAAGATGTTTTCCTTCACAGAAAGGCTGATTTTATAGTTGGTCAGCTGGGCTCGAACCCGCGTTCATTGACGCGGAATTCGCCCGCACAACCAACTGCGCCAAAATCACTTTAACCTCCTTCACCTCAAAAGATCATGCATTATTATTTTAAAGAATCACATTTTACTATTAATTTACTTTACTATCATTATTACCTGTCAACTATTAATATTTACGTTATATGTTACTTATGTTGATACGTAATAACATTTTCCATATTTTTCTTGCACAATAGAAAACGAATTCAAGGGATAAATATAAAAGACCTTGAACACGCTCGACTCAAATAGCATCAAACTGACACAAAACGGTGTTTATAAGCGTCGGAGTCAACGATGCGCGCACAGTATCAACAATAATAAACAGTAAGTTTATGAATAAACTCCGCGACAAAGCGCACTCACATCTCTCTTTAGGGCAATAATCTAATGCTGAGCGTTTTATAAATTCTCTTATACTGTTATAATCTACAGTCGTTCTGAATGTGGTAAATGAACGTGCCGTCTCCCCACGTGGGGCCATCGAGATACGTCGCGCAGTTTTATACGATGTTAAAACTTTTTTCGTAATGGTTTTGCTGTATACTTTATAACATAGATTATACTACATCGAGATAAATATATTTTAATTTTTTATGTACATTTTTATATATTATGATACAAAAAGGTAATCATTAATTTGTATTATTTTCCGAACTTAATATTCAATCTTATAAGTTAAAATTGAGATCAAATCAACAATATATCGGTTTTTCTAACACTGATCTGACACTTTATAGACAAAAAGGATTGCAATTTCAGTAAATAAAAACAGATTGAGGTTACATTATAACCGGCCGTATATTATTATTACACCATATAAAAGGTAGATAGAGAGAGCGAGAGATAGAGAACTGGTGCAGTACCTATGCAGATATCGCAAAAACTACTGGACAGATTTCGATCATTTTTATTACTTTTACTTCTTACGTTTAAAAAAACTATTAAAATATATTATTTAAGATAAGATAAAGAACGCATACGAAGTCGCGGGTATTACCTAGTTTTAATATGCTTTTTTATTCAAAATGTAAAATATTATTTTTCACAAAAAAATTGAAGAAAAAAAACATACACATTTAAACATGTTTATATAATATCTTAATAGGTAGTTTATTTGATTTAATAATATCACATGAAAATATGCACGTTATATAGGTAGGTACTATATTAAATTATTTAAATAAAATTTGTCTAATTTAAATGATTCAATACCTTCATAGTCGAACAACAATTAAATCTTAAAATTAACATAGAATCATTTCCCACAGAAGCGATACTATATTCGTTTCATTTGTAATAATAGCAAACGTTCGTTCTATTACAAAGTTTAATGAATGAAATCATAATCAATTTATGTATGAGACAACAAGGCTCTAGCACATGCGGTACTGCTAACACCATAATTATCAGCTTCCGGCCGTTTGTACTGGATCGTGACGTTTTTAAGCGTATAGCGTATATGATGTTTGATGATTTGTTATAATAGAATCAAGGTGGTTTCTATATGCGGGTATATTGTAAACACATTTTATAAATAATAAAAATTTAGTATGAAGAAAAGTCACGTGGCCTTTCTATGCGGGTATTATTTTGTGAACACCTTTTGATACCTTATCGGGTTCACTCAGTCAGTGACCGGTGGAAAATTCTATCGAAGCACGCACTTGTTAAACTGAATTCAGTTTATATGTATTTTCTAATTGTTAGTGCTTGATTTGGTAACGCTGTAAATGAATACCGGATAAATTCATATAGTTAACTATATGTTTTTTTTTGTTATGAATAAAATTACTTGTTTAAATAATATCAAATACAATTAACGATCAATATTTGGATATTTGGAAATACTGAGTTTAAAATCTGTGAAACTAGCGTAGGTATGTTTGGACACGTTTATTCTCATGGCCTGTTCTCACCTCATTTGGGGTTGGCGCAGTATGTTTTCCTTCTTTCATACATCCCCATCAGTCGTCATCTCTTCATTTACTACTTTTTTCATATTATTCTTCAAATACTCCATGTATATTTTGGCCTTCCTTTACTTCTCCATCCTGTCACATTCATATCCACATGCGCTTCCTCTCTACTCATGAATTTTTCATACCGTTATACTAAATTACCCATAACGGGAAACTAAATTATGCGAACTAAATTAGTTCACAGTTTGATATATACTTAAAACTATTTTAACCTATAATACAATTAAAAACTATATTTTTAATACTTGTCCACGATATTCAATTATTTAAAAAAAATATAAATTACAGTAAAACATGTAAATTAAAACTAAGTATTCACTAACTGACTTGTTTGTTACGAGCGATATTACATGCAGTCATTGATAAAAATAGTTCATTACTTGTTACAGCTATTCCGTGAAAACGTGTTTTATATCTGCGTCGCTGTTCATTCATAAGCTTCTTTTTAATAATACTACTATAGATTATATAACAGTTAGAAAGAACAAATTTATATTAAATGTTTTATCCCCTTAGTGACAAGTATCAGATAATAGTTTACTAACGATTAAATAAAATACAGGTAAATAGTAACATACTAAGCCTTGACTGGTTTTCAAAATTGAGGTGACGAATTTTGTCTGTTTTACAATAAAAAATAATACAATTTAATTTTTGTTTAATTAACCCTTTGAGCACCTTCCTGGCGTTTACGCCAGCTTTCCATTGTTTTCCTATTGTCTTTCTATTGTTTTATTTTTATGGGTACTCGACACATTAAACATGTATTTTGTAAAAATACGCTATTAAAAATTTGTAACTAATGTTTTTATGATACAAAAACGAAGTAATACCAAAGACTATTTTATATGGGATTGGAAATATTATAAATATTTTTATTGTATTCGATATTCAGTTATGCAATTCTATAAAGAATGTAGAATAACTTAATATTATCGTATCTTTAGGATACAATAAATATTCTCGTAGTCATAAGGTATTATTAAATTATTAAGATACGTGTAGACATTTTAAAATGATGACGAATCGATGATGGCACAGTTGGTAATGAGGCCGGAATCCGCCGTCAACGAACACGGGTTCGAGTACACCTATACAACTATAAAAATCAGCCTGATCTTTCGTTGAAGGAAAACATCGCGAGGAATCTATAGCATAGTGATAGGACAATTTCTAATAATGCCCGCCTGGGTAGCAACCACCCTCGAGTTTGAAAACCTGTCGCCAATTATCAATAGATGTGTTCCGGCAGGATCATTTGAGAATGATTAGGCTTAGTATGTTTGCTATCCTGGACTTATCGCCCCTCAACATCATATGAGATTGCGGTCAAAGCACCAGAGCTTAAACAACATAAAAACAAAAAAAAATGAATGATAAACAAAATACAATAATAATAATATCATTGTTTACTGCATTTATCACTGTCCTTTCTATATGTTCATAGGTTTTGATAAGACTACATAAAGTGCGAACTGAAAAACGTTTGTCGTTGTTCCAGATCATTAAACAAAGAGAACATGTGTCTTCGAGCTTATCGTATAGAGGAGGGGCAGACAGACCGGCGCGAATGTCTCTCACACTACTGTTAACTTGTAATTTCATATTATGCGATATTGTTTACAAATTACATCATCGATAACGCTACATGTAAAATAAAAGTTATTCGGTAAATGGCTGGTGACTACCGTATACTTGTGAAATACTCAACATAATGATTTTTTTTTTATGACAAAAGGCAGCAAATAGGCAAAGGTTTATACCGATGGAAAATATTACCGTCGACTATGGACAACTGTAGTATCTAATTCCTGTTGCGTTGTCGACCTTGGAGAGCGTTTTCTAGTCCCTTTTGAAGAGACCCGTGTCATAAGCCTGAGAGGAAATCGCGCTTGGTAATTCAACAAAAAAAGGCGCGTCGCATTTGGGTATTAGCAAATATATCCAAGACTACCTAGAGAACTTAGCCGTGGCAGTTGTAGGCAGGCATTATGACGGTGACTGTAGATAGATTCCCATCTATCTCGAGCTATATTAGATAAAGTGAAATCGTTTTGCCGTCTTAGAAATAAAAAAAACACCTAATTTTACAGAATTAAATTTTCTTTTTAACGAATTACAATTAGTGCACTGTCCTCGCAACGATGTATTCCGATCTGAAATATTTCGTTCATAACACGCAGTAATAGAAGAAATAGCAATCTATTTTCTTTGAGATTGCAGTGACTATTTTAAGTCAAGTGAACTTTCATGCCTGTTCACCAAAAAATCATTTTCTTGGACGCATCTATTTATCAGAATGAAATCAAATTTAACTTATTAAAAATATTATATATATGTATATATTCTTAATAGTGAAGTTTGTAATTCCTCGCAAGTAAATCTAAGAAGACTGCCTCATTAACAGGCAGATTTGTTTATTTTAGAAGTTACTGTTTGGTGGAAATATGTGGAAGGAATCGATGTTGATAGGAGCAAACGGAACTTACTTTTATTAGTAATCTTCAATCTAGCTGGTTCAGAGTTAACTTTCCACCTCACTTTACTTAATGATTGTTCTAAATTCTCGTAATTTAGTAATATAATCGGATAATTAATGTACACTTTTAAATATTATTACGAGAGGCAGCGGCGGCGGTTGCGTGTTGGTGTATACATATATGGTGGGCGTATAGACAATATAGACAAGAAATAGCTAATATATATGATAATAGATGGCGTTAACACTGTTTATTTTTTCTTTTTTTAACTTTTATCTATAAAATTGCTCCTTTGTAAATCCAGCGAAGTTTGGTATGCTATTTTATTATCATACAAAACATAAGCTGTCACTGTAACATTTATTATAATAAGCATTACATTGACTCAATTCATGATGGTCCATGATGGTTTATCTTGACAACATAATTATGATTTAAAAAAATTACACACAGGAATTATTTTTTTATGTTTTTAGTATATCTCATTTTTTATTTAGAATAATGTTTGTAGATAGTATACTTGAAATTAATATATAATTAGCTAGTAAATTATCATTCAATAATGAAATAGTAACTATCATACCTTTTTTTTTTTTTTTTTTTTTTTTTTTTTTTTTTTTTTTTTTTTTTTTTTTTTTTTTTTTTTTTTTTTTTTTTTTTTTTTTTTTTTTTTTTTTTTTTTTTTTTTTTTTTTTTTTTTTTTTTTTTTTTTTTTTGACGAGGGGAAATGCATTTACGCACTACCCTTATCTATTGTATTTGCGGGATCAGAGTCCCCCAAATACAATAGATAAGAGGGCACGGAGTGACGAGCTCCGTGCCAGTGTGTGGGACTCACCCGGGCGTGAGGCGCTCCGGAAATACCCACTAAAAACCCCCCGGAGCCGTCCGCTGCATTTGGGATGGAGGCGACACGGGGTAACTTTCGCAAGCACCGCGTCGCCCCCTGCAGCGAACCCACCAGGCCCGTCGGTGCAATGGCCCAATGGGGATGGAGGAGAAAAGTTCCCCTCCACCACTTAGCCCGCCTCTTGAGGAGAGGCATGACCAAAGGTCAGACATCCAGGGGGCGGTATAAATACCCACCCCCCCCATAGAAAAAAAAAAAAAAAAAAAAAAAAAAAAAAAAAAAAAAAAAAAAAAAAAAAAAAAAAAAAAAAAAAAAAAAAAAAAAAAAAAAAAAAAAAAACCCGGCCGCGCTATGTACGGAGAAAAACTCCGCGCATAGCGCGCCCGTCTCCCTCTGGGCCTCTTACGCCTCCGAGGATCCGCCCCCGGATCCTCTTCACGGGCCCTCTCGGCCGCCTCCTTCTGCGACATTATCTGTTCGCAAAAGGAGGCAACCACCTCCCAGACCTCCTCGCTGCCGACCATGGCCTTAACGACCGTCGGCAGCGAGAGGTCTGACCCAACCGCCGCCACCACTGCCCGGCGCGGCTCCTCCCATACGGCGCACTCCGCAAAAGTGTGGTGCGCCGTATCTTCCGCCGCACCACAGTGGTGGCACACCGCCGACGGCTCCCTTCTAGCTATCTTGTGCAGATACCACCCGAAGCAGCCATGCCCGGATAGTATCTGCACAAGCCAGTAACTATCATACCTATATTTTTAAATCAAATAACGGTATTATGTATTTTTTTAAGTTATCGCGTTCCATATTTAAAATCAGTTAATTTTAACGGGTTTTTACGCGTTAACTTAAACCCGAAACGTCGGGATAGGAAGAAAAACCAAAGGTAACGCGTAAAAACCCGTTAAAATTAACTGATTTTAACGGTATTATATTATATACTTTTAATTTTTTTATAAACAAGTCATTTTAGCTATTTATACCGAGCTTTGCGTTGATCTCTTGACAATCAAAAATATACTATTTTTTATAAATAGATTCCTTATTACAGAACTCTTAAAAATTAAAATGGATTCCAGCACTTGTTAAATTTTAAAAATCCAAACGAGACGACGCTCACATGTCGCTTAGTCTGAGATTAATGCCATTAAAATAATTCGCATATGTAAATAATAAAGTTGTCGTAGCACAGGAAGTTGAGACGTGTCATATGGCGGGATCGTTGACCTTAATCATACCGGCTAAGGGTTCTAGACTTTAATTAATGCATGCTTCTACTATTTATACTTTAGCTATTGATGGATACTTGATTTTTGATACTACTCATATTTTTGATACTTGATAAAGTGTGAACCTTTTTTTTCTTATTTAAAGTTTTGTAGGTAGTGCATTAAGAAATTCTATCTTAGGAATTACATAAAAAATAATTGTACCTAGATTTTAATTTGGAATCTGAAAAGAAGATGAATAAACTTAGGATATTTATTTGCATCCAAACAATCAATCTTCATTATTTTTTTTAATAAAGTCTGTTTTGAATCATTCAGTTTTTGAAACTATTTCGATAATTAAAAATGAAAAAAAAAAAAACATTGAAGGAATACTTGAATTTTTTTTAATATGCTACGAATGTGTTAAACAGCCATACGATCCACCTGAAGGCAGTCGCCGTCACATGCGCGTTACAGACTCTTATTATTTATTTCATAACTATTCCTTCAATCAATTAGGTAAAATATTTAAAAACTAAGTAATACAAGTACCTACAATAACAACAATATTGTAACTTTACAATAAGCAAGTTTACAAAAAATACCAAACAAGTATTTTTTAAATCATAATAATAACATAACATAACATAAGCTCACGCATATTATTCCCGAAGGGTTAGGCAAAGGTGAAATAGCTAACTACACCACCCACATTTCGCCGAGCTTAGGTTCCGTTGCAGATGTGACAGGGGGCGAGCGTGTCGCCATATCGGGCACAAATTCCAAACTCCGGGATGATACTGAGTAGAAAAACCCAATACCACTTGACCCCGACCCGGGGATCGAACCTGAGACCTAAGAACGGCAGTCGCACCCTGATACAACTGCGCCACCGAGTCAAATCATAATCATACGCATAAAACATCTTTTACATAAAAATAACAGAAAAGTAATGTCTTAATATACAAAAAATAAACATGTGTATATTTATGTGTGAATTATATAAGCAAGTGAGTATCTTTCCCAGTAGTCAGTTGTTTTAAAGGAACTCGTAATTCGAAAATTAGATCTTCTGCTAAATAAAATTGGCCCCTGTTAAACAGTCGTTTATCTCGCCGCACGATGCTGCAACTTTTTTTCTCAACATTCTGTTAAATCGCCTTTAATTTGCGGCGGTCAACGAGTATCCTCTCGCGGAGCTGTAAAAAGACGAAATTGTTTCTCTCTAATGTCACATCTAGATGCAAATTGTTTCGACCCCCGGTATTTATTTTAACTCTAATGCTCCCGCCGGTAAATACCGCAAGGGTTGCCCTTTCAAGCGCTTTGTACACTTGTTAAAAGTTATTTTATTTTTTCTCTTCAGGAATAGAATAACATCGGTAATTATTTGTCAAGTCTTCGTCGCGTCAAAGAAAGTGATCTTTGGAACAAAATTTGATTCCATAGTATAATAAATAATAATGTAAAATTAACGGTCTATTTTTGCGTATAGGTACTTCTAAGAATATTTAAATATGAAAATAATCAAAGAATCTTATTTTATTTCAGCCTTGTTTAGAACACTGAATAGTTATATTACTTAAAAATCTCTCTACGGCCCCCCAAAATTAGATAAACCAATGAGCAAATTATTAATGTACCTATGTAAAAATGATGATATTTCTGGTATATTTGCATTTAGTTTCTGCCTGTTACTAGTTGATATTCACTTATTTCACGAGACGTAAATCAAAGGTTTTACCTATAGATAAATAATGTATTTATAGGTAGAGCTATTTTTAAAGGTATTCTAAGTTTATTTTCGTCACAAAATCAACTATGTACAAATTGTCATTTAAATAGAGACTTTTAAAGAAACATACATCTCTAAATATTCACGTGTCTAAATATTCGAATAATATAATGCTGAATAAGTATTTTATATAATAACAAACTCTTTGTCATTTTTATCAACAGCCTTATCTACTTTGTTTTTTTTTTTGTTCCATTTATTTCTTTTTAAGAAAAAGGCAAAAGGGACTTGCCACTTGCCACTAGTAAATCATGCAGCTAAGTTAGACGTTAGAAACACTATCAATAAATGAATGGCGGTAACAAAATGGTGGCCTTCTGTTACGACCACAACGGAAATGATTGGGACATTTCAGAATTCACACTCAGTGTCATATTTTCACTTCACTACACTTGCGCATCATAACTACACTATAATAATAATATATAGCCAAATACTGCAAAATAATAAATTCAAAATAAGGACGACAACATGACAGACCAAAATCGCGCCAAGCAACCCGTATCTACTTTGTATTATTTAATGTAGGTAATGTGAAACGTAGTTGTTTATTTTAAAGGCAGATAGAGTATTATGAATAAAAAAATTAAAAATAAATTAATAAAGTCTTTTTAGAGTAATCCGTAAGACGTTTTCTGATATGTAAAGTACCTATGTAACCAAACAGTTAAATATAAAGAACAGAATATATTTTGTTATCATGCATCGCAATTTGTGACAGCGCTAACATCGCTTCAAAGGCAAAGGGGTTGTTCGAATAAAATTTTAACTGTGAATTAAAAGTAAACATTAAGTAGGTACGGGGGGGGGATTACTGGGTAGTTCTGTAAAACGCCTCTCGTAAGCGAAGACCAAATGATTTTTGAGAGCGAACTACCTGCTTTTGTTTAAGCTTTTGGCCCCGTGTCGGGCTATGAAGTGTGCACAATTTTATCTGAACATAGTATAAAAAATCAAAATGTTTTCCTGGGGGTTTTCTGTCTTTTTACCCGCTAAATGATTAAACAACATAACAGTGGATACGGTCTTCACCCTAAATATAGGTATGTATACCTATATTTTTTTTGAAACAACTTGCCAAGAAATAACTTTTTTATGGTTCAAGTAGGTTAAATTTGAGGAAATATACAGAAAATATGTACAAGAGATTTAGATTATTCAAAAATTCTAGCGGATTCTTAAAATATTTTAATGTTCTACAGCCAACTTAAAGTATAGTTTCTCTCTGGACCCAGTTCTAAACGCAGACAAAATCACGGACAGAAGCTAGTCTCAATATATTTGATTACAATACCTCACAATTTATTTACAAATATAATTTTTATGTAAAAAATACAAAAGGAATTACAAAAAAGTTGATAACACCAATAGTTAATCAATGAAATACTATATGGAATAAAATGTATCGTTAGGAAAAGCTGATAAATTACAAAGTATTAAATACGTTAAACTTTCGTCACACAGGCCCAATGAGTGTCTGAAGAAAGCCCTTAAGCCCAATAATGTAGTCAGTTCGAAAAAAAATTACGAATATGGTAAATCTTGATATCGTTAATCTTGATGGATAAAGAGACAGTCCGTTAATTGATAAACGAATATCATTATTTTAAGTTTAAGCTAAATTAGCACGATATGGCGCCAATAACAGACAAGTTAAGAGGCGGTCGTTTGTCCTGGTATGGACATGTGATGCGCAGGGAGAAAGAGAATGTTGTAAGAAAGGTATTGGATATGAATGTGGACGGTTACATGGGAAGGGGAAGACCAAAGAAAAGATGGATGGACTGTGTGAAAGATGATATGTTTAGAAAAGGAGTGAATGCGGAGATGACTACAAATAGAGAGGAATGGAAGAGGAAGACATGTTGCGCCGACCCCAAATAAAAATGGGAAAAGGGTAGGGACATGATGATGATGATGAAGCTAAATTAGCACGATAGGTACGGTGCTACTTCATGTGCTAGTACACAGCTCATACCTAAATACTACACACAAGGTACATAGGTTATATAAAGTAATTTTTTTTTACAAAATTGATAGGTTTAGCCTGAAAAAATTCCACGGAATTTGCATGCAGGTAAAAGTTAAGGCTGCGGTTAGGTTATTGTGACAGTTGGCGGGTTTCTTTCACTTTCTTCTTTGCCCGTCACTGTCCTATCCCATCCTTCTTTCTCTTTTATTGGGGGCAGCGGTATAATCTCTTGCCCCTGGACTGTTGACCGCTGGTCATGCCTCTCCTTGGAGAGGTGGGCGAAGAGGTGGGTGGGGAGAGAGCCTGTGGGTCAGGCATCGGCATTCTCCCCCCCATCCCCAACGGGCTAAGTTATGGCCGTGGCCCTGTTGGGTCTGCCGCAGGGGACGACGCGGTGCCTGCGAGAGCCATCCCGTATCGTCCCCATCCCAAATGCGGCGGACGGCCCCGGGGGGTTTAGTGTGTATTTCCGGACGCTTCACGTCCGGGTGAGTCCCACACTGGTGCGGAGACGTCCCTCCGCACCCCCTTACCCATTGCATTGGGGGACTTCAGTCTTACTAATGCAATGGGTAAGGGTAGTGGGTAAATGCATTTCCCTCGTCAAAAAAAAATAAAGCGCTGTGAAGATTTAGGTAAAGGTTCCTTAGGTCAACAGCGTTAGTCGTATCATTAAAAAAAGAATTAACTAAATAATTAATTTCAAAAAATTTGTTTACTATGCTAATTTCACATTTGCCAGAATAAAATGTCCCACTCTTTTTTAGTCAGATCCTGTTGAGTAATAAAAAAAATTACTCTTATGTGAGTGATTTTTTTTTAATTTAGCGTGTTTAGTAGCCATACTGTTAATGTTTTGTATTAATTAACTCGCTATAATTAAAGTGGTGTGCGAAACGCTCGCCTGACCGGGTGAATTTGCTTCGTGTGATACGGACACTGTGTTCTCCGATAGACACAGTGTTTCTAAAGTAAATGTAAATTATTGTTAATTCGCTAAATTATAATAATAATATAGAAATAATAGGAATCCCAATTGCTTATATCTCTTTTTAATACATTATTTTTCACATTATACAACTTTGTATATGTATTAAACATTTAAATAAAGCCATATTCGTTGTTATTTTGATATGAAATTTTTGTGAAACTGTTAATTAATTTTAATAATAAATATTTCGCGTTTAACATACAGAGGGGAAAAACATTTCACGAAAACACCTGTGTGTCGAACTGCACAACAGTTGGAAAACGTAGCGTGCGTTCTTCAAAACAGTGGGAGTTAATAAGCTTTTTGTCTTTACGGGCGCGTACAAAATTGCTCTGTGTTTCTGACACTCATTTTTGAGTGGCCGTTTGTGTGTAAATGACCTTTGATCTCTTGAATTGTAAAGGGTATTAAAATGTGCGAAGGATTGCGCAGGAGGCCGTATAATAGGCATCCTATTGCCGGTAATTATTTTGTATAATATATGGTTTTTTTTTTAAATGTTTATAAGGAAATTATAATAAAATCGTTTCGCTAAAGATTACAATAATAAGTCTAATTCATGAAAAAATAATTTAACAGTATTATAGGCTAAGCGCTTTGACTTGGTTTTACGGACATTTATCTTGAAAGCGAATTCAAGACACGCGCTACATATTGACTAGGAGTTTCTACATTCGCAGGCACCTGTGTCCATACACTATTAAAAAAATACAGCAAACGATCACCATTTTATTAAGAAAATTGTAGTTATAACATCATTTTTTAAATAATATAGCAAATTATAAATTAATATACCCAGACATTTTAACAGGTATTTAATTTTTTTGTGACTTACCTTTGAATATCTTGAAACGATGATGGCGTCCAACGGCCGTGGGTTCGAGCCCACCTATGTGATTCTAAAATCACGCTGAGTGTTCGGTGAAGAAAAACATCATGGAGAAACCATATCATGGTGGTAAAGTATTTTCTCCTAATGCCCGCCTGGGTAGCTACCACCCCTCAAGTTTGAAAACCTCTCGCTAAACATCAATAAGTGTATTCCGGCAGCATCGCTTGAGAACCAGAACCTATGTACTTAGCGTGGTTACCATTCTGGACCACATCGTCACTTAACATCAGCTGAGATTGTGGTCCTATACAGCATTAAAAATATAAACTTGTATTTATAAACTTTTTAAAACCATATAACATATTTCACATACTTAGGCGAAATTAAAAAAAGCCTATAAATAAATAGGCAAAATTAAATGAACAACTCAAAACCTTATTTTTCTTCTTTGTCAACGGATTCTCTTTATATTTTTACGTTTATTTGCTATTGATAAGCTTTAGTGTCATCGATTAAAAATATTGGAAACTGTATTAACGCGTCGAATTTAAATTATAGGGTGGATCAAAAAGAATAAGTAAGATTTGATAAGTTAGCTAATTTATTATCTAAATGACATATTTTAATCAAAGGACCGATACCTAATTATTATGACACAAATTTTCATATCTCATAATAATTGTTTCGAAACTCACAACCTACCGACCGACCGAACCGCGCTTCGAAATCGAGGGGATGATCAAAATAATTGGATTTACCCGGCGAGATTATGCCCTGGATTATTTTACACTGAGTACCTAGTAAAAATATTCCACATCTCCCTTGTTTTATATTGAAACATCTTATTCAGTAAATTTTAAAGTCGAAAGTGGCTTGATAATGTTTCAAAAGGGAATTTCATTTTGTCCCGAATAAAAATATCCCATACGACGGCTTTGCTTTATCATTGCGAAGCGGAGGTGTAATTAGTTTTCGCAAAGCAAGTTTCTGGATCCTTATTCTGATAAAAATATAGTTAATAAACACTTACGTTAAGGTCGATTTAACTCAAGTAATAACTCATTGTAATTTTGTAAATTAATCTATATTTATAATTATAGGTACGATTTAAATTCTTCTTAAGATAAACTAGTTAAACTTGTTCTTATCCTGCTCTTGAAGAAATTCGAATTGTGATAAATGTAATAATATATATATATCTACATATATATACATATAATACCATCAACTGATGGTATTGTTGTATCTAATACGTGTTAGCTTCTTTTAAATTCATATGCTCATTTTAGGCGAATATTGGCCGTTGCCCAGATATTTTCAATACTGATTAAAAATAATTTACCACCTGTCATAAATTATGATTAATTTTAAATTGATTTTTGTAATAACTTTTGATTTCTTGATTTATTTTATAAATTTAAATCTGTAAGTAGTACAAGCTCGATTTCCGGCAATGTGAAAAGATTATGTTTCGGAACACTGGAGGTAGTCATGATTGAGCTCTAGTAGGAGTTATAGTGTGGTTCTAGTAAAAAAATGAAGTGAACTTAGTTGATTAGAGAAGGTTTTCTGGACTTTCAATATAAAAAAACGGTTAACATATAGTTACTTGTCACCAGATTATCTACTTGACATAAATCCGCGATGAGCGATTCTCGGTAGGAGAAAAACTTATCAATTCGCATTACAAATGCTTTGACGCCAACTGTCGAAATTCTATAGTATGTCAAGTATACGATGACGTTTACAAAGCAGCCTATCGTATGTTTTCATTATGAATAAACGACATGAAACTGTACATAATTGTTGCTCGGAGCGACAATAGATGTTAAAATCAGACAAATATTATGTGTTAAATGTTAGGTCATGTTTATAATTTCAATTAAGAAATTATATAATTCAAACATTAAAAAAACAGTTTCTCCAAAGCTTCGAGTTTTCACTTCTGTCGGAAGTCCCCATGGCTGCCTAGTTATTTTTCTAAAGTATCAGATCAATATTACCGATCAGTCAGAAAACCGATTTATACTTGGTTTGATCTTAATGTTCAGCATTAAGATTCGATATTGTAACCGTCGGTTAATGAGGACTGCAGAATACGGCCACAGAGGCGCCAGGGCCGGATTAGCGAGGCGTATTCGACTCGTTTTGGGGGACCCCCGGCTCGGGCGCTGACTGTGAAAAATTGAACCGTTCATTGTTTTAAATGTCGGTACGTGACGACCTCGGGCCCTCTCGCGGGTTTAATTCGCCCGGCGCCATTTGCCGTTTGAGGGATAATAATTGTCTCTCATATTTCGAAGAATATTTTTTTATGGATGCTATGACCGGCTATTTTACCTACTTACATTTTGTTGTTATTTTGTAGGTATGATGTATGTATGGTTTTTTTCTCCCGGAGATCGAAATTCGTGAATAATAATTATTAAAAGTCGATTGAAAGAAGGAAAATGTCCTGAACTATTTTATCTTTGTCTATATTGATAGCAGCATTAAAATTCATATGCTTATTTATATTAATATTGCGCATTGCTAAGATATTAAATAATTTGTTAATAGTAGAGTATAACTTGTTGATTTTAACGAAAATCTGCATCATCTACGCATGGTATTAACTAAGATTAGTACACTCCATAATACTCCGTGGATCTCGTAAAGTTGACTGAGGAATAAACCGCGGGATGGGTAACAGCATCCTCTGCGTATCACGTACGTAACAACTACGATTATGGAATTCCCCCCCCCCGTCTATAGGGAGACCTACATCCAGCATTGGATTTTTTCGATCGAATCAATCAGAATAATAAATAATTTAAAATATGATCAATTGTACTTATTTTTATTATATGCTTTGATTTTTCGTATGTAATGCATCTTGTTAATTTAAGTCTGTCGATTTCCGACGATGTGAATAAATTATGTTTCGGAATATAAGATACCACTAGTGCTTGAAATCCGAAAGGATTTGGCGTGGCTGTAGAAAAGTGTCTGCGTCTGTAATGACAACTGTGACTAACAATGAAGTATATTTGGATACAGACTGTTTCCTGAATATTCTATATGAAAAGGAGATTACAATAAGACAGGTGTAATATTGTATTAAAAATGTTTGGAAACGTAGTTTTACAATTAGTATCAAAAATTTTATACAAGTTGTGCTAGTGTCTTTACTCTTATAGATAAGATTTTCTATTGTTTTCACTTATTGCCAGGTTTATACTAACATATTAAATGGTTACGGGAAACTATTGCAAGAAATTCCGTCGATGTTCACAAATTTTAAAAATAATTTTTATTACCTACATCGTTGATTAAAAAATATATACATAATTTCAGTAGGTAATCGACAGACAGACAGGACAAGGTACCTTCTCTTATCTACACTAATCTATACCAATAAATAAAATTGAAGTGTCTGTTTGTAAAGTCAAAATTAAATTTGTTTTACTTAATAGATATAAATGTATATACGATGACACCTATATCAAAATAACAATTTTTCAAATTTTTGTCTGTCTGTCCGTTTTTCGGGGTCATCTCCGGAACGGGTGAACGTATTTTGACCGGACTTTTTTTTCGTAGATAGCTGAAATTACTCCGGGTAACTTATGGTGCTTTTAATCTTCAAAAATAATTAGTGTTCCTTGTAAAAAAATAAAACTCATATTTTTTTTTTTATAAAATTCGATTCATTCTATAGTATTACGGGTAAGTGCGTAAATTTATGAGAAATACGTTTACTTTATCTTATTACAAAAATATACGCAATGATGAATATATGAAACGCGGGCGCAGCCGCGGCTACCCAGCTAATAATATTTGAGGATAATGGATTAAAAAATTTGGTTCATTTAAATTCTATCGATTGAGCTTTTTTCCTTTATACTAAGTTCAATAGTGCTCATAAAATAATCTACGATATCTGTTGAATAAACATAATGCAGTCACTTCCTAAATCTTACAGGTACTCGTGTAGGTAGTATTTCTTTTTTATTATAGTAGACACCTTTACTAAGTAGGCCGATAGACATAAGGAAAGAGGTATTCCTTTTTTGTACGCGATTGCACCAATTATCGGATCTATTTTTTTTATTTTTAGTACTAAATAGATATCAAATTTATTAATAACGACTAAAGCGCAATCTACAGAATACTAAATATAAAATCATTGTCTGTATGAAATATACAAAATAAAAAAAAAATATGTTTCATTTTATCTGTAAAGGCAACTAACTACCTACTTTTATTTTAATTTAGGTATGTATTTCATTTAATATTTATTACTTAACCTCTTGAGCGCTAACCTGGCGTTAATGCCAGCTTTCCATTGTTTTCCTATTATCTTCCTGTTGTCTCATTTTTAAGGTTAATCGACATATTAATCGTGAACTGAGTGAGCGCCTTACAAGAGTTTTTTAGACATATATAATATTCCCATACTTAAATAATAATAGATGTAAAGTTTAATATATTTGGTACGAACCATGTATTATTAAGTATGTGATGTTTAAAAAGAATTTACCCAATTCATCGACGTACATAATATCGATGTCTCGATATAATTTTTGTTATATGATTGTTTAATATTCAAATATAACTTTACTGTGTGTGATCCATCTTTTTCTCCGTGAAAATTCCTCACGTATAAATGCATCGGTCGGTAGTACAATAAAATCCATCACGAATCATATTATTGTGTTACCTATACAAAGTGATTGTCACTCGAGGCACATGGCGGCGCTAGAGACGCCGGGGGGCTGGGCCTATCACACCACGCCCACAGCACACTCTAATAAACGATAAGGTCGAAATCAGTATGGATATTCTAGAGATTTTCGGCTTTACTGGACAGAAAGTCGTTCGAACTGGCACCGAGTGTATGCTCGCCTTAAAACATACTCGCGACCCGCGCCGGTCGCACGCTCCGCGACATTCCATATTCGAAAGCGTATTTCGACTATTCCAATTTAACTATTAGTTAGTATTTCCAAAAAGTTTTCAACTCGTGTTCTGTTATGAATCGGACGCTTTAATATTATAATACATTCCGTTGACAATGGAAGTAAGTGCGATGCCGCCTATGCCTTTGGACTTTTCAATGGTGAGGAATGGAAACGATTCCCCTGGTGGTTCTCTGCGGGAGGGATCGCCGAGGTCGGTTTCAAACAGCGCCTTTCGCGTGGTCACGCCGAAAGGTAAGTTCTATTTTGTAACAATAAATACGCGTAATAGATATATTGGCTATTGGTCGTTGTTGCCAATACTTTTTTCATGTTTACGTTTTTCCGATAAATTACAATATTTATCATTTGTAATCCGCTAAAATATTTCTATGACTTATGATTTAAACAGTTTAAAATGTTCTTATTAGAATCCATTTAACGCGCAAAGCCATATAACTTTTAGTAGATAATATTTGTGATATTCAGTTACTTATTTGAAATCCAATAGACGTGTTGATAGTATCACCAATTAATATGTCGATTACCCATAAAAATGAGACAATGGGAAGACATTAGGAAAACAATGAAAAGCTGGCGTATACGCCAAGTTAGTGCTTAAGGGGTTAAATGTAATATAAAGTTTTAGTTTTATATAAAGGACCATGATTTTTGGTCAATTCTTTTTAAAAAAAATTTTTACTTTCACCAGTGTTTTATGTCTTTCAACATATTTATTCAAAAGACTGTGAATTACTATGCGCATTAAAAATAGATATTTACCTATTAAATTAAAATACTAATATGGTGCCTTTTGGTTTTCCTTAAATCGTAATACCGATTGAATTATGAATATAATTTACAATTGTGGTTTATTAAATAATTATTATTTATTTATATTAAACAGTTATAAATATATATATAGTGATTTATTATTGAATACAAAAAAGTTTTTTAATGTACAATAGGTATCAAGATTTTTTTAAATTGAAAAATATTGTTTTCTGTCAAAATTTAATTTTAAGAATAAAAGATTGTCTAGGAAATCTTACCTACCTATAGATACATTCAGTTGTTCAGTTTCCATTACAAAAAAAAAAACACTAAAAATAGAACAACCTAAAATAATGAGATTTACCTACTACTGTAGACATTTTTGTTTTAGATTAATTGGGTACTATTAGAAAATCATGTAATTATTATAACAGTTGTTGCTACGTGATAAAAAAATATGTCGGATTGGATTGCGACCACCACACACAAGTTGTATTATCAATTATATATAAGGCCTGTGAATTTTACCTATTCATTCAGTTGTCAAACGGGATATTAAGATTTATGTCAGGCAAATTGTAAGAAAGCCGGTCATAATGACTTACTGTACATTGTCGCGTATTGGGATTAGATGTCCAAAGGCTCACACGGAGTGATGTGACAGCGGTTACTGTCGATAGATCGTCGATGTTTCGATGGTCACTTTTGTATTTTGATTGTTCTATGGATACCTATCTCCGGGTATTTTTTCATACCACTGCTAAACCATCCTACGATCCGGCTGATTGTAAACGGTCACCGTAGCCTGTGGACGCCTGCAACACCAGAGGTATCACCCGCGCGTTGCCAACATACTTACCAAATACAGTCACCTTGGCTTGCCGATAAAAAAATGTATTAAAAAATATAATATTAGGTACGCGGAAAAAAAAAAAATTATACATTTTTTTATTAGGTAGTTAAAAATAAAGTAACACAATTTTTACTGTAGGTAAATGAAATTAAGTATCAAATTAAAAGTCTTACAAAATTTGTTTGTTACACTTTCCATCTTTTATTATTTTTCCGTGTTCGTATTTATTTAGCCTTATGCAATTGTGTAAATAAACATCACTAGGAAAACTACTAAACAGAAGGGTATTACCTAAACTTTTTCATAGATTACAACAATAATATCAAAGTTATTTAAAGTCAACGAAAGCCGCTATTATAAATTACTATATAGATACTTATTAAATTAAAAAAAAACTAGTACAGGCGGAATAAATTTAGCAGGGAATATTCCGGGTTGAATATTGGAGTAAAATCATCCCGGGCAGAGGAATAAGTACATTGAAAGACTCGTCCCATTTTAAAATATAACTGTATTTATAAAGCCAGTAATCTAGTTCATATCGCGCTATTTGTAGGAGGCCTTTTGTGATTATTTCCAGTTTTTTTCGATTGTACTATTTTGTAGAACTTCTTATATAATAATAATTTATAAATATTCATGTATTGCGAGGGAACATTGTTATGGTGGCAAGTTCATTTTTATGTCGACTATTGTTTTCATAACTTTTTTCTATAATTTCATATTCTCAGAAAAAAAATCCAATTTGCAAGATATTTTGTTGAGCAACCCCAGAAAAGTTTCAACTATCAAGAGTTTCATCAATAGCTCCAATTTATCGTGGGAGGATTCGAATTTTAATCCTTGGACACGGTGTCCGATCACAATACCATTAAATCATTAAGGGTGATTACTATATTTGGAACATAATTACATGGTATATTTAAAAATGGTGGAAAATAAGGAAATATTTGTTTACACTAAATTACATTACAAGTTGACAGTATTATGATTCCGCCGGATTCCGCGTCAATGGACACGGGTCCACCTATCCAACTCTAAAATCGGCCTCAGATTTCGGTGAAGGAAAACAGCGTGACAACCATAGCATCGTGGCAGGAAATTTTCTATCAATGCCTGCCTGGGTAGCTACCATCCTCAAGTTTGAAAACCTGTCGCCTAATACCAATAGCTGTTTTCCGGCAGTATCACTTGAGAACCAGTATCTCTAAGCTTAGTATGTTTACCATCCTGAACCAAATCGTCACTTAACATCAGGTGAGACAGTGATCAAATCACTAAGCTTATACCATGTAAAAAAAAAAAACCTTATGACTATTTATCGTGAATTTATACATTCGACCTAACATATATACGTTATAATGTACAGAATTATTACATTACTAAAGTTCCGATTGGTCAAAGGAGAATTAACCATCGCTACTGAACAAAAAATAGAGCGAAGAATATTGGAGTATCGGTCTATGCTTTTGAAAGATTAACACATCATACTCCATTGCTCTTAAGCCCTTTGATTATCATCGTTCTTTTTATCCGAAATCCTAATTCTTCTCTATTGCGTTTAATTTCGTTTGCAGACGTTTTTATTACTTATGTACCGGACTTTATATTAATTACAGTGATCAGATTCAAGAATTGAGCAATAGGAAATAAATCGCTTAGGAGCGTCGAATGGCTTTTAACACAATCTAGTTAAGAAGATACGCGGTCGGCAATAAATTTGAACAACAAGTATCTATTTCAGAAAACGCGAAAGAGACTACTGCAGCTCGTGCTCATAGTACCTGAGCAAATTAGACGAATTTAACATCGAAAACTGGACCGATTTTAATTTTTATTCCAGTTATCAAATAAGAAAGATTTTGCCTCTATGTTTTATTTTATTTTTTTGGTAAAATTTGAATGACGGGCGTTTTTAAACAACGGTAAAACCAGTCATTTTTTGTTATTTTTCAATGCTTTTAATAAATTATATCCCAATGAAATATAATAATCAATTTATGAAAAACTATCATTTGGCCGTGGTGTATATATTCATATATTAAGCATGTCGTATATATATAATATTTACCCTGTAATGTCATTCATTACCCGGGGAGGAAACAGGCGAATACATTTATATAGAACTAGCTGTGTCCTCGCGGTTGTGCCCGCGTTTCATTTATTCTTCACAGCATTTTTTTTATACTAAACCCTATTTATTTTTAGTACTAAGATAAAGTAAAAATATTTCTCATAAATTCAAGCACTTGCCCGTAAAATTGTGACTTTTATTCAATTTTTTATGAGTTTTAATTTTTTACACGGTAGCCTAATTCTATCTTCGAAAATTAAAAGTACCCTAAGTTACCCGGAGTAACTTCAGCTATCTACCAAAAAAGTCTCCTCAAAATCCGTCCAGCCGTTCCGAAGATTACCCGGAGGAAACAGACAGACAGACAAAAAAATTTTAAAAATTGTATCTTTGAGATTGGTATCGTATATACATTCATATTTATTTAGTAAAAAAAATAATTTTGACATTACAAACAGGCACTTCACTTTTATTTATTATTATAGATAAACGTCGCTCGCATTTCGTTTTAAATATCTAAGTGGTAGCTACTGTGGTAGAATAAATATAGAGATAGCATGTATATAAAAAACTCTGGGATAGCTTATCTTTATCGTCAGAACACATCATCGAAACACAAAAAAAAACCAAAAAGTCCTCACGCTTTTTATCAAACCTTTGTTACCTAAATTTACCTTCGAAAAATGTACTTTAATAAATATACCTATATTATATATAATATTATCTAAAAGAATCTATAAAAACTAATAGGACATAATGCTTTAGTAGGTATAAAATGTAAGTGAAAGGATAAATGTAAGAACACTCTCGAATAATTAACCCGTCACCAGAACACAAAAAGGACAAAAAGTCCCCACGCGACACATTGCTCCGGGCTCACTCGAGACAATAACACCATAACACTAATCCGGCAGCCCCTTCACGCGCCTTGCCACGCGGCAAGCCTCTGCGGCCCTTCACGAGCGTTATTTAACGCAATCGTAGAATTACAACGCTTACAGCCGGATTACAAGTTGAAATTCCGACCGACCGGTTACGAATTACGCAAAAAGTTTTTGACATGAGAATCACGAGTAATGATTTTATTATTGTACACGCTATGTCTGTGTTTCCAATCACTTATAGATCGTTCTCTATGTTAATGTCACATGTACTAATAACTGGTCACAGAAGTAAAATTAAAAAAAGGAAAGGACAAGTAAAAGGAGTTTTTGGACGTTTATCGGCCTTCTCCAATACCCAAATAGAATAAAGAGTTTTTTTAAATTTTGATTTTGAATTGAATTGTTCTCATGCTGTAAGTGAAATATATTTACAGAGCTCTGTAGGTGTATAAAGAGAAATTGCCGGATGGTCGAAATTATAGATATATGTTTATTTACCTTTATTTTCTGATTTTTTTTATTATTATAAAACTAAAACTCGCCTGTAGCCTAGCTACTAAATTTAAAAAAGAAGAAAATCGGTTGATAAATAAAGGAGAAAAATGTCTCAAAATGTTTGTCTTTGCTTATTTATAAGCTAGTTTTTGACTATACAGATACGTCATATAAAATGACAAGATGGTCAAGAGCGTTAACAGTAAGTACGCCTGAAAAAGGTGTGCTAGCTTTCAAATACAATTATCGGAAGATTCTAATAAATTTAGTACCTATAGTCTGTAAAATTAAACTTGATTAAAATTACAGCTCTCAAATGGGACTAGTGCTGAGGAATTATCGATGAAAAGAATGGTTAAAAGTATTTTATGTTATTAGTATTAGACTGGGCCAAAATGAGAATAAAATTTTAGACATAATTTGAATACACATTAATTGAGTATCTTCAATGTCATTAGAACCGCTGGGAACAGTCCTAGAGATTAATTATCAATACATTATCACATATGAAATCAAAGCGGACATCGAGTTCTAAATCCTTGTCATAATTTGGTATAGTTGATCATCTTTTTCTTTGCTGATTCTAATAACAATAACTCTATCACTTTCAGCAAGTAGGTCTCATGCTTGTGGCCACGTTAATAAAGGTTCGTTGATGTTCGCGTTTGAAATATTCATATAAACGAACCACAAACTCAAGAGATTCACTACTTAGAACAGCTTTTCTGAACTTTTTCGGCACTTTAGCACTTTAAAATAACAATAAAATACCAACAAAACAACGTAACTACAAAAACAAAACAAATACAAAATATTAACAAACCAAAGTTGCCAATATAGAAAAGCCGAGTGCATGGAATTTTTTTGGAAAGGAAAAAGTATTTTTTGATATACAAAATAACCATATGTATTTGTACAAAATGATAGGAATTGTAGCACAAAATTTGAAAATGGCAACTAGAGTTGTAATTAACTGGAGAACGTAGTTCAAGAGCCGACACCCGTTTTACTACGTGCTATATAAAAACACAGACTGTAAAGTAGTACTGAAATAATATTTAATTCAAACGACTTACATCTATCGATTTGACCCATCTCTACCATTTGTACAACATAACGTAACCTTGTAAGAACGTCGTAGATTATTATTATTTATAATGAATTGCTGTAGTTTTAAAATTTATTTTATATAGTATGTTGATTTATATATGAAGCACCATATTAAAAAAAACTATTTACTTGCCAAATATGAATGAGTTTTCAGGTGGTAATATAAATCAAGCACCAGACGTTCCAGCAGAATTATGTAGCTCTTTCAACAGATACTGTCATTTTAATCAAACTATATTTTACAGACTATATGTTTTAGCGACAAATCTTCAACTTGAGAGTCATAGCTAACGATAAGGGTGCTATAAAATGTCAATTTTGGAAAACTGATAAGCCTTTTACTTATCATAGCTAAATATCTTTCTATATTTTATTTACTTTATTGAAATTACTTTGTACTTTCAACCGAATCATTTCTTTCCATAGCCAATGCAGTTAATTTTTTGCTTTACCGAAACTGTAAATGACACTTTCCAAAACGTCAATACACCTATTCTAAATTATACATCAAAGGGAATACAGCTATTACATGAATTTGAATAAATTGACGGAAGCATATTCAAATGCTGCCAAGTATGATCTACCAAGGTTGTTAATCTATCTGCAACATTTTAAATCTAATTATAGTATCTCTAATTGAGTATATTTGCGTACATATTTCTAAGAATAGAAGCTTCTATAATACTCTTAAAGAAATCCTATCATCTCCTTTCTCTCTAGTAAGTTATAGTTAACTAACCATTCCGGATCAAAAGTTTTACAAACAAAACGGTTCACAGTACAATTGTCCTTGTCGTAACTTAAAACTATGTACTATTTACTCTAGCTAGTGTTCTTTACTTCATGCAATCTGCTTCTTGAACCATAGCACGAACGAACACTTCGGAGGCCTGCTAAACAAATGAAGATCAGGGCAAATTTCGCAGAACACGAGTTCGTACTATTTGGGTCCACTTACGCTTTGTGATTTAAGCACTCATGCTAAAGTTTGGTGATGCCTTCGGGTCAGCAGGGTTTGATCAGTTAAAAATAACAAATTTAGATCCTTCCGTGATCAATGTGTTTTATAATGTAACCCTTTTTACCATAATTTCTAGTGAAGTTATTTTTCCTATACTAATATAAAAAAGATACATTTGATATATATTTTTTTTACTTTTAGGTATTTTAATATGAACGTATGAGTTAGATACTATTGTTAACAGATTTTAATAAAACTATACCTACAGTTCAACAAGCCATGAATAAGAGGCGGAATTCTCCAGACAAATCTCTCGGAGAGATCACGGAAAAACAATTAATATCTGATAGGGTATAAGCCGGATTGGTAATAATTTTTCCGTTCGTAGCCGAGACATCTGATCCCGGGCATAATCGGATTTGGCTGATCGAACACCGGTCGTTATTGAGTTTGCCATTACTTTCGATACGGCATACAACATTCAAGAGACATTGATTTTAATGAGATTGCGTAGTTTTCTTCTTTTTTTTTTTTTAAAACCATTCTTTGATGAAATCTGAATTAAGATATGTAGTACAGTATATCTATCTCGCTTACTCTTTGATGTAATTATATTGGTGCAAGTACAGTTTTCTATAATGAGGATCTATAAGAAACTTTTTAGAATCAGGCAGCATATAAAATGTATAAATTAGGTTAATTTTTTACCTGTCAAGTTTTTGTTCGAAAAAAAAATATGTTAAAGAAAATTGTACACTCTAAGTATAGACCATATATGAATTATGTAACGAATTTAATTGACCAAAACCATCACATTATGTTCAGATGGTCTATTGTGTACAGAATTCAAGTGCGAAGTGAGAACAATAGCAATAAACTATTATCTTTGATTGCACCAAAAATCAGTGACGTAACGATATATAATACGTTCAAATCTAATCGCTACCGAATGATGTTTTTCAGCTGAATTTGTCAAAGCATCTATCTATACGTATGATAATTCCACAAGAACAATTTGACTTGTTTCCTTAGTAACTGCTTTTTTATCATAACATTCAGGACAGTATTAAATTAATTAATTTGAAAAACTTAGTCAATATAAGAAGAGATTAATTTTAATCGTGCTATATGTTATACATATATATTATAATACTTTATAGTTAATCGTTAATTTTTACTGTATTTTTTTTTTCGAACTATGAAGTTGTATTTTAGTACTGGAAGGAAAGTGATCCGGTGTCATAGTTATTGTATCAACTTCATTCAGAACATATTTCTATGGTTTTTTTTTCATAGTATTAATAGGTACCTAATATTACAAAATATGCTTATACTTCAAAGAGGTCAATACTTAACTAAAGAATAAATATAATAAATATATATAATAGTTCTCAAAAGCGACCAACTAACTGGCAGATTGACATATATACATAATAGATGCCTTTTACAATATTATATATAGCCATTAATACGTGAAGCAAATATGGTGTAACTATTTTTACGAAAATTACGCGGACGGAGCAGTAAAAAATTTGCCAGAGTTAAAGTTTTTATGAAAATAGGATGCTGATAGTTAATATTTTTATATAATATACATATAACCCCTTGAGCACTAACCTGGCGTTTACGCCAGCTTTCCATTGTTTTCCTATTGTCTCATTTTTATGGGTAATCGACATATTAAAAATACATAAAATTAATTAAAAAAAATCACTACACCAACTACCATACGTTTGACACACACACAAACGTAGATAGAGAGATTTGTATCTATTATTATCCTTTATATTACCAATGTATTATCAAACGTGTCATTGTCACAATTAACATTTATTACCTCATAGACAGAATATTCACTTTTCAGTAGGTTTTACTTTAAGCAATTGACAACGAAACGAAATCAAAATTGTTTGCATTATTAAATTAATTATTAGGAACACATCTATAAATGACACTAACAAATAAAACAATAACGAATTATGGTCGAATTTCGATCTCAAGCGATCACTAGTACCAACCTACCAATAAAGGTATGACTGTTTTTAGATATCTTATTAAAATATTTAAATGCTCTGCAACGTCTGTCGGCAACAGTGTGTACCTACTCAAGTTAATAATACCTTTATTCATTTTTTTGGTTACAATAGAAAGGTAGATAGATATAGGACAAAACAGTTATACGAGTGCCCCCTGATTTCTAAGCTCCGTGTGCGGCGTCGATCCGTCATCCCCGATGGAAATCTAATTTGCGCAGCATTCGGCACTGTACGACTGCTATAAATGAATTACCCACGACACTACTACAGTCCTCGCTAATATTATACTCGCCTGTCGATTTATTTCTACTATTGTTCTTTACTCTATTTTCTCTATTAACAGAGCTAGTGTACACTCAGTGGTCTAAATTGTTGAAAATCATACAAAAGAAACAGTTTTTAAAAAATTCTCTTAACAGTTAATTTTTAAATTAGTTAGAACTAAAATCAACAAAAAAGCGAACTTTAACTAAACTGTTCACCGCTGCGCTCGAAGATGTCTTCAAGAATCTAAATTGAAAAGGACTTCGCATCAACATAAACGAAGAGTACATAACACACCTCCGCTTTGCCAATGATGTAGTAGTTTTGGCTAAGACCGCAGAAGACCTAAGTACGATGCCGATGTACGAAGACTTTAGTAGAGCCTCCGAACGAGCTGGTCTTAAAATACACATGGAGAAGACAAAAATGTCTAATGTCATGTCTATTGTCCATTTTGTGTTAATTCCTATAAAAATCGGTGACTCTACACTCGAAGTTATTGACAGTTATATATACCTGAGACAAACTGTCCAGTTAGGTAGATCCAACTTTGAAAAAAACCGGCGAATCCAACTCGACTGGTTCCTGTTTGGGAAGCTACGCAGAATATTCTCCTCCGAGATACCGCAGTGTCTCAAGACAAAAGTCTTCGACCAGTGTGAGTAGGCAATGATAGGTAGAGTAGAGTAGGTAAGTGATGACTTATGGCACTGAGACGTGGTCACTTACAATAGGCTATATTAGGAAGTTCAGAGTTACCCAAAGGACAGGGCTTTGCTCGGAGTTTCTCTGCGTAATCGAATCATAAATGAGGAGATTCGCAGAAGAACTAAAGTATCCGACATTGGGTAGAGAATTACCAAACTGAAGTGGCAATGGGCTGGCCCCATTTCTCGTAGAACCGATGGCCGATGGGACCAACGGGTTCTCCAATGGCTACCACGTACTGGAAGACGCAGCGTAGGTAGACCCCCCACAAGGTGGACCGACGACCTGGTGAAGGTCCCGGGAGTCCGCTCGATGCGGATTGCGCAAGATCGGTCGTCGTGGAGATTTTTGGGGGAGACCTATGGGGGGTTTAATGGATGGATGGATATAAATAAAATGATCATTACAAACAAACGAGTAGGATTGAGTCTCCAAAACGAGTAGGTACACAAAATTAAGTCAAAGCTTTACTGTTCCTCTCATTAGGTTTAATTAAACCTTTTCAGATACATATCAACTGTTAACAAAGTTAATAAATACTGACAAACACTTTCTCTTGCGGACAGAAAGTGACAGCTGTCAATCTTTTCCATGCGTAAGTAGCGAAGTAACATCAAACAAACTATTTACGATGGATTCCTTGAAACTCAATACGAAAAAAATACATAATTTTATTAAAATAATTAAAACAGTAAATTGGAATGGTTCTGTTATTTGATAAATGTTCGTTTATTTCTAATGCCAAGTAATGCATTATATTAGCAGTCGATGTAGATCCACATATAATATTTTTTATGGATTAAGAAAGTCAAAATCTGGATGTTTGTCTATTTATGTCTATTTATTTATAGATTCCTTTTTAAAATATGGATTTTAAAACTTACAATTTTCAGATGCAATTTTTGATATTGATTTAAGTCGATATAAAATTACCAATAAAACGACGATATTTTACAAGACTTCATACATATTCGTAAAGATTAAACAATATTATATATACAGTGAATTTTTGGTATGAGATAGAAAAAAAAAAATTGTCACAGCATAAATTGCACAGTTTCTAAAAAACCTTTATAATATTCAAATCGCTGTTACTGGTCCTGTAAAAAATAACACGTTATATATTGCTAATTAAGAATTAAAATACATTTGTAATAAATATATACGATAAGGAATAGTTACAGGAAATATGTATAATAATGTAGACCAAAGGGTCAAGAATGGAGAATATATTAAATTCAAACAGGAGAAATGCATTTAAATTAAAATATAAGGAAATCTGAATAAACCATTTACATAATGATTCCATTATATATTTTGTTAACACAATTATTTCCACATCGGATTTTCCTTTTGACGCATATTATGATTTTCAAATAAGGCACCGTATAATTAATTCGTTATGCAATTAACGAAATAATTAAAAGAGTGGTAAATTTTTACAAACTGAAAACATTTAAATAATTTAATAATAAATGTTGACAATTAACTATAAAAAATAACAGTTACATACATTATTGGGAAACAAAAAATGACGTAAATATAATTATTTAAATATATATGCGTGTTTTATAGTAAGATTTGTCCTGTAAACATAATGTTACCACTTTTTAGGTAATTAAGAATGTGAAAATGTTTTAGTTAAATTATATAATATTTGACAAATAACCTACCTGAAAAAAAATTGGTCATAAATAACCGTATTACAGAAGCCAGAGCTTAAATTTATTCAGATTATTTCAGTCCATAATGCTAACATGTATAACAAATTCAAATTGGAGTTTGTTTAATGGATTTTTAGTAAATTCGATTGTTACGCTTTCTCGCCTTAGTAACTCAAGCTATCATTATGAAATTTCGCAGGATGTCACTAGTATTGGATCGCAGAATTGATTAACAAAACATAAACGGAGCCGAATCCGCAGGTAAAAGAAAATATATTTACAAATAGTTCGTTAAATAACAACAAAAAAATACATTTAGAGTCAGTTGAGAAACAGTACCTTTAGGCTTCGTTTGTTTACCATTCTGAACCACATTGTCACTTAACATCAGGTGAGATTGTAGTCAAGGCACTGAGCCGATAACGTGTGAATTATTTTTGTATTTTATTTATATTACATTTTATTTTCGGCATCTAGTTGTGATTAGTGATGATCTAGTCGAACTAATGATATTGTGATCTAAGAACATCCCACGTCTTGCTATCTGCTAGGAGTTGATCCTCATTTCTTAGAGTATAAATGTAAATGGAAAGCGCGGTTCTAGACGAGGTATTTAAGGGAAACACATCTGTGTGTCTGCTTCGGTGGCGCAATTGTATTACGGTACGACTGCCGTTCTGAGGTCTCAGGTTCGATCTCCGGGTCGGTTCAAGTTGTATTGGGTTTTTCTACTCAGTATCATCCCGGAGTTGGAATTTGAGCCCGATATGGCGACAGGCTCGCCCCCTGTCACATCTGGGACGGAACTAAGCTCGGCGAAATGTGAGCGGTGTAGTTTCGCTATTTCACCTCTGCCTAACCCTTCGGGGATAACAGGCATGAGCTTATGTTATAACATTAAAACAAATTACGTATAAAACTAGCAGTCAGAAAATGTCTAAAATGCCCCGCTTAGAGCTGTCACTGACTACCCTCATGTGTGTATGGCGTGATGATATGTATGTAAAATAATAACAGTAAGATTTAAATTATCGTATAGACCGAATGTGATATGAAAAAAAAAAGAAGTACATATACATATCGCTCAGCAGACGAACACATGTCGTCGTCGGATCGAGTCGCAAGAAATAAACGACAATAAAATCGCACGTCCTTGACAACATCCTACATCCGCTTCTCACAGACACTGCTTGGATGTATTCAATCATGTCGCGAGTTACAAAAAAATAAAATTAATGTATTTTATAACCAAATAAAATAACTAGACAAAGACAAAAACAGTTCAAGACAAGTCAATTCAGATTTATCATCTTTGTGTGTCAACTGAATTACTTTTTTATTTTTAATGTAAATAGCTCTTGTCGTTATTATGTCAGGAACTTATATAAATATGTGTTTATTTTGAACTCTATTTAACCCAAAGTTCCTAATAATATCATGTATTACTTCAATCACATACCTACAACATAATATTACATCGTCCTTATTTTCGTATTTAATAATTTTATACTTACAATCATTCTCTTGTGAATTAATTAAATATACAACGGTGTATTAAATAAGTATTGAAAAAGATCGTATTGTTGGTAATGTCATCTTCATTCACATTATAAACATAATATAAATACTAAAACCTGACGAGAAAATATACCTTAAAAATAATACCTTTCATTCAAGATTTAAGAAATTAATGCATTCTATGGTTCTCGAGATGTAAGATAATTGACAGTGATATGTTTAATTGTATTTTTATGTAATAAATTTAAGGATAAGGTAGGATTACTAACTTACCATGTTAGTTATCTTCCTCTCGTAGATAGAAATGTTTCAACAAACGACCAACTTTACGCCGTGGCCGTTACAATTAAAAAAAGGATCTCTCATAACTTAACCTCTTTAACCAAATTCTACTTTGTGTCACTCTGGTAGCGGCCAATCCGAGGTACGAACCCTTGTGCTAGTTACCTTTTGCGGCTGAGTGCCTTCAGCACTCGCCCGCAAAGTTCGGTGAAGCTGTAAAGGCCTCTCCGTTCAACAGCATTAGCTAGGTTAAATAAAAAAAACAAAATCTACTATAATATCGTACATGTCTGTAATCAAATACTGGTTTGCGTTGCAAGAAAATAAAGTAAAATATCAAACAGTTTTTACACACGTTGTAATTACACAATACTTTTGAGATGATGTTAGTTTTTATTAAAAAAAATCATTACAATACACAAATAATAACGGAACCAGTGTTTAATCGTCCCTCCCCCTAAACATTAAGATCATAAATAATGTTACCATTTTATTGTAAAATTAACGTTGAACTGGAAAGATTCGGGTGCCCATTAGGCAAATGGAGCACACGTGGCGGTTCGCGGCGAATTTGGCAAATCCCTACGCCGTATAAAGGAGGATTTACTGGCCGAATTCATAATTAATGGGCCTTTGAAGCGGTCGGCCCAACAAGGAGATGATTAGTTGATTGCGAACGCGATTTAGACGTAACCGTCTCACGGATGCCTGATTTTACACGTTTATTTTTTTAAGATACGAGAAATCTCGAACGACTGCACATGTAATTTTTAATGGTGTATGCAATTTACCCTTCACTATTTATTTGCGATGTTTTCTTTCACTGAAAGGTCAGGTACATTACACATTGGAAAGGTGGATTCGAACCCGCGGCCATCGTTAGGGAACCCGACTGCATTGCCAACTGCGTCATCATCACTTCCAAATGGACGATGATATTTTTTTTACACGGTATAGGCTCAGTGCTTTAACCACAATCTCACCTGATCTTAAATGACGATGTGGTCCAGGATGGTAAACAAATTAAGCCTAGGTACTGGTTCTCAAGTGATGCTGCCGGAATACACCTATTAGTATTTGACGACAGGTTTTCAAACTTGAGGGTGGTAGCTACCCAGGTGTGCATCATTAGAAAATGCCCTAGGTCCTATTAATTAATTATGAATGGCCCCTACCACCATGCTATGGCTTCCTCACGATGTTTTTTCCTTCACTGAAAGCTCAGGCCGATTCTAGAGTTGGATAGATGGGACCGAACGAATCCGGCCGCACTACCCTTTGCACCATGATCGCTTCTGACAGGGTAAGCCATTTATTTTAACGAGAAGAAATCTTCTAATGCAAGACTGCCCAGACCCTTCCGGTTGCTTGGTTCGGAATAAATTTGGGAACCGCTTCTATTCATTAAAATTCCCCAGTTGGATCTGACATGCATGCATACAGGCATTTCGCAACCAGACTTCGTTAAGGCCCAGTAAAAGGATTGTAACTGCCATGATATTGGTTTCATTTTTAAACGAATTTCGATCCTCTAGCACTGTTTGCGTCATACCATTTCTACTATGTACGTCCGTTTGATAAAACACAGTGAAGGTTAAATTATTTTACTTTCATGTACCTGAAAACTTTTATTTAATCAATGAGTGTTTCATTCACAAATGGATGTAAGCTACCTATGTGGTATTTTGACATCATCAAAGGATAACTAATCTGTGGAATCATACCGGTTGCTTAATAAATAGCCACTTAGAGGTTAGTTTAACAACCATCAGATTTATTTACGAGTATATTAAAACCAAGCCGTGTGTTGCCGGCCAAGAATATTACCACGTCATATCTTCCCGCGGGTGTTGTAAAAGACGACTAAGAGATAAAAAACCAGAGAATGGGCAGCAGCATCCTCTGAGTATCACAAACACCTACTGCGATCGCCTGCCAAGCGTGGCGATTATGGCAATGCTCCCCTCATCGAGGGAGAACTATGTCCAACAGTGGGGCGTCTTATGGTTGAATAGTTATTAAAAACCCAGTTCAGATTCACATAATCAATACAATATTATGTAGATAAACTTTATTATTACAAAATGAATATCAACAACGTTTTTGTATTGATTTTTTTAGTATTTATAGAATAGGTTTTAAGATAGTATTTTAGGTTTATATTATAAGCATTATTTATTGTAGGTCGTATAGGAATAGGTTTTATATTATAGGTATTATAGGTTTATCATATTCGAATAAATCCGACCAGACAGTACGAAATAATCATAACGGTGAAGTTTAATTGTCTAATTTCAAAGTCTATATGAGCAAACTACGCGTTAAGTGACCTAAAAGTTTCAAATCCTAACTTCATTGCAATCTTCCTGTTCAAATTGCGTTGTGAAACTGGCGGGAGACATCAAAAGTCACGCGGCATGCCTCTGTCCAATGACTTACTAAGATGAATCATAACCTCCAATTTTGATTGATTGAAAGATTCAAACTACTTCAAGCCACAGAGTAACGAAATGGTACGTTTACAGAATGGAAATATCACTGAAAAGGGAAGCGATTATTGATAAGAAATTTCTCGAATCCTCATTTAAACCAATAAAAATAATTAGTATAAACTTAAATAACTTTGCTTGAATAGGATGTAAATGAGTGGTTCAAAAAGTATGATTCGTATTTCTGATTAGTACATACTTAAATTTGACGGTTGCCAACGGTTTTTGTTGATAAGCTTCAATTAATGTTTTCCTTAATGTAACCATGCGAATTTAACACATTTAGGTTATGCCGTAAGCTGTACAATGAATATATGCCGAAATAATATAACGATATTTATTTTATGATATTTTTGACAGTCAGTCTGTAAAATTCTAGTAAAGATACCTTAGAATTTCTGTAACGTCTCTAAAACCTTAAGCCTTATTTATTGAAAAGATTGATATTCCATTCGATTTATTTTGATCTAGTATTATTTCACTTGATTTAAATAATTGTATAGATATATAATAAAATTCATTCATAAAACTACATTCAATAACTCAATTCATTACATTTAATTTATATTATTTTTTTATTTAATTAAATTTTACAGGTTTGGTTGACATAATTTAATTCCCTGAAACATTTTACTATTTATTCATGATACTTGTGGTAATTCTGCTGACTAAGAGGAAATCATCAGATTTCATAACGTAAACAAATTAATAAACGGAACAAGTAGGCACCACTTGCCCTACCTGTAAACTGTTTAATGGAGTTCTAAGAAAAGTACAGTTAGTGTTTATTTCTTTGAAAGTTTATAGTTTTATTTAAAAATAAAAAAACAGACGTACAATTGTACCCAATTGATATATATGCCCCGAGAAAACATTCAATCTCGCACAATTAACACCTCTTAACCCGTTCAGTCGTTCGCACGATAATCAACCGAACGCTTCCAGTATAGTCTACAATTTAATTCTTTGCATTATAGAAAACATTCGAAACAGTAATGTAATTTTAAAGTGTATTTTACTATTGGCTCCGCCCACGTTTCATATGCTCTTTAGATGTAAGTGAAAAATTAGATTATTTTGTTTTTATTAGCGCGGAAATGAGAAAGGGCCGATGGAATCCAAAAAATAAATAGCCTATAACCATCTACTAAAAAATCCGCGTCGAAAGATTTCATTCCGATGTGTTCAGTAGTTTTGAGGTGATGGTGCGTCAAAGGACCCTCATTTTACTTTTGTTTATAGATAAGGTACACTCTAGCTGTCTTGGCGAAATTCGTACCGCTTAAGAATAAATAAATGTTATGCTATTAGCTGAATTAAATTTAGTTTATCTTCCAACTCGCGACGAAACTTCTAGAGTCCGAGAGAGACGAAGAAGACGAAAAAAAACAAAAACCAATCATCGAAATCGATTCAAAGAAGTCGAATTCAAACTGTATGAAAAAATTAATTTTCTTAATAATTTTTTTTCGTAAGTTTTCCCCGTTGTTTTTTATTAGTTATCCTGCTATTCAGTGTAGAAACAACGCCTACAAATCAAAGATCATCAAAATCGGTTCTCTGTTTATACTTATAATAATCAGAGAAATGACTAACCCAACTTTGTTTTATATATATTTATTAGTTTAACAATGACCTAACGGATCGTTCATTAACCACCCGAGGGGGTAAAGGGGTTATGGGGTAAAGAGGCGGAGGGGGAGTTCAAGTATTTATTTATTTTTGATTATACTTTTAATTGAAGACAATTATCTGAACAATTTTACATACTTTGTAACAAAAATATAGGTAAATTTGCATGTATAAAGAAAGAGAAAGTAAGATTTTTTTCCATAGTGCTTTCTCTTAGTGTAAAAAAAAAGTTAGAAAAATAATGAAAGTTCCGTGTATTGAAAATAAATTTATTCCGTGAAATTGTGAATACGATTCTGTGAACGGCAGCACCGAAACATTATTTTTCAATGATTATTTAAAAACTGTATTAACCAGTGAAGAATATAATCAAACGTGGGCAGAGTTGCGGCACAAAGCTAGTATAATAAACTAACACTATTAATATACATTTATATAAAAAAGACAATAATTTGCCAATTATATAACATATCGCAATGTTAACGATTAGTCATACAAGGCCGTTTGTAGAGTGAATAATAGAAAAAAATATTCACACACAAACACACACTCACACACATACATACTTGTACATTGATGAACCACGATTTAATTTACGACTCAGTGGATCAATTAAACTAGCAGATGACAAACACACTGGACACGATGACTAAGTCGCATGCGTAGGAGTCGTGGATCCGTGGGAACCGTCCTAGTTCCGAATGAATTGGCACTGACTTACTCATTAGGGAACGTACCCAAATTACGTGACCCGTTTAAGGGGGCCTTCAAAATACTACGCTCAGTCACAGGAGCGGGTTAGGTTAGGTTTTTGTTACGTACAGCCGAGAAAAATTTTGCACTTTTTCGACTTATCTTTGAATGTAGCGCGTAGTGTTTAGTGCTTCTTAAGCTCACAGTTGGCCACATGAGGGTTTGTGTGTTATGGGAGAAATCGTGGATTGGTTAGATGCCGAGGCCGTTGATGAAGAGGAAATGACTAAGTCTGGAGAAACTACTGATACTACTCCACCCGTGATCAATTATGTATCCGAGTGGATTGCTGCTGGGAACATATTCATTGAAGACATGTTAGACGTATATTAATGTAAGTAAACAGAAAACCATTGTTGTTCTCGTAAATTATGTTATGGTATAATTAATATGTTTTTACATATGTTTTTCTTCATAATATTCAATTTAATAGTAATTATAAGCATGCATGCAGTCCTATGCAATAAACACCGTATTAAAAATAACGGATATGAATCAAATTATTTTCATTGGTTTCATTTTCTGCCTGCGAAATGATAAAAAATTATACTTGTCAATGCTACGTAAAATCTTTGGGGATGGGTTTGGGTGGTTTGGCGTATACTACGACTGGTCACCGAGGGGAGGGATGGGTCGAAATATCTTAAAAAATAATTCACGTAGTATGGGAACGTTCCCTTAGACTAATCCTAGACAATGTTGTTTTTAATTTTCTATTAGTTATATAAAAAGTATAAAATTTTATTATTAGTAATGGTCGAAATCCGAAAGAAAAAAAACTTAGTTTTTTGAAGTGACAAAAATGGGAGTAAAACTCGCGTCGCGATTATGGTCAGAACATTAGTATCACACGGTTTTGAATATTAAAGTACGGCTAAGAAGTGCGGGGTCGATCAAGATTTACGTAAGCAAAGATTTTTATATTTTGACTCCCTCCTCCTCCCAGCAAAAGTCAGCACAGCATGAAACCCCCCACTCTCTCCCATAGATGTCTACGTAATACTGGAATAGCCTCTTACGCAGTGAAAGAGAATGATACAAAAACAATAAATACGCTTTACTTTTTGTCTATAGACTTTTTTTTCTCATTGCCCTATATTCGTTCTTGAGGTAGCGTACACATACGTATATTTTAAGAATTGGGCACACAATTTTTTATCTCTTTCTCTGTATTCTGATATCTATCTATCCATTACTAGGAATTTGTCTTATAGATTTAAACTAAAGATTACCAAAGAAGTTTCAATTCTGACATATCTACAGTGTATACACAGTCTTTTTTATTGATAACACCTAAGCTCTTTAAAAATTACCAAACAAAAAAAAATGAATATCCATAATTAGACAGGGGGAAAAATATACTGTACTTGTTTTTATCTTTTCATATACATATCTATCCATCCATCTATTCAACCGAAAAATGTCTATTGTTGCACATACATAGGTCTCCCCCGCAGATCTTCTCCAGGTCGTCGATCCACCCACGAGAAATGAGGAGATCCACAAAAGAATCGACAGTACCTGCCCAAAAAATTGCTAATCTTAAGTGGGCTGGACACATTGCTCGTAGAACCGATGCCCCATCGGCTATATACATATAGATAGAACAAATTACTGTAGGTATAGTAAAGTTAGGGAAAAAATACTTTTCAAGAAATCATTATCAATATGCATTGTTTTTAATACAGCAACTGTAGAGTTCAAAGTCGAGCTCACTAACGTTTCCTATCGGCCAGAATACCTATATGTTATCAGTTAAATAAAAAGTAAATCTTTTCATCTGTATCTGTTTCGATTTCACTTATAAAAACTGATCTCTGTTTTATTTTATTATTTTAAAAGCCTTTTAATCAGTCTATTATTAGATCCTTAGTCCTAATTATATACCTTATAAAAAACATATTTATAACGATAACAACTTTCAGTCATTAATCTAAAACATCCATTATAAAACCGTTTAGAAATAATGACGACAATTTTAATGCACATTCTAAATTACCGATTTCAACCTTCATCTCACGTGAATATCGTGAAATAGAGGAAACGCATTGATTAAACTTCACGGACGTGAAAACGGAGGCTGTAGGCGGTGGATTAATCTTAACGTGGGAACATGACTAGTTCAATGAGTCACAAGAAGCTCCCAAGTTTATTATACCTGAGAGTTGATCTATCTTTATCATCACGCTATACAACTTGTAGTGTACGCAGCAATAATGAAGTAACATATTCAAATGTTTTACCGTTTCATCTAAAGCGGTTAATAATAAATAAAATATATAAAACTAATTATTATATTAAAACCACAACGTCCAATTGCGCTCATCACGCTTAATAAAAACGTCAAAACATTACCACCAGTTCGGGTAAACACCAGGCGAAAAGAGCCGCCAAGAAACTCGAACTTGTTTTATATATATAAATATACATACTATATACTTAAAAAAAAAACAGTTCATAATTATGATCGGTTTCAATAAAAACAAAAGTGGATATCGTTTCCAGATACCCTGTCGTTCACGTAATTGTCCACCACATAACAGCTTTTTGAAATTAAAACTTGCTTGACATAATCCTCAAATAAATAATCAATATTTCCCGTGATAGCAACAATAATAGTGTATCTATAATGTATTTTTTATTAAATACTTTCTAATAGTAATTCAATTGACGTTGACTGAATCGTAAAAAAAGTTAAATGTAATTAAATTTTGGTAAGTCATTATCTTGCGTATAATATACGTACAAGAAAAATAAGACCACATACCAGTACAAATAATAGTGCGCAAAAGGGATAGCAATACAACCGTACTATTTCATTACTATTTATATGTATCCATCAATTGCTAAATAGTATAAACGTCATCCTGGTAATCAGTTCCCATTTGTGCTGATCGGGTCCAATTCTTGTTTATTTTCCTTACTTATTTATAAATTCAGTTTACTCTTCAGTATCAAAAGGATCAAAAATAGTTCATTTGGTTCTTTTAATTGAATAATATAAACTTGTACAAACCTTATTTAACTTTTAACCATGACAAACTTTATTAAAAACAACGTCGTCTAATCAGTAACTTCCTTCATTAGTTTTATAGTTTCTAAAACATTACAAAATTAATTAATTAACATTGTTTATCGATTGAAAAAAAAAACGAACTGTTTTGCTAATAATCTGTGGTCAGGATATCGCAACCTCGCCCGACCCCGGTACCCTTAACTCCAGTGTTAAAATGAAATGATTCTTTATATTTGAAACATAAAGGGCCATTGTTGATAACGAATACTTCGTAGACTGCGTGTCACCGCCGATAATAAATTCTCGTATATTATGAATAAATTTATTTATTCTATTATATTTACATATATTTTTCAATAAAGTGAATCGTTTGTATTAAATAATATATCACTTTCATCGATTCCCGAGAAAAAAACGGTTTCTCATTATTAAAGGTTCATCATATTCGTGGAAATTTGTATTGATAAATCAAACAATGTAAAAGAATGTGGATAGTTTCTATGGAAGTCTTAATTAAGGTAAATAAGTATAGTTCATTATCGAATTTTAATTTATGTACTCAAGTTAGCTGTAGCATGATTAATACTAATTAACTTTAGGTCCTATTTATAAAACATAAGTAATGTTAGTTAGTTTTTGTTAGAATTACTAGTTTCGTTTTTGTTGAAACTTCTGAAATCTAATTGATTTTTTTTTCAAATTTATTTATAGTTTTCTCGAAAGCAACAATTTCTTTTCATCAAATAGTATGATGAACACACTTGTTTTTTTTATTTGTATGGTGGATGATCAACTTAGTTATGGACTGAAATCAATTTTTAAATGTTTCTTAGATGTCTGTATTATTGTTTATGTAAACATTTATTAATTCCTAAATATGAATATTAATAAAAAAAGAAATTCTACACATAGACAAACCTACAAAAAATAAATACAATTGATTATTTCAATTTTACTTGAAACATAGAGTTCATCTATTTAATTCGTAGAACTGCTAAAAATATCGCTTCACATCGCGACATAATCTATATGGCAATTGGTTTCCGTTCGGAAGTCTTTAGATCGTACAACATCAGTGACTTGTTGTAAGCAATAATTATAATAATGTTACTGTTACGCGATGACCACCCAAGCACACAGTAATATGACACCCGGATTATCAAAGGGAATCTTTGGAGGCGACTCTATCTTATATTAACAAATGATCTTCGTTAAAATTGTCTTTATTATTAGATTCAATTATTGATTTATCTTTTTAAATGTGTCTATCTATCCATCCATCCATTCATTCAACCGAAAGACGTCCACTGCTGGACATAGGTCTCCCCCAAAGATCTCCACGAAGACCGGTCTTGCGCCACCTGCATGTAACGGACTCCCGCGACCTTCACCAAGTCCTATCGAGCGGTTGTAATTCAGGCTTAGGAATTGTTTTTAAAATGTAAATGCACTTTTGCTTATATTTCAAGAAATATTACAGTTTCAAGGCACTACGTTTTCAGGTTTGTATTATGACTAACTATATTATGTATCTTTCTAAACAGTCCTAATTTTTTTTTCTTTTCTACAGGCTACGCACTAATAGCTAATATGTCGATTACTAGCAGTCATACTCATTTATATTATATAAATTGAAGTACCATCTCCTTTTTATTGTTAATTATCATAAATCATTTTATAAAATACATTGTAAGCTACTTAATAAAACAATTACAATAAGAACAATTAATAACTACGTAAGACGTTTCCATGGAAGCAATATTGCTTCACGTGATCCGCCTAAAGTTTTCCTTTTTCTTCAATAAATCCATGTGTATACACTATTAAATTATCTATTTACTTTTGAGTTCTCATAACACATGATTTTTTTTTTGATAATAAATCAAAAATGGTCTTCGTACATCATTATTTGAATAGTAAAATCTATTATGATAATAAAGATTTACACCCCAACGATGGGTGCAAAGTGATGATTTTTATCTTATTTCAATAAAAAAATAATAAAAAAATATATATTTCACGGCCAGCTCCATTGATTTCCCATTCAACAATAACGATTGACTGATTTGAAATATATCGCACACTAATAATACATAAACGTTCATTCAGTATGAACGTTCGGTACCATTGATGAATTACAGATGCTCTATTGTCTTATGACAACAGCCACTAATTGATGCATAGCGGTGTCCTTTTTATTTAATAGAGTACTCTCTATGTCGGTGGTATATACTCATTGGTCGATTGAATTCTTTTACTGATTGTCGATATCTGGATATTACAGTTTGATAAATGCAGGGCAAGGCGCATTAATTCAAAGAATATTATGATGTAAGAGTTACACGTATAGACACTTATGTCATTGTTAATGCATTCATAAACTTTTTTTCCAAAGGTTAATGTTAATATGGACCATGATATGCGTTTATCTAAGTATTCGTTTTTAAATATAAAAGCATTCAAACTAGGAATGTTCAACTAAAAAATATCGATATTATTTTCGATCGGATAAATCGAAACGTATCGATACTAAGCGATATATCGATATATACGATATGCTCAAATCAAGTCAACCAAAACAAATGACTAAACGTGTTATAATTATCTATTACTATAATACAACATTTTAACAAGTAGCATTTGTGCAATCTACAAAATTATTGTACATTTTTGTATGTTCAGCCAATTGATGAATGGTTAAAAAAAATCTTTTACGTATTTTTGGGATTCACGACCGGATGCTGGTATACATGAGTAGCTACCATCAAAATAAGAAATATTTTTAATTTTCTTCGATATATTATATATCGGTTGAAATATATCGATAATAATATCGATTGTATGATGTGTATCGATATCAGATAATTCAATAATATCGTGTTGATTCTAAATATATCAAGAGTATGGATCGATATTTAATTGAATATCGTTATATAGCGAATACTCCTAGTACAAACGAACCATATATTATTTTACTTTTCTTCATCATTAATTTAATGTTTATTTAATCTATATTTATTACTTATAGGCATAAACTAAATAGGAAATTATGTAACAGGACGCCTAGACTGATTGATTAAAACAGTTACAGTTAAAGAGACAGGTATTTTCACACTCACCAAAATAACTAATAAACAGTTGTAATATGTAATTAAAATGTTAAACAATAAACTAAAATACAGACCATAAAACATACACCCAATTAAAACAAATTATTCATCATTACAGCTTATTATGCTGGGTAGTAAAAATCACTGTGAAAAACAAAGACACTGTAGGTCTAAGCAAATATTTATTAGGCTCAATTTCCAGCTTTATATTTAAATTTTATTTATTTTTCTAATGAAGTTGGTGCGCTTGTTACATAGCGACAGATCTTTAACCCTATAACCTTATAACAGTCTAATACATACAAATACCTGTGATATCCCAACTCTCAAACCTTTTTCACTAAACTGTAATATAGTTTTAAAAAAAAGTACAAAATTATTTCATACACGTACATGTGAATTGTAATTGATCACTAAAATCATCAAGTTTCAGTGCATTGATAATATTAACATTGGAAGTTATGTATTTATCAAACGAATCGATTGTCAATGACACTAATTCCGTGTTAATATATCCGGCTGTGATTGATTAAAATGAAAATAGTAATTAAATTGATTTCCAAATATTTATCTATTCACGTATTATTGTAAAATGACTCTTAAATATATTCCCTTAAAATTAATAATCGAGATGCATATATTTATCAAATCAGAAATTAATAATCGACCCAGTTACTGTGATTGAGTGTGATTTCAGTATAGTGTGTTCTTTTATTATGTATAATAAATTATATGTACTTTGATTTTATGTAAATTCTTTAAAATTTCATATTAAATATCAGGTACTAATTATTAATCTTTCCTTGATAAATTAATCGTATAGTTCACAGTTAACTTAGTATATTAAACTTTATACAAACGTAATTTAACTAAATACTTTAGCTATTTAATTTAATATTTTATTAACTATTCATTATATGATATATAAATTATAATAAAATAAATGGTTTGGTACTTTTTAATTAAAAAAACTATCTTTAACGTTTATTTTTCCACATAACAAATTCTTATAATAAATATAATCAATCTATTATTCTATTTTTTATATTTAAAAATGATTTGACTTGGGACTCGGAACTTTCCTTGTAACCAGACAAATTTAAAGATATAAAACCTATTTTAAATATAACAAAAATCAAACATTTTATTTTATTTATAAATAAATACTTTTAGAAAGTTTCTATAAATTTAAAATTATTTATAATTGGTTATCACTTATATAAGTAATCACTTAACTTCAGAGGTATCGCACACTTGTTTCATATTTATTTCTCGTTAAAAATTCCAACTTCTCGTCTATTTGCGTTTACGCCGATATTCAAGCCAATCGAGTGAACAGTAAAATTCCGTGGTTTCAAATGAAGTCTCATCACGGTATCAGCATCGTAAACTCAGGAGTCATTAGAAAATGCGAACGAGCAATTTATAAGTATTCTGTAACTCAATATCTAAAATGAATTGTTATTATCTAGATGCGTTTATTGAAACATCCAAAGGCGACAAGAGTCGTAATAAAGTTAACAATAATTGAACATACATCGTTCAGCGCAATTCTCCGTTCATATTATAGGAGTGCCGGACGTGGGGTATTTGTAGAGGGCGCCACTTCAGGGCCATGGCGCCCGCCATATGACAGCTATTATGATTTGATGTACCATATTATAAAATTTTATTGGATGCTTTATTCAACAAGTTAATGAGATCGATTTGAGGAGTTTTGATTTAAATATAAAGCGTCACCTTTTAAAATACATAAAGGTTGAAAATAGAAAACTTATTTCTAGCGTTAGGTAGTTTTTACTTTTTACTCTTGCTATTCGTGAAGACTATGTATGAAAAACAACTGCATGTAGCAGAGATGCGGATGTTTTGCGTGACCAGAATGAACCTATCCATCCATTCCTATCAGGAATTAATATGTTAGAGGAAGTTTGAAAGTGGCACCAGTTATAGAAAAGATGAAAGGGAATCATTTGTTTTGGTATGGACATGTTTTTTTTTTTTTTAGTCCCGATATCTCCTCTGACGTGATCAGAGACGTTTTTACTACTAAAACATTTTTATCATATTGTGTGTGCTTTTTTTATTTCAATATTTCAGCGCATTCTTTTGCTATTTGTTAACTATAATTACCCATTAATCATTTTATTACATTTCCATACAACTGGCCATTTTGTATGGACATGTTTTGAGAAGATACGAAAAGCATGTGACGAAGAAAGTGATGAGTATGTAAGTTGAGGGATGGAGGGGGAGAGTACATCCAAAGGAAAGATGAATAAAGTGTGTTGGGGAAGATACATCCAAAGGAAAGATGAATAAAGTGTGGTGGCTGATAGAGATGTATGGAGGAAGAAGAAATACTGCGCCGAACCTAAATAACAAATTGGGAGCAGGTTGTTGATGATGATGATTCGTGAAGATAAATTAAAAGACTGTTTGCTCGAGTAAATATAAAAAAAGGAATGGCAAGGATAAGAAATGGCAATTACACATAACATTATCGGCACCAGCCAAATTTTTCATTGATATCTCTATAATTCCGGATTACACATGTAAGTAATTTTTATCACTGATAACAATCAAAGTGATTATTATGAAGACCAATTTTATTAATGAAAAAATTACTTCATGAAATCAACTCGAGACATTGAAATAACGATTCGATATATCAAGGGAGCGAATTACAGCAGAGCATCAAGAGATAAATCCCGCTTAAGTTTCGACATGATGGAATCAGCACGCGACATTTATCTTTAGGCCTAAGTTGAAAGTTGAAGCGACGACTAAATCAGCTACAAAGAAAATTTACTTAGGATAAGAATACTTAAGATTAAGAATAAATAATATTTACTTCACACATTTATTACATTTAGAAATATTCTTTGACAAAATTTAAGTAAAAGCCCAAGTAAGAATTTACATAAATAGTTGTTATTCTATTTACCAATTATATAACGTAATTACTAATTACAGGTTCGTATTAATTATTTGATTGTTAAATGTAATAGGTAATTAAAATTACATTTTCATAGATATTGAATCTAAACTCAACTTTCAATTTAACATCTCTCAATTGTAAAATAAAATAAAAGACAAAAATAAAAATAAAAATTAATGAAAATATGTATGAATATGACATGGGATAAATTGTTTATAAATTTATTACTATTTTAGTGAGAATACAGAAAGAAGTATTGCGTGGATCCAGTGACGTAATTGCAGTTTCATTTTTCATCGTGAATCTGTTAATTATCAAACCTTTCAATTTAAATTAAGCTTTTGATAGCTTTTATCTCTCGCCGAGGGTCTGTCCCTTGATCCAGTGTATAAGACAGGAAGCGATGATACAATTGCCGTTGTCAGCGTCAATTCAATGATGAGCCCGCGCCCGGACGCCGGTCATTGATTCTTGAGCGGCGTTGGCGCCATTCGGCTCGCCTTTTTGTTTTTGACCGAGTTTATGACTCATTCGATGCAACGCTACTATATAGCCTTGCCAATTTAAAAATAGTTATTATTAGAACAACAGTATATATTCTATTTATAGTTCTACAGTTAGTTAATTCATTGACCTAGTTTGAAAATTTAACATGTTGTAGAGCGAAATTTAAAGTAATTAAAAGTCGGAAGGATTCGTAATATTAATAGTGCATATTACAAATTCAAAAATTATTTAGTAAAATTATACAATTGACTAAAATTATATTAGTTAGTTATTGTGCTAACACAGACGTAGAGTAACGGTACGGAGCATGTAATGGATAAGGTACAAAGGACGACCGAACTTATCAGTCGCCTTGTGCCCACAAGTTCCGTTAGTTATGAACCGATATAATCGAATCGTGAAAAAATTGCTACAGCGGCGCGGCAACTATAATGCCGCCATAAAACCTTTTACAAATTATAAAAAGGAATATTTATCTATTTGAGCTTTACTTGTATAAATAACATTTTTGTGTTTTTAGGGTTCCGCTTAAAAAAAATTGAATAAAATCCGTTTTAATGAACAGTTCTACTGGATGGTATTTGAATTTGTGAAAAATATCTTTGCTTGATGTTAGTAGCAAAAAACTTTTGAAAAATAATAAGGGTCCCGTATAAAAAAAATTAAAAACGATATTACGCAGTGAAAAAAATATAAAAACGCAGGGGCAGTCGCGGGTATACAGCTAGTATTGAATATAAGTTATGACTTCCATACTATGTTCGTTGTACCCCGTGTACCGTGTCCGAACGTCTATTCATACTGTTATATCACCATCCACTGATATAAAATATCATTGTTAATTTTGTTTTCCTGAAGGTTAAAGTGTGCGATATATGTCGATATTCAATAAAATATCGATACATACTCTCTATATATCGAATCATACCTCTAATATCGATAGTTTTAATTTGATATAAATATGTATATCCAAAATGTACACGACCCAAGACGTGCTTCGTTTCCCAACTGGGGAGGCTCTTGACGTCGCCGCCAGCGCGATACAGTGACACTGCCCATGCATTGAGCATTACACGCACAACACTGCATACACACTCCTGCAGATAACACGCAGGTACATAGGTCCTGTAAGGAACCTTCTTTTTATATTAAATTTAAAAAAAATGTAGGGAACAGCTAGGAGACAACTCCCGAGAGAGTTTGAATACTCAGGTGACGGCCAAGCCGAGGTTCGTACCACTCTGGTAGCCCTTGTGCTAATCACCTTATTGCGGCTGAGTGCCTTCAGCACTCGCCCCCAAAGTTCGGTGAAGCTGTAAAGGCCCTTCCGGTCAACAGCATTAGCTAGGATAAAAAAAAAGTATACTATTTCTACTTTATTTTCATGCATACATACATATCATCACGCCTTTCTCCCGTGGGGGTAGGCAGAGATTACGTCCTTCCACTTGCTACAATCTTGGCATACCTCTTTCGCTTCCTCTACTTTCATGAGCGCTTTCATACATGCTCGTCGGTTATGAGTACTTTTTACCTGGCCTTTATTTAACACATGATTGATTTGGTCTAGATACATTCGCCTAGGTCGACCCTTACCAACTTGCCCATTCACCCTCGCCTTATAAATTAATTTCGTTAATCTTCTCTCATCCATCCTCTCTACATGCCCAAACCAACTAAGCATACCTTTCTCTATTTTGGTCACCACATCCTCTACCACACCACAGCGTTCCCTTATCATACTATTCCTGACTTTGTCAATCGTCTTCACTCCAGCTATACTTCTCAGACTTCTCATTTCCACTGCGTTAATCTTACTTTCATGCTTCTTCTGCCAAACCCAGCATTCACTACCATACCTAAGTGTAGGGACCAGGACTCCTCGATGCACAGCCAAACGCGCCTTTTCAGTCACTTTCTGGCTGCACATGAAGTTACGCAGGGCCCCATTCACTCTATTCCCTAACAAAACTCTTCGCTCAATATCATCGTCACACTTTCCATCTCTCGTAACCTTTGATCCCAAGTACACAAACTTTATTTTGATATACAAAAGCCACTTTTAATATAATTGAAAAAAAATTGTTTTAATTATATTTCAATAATAGATAATTATATTTTTTTTAAGACGGAGATGGGTATGGATTTGAGTTGAGAATATTTGTTCGATATATTGCATAATATCAATGCTAGATTACGATATATCATATTGAAAAGAATATCGATATTTTATTGAACGCACATCCCTATCGTGAGATCCGTAGTTTCTTTTACTTTATGTATAGCTAGAGCACATTTATGTGGAATTTACGTTAGGATAGCTAAAAAACAAAAATCGATGTCCTTACCACTTTGGTGCTCTTGCACTGTCGTGCACTCTCTCAGCTGGGTGCAATAATCGTTCGCCTCAAAAATACGTTGTCGCTGTCAAGGACCTTTCGGTTGACAGAATTTTGTCAGTTCGAAAAATAAAACTATAATTTTGACATGCAAGTGTAAAACTCTTAACAAATGAAAAAATGTAGATCTTTATTACACACACTTTGTATTTTTCCAATACCTTTTTTTGGGGTTCCAGCTAAACTGCTACTCTCCATGCGTGCCCGAAGAATGCCGCCTTCGTTGTTTTCTTCCGGAAGTTGCACAGTCAGTCAGTGCCCCAAAATACCATCTTTTCTTTTTACGGAAGTTAAAATCAAGCTACTCCGAATTTTAATTTAAATATTCTTTAAAATACTACTTTAAATAATATATTTTATGGTAATTTGTATAATATTCTACGAATAATCTGTTATAATGAACAATGTTCAAGTATTATTGACAAATTATTAAATTCATGAACAAAATTATCTAAATAATATGTTTTTATAAATTATAAAAGCTAACAATTAAAATTATAAGAAGCTAACACATAGAAGTTTCATTTGAGAAATGAATAGTCACACACTACCGGATTGACTATACTAGTAACCCAGTGGTACATTGTCGCATACACATCATTCTCCATTAGTGTTTGTTCGTCGGTCTGGCGCCACCGAATCGTTCTCTTCCTTTAAAACGTGGCACTGATTGTCCTTGCCTGTTATCGTCCTTATCCTGTTGTTCACGTGTCCGTTTTGTTACTCCCTATATAGTTTTTACATGCGGTATTAACTGACCCTTTCATTGCAATTTATACTAATATATAAAATTGAAGTGTGTGTTTTTGTAATATCAATTTTTTTTTTTTTACTATATCATCATCATCATAATATACGTGAAGCAGAAATTTTGTACACCTTTTTAGGAAAATTGCGTAGTTAATTAGTTTGACACAGACACACATCGGTCATCAATGCATTATCAATCACATGTCAATGTCAGACTTGACAATTATTTACCGTGTAGACAGAATATTGACTTTTGAGAAGGTTTTCTTTTAAGCAATTGCTAATAAAAAACAAACAAAATTGTTAGCGTTTTTATGAATTAATGGTCGAATTTCAATCACAGGCGATCACTAGTAAATTATGCGAATTGATACGTTATCACGGAGGAATAAGAAGAGAGAAGGGAAGTACAATTTACGTATGACTTGAATTACCCGTTACTTTTAATTTTATTTTACCTTACATTTTTACAATGAGATATTGACGTCAATTTCATGTATCCAACCATTCAACTGAAAGACGTCCAATGCTGGGCATTGGTCAAAAGGGTTTATGTATTTATGTAGCTATATTATTTACATTGTTTTCTTTTCAATTTTATCTAAACTATTTTATCGTTTCCGAACGCAACTCTAAGAAATCCTGTCAATGTTTTTTTATGACGATGTATATTGTCAGCGCGCTATCTAAATACCGACTTAGTTACCAATTTCATACGGTGAGGATTACGAATTACGATCGTTTATTTAAAAACCATAAAAATGAAAAAGAACATCTTATGAAATGTTTTAAAACATTTCATTAAACATAAAATGATAATGATGATAAAGTTATTAGAATATAAGAAATTACAGATCATCGATACGCAACATGTAGTCATACTAAGTATAATAACGCATAACCGAAGCATATAGGTACGTAAAATATTAAAAAATACGATTAAATTTATCAAAAAGTAACTATACATGATATTAATTGAATCGATAACAATTAATATCTTGTAACAGCGACCGTGATTACCTAAATACATGTGTTCTGATAACTTTTATCGCCAAAATCCACTTGTAATTTGTTTTTGATGGAAACATATTGAAAGTCGTGTCTATAATTGTCCATTTCTTAGTGCATAATAATGTCTTCTGGTAAGTTCTCTTTCTGTTTATATTAAATTAATTTAATTTCAATATTACGCTACATGGAATGTATTAGAAATGAATATGTTTCCGCCTCTACAAATAATTAAATATTATGATCGTTACCTTAGAAAGTATACAAAGCGACTGCAGGTGACCGACGTGCTAAAATTATCGGATTGTTCATTATTTATAAAAACACACTTGGTTGTTATGTTTGAAGGCTGAGATAACAGTTTGGAAATTCTCGTATTTCTATTTATTTAAGTAGATTATAAACCGGAAAATATATTAATTAAAAAAGTATATTTTTAATCTAAGACACCAATGAGTCACCATTAAGTTGACATGAAATATTAACCTAATTAAATGAACTGTTTTGTTACGTTAAATAAGAGAAATATTAACATTAATTTACACGGAGATCACTTTCATGAACCGTGAATTGATTATATGTGAAAATCAATATTCGACATTATTACATTATGGTTAAGGCTGAAGTTAATACTTTTAAATGAAATAAAATATATTTCTAATAACATATAAAAAACGTTTTCATTTGATAGTCAAGACAAAAATAAAATTAAGAAATTATTAACCAAACTTAATCACTAGACAGTACACTTATTAAGAAATGTGGTGTAATAAAGTGAACCTAATTCTAACTCAAGTACGTGCAAAGTTTTAAGACGTCTTAAAATAGTAGCGTACGTACATTGGAAAGTGTGGCGAATGTAATAAGAACACTATTTAATAATAACAACAAATTGCCGTTGATAGTTCACGCGCGTGGAGAGTGACTGACGAACAAATCATGACCGACCATTCCGCCCGATAAGGCAACATTCAATTGAACTGGTTAGCCGAGCCGCTAAAATTTCACTCTCTGTTTCACATCCACGGATAAAACATCCTGTCGATATCTGTTCAGAAGAGGACCATGGTATTTGCTTTGTGTTTCAACTTCGTTTTCTCACTGACAAAGCAAGTTATGCCTGTTAATTCGGATTTTTATCACTGTTACAAATTTGAAATATAGTTAATTCAATTTAGGCACTAATGAGGCACTTGTGAAAGTCAAAATATTACTACCAGTTCGAGAAATAACCCAGCCATCTAGTAGACCGATAAAAAACTCGATCTGGTTATTTTTCACGCTTTTAATGGAACTATACAACTCAACGTTACAAAGTTTTTGATAGATACACAGAAGCGATGATGGCGCAGCATGTAGTGCGGCCGGATTCCGCGTTAATCGAAGCGGGTTCAATCCCCACCTACCGACTCTTAAAATCGACCTTTTTTTTTTTTTTTTTTGACGGGGGGAAATGCATTTACGCACTACCCTTATCTAGTGTATTAGTGAGACCGAAGTCCCCCAATACAATAGGTAAGGGGGCACGGAGTGACGAGCTCCGCGCCAGTGTGGGACTCGCCCGGGCGCTAAGCGCCCGGAAATACCCACTAAAACCCCCCGGGGCCGTCCGCTGTATTTGGGACGGGGGCAATACGGGGTTGCCAGGCATGTCGCCGCGTCGCCCCCTGCAGCGAACCCACCGGGCCTCGTCGTGCAATGGCCCAATGGGGATGGGGGAGAATATTTCTCAACCCCACCTCTTAACCCACCCCCCGAAGGGAGGCATGACCCATCGGTCAACATTCCGAGGGCAGGATATATTTCCTACCCCCATAAAACGAAGAGGGAAGAAAGGAACAGAACGGAGGCGGGCCAAGAGAAAAGGGGAAAGAACCCGCCTCCACTAGAAGATAGGTCCCTCTCCTATACTCGCCTTGTCTAGCAAGACATAGCAAGGAGAGGGATACCTAAGAAAAGAAGAAAGAGAGAGAAAAACACCCCTCCACAAACTCAACCCACCACAACTACCTACCGCACACAACCCACCACAACTACCCCACCGCACACAACCCACCACAACTGCCTACACTCTTGTAGGCCCCCACAACCTCATCACTCGCACTTACGGCGGAACCCTCGAGAACGGCGCCCTCGCCACCGGAGGCCGACAGAACACCCCCCCCCATGTGATGTCGGTCCTCCCTCTCCGCATCCGCACACACGGCACACTTCGGTGTTTCCACTGCGCAGTCCACTGCCTTATGGCCCTGAACTCCGCAGCGGAAACACTGCAACCCTCTTTCCACCACCGCCGAGCACAGTGCTCGAGTGTGTCCCAGGCCCATGCATTTGAAGCATCGCAAGGGCTTTGCTCCAAGCGCACAAATCCGAGCCACACTCCAGCCCACCACCACCTGTCCCTTCTCCACCAACTTCCTACCCGCCTCTACCGGGAGCGACAGAAATATCGCCCCGATTCCCCTCCTCATAGCCCGAATTGGGCCAGCCCTCACCTCCTCCGGCCTACATCCCACCTCATGGGAGACCCGCCACACCACCTCCTCCTCCGACACCGAGTCCTCCAGGCCCTCCAAGCGAACATCTATCCGCTTGGTTGGCCTGGAGACAACCGCGACCTCTGCTACAGCCTCCCGCAGGCCGGCAGCGAGGGCATCCGCGCGCTCCCCGCCACAGGGACCCGAGATCTCCATGATCCGTGCCCCTGCAGCAGTGGGGCGACACGAGACGCCCTCGATCCCCAGATCCTGCAGCCCAACCTTGGCCTTGGCATTCGCCAACACTTCCTTGTAGGTGACTCCCCTCGCTACCGCATCCGGCCTCAGTGTAACAACCACTGCTGCCGTCCGTGGCGGCGACGGGAGCCTCACCCTCCGCGTTGTCCCTCTCCCCCCTGTCTGAACAGCCATGGGCTGCGTACCACCCACAGTCTCATTCGTCCTCGCCACCCCCCCCGCATTATCCCTCTTCCCCTTTCTCCTAACCACCGTCACCCACTGTTTCCCCCCCCCCGCTGCTTTTCCTCCTCCACTGGGGCTGAACCCGGCAAAGACGCCCAGTCCATTCCCAGTGGAGGCCCTCCCGCAGCACCCTCCTGCAAGCTCTCCCCCTCTGCGCCCTTCTCGCCTGCAACCCTCACACCCATACTAGACACCGGGGCAGCCAGGACTGACACCCCCTCACCTACTATCATCCTGCTCTCAATCGCCGCCAATCTACCCTCCATTGCCACCAATGTCTCCCTCAATGTCCCCTCCGTTTTGGCGAGGGCCGCCATCACACCCTGACGCCTCCTCACCCGCGCCTCCCTTCCCTTTCATCATCACTCTATACTCCTCCCTGATATTAGCAATATCACCCCTCAAGTCCAGTACCTCCGATTCCAGTTCCCGGTGTTTTCGGAGAACATCCCGCGCAAAATCCGATACCTCCAACGCATACTTGGACATCCCCCAAGTAAACCTCCTAGTCGACCTCAACTTGTCAATAATATCCCCTTTCGCTCCCATTTTTTCCATCAATGCCATTGACATCACCACATTCCTAGTCAGCCTCATTATCTCCCCTGGTGGCATCATGCCAGGCGAAAAACCCTCAACCAACTGCTTCCTGGCCTCTGCCACCACGTCATCTCCTCCTCTTACCCCCTTCAGATATTCCTCCACAGGAAAGAGCATCTCAAACACATCCCCGTAATCCATCTCTTCCCTCAATAACGTAGCCTTCTCCCACCCCTCTCCATACACGCTCGTTCCCATCTTCTCATTCCAACACACCACCCCTAACCTAAATCACACCCCAGCAACAAAAACAACCCTCCTCCTTAAAATCGACCTGAGCTTTCGGTGAAGGAAAACATTGTAAGGAAAGCATAGCATGGTGGTAGGGCATTTTAGGGTAGGGTAGGGTAGGGTAGCTACCACACTCAACCAGTACCTCTACACTTAGTGTGTTTACCATCCTGGACCACATCGTCACTTAACATCAGGTGAGATTGTGGTCAAAGCACTGACCTATTCCGCGTGAAAAAAAAAAAAAATACACACAAGGGTGTCATTTGATAAGCACCTTAGCAGAAATAATGAATTTTTTGAATTTTAGGTTTTTATAACGGGTTATTGAAGGTATTGTAAGAAAATGTGTTGATGGTAAACAATTTCTTTTAACTTCGACAATTATCTTCAAAATTAGTATTTATTACCGAAATTAAAACATGTATAAAACTTAGCTAAAGAATACACCTGTGATTTATAAAAATAACACTAAAATCGATGCGGTACTTCTTCTATATCTATACTAATATTATAAAGAGGAAAGATTTGTATTTTTGTATGTAACGAATAAACTTAAAAACAACTGGACCGATTTGGATGAAATTCTAGTATAGAGATAGTTTGAAATCTAGGGAGTGATATAGGATAGTTTTTTATTCCGAAAATCCCACGGGAACGGAACTACGCGGGTAAAACCGCGGAGAGCAACTAGTACAAGTGTATTACTGACAGACGGAGTCACGTTACCTATTCCATTATTTGTAAATAGAAAATAGTTAATTATAGTAACATTCTATTATTATTTAAAAAGATAATAGAATTATAACGATAGAATATATTTTACATACTACCAGAGACGCATAAGTTTATAGTATCTAGTTTAGTAATTACAGTTAGGTAAAAAAACATTTACAAAACTTTTATTCAAATACGTTACTTTATTTATTGAGACAAAGCGGTATTAATCTTTCATAGTATTGTTTTAAATAGTTAAGTAATTTAATATTAACACAATTGTATCAGTTTATTTAAAACCTACCGCAAAGTCTAGTGCCATACTAGGACCCCCGGTAACTAATTTAGCTCTTACTGGATCACGAGTTCTACTAATGTTTGTTTTGAGACTATATTTAGACACTTTACGTTTAAACGCTTTATTGAGTATAATATGATACGTGTGAACAATGATACGTAATTTGGTAGTTTATTTTTTGTACAACCGTAGACAATAAATTTTGAACGGCATGTATTAGTGGTTGGGAGATTTATTACAATCATGCCTGATTATAAATAAGGAGTGTTGTGTTTAATAATGCGACAAAACAACAAGAGACTAACGGTCGGCACCAATATGCGTTCGTAATCTATGTTTTTAAAATGCGAAATTTTAATCATTTTTTTTATACAAAGTGTCTGATCTGACAGCGTAAGTGATCAATCCGAACAAACAATATACAGAAACAAAAAAAAAAACCGATATGTTTTTGGTTTGATTCCAATCTTAACGTTTAAGATTTGATATGAAACCCCCCGTAAATGGTTCTTGAAAGGAACTGTCGGAAGATTACAATACAATTATTATAATGATAACCAACTCACCTAACATTAGAAAATGCTCTACCAAATGATGCAAATTTAACAAAAAAATCCATTAAAGACAACTCCAAACTTTTGTAGTACATGCCAACGTGACGCGTTCTATAAATAACTCAAACCAAAGGGACAATCAAAGTATGATTATGAGTCAGAAGTGTATAATTGTAACACGCTCGTAGAACAGTAATAAGGATGTGACCTAGAGATGCATCGTGTGAACTTTATATAACTATGACTAAGTTATCTTTCACTTTAATAGTTATGCGGTCCACCTGAGGTTAATGACCAATGCAGTCTATTATAAATCACTTCGGAAAAGACCATAGTTTTAATTAAAGGTAGTCTACTATTTTTATAGAACTGACTAATACTGTTAATTGTTAACCTGAAATGTCTTCACAGTTTTACTCACACACCTTGAAAAAGGTGACTAATAGAAACACACTAAAATGGTACGAGCATTTCCGCTGAATTTAAGCCAGAGCAAGCAAGCAAACAAACAGATCCCGTAAAGAACTTTGCGTATGGTTGCAGTATGTTGAGGGTATTGTTAGTTCTATCGTTATGTCAGCGAGTGCAAAACCTTCTCCAATTGGAGATGGGAGTATGAGTTTGCTTCTCTTGAGCATTTAGTGAAACCACATCCTTCAATATTAGCCAGCGTAAATACAGCTACTTACGAGCAGAAATTAGATTATGCTACTACAGTTAAACACCACATAAGTTCTACCAGATTAAAAAGAAAAAATAGTTTTGATATTTTTCTGTTAAATGGTTTAATGTTATCATAAGTAAAATTATAGAATACAATGAACACATAAGACAATATTGACCAATGTCAATAAAATAAGAAACGAGCATAAATTTGGATTAACTTGAAGTAAAATTCGGAATATTTCAGTGAATGAAGTATTGAATACTAATGACAAGCTTTTGAATTTCGATCAGTATAAAATTGTAAAGAATGAATAACATTTCTAGTATCTATCTATGATCTACTAGTAAAGGTTTATTTTTCTATTGTACACAGGAATAACAGCAAGTGAAGCTCTAAGAAATGGCATCTGTCATTCCTTATGGGGTGCCTCTGCGAGTAGATCAGAACCGAGGCTAGCTTCTCCTCCACCCTCGCAAAGCCATGATGTCTACCAGCCTAGAGGTAAGAAGCTATATTTTTTTGGTATTTTCGTCTGCAATATTGCTGTATCTCAAGAAAAAAAAAAAGCCTTTGACCATTGTCTGTTGCCAGTGATGACTTACAATGGGGCTAATTAGAAAGCTCAAAGTTACCTAAAGGACAATGGAGAGGGCTATGCTCGGAGTTTCACTGCGTGATGGAATCAGAAATTAGGAGATTCGCAGAACTAAAGTAACCCACATTGTCCGAAAAATTGCAAAACTTAAGGGGCAATGGCCTAGGCTACCGCGTACCGGAAATCACAGCGTGGGTAGGCAAGGCAAATGACGATCTGGTGAATGACGTGTGGCACAAGACCGCTCGGTGTAGAGATCTTTGGAGGAAACTTATGTCCAACAGTGGACGTCTTTTGGTTGAATTGATGAATGGTTCTTCAATACATACGTCGAAAAAAGTTCTACGTATTTAGTGTAATAGTTTAACTGAAATCTTACTTATATTATTATAGCTTTCCTTAGCTACATAGAGAGGAAGTTGTATATAGATTAGATAGAAGATTTCGTCAAATTAAAACCAATTATTTCGCGTAGTTCGTTTAGTATCTTAATTAACATTATGTTTTGACTATTGGAAGTTTTTGTGTGGTTAATTGCGCGTTAATTTTTATATTGTGTATAAGTAAAATACCAAATTAGACGTCTCAGTAATGCCGAAATTTGTTTCAATTATGATTTGCTTTAACTCAGGTGCTTTCTATAATTCGATCCCACAAGGCGAAATCCGAGAATGCTATTGGTTAATTGAAATTGCTAACTTATGACCAGATTATAATAAATCGAAATAGTGGATTAATGCAATCATAAACGAAAATTTATGTAGTCCATTGTCTTCTAACAAAATAATATTTTTACCGGCTTCTTTATTTTATAGGCGTAAGCTTAATTTTTTGTTACTTTATCATAACTGTGGTAATAAAATTTGGCATCGCAATCTTTTCCGTTATCGACAAGGTTTCAGATAGATTTTTTTTTATTTTATGTATAGTAAGGTCATTATATATTCAAAGATACTTATCAGCTAATGAAAAAATGTATGTATTGACGCTGTAATAATTAATTCACTTTAGCAATAAAAATAAAACTATTTTGAGAAATATTTATGTTGAAGTTTATTCATTTACAGAGAAAAAAATGTTCTATTTTATTATGTTTACTTTTGCGAGCAATGTTTTTTGTTTACTTATACTCAGTGTTTTTTATATTTTTATAATTATTATTTATTGATTTTTAAACTTCAAAAAAGCATATATACCAAATAGTTGTACCAACTTTTTAATAATAGAATATGATTTTATTTTTAGTAAAAAAACATAATAAAAATGACAACCAACAAGCGAAAGAGTCTAAATTAAAGCAATAAATAATACTTCACATATAGAATACGCGCGCGAATTATTTACACTCCGCAATCGACGTCATAAAAACTAACAAAAAATTATATAACCGAATAACAAAACAAAACAAAAACATACGGTCGCATGCATGTATATAAAAATTCCAATAACATGTTCTCAACAAATCCCACGGCTTCAGATTTGGTCCTGACATATCTTATCTGGTCCGCCCGTCAGCGCATATCGCGCGTCGAAATTACGTTTGTTTTATAACTTTGATTTGCGAGCGGCATCGACAAAGGTGACATGGATAACTTTATCAGAATTATTATCGACTATCGACAGTTTTAAACGTGCGGTGTTATGATGGTTGTAATTTTTGTGTCGTACACCATGTTTTTTTTTTCGATATAGATAACACGTAGTATGGACAGAACAGGAATCAGTTGGTTTTATTTACGATAGCTTGTATATAATGCGAGTGAAACTAATTAATATCGTTGGGATTATATGTGTCGTTTACATTCACACCTTTATTGAAATATTATATATAGAATGAATATTAATCAGGAATAATTAGAAGCTATTCGATTTGAAATACTCATACTGCTTAATGTTTTTGTTTACCCCTTCAGCAACTTCCCGGCGTTTACGCCAGCTTTCCATTGTTTTCCTATTGTCTTTCTATTGTTTCATTTTTATGGGTACTCGACACATTAAACAAGTTTTTGATATCGAATTTTTATAACCTAAATTAGGGTAATAATTAGCACGTTCCAGAAAATAAGAGGCTGTTCAATTATAACACAAGTGTCAACGGAGGACGGGGCTACATGTTTTGCTTATTTTCGACGGTATTGGTTTGCTACGCGGAAGTCTGAATGGTGATTACATAAGCAAACTAATTATTTTTACTGTTCGTTTTATTTTTCAAAATTACACCAAAGCTTACGTTATCATGGAGGTAAGAATTGTACTTACTAGGAGAAGGGAAGATTTAAAAATGCCTAAAATTTTACTTAACCGTACCTGAACGGCCTAAATAATATTTGTCACATTTTTCATTGATTATTTTTTTTTTTCTACTACTTCGTTAAGTCAATAATGTATCTTAACATTATAAATTGAAGAAATACGTAACAATGTTTAAAAGTTGAAAATGAATTTGGAAGTGTTTAGGATTAAAAAAACATAAATATTTTATATGCGAACCCTCCTAAACTCGTGTAAGCTTGTCTCGAAATGTGTTGTAAATCCGATTTGGACATGTGTACTCTTGTAAGTAAACATTAGTTCACTAGATAACCGTTTTGTGGTCCGCCTGTTTGGCCTGTATGGATTCTACCGACTTCAAGCGTCGTCGATCAACAATTTTATTATATACACTCGTATAATATCTATCAGTTATATAATATTTTGTTATCTATTTAATAAATCCATGATGTAAACTTCGAGGGACGTATGGAGATTTGTATAAAAATATAGTTTGGTGACATTTTAATATGATTAGAACGATGAAAAAATACTGTTTTAATTATTTTTTGTACACATTCACTATTGGTCCCAAACTTCTATACTTTTCTATCCGTTTATTATTTTGCTCAAAATTAAAACACGTGTCTTAATAAGCAACTCATAGGATTACTCGGAGCGCGGTATCACTAAAATTAACTGAAAAATAACATAATGCATTTTTGTGTGATGAACAGTATTTTATTATCTATCTCAAGAAAAATAGTACCTATATATTATCTATGTATATCAGCTGATTATAGTTTTGTTTATTTTATTTTAAAGCCAAAATGCCGTATGTGAAGTCATCCTCTCCTAATTACATTATTTTTATTACATCAAAGCGGTAGCCGCTGGCGCTGAGGTCGCATGCCGATCAGAGGTCACAATAAAAGCGATGATTGTGGGAGCGTATTTCGCTAAATTTTAGTTAATTTTGTGTCCATTTTGGTCAATATTTTGCGGATTAATATAATCCTATCAATGACTAGTTGTACATTGCGACTCTACTTGCTTGCTAAGTCGAAGCGATGATGATGCAGTTGGTACCGAGTCCGGATTCCGCGTCAAAGGACGCGGATTCGAACCCACCTATCCAACTCTAAAAATCAGCCTTAGTTTTCGGTGAAGAAAAACATCGCGAGGAAACCATAGCATGGTGGTAGGGCGTTACCTAATAATGTCCGCCTGGGTAGCAACCCTGAAAACCTGTCGCCAAATGCGAATAGGTATGTTTCGGCAGCATCATTTGAGAACCAGTACCTCTAGGCTTAGTGTGTTTACCATCTTGAACCAAATTGTCACTTAACATTAGGTGATATTGTGGTCAAAGCACTTTACACCTATACAGTATAACAAATATTTCACAATGTTTCCCTAATTTAACATAACATAAGCTCACGCCTACTATCCCCGAAGGGTTAGGCAGGGGTGAAATAGCGAACTACACCACCCACATTTCGCCGAGTTTAGTTCCGGCCCAGATGTGACAGGGGGCGAGCCTGTCACCATATCGGGCACAAATTCCAAACTCTGAGATGATACGCAGTAGAAAAACCCAATACCACTTGACCCGACCCGGGGATCGAACCCAAAACCTCAGAACGGCAGTCGCACCGTAATACAACTGCGCCACCGAGCCAGTGCCACTAATTTATGTTTTAAAACATTCAATATATAAGTTTAAGTAATTCGAGAAAATGTACTGACAGTAATCTTTCTACTATAGTGTTTCTAATTAATTGACTACTTATTTGGGCAAAGGAGCATAGCTCGATGTCTTATGGACAATTTAACATATTATTGAATATAAAATAACATTGAATTATATATTTTTTTAACACGATTTAATTTTAGATATCTCGTAGTACTATTTCACTAAACGACGTAAATAGATAGTAATAAAAAATCTTTTACAACTCTTTCTGCGTTCTACATTTGTCTTACAACAGCTTTATTTCTTAATGGCTGATGATGAGAAGTAGTAACCTTACTAACAATATTGTAGTTCAGATGATAGCTGGAAAACCGTGCTCAATCAATATTATATTTTTAACCATTCATAGGCAGATTTCAAAGAGTTTCATAGCATTATTCAGTCCTGTGGGTTTATTATCATTACCGGATTTTTTTAGCACAAATCACGACAAATATGTCAATACTTATGACAGTGTGTTCCACAACCATTTCGGATGTTCATCATCATACTCAGTTCAGTGGGAAACTCTCTGTACTATTAACCAATTATTCCAAGTTTATCGAAATGTGATAACATAATTGAGCGGAACTAAATTAATTAATTGCGTTATTTAGTGGCATCTGTTTTTATGTAGTTAACAAAAATTAAACTCGTAAATGCTAATTTACAAAATTATAAAAAAAAAGTTAACTAATTAATTAAATTAAAAACAATGTTGAATATCAATTTTTTAACACAAAAACAAATAAAGCATTAATTAAGGTAAACTTAAAAATGAAAGCCTGACTTATAGGTACATTTTCATCATTATCGATGCAGTCGTTTCCGAGAAACCAATTATCTACATAATGTATGTATACTCTCTTAAGAATATAAGATTGTCCCATAACTTTAAATGTGGTATAAGGCAAAAAACGGCCAAGACGTCTACGGCGTAAACATTTTTGGTAAAAGATTAATTTATGTTAAGTACCTAATTACTACATATAGGTAGAACTGGCACGTCATGTGGTGGTGACGTAACAACGTGTCGTATAAATCCTTACTAATATTACAAATGGAAAGTAACTCTGTCTATCTGTCGTGCTTTTACTCCAAAATTACTAAACCAATTTAAATGAAATTTGGTACACAAATAGTCAAGAGCCTAAGAAAGGACATAAGTGAATAAAGGGTTGTAAAGGGGTTGTAAGGGGGAATAAAAATTATATAGAAGTTTGTATGGAAATATGTAAGTTTGATGTAAATGTTATATAAGTTTGCGACAAGATACAAAATATTAGAGCTATTCTGATGTAACATTTACGGAGTCATTACAAAATGTGAAACTAAAGTTAACTCGAGTAAGAAACTTGCCAAGCACCGCACCGTACACGGTGAGCGCTGTGCAGCCGCGCGGGATAGGGAGAAATTATTAAAAATGCTATCCAAAGACACTAGTCCACGCGGACGAAGTCGCGGGGACGGCTAGTAAGGAATAAAGGTGTCGTCGCTTCACCCATATGCGTTTTCTGTTCGTAGCATTAGTAGCTTAAACAAATCTAAAAAGCTGTACCGTTGATCAAATCAATTTGTATTAAAATAATAGTTCGCACACTTCGAAAGTTTGGCCACCCCTGGTATGACGATATGTTTTTATATCCTCTACTTTTCTATTGTATAATATGACTACATTGCATGCGAAGTTAAATAAAACTAAAAAAACGAACGCCGACAGAAGAGAAGCTATCGACTTTTGTCTTCATAATGCCGATCTAAAAATCTAAAGATCCGAATCTAAAGAGTTTTTTTTTTTGCGAATAGAACAGAATGGCCTTAATAATTCTCAAGGGCACCAAAGTGGCACGGACCTCGGCTTGAGCTGCTTACTACCCGACTCTTAAATTCTGAGGGATCCGATAACAGATCTCTTATAGAACTATGTACCTGCGTGTAGTGTGCAGGAGTGCGGAGTGCAGTGTAATGCGTGTTACGTTAATGCATGAAAGTGTCTCTGTATCACATTGGCAGCGAGACAGAAGCTTGTCATGCTGGAGATCAGACACGTTGGGGGCCGATACACACTTGCAAAGTTGGCCGTGCATCCCCAGCATGTCTAAAATCCTTAAGTAAGTCTGGATATACCTGATAAAGGCTCTAAGTAGGTCTGTTCCCGGAACGCGACGCGCATTAACATGACACTATAACGTGACTTTCGCAAGTGTACGGTGGTTTGTAGTTTAGCAGTAATACACTGCATAAAAATTGATATTTCTTTTTATTACATCGATGTTTGATTATTATCGATATCTGATTAAATGAAATGCGTAATTTTTATCTTGACTACGTTGCTTATATTATCATAACACAAGAGGAAATTCCAGTAAATATTCGAAGTTCAATTGTCTGTTGCTAGGCGACATTTCTTTTGCTAAGAAAACAATAATTTTGTAAATATGAGCTTATCATGTTATCAAAAAAAATGTTTCGTAAACTGTTTTTTTAATAATGATTAATATCGAATTTATATAATTAATTGAAATCTAAGTGAAAATCCTAATGCAAAGTGTCTACTGAAAATTAAATTAATTATCTTAACAAATGGATAATGTAAAATAACTGTATTAAAAAATGTAAAACACAATTATTAAGGTGACCACAAAGCTCGATCAATCAAAGGGTAACAACACTCGTGTTTTGTCCAAATGACAATATTTGCACCGTAGTGGTCACGAACCGACACGACATGCCCCGTTGTTTACCCTATTATTCATGTCGGTATTTGACCAAGTCTGGGCGAGTAGAGACTGACGGGAACGTATTTGGTAATAAACGGGTTCAGGCTTAAAGTAAAGTACACTTTGTAATTTGTAGAGTCCACTTTCGGTGTGAAGTAAGGAGTTAATTATGTTGTCTTTTAGTTTTAGGCATTTTTCCTCTATTTTTTTAGTAGCTGGGTGATATAAATGCTAGATTTCATCATCATCGTCCTCCTTGACGTATACGTCAACGGTGAAATCTAGGTAGATCCGGTCATGAGCTCCAAGATGGCTGGCAAAGCCAAATTTGGTTTTAAAGGTTCTATTGCAGCGCGCACAATGCAATTGACCATCATAGTCATACGTGTACGTATATGAAGACTTCGACCAGGTTTTAATCATAAGACGCTTCGAATCCAAATCCTGCAATCGCTTGTTTTCGAAGTTATTAACAGCCTACTCAAAAGAATCGTGCCACTTTGGTCTCTGTTTCGCGAGCCTTTCCCAACTCTCGCATGAGATGTTGCATGCGAAAAGATGCTGTTTTAAGACATCCATGTAACGCAGGAACGGACCCCCAGGAGTGTGTTTTCCGTCCTTTAATTGTAAATAGAAAACGGCTAGACTAGATAATTAACTAGATGAGTGTCATCAATTAAAAAAAAAAAACAATTAGGAAATTAGTTTTAATTTTCTTCAAATTTTCGATATTGATATAAGGTCAAATTTCTACCGTTTGATGTAATATGATTACCAGATACAGTATTTTTATATGTATTCAATAATACGGTTAATTTGCAATAGGCGGGTGTATATTTGGGTTATCTGAAATTAACATTAAGAGAGTTATTTATCCAAGTATAGTTATAACCCAATTAATTATTTTTACAACTAACTGATTGGTGAATTTTTTGCGTTATTATAAGTTTACAAATTAATTGATTATCCGAGTTGTTTGTATTAATGTGTCGAGTACCTGTTAAATAAGACAATAGGAAAACAATGGAAAGCTGGCGTAAACGCCAGGTAAGTGCTCAAGGGGTTAATTAACATCATCAGAATTTCTTTGTTGTATTGTATTTGCCAATGTAGTACAGAATAACAGTAAAGGTGATTGTAATACAATTATTGAATAATAAAAAAAAATGATTATTATTTGTCATGTTTCTGAGTACAATCCTGCGTTTAATTCACATTGTAACCTTGCATTTAAAGTTTGCGTGACTTCTAACCATGACAATTGAATTTTCTGTTGTCCCTTTTGTGAAAACAACGCGGGTAGACGTTTGTAAACAACAATGGGGGTCTTTGATGACATTATATTATAGATACTACACTGTATTATAACATTTATTATCAATGGCTAATTATACAATAAAAATAACCTTATAATCAGTAGACTGAATCCTATCTAGGGTTGATTAAGTTCCAAGAATTCATAAATTAATGACCTAAAAAATTCTACTGTTTACAAAGACTCTTTTGATAAGCTCTACTGGACTTATCTCAACTCTTATTAAATAAAACAATTCGTTGACCATGACCAAAAAAAGCTTCACAAATAACGTTCACTTATTGCTTTAATAATAATTTCTTTATTGAAATTTCAGCCTTAAAATGTACTTACCTTAAAAATTTCTAGTCTACAAATTTCTCCTAAAAGTTATACTGTCTAGTATTATAGTCATAAAAAATCTTAGCATTCATTAACTTATGTACATTAATACATACTTATTCGTCTTATATTTGTTTACCTTCTGCTCTGCAATTCATCACAGTTTGTCGCTAACTCCTATGTATGTCTAGTTGCCTAACCTAAATCACAATTTGAAAATAATTAAAAAATACAAACATCGTTAAGTTAGCCATTATCACAAATCTAGGCGCTTTGTTGACTGGCAATTATCAAATGAGAATTTAATCTCAAAGACGCCGACACAGCAACGCTCCGTGTTTATGTACTCACAAAGATACATTCTGACGACGAAACGAGCAGTTTCATTACACTCTCCAGTCTTATGACATTCGAAATACAGAGGTTTATACCGAGTATACGTAGTTTCATATAGACAGTATTATAAATGTTGATTAACACGACACAAACATAACGTGCTATTGTTTCAGCAAATATTTCGTGGAAACATCGAGATGAGAAATCGGAGCATGCACACAAAGGTGCCGGCTTGATAACGTGAGGTCATTACGTCAGGTCGATAAACTTTCGTAATATAAGTCGAAAACGAACATCGACTTTCATTATCGGTCTCTTTTGAATTCAAATGTATTATTATATAATGATTGTTAGTATTTCTTTGTTGCCCGAATTCTTTGTATGAGAGGAAAATTTTGACATTGATAAAACAAGCTAATTTACTCTCGTGATGCGCGTCACTATTGTTAAATATTAACATAGCAATCAAATTCCATTTAGGTATTTAAAACACGATCTTCAGATTCATAGTGGGCATTTTTTTTTCATTTTAACTACCTATTGCTGAATAGGAACGTAGACAATCGTTGTCAAACGAACTATTTTCCTAAAGTTTAGTTTGATCGCGATCGCTTTTTCGTATGTCTTTCTTTCTATTTATTTAAAATTAATAAGCATAGTATAAAAAATTAAATTTAACTGACTATAAGATTTAGGCCTTTCAAACGATATACAGCTCTTTGGACTGTATCAGTAGATTAATAATCATTTTATTAATTAAAAGTTTTGACTGTTTCTATTTAATTCCATTTTAAGCTTAAGACTTTACTCTATATCACCTGTTAGATCAATGATATGAGTAAAAAGTATAAGAACAATTATCGCCTTGATTCAGAATTCTTCCAAATCCACAATATTTCAGATATTATGACGTATAACAATATAAAAAAATACAATAGCTAAAAATAGTAGAATTTTTAACTTTTAACAGAAACTGCATGATTAATAATTAATTGCAAATTTTAAAAGCTCGAGGTGTCAGTAAGTATCTTATGAACCAGCAAAAAGCCAAACAAATACAAATATCACTTTCAAAGAACGAGTATACGATTTAAATTATAAGCAAAACTATCGCTTTTATCAAACTATAAGCTATGGACGATAAGTCAGTTGGAAAAATATTGTAATATGCACGGATTATATAATTTATTGCCCGATATGATGTTTTGTGGGAAACCCAATATTCGCACCATGCCCGTGGTGATATTGAATATGATTTATCTATGTTATAAAAAAATCATATTAAATACGAGTCCTGTTATTAGGTGCGATGTGAATTGTCATTTGTTTCTTTATTACAAAAACGGACATAGAGAATTGAAATAAATTATTTAACATTTACATCTATACGTATAAATAAAGTTGAAGTATTATATTGTAATATGAATAAAGTTTTATTTACGTTTTATTTTCATAATTTTTTTTTAACTATATATATATATGAATGTATCTATACCAGAAACACAATTAATAAATTTCTTGTTTTTCTATCTGTCTGTTTTGTTCCGGCCAATTTCCAGTCTAGGCTGTTCCAATTTTGACCGCACATAGCTAAAGTAACTCCGCGTATTTTAGGTTACTTTTGTATGATGAAAATAGTTAGGAGTTCCGCGTAAAAAAATTAAAACTCGTGAATTTGTTCAAAAAAACCCATTCAACAGACAGCACCATCAAAACATTATGTTCTAATAATTATTTAAAACCTATATTATTACACAGGGATAAATATATGAAACGCGGATAAAGCCGTGGGAACACTGCTAGTTATTAATAAAATCACAAGGTATGATGTCATCGGAATATGCATAATAACTGTAACGTTATATCAACATGCGCGTTCTTTTATAAGTCGGATTTAAAAAAAAAATTCGATAAAAGATAATAAATTTATAACCGGCGTTAATGTCGCTTACTAAACACGTAATATTAAAACAATGTTTTTAAATTATTATTTTATGTAATTGTAAGAATTGATACAACGATTAGGTAATTTATTTTGTAGATATCGAAGTAAAAAATATGTTTAATTTTAAGTTAAACTTTCGTTAAAATATTTTACTCTTCAAAAGTAAATTAATTAAAATTATGAAAAAAAAAACTTTATGCCGTTACTAATGTCCTTATTAAATTTTCATTTGCATAAGGTGTCGTTCAAGGATTATGTAAACACCAAACTGTCTTTGCTTATGTTGATGACATAGATACGGAATGTCTGAACTAATGCTAACGTTACTTTGAAGGCGAGTGTAAGAACTTTGCTCTCTATTATTATAATATCAATCAATGTCCTGTCATCTTTTATTCTAATCAATAATAACACATACGTAACATTTTGATCTGAAGAAACGTCATAGAATAATAATAAATGTTGTCAAATGTAAAAAAAAAACCAACACGACATTGTCTAAATCACTATTGAGTGTTTAAAACCTGGACGTTTGACTATTCAAGCTCGCTATGTATACAATCTTAGAGATACGTGACGTATTTTGACAAGATTTCGAATAGAGTTAGGCGTGGTCACCCTAATCCATGTTTCTGGCCTTATCGTTTGCATTCCTTCAGATCGCACCGCTTTAAGCCCTGATTTATCACATTTATCGTCGAGTACGGCTTGACACCGCTAATACCCACCTTGATGCGGACGTGACGAAACGCTTAGATTACTTACGTGGCGAGTTAAATTGGCAGTTTTGAGGTTATGTTGTATTGAATCTTCGCGAATAATGTCCTGTATCTAAAATCGCCGTGGACTCTAACTCTAGCGAATAATACACAATTAACTTATCATTTTAATGCATTTTTATATTGTTCAAATAAATAATTCATGTTGAATTCGTAATTTCATAATAATTTCGTAATAAAACGAAGTTCTAACTATCGACGAATCATCTATCGTTTTTCTTATATCTCCGCATATTACTCAATCTAACAATATATATTTATACTAGAAAGTGGTCAAAAACGTATATTTTTATGTAAGATTTAAGGAAAAAAACATTTAAGTAGTGGTAATTAAGTAAAGTAACGGTAGTCGAGTTTAAACAAGACACTGGCAATTGCGTAAATTTCGCCTTCCCAAGCAACAAGAAAAAATCTGGTATTCTTGTAAAAGTACTCCATCGGTTAGAGATGCAGAATCATTACTTTTCTTACTGCGTAAGAATAATGATATCTAGGTATTGTTTATATTTTTTTTAATCCTACATATATATTTTCAAATACATAATGGCTGTTGTTTTGTTAGATTAGTTCATTACAATTGAATTATATTCCTAACCGGCAATATCTGGTATCATATCGAATAAGGTTTCACTAAAATTTACCTATATTTTGTAAAGTATTTTTCCTGTATTACGTAATCTTGACATGGATTTCTGACGGATTAATAATTTTTGATATAGTAATACAAGTAAAATGGAATTTATCAAAATCGTATTTATGTAAAATAAATTATACGACTACCTTATTAGTTTATGCCAGCTTTTTTTCGAAAACAAAGTTGTCTGTTTCTCAGCATTTCGGTGTATTTTCGGAGTGTAGAGTCGGATCTAGAATGGAAGAACATCCTCTCTATGATTTTTAATCTATTTTACATTGTACTGTGTATAAGTTATCTGAGGCTTGGTTTGCGAATTTCCATCGGTTTAATATCCAGTGATTCATATAATATATTACAATAAAAAGAACTTGTTATATTTTCTTATTAACGTAAATTACAAATGGACATAGTTATGCAAATATAAAGAAGAGTCAATAAATAATAAACCCACAATTCGAGTGAAAATGTATTTTATATTACACTAAATACTTTTTACACACATTTGTTATAAAAATTCTATTATCTGAAAAATAACTTAATATTTTGTATTGGTTCTAGATTGCATAAACATCCTCATAAAGTTTTGCTAAATATATTAATCTAATGTAAAAAAATGTCTACTGAAGCAAAAAGAGGAACCGAAATTGACACGAATGGAAACTAAATAAAAGGTGACAATCTTGAATAAGCTTTAAAAAAAATAGTCGTAAAGATTAAAGGGAATCGTCGTAACATAATGGATAAGAAATCAATATTGTTTATTTTATTAAAACAAGTTCCACGTGCGTAATCTATCACGGAGACCTTCGAACAACAACTTTGATTAGTATAATCTACGCTGTGACAGATTAGTTGAGCATAAATCCAATGCGATTAAACCCGAGGTTTTGCGATAATTTTTTTTTTTGGATAATACGTTAAATGACGGGGATTGGGAAATTTTGCTCGTATGTATTTGATGGATTTGTATTACACAATATTTAGTTCTTTTCAGGGTTAGAGACACGACATCTTTAAGCCCTTTTCGCTATACCGAATCTAAAAAACAAAATTTATTAAATTTTTCATAAAGACAAATTGGATGGCCAAAAACTATTCTAGATACTTTGTGTTTATTCACTGGCGCTACTCTAAATTAAAGTAACTAAAGTAAAGTTAAAGTATCGGCTAGTTTGGGATATTGTAGCAACACCTATTTTTATAGACTAAGCTTGCAAAAGTTTCCCATCTCTTCACTTTTGGTTATTTCATCCATGGTCTTGTGTTTGTCCCAACCCGTTTATATATTCTCTACCGAAAACACTTTGGGAAAGATTCCTACTTCCTACATAATAGTAATGTGATCGTGTACCCATATCTAACTGAATATCATGCTGGGTCTATTTAAGTTTAGTGAAATAAGCAGTGTCTAATCTATTTTTTTTTTTCTGATATTTCCATTTTTCAAGGGTATGGAAAATGTAGATTATAATCTTATCTGCATTCATATATTTTAAAAGACAGTTTTTTCATAAATATTGATACAGCCCTTATTTTTTTTTTTACACGATATAGGCTCAGTGCTTTGACCACAATCTCACCTGATATTAAGTGATGATGTGTTTCAGGATGGTAAACACACTAAACCTAGGCACTTGTTCTCAAATGATCCTACCGGAACACACCTATTGATATTTGGCAAAAGGTTTTCAAACTCGAGGGTGGTAATTACCCAGACGGGCATCATTAGAAAATGCCCTACCACGATGCTGTTGTTGGCATATTGAAAATGTTACAATAAAAATAATACAAAGACCTGCAAGAGTGTATCTAGATTTATTAGCAAATAGTCAGTGTATTCTCCTTATTTCTATGTTACTTCTTATTTCAAGCAAGTGTTAGTAATCCAAAATATTGTGGTACATACGAATGTATCCACCAATGAGGAGTCTCATTCAAGTGTGTGCTTGGAAGTCGATATAACAACACGAAATACTGTCTATATGAGAGTTGATCGCCATTTACAATCCTAGATTTGTGTAAATCTTTACCGATAAAATGGATTAATATCATATTACTACCATCGATAAGGAGCATTAAAACCGAATGATAATGTTTGATTTATGTATAAATTTGAAAATGTTTTTGACAGCGTGATACAGATAAATATGAATATTTCGTTTTTTTATTTTTTTATTTGGAATATTATTCTCGCCGAAAATCGAACATTAACTCGAATCGAGGGAAATTCTACTGTACCAACAAATCTGATTGGCATTATAATAAACTATTAATGAAATATCGAGCAGAGATTCTAAAAATGTAATTAAGACATATTTCTGTACCTTTATCTCTTCTGTACTTTGTTTAGAAGCTATTGACGATCTTTTACCAGTTTTAAAACCGATAAAGTTTTTGGAAACTGTTACTTTTTTTTTTTGCTTGAATTTCCAATAATGATCGTGATCCAATTTCTAGTACTATGTAAATACTAGCTTGAGTAATTAATTAATTGTCTTTCTTAGAAAACATATTTAATTGTGAAACGTATGCAGGTTAACACCACCATCTTTTTTTATGTGACTATTTGACTAAAGATTGTATATATATTAAGTTTTCTACGATTGGCTTTCACATATTTAGGAAGGTAGATAGACAGACGAGTTTCACGAAAAGCCTTCATTAATGCTTCACGAAAAAGCCTCACTCACCTCCAAGCTATGTTTTATTAAATTAAACTAAACATAATTGAAATCTCAATAATTTTACCAAAATTGTTAAAGTATTTACATATATCAGAAAAGTGCCGACGTTGTGATATACTACTCTGCACATACTTATTACTTTTATCAGTACCTACAATGAACAACACCCTCTGATTCGCCTGTCGGTCAGATATACCACTGAACTATATTAAAATCTGTCAAATCCGTCACGGTCCCCGTATGAGTTTGATTTAGCATTTTATTAAAGCTCCACTAACCCTGATAAACGATATGTACGTGACTTTGCAGGAATTTGAAGGGACCAAATTTTTAATGTGTTCCAATATTAATGGCAAAACTGTAATTACATCAATAATTTCTATCATTGCTGTCGCAGAAAGAATCGATCGCATAAAAGCAATAAGTACAGTGGCAGTACATAACCTGAATTCCGTAGAAAACAAATTCACACTTTATTATTATTTACTATTTTCCGCATTAACAATATAATAACAAAATACTAAATTAATGCAAGTTCCTATGAAAAACATCTCAACCTTCGTAACTTGCAATTGGTTCTTGAAGTTAATTAATTCAATACAATAGTTGTTTTAAATTCAAGGGATACAGTTCGACTTATTTCTTTGTTTATATATTATATTAGTGCTCAAGTCGGGACTTGCTAATGTGTCACCCTTTGTCATATGTTTTCTACGTATAATACACGTTTCATATTAATCAATACGCTTTACATTAATTTTCGAATTCAAGTTAATTTAATATCATACGTGATGTTACTAAATAACATATCCACAAGATCAAAATATATAATACCAAAAAAAAATATACGTTTTCTAACCGAAAAATACACACAAACACAACGCCCGTAATTTTTAATTTGTTAAAAGCTCTCAGAAAAATAACAATCTGAATGCACCGGCGGCGCAATTTGCGGTGGGCCGCGCCTTTTATAATTAAAATTGCATTAAGAACACAAATAGGCGGACGGTAATGACGCTAATGCACTATTTCGCTAGAAAAAAATACAGGCAGTCGGTTTGTAATGCGATTAGTTGGTTTAAAACAGTTTAATTGGCTCGTAGCGGTGTATTTTCAAAATGTGAAATGCAAATAGGAATTAATTTCGAAATCTAACATATTAATACCACATTGGAAATGTCTTTTCCATTGTTATTTCAATTAATAATTATATTTATTTCTGAGAGTATTATAAGGATATAAATTTATATAAATAAGGATACGTTTGTTATTAGCTAAATAACTATTTAATTTCATACAGAAGAAGTATCAAAGTTAGCAAATTTGTAAAACTATTATTACATTACTTAACTATAAGTCAGGTATACATTAAAATTCAATGATAACCTCATTGATTAAAAAATCTTCAAAGGTCGCCTTTTCAATATTTTGCAAAGCCATAAATACAAGCATACTGTTAGAAGGGAACAATAAATCTAAATAACCATTAATAAGTAATAAATACTACGGGGTAATAAAAAATGTGTCGCGTAGGGGACAAACAAACAAGTGTACAGAGGCAACCCTTAAACGCTGGCTATTGTTAAAGGAGGCCCGGCCGTGAAACGTTCTGAGGGGACGAAGTCATCGCCGAATTTTGCCGAAGCCTACCGATTGGTTCCGCTCCAAATGCCGACAGCTGCTGCATTTCAGATACAGGGGTAGCTCTTCATTAGTGTAACTTGTCTCGGCTCTAGATGGATGTTTGTTTTGGGATAGCGTGAGTTTTGCGCTGATGGTCATTTGATGATGTATGAAGATTATTTATTTGTGAAGGCAAAATAATGACAATATTTTTTTCAATATCGATGGAAAAATTTGACCTTTTTAGCGTACAATTGTTAGTAAAATAAATTTATTCAATAAATCAAGTAACGATATTAAGTTACTCTATTTGCGAAATATGTATGAGTTTATTTCAACTCGATATTTTCCTTTGTCACTCCATTTAGCAGTTTGAAAATTATATTTCAGTGACTTTACAATTTTTTAATATGTACATAATTAATTAAACTATAACTTATAATCCAAATTCTTATCTCTAGATTCTAAATTATGATTTTAAATGCAGACAAATGAACATTCAATAAAGTAACAAAATTATTTAACCGAAAATCAACAATCGAACCGAACAATGAAACGCTACAGTTGCGTTTAGTCGCGCCCGCGGATTAGTGAATTGTAAAAAAGAGATTGGGGTCCTTTCGACCCGATGTGTTAATTACGGGGGTTGGCCCGTGCGAGGGCTGAGTACAGATGAAAGTCAATTTGCTACTGCGACATGATACGGCCCATTTCATCGAAGAGCGACAAGTGTGACACCTGCGCTGTTTCATGAGGACAAAAGTTTCGGGGTGCGATTCAATTCCTTTGTTATATCGTATAAATAACAATGGGCAATAATTCTAAAGTGACTAAAATTAGTTCATTTTATTATGAATCAATATTACTTTACGGTCTGACAAACTAATTAACTTGCTATTAAAATGACTCCGAACGTAATAGTGGTTGCTATAATTCATTTATGTATGGTAGTGTATGTTGTGTCTGGTAGAAGAAGGTAAAATTAATGCAGTAGAGATGAGAACTTTAAGAAGTATAGCTGGCTTAAGAATTATAGATAAATTAAGGAATAGTGCTATAAGGGAACGTTGTGGTGTAATAGAGGATAGAGTGGCAAAGATAGAGAAAGGAATGTTTAATTGGTTTGGCCACATGGAGAGAATGAATGAAAGAAAATTGACGAAACAAATTTACAAGGCCTGGGTGACAGGGCAAGCCGGTAAAGGTCATCCTAGGTGAACATATTTCGACCAGTTCGAGGACGTTCTGGACAAAGACCAGGTCAAATGTATACTCAACCGAAGAGCATGTATGAAAGTAGAAGAAGCGAAAAAGATATGTTAGGATCGTACTAAGTGGAAGGATGTAGTCTTTGCCTACCCTTATGGGAGAGAGTTGTGACGTTGTACACCTAAAACATAAAATAACATGATTAAATGAAAAGTAATTCTTTCTTTATTTACAGATAAAATCAATTTTGGTATCAACCGCTTAGTCGGTGATAGGATTGAAGACGAAGAGGATGAGCACGCAAATGAAATCAGACCTGATGTGGTATCGCCTGCTTCACGCTGCGGGAGCCCTTGCTGGGCTCCCTCACCCCAGTCACCTCGATCGATCCGTTCTAGTTCCCCCGAACTTGAAGTTGATTCCCCTCCGTCTTCCCCAAGAAGACAACCAGATTCCTCACCACCACCGAAACGTTCAGAAGCATTTTCAGTTAGCGCATTACTGAGGCCTGATGCTCCAAGAGTTCAACCCCAAAGACCATTCTTATACCCACCGCTGCCATTTGCGGAATTCTTGAGGGACGCAGGAAGTCTTGGTCTACCAGGATGGGGTGGATATAGTAATTTATACCTTCATGCAGTTCAGGCCGCCGGTCCCGAACTGCTAAGATTACGAGCAGCAGTTTTAGGGGCCCCCGGTCCTCTATCAAGACCTTTGCCGATAGGAGACGTATATTCATGTGTGAAATGCGAGAAAATGTTCAGCACACCTCATGGATTGGAAGTGCATGCAAGAAGATCGCATAACGGTAAGCGGCCGTTTGCATGTGAGCTGTGCAGTAAAACCTTTGGACATGAAATCAGCCTTAGCCAACACAGGTGAGTTCCTATATTATTTTACTATTTCTACTTGTATCGAATTGAAGCAATTATTTTGTTTCTTGTATATAACAGCTATATATATATATATTATAGTTGTAAATAATTTAGAACTAGACGAATCTCGCGACTTTGCTTAAGTGGAAACCATAGCAAAATCATATTTAAATCTGTTTAATATTTGTTATTACTAATCTAAAATTACATTGATATTTCAATCATGCAATACTAGCAACGATAATGGAACATTTTACGATGGTTTTTTATTACAAAAATACTCTTTATTTACAATACATAAAGTATTTTTTTTGTAAGTTAAAAAAAAGTATTTTTTTTATAGGCTCACAATCTTTACGATTTTAAAACTAATGAATATAACTTAGCTTACAGTTATTTATTACTCACCTTACTGTCCTATAAGTTACTTATGATCATATTTATTATCAACGATGAAATCAAAGCCATCATTTAACTTCTCATACTATTAATAAAAGGGGGTACAATACGAACTATAGGAAATTAATAATTCATCTAGTAAACAAAAGTGATAATAATCTCAAGGCGCAACCCTATCTACAGGGCTGTCCACAGTGTGGAAAAGGTGTTCGAATGCAAACAATGCGGGAAGACGTTCAAACGGTCCAGCACCCTGTCTACTCACCTCCTAATCCACTCTGACACCAGACCTTACCCGTGCCAGTACTGCGGCAAGCGATTTCACCAAAAATCAGATATGAAGAAACACACTTACATCCATACAGGTAAGTGAAAACTTAGCAGTTTAATTTCAAATATATATGTATATTAAGTACAACCCCATATCTTCCCGTGGGTGTCGTAAAAGGCTACTATGTGCTAAGCCAAAAGATGGGCAGCAGCATCCTCTGAGCACCACAAACACCTGACTGCGATCACCAACCTGCCTGCCTAGCATAGCGATTATGGCTATTCCCCGCTTTTTGGGAGGTTGAATCAATCACACAAAAATCATATTTTTTTAAACAAAACATGCTTCTTATTTTTAAAGAGTCACTTTATTTCGTAGAAAAATATTTATCATTTTTACTGTTATTATTTAACTCTTCGCTACTTTAGGCGTCGTCCAAGTACCGCATGTCATAAAAAATAAGCAATGCAAAGAGCTTACTGATTATATAATACTTAAAAAGGCCTCTTAATAGGATGTAGGATTTCCTCTTAAGAAAGTTACAGAGTTTTATTAATATTAATTTCAAATCGCATCATGCCTACTAAGTCCGTTTACATTGCATGAAGACACAATACAAAACGGTAGGCACTGGTAAAGTATCTCAGTGTTCCCAGTCTTCTCCCATAATTAATGCACATTATAGCACCTTAGGACAGGCTCGGCCGGTGTTTTATAATAATCACGTAATCATCGAGGATGCGCTCGAGACGCTGGCGGTTACGTTTTAGGGGCGATTAGGTTACAGTTACATACGGTCAAATAGAACGGTTAACATTTCAATTCCTCTATAAATGAAATGTTAAAAATAGAAACTAGTTAAAGTCATTTTTTACTTTTATTATAATAAATTATGAGGTAATTAGTCGTAACATCAGTAAATCCTATATTACTCTAACAAATATTACATAACAATACTACATACTTTATTCTAGTGATAACGGCTCAGCAGTAGTCTGGTCCGATACAGTGTCGGTGGATCAAGGTCCCTACCCATCCTGAGCTCATGCTGTGAGCATAATAGCACAATATACACCTAGCTAGATTTCCAACATTAACTTTGGACATTTATTTTGTTTCACGTCGTTACTTAATATGGTGAGAATGTGGTAAAAGCACTGAGCCTGTATATTATTAAAAAAATAATTTATAACTATTATAAAAGTCATTTGAAACAAGTTTTAAAAATAGTTCAGCATCTAAATTATTATGTATTTAAGTTTATGATAAATTTCTACCAGTAGATGAACACTAATATGTTATAAATATTCTAACCGTGTGTCCAAAGTGTGTAGTCCCTTCATGAATATAAGATGTTGCGGTCTGCTCATCGTTGTCTCGCTAACACTTAGTCTCTCGGATAAGATTCGTTACGACAGCACTTTCGACACTACAGTACTATTATGATTTCCTTACATCGTCTTTACATAGATCTATATACGAGTACTTTTATATATTTTAGCAACATTTCAGTCTTTTATTCAGTTATTTAAACCTCCTATATTATGTAATTTAAGTGGTGTCTTTCGTGATAGTTGTTGTGCACAAGTGAACTTCTTTGAAAATAATAATACGGGACTTGTATTGTGAGGGTTCATAAAAACTGACCCTGAAAAGTTCTTACAAGATAGCCGCCATTTTGCTAGAGTTCGATCATTGATACGAGATAAGAAAAATCAATTAAGAAAAGGAAGTGGAACCTATCTAATATCTAATCTAGACCAATTCTTTAAAACCCAAATTAATTATAGATACAACTGTAACCTATCTTTTGAGAACAGGACCGAGTTTTCCTTCCCAATCGATGTCAAAATTTATAGATTTGGTAAAAATTATATTTTTATAGGCAAAGTCATTTTTACTAAATTATTAATATAGTTAAATACAAGCATATATGAAAAATCGAAGTCGATAAATATAACCGAGTCTTTTTATTCTAAGTCGTAAGAAAAAGTTACGCTTACCCAAAATGGCTGCATCTCAGATCACAGAATACCTACAACACTCCCCAGTTTACTTGGGATAAGGGTGGGGGTACACTTTGTGATTCAGCGGCATAGATTCACAGTTTTCATGACTTTGACAGTGTGTGCAAGAGGGACAGGAGAAAGGTTTACAATATGTATAAGCGAGACGGAAATTGAAGGGTTAGTTCAGAGCACATGTTTTTTACGTTGCGGGGTGTGTAAATGATGAATGGATAAGTGATATAAATTATAGTATTTTTGATTATACTATATATTATAGATGTGAGGTGCCCAATGAAGTTTTAGAGATACCTTTTTATAACCATGACTATGAAAGTTAACACAACTTCATTTACTAGTTGTTCGCCTGCGGCTCTGCTCGCGTATTCCAATAAACAGACAGACAAACGTTACTTTTATACAATGTAAGGATAAGGATTGAAAAAGGAACACGATAATGGTCATTTTTGTGAAGTATTTTTTCAATTATTTTGATTAATTTTCTTATATTATTTTAAGGTAATATATATTAAAACTTGGCTACATAATATATCTACTATTTAAAAAAGAACCATGTAAATCGGTTCAGGGTCTATCGGGTTATAAGCCAATTAACGGACAGACAGACAGATATACGTTACCTCTTATATTTACTTATTTATTCATTGAACAATAACAAGATTGACATTTTGACTTAGATACTACGAACAATTTGAGGACACGTGATAAATGCGACCATAATTATAAGTGATTACGTTGAATTATATGTTGAGAACAAGTTTGTACAAAACAAAAAGAAACAAAAGAACTAATAAATGTGTTGATTACTAGAATTAAATTTTTAATTATTCAAGAAAAAAGAAACATAAAAATAAAACTTCATTAATTTTAAGTTTTAAATTATATGGCAGTAGTGTTACTAATGTGTAGTATATATGTAAAGCAAGGATGTAGGTGAAAAGCTATAAATTATAAATGTATAAAAATTAGTTTAATTTTAGAATTTTAACCCCTTGAGCACTAACCTGGCGTTTACGCCAGCTTTCCATTGTTTTCTTATTGTCTTCCGATTGTCTTATTTTTATGGGTACCCCACACATTAAACAATCCATTTTTACTTGGACACACATAATATATCAATCAAATTATTAGTATCAGGAAATATCTATAAATTTGTTTAATTAATTTAAAAGCAAAACCACAATAAATTAATTCACATCGTCACACCTGATCTCGCCCCTAATCCGAACCCCAACGTGTAAATTATTAACGATATCAACTTAGCAAATAGTTGCCAGAACGGCATTTTAATCAGTGTCCCAACTTCTTGATTAATGTACCTCTCTCTACCTACCTATTCCCGGCGAAATTTATAGGCGAAATTTTATTTATAATTACGCCTAGCTAAATTAAATGGTGGGTGATTAGTCAAAGTCAAAGCGGTAGAGGACCGCGGCCCGCGATTTGTCACATCACCCGTGCCAGTTTAATTCGACGTTAATTGAGTACCTACGAAGAACTTTGGCACCCCTGAAGTTACACTACCTGTTGTTAGTTTAATGTACGAGTGTAGTAATTTTCGACTTGAAAATTAGTTATATGTAGTCGATGAAATGCGGTAATTAATGTTACACCGTGCAAATTTATTTAACCGCATTTAACAAATTAAAGATCGTATTTTTTATTTTTTCCCTCACTGTTACAATAATGAAACAAGCGAGTTTGTAGAATTAATAAAATAATAACTTAGACATTTTTCATTCCGTCTCATAAATATTTGATTCATTTAAAAGCATTCGTAGAAGAATTTTTTTTGTTAAACTCTTCCTACGCTTAATTGGTCATGGAATAAACAAGTGGCACATTAGCTTTCGGAATAATTACATGGCGGCTGTGTTTTGGCATTTTTATTTTTTAATTCCTCCTTCATTACCACCGAGCGGTTTGCGGTAAATCATTTAAAAATTGTTTTAAAAGATTAACCTTACAAATTCATCTTTCGTAATAGAAATGTAAATATTTTTAAGAATGTCTTCTAATCAAATTATAAGCAGTTTATGATAACATTTATAAATGAAGTTCCAAATAAAAATAATCATAAACAAATTATTTTAATTGGAGAGATAAATGAAATAATTTTTAAAAATTTCTAGATAGTGAGTGAAATTTAAAACATTTCTGTATTTATAATCATCTATTTATTTATTTACAGAATCTTTAAATATTAAAAAGAATAAGTAAACTTTCCTTCAAACGAAACTATTACGTAATATTTTAAAAGGAGAAAATTAAAAACTATAAAACATTCAATAATCGCAGCGCCGGAGCCAAATGTTCTTTCTTTCTATTCACAGACCCTTTGATTATACTTTTTAAAGGCTTTTTATACACAAAACAGAAGAGATATTCAGAGACTCCTCGAAAAGGTTTGCTACCGTGTAATTGGATCCGTAAGACGCTATATATTCCCACTTTGAAATTGTCACAATATGCAAATGACTGAGCTAAAAATACAAGGATTTTTCTTTACTCTTTTGTAAAGAAAAAACAAATTCTGTTTACTCGAAAAAGTCTTTATAATTTCATTTCAATTAGTTTCCTATAAATACCTAGTAAGTATAAAATCTGTCAGTTGAAACTATATTTATCCTTGATCAATAACTTTTCCAATTGTTTATTTCCCACGCACACACTCAGAATCTATTAATGAATCGTAAGGCGAAAATAACTCCCACATTTGTTGGGAGTAGGTCCGAAAATAAACAGCTATATAAGAGTAACATCAGTCGAATCCGCTCGGAACGAATCCTACGTACAAGATTCCAGACTTGAAAGTATTCCGTCCACATAACCTGAGGGGGGTGGAAATCTAAGCGGTCCATAAGGTCGGGAGCGATGAGGTCAGAAGTGGGAGGTAAGCGGGGTGTCACTCCGCTCCGGGGGGACTGAATCAAGGAGCGCTACGTGCTTTGAGTTTAATTAAAGACCGGGAGAGGTTGGAATAGCTTCGATTTCAGTGGCTTATTCTTTTTAAACTTATGTTTAAATTTTTATTTTATAAGGACGATTACGTTTTAACATACATTTAAAGTAAGTTTTTTAAGGTCAGTAGCGATTTGTTGAAGATTATTTCTTGTAATAATTAATATGTAAATACATGAGTATATTTAAATATAAAATAAATAATATATAGTAATAGTGTTCAGTGTATTTTTTCTTTTGTCAACCGTCTCATGCTTTATATTATGTAAGTCTAATAAAAGTTTTATATGTAATAGTTCGGTTTTATAATCAAATCCCAAAGAACACTGACAATATGTGTAGGCATTATTTCAAGGAAGTCTTAATTTCAATAGGTTATTACAGGGTGAACATTACGTGAACGATAGAGATCTCTGGTATTTACCACCCCCCCCCCCCTGTGCTTCCGCTAACAATGGTTGTAACTATGATTTGAAAATATTATGTACATTATTTTATATATGTATTTTTTTAATTTATTAAGAAGGAACCAGATCGAGTTTCTTTCCGGCTCTTGACCACTGTATTCTTTCCGAACCGGTGGTAGTGTTTTGACGTTCATAAGCGCCTTCTTAGGGTCTGAATGGAATAAAGATTTTTTATTTATTTCGGTAACTATTTTTATCAATAAAAGAATTACAGAAGCATTTTTATTTAAAATTTTATGTAATTATTATCGTTTTCGACCACGGGGCTAACACTGTTTTTTATATTATGGCGTGTTAGTTTCATTCATCGCTATGCAAATAGTAAATCTTCATATAAGTAAAAAAATTGTTAGGGTATGTACACACAAATTGTAAAGTGACAGAAAAAAAGGTAGTTAACTCTCAAACAGTGGTACCAATTTGGATATAATTTGACATTGTTGTTCACATTTTGACTTGGAAATATACACAGCATACCTTTATTCCAAAAAGCTTCACCGTCATACAATAATTTACATCAAGCGAAACATGCCTAAATAAAAAAAAAAAAAAAACAGTTTACTTTATCATCTGTCATACATTAGTAACTTTCCGCTTTCTTATTTTTGTTAATTATAATTATTAATTTCATTTACTCTCTTGAACATCTTCACGTGATTAATACTTATTTATTTATCGCTAAATATTATTACCCAATATTATTCCCGTAAAATTCGATATCTTTTGTTACCACTTATGAAAATAAAATACACCGAATCGAGATTTATACAATATTTTCTCGACATGTAGAGGAGGTAACTCGATCTCACTGGGGATACCAACATAAAAATCACAAGTCAGATTTTTCTCACGCGCAAAAAAAAAATGACACTCGAATTTGTATGCCGGGAGGTCGACTACCTCGCTCCGATATAATATTAGATGTTCCCGAGAGAGGTAGAGAGATAATTAAATTAATGTCCTCGGCCCTCTCTAGCCCCACGTTTCGTTGCAAGTAATTCGACACCTGCATAGTTTTTCTTTTAGTGTTAATCAATAACTTAGACAATATAGAATATAATAGAAATTGTATAATAACTATATTCTCCATAGAAAAATAAACAGGTCCTAGTTTTATTATAATATGTACTTTTACTAAAAACAGTTTTAAGATTAGGTATAGTTAACGACAAAAAAAGTAGGTATTTACATTACCTTTGAATTTGATTAATATCAAACAACCAAACTGTTATTTTATAGAAATGGTTTTTCTGTTGGAACCATAACAACCTATGCTAAGTAATAGAGATGTTATGAATATGATATTTCGTATCTCGTTACGGATACGGATATAAGAATCATATTATACTGGTTTCAGATACGGTTCCGGATATGAAACTGTTTCGGATTATCCCCTAGTTTCGGACAGTTTAGATTACGGCTATCAGATTTTTTAAAAATTGGATATAGATTGTCATTTGCTTTTACAATCAACCGTTTTTTCAAGTAATAGTTTTTAAGTGTAGTATAGCGACGGAATCATCGGTGTAATTGTTGCAGTAACACTATTTAACTCCTTTGTGATACTACTGTTAAATAACTCCTGACTTCTTAAACTATTGCGAGGTAATACTGCCTGCATTAATCTTTTAAAATCCCATATCGCTTTTACACTTTGACAAAGATCTAAGCTATTGGGGTTTTTGTGTTTTTTTATTGATTATCCTTTTCCAGTAACAACAATTCTCGTTTCATAACAACAATGTGTTTAGTTAAAAACTTGTCGTAACAAGACTCATTTACACCCCCGCCCCTAATTGAAATTATTCGAAACTTTTATATCGGTTTCGATTCCAGATAATTTTTTGTTTCGGATATCCATCCGATTATTTCGGTTACGGTTACGGAGTTCCATAACATCCCTACTAAGTAATAGTCATATAAGAACTTTAAACATTGCGCTTAGTTCAATTCTTGTATTTACACATTTTACAAGGCATTATCTCTCTGTGTGTATGTTTGTTAATTGATTATAATTCGAATAACAGTGAATCGATTTAACACGGTTCTTTTAATTAATCATATACAATTTCTCGGGTGAAGTTTTTGTACCAATGAAATACCTAATTTTGTTACAAATGTAAAACAGTCTTGAAGTTTTTCTTCTGTTGTTTATCAACCGATGTTTTTTTGTTTAGTATGTATTGATTAGTTTTAGTGTTATCAATAACAGTGTGAAGACAATAGTTTTCTTTAAATTTTCGATTCAAATTTACGATCAAATTTCAACCGAACTGCCATTAGTATAAAATATGCTAGATATACTAACTAATGATCTAACTCAATGGCATGCACAAAATTTATAATAAATTAGCTGTGTGCCTGCAGCTTTGTCCGCGTTTCATATATTCTTCTCTGCGTAATATATTTTTTAAAGAAATATTGGATCTATACAATCATATTTTTTTCACAATTTCATGAGATTTAATTTTTTATACGGAACCGTAATTATTTTCTTACAAAGTTTTTGATACTAAGAGAAAACGAAGAAAACAAATTCAAACACTTATCATTAAAATTGTGCATTGGATCTGATTTTATCCACAATTTCATGAGTTTTCTTTTTTTTTTGACACGGAACCCTAATTATTTTCTAAAAATAAAAATAGTCTAAATTACGCAGGGTAACTTCAGCTATCTGCCAGATAAGATCATGTCAAAATCGGTCCACCCGATTCAGAGATTAGCCGTAACAAACAGACAATTAAATTTAATTTATTAGGTACCTATAGATAAGATAATTAGTAATGTTTTTTTTAAAGAAATTGTACTTTTTTAAAACAATCTAATCAATGTAAATCAGTGATTACACACCACCTTCATGCGTCACCCCCTAACAAGCTATATCACTTAACTCGTAACTAGAACTAAGCCCATCTGCAACCGGAGCCAGATAGAGGAGAGAGCCGCGTGGCAGTCGCACGCGCCACCTAATTCAATAAACACATTATCACGATTAGCTACCGACCTCCCCCGCTGAGTTCGCTACGATCCGAACGGCCCCGATACTGGCCGAAGCGCTCCCGGAGGACTGACAGTCGTCAGATTTCGTCGCGCAATATTCACAGATAATTAATCATACAGTTCTATATTCAAACTGACCGTTCGAATCATCAAAAGGTTTTCTTGAGTTTTTGGTATTTCATTAAATTAATTTACTCCGTTTTAGATGATTATAAAAATTTCGGTGGTGGCGTGGTGGTATACGAACACAAAATAAGTTGTTACTTAATTGTTAAAGCGTACTAACACAAAAAAAGAATCTATATATAAGGACTGTAGTGATTGACAAAAATATAAATAGAAAGAAAATAAAAAAAAAAGAGCGTAAATTAAGTACATTTCTTGGTTGCAGAGTAAGTGTCTAAAAATGTACTATACAAATATCGAAATGTTACTGATGGTACTGTTGTAGTACATAGGTACATGGGTACCATTCCAAAACCTTAGATAATATAAAATATTAGTTTACTAAAGTTAACGAAGGACATACATTTATTACTATTTGAACATCCATTATAAATCGGTTGATATTAAAACTCATTTTGTATGAACCTCCATATTATAACGTACGTAATATGATCATATTAATTTCAATTCTAAATCGTTTGAAATGCAATTTAAATTTGCTTGATCTGTAGTGGATTACGAAAAATATTGAATTCACATTAAACGATAGATCACTACAGCATAGTGGTTAGTGTTTATAATCTATATGGTAAATGCATTTCGTGGCACGTGCTCGACGCACGCGCACACGGATCTGGTAATTTAAACAATAAATTTAATTCTCAATTCCTTTCCACTTCGATTATTATCGTCCTTCAATATATTTTTCAATATAATTGTAAATTCGAAAAGTGCATTTTTTAATTCTAAATTTCTAAATTAAATTTAAATTGCTGTGTTGGACCAAAAGAGGCACTTAACCTAAATACTCTTAAATATGATATAACAAAAGAGCTCGCGGAATCATATAGTGGATGGACACAAATTTACACAGATGGTTCCAAAACTATAAATGGTCAGAGCGCAGCATATTATGAAGCATTTACACATTGCGTTGGATTATACAAGGTACAAACTAAAGTATGTATAATGACTTTGGAACTATTTGCAATTTTGGAAGCTATTAAGCATAGTATTAGATCAATGCACCAAAATATTGTTATTTTAACAGATAGCAAGAGTGCTCTCCAGCATCTGGCTCGATGTGCTTCTGGGAACAGAGGACTTTCGATAGCCTATGCAATTTTTCAAGAGATTTTCAAAATTCAAGATACTGAGATAAAGTTAAAAATGCAATGGGTCCCGTCTCATATAGGTTTAGTAGGAAACGAGAAAGCTGACCGTTTAGCGAAGCTGGCTTTAGTAGAAGGTATAGAAATAAGCATTCCATTGTATTATTCAGAAGTATTAGGTCAATGTAAGAGTATTTGTCGTGACATGTGGAAAGAATATTTTGATTTAGTATCTAAGGAGAAGGGAATTTGGTATCGAACCATTCAGTGTCAGCCTCACCTATTCCCTGGTTTAAACAAATGAACATGGACCGTAATTCTGTCGTTACAATGTTAAGGTTAAGGTCTGGACACATTCCGTCAAGAAAGTTTGGATATCTCATGAAAACTACAGATTCTCCTTTATGTATCAAATGTAACAGGATTGATGATGTCCATCATTTCTTGATGGAATGTTCAATTAATTACAACAATAGGATAACACTTGTTACTAAGTTCAATATTAATATCTGGAATGTAGGTGCATACCACAGCATTCTGGCAGATCCAACATCAGACCCTGCCAGAATGCTGTGCAATTCTTTTAAATTTAGTTAATAATGTATTAAAATTTTTTTTTTCTAGTTGTATTTTAAAGTATTATATAAGTATCATAAGTATTAAGATTAATATTAAGATTAGTTACGATGGGACTGGCATGTCTTTTAAGACAAAAGTCCCTTAAAAAATAAAGAGAGAAAAAAAAAAAAATTCTAAATATTTTTTGAAGTGAAATCTTCGTTAGCGATTCTCGACCGGAGAAATTTTTTTAGATTGGTATTACCAATGTCATAGGATCAGCTCTCATCATGCTACAGGATGTCAAGTATAAGGTGCCGTTTAAAAGCTGGCGCTCAGAGGTAAATAATAAATGTATAATTACGCAATCTATCGTATGTTTTGGATTATGAATAAACTACATGAAAATGTACATAACATTATTGCTCGGAGTGCCAGTAGATGTAAAAAAACCAAACAAATTTTATGTTATGTTAATAATTTCAATTAACAAATTATAAAATTTAAACATAAAAAGCAGTTTTTCAAAAGTTCCGAGTTTTCACTTCTGTCGGCAGTATCCATGGTTGCCTATTTTTTATCACTAATTTTTTTTTAAGGATTTTATCATAGGATTAACAGGCGAGTAAGATTTTGTAAAATAAGATTCAAATGTATGTCATGTGACGTAGTGTTCGACCACACTGCCAATGAGTCAATTTCTTGAACGAAATGTTTAAAAACATGAAATGTCATCAGCCTGAAATAACAAGCCATAAATGATCGGTCAACATTACGGTATAATTTATTGAATTCGCGTTAATTGATGCATTTCGCCAATTGGCACTCCCAGTTGCAAGGGTGTGGCAGAGCGCGGCGTAGCGCGTGACATATTTTTTTCCCTCATTCATTTCCAGATTAGGAACTATCAGTAAGTTTGTATAGAAATTTGTTATATATTCTAGTTAAATACAAATAAGATTTAAAAAGTATGTTTTTTTGTTACGTATTTGATTCCACTTTTATAGTATTAAAAGGAGTATTTTAACTTTCTATATGTAAGTTAATGTAACTATGATTGTCACCAAAATTATTTGTCATCTACATCTAAAATTGTGGTAACGTGACATAAAAGTGAACTTAACAAAAAAATATTAATCGAACAAAAATATATGTTTTTAACAACTATCTCAAGATAACTCATAATTGTCAACTATAGTTAATGATGCTCAACATAAAAATTACGTTGGTAAAATAGTTTACTTTACACTAATTAGTTTAAAACAAATTAACGTAAGAAAGCAATTGATCATTTTCATGTAATGAATATATATAAGCATAGGTATAATAAATATAATAAACCTCTTTGTTATTATAAACATATAATGAACAAACACATTACCAATATTTGAAATAATTTAAACAAATACAAATCGATTCAGAAAAGAAATATGAGCACATTTGTTCTATTTTCAAATCTATCTGCGTATTTGATAATTGAATTACATACTTTATTTTCATTGGCCAGAAGTCGCTTAGCGTGCCTCTCGAGTGTTTTGATTTGACGGTGCGCGACAATGACGTCAGCTGGTCAAGTGTTTTAGCGAACCAGCCACTTGAATACCGGTAAGAAAATACTACGGTTCTCTCAATTTAAATAGCACTGTTATCTCCAAGCGATAAGGTTGAAATTCTATGGGGATCGAGGATATTATATAACGGGTTGCAGTCGTGAACTGGTGCAATTCAAGTGTAAAAATAATACTGGCCAAATGTGAATGCATTTGTTAAGATAACATAAAATAGTTTTAGACGCATATGCGAAGAGCTTTAAAGAACAGTTACTATTGTGAAATCAAAAATTTATAAATTATTATTTTTTCAAGGGTTGGTATTGTAAATATACCAAGGGAATTTGCAGAGCTAGAAAATATTTACGTCCGCACCGGCTTCGTTCACGATATTTATAAAGGAGGCTATTGTCTCTAATAATTTGATACTTTGTTGATCCAATTAACAGGTTATTATTAAGTTTCTTATTTGTTCGTCAAGTTTATCTTAGTTTAAAAAAATCTATTTTATAGTTACTTTTTTTTATATTCTAATATCATTGACCTTATTTGTGTGTTACGTATTTCGCAGGCAACGGAGCTGATTACGCTTATAAGTACTGTTTATGTATATTGTTAAATTTTATTTACGAGAATTTGGTGCAATCGTTTGTTGCTTAACCCCTTGAGCACTTACCTGGCGTTTACGCCAGCTTTTAATTGTTTTCCTATTGTCTTATTTTTATGGGTTCTCATTAATAGATAAAAAATAATATTTAATTTGAAAACCTATGTGAAACAATAGACTGCATCGTCAGTATACAAAGTATAAATACTAGAATAGTACCTAGCATTCAGTTAAATCTGTCTGGACTCGTAGCACGTACGATACGTGATCATGGAAATAAAATCTTTAAGCTTTCTAGTACGACTAAATAGTAGATACCGAGACACGTTATATAGCTATACAATTTAACATTTATATTTTATAAATTCTTATATTCACAATTATAAATGTATTTAAAAAATAATTAGTTTAAAAATTTACATTAAGTTTTGAAAATTTAGGTTAATGAAGTTAGGTGGTTTGGTAACATGTCTTGGGCGTTTTATTCCACTATTTTGCTTTCACTTTAGGCTAATTAATAAATGCTTAGGTAACATATCTACTGGACATATCTTTCCATGCATCTGGTTAATAAATCAGACGTAAATTGGTACTAAGGAATTTAAAAACACTGGTCTGCTCGTATTTACTAATAATTAAAATTGCAGGGTTTGTTTGTGATAACAATTTTCTACTAACTACATATGAATTGCTTGTTCCGGGTAATCTCCGGCCCGGCTTGACCGATTTTACGGGACGTGTTTGGTAGATAGCTGAACTTACAGGATCGATTATTAAGCCTATTGAGACAATTATAATGAAGAAGTCTAAAATATATTACACAGGTTCAGTATTTAATCCCACATACACTGTAACAGTATACACGATATCAATTAATATCATATTACAGATTATGACGATCCGATGAGATTCATCATTCGCCATATAAAATTATGCAAAGCCAGACATCAGACCCTTTACCACGGTCCCCAGCTATGTCGAGATGAATTTATATCATAGATAACAGTCACTAAGCGGTGAGCTCTTTATAAATACGATATCGACACGATATCTAAACGACATTTGACATCCTTAGTACATGTTAAAAAAACATTTAATAAATTAAGATTTTTAGTATTTTACATAGAATAGTAATTAAGGGAGATAGACTGAAGACCCATACGTCGAATATAAAAAATAGATGCATGTCTGGGAATGATTTCTCTTTCAGACTTGTTTCTCGCTCAAGCGATATGTTAGCATTATTATTTATAGTTATAAATAAAACATAGTATGTTTAAATACAACAAACTAAATAACGTTTTTGGCTTTGCAAATATATTTGTTGAAAAGTCGATCAGAATTTCAGAATACATAGATATAAAACCTAATTTTATGAAGATAAAAAAAGATAGAGTTTCTTACCTTTAAAGCAACAAAAATATTTGGTGATCCAACGCATAACTACTTTCTCTGGTTGGGTCATTTTATTAAATTTTAATATTTTTTATTGATAAATGTAACAAATAAAAAAAATAGGGGCAAACTAGATACATAATTTAAAATAAACCAATATACCAAGTATAAAAATTAAACAAATAGATCGCATAGATATCGTTGAGTCTAAACATCCCTATCTATGAACATATTACATTACAATCCGACAAAATGATGACCCAACCCTTGCTCGTATTGTCTATTGGCAGTTGAGTACCAATCCATTTGTCATCTTTATTTTTATATTGGATTCGATGGGTAATATTGTGGCTTAAAGGGTGTCATCATGTAATTGAATATCACCGCTTATGTAGAAAGTACCTATTATTACCTACCTCTTACCCGTTTTGTCCAGATAAAATGAAACTAATCTTGATTTATAAAATTATTCTGATTAGAACTTGTTCTTACAGTTGGAATGTATTTTATACTTTTGTTAAAAATAAAAACGTAACTTTTTAATGAGCTTCTTTGTATTTTAACAAGTCAGTTTTAGGATCATTTTTCTAATATGTAGGTTTACCAAATTAATAAATTTAATTTTCTATAAGATATTTTTTATTTCATAAAGGTTGTTACTGTACTAAATATAAGTACCTAGGTATAAAGTAAGTTAGAAGACATTTTACAATTAATACCAAAGATACCTGCCTACCTCGAATTTGAAATGGATTACAAGAGGTTAACTCTGAAAAGTAGATTTGACAATATGACTATGTATCCTCTCCAATCATAATTTTATTACAACTGTTCTCTAAGCAAAATAAGTATTGTCTAATACAAAAACTAAAGAACCTATACAAGCAATCTGAAAAAGAAAGTCACCGTTTTAGAATACGACATGATATAAGTGGATTGACGATTTAACCCTTAACGTTCGAACCATCTGAATTCAGATTGAATAGTCAAAGACAAAGGAGCAAATAGGCAGGATCCCGAAACTATAAACATCAATTGTCACCAAGCAATAAACGTGATGACTGTCGCATTCCTAGTGACTCCAGTCCCAAAATACTGCGCTACAAAGAACAGTGAAGACACGAGAGATTTTCTATTGTATAAATATATTTTAAAATTAACATTACCATTAATTCGTTGCGACCTATCGCTAAGCTCTATTTTCGATTGATCTAATAATACGTCCAGGTCTCGTGAATATAATTAATATGAAATACTAGCTATTGACTAAATACTGTTAACCAAAAGGGTCTTGACAACTTCACCGAACTTTAGGGCACTCAGTCAGGAGAGTGGTAGTTAATACCAGGATATCAAAGTAGTAGGGACCTAGTAATACTTAAGTTAAACAAAACTAGAGACCTCAATGTCTGCCAATATTAACAAGCGCCAGCAACTTTGTTTACCTGAAGCTACGTGGTTACGTGGCTGTGTACGGCTAGTTCTGGTGATGTGTGTGATCATATATTAAAAATCGGTTTAGGATAGGATTTATGTAAAATCCTTTCTTACTTAGCGTCTATATCGCAAAAGGATTGACTGTGTTAATTTTCAAGTCAATTTGGTGTATAGTTTTGTTAACCTTACTATTCTTTGAATAACTATAAAAATAAACACTTAGGAGATAAAATGCAGAATTAGTTTCACGTCTAATTGAGAGAATACCGAAGACTAATTCTTTTGAAAAAGAAAATCGAGAACCAATTTTTTTTTTTATTCAAGCTTACATTTCGTAAAATAATTTATCTTGGACGGACTACAATAGAGAGCTCCTGGAGATCGCTATTCCTACATGTACGTACCGTAACAAAAATCCAGCATTCCGTATTGTACGGCAGACACAAATATGTCGCAATAAGTGAAGTGACTCGAACATTCCAAACGGGCGGCAATCCGCACCGGTTGGCAATCTGCCGCATTCCGTTACCATTATTATTAACGATTTCACTGGAGTTGTTAACAAAGTTGCAATTTTTTCGTTACTTATACCTAGAAAAGGATATTTCACTCATTGTGACAATGACTACGGTTTGTAATTCCTTCATTGTCCTTAATATTTTTAATTCTTGCGAGAATTAAGTACGGGAATTAATAATTAATGTTCATTGCTTAGACACAGTTATAGACAAAATTAAAGCTGTTTTATGAACTAGTTATCTCCGCGAATTCGATCGCATCTAATAATTTCGTTCTCTACTGTCTGTGTTAATATCTTGAATATTAAATTATTTGAATAATGCATAATAAGATTGCAGTGATCATTTTTTATCGACTAAATTCACTATTATCATTACAACTTATTACAGATATTATGTAACTTCGTATTATGTAAAATGTCGATGATTTGAAAAAAGAATTATGTGAATCGATTGAATACTGTAGAGTTCCAAGTCAACTAATGGACAGATTAACCGAGCCGTAAGCTGAAATATGCAGAAGAGTACAAAGTTGACAAATAATGAAATATATATATTCTATTATATACATACCTATAGAATATATTATTAACATTTCGAAGATTTTATAACAAATAAAATATCCTCCTAACAACCGAACTGGTTTGGGAAGACAAAAATTCCGGACAAAAACACACTGTACATTTTCCCATGTGGCTATTTGGGTCAAATTTCCCGAGCTCCCCTCAGAGGGCGATGGCGGCTCGGAATTAACGAATTTGTCAAGTCTCACCTTCATAAGGCCTTTATTAGTTTTTCTAAGGATTTTGTTTTTCGATTATTCATGAGGTTCAGAGTAAAATTTTCACAATGAAATGATATTACAAAAAATATTTGGATTACACTCTTACATTTGATCAGCTGGTGGCCGAGATTCCATCAGTTGTAAATGCGTTTGATCTAAGGGTGCGAACTACGTGCTTTCTCTTTGTTAAAATTAAATACTAATTACACTCGACTCACTGACTATATTAACAATCAAGAAACTATATTCATTCTGATTTTTGTTAAATAAACCGCGTTTTAAAATATTAAACTTTTTTTATATAAATAGATTTTATTATATAAATAGAAGATTTATCATCATATATTAAAGTGTTAAGCATAGGTCCATATCTAATTGTGGTTCTGTCGTGCTGGTAGTTTTTGCTTGCCATGTAAGGCCGTCGAAGCATTAAAGGCTACAGGATAAATCAACTATGTACTATAATTCATAAAATTGTTGTTACCTGGAAAACAGACAAGAAAAAAAATTGAATAAATAAACCAAGAATAAACATAGGAGCGTATACTGCCGTAGATACAATAAATCTCCTTTGTAAGTGGCATTTACACGCAACACATATCTTTTCAAGTAAGAAGCAAATCGTAAACGTCGCAGACGTGAAATGCTCGCAGACCCGTTATGTGACCCGGCTTTACAGTTTAATACTCTCAAATAAATGGCAATAACAAACATACGTATATGGTATGTACATATAATATAGATTATATATACTTTTGTTATTAGCGTAGAATCTAATCTATCTAGATTTTTAAATTATTATCAAATTATTTTTTGAGGTAAATAAGCATCCTTGAAGTAGGCCGTGATGTCATTTTTACAGACAAGAGGAAACAAAAGGAGACAAGAGAATCTAAAATATATAAATATATTCATATACTAATTATTAAATTAATTTCATAACATTTGAAAATCCATAGTTACAATGTATACAAGATAAAATAAGAAGGCAAGAAAATTGTCCTTAATAAATCCTTAAAATCACTTTATTGCGTACTTTTACATCAGAAATAATAAGAGAATTATATCATTGAAGAGATCAATTGGAAAAACTTACGAAGCTTTCTTTTTTTTTTGCTTTAGTAGTTTTTTGTTTTCCAAGATGGCCGTGTTTGCAGACCTCTCTTGGCATGATTGTGCCGACGCGACGTACCAATTTTCCATTAGGACCGAGTGTTGTGACAGTCGGTAGCAAGATTGAATCGTTGTTCCTGTGTTATCTTAAACCGCCAGTGCTTTGTTTGCTCAATCAAATTTGTGAATGCCTTGTTCATTTTCATTAGGTTTTCAACCTTAAGTGAAGTTTGTTTGTAAAATAATATTACGTAGTTTCTTATAGATAATATTCTTAGAGTTATAATAATATTTTTTTTTTTTAAATCATTAATTTTATTTGAATTGTAATCGTGAATTGTAGGAGATACGAATAGACTATGTGTATACTATACTATACAAATGTAAAAATAACTATAAGCTGTTAGATGAAAAACAAACATATTGTATCAACCTTATTTAGTTTAGAATAAGGCCAATATGATGACGAATAAACATTAAAAAAACATAACAATCAAGACATATTTAACAATCGATACAAATTTTTTTACTCATCTGTCCATTTAATTGATCAAGGATCTGGCTATTTACATTTGCAATGCTAGTGCTTTTTTTTAGGATTAACTGTGATATCATATCCGATCTTATCACTAACGTTATCATGCGCAAGCGCTAATTTATAGGTTTATACAAAAAAAATCAGCTAGATGATCTTTGATCTACTCAAAAAATAACCAACTCCGTGGACCAAAACAAAACACACGCACTCTGTTTAAACCCTGGGTATATGTAGAACTAGACATGGTCATTCCTTCTCTCCCCTCCTCCGCCCCCCTCCCCCGGGGTGGCATGCGGATCGTAAACCGGGATTCTCCGGGAAAATCCGCACTTCACTACCGACCCCCAGTAATCACGCCAGCCGTCTCCGTTCGTGTGGATTTGTTGAAATATTACCTCATATGCCTTATGTTTTCAGTAATGCCTTGTATATTTCCAACATTTTAAACGTTTAAATGACGCTATTACTAAATTTCTTTTTTTTTTGTTCGAATAATTACTTACGTTCGTTTGAAAGGATAAAACCGTAAGAAATAGTTGGTATAACCTTAAAACTTTTGACGCCATTTTGTTTTTTTTTTTTGGTATTTAGTATTTCTTGCTTGTAATTTATTAACATGCAATATTTAACCCTATAATAATTAGGTAGGAATATAATTTTAGTGGAATTTTACTAAATATAGTTTGATTATTTCGCACAAGTGAAGTGTATTGAAAATAGTAACACGTTCTGTAAATTTTGGGGTCTCACAAAAACTCCCTTGAAATAAATTTAACTAAAAGCCGCTATTATGCAGAAGATGGTTAAAAATTAATACAAATTTGAGCCTAAAGAATTTATATTGACGACCGTAACGAAGTTTAAAATAATTTTGTTAAAGAATTTTTTACAATTTTTGTTGATAAAATAGTAAAATATTATTCTAATGTGCTTTGGATCACTCATTCGTTGTGTAATAATGAACTATTTAGTATAATTCGTACACTTAGGTACCTAGCAATTAGCAAGATCCTACTTATACTGGTGAAGTCTAGTAGTGGACAAACAGGTTAATTCTAATTTTAATTATACCTTTTAAGCAATATCGTGATTAATCCGTATAGTCTTCTACCTAATCTAACAATCAAATCAATAAAAAAATCTTTATTCAATTTAGGCTCTAAGAAGGCGCCTATGAACGTCAAAAACACTACTACCGGTCGGAAAATAACCCCGTCGAGAAAAGCCGGCAAGAAACTAGATTACAATGGAATTATTCTTCAGACTTTCAAAAGGATCAGAACGATACAATTACTTGTTTGTTCAGTTTGGTGCCTTCAATCTTTCCTAACACAATATAAATGGTGACACTTACTAAGTTATATTCAATATGTTCTTGCCTATCCAAGTTCTAACTAATATTATGTAAATTTAATTATATTTGTTACGCTATCATGCCACAAATATACAACCGATCGTAATGAAATTACATACATGTTGTCAAGGTTACAGAAAATGACATATAACTTTCGGTCCTAAATGGCTTAACAAAATCTACACTAATGCGAGCGTAGTCGCTGACAAAGGCTTACTTTTATAAAAATAATTTATCAGGAAATTTATATTTTTAAACATACATGGGTTAATTTAGTTACGATAGTAAAGTAGAAAATATCTTTGGACTACACAAATGCATTATGTATGAAGGTTTTGAACGTCAGTTTTCCAGTAGTTTCCTTTAAGCGTACACTTTTAATCTCGCACCTGCTTCGTTTAGTGCAGCTTGAAGTATGCAGTCTCGTTCAGTTTGACTCGATATAAATGCAAACGTATTCAGATACGCTGTGCTTTTATTTTCTGAACATAAAATATATATATATATATATTAAAATAAATAAAATTAGAAATAAGTATATAAAAAGTAAATGATAAGAAGTCAGGTTATTTGCGTCATTTATAACTTAAGAACGTCTGGAGCGATTTTTATTATCTTTGATTTGTAGACTTCGTCTTTGGTCCAAATACGTAAAATACGAAAAACATTATGAACAAAATTATTTTTTTCATATAGTTTGTATGGAACGGAACGACTTTATTCATGATACTTTTCTAGAAAAGGGGTTAAATGATTTCGATGATTTTTTTATTCGTTTCTCATATTTTTCCGGACGTAGTTTCCTCGCGAATTGGAAGAAATTACTAAATTTAATTCACAGCTAATGTCATAACATAATACATTTCAATTAAGTCATTATGTTTAAAATGTTTATTAAAATTTATAATACTATGAACGATTTCTATGTATTATTACTAATTATTGACGAACAAATATATTTTTACCAAAAATACTTTTAAAGTTTTATTAAAAGTGCCTAAGCGAAAAGCCGTAGCGCGTCTCAGTCGGTACCGTGTCATCGTCCCAACCTACAGGGAAACCGGTCTGAATAATCAATGAACATGTAAATGTACTGGTTTCAGCTCCCCACCCCAATTTGCCCCAGCGTTTTTTATGTGCCCCTAAATTATTAACACTGAGCCGGCAGTCTCTTAAATTATCATTACGGTTTACTATCCGCTTTTTGGATTGCGACCTGATTTTGAGTATTGTTTTTTTGTTGTTGTAAATATTTCGATATATATCTTAAACTTTTTCTTTGATACATTTTAACATATTAGCTTGCACCAGCGCCTACTGCCCTGTACTATATTTAATTTTAATATGTCGATTACCCATAAAATGAGACAATAGGAAAACAATGAAAAGTTGGCGTAAATGCCAGGTTAGTGCTTAAGGGATTAAACAATAAGTAGGTATATTGTAGTTATTGTAGTTACCTAACCATATTAACACAATTTTTCCGTCGAAAACTCAAATTAGTTAAAGAATGCATGTTGGTAAGGTATTTTCTAATGCCCGGTTTATTAACAACCACTGGTTAGTTTGAAAATCTATCACCAAACGTCTATACCTAGATGTTTTTCATGGTAAACAGTACTTTTAGACTTTGTTTATTTATAACACTGTCACTAAACCATCACTTAACGTCCGATGAGTTTGTGATCAAAGCGTTGTGCCTATATCAGTGTGAAAAAATCCCGGCTTTGTTCGCCTAACTGTATATGTACCTGTTATATATGTACGTATAATGATGTTGGCCTCTATCTGGATATCTACGTAATAGCTACGTCAACCATTTCTAGAAATATATAATCTTTTAAAAATTGTCTTCATTTTAAACTTATCTCACGTCTGGTACGAAGCTTTACCTTACCAGAGAGGCATTCATTTAAACCGGCAACAGTTTTATATTTCATTCATGATCAAATAAATTTTCTACATAGGTACGCAGAAATAATGAACGTGTGTTTTTAAAAGCTTTAAAAAATTTGTAAATTGATTCAACATCGATCAGTTAACTGTCGAATTGTGTTCTTCTTCTTCAGTTAGTATTATATAGTAAGACATAGGGCCATTTTTTCTAGATTATATGAGAAAGAATGTTATCTTTGAAAAAGTGTGCACTAGGCAACACTATCACATACTAGATTGTGACGAAACAACCACAGATATATTAGATCCGTCCAATTGACTCTTGAATTACATATTTCAAGAACAGATGGTGAATATTCAAAGGCCGAAAGACTTGGCTAAATAACAGCAGTAATTTAGTAATTTACTGTTGAAAACTTTGCGGTCGTTGCTGCCTTTGGATTGATTTATGCATACCCAAAATACATTGTGCAGTAACTTGACTGTGCAATAAAAAAGTCAATTAATTAATATCTATTTGTATATAAATATTTCATTAGCATTATTTATAATAGTATAAAAAACTAACCCTATTTTTTTTTTGTTACTAAAGATATTTCTTACAAATTCAAAGACTTGCCAGTAAAACTGTCCTTGAATCGTATTTGTTCGTTTACGTGGATTCGTAATTTTTTCTTAAAACTAAAGTAGCCTAAGTTACGCCTACGAACGTCATAAGCTATTTACAAAAAAAAATCCCGTCTAATTAGCTAGCTATTTTGGAGATTAGCCGGAACAAACAGACAAACAACATTTTTAAACTTTTTAGTTATTGTATAAGAACCGTACATTTGTACATTCATATGAATTGAGTGAATTACAAACAGACACTTTATTTTTATTTATTTCTATAGGTATCATAAGTAAAGCTAAGTTCACATTAAACTGCATAATTCCAAAAGCGATATTTATAACCTTTTACTTATTACACGTAAGTTACATTTTAAAACTTAACTGACATCCCTAACGTCGGATATATGTAGGTACAATATTTCGTAAAATCTTACCCGTGAAGCACTTTAAGTTGCAACCGGTCGTATATTTAATTCAGGGCTGGCTAAAGTACGTCCCCATAAAAATCCGTCTCCATGATACTGTGCAGATGAGCCGCGCAGGGGCGGATTTCGGATGCCATAATTTAATTGTATTAATGTCTGTTTTATTGCGAATCTCGAGTTTAGTGTCCTGATAATGGGCAGTAATGATTTTCCGTGCAATCTCACGCTAATCCGTGTTAATGTCGGATTCGGGTCGGTATTGATTTTCTTTGGTTTTTTTCTTTCTCGTTATGATTGGTTATAGAATATTACATTTTAATAATTTATTTCATTCGTAAATGTATTTTATACTGTGATATAAGCTCAATACTTTGCCCATAATCTCACCTGATGTCAAGTGAGGGTATGGTCCACGATGGAAAACATATTAAGCTTAGAGGTACTGGCTCTCGAGTTATTCTACGGGAGCATAGGTTTTGAAGCTACTCAGGCGGATATTATTTAGAAAATGCCCTACCACCATGCTATGATTTCCATCATCGAAAGCTCAGATTCATTATGGTGTTGAATAGAAGTGGGTTCGAACCTACATACGTTCATAGACACGTAATTCAACCGCGCTACCAACTGAGCCAACATCTTTTCAAAGGTCTTATTGAGTAACAAAGCACGAAATATACCTAAAGGTAAACGTTGAGATAACATGTCCATATAACGTACGTACTTGTAAATCCTATGTGTTTGTGGAATGCCTCCCTGGATAACGTTTATCCGGGATCCGTATATCCAGGATTTACGGTTATCGCTTATCCGGATGTGTTCAATCACAACCGAGAACTTAAGTATTAACGCGTCTATCCTATCCTCACATATTTTGTACCTTCAAATTGTTTGTGTACTCGGGTATTGGTTAACTTTAGTAGGTATACGAGTATATAGATACCTAAATATGTATGAGTATATATAACATGAATGTGGCAAACAGGCATTCGATCCGCGTGATGGTAAGCGGTCACCGTAACTCCCAGCTAGTACTTACAACATGCAAACAGAATAACTATTACTACATCGGAAAAATTCATTAAATCAAATTATGAAGAAAATTCATTTTCTCATACATAGAACGGATTTATTGATTATTTGAAGTTTGCTGGTTCAGCTAGTATTGTACATCTATCTGTAAGTTATATTAGTAGCAATAACAAAAAAAAAAGTTTTTTTTGAAACGAATGTTTAATATAAAACCAATTAACCTAATCTATACTAATAAATAAAATTGGAGTGTCTGATTGTAATGTCAATTTTTTTTTACTAAATAGGTATGAAAGTATACACGAAACCTATAACAAAAATGCAATTTTGAAAATGTTTGTCTGTCTCTCTGTCTGTTTCTTCTGGGTAATCTCCGGAACGGCTGGACGGTTTTTCATGGGACTTTTTTTGGTAGATAGTTGAAGTTACCACGGGTAACTTAGGGTACTTTTAATTGTCGAAAATAATTAGGGGGTTTTACGGGCAAGTGCTTGAATTTATGAGAAATATTTTTACTTTAAAAATAATTACGGTTCCGAATAAAAAAATAAAACGAAGTAAAGAATATATGAAACGCGGGCACACAGATATTTATTATATAAGAAGAAATATCAATTCCCCCGAGACACACTATGCAAGATCTAGGTACCAATAATGTGAAGTTACCACGTACATAAAAATCTGTGAAAATTCTCGTTCGAGATTGTAATACCCAATAACTAGTTTACAATCCATAACGTGAACGTTTAATAACACTTTATACGAGGAAACGGTTGTCTATAAAAATTATCTAAAGATATTTAAAAAATGTTTTAAAACATTCAGTACCGTTCTAATGATTTATTGTTAGAATGATAAATTTAATACCTTATTTAACCGATTTTAAAAAGATGGAGGTTGTCAATTCGTCTAGATTTTCTTTATCGGTGACAGTTCAACTAAAGTTAATTGCCAAAAAAATAATTAAACTACTAACACGACACACTGAAATCCCGCCAAAAACGCTCCGATCTGTAAATTTATGAGAATCAATAATTCGTCGGTGATCGTCTTTTCATTTCATTCAGTGTACCTCGCCCGGGGAGGGCCCTCAGAAACAATTAAGTGTTGGGTCCCACAACCATCGCCTCCCTCCCTCATCTGCCCTCCACCCTACCTTCTCACCCTGCAATATCGCGGCGTAATTACACTGTTAAGAGCCGAGCGAGGATTTTACGCACTCCAGAAGACTTGCGTATTATATAGCCTGCGATAAGTTCACGTAATGTGCCTTCACGTTGCGTGTCACGGGCGTTCTGTTTATTTTTATCTCGTTTATATCATCACTCTTTCATTGTTTTTTTTTTTCTCTAAATCTAAATCTCTAATAAGTTATTTATTAGCAGCAATTCTTTTAGGTTACGTAGGCGGTTAATTGTTATTTTTGAAGTTCTTCTTTTTAAATTATTCTAACCTAGCTAATGCTGTTGACCTGAAGGGCCTTAACAGCTTCACCGTAACTTTGAGGGCGAGTGCTGGAGGCACTCAATAAAGATTTGAAGTTCTCTGGACGTTTAATCATTCTAAACGTCCCTTTACAGCCTGTATAAAAATTTACAATAAACCATTGAATTATGCTATTACAATAAGTACATATGCTAATAAAACATGTTTGAAGTGAGATAAAATTATCTATGTGTAGATACGTACATTACATTTTTGTGCGGGTACGTAAGTAACTAATAATTTTGCAAAAGAATGTTAGTTCAGGAACGCGGACCCGCATAAAGGGGAAAGCGGAAAAATTGCCGAAGGAAAAATAAACATTGCAATTCAGTAGGCACCTCACAAAGGGAAACATCTTTCTCTACGTACGGCAGTAAAAATCTGTAGCCGCCGTGGAAGTATCGTGAAGATGGAGAGACGGCTAACGAGCGAGCCTCGCGGCGAACGCTCTGATTTCCAATTCAAAGGAAAATTGCGATCCATAAAGTGGGATGAGTTGTGGGGTGTGGGGTCGAGAGAGTGGGGGGACCCCCTCTCGTTGCTACGCGACGCAGGGAGGAGCCGCCGCAATCACGGCCCAATGGCACGACGGATATAAATTGCTCTCGCATCGCGACACTGATGCGGGAGAGGGACGGAGCGTGACCTCCCGTTCGTACTAATGAAGTCGCCAGTCCGCAGACCCCTTGATTGACGGAGACTCCGGCGGCCCTTTTTCGAAATTGCTACCACCTAAGTTAGGTATCGGCGCTGTGCCGTGATTTGTTGATAATTACGTTGTACGACGCTGCAACGTTATTGGTTGCGAATCGTGTTTTCCTATTACAAACCACGTATGCTACAATGACGCCTACCGACCTGTGCTATACACAACACATTTACTTTACTAATTCGCTCCGTTAAAACTATTGTTTACTATTAATTTTTATAATGCTCTCGTTTCATTTGTTTAAATATCTCACTCTCAATACAAAAAACATAAATAGAATTTGAAATCATTATATGGATAATATATTTTTTTTTGCTTAAATATATTCATGTAGTGTCTACTTATACTTTATTCATTTTCGTCTTGAGTATAAATTGAAGAATCAGCGCAAAGAAATCCATCTATAAACTGTAAGTCCGGCGATAGTTCGCGTCTCGAATACTTAATGCGGCTTCGGACTACGCAGAGATTACGCGGACGTGTATTATTAATATGAGCCAGCCACTTCTAGCCTTAGGTACATGATAAGGTTGACCTCTTTTAAATCTTATAAAATAATATCGTATTCAACCTTTTTATAATCAAATGGGATGTTATGTTTTCTTTAGTTTATTCCACTGTTGATAACAAACATTACTTACATTTCAAAAAAGTTATTACTTGTGAGCTGCTTGGCCTATAAATATGATTTATTTTAAATTAAAGTTATTTTGCATCGAGTAATACATGACTAAAAAAATATGAAGATAATTACGAAGGAAGTCGATAAAAGGATTTCCATCTATTGTAAAGAATAGTAATATTGTAATTTCTAGTATCTATGTATTTGACAAGAAAGAACTAGAAAGAAAAATGAGTACTAATTACACCCGTGCAAATGTATTGAAAATCTATAATAATGTTTAGTAGATATATTGTTGATATAATTGAATAGTGTAAATTTTAACCTTACGAGAACATTAATAAAAAAAAGTAATTTAAAAAAACAGTACAGAAATAAAACTTATAAGGTACTAGTAATGCTATATCGATCGTGTTTTGTTAAATTTTTTTTTTTGTACTATAAGCTACAACAATTTTTTTTTCTCGATAATTTTATTTTGTATCTACAAAATTGTATAAATAATCTCGTTTTAATTAAATAGAAAGCTGAATGTTAGTTGAGTGACAGCCCTGGACGTCCTCACGTCGAGGTTAGGTCGTCCACACGTCGCGTCACACGTCGATCGATATCTCGGATGCGGCGTGGATTATTTCCGAACGATTCTGGTATGTAGGTAAGCAGATATCGTTCGGAAATATTACACTAATATAAAAATAAAGTGTACAATTTTGATTATGATGAACTTCAGAGTAGTCAGATTGTTATAGCCTAGTCTGTGCATGCACTAAATAAAATTTGTAACGAAGAGCTTTTGATTTCTTTTTTTTTCTGAATCTTCGCCGTCCGTAACGTTTTCATTCGATTAAGTGACAACCAGCGATAAATGACAATGGCCATCATGATTCCGTCATGGACCGTATATAATAAATTGTATGTTAATTGTCAACAGGTGAGAAACCACACAAATGCCAAGTGTGCGGTAAAGCTTTCAGCCAGAGCTCGAACCTGATCACGCATTCCCGCAAGCACACCGGCTTCAAACCGTTCGCGTGTGAACTATGCGGCAGAGCGTTTCAGAGGAAAGTTGACTTGAGACGGCATAAGGAGACGCAGCATGCCGATCTGCGACCGCCGCAAACGCATATGCAACCACCGCATACTGACGTGCACGGCATGCATGCGGACATTCACACTGTCGCCGATCATCGGATAGGTGAGTGTTAATACTGATACAAATATGCAAGCAACATGCATGGCATGACAAAGTGACATAGTACTACTTTGTCAAAAAAGCACCGGGAAAAGATCAAATTACACAAATTGTTTGTAATTCATCCAAATTCAATTTATTGTCTTCAAAGTATGCTCCTTCAGAAGTGAGTGAAACGACACACTTACGCCAACGAATGATCCATTCATGAAAACATTTTTAAACGCTTCTTCCGGAATAAAGTTTAGTTCACGTCGCGTATTTTCCTATATGTCTTCTACCGAATGATACTGAGCGCCACGAAGTGGTAATTTGAACTGGTACCATATCTGGCAACTCAAACTCCACGCTTAAATGAAAAAACAGTTGTGCCAATCTAACAACTAAAAACAAAAACAAAAAATTGCATTTGAAATCATAAACAAATTATCCATTCTCGATACATTTTTGACTGAATGAACTCGTACAACAAAAATGGAACAGTGAGTAGCTATTCAAGTAACTACTTAAACATAAGTGGGGTGCGAGATGTTTATGGTTTACTTATTTTTGATGACAGGGGATTTGAATGGTGATACGTAAGCAATATTTATTAATTTTAGTTTTTGTCAATGCTTACCTACTCTACTTACTATGGGGCTTTGCATACTATTGTTGTCAAGGTAGGGGGTGTCAAAAATGTCCAAAATTTTATTTACGTAAACTTCAACTGCCTCTTAGGCAAAGTATAGCCCTTTTAACTAGTCTATATAAATGGATTACAAACATGACGGATTGGATGTTTTGCCGCCAGACCTCCGTCAACCTCATCCCGAGCTGAGACAACCGCATCCAGACTTCAGGGCTGCACACATGAGCACTGCTGTACCACCGCTGCAGCCTCTACCATCCTGAACAACGACAGCCTTCGCGCCGACCAGTTGGCGCTAAGGCTTCAGAATTGGTTCCATACCAAAGAATTTAGAACCATATTTCTCGAGTGTCAGTACGATGAGGCGATGCTATGCGTTTGAAAGCCAAACGATATATATACAGTGTGTTTACAACATTATATAACTAAATGTAATACCGTTATAAAACATAAAAGTAAAGTCTCTCGCAGTGATAAATAAATATATTTAAGGAAATATTAAATTAAGGTAAAAATAATTTTTGATGTTAATACAAAAACAATATACTTTCTATAACAGTCATAAGGTTTATTAAATTTCTTATAGTTTCATGTTAAGTTTTTTTAAATAGCTATTCAATTATTTATATTATTTTTAGTAAAATAAATTACAACAAATATAGTGTACAGTAAATAATTTATGAAAAAGTATCTAATTATATTATAGCATCGCATCGCCATCTTTTCATATAAAAACAAAGAAATAATTTAACTTTTAAATAATATGTTACCAACATAATTATTATAGGTAATTAGTTACACTAATAAATACATTTAAAAAAACGCTTGTCTTGTGAGTTTTTGATCTCAAACAGTAAATGTTGTTTCCAGCGTCGTTTTATGAAAAATAAATAATGATTAAGGAAGGGACTGATGGAATCATTCCAATATTCATGTTATCTTTAAGCGAATATTTTGAAATACATAGTTTAAAAAAAAATTGTATGAGGTAGGTAACTAAGAGCAGTTTAAACACTTTCAATTTTCTTAATTTTTTCTGAAACATTCCCTTTAAAAGTATCTAATAATAATGTAAAAATATGTTTTTTTTTTTTCTTTCCTTTACGCCATCAAGTTGGACAAATATGTAGGTATATAGAATTAATAATCGAGTTCAATAGTTTTACTATTATGTTTCTTAAAGATACCAATTACAAACATATGTTTAACTGACTATAGTTGCTTAATTTATAAAATCCAGAAAGATATTAGAAAGGTGATTTGGAATTACAAATTTCAAATCTTTTAACGTTCTTTGTTCGTTTGTAAAATTTACATTTCTCGAAATTAAACAAATTTATTTTGTCAAACAAATTCTTTTCTGATAAAAAAAAACACTAATGAATTTCAACATAAACCTAAGACTTAATTATATCAGCGTATGAAGTGAATAATTAATTATCAATTATCTACAGCTAATTCTGATAAAAATTCTATTAATAACGAATTTAAAAGGTTTTCCTTTTATCTAAAAAGATATTAAAGATCAAATCAAATACGAAGTAAAGTAAATTCTGTTACTCTGTCTCAACTTAGATATAGAGTACGTTTTATACTTTTACACACAAATGTGGGTAACATTTCACACTAACAGTTTTTTTTTACTAAATTACTTACTTAAATATTTTTTGAAACATTCCTTTTTTGAGTTAATATAATATTATGATGTATACATAATTTCAAATAATCGTATAAAATTACGATTCACAAATTAAAATGACTCATTCGTGCAAGTAGCAAAATGTGAAATCCATTATGCCAAAGATAGGTAGTCAATAAATACGTAGGTAAATAATATAAAAGCACAAATTATCACATTCCAATCATTAAAAAAAACATTTACACCAAGTTTATTTCTATATCTGTCTATAATAAGATGATCACAATTTTTTATATTAATGTTATAATTTTTTATCATTTATAATTTCTTACTATGATAGGATACTATATTTACAATGTGTATATGAGATTAATTGTTATAAAACATTTCTTTGTAAAATCATCACATAATAATCTTAGAAAATGTTTAAAGTTTAACAAAAAAAAATTGTAAATAAATTAATATCTAATTAATAAATACTTAATCATTGTAATTCACATCTCGAAAATTTTAAATATTATATACTTTCCATCGTTATATTTATAAAAATTAATTTTATTTGTATAAAAAAAATGTATATAGTGTATAAATTAAAATTAGTTAAACGATCCCAAAGATTTATGTGCAATTCATACATGTCGTTATTACGAATTATTATTATTATATCAAAGTAGTATAAATGTAATTATAAAATTGTCTCTTCAAATAAAATATAATGATGTATAAGATTTTTTTTTTTTTTTAAACTAAACCTTTAAATCTTATAATTTTGAATATTCTTTACTGCATTTTTTTACGCAACCTTAATATTTATTTTATTACTAAGATACTTTTACAAATTACTATAACAAAATTCAAGCACTTGCCATTGAATCAGATTTTATTCAATTTTTTATGAGTTTTAATTTTTTTACGAGAAATTCTAAATATTTTTGAAAATTAAAAGTAACCTGAGTTATGCGAAGTCACTTCAACTATCTACTAAAACAAGTAGGTACCGTCTATATCCGTCTAGCCGTTTCGGAGATTACCCGGAAAAAACAGACAGAAAGACAAAAAAATTAAAAATTACATTTTTGGTATAAATATCGTATATACATTATAGTACCTATACCAAGTGAATAGTCGTATAATATTTACTAAAAAAAAATATTTCGACATTACAAACAGACACTTCTATTTTATTTACCATAGTAAGTTTTTTTTCATGGAATAGGCTCAGTGCTCTTATCACAATCTCACCTGTTAAGTGACGATGTGATCTAGCATGGTAAACACACTAAGCCTAGAGGTAAGTAGGTTCTTAGGAATTCTGCCGGAAACACACCTATTGGTATTTAGCGACAGGCTGTCAAACTTGAGGGCGGTAGCTATCTAGGCGTGCATCATTAATAAATCCCCTACCGCCATGCTATGGTTTCCTCACGATGTTTGCCTTCACCGAAAGTCAGGCCTATTTTAGAGTCGGATAGGTGGGGATCGAACCCGCGTCTATTGACGCGGAATCCGTCCGCATTACCCGCTGCGCCATCATCGCTTCGATATATAACAAGATAACAGTCTCATAAATATATAAATACTAGATGAAAACCCGGCTTCGCTCGGGTGAAATGTGTCTCATAATACACAATCTTTCACAAAACTTCACTGATATGTGTGAATCGGCCTTAACGAACTCAAGATGGCACCCGTGTACCCAATATAGCGACTGCCATTGACACCATTAGAATTTAACAGAATACTCAACAATCCGAATTTTGAGGATATATGTTGTCGACTCGAAATCATTATTTTTTATATTTTATTATTCAGGTAAGCTTTCATTCGAGTCTACCGTACCCCTTGACAGAATTATTAATATAGAAACTATAATCGGATCCTTGAAATATTGCATAAGCACTATAAGGAGGTGGATGATCTATAATTTACCTATTTTTGACGACACATAGGAGAAGGGGGGTTTCTGAATGATGATTACGTCATCAATATTTATTTATACACACAAAACACGAGGTCTCAAGCTGCAAAAGCAGGCCTTTAAAGTAGGGCTTGCTTTAGTCTAGAAGTAGAGTTAGCAGTAGTTAATAGGTAAACCAAAGAGCATCGGGTATTTAGTCAGAAATTCGATATTATTATGTCTAAAAACATTACAAATAGCAACGGGGAACATTTCGTGTTCGTTTTGTAGTAATTGTGCTAATTTTGACGTGACCATAGACCGTACAAGATCATAACCCCCGAATGAGTGGTGGGTCATTTTAAAATAATGCTCATCTGTGTAGCTACCACCATCTAGTTACAAAACCTGTCATCAAATACAAATAGGTGTATTCCAGCAGGATCGGTTGAGAACCAGTACATCTAGGCTTAGTGTGTTTACCATCCTAGACTGCATCGTCCTTTAACATCAGGTGAGGTTATGGTTAAATCACTGAGCATGTAATAAAAGCTTGCTTAGTTTTGCTTTTAAGTTTGGAGAGTTGTTAAAAATGACAAAATTTTGCTTACATACTTAAAGGGTTTTTTAATAAAAATAACTAGGCATCTATGGCGACTGCCGATAGAAGTTAAAATTAAAAAATAAACTCTTTTATATCGGTGAAATTAATAATACACGGTCTACAGTTCTGAGTCTTATTACTCATGGCCTTATTTAGACAACCAACTGAATTGCCATCTTATATTTGAGAGACTGTAGCATGTCGCTGAAAGCTGACGTCATAGGTGACGCGAATCTATAAGTTTTAACTTTTATAATTACTCATAACGTATGGAATGCTATCTGAAACTAAGAAAAGATATTTTTTACATTATCAAAGTCATGAAAGAACGCACTCGTCGCCATTTCCATTTATTGACTTCATTTACTGTTTTCATCGTTACTTTTAGATATGTAATGTAACAAAAGTGTATCAAACCTACTCCAAAAATTTGTTAACGATCTTAAATATAATCTAGTAAATTCAGTGGCTCTCAAGCTTTAAGCTAGTTAACAAACAATCTTAATGACGTTACTTTTATAATATGTAAGGATAACATAAAAAATCCTTGTAAAATACATCTGTCTTTGTTTGATTTTTAGCGGCGACGTTACCACAATATTTTTAAAATATTGTTAGAAGACAACTACCTTCCTAACAAAGTGTTTAACCTAGTAAAGAAATCCCTATGAAAGCGGACTGCAATGGAGACGAAGGAGCAACAGATCTACCCGACTTAAACCCGAACCCGAAAGATGACCCGCTCCCACGAGTCGAGGCAAGTAAGGTTCAGTTAGGTCTTTACGCCGATGAAACAGGAATTTTCTTTTCTTACAGACAAAGGGTCATTCTCAGAGCCCGCATCCAAAAGGCTGTTAGCATCTTAAATCTTTAGTACAAAAAGTGACGCATAACTATAATAAGCCTTCGAAGGAGCACCGCGATCATGTTGTCCGAAAAGAACGATATCCCTCCTCGTTCCGTTAAATATATAGGAATAGTCACATTGAGAATGTCAAGCGCCAGACCGCCATGCTGATAGGGCGCCTTTTCCCTTTGTACAACTCCGAGAGTAAAAAGGCCCTCCGTCATAAAGTTACTCTTAACAAAACGGTAGTCAGACCCATCATGACGTCTTTGCCTATAACGACCTGGGTAGGCCAAGTGATTCAGATTCGCTTCGTAAGGAAAGCCGTAGGGGCCAGGGGGTATCAGAAAAATGTGGACTTACACAGAGATCTGAACCTTTGATCGCGCAGAGACACACCCGAACTCACTCATAGTTAAAGCCGTAGCAAACTCCATCGATCAAAAAGCTCCGAAACCACTTCGGAGGCCGCGAAATGTGCTTACCGACCCCCATGACTAAATCATTAGCGCGAATAGGAATTTTTTCTCATTAAATTAAAAATGTTTGGTCAGCTAGGATTAAAAGTCCGCGGGAATTTTTACACACAAGTAACGTTCAAGCCGAGGTTCGTACCTCTTTGGTAACCCTATTTTGCTAGATGTCTTTTGCGGCTGACTGCCGTCAGCACTCGCCCACAAAGCTCAATGAAGCTGTAAGGCCCTTCCGGTCAACAGAATTAGGTAGGTTAGAGAAAAAAGGATCGAGAAGCAATGTTATATCGGCCGTATTCGTGTGCGGGCCCGGGTCTGCAAATCTCTCATGCCAGACCGTTAAATTAGGGCGTTTTGTTGTGACTGATTTTTATAAGTTATTGATCCGTCCGTTTGGTCCTTGTTTTTATTTCATTTAATGAATTCCATTGATTTTTAAAGTGAAAACTTCTTTGTTCATCGTTGTGATTTGAAAGTCGATGAAACGAGACAGCGACAGTACGTTTCTGATGGAGGTTGGATTTGTTCATCAAATTTTTGAGAGCGTATTTAGCCCGGTGGACTAATCCACGTGTCTCATAGACGGTACGAATGAAAGGTCGGAGGATCGAACCCAGGGTAACACATTTTTTTTTTAGGTTTGAATTCAACCCCGTGTGAATTTCTAAAGAACGACTTCTTAAATCAAGATATTTCTCATTACCAAAAGTTTAGGTTTATTGTTAGACCATCCCAAAATTCGATGATACTGTGAATGCCTACCCGGTCAACAGTGTTAGTCAGTTTCCACTTCATTCGCATTGAGTACTTTAACCCCTTGAGCACTCACCTTTTTTTTTTTTTTGACGGGGGGAAATGCATTTACGCACTACCCTTACCTATTGCATTAGTGAGACCGGAGTCCCCCAATGCAATAGGTAAGGGGGCACGGAGGGACGAACTCCGTGCCAGTGTGGGACTCACCCGGGCGAGAGTCGCCCGGAAATACCCACTAAAACTCCCCGGGGCCGTCCGCCGCATTTGGGATGGGGGCGATACGGAATTGCTAGGCATGCCACCGCGTCGCCCCCTGCGGCGAACCCACCAGGCTTCGTCCGTGCATGGGCCCGATACGGATGGGGGAGGAGAATGCCCCCCCACCTCATTCCCCCCCCCCCCCCCCCCCCCGAAGGGAGGCATGACCCACTGGTCAAACATCCGGGGGCAGGATGTACTTCCTGCCCCCAAGAAAGAAAAAGGAAGGAAGAAGAGACAGAGCAGTGGCGGGCAAAGAAAAAGGAGGAAGGAACCCGCCACTACTACAGAAGAGAAAGAAAGAAGAACAGCCTCCTCCTGAGGTCCACTCCAAACCCCCTCCAAAGAGTAGGAAGAGAGGTGTTCACTGCTCCTTGAGCACTAACCTGGCGTTTACGCTTTACCAGCTTTCCATTGTTTTCCTATTGTCTTATTTTATGGATAATCAACATATTAAGAAAACAATTATCATCATCATCATCACCTCCCTACCCTTTTCCCATTTTTATTTGGGGTTGGCATGAAATTAAAAGAAAAAAAAAAATTATAAATTTTTTCTTAATTCTTATTTAAGAAAACAATTATAACGTTCTAAAACATAAAAAATATAAAAAAAAATAAACTGCCAAAGTATTTTCAATATGACGTCGGATATATATATATATATATATACTTAAGTTTATTTATCAAACGGCTCCTGCTTTCAACGACTCCTATTAAAATGAATTATGTAAATAAATACAGAAATGTAATGTTGATCTTAATTTCATTTAACCATTACCCACCAAGGAGGCCGGGTGGAGATAGGATTTAATATCTATCTACGGAGTTCTCCTATTACATGGGGTGAACAAAGATAAATAATGAATTGATTATGGAAGCGCGATATCCATGGTTTTTTTTAATTATTAGGTCAGGTCACTTTGATTACGGAATCTGGCTCAGTTTTTTTCAAAAAGTCTGCGACATGGATAGATTGAGTAGAAATGGTTTTTAAATTCTGTAACTTGTTCATGGAAAACGATTAGGTACCTACTTTATTAAGTAAAAGTAAGCCCTTTTTTCAATGTAGCAGAACAATAAAATTATAATAACCCAAAATTTCTATGTATCCTATGATATCCTATCCTATCCTATCCACCGTTAAAAACTTTATGTTGAACAACTTTTTTCTCACTAGTCTCAAAAGTTATATAAAAAATTTATCAAAAAAATTGTGTTGCTTTGTTAAAAACATAATGTTAGTTCATCAAATATGACGGAGTAGTAGAGGAACGTCTGTAATGTTTTTAAAAGGTGTGACGCCACCATTGGTTACGTCACAATTGTTGGTATCATAATAATGACTTGATGACTCTTGTTTGGGTCTCCAACAGAAAACTACTGGTAAGCTTCGTATATTCCATGGGTAGCGTAACAATGTTCCAGAGGTCCGTACTGTACGACGGCTCGTTCACGACTGATTCTCGTTGTTTTTTTTTTAACCTAGCTAATGCTGTTGACCGAAAGGGTATTAACAGCTTCAACGTATCTTCGTGGCGCCGCAAATGGTAACAAGCACAAGGGATCGAATCTCGGATTGGTCGCTACCTGTGTTTCAAAATTCCCTTGGAATTTAACCCTAGCTAAACCCTACATTTTTTATTTATTAATAATAAAAAAAAGGTTCCTTACAGGACCAATGTACACCTGCGTGTTATGTGTAGGAGTGTGTATGCAGTGTTGTACGTGTAATGCTTGATGCGTGGTCAGTAATACTGTATCACACTGGTAGCGACGTCAAGAGTCTCCCCAGTTGGAGAACGGAGCATTTCTTGGGCCGCCACCGGAGGAGGTCCCGGAGAGTGTGCGGGTGATACTCGATGGTTTTTTTTTTCTATCCTAGCTAATGCTGTTGGCCGGAAGGGCATTTACAGCTTCACCGAACTTTAAGGGCGAGTGCTGAAGGCACTCAGCTAGTGATTCTTGATGTCCGATGCGGCGCTCTTTATAATTTATGTTTTATGTAGCTCAACAAAGATAAGGCATTGTGCTTGTTGGTAAGAATAATGCAATCCAAAAACAGCGGCGACTGTCGAGAGATCGTTTATTAATCGTCAGTCATCCCCGTCATGCCAGCCTGCACAGATATCTCTTCACGCTTCGTTGAAAGGACGTGATGTTATAGGATGAAGGGAATACATCGGCCGGAAGACTGTTTCACAGCTTTACAGTACGGCAAAGGTATGACGATTCTAACTGTGTAGTTTATGCCTGGCTGGAAGTTACTGTAAAGCTGTGGCTCCCAAACCCATCGCGTGTGCTTCTACTATGACAGAGAGGGGAAGGGATCAGATTAAACACTTCTTCAGAGCACTCGCCATGGTACAGACGGTAGAAAAAAACGCTTAGCGAGGCAATGGCCCGACGTGTGCGAGTGCTGAAGTGGCTCAATGATGTTAGTAACGTCTGCATAATTTACGTTTAAAATGAAATGACAAATTATTAAATTAATATACTACGACGGAATGAAAACGGGTTAAAATAACTAGAGTTACAATTTTATAAACTTTAAAATTTGGTTAAAAGCCACCTCCGCTAACTTTATCTTCAGGGCGCGAAACAAGATAATGGCGACCTTAATATTATGTTTCTCGAAAGAGAGCAAAATACACAACAACAACAGTGCCTTCTGTAATGAACTTCAAATTGACGAATTAATCCGATATAAAATAACCATGTCGCTTCCTCCTCACTTTGCTTAAAACGAAAGAAGTTTTTTTTAGTTATTCCAGAAAAGGGTTCTAAAGCATCTGAAGAAATTCCGTATCGTATAAACTTATATGTCAAGAATGTTTGACTAGTATTTGATTGACGGAAAATAAATTAAATATCATGATTATAATGAAATAAAACTAAATTGAAAAGTTTTTTGGTGGTTATCGAAAAAGGATCTTCTATCTCTTTCCCGCAAACGAATGTTAGTATAGAATTGCAATGAAACACGTTAGTATGACGTCATATTGAAATATAGTACGCTCTCTCTTTCTATCATATAAATGAAAATGCTTATAATTTCCTTATTTTATACTATATTCTAGTTTTGTTTTATTAAAACTAGGGATCTAATGAATATCTCGTCAATTGTCATTATTGTATTAATAATACTAATATTAATAAATGAAACATAGCCGTTATTAAAAATTAATTCAATTAAAACGGCAAATGATTCGAAGGCAACACGACTAACATGAGCTTTGTTTGACGCCATTATTAGCTGACTTGTTTACATTAATATGATCGATTGACAATCATTAGTGTAATGGTTAGTGGATTGAGCTATTATTAATATTTAGAGCTCCATTATTATTTTTATTATTATTCTGTTCTCTTCACCTTTAACATCTAAAAACAAATCTTTTCTACCAATGACGGTGCAGTTGGTATTGTGGTGGGATTCCGTGTCAACGGACGCAGGTTCGAGCCCGCCTATCCAACTTTAAAATGAACCTGAGCTTTCTGTGAAGGAAAACATCGTGAGGAAACCATAGCATGATGGTAGGCCATTTTCTAATCATACCCACCTGGATAGCTATGAACCTCAAGTGTGAAAACCTATCGCCCAATACCTATAAGTGTCTTACGCCAGCATCACTTGAGGACCAGTACCTCTATTTAGTGTGTTTACTATCCCGGACTACATCGTCACTTAATATCAAGTGGTCAAAGCACTGAGCCTGTACGATGTAAAAAAAAATAAACAGCAGATCAAAATTACGATGCCTTAGTGAGATAAGAATTAAGATTACCATTATTTTGAAAATTGAGGAAATTTTACTACAATAAACAAAGATATTACAGAGCAAACAAAATGTCTTCACAGATCCCAATGTCTCCAGTCTATGTGATTACGTACTGTCTGTAGGCAAGTAGAAAATATAACAAAAAACATTGTTAGATTTAGAAGTAAAGCGGGAAGGAGTTCCGTCTCTGGAGGCCTCAGTGGACGCTAAACGCTTGTTAGCACGCAGTACAGGTACGGATTTTGGGATCACGCTATTGTCTTTATTTAATATCGGCTGTATATCGTACTACCTATTAATATTTCTGTATTACTTACTACTTACCTTGTGGTGTCGGCTAAGAATAGTACCACCTAGTGGGTGTCGTCAAAGGAAACTAAGGGATAAACCAGGGGATTGGCAGCAGCATCCTCTGTGTACCACAATCACCTGACTGCGATCGTAAACCCGCCTGCCAAGCGAGGCGATTATGGCAAGCCCCTCTCTTATTAGGGAGACCTATGTCCAACAGTCTTTTGGTTCAATATATAGATAGATGGATGGATATATATTACTATACTATACTATTGTGACAGAAGTATTTCAGTAGGTTCAGGGTGAGGTGAGGATAGAGAGAGAGAAGATGCGAGGTGCGGAGGTTGAAGAGAGAGTGGTATGTTATTCTATTTATCCTCAACTAATACGATATTTCGCTAGGATTGCATCAATCTTCAGCAATAACTGATAAAAAGCTAGCTGTGACTGCGGCTTCGCTCGCGTGAATTATACGTTTTATATGGTGTAAGGATAAGGATGTAAAAAACACGATTTCCTTTTAGTTATTTATTCATTTATTTTATTAAGTTTTTTAAGTACTTTTCTTAAATACTCGGAGATATTAGATAAACAAACACTTGACCAGTTAATATACCTACTAATCATCTGAATTGGTTTAGTGGTTCTCGAGTTATAAGCCAACTAACGGACTGACAGACAGACTTTTATATAACGTTTTTTTTAAAATAATATATCTTTAAAATTTTATTGACCTACTACTACATTGTTCTAAATAATTTCAACAGATAATTGAACAACGTTAATTAACCTAACTTTAAAGTATTTATAAGTACAGAACGTATATATCATTCAAAGGAAGATTCTACAAAGTATTTTTTTTTTTTCAAATATCTAAATACGACCCCTGGTCAGTCCAAATCGCCACGCATATATTATTCAAGAACATCCACGTGCGTCTCGGACGCAATCAGTATTGTGAATAATTGATGATCGCGCGTGCCCCACCACGGCGATGATTGTACGTCCCCGCGAGATTGCAAGAAGATTTCTGACCCCCGCCCTCGAGTGCTGCCCTGGTGGATTTATGATGTCATTATAATTATACACCGCTCACGTAAAAAATGTGTTCTATGTTAGACAGAGCAAAAAAATGATTATTATTTATTCTAAATCAATATACTATTTCACGTATAAAATTCTAGTTGTAGTCGATGTACTTTCGAAGTAAGTTGATAAAACCTAAAATGAGTGGAAGTAACATTACTTTATGTAGAGTTTTAAACTTATCCTGTCTTGACCTAATGTAAATTTCTAAACACAAAATTATCTTATATTATTAATTAATTATCGTAAATAACGAATTTGGCGTTCAATAAATTAGGGAGTCTTGTGAATTAAATCACATATTCGTAAGGGTTTTAAGGATTTACGACGAGTATATAGTACCTTTTATAAGAAATTACATGCGTCTATTATGAAAAATTTAATTTACAATATATGTTGCTTAATACTACTTCCCTATTTCATGTGATTTTCAACTGCCTTTTGGAAGCTATAGAATTTTTTTTAAGTATATTACTGCTATGAATACTAGTTCTTTAGAACCTTTGTTAAAGGGTTCCTAGGGAATTCTTGTGAGTTCTCAGACTTGGTCCGTGTAATTATACGAAGTACACACAATAACCAAACTGCATTTTGTAAAACGCCACCAAAATTCAATAATATAGGTAAAGTCAGGTACTGCAAAAGATAATGAATTAAATGCATGGACTATTACATGACAAATCAGAGTCGCGCCATGTACTACATCAAATCTCTTTATAAAAATATGTAAAAATCTATACTAATAAAATAAAATTGAAGTGTCTGTTTGTAGTGTCAAAATTATTATTTTTTTACTAAATAGATGTGAATGTGTTCACGATATCTATACCAGAAATGCAATTTTCAACATTTTTGGCGGTCTGTCTGTTTGTTCCAGGTAATCTCCGGAACGGCTGGACGGATTTTGTCGGGACTTTTTTTGGTAGATAGCTGAAGTTACTCGGAGTGACTTAGAGTATTTTTAATTTTCGAAATAAATTAGGGATCCGCGTAAAAAAAATTAAATTCATAAAAAATTAATAAAATCCGATTCAATTTACTGGCAAGTGGTTGAATTTATGAGAAATATTTTTTTACTTTATTTTAGTAATAGAAACAATATTAGAGTTCCGTATAAAAAAATTAAAAGCAGGGAAGAATATATGAAGCGCGGGCGCAGCCGCGGGAACTCAGCTAGTATAATATAAAATGTATCAATAAAATAGTTATATAAATAGTTTTTTAGAATATAAATACTAATATATATACTACTATATACTAATACTAATACTATTATACTAATATAAATAGTTAGAATAAGTAAATTTTTTTTATTCCAAATTACAAAAACCTAATGATTCTGGTCGGCTTTCGACCAATAGACGAACACTAATCTATACAAATAAATAAAATTAAAATTTCTATTTATAATACCAAAATAACAGCTTCTTACTAAATACTTTTTATATATAGTTTTTATATTTATACACAGAACTTATACGAAAAACACGATTTAAAAAAATTATCTGTCTATCCGTCGTTACGGATTAGAATTAGAAGGGATTTTAACTGGACTTTTTCTGTCAAATAGCTAAAGTTAGGGGAGTAACTTCGGCTAGTTTTATTTTTGGAAAACAATTAGGGTTCCAAATTAAAAACAATCATAAAATTCAGTGGTCAGTTTTACTTGCAAATGTTTGAATTTGAGACAAATATCTTTTATTTTCCTTCAGAAACGTTGGGTCTGCTCATCAAAAATTTATTTTAAAACTATCTACATATATTACGCACTGAATAATTGTACGGAATAGAAAAAATGATACGCGAAAGGAGCCACGGGAACAGTTAGTACATAAATATATCTTAATACATTTATAATAATCAACGGGCAATATTAAATACATGTTAATAAGTAAAGGCATAATAAAATATATATTATAATAGTAAAAGTAGGTATAGTATGTTGCAATAAAAAAGTTTTGAAATCGTGATCCATTTCGATCCGATTTACAAGCTGTTTGATAATACCGGTTTTTAGAATACATAATTTCACATTAATATTACGTTACTAGCTGTGTGCCCCCGCGGCTTCGCCCGCGTTTCATATATTCTTCACTGCGTTTTCATTTTTTTTTAGCGAAACCAATTTTTTTAATAGATAAAATAAAACATTTCTCATAAATTCAAGCATTTGCCCGTAAAACGGATTTGTGCATTAAAAACGGATTTTATTAAATTTTTTATGAGTTTTAATTTTTTCACAAAGAACACTAATTACTTTCTAATATTTAAAGTACTCTAAGTTACCCGGAGTAACTTCAGATATCTACCAAAAAAAAAGTCCGGTCAAAATCCGTCCAGCTGTTCCGGAGATTACCCGAAAAAAGACAGACATACAGACAAAAATTTAAACAATTGTATTTTTGGTAGGTATAGGTATCGTTACATACATACATTCATACCCATTAAGTAAAAAAAAATTACATTACAAACAGACACTCCAATTTTATTATTAGTATAGCTATAGATTATAACTTACGTATTTAAGGACCATTTTGGTGTCACAAAGACGTTCAAACTTGCCGTAGAGCAATTTAAGTAGGCAGTTCAACCCGGGTTCCATGGTGTAATGGTTAGCACTCTGGACTTTGAATCCAGCGATCCGAGTTCAAATCTCGGTGGAACCTGATATTTTGTCATAAAAAAATTTATTTATAATTTATTAAAGTATCTACCTGTTTATACTTAGATTACGTATAGTGTTGAACATATTTAAAACCCCACCTCTCCCCGTCAACAATAGTAAGCCCTTACCTCCCTCCCATGATTATGTGAACGTTAGCGTAATTTAAAAAAAAATCTAAAAATATTGCTACGTAATCATCGTCCAATATAAGTATTTTTAATTGTATTCAAAAGGTACAATTATTCAATTAGTAGGATTTAAAGTATTGAAGTTCTCCAGGTTATCAGTATTTTTTTTTATCTGAGTAATAATGTTGACCGTGAGGGCCTTAACCGAACTTTAGAGCGAGCGCATAAGGCACTCAGCCGCAAGAGGTAACTAGCGCGAGGGCACCAAAGAGGTACGAACCTCGGCTTGGCTGTTACCAGAGTGTTACTAAATGGTTATCAATAATAAATGATTGATAAACATAGCCTTTATTAAATAAAGATGGATCACCACTGGTGACCTTGTGTCATTGACTTGTAAATGTCTTTGTTTTCAATTTAGGCCAACCTCAAATGCTTTTTACGTTTTCTTTATCTTTTTATTCTTTTCGCATAAATCTATCTCGGTCGGAGACCTACAACATTTAAATGTCATAAAACATAATCAACATACAGTACATGAACAAGAGAGGTATGTCTGTGATTCAGTTCGCAAATAACTTCTTTTATTCTATACTAGCTGTGCGCCCGCGGCTCCACCCGCGTTTCATATATTCATTTCAATTTATAATACAATTTTTAAATAATGTTTAATGATGATGTCGGCGAATCGTATTTTGTTCACGATTTTATGACTTTTAATATTTTTACACGGAACCCCAATTATTTTTCTATATTTTGTATGGTATTAACAGAAAGCAAAGATATTTCTCTTAAACTGCTAGTAAAACGACACATTCTATTTGGTTTTCATACACAATTTCATGGGATTTATTTTTTCTAAGCGGAACCCTAATTTTTTTCGAAAAATAAAAGTAGACTATGTTACGCAGAGTAACTTCAGTTATCTGCAAGAAAAACGCATTTCAAAATCGGTCCGGCCTTTCCAGTCCGGCCAAAACAGACAGACAAATAGCGCAAATTTAAAAAAAATATGTTTTTTTGTTATAGGCTTCGTTTATTCATATGTATAACTACATAATCATGGAGTGGATGAAATCTTTGACATATTTTCATCTGCAAAACGAATGTTTTTAATTAAATATCATTACGTTCGTTATATTATGAAAGGCTTTGTAAACTGAAAATCAATAAACATATCCGCGGCAGGCTTGATAATCCGCAGTCGTACCCAATTTCACGTGTATCAGTTTCCAATATCAACCCCTTCCATATTACCGAAGCGAGGACGCGATCAAAATGTATTCAAATTGCTCTCTGTCACCACCGCACTAGCCCCTACCTGTTTCAAATAAAACCACTCTAAAATATACCTTACTCCTAAGTTGGTAAAGTATAAAATTCTTCAACTTTATATCTAATTCACCTTGCACATGATTGTAGATAGTTATTCTTATTTCACTCAAAATAACATTCGGTTTCTTCTGAACAGAGGTTCGGAACTTCTTTTGTATGTGATATATAATTTTCTATCTTATTTCATAAGCGATTCGATAGTATTTTCAATGTGAGTATAAAGTGTGTAATATGCTAGGGTCGCGTATAGTAATGCGCGTGAACTTGCAGACGGCAAGTCTTTGTGCGAGTGAGTTTAAAGATAACAAACACACAAAGCCTCTTCAAAAGACGTTTTCGTACAATTAATCGACAGCTTTTATTCATTTAAATTTTTAAGCTTTTTAATATTCTTTGTTTAGATTATTATTGATTAGGTAATACGAAGAGCAATTAAATATATTTCGATTGGTATTCCATTCAAAGTTACACGGTATAGGCTCAGTGCTTTGACCACAATCTCACCTGATGTTAAGTGACAATTTGGTCCAGGATGGTAAACGCACTACTGGTTCTCGAGTGATGCTGCCGGAACACATCTATTAGTATTTGGCGACAGGTTTTCTAACTTGAGGGCGCTAGCTACCCAGGCGGGCATTATTTGAAAATGTCCTACCACCAAGCTATGTTTTCTTCACGAAGTTTTTCCTTCGGTAAAGTGTCTGCACTTCTCCAAACAAAGTTCTCCATAAATAAAATCAATTGTTATAGGACATCGAATCAGTAACACGTTAGGACATCACTAATTCAGTTGTACTCGAACTATCAAAAAAAAAAAATGTTTGGAAGAGGTATAATAGTAATGTGAAGTTTTATAATTTTGTAACGATATTCCTAATATATCCCAATAACACCTTAAAACGTGATATGTTTAACATATGATATAACATATTTACTTTGGAATGTCTTAACAAATCAACTTACGCACGGATCGACATTCAAAAACTCGTCACGGCACCAACGAAACAGCCCGCCCTGGGAGCACTCTTCATCTGACAACTTTAAACATTCTACCGACAGTGTCGCTACTTACCTTGTCGTGCCATAGAAAAACCTCAGTCAAAATTTTCCCCCGTACGCACGTTTAACTTTGCCGAGGAATTTACATAAAGATAGCTCTACCGGTGAACTTCGAGCAGCATCAGAATCGAGTTAGGAAAACGAGTGGGGAGGGAGCTTACTTTAAAACTGTCGCTTAGTTGAGACGTCGAATCCGTTTAGAGTTTTCTGGAGTTCATTCACGGGTAAAGGTAGGTTAGGGTATACTGTATTTGCTTTTATATCGATAAAATCATTAATCGTTCTTATATTAGTCTTTATAATCGTAAAACTGAACGAAACGACTAAAACGATTATAGGTGGTAGTTATTACTGTCTCATTCTATAATATGTACTGATCAAAATAACTCTATTTAACAATTTTACATTGGCGTAATGGCAATAATAAAATCACAACATATGGAATAAATAATTAGCGCTTTAGTAGAGTTACTCACACTTTTAATTTATTAATGCATATTAACTCGTCACGCCAAATACTGAAAAAAGAGAAAAACTTCTGTAAAAAGGAGGAAGATCAAAAAAGTGTGCAAGGAACAATATGAAAGATAAAGGAGTAAGGAGCACTATGAATATAATTTAATCTAAAATATCGATACACGATATGTTACACTTGCGGGCAACACTAGGGTAGTCCAACTTGCGTATTAAGTTACGCGCCCTCATATAAGTCCAATCGTGTCAACAAGCCTTCGTATTCTGTAGCACGTCCAATTGAGAATGAAGTCTATAATTTTGATATAAGTGTGCTCCTACGTTTTGCCTCTATGCTTCTATGCGTAGACTGGGCGATTACTGAAGAATATGTTTATTCCATTAATTAGAATTATGAGTTTTTACACTGATTCTCCCTTATTAATGGTTCCATTTATTCCTGTTTAGGAAAAGACAAAGGTTAGATACCTTAGCATACCTTACCTTACCTTACCTTAGATACCTTACCTTAGATACCTTACCTGAGCATACAGCCAACTCTGACGTTTAGGAACACTTTTCATAGAACACTTTAACATAATGGTGGAACTTTGTTAGAATTTATCACAGAGTTCTTGAAATAACTTAGACCTATTTCGAATGTGCGGAAAAATCAAACTGTATCACGGAAAATGCCATCAAAATTACAAATTATTGATTGTAAACCAGGGTGCCGCTAAAAACTCTACTATAAAAGAAACTTCCCAATTTACTCGATATTAAGGTTTTGATAGAGGATTTACTAACTAAATAATTAAGAATATCTTCACAGTCGAAGATAATTGTAACGCTAAAACTACAATTGTTGATTAAAAGTGTCGTTCACGTGCGTTTAGATCAATATATCTGCAACATGCCAATAATGATCACGACTATTTATTGATGAATTATTATAATACACGTTCTGATTAGTGATAACTTGAAGTTCGTATTGTTTCTTAGAATCTGTAATTGCTTGCATTTTTTAAATTCCATACTCGTATATGCAATAGAAAGCTTTTGTAAGTAGTAGTAAGTCCCTTTTTACCATAAAACTGATGAGTACAATGAATACAATCAAAAGGTAAACGGGAATCTGTAATAGTGTTCATCGTGTACCTGAATATATTCAAGTCGAAGCGAGTCACTGTTACTAGTTTTTCATGCAAGGAACGCTGATCGCAATAAACCGTAACACGTGTCGACTGTTATTTTTTATCGTGTATTTTTATCAGACTCATTTAGCAGGCAGGCAGTTTATCCTTATTCAGATGCTTGTGATGGTATTCAATAATTCATAGACTTCGATTATCAACCAGGGTCGAAGAAGTAATGAAATGTTTTTTTTTCAGAAAAGACTGGACGGTAAATTTAAAATAGATTCATTCTCATCTCCAACCCCGCTATTCCCGTCGACCGTTTGATTCACGTGACACCGCCACGTCTCACCTCTACCGAGTTATATCAATTTAATCGAACCAATTGAAATTCAAACGGCACAACGACGAATCAATTACTGCCGGTTGAAGAGAACATTCAAATAACGCCCCCTCTAGTACGCCCCTCTGCTGATAGAATTGTTCAACAAGAATGCGTGTGATAGAATGTGAACCAATATGAATGTACGTGTTTACTTCGCGCTTCGCGCAGCCTTCTTTGATATTGCATGCACATCAAACTGCTATAACAGTAAGTAAATTAGGATATACACATAATGATTTACCTGGTAATAACTACTTCTGACTATACCTCACATCTTTTACGTTAATATTTTTCAATAAGAACTCCTTTGAAGTTTTCTAAGCTTTAGTTAAAATGGTACCGCTATTTTTGATAAGCTAACATCATATAAAACTTTCAGTAAATTAAGAATTTAAATTCAGATTTAGAAATATTATAGTTAAATAATTACTTTATTGATCTGCTTCGTTAATTTTGAAATCAGTGCCAGCTTATAGATAACCAAGTGGTGTAAATTTACATCGCTAATTATATTCAATTTTGATTAATTGTTCTTTAAAATCACCCTAGTTTTTTATTTAGGTTATATGTAATTGTGATAAAGTTTAGGGAGTTATTTTCATTTGTAAATGAGTATATTTGTTAACTCTAGCCGGCACCGACTCCAAAATTAACGAAGCAGATTAATATTGATTATTGATTGACTTTATAGTGCATTTTTATAGTTTTGTTAATTATTTTATTATTATAAGTCGGTTTTGTTTTTAATTAATAAAGTTTTTTTTATTGTTAGTTTAAGTATGTAGATTTACGTATAGATGTGAACCTTATTTCATAGCTTTGGAAACGAATATACACGTGTAAGTGTCTATAATATGCCAGGATTTTTCTCAATTGCCCTGTGTTCCACTGATCAGATCCTGATCTGGTGCAAACGGGATCACCACGGAAGTGCAATCCTTCAAGAAAAACTCCTTTTTTTGTCATGCGATTTCTCCGTCATTTGTGAGCTGGTTTGCAATTTTTTTTATGAAAGGAGTACAATTTCGCGGTGGTCCCTTTTCCACGAGATCAGGATCTGATCAGTGGAACTCAGGGAACTTGAGAAAAAACCTAGCATATTATAGACACTTACACGTGTATATTCGTTTGCAAAACTATGAAATAGGCTTCACAGCTTTACCTAAAAGTACATATTTAAACTAAAAAATAGAAAAAAAAACTTTTTTCATTAAAAACAAAATCGACTTCAAAAGGCATTAGTTTATTAATCTGCTTAGTTAATTTTGGAGTTGGTGCCAGCTTATGGATTTTTTAAATGTACTAATTTACAAATGGAGATAACTCCCTAAACTTTTTACAACAACTACATATAACCTAAATAAAGGACTAGGGTGATTTTAAAAAACATTTACACAAAATCGAATTCTCACTCACCACTTTATTATCCATAAGCTGGCACCGATTCCAAACTTAACAAAGTATATTAATAAAGTACTTATTTATTGACATTTTAGTTCATTTTTATAGTTTATTCTTTTGAAGTCGGTTGTGTTTTTTTAATTAAAAAAGTTTTTTTTTTACTGGATAGTTGGTGATAATTGTATCATTTTATTTAATATGACGAAAATAGATCCGTCACAAGGTAATTGTGACAAGGTGAAAATAATCTTGTCAGGATATACGAGACAGATTAGGACAAATATATTTAATTTATTTTCATCGTTCCTTAAGAAGTGTGCAAAATGTCATTTCAGTCTCCTTTGTGAAGTCAATGAAAATTGAGTTCGAAGATTCCTTCACGTACATATGTACATACATGTCAAGGGTGTAAATAAACTTACTTTAAGATAAAAACATGTTTGAATGTTAACAGATACAGTACAGATAAAAACGTATAAGTAGATTTCATTTGTAGCCACCGTTTAATGTAACAATTTTGAACATTAACATTTATAATACATAATCCTAATTTGCATCTACCGCATGTAAATTGTCATTGAGAATATTGGAGGGAATTGAGATAAATTTGAAAGTATTAAAGTTCGTACTATATTATAATACCATAACATGGAATTTTTATGATTCGGCTATAAATACGACAAAGTAAACCTTGGTAATATTTACGACAGTCAATATGCCACTAAGTGATAGAACAGTAAAATTTATTCGTCTCCGATGCGTCATACGATATTATGCTGTAAAAATATATTGAATCCAATGAATGGAATGAGATGATTATTGAATTATCTAACATACATAAATGCTATATATTTATTTGGATGTTTCTAAATGTCATATTAGCGAATGTAATATACATCCATTACGAAATATACAGCACATAATTTATAATACTGTGGTTCTTAATTTTATTCTAAAGAATATTTATTTATTTCTAGTCAGGACATTTCAAAGACATCCCTGCATAAATCTAAAAACCAGGTAGCATATCATTGTAACGATGATGGTTCAGTTGGTGGTGTGGTTTGATTCCGCACCCATAGAAGTAGATTCGAACCTATATTTCCAACTCTATAATGAAGCTGAGATTTCTGCAAAGGAAAACATCGTGAGGAAACCATGACCACCTCCTAATAGGACACTTCCTAATGACGTCCTCCTAAGAGTAGGTAACACCTTCAAGTTTGAAAACCTAGCACCAAGGAGATTGCTATTGAGGTGTGCTGTAGAACCAGTTGAAAGCATAGGTAGCTTCCAATCCTGGATCAATTCACCATTTAACATAAAGTGAAATTGTGATCAAAGCGCTGATCGCTGACCGTTTTAAAATCATACGTTTAGTGTTTCGTTGTTAACTATACCGTTTTTAGCTGTAACTGCCAGAGTTTGATATAACATTAAAAAAGGGCAGCATCAAAAAAATACATATAATTACCTACATGCCAATCCTCATAGTAAAATAGTTTAAGAGGACATGCGGTGGATAATAAATTTGAAAAGTAGGTATTTCAGAAATCTATTGCTATCGTGTTGCACACTAAAGAAAGTGTCACACGAAAGTGACAACTGAAGCTCGGGCTGATTATACCTATGCAAAATAGACGAAATCATCACAACTTTGTATCCGATTTCCACCTCCAAAACTGAACTGATTTTTAATTTTCTTTCAGTTATAGAATAAGAAAAACTTTGGCTATGCCTGTGCGTTTTGCTTTTATTAAATTTTATTCATCAAATTTGACGAACGTCTGAAAATGACAATTAAAATAGACATTTTTTTCATTTTCAAAGGCTTAATTTATTTCCATTTTTTTTACACTATAATATCGAATTCCTGACTAAATCAACTCCTCCGCCCTGTGTTTTTTTGATTTACATTTTTGGCCGGGGAGTAAGGACTGGTTTTACGCTACCTCGACTTTCGAATTGATGCAGGTACTCCATTGAGGGCCTTCTGCAGACTGAGGCGTCGGGTGTTTAGTATATAAATACATATAACTGACGTCATCACCATTCAAACTTCCCGAAAAACGACATCGAACTTCCTTCGAACGACTTCCCGACATGTCATCGAAAAAAAAACTAGGCAGCCATGAGGTCTGTAGTGGAAACTAAACACTGCGAAAAACTGTGTCTATTGCTTAAATTTCATAATTTGTTAAGTGAAATTATTAACTTAACATAACAAATAACATTTATGTGGTTTTAACATATAGATATCGACGCTCCGAGCAATAATAGTTTATTCATACTCTAAACATATAATAAACCGCGTAATTATAGATTTTATTATTTATCTCTGAGCGCCAGCACTTAAACGCCATCTTATACTTCACATACTGTAGCATGTTAGCGGCTGACGTCATGAAATTGGTAACGCGAATCTATAAGTATTTTCCCTACCGAAAATCAAACAACGGTGCTACAGAAGTATTAACTTCAATAAGCAAAACGTAGACTCCCCACAAACCTAATGATTACAACTCAACTCCTTATTCTTTTATTACAAACTACATAATTATATAAATTTTATGACAATATTATTCATAAGTATTTTGCGCTTGAATACTTTACATGAACGAGCGAGTTATTTCTTTTTTTAATCGGTGTAAAAAAAAAGTCACAAAATATATCTAAGATTACATACAAATATTCGTTGTTTTATTACGAGCTGTAATAACATATATCTTGTCGGTTTATATCTGTACGGTTCAAACCATTCGTGTGATTATTATCAAAATATATATGACACATTCAAAGCGATTCAAAGCTATGAAAAAAAACCAATAAAATTTCACGTACCCACTCCACTGAATCAAGGTGCGTGGAAGCAGAAAATTATGCAAAGAGCCCCGATGGTCAACTCTGTGAGTAACTCGGAAAGGGTACCTACCTTACGTTTTTATGACGGAAAGCGTCAATATTTTATGCGACATACTCGACTACCTATATGGAATCAATCATTCAGGGGCGTTTCGCTGTATTTTATATTCAGAGTAGATATATACTTTTTTTATTCTGTCATATCTCTTACCTTACCATATTGATGTATAACTTTGCCACTGTGATATTGAATATCGGGATAATAATGATCGGACGTTTTCTGCATTTTAAGTAGACACACACTTACGGCTATAACTTGTACATATTATATGATAATAATTCTCGGTATTTTTATAGATTTTTTTACAATGGTTCGTCTGCTTCATATTTCAATATGATAATATTATTTGCAAAAACTCCATTCTATTCATTGTCGACTTTATTTGTTATAATTAGTCGGTTTACGCTCAGTGGTCGTCATTCGACTTTTTTTTTGTATTCTTGTTTAACAAAGAGGCTCAAGTTCAACTGATTACTGATGACAGTCGACATCATGAAAATCGATCAAACCGTTTTTGAGTTAAATCCGGACTATGAGCACTGATAGACAGATATTTTTTTAAATATCTAGTTCAATATTGAACGCAGATAAGGTAGAGATCTATAACAAAATTGATTAAGTTTCAGTTTTATTATTAGTGTAGATCATGAAGTCCTTTGGGTTAGGGCTATTGTTCTAAAAGCAGATTATTTTAAACATTAATATGCTTTGGGTACTTCGTCGATTTGAAAACTTAATGTTGTTCAGAGTTATTATTGGGTGCAAATTGTTATATATAAAGGGTGTAGTACGTTCGCAAGTAGTTGTTAGCTGGAATAATTGAACAAGTTCAATTCCCTCAGGATTTAGATGCATAGCGTCGAGGCATGCGATTGGTGATTTAACTTCAGCTTTGTTTATTAAATTTCGATGTTGTTTGTAGCTAGATTAGGTACCTATTTCGACTAAAAATTATTCATTATACTAGCGTTTGTCTAGAGGTCGATATTTCACTACAATTATTATTGAAAATTTTAGTGGGAAAAAACTGTTTAGGTACTTTTTTTTTGTAAGATACTAAAGCTAAAAAAAGAAGAATATCGTTTGCCAAAGACAAGAAATGAATTAGACGCGGATCTATCCATCGCATAAGTTTATGGTAATAGTTACTATGTCAAATCACAGACCATACAATAAACAGGTTTTAATACCTGATAAAAATGTGACAAATATTATGATCGTGAAAATTCGGAAGCAGTTACTTCACAGTACGGAAATATATATTTTATCGATTTTTTTTAAATTGTATAAAATTATGTTTTTGGTATATTCAAAATTGTTAATTTAATATTACGAACGGACACTTTTTGGTACTTTTACTTATTGGGATAGATTTATTCTTTATTGAATTTATTTTGTAACAGTGACAATAAATTGTGCAGTATTTACTGCCTTATTGTGACAGTACAAACGATGGTTAAATGACTTAAACATGTTTTATGAAAGTTTGCTATTGTGGTTTATGCAGGCGCTAAAGCTATTTTTATCAAACCCATTAAAAGAAATTAAATTAATGCTATTTCTAAATGGAGTATTATTTAAAAATAGTATTTTTTAAATAATACTCTTAAAGTACATATTTCTGAGGTTATAATTATTTAAATATATCTAATAAATAATTAAACGATGTTATTAAACATTTTCAAATTCGAGCAAACATATATAACTTTTAAAGCAGTTTTCGAGAGTTCATTTACGTCACAGAATGTATCTCTGTTAGTTTTTAGTGATATATTAGAAAATAAAAATATTAACATTTATACAGCTCAAGAATATTTATACAGAATAATAGAGAAGCCGGTTTCTTGTAATGCTTTAAATGTGAAACTAATGAAGATTGTTATCTTTGCGTGCTCTACGCCATATAGCTACGGGGATGTAACGAAGATTTAATGTGGAAGGGGAAATTGGTTTTTATAAACTTAGGTTGTTATATAGATTATTGTGAAAATCAAATGAAATACTCATTTTTTTTGTTTCTTTTTATTCAAATTTATTTTACACTAATAATTATCGAGAGACCTCACATAGAACTATTCCACCATGGATGGTCCACCGAAGCGTAGGTCGATTATTTTTTCCTGATCTACCAGCTGTGATAGATAAGATTCGAGTTGACCACACTGAAGTTTTTTTTTTGAAGACGAATAATTGTAATAACTAGGTATTTGAATATTGCCTCCGGAGGCCCTGGCATCTTTGCGCCGGTTAGGGACGTGGAGTGTTTAGTCAGTCGGTTTCGGCCAACCTGGCACAGGGGCACCAAAGAGGGCGCCTGTGATATAGATGACAATCGGGATTTCGTCAGTCGCATCTAGAAGATTTCCACGACATCCACTAGGTCGTCGGTCCACCTAGTTGGGAGCCTACCCATATTGCGTCTTCCGGTGCATAGTAGCCATTCAGGAGCCCTATCGGGCATCGGTTCCGCGAGCAATCTACTCAGTCCACCGCCACTTTAGTTTGGCAATTCTTCAGGCAATGTCGATTACTTTGGTTCTTCTGCGGATCTCCTCATTTCTGATTCCATCACGCAGTGAAACTCCGAGCATCGCCTTCCTCATGTCTATGTTGGATAACTTTGAGGTTTCTTATTAGGCCCAAAGTAAACGACAACGTCTTAGAGCCATATGCCATACGGGTAACATTAGTCTAAGACTTTCTTCTTAAGAGACTGCGGTATTTAGGGAGGAGAAGATTCTGCGTAGCTCACTTTTTGTACATAAATATGTATAATGGCGAACTTAATTCCGTAAGCATTTTCTCTTAGTCAAACTTAGGGCAGTGATGAGATTAACAAAAACAACGAAATAATAATATATGAAAAGTTTGGCATTATAATAATAAATCAGATTCGACGATTAACCTCTTTCTCGAAGTTGGACCTACCTAACTGGATGGTGTGTCCTAGGTAAATATAACTGCTGGGCTTCGTCCGTTAGGCCTCGCGCAGGCTAAGCGCTGGCGGTGGCGGAGTACGGGCGCCGTCCGTACGATGCTTGGACTTCATCACTTTACTGACCCCAAGGGGGGAAGGTGCAGGGGCCCTGACCTTCCATTGCACTGGGGAAGCCGCCGGAGGGACTTGCCTTGGTTGACCGGGGCTGGTTCTAAAGCGGGTAGGGACTTGGCCTCCGAGCTGAGTTATCCGTCCGGGGGGCATGTCGCGGTAGTTAAGCCTTGCGATCCCGTATTGCCCCCCCCCCTTTGTGTGTGGTAGAGACGGTCACTCATAAAGTTTTAGTGGGTAGTCGGTAGGGTCTCCTTCCCTAGTGTTATTCCCACACACCCTCTCTGCCCCCGCATGGGAGGACAGTGCCTAAATGTATTTCCCTATGTTCAAAAAAGGTAAATACAACTGTCATAAATTTCGACCGTAGAGTCACCGCTTGTTATAGGAGTTGGCACAACATGGAATGTCCCTGATTTTCGTCTTATCCAACATGGACTTTAGGACCAACTAGGAGGTAGCCTCAGTCAAATTCCAGCGGGCCTGGCAAAATCCTTTCTTTGATAATAGGTATTATGAGACCGACGACTACGAGCTAAATCGATTGGATTCATTTTTCTATTTACAAAGTTTAAATTTATTGACGAAAAACGTATCGCTTTAAAAATCTGCGTAATTTCATATCAGTAATTAAACTTTATAACATTTGAAACTAGATCGTAGGTATATTGTGTCGACAAATACTAAGACACCCCTTGCGTATATTAAGCGTGAATATAGACAAGTACCACACAAATCGAAAGCAATTCTCTTAATGGTCGCCGACATTTACCTGTTGGAAACAAATAAAAATGAATTTATACGTATGGCGTTAGAGCCGGCTGGCTGGCGTGCCCACGACGCCCGTGGGTATCGTCAAACGACGGTACTACTTGATAATTATTATCGAACTATTATTACACTTGACTCTAAACTTCTAGTGATGCGCCATTTCGATGGTCTAAAATATCGATAATATCAAATAAAAACGATGATATCGAGACCAGATTTGCGCTGCCAGAGATACGCTCAATAAGTTTTAAAATGTTTTGTGAAAAAAGGCAAAACAGTGATAAAAAACGAAATGTAAAGATAAAATATCGGATAATTTTATAGGCGACAAATGATATTAAATAAAAGATATTATGATACGAGTACGTAGATTTAGTATTTTAATGTAAATTTATACATAGGTAAATGAAACAAAGAAAACTGTACACACTTACTAAATTTATTCATTTTAAATTAAATAAGTAATAATTTATTATAAAAAAAAACTGCTTTACGTTGCTTTACTGCTTTGAAACGTAATAAAATACGTATATTTCATAATAAAAGGAAATACACCACGTGTTTGGCTGTCTGCAGCTTGAAACTCTGCAACTGATCGCTTTAATGCACACAGCGGTAGTTCAGAAAGCCATAGGCAGTTGTCGTAAACATTTTAGTTAACGTTATCGTCCATAACATTTATACGTTGTTTTGCATAATGTTTAGCTATGCAATATGCGTGTAGGTTACTGCAAATGTTGTTTATAATATCTCTTAACTTTAAAATTTACCTATTTACTATATTGACCAAAAATATCTTAAAGTAGGTATATCAGATGACGTTAAATATGGCCTTTTAATGTCACGCTATAAAAAAATCATTTTTTTTTTTTTTCAATATTTATTTCATGAAATAAAAAAAAAAGAAAAGCATCCCGCGTAATACGCCGCCATGACAGTTCAGTGTAACCAACACAACTTCTGTCCATTTTAGTCCACTATTAATCAATAAAAGCACCCGTTTTTCTGTAAAAATAATAATAGGCTGTTATTATTAATAAATTAAACTACAAAATTAACCCTACAATTTAGATTATAATTATGAACTAGTTGACAAGAATGTAAAACAAAAATCTATAGTAGTCTCATCTATTGTATATAGGTGATGGGTGGATTGGGTGCTGCCGAAATATATAACTCATAAGAACCTATTAATAAAGTACACAAGTGTTTTAGTTACAGTTATTAAAATTAGAGCTACTGGCCCTAGTCGAAATTAGAGTCTATAATCACTAAATAAGTTTCATAATAATTAAATATTGAAAATGTTAAAGCGAATGAGAAAAACATTCAACTCCACCACGTATTGTTAGTGTAAATATCACGATCCATTTGACAAATGCAACCAATATTTGAACAAACCCCCCCGAAAACGCAAACACAACGTAAGAACCTCTTTATTAACTTGATACAATAAACGACTATAATAAATAACAATTCATTCAAAATAACTCAAAGTGAATTGGCGTTGAATGAATGTTCCTTTTTGAGAACGTTTTATAGTTTTTTGAAACTTAAATCACAAGTAATAAGAACTATATTTGAATGTTAGAGATTCATAAAATAATTTACAAAATACTGCAACGTCATCTTATAAATATAACTTTTTATGCTAAAAAAGATCTTATCCTGTTAGACATAAAACACAATTTGGTTAGGTCGATATTCACACCCGACCACACGGGGGTCGCGGAAAGCCGTAGGCCTATTTGTGTCGGTTTCACACTTACAACAATAGTGTCATGATTCGTGATCCCGGATTATCCCGGTACAATCCCGGGATTAGGTCGCGTTGCGGCAAACAAATGGTGTCGGACTAACGAGTGGTGAAACAAGTGCTCGCGAGTCTGCCGCATCACTAATGGGGGTGTTCGAATTACAAATTCTGTTGTTTTTTTTACTTGTGGCCAGCAGTATTATTAAATGTAGATATCAAAAGAGGTTCAAATGTTTTTAATTTTATAACCAAAACAGAATCTGACGTACGTAGTAAATCGTATTTCGAGTGCAGATACTATCAAGGTTCTTATCTAGGTTTAGGTAGGTTATTAAAAAAAAATAGTATTTATATAGTGAAAATCAAACCGTTAAACTAAAGAATTTAAATTAACAAGTTCAAGACTCTCTTATATTATTATCTATAATATTTACTACACAATAATCTCCTTGACAGTATTACTACATCATTATTCTTTTTATGACACCACAATCGAAGTTCCTAAATAAAAAAAATAATCCTATTGTTGGCAATTGAACACAACAATAAAAAAAAATATATCAAGCCACAGATTAAACAACGAATGCAATTTATAATTTTGTTTCAGTTTAAAATTAAAATAAAACGATGTCGGAATAATTACATCATTTATAACTCAATAAGACTGAACGGATTTTAATGACATTTGATTGTCTTTATTTGGGTTCACCATGAATAGTAAAATAACTTTTAAAACAAGGGAAAAATTCAGGGGAAAAAAATTATGACGAAAATTCATTTGTTTCATACAATTTGTATGAAATAACTTTTTTGATGATATCTCAAGAACGGATTTTTTTGTTCATTTCTTGGACTTGTGAAGTTTCCACGGGCATTGGAATAAAAATTTAATTTAGTTTAGCTTATAGCACAACATTTATTGATTCTGAGGCGATACATAGTTCGCCGGGACAGTTAGTTTGAAATAAGGATAAAGATGCCTACACTGTATTGTTTCCCCTTAATAAACATTTACACCGTTAATCGTTGCTCAACATCTTCAAGCGTTTGTAGATTCATTACCAACCTTAATTGTCCCTTTATGTACATAACACGCAAATCACGACCAAATAACGTTGAACTCCCAAACTGGCCACCTCCGCGTCACGGTTGTTGAAACAAAATATAATATAAGAGGTCATTGTGCTCTGGTCTGTATACACCGTTCCACACTAATTAATCAGGATAAATCGTCCCACACAATGACACGATGAGATTAAACTATATTGTCTACGGTTTAACTAAATCCCTTACTAACTAAGAATCGTTTATTTAGAGAGAATATATGTAGGTATTATAGTATAAAGAGGTAAGCAAACATTTTGAATAAAAAAATAAAATTGAAGTGTCTGTTTGTAAGATCAAAATATCATTTTTTTTACTAAATACATATGAATGTATATACGATTCCTATACCAAAAATACAATCTTTAAACTTTTTGGCTGTCTGTTTGTTGTGGATAATCTCCGGGACTTTTTTGGTAGATAACTGAAGTTACTCCGCGTACTTTTGAATTTTCGAAAATAATTAGGGTCATGCGTAAAAAAATTAAAACAAACATAAAAATTTGAATAAAATCCGATTCAATGTACAATTTTACCAACACGTGCTTGAATTTCTGAGAAGTATTTTTACTTTTTCTTAGTATTAAAACATTGTTAAGAAAAAAAACTTTTTTAATTAAAAACAAAACCGACTTCAAAGGAATCCACTATAAAGATGCACTAAAATGTCAATAAAAATTACTTTATTAATCGGCTTCGTTAATTTTGAAATCGGTGTCAGCTTATGGATAACAAAGTGATGTCGCTAATTATACTCATTTTGATTAATTGTTATTTAAAATCATCCTATTTGTTTTTAATTGAAAGCTCTTTTTTTTTACTTTTTATTTTAAGTATATACTTTTAGGTATAGCTGTGTAGCCTACTTCATAGCCAGTGGCGGAGCAAGATCATAATTTGATGTGGTCGAAGTACATTTTAAGATGGCCCTCGCCCCTCGCCCCCGACGGCAACTCAATGAAAACGCCACATATACAACGCGGGCGGAGCCGCGGGCACTCAGCTAATATTTAGGCTATGGTGCAAGACCGTGGGCGGTCGCCCACGCCTTAAACCGCCTATGTTCATAGCTTTGGATATGATGTGGTGGAAATGGGAGTCCTTCGACTAAAAATTTTTTTTTGCAAAGCGGTCCACGAATGACGGAGAAATCGAGTAACAAACAAACAAAAAAAAAACAGATGAATTGATAACCTGCTCTTTTTTAAAGCCGGTTAAAAATAATTAGGGCTCCGTATAAAAAAATTGAAACGCAGTGAAGAATATATGAAACGCGGGCGCAGCCTCGGGCACACTGCTAGTTTTTAATACAACTTGAAAACAGTAGTAATCATTTGAATGGTCTACGGACATTCGCCATTTTTATTAAAAACTAACTGTCTTGATACATTTTTGATTTCATACTTACTGGTTATAAATAAATACCATTGATTTCGATTTCAGACATATTAATTTAAAACTCTAACGGTAAACCCTAATAGACTATTTGGACTCATTATATTTCATTAATAAAAAAGAAAAAAAACGAAAATTCAAACATTTATCTTACACCATATACAGTCTCACCCGTACGTAGGTACCGTGAAATCAGACCTACAAAATTAAATCCCGTCCAGAGTATTACATAGCTCAGTGACAATTCATAAATTACCAGTAGGGAGGTCTAAACTCAAAGATACTTCCCCTTCGTATATTTATGAAATTTACCATTTCTACTTCAGCATTCTTATCTATACTATTAGTACAGATAAAGCTGAAGTTTTGTCAGTACATTTAATTTTTTTACAGAAATTTTATGACATATTTATTTAGCCTTTATCTCGAATCTAATACTAAATTTTGTTTTGTCTGTCTTCCTGTCTGTTGTTTGTATGTCCAGATTTAACTAGAAATCATTTTTACATATCTTAATCAAACTTTGTACACTGGAAGTCTATGTCAAGGAGCTGTTGATAGACTATACAATTTTTTTGAAATTATTATTAAAATAAAAAAATAATTATTAAGAAAGAAATCTGATCAGCGATAAATTAAAAACGGATATTAGCGATTGGTAAGCTATTACAATTATCAGTATCATTAAAAAAAAATGATATTATAAATAAAAAGAATAATTCAAAACTCAACAATGACTTTGTCGATTTGAATAAAATTTAGTGCACGGGAAGCAGGTTTCGTTGGGTAACAGATAGACTATGAAAAACAGGAAATCCCATATTTAATCAAGATAAAGAGCGTAGACGAATTCGCCGGCACCCGCTTGTTTGTATGTAAAAAAATTGAGATGAAAAGATTGATATTTACTTTAATATGCACAATTATTGAATTAAGTGTAGACTAGGACAGATCTTTTGATATTTATAAAATAAAATATTTTAGTCCGATAAACTACACGTTTCTGTATTTATATTTTATTGAAATGTATTATCTTATTATTATCTATTAATCTATAAAAATTAATTTAAATAAAATATAAATAGACTTAAATATGAATTCATTTTACAAACCTGGTTGATTTTTTTAACTATCTAGATACTTATGTAAGAAAATAAAAATGAAACTTATAAATAATATTGTCTGTTATTATTTGTAATGATACAGCAAAACGTTCATAAAATGTAAACAATCTCATGAAACCTTTTTGCAAAGACAGCACGGTTTTTAATCTCGGTGTGTTTCTAGACGAAATATATAATCCATAGTTATCTATGTAGAATACAATGACTTCTAAACTAACCGACGTCCAAGCACGACCATATTCAAATTTCGAACCTCCATTCGAAATTCAAATTGCAGAGGTCGGCCCGACCCCAGTGGATTTGGAGCGTGCATACCGGAGCGACGCGACGACTGCCTCCGCTGTTATATTATGTCCGTGATTTATGGCATCGAATTCTCTTCGGTAATTAGTGCGTGCCTTCTACGCGCAACCCTATAAAACGTTGTAGGGTGGCACAGTACCTATGATTTTTAATAACAACGAAACTGTGGTTAAAATTTTTAGATTTTGTTATGTCATTTGTATAAAGATTGCGAATAAATTCGTGTTTAGTACAGTTTATCAAATTAAGTTAAAATTTGTTTTAGCTAATGTCTAATGAACAGTTGTTGTATTTTTCATATTATTTCCCCCATCGACTTTATTGAATAATCATTTGAAGAAACTTTTTGAAGAAATTTTCAATACCTATAATGTATACCATTCAAACGCGTAAATTAATTTTTGTTTTATTTCACATTTCCGCTCTTTTGTATTAAAATTTGATAAACCGTACGCTTCTACGTCACAACAGAATCCTATCGTTTGTAATTAATTTTTATGGCCACAAAAGTTTCAGCTCTGCAACTATCTTTCACCAATCAGAACATGTTCTAGTAGATTATATTAATAATCTTAGCAATCCTAATAAGGCTTTTGTAACTAAACGTTAAACAAAGTTATTGCTAAGACTTTTTACGTAGGATTGAAATTCGTACTTGCATTATTTTATCTAAATTTGTTATAGATTCATATTTATAAATTACACGGGAAAGTGTATTAGGATTTAATAAGTATAAACTTATTAGGATGTTCCTTTTCATAGTACATTATCGTTCGTCCAGTATCACAATTCGAGCATAATTATTAATGAAAATTTGAGTGAAAATCTGTTTGATTTTTCTCATTTATGCAACTAAAGCTCTTCAATAGCTAGTTATAAAAGCTAACTTTACTAGAACTGGGAGTCAGAATCCTATATTATAAGAATCCAGACGCTGAATGAATAGCAATATCCGCCACCAGATGGTTTGGCACCCTGTTAGTAGTTATAAGCATAGAATGAGTTGTGTTAAGGCAACTCTCAAAGATAATAAACAATAAATTAATAAAAACATTTTTAAACGACTACACTATGTCGCTGACTTGACTAAATACTAAACAAAAAAAATTGGTTCACAAAAAGAGAGGAAATATGTACCTAATTAACAGTTTTATCTTTGCCTATTTATATGCATATAAATAATAAATTATAAAAATATAAATAAAATTAATTGTCGTATTTGTTTAACGAAATACGAAATTACTCAGCCCGCGTCGCGGATTACAGGAGATTGAGTTTAATCGGACGCCAGGGCATGTCCCATTTATAACGGACCGCCGTTAATTGAACTCCCTGTTTGCCGCCGACAATATTTCAGATATAAAACGGAGTCGATAGAACTACGTTTAACTAACGATGGATTAAGTTCAGATTATTTGTAATTGTAGAAGTTGACCCATAATTAAAGGAATACTTATTTTAAAATCGATCATTACACGTACATAATCTTTGTTTGTTTTATTGGCCAGTAACATATTATGTTTATTATAAGCATCAATTTTTAAGTTTATTCCATTTGAATAGTTGAAAAAAGTCCTGGTGAGTTTGCAACTGGTTGAAAATTTCTGCTAACACATAATCGTTTTATGACAAATCTTCACAATAAATTATCAATATTACTCAATACATTAGAACTATATTTGATAATGACAATGACAGGAATCCTGAATCAACATAAATCTAACTAAATGGCTGGACGTATGTACGAAAGCTACATAAGAGTTATGGATTAACAATAAAAATCCTGTCCCAATGTATGGGAGAGCATAGGATAATGTAATTGCGATCAGGTGTGTATGAGCTGAGTGTATTGCGGAAGTAGCTGGAGCGCTAAGATGGCGCTCAAATGAAAATGTTTTGTTGGTAAAAAACCTATAGATTTTAATATTAAATTAAAAAGAGAGAGTTTAAAAAACCGAAACTATTTTAATTCTGTTTTAGAAATATACGTAAAAATTTCGCCAGATATACGAAATTTTAGTCACGCGATGATTCAGCTTTCTGAGGCGATGAAGGTGTCAGCTGGTGATGTGGTCAGATTCCGTGTCCATGAAGGCAAGTTCTAACCTGTCGTATATTATAATACTATATCCTATTTTAGTACTGGCAATCATTAATGGTTTGAAGTTACTGGCCATGTTTAAAATATATTATAATAAAATATAGAAGATATTGTAAAAATAACTGCCACTACTAAAACAACCATGTAACGTGTTTGTCCAATATTTATATAATATATCAAAAATTCAATGTATTTTCATACAACCATTTACAGTTGAATCAATAAAGTCAATAACTATTCTATATATAAGTTAAAAGTAGAATCTTATCGCTCTTGATCAGCAGTAAGGCGCTGTGTATAAATCATTCTGCTGTCGCCCCGTATTGGATTAAGATTTTCTCAGGCGCGGATGTATTAGATGAGAAGGCTTCATCTCATCGAGTGATAGGGTAGGAAAATGTTAGCATATTGATACGAGAATTTCCCCGGAGATAGATTGGTGATACGCGAACGGAGCCGATATCGGGTTTTAAAGTGTTGTATTTTTTATCAACAATACACTTGTATTAAGTAAGGTCTTACGTTTGAAATCTTGTATGATAACATATCTCGTAGCTTCGAAGAAATATATACATAAATGGAAGTATATATAATACGAATTTGAATTATTAAAAAAAAACTAGTCCACCAAGGGGTCTGCCGACAGAAGCGAGTACTCAAAATTTCGGAAAACTGTTTTTTTAATGTTTAAATCATTGCATGAGTGAAATTTTGTAAATTATTTATTGAAACTACTAAACATAACCTAAACTTTAACATACCTGTGACATTTGTTTGATCTATATATCTACTGGTGCTCCGAGCAATAGTTATGTCAATTTTCATAAATAATAGTTTATTCATAATCAAAACATAAGTTATTTTATTATTTATCTCCGACTTCCAGCACTTAAACTCCATCTTATACTTGATATACTATAACATGTCGACAGCTGACTTCAAAAGAATCTATACGATTTTTAGCCTACCGAAAATCCCTCAACGCCCCTAAAGAAGTTTTCACTTCGAAAATGTAAAAAAGCACTACTTCTCAAAAAAAAAACCAGAAAGGATCAATCTTTTTTTTCGACGTGATTAACGCTGTTCCAGTCAGAAAGCACTTTCGCAGATTCTTAGAACTTTAGGGCGAGCTCATAAAGCGCTCAGCCGAAAATAGTAACTACCACAAGAGCACCAAAATTGTACGTACCTCGACTTGGCCGTTACCTAAGTAAAAATTCCGCGACATTTATTCTAGCTAAATCCTATAATTTAAAATAAAAACGTGACAAAGGAGCTCCCTAAGAGAACATATGCACCTATGTGTGATGTGCGGGAGTATTTGTGCAGTGTGGTACATGTAACGCTAGAGTGTATGCACTGTCACTGCAAGTCCCCTGTTGGGAATCAAAGCATGTCTTGGGCTACTGCCGGCAGGGGACCAGGAGTATGTGCGTGGTGTTTGTGTGTTACTATGTACCTTGGTCGTAGTACATTAATTAGTCGAATTTTAACTCTGGAACTAGTGAATTGATTTACATGACATTCTAGCCATGTAAATATTTTAACATTTTATTAATATTTTAAATATGATGATTACCATATTATTGTGAACAATATAATTCGTTTATTTAAGTGACCGGGCCTGATATATACAAAACATATTTTTTTTGAGACCTCGTATTTATTTTACCTCCTGATTTAAGACTGTTTAATTAATATGGGATTGATTGAGTTTATTTAATATCGAAGGTAATCATGATAATCTATAGGTACATTCAAATACGTTATTACAACAGTCTATCTAAATCGAAAGATGTAAAAATGAGTTGATAATTTCATATCGATTTGAATAAGCAATTTACCTTAATTTATTTTTGGAATAACAACAGATGTAAACATTAAAGATATTAATTCACTAAAATGTAAATAGCCATTGTATATCGTTACGTAGCGTACATTAAGGAATAGGTATTCTTGATTTACCTTTATGAAGACGTTATCTTCTAGCTTTTTTATCTTTACCGTGGAATTAAATTAATACGTAATTATTTTGTACAATTAAGGATCTCTATTTTATACTGTTAAGTAACTTAAGTTAACAATAAACAGTTTTTTTTTTTTACAATTGAATGATTGGTTTTTCAAAATCAAAAAATGCCATACAATAACTAGGGCTTACAGCGTGCGAAGATATGAAGTACTTAAATACATCCAAAAAGCATAGTTCTCTTGTAATCTACGTCTACGTAGTAAATATTTTATTAAAAGGTCTGGGAAGGTCTCCTGAACATCATCAGTCTTGTCTCGCAATATTGTGCTGCTTGCGACATTTTTACAAATCGTTTGCGTGTAAATGTCTCTCGGGTCGTGGGGTTTGTAGTTGAAGAAGTTAATGGTTATGAGGTTTGATTCTAGGGTAAATGTTAAAGTTTGTATTTTATTTATTAAAACATAAATTTATACACAGAAATTTATAATTAAAAATAAAAAAAACATATATAATCTTTGTATAATATAATACTAGCAACTAGCTAGCAGACATACAGATAGAGAGGATGCTTTTTATATAATGTAATTAGGATGTAACTTTTTTTCTATTATTTTGATTACTTTTCCTATATATTCATACATATTATATAACGTAACAAAATATACACTATCGCCTGACCAGATAATAAATTTATGATTAAAATAAAATAATTATGTAAATCGGTTTAGTAGTTCTCGGGTTATATAAACTAACTAACAGACAGAAAGACAGATAGACGTTCCCTTTTATATACTTAATGTAAGGATAATGATAAGGAAGTTCAAGCGATGACGGCGCAGTGGATAGTGCGGTCGGATTCCGCTTCAATGGACGCGAGTTCGAACCCACGTATGCAATTCTAAAATCAGCCTAAGCTTTCGGTAAAGGACAACATCGTGAGAAAACCATAGCATGGTGGCAGGGGGTTTTCTGATAATGCCCTCCTGGGTATCTACCACCCTCAAGTTGAAAACCTGTCGCCAAATACCAATAGGTGTGTTCCGCCAGCATCACTTGAGAACCAGGACTTCTAGGCTTAGTGCGATTGCCATCCTGGACCACATCATCACTTAACATCCGTTGAGATTGTGGTCAAAGCACTAAAGCTTATATCGTGTAAAAAAAAATGATAACTTCAGCAAGAAACTTAAGTATAAACAGACTTTGATAAAACATTTACTCGAAAGTAAGTTTCTAGTTGACTCTTATGAGTATTTTAACTCAAATTGTTAGGATTTTAACTTGATAATTGAAATGGAGATGAAACGCTTATTCGGAGTTCGAAGCCAGATTGATAGACGCTAATATTTGGTAACACCGCACACACGGTGCTAGAAAAACAAAAACCAGGATTAAAATTATCCAGTCCAAGAAACTGAGTCATATATAACTGAAAGATTTTCTTAAAAACGCGATAAAAATGGGTCTTATTGAAGGTAGATTAAAGTATGACAACACAGTGAGCGGACTTTACCAATTGATACATTGTTTGCAGAAGTAACAGATCCGTCACTTTACGACAAAGCTACTTAAGGGGACATGCGATCGGAAAAGTAGGTATTTCAGAAATCTATTGCTATCACGTTGCGCCCCAAAGAAAGCGAAAGGGGCAACTGCAGTGCGGGCTGATTTCACCTATGCAAAATAGATGAAAACATCACTTCGTAGTACCCTGTTTCCTTCTCCAAAAACTGAACTGATTTTTAATTACCTTTCAATTTTAGAATAATAATGTCTTTGGCTATGCCTGCACTTTTTGTTTTTTTTTTTAATTTTATCCATAAAATTCGTACGAACGTCTGAAAATGACGGTAAAAGACGAGCATTTTTTTAATTTTCAAAGGCTTCTAATTTTTACAATAACTAATTTATGGAAAAAATCAAACGTACGGGCATGGCGGTGGTGGATATATATTATTTGATATAAAAATATTTACCATAATGAAATCCACGAAGGAAACAGGAGAGTACGTTTTGTTTGGAATAAAAGCCGCTAGGATATCCTCTTAAACGCTGTTCTTATTTCAAACGTTAATCACTGCGGATATTGGGTAACGGAATAGTTTATTCGCGACTGTCTTGAGAATCCATACATCCGCAACTGAAAGCGTGCAGTCGAACTACCATTTCGAAACGCTCTAGATCGCGTATAGCTGGCATGAAACAGCGACTTTGAGTTTTTGGCGGGATCTCCATCTGTCATGTAACAGTTGTTTTCTTTAATTCATTAAATTTCAGTATTTGACTCTATACCATGTAATCGTGGTGGCGTCTTGTGTGGTGGTGGTTATTATGTATAGTATAAGTTTATTATAGTAAATAGCGCGTAACATTTATTTTAAGTTGTTGAGCAAACTCCGTGGAAATGGAAATTTCGAACAGGATGGGCCACCGTTTTGCTGGAGCTTGGTAACGCTGATACAAGATTGAAAATATATCTTACCCACATGACACAGGCATAATATATGTGTATACAGTATGGCATTATCTAAGAAGAAGAGGCAACGCCTTTGCGTGTCGGCGACGCGACCTTAATGTTTTTACTAAAAAAAAAATCTTAAAGGGTTTAAAGAACTCATTTCAAAAATCGTAAAATAAAAAAGAAGTGAAGCTACAAAAAAAAAATTCAAAGTAAAGAAATAATGTTACAGACGCGGTCATGTCCGAGCCTCGTTTGTTCACTTGTAGATTGCGTCTCAAATGACAAGTGGGTAGTTGAAACTTTCTCCATCTTGCTCCAAAGCCGTAAATACTTGTCACGGTGACTGGCGGCGCGAATGGAAAAACGTGACAACTCTTGACTGATTTTTTTTTGTAAAAGAAAAATGTTATCGTCTAATGGGTAAGTCTGCATCTAAAAAAGATTACGTATATTTATATGGGTATAATTTTAAAATAATACTTATTAAATTTACTCTCAATTAGTTTTGTAAAATATAGTTGGATAAATTTTGATCAAAAATATTTGACTTCGATTGATTGTAAAAGGAATCGACTAGTGGAATTAAAACTATCTGTAGTAAATATATTTATCATTTACAGTTATTTATTACTTTTTACAACTTTTATTTATTTATACTTTTATTTTACCTTATAATTTTTACCAAATGTATACGCAAGTATCTGGTCTATGAATATATCTATGATTTAAAGAAAGAATTAGTTAAATCGGTCTTTAAATTTTAAGCCAACTAATAAACAGAAAAACACAGAAACTTGTGAGCAATTTCTATTGTCCTACATAAGAAACAAGTAATATTTTTAGTGGTTGTCCAAAGAATACTCGACAAATGTAGGTTCAAAATGAAAAACTTAATTATGAATTTCACCAGAATAAGATATTTGTAAACCAGACGAAGTCTAGAAGAAGGTAGCAGACCTTCCACGCATGACTAAACATTAGGTGGGGGTAATATTTGAAACATTAAAAAGGTTTGCCTATACGATATAGTCGGAATAAAATATTCAGCAAATCAATCAATATGTGACTGGTGGAAGGAAGACCGAGTCGGTCGGGTGGCTGAGGTCGTTTTCATATTTCATATTACCACCTTGACTTTACTTTCAATAGTGTTGGAGTTAGGAGATTTTATATTTGCATTATTTCGTGATTCGTACCATTACGGTGCTTTTATATCAGTTACCATTTTCCGGCCCTTAGTGCTCGCCATGATCCGAGTGAAGATGTCAAAATCCATCACGTCAACAGCGTTAGTCAGTACCTACAAAAAAACAATTCTTCTTTTTATTTTCATTTCTCTTCTTTTGTCAAATAAATAGTACTTGCTACAGGATTATTCTTTGGCACTAAAGTAATTATTTTTATTTCTAATAAATTATAATTTTTTATAAACAGCTTTGATCTTTCTCTGAAGTGCCTCAAGTATTTGTCTAAAATCGATTTATTTAATGCAGTTCTATGCGTTATTTTTATAAAATAAAACATCTATAATATATAACCAAAATGTTACTTTTATTATTTCATTGTAGTTGTCTACAATTTTTTGAATGATTTTGGACAGAATAATAATACACTCATATTAACATATGATTCGGTTATTCTAATGCCGTCGCGTTTATTAATGTAAAAATCTACGGTAGGAATTGTTAGCAGTTGTGGTTAGTGTTTTATTTTTTCTATATAAGAACATGTATTGCCTAACTTTTATATCTTTATATATTATCACATTTCGCCAAAGGGCTATGAATTTAAAAACTGCGATCGAAATAACGCTGTTGTATGTCAAACATGTGTCGCTCTTGACCTATATAAATTGTAGATGTACCTTCTTCGGATATTGATAAAAAAAAAAAACAATATTTTATACCGGTCGCTAAGCGATCGCCCGCAAATGTATGCCGGTGGACATCAACGTGATATGCGTGCAACACGTCTGTTGATATATCTCAAGATACCTTAACTAAAATTTAACGGAAAAAAATTATAATATGACATAATACTCGAACTATCTTTGAGTCTCTCTAATAATAACGTGCTAATTATTTTATCCAGGTATCTTATGAAATCTTATATCTGAAAAAACTTTTTTTATGTCAAATTAAATTCAAAAATATTTTTATGAGCCATATTTAGGACTATAAGTATTTCTGTACATAACATTACCCAAAAACCATCAGTCATGGCAAAACATTAACTAAACAGTTTTTTTTTTTTCATAATTATTCTATTAACATCTTAACCGAAAATGTACTAAAAAAGACTCCAAATTATCTAATATTCGAATACTTTCAGAAGAAAAATAGTTCTTAAAACTTTAACTGAAATAAATTTGTACTTGATATGACTTGGTGAGGTATTTCTAAAAAGAAGATAATTAACCAATTTGTAATCTCAATTCGTAGATTTTGATAGGTATTCATCAGCATATAGATTACCTGCATTACAAAAATATTTGAAACTAAAATATTATCATCCCCAGTAACATAATCCATTATATCGCATCCTACAGAGTATCACATTAAATATTGACAAAATAAAAATGTAGAATGCTAGCGGACGTGCACTCGTTATGGCGACGTCTGCTAACCGCCAAGGAGCCATTCCATTTTCGAATATTTCCCGCCAATAAATATCTTATAGAGTTACAATGAGGGATAAACTTGGATCGTCTCGGGACTATTTGCTACATTCGAAAACTTCTTACAACATTGCATTTTTGACATATAGTTCAGAATGTAAATGATGGGTTCGTTTTATTATTTTTCTATAGAGAGCAGATTTGTTATGCCAGTTTGAGGTATAAAGTTAGCTGACAAAGCATAATTTATTCATTAATTTAGTAATTAAAAACAAACTAAAAATAGATAACAACATTTCTTTATTTTATAGCAATATCTATGGTCCATAGAGATGGGAAAAAAATACTATAATGTTATTAAAAGTAAAAAAAAAAGTGTAAAACTATGGTTCGGTTCGGTTCTATTTATAAAATATTCATGGAAATAAAAATTACTGATTTGGGTGGACGCCAAAGACACTGCTACCTATCTATTTCGAAATCGATAGTGATTATTAAGATTCTGATAAGTAGTTTACCTAGAATAATAACTGTTATACAGAAAACATAATCTATATTATTTAATAAAAAAGTATTATTGCAAACTACCTAGCTTATAAGTATTTAATGGCTACATAATCCGAAATAACCAAATAAATGATACCATTTGTATTTATATTGTCAATTATTTAAATTGTCCTAAAGACAAATTTTATAAACCATGAATTCCGTTGTGTGAAAGTAACGCTAATTTTCGACATTTACTTCCGCGGTTCCATGGTGTAATGGTTAGCACTCTGGACTCTGAATCCAGCGATCCGAGTTCAAATCTCGGTGGAACCTGTCTTTTTTGTCCTCTCGTGATCTTTGATTTTGGTTTAAAACCATTCCTCTATACATTTTTTCCAAAATTAATGAATATTATTAAAACTGTTAAAAATAGATGTGTATAATATTAATTTGGATAAATTTAGTAAAGTATTAAAACAAGTGAAGTAATTATGAAATTTATCTGAAAATTAAATGACTATAGGCATTAAATTAGATTAATTAAAATTCTTACCAACTTAATACAATTTGCAAATGTCTTTTTTTTTGTTTATAATTCACTGTATTCGTGACTTGACTGTAACAATTCATTTAGAACTTACATGAAACAGAGTCACGATTCAATCGATAAGGCCAACGTATCCGATTTGTTTCTGCACAAATTCATATGCTTTAATATCTAAGAATAATATTTAAGAAAGGATACTCCTGAAGCTGTCAATACCACTCGATTCAACAGTGTTTAGGCTTTAGGCAGTTCAAAAACAATTAATTTATAAGCAAAAAGTATTTTAAAATTGTAAATGAATTGTTTAATATCTACTTTAAAAGTAAAGTAATATACCTTATCTATAAGATTTAAAAATAAGTATTCTACTGCGCATGCTCAAAACTGTTCCAGATATATTGACTCTTCCCAGTTTAAAGTCCTAGGACAAGGTTCCATGGTGTAATGGTTAGCACTCTGGACTCTGAATCCAGCGATCCGAGTTCAAATCTCGGTGGGACCTAATCTGTTTTTACTCTCAAAATGTTACGTTGTTTATGTCATTTTGACTGATATTATAATAATATCCCATTTTATCCATACCGATAAATAAAATAGAGTGTCTTTTTGTAATGTCAAAATATTTTTCTTTACTAAATAGATCTGAATGTATATACGACACGATAACTATACGAAAAATAGTTTTTTTTACATTTTTGTCTATCTGCCTATTTGTTCCGGGTAATCTCTGGAACGGCTGGACCGATTTTGACAAAACATTTTTTATTAGATAGCTGAAGTAACTCCACGTAACTTGCGTACATTTTTTTTCAGAAATATTTTGGGTTTCGCGTAATAAAATTTTAATTGACTTATGAAATTTCGAATAAAATTCGATTCAACATACAGTTACACTGGTAAGTGTTTGAATTTGTGTGAAATCGTTTTCTTTATCTTAGTATTGAAAAAAATAAAAAATAAATAATTAAGGTTATGTATAAAAAACTAAAACGCAGAGAAGAACATATGAAACGCGGGCATAGCCGCGGGCACGAAGTTAGTCGTATATACATTTATATCTATTTAGTAAAAAAGAAATATCATATTACAAACAGACACTTCAATTTTATTTATTAGTGTAGATTATCCCAACGCTTACATAATCATGGAAGGAGAAGTAAGAACTTTCCTTACTATTACTTACTGACAAGAGGGGGTTCAAAAATTTGCAAAACATTGCTTACGGTATACATGAATGACCTCCAAAGTATCGATAAATAAAATTATGTCGTTTGCTAAATACTAATAAAACGGTAACACTATTTTTTTGTTGTTATCTTAGCAAAGCACTTGGTGGTGAGTCTGATACAGTTGAAACAAGAGCGACCGTCGGTGACAGTTCCTAATGACAGCCGTCGTCAACTTGTTACCCTGCTAAGGCTTTACGTCTCAAAGATTCAATATTGTAATAATTACATTCCACATTTGCAAAGTACGGCAAAAGTAAGAGTTTTTCGAACTTCTATGCTCGTGCCGAAATGGAATCTACCATCCGTATCCGTATCTGTAGCTTCGTGGTTCAGCTCAGGTGGTTCTGCTACAGACGGAAAATATACGATGGATAGTGCTATTTTATGCTGTATGTAGCTTTTTATACACTACGTAGGCTTAGAGCGCTTTGACCAATATGGTCACCTATAGTTAAGCGACTATGTAGTCCAATATGATATACATATTAAACCCAGAAGTATTTTAGCTATTTAGCTCTCGAGCTGTATTGCTTTTACACTAGACTGGAATTATATTTTAAGAGGCGAGCAAAATTCTGTATAAAAATTCGGAAAGTTTTATGCTAATTAGTGAATATTAATATAAGTAAGGACAAGATATATAAAATTCATTTTCTACTAAACCTGTTATATTGGATTATGCATCTATATAGGGGGATAGTGATAGGAAAACTTAAACGATAAAACGAATTACCATAATATATTTCAATACGTTGTGAAGTCAGGACCGCACCTTAGTGAATTAACTGATTAGTTTAATTAAATGGCTAACTCTTTTGCTACCTCAGTGCTTTGGGATTCGAGGGTGTATACGAGGATTAAAATAAAAATCTATGTCTACCGCGGTGAGTTACACTGTTCTTTATAACCGTCGTTTAATTTACCGCAAATGTTTATTCGAACGAACTGTACATAATTACTCGTTCAAATTTTACTTTAATTTTTAATTCTTAGAGAAACATAACGCGATAGTTAATGATGGTCGAGGATGTGATTAAAATTTCGTCAGATGATTGTTGTAAATTTGTATTTACTTACACATTAAAAAAAATACGTTACTTTAAGTAAGTTTCTATGTAACTGTAGTGCCAGCAACAATCATAGTGATATAATTCTCAAGCACCCGCCTTGTGGCCTGCATAATGCCATGTGAAATTAAAACCTGTGAATGTTACTTGCAAGAGATTGTAAGCGTTAAACCGACCATTAGTACTAAAATGTTAAATGTTAAAATGTAAATCGAAGTATATTTAATGTTTAATGAAGCTTAATGAGTTGAACAGAATAAGGAAAATAATATTAGCGTTATAAAATATAAGTCATAAAAGGTCAAAATATCACATACTATAAACTAATGATGTAATTAACAGTTTCAAGTCTCAATGGTGACATCACAAATCACGAACAGCTGTAACTGCATGAACTATTTTTCGCTTTTGTTAGGTATCTCGTAAATTACCTTCTATGTTACAAATACTCAATTTTTTTTAAATTCAATAAGGAATAATTAATGAAAAATTACAAATACATTTATTTGATTATTTATTTCAACATGTTACGTTTTATTCGGCATTATTCGGGAGTCGTGTGGTGCCGGCTAAGAATAGTACTACCCCATATCTTCCCGTGGGTGTCATAAAAGGCAACTATGGGATAAACCAGGGGATGGGTAGCAGCATCCTCTGAGCACTACAAACACCTACTGCGATCGCCAACCCGCCCGCCAAGCGTGGCGATTATGGCAATTGCCCCCTTTTTAAGGGAGACCTATGTCCAGCAGTGGACGTCTTTCGGTTGAATCAATCAATCAATTCATAAAAACATTGCATTTGGAACATAAATTATTATGTAAATGTACTATTTTATTAGTGAAACTCTTTTTTATATACTTTGCTTTGACCACAATTTCACGTTATCTTAAATGACGATGTGAACAGGGCGGTAAACAAATTTAGCATAGAGGTATTGATGCTGCCAGAACTCACCTATTGGTATTTGGCGACAGGTTATCAAACTTGAGGGTGGTACCTAACTATCAAGGTGAGTATTATTATAAAATGTCCTACCATCACTTACTAATTTCATATATTTAAAATTCAATCGATGTCTCATAATTTATGTATCCATCAATCATACTGATCTAAACAATAGATGTATAATCTGAAGGAATCAAAACAGTCAATACAGAAAGTGATGTAATTTATCATATAAGAAAACTATGAATACTAGTAATAAACATACTAAGCATGAAATAACAAACTCTATATCTTTAAATACTAGTAAGATACACTGTTAGACATCCCCCATTTTTCTCTGTTAACATAATTAAATATACGTTCTATCAACTGTACTGCATTAAAAAAGTATGAATAAAAATTATCATTATATTAAAAATTCAAAAGATCTTCAAATATATCGACAACAAATCATCCTCGTTGATGAGTAATCAATGAGTATTGTTACAATATACTTGGGGTTTTTTAAATACACAAATTGGTGATCGTACACTGACGTTAATAATTACTACTAACTACGCATAAGTTGTATCAGCTGTTGTCAGAGAATTTTTCCACTCGTAAAATCGTATCATTATAAATTCCCGTAATCATTATTATCTTGTTACATTATTTAATATATTTATGCGTGATATGTAGATAAAGTAATAATAACCTTAAAGTACTCATTTACTCAGTATTCAAGCATATCCTGCGTTTTACCTGATATATACGCATCTATTTAAAGTTAATAATTGACTCCTCATATCCTATGTCACAATGTACTTGGAGTTGACCAATCAGTAAATTTACTGCAGAGGAAGTTTTCTGACATTTTTAGTAACTAAGGTAGGTTTTTATCGACTCATTTTTTGTTCAGTGTTAACACTGAACAAGCGTTAACGCTTATCTTAGTGATTAGATTAATGGGAATCCGTTGCCTCCATCAAGCATCAGTTCTACGAGCAATGTACTCAGCATGTTATCAATTTAGTTGGCAATTCATCTGGCAGTATTAGTTAGAAATAGTTGATCTACCAAAAAACAAGTTTAACCGTTAGTTGGTGTTAATTTAACCATAGTTTATTCAACCTACCGTCTAACCCTTCCGATTACAAATGATAGTTATCGCACTCGCGGGCACCACACGTTACCTGTGAATTATTATTTCTGATTAATAAATTATGCGGCCTCCGGGACCGGCTCGTCGAGACGTCACGCTCGCATCAATTATGAAATTTGATGCTTTTTCATTAAACACGCTGGTCCCGGTGCGGTTTAGGCGAGCCTCTGGGTTAGTTGGCTTTTTGCTATATATTTGAAATTTTAGGGTTAGGAAATATAGGTCGATAATGTTGACAATCTCATTAGTATGTTAGTAGTAAATCGATTATCTTTTTTCCTGGTAACATTTTGATCCAACGGAAAGCTTACGTAGAAACATCGTAATCTTTCCGGATAATGCATAAATTAGCAATACATATATGACAATTGAGAAGGTTTGTGTCTAGGTCTAGATCATAAACGGACAAATGACAATTATAATTAAAATACATCTTAAATACCTTCACAACAACTTATACTTGATAGAGTTTCCTCATTCCTGTAATAAGGAATATAATTACAAACTAATACAAGGAGACCCGTTTATAAATTTCTTATTTTTCATAATAAAATAGTATAATTCATTATACAATAATAATATAAACTAGTTTTTCCATTATAAATTAACGCGTGAGAAACAAATGAAAATATAAATTATTTATTCAAATAAGTTCAAAACGTAAACAATTGAAAGCTCATACAGTGTCGTAATCATAATCCGAATTTTTAAAAATTAATCAAAATCACGGTTCTAGGTTCCACCGAGATTTGAACTCGGATCGCTGGATTCAAAGTCCAGAGTGCTAACCGTTACACCATGGAACCTTACAATGTTTCTATCAAACTTATACACTGATTTATATTTCCTTTTTAAAATTGGCGAATATTCAATTTGTATGAAGAATTTTTACCAACAATTTTATTTTTATACCAACTTGCGAAAAAAAAGAGCAGGTACTTTTTCACCACTTCACAGTGATTAAGAAGATATTGTGGTCTTATAACAGTCACTATTGTTATATAAATTTCTATATAAATTTTCTATGACCCAAAATAATATACTTAAAGCTTATAATTACAAACTCAGGAATTATTTTCGCATTATCACCCATTTTCCGGCTAAGCGACAAGGTCATAATATTGGATACGCTTTATTTGCAAATCAAAAACTAGCTATGTGCCCGTGTCTCCTTTCGTGTATACTAACGATCGAACAGATCATCAATTGTGGACTTCTCAATTTCCCCCATCTGAGTAAATGAGGAAACCCTGACCGGTTGTAGCCCTTTTCAGTAAACTCATCGCGTCCAGTGACTACTGGTGGTTGCTAGGCCATTAGTCGCATCCTTCCTCAGCGACTAGGTTGCGCAGCGTTGGTTTCGTCTTTCTGTCCGTCGGTCTCGCGTGTAGCGGAGCGACCCCTCAAAAAAGGGGGAACCTCGACGCATCCGCCCGCTGGAACAGGGACGTGGCAAGCCTCTTGATGAAGGAGTCAAAGTCGCGCGTGACGGTCGCGTTCTTCACATATCTGGGAGCCCCGACGATCGTCCTGAAGGACAGGTTTTATAGGGCTTGAAGGCGTCCTTTATTCCCCTGTGATAGGTATGCGTACCACGCAGGGACCGCATACGACAGTCTGGACTGTACGTAGGTCTTATACAGGTTTTGTTCTTAGCGGTAGTGTTGAGGTAAATAGGGGTTGCATTTTCTGTCACACTGTCACGACGTTGTTTATGTGGTGCGTGAATGGCAGGCGGGTATCAATTTTCACACCCAGGTATTTGACTTGTGGCAGCCACGCGATGTCCTTAACTTGTAGCTGTAGTGGTGGCGGATACGAGTTTACACCCGTGACAATCGCCTGTGTCTTAGCGCCGTTAACCGAGAGCTTTCAGCGATTCAGCCAGTTAGGTAGGGCATCGAGCATTGGTCGCAGATAATTCGCAGCATACTTCGCATTGGCCGAAGCCGCGAAGTATGCTACGTCATCAGCGAACAGCGCGAGCTCTGTCTGTCCGACTAGTGGTATGTCATCGGTATAACGTGCGTACAACACAGGTGATAGGCAGCTGCCTTGGGGTACACCTTTGCTTTTTTTTTTTTTTTTTGACGAGGGAAATGCATTTACGCACTACCTTTACCAATTGCATTAGTGAGACCGAAGGCCCCCGAATGCAATAGGTAAGAGGGCACGGAGGGACGTCTCCGTGCCAGTGTGGGACTTGCCCGGACGTGAAGCGTCCGGAAATACCCACTAAACCCCCCGGGGCCGTCCGCCGCATTTGGGGCCTTGGGGTACACCTGATCTGACTAGGCACTCTGTTTTCCCCTCAACCACCTACGATGCGGCGATCGCGAAGAAAGGATCTGATGACACGAAGTAATCTTGCTGGTACAGGTGATGTTGAAAGCTTGAAAAGCAGCCCGCGATCGGACAGATAGATAGACGTTGCCTTTTATATATATTATTTAATGTAGGTAATAAAATATATACTAAAACCTGACTAGATAATATATTTGAAATAAAACAGTAATCTTAATCGATTTAGGGGTACAGCCAAGTAACGGATTGACTGACAGATAGACGGCACATTTTATATAATGTAAGGATAAACGAACGAACGTTATGCAAAAATTAATAAGCCAACGAACGTCATCCACGAATTAATAAACTGAAGTTATCAATAATTTACAATAATAATGTAAATGAACAACGATCAATATTGATAAGCAAATAGAATACGTCACAACATATGTTCGCCAAGTCTATGTGTGAATGTATATTATGTAGAAGGCGTTGACGCCATTTATCATGTAGCAAGTATTATATACTAATTCGTTTATTATACTTATTACTATAATGTGTGCCCGCGGCTGCGCCCGCGTTTCATATATTCTTCACTGCATTTTTTAAAATACGGAACCTTAATTTTTGTTTAGTACTAAGATAAAGTAAAAAGATTTTTCTCATAAATTTAACCACATGCACGTAACTAAACTATGCATTGAAACGGATTTTAGTAAATTTTTTATGAGTTCTAATTTTTTTACGCGGGACCCTAATTGTTTTTCGAAAATAAAAAGTATCCTAATTTACCCGAAGTTACTTCAGCTATCTACCAAAAAAAAGTATCGTCAAAATCCGTCCAGCTGTTCCGGAGATTACCTGGAACAAAGCAACAGACAAAATGTTTTAAAAGTTGCCTTTTTGGTATACGTATCGAGTATACATTCATATCTATCTAGTAAAAAAACAATAATTTTGACATTACAAACAGACACTCTATTGTATTTATTAGTATAGATTACAAACTGAACATGTGTTTAAACATATGTACGTATATTGTGTGAACAATATAAGTTTGTTTGTACGTGCACTTATAAAAGGTATAATAATATGGAAAGAAATAGATACAAAAATGTAATGCAAAGATATTTAAGGACCTGTTTATGTATTGTTATTAAATATTATTATATTTTTATGGTCACAAAAGGCAGTGAAAAACTTAGTGGAAATAATGGACTTAAAGTGTCCAAAGAAATATAAATGAAATGAAAACTCAATCAATATCCAACTTTATCTTAGTCTATATAATAAATGAGATGGCATTTAGACGTTTAGGTCTACCTAAGTCCTAGGTTATGATAGCGAATAAGGCATTCAACCGGTTCCGTGGTGTAACAGTCAGCATTCTGGAAAAGATACAACGATCCGAGATCAAATCTCGGTGGAACTTAAACATACTCATATAATTTCTTATTATTTTAATATCACGTAATAAATCGAATTAGTTTTTATATATTCCACATGTAAATACGTTCAAAAATATTCATTTTACGGTAAAGCGTAAATATATCAGTGGAATACGTTTATTTAAAAATACCGTAAGTTAAATCTATTGTTACGAATATTTTTTTAATAAAATTATTATGTTCTCGTAAGCAGAAAATATGTCTTTAATCTAAGAACAAGATAACACAATTGACGACTGTACAACCATAATAATCCAAGTGATATTCTTATTAAAATTACCTTTTAGGTTTTAACAGCATTATTTTAATTAAAAAAAAAAATCGTAACAAGTCATTCGTTTTTTAACACGGTATAGGCTCAATGCTTTGATCACAATCTCACCTGATGTTAAGTAACGGTGTGGTCCAGAATGGTAAACATACTAGGCCTAGAAGTACTGGTTCTCAAGTGATGGTGCCAGAACTTACCTATTGGTATTTGGCTACAGGTTTTCTAGCTTAAGGGCAGTAGCTACCCAGGCGGGCATTATTTTAAAATGCCCTACCACTAAGCTATGGTTTCCACACGATCTTTTCCTTCACCGAAAGCTCGGGCTAATTTTAGAGTTGTATAGGTGGATTTGAACCCGCGTCCATTGACGCGAAATCCGACCGCACTACCAACTAACCCATCATCGCTTCCTTCCCAATAAGTTTCCAAAAAGACACAAACGTTACTTATATCACTGTGCTTCTAATGTTGACAATACAAAACTTTTTTCAATACACATTCCACAGCTTTATACGTGCGTTATTAATTAAGCCGTTTTTATAGACAATATGTTTAAAATTAACTCGTGAAACTTGTTTCATCAGAATGACGTCAGAAGCCAAAATAGCCTAATCATTGCGTCCATAACATAACGCAAGATAAAACAGATGCTAATTATTTGATAACTTACGTATGTAAGCGGTCATATGAAAACTATTTATTCATAAACGTTTACATTGTCTACGATCATTCTACTGAGAATTGTGTAGTTACGTGTAATTCCACGATATGTTTGACATTGTTTTAGGAATCTCATTCATCATAATTCTTTATTCTTATCAGTATATCCTAAGTGTAGATAAAACAGACAACTCGCAATTCGGCAATAAATCGGCTTCTCTGATCCAAAGCGAAAGTTATTAATGTTTTTACTCGTAAAAACTCGAAGTTTAATCCTTTGTTACAATGAATTCTTTAGGTTAACAGCTTTTTAAAATGCAATAAATGTTGACTCTTTTGTTCAGTTTAAATGTAATTAAAGTAAATACTATTACAATTGAAAATAATTATACATAGGTATATAAAATGTTTGATATCTAATTTCAAAGCGAATGACACATAAATTAAAACATAATAATAAACAATTTGATTAAAGTGATAATCAAGTTATTAGAAAAAGATATTTACTTTAAAAAAAATGATTGACTACACATTTTCTTATGAAAAAACAAAAAAAAAATTATAAACTAGCTGTGCCCGTGGCAACGCCCGCATGACATGCAGCCAATATGCACCCTACATTCTTCTTCTGTTTTGAGATTTGTACTTGAAAAGAGACAACCATAGGTAGCTAATGCCTTCTAACTATATCTACGGGATAACAGTTATGTTGATAGTCACTTCCGACGGTCACCACCATCATTGGATATCAACGGTAAAATACGGTATTTTTTTTTATACTAAGAGAAAGAATATAAATTTCTCATACATTCATGCACTTGCAGAAAAACTAACATAAGAATCGATTTTTTACAGTAACGCGGAGTAACATTAGCGACCATTCAGGCATTTATTTAATTAAAATTTTATTACATTGTTACCTTTTGTAAATTGTGTGTTAGTGTGTTTGCTGGAATAAAAATATGTGCCATCAAAATCGGTCAAGCCGTTCCGGAAAATTGTCGGAAAAACCGGACAGACAGACAACATTTTTAAAACATGTTTTTTGTTATAGATACCGTATATACACTGTAATGTATTTTAGTAAAAGTTATTACTTTGTAGTTACAAACAGACACTTCAATTTTATTTATTACTATAGATTAGGATGTGTATCTTCATGGCCGTAAAGAAGTAGGGCAAATGTTGCTTGTTATATAAATACTTGGTTGTAATTTAAAAAATTATCACGATAAATTCCTTAAATATACTATCAAAATAATAAACGACGCAGACGAAGACGCGGGTATCGGCTAGTAATAAAGCCTCGTTTTTCTGTAAGAATAATCTAGGTGTCTCGGTTTCAAATAAATTTATATCCGAATTCACGTAACAGTTTGTTGATTACCACTATCCCGTACCAATACTCTTCATAGTTTTCAGTGGAGTGCGGTTAAACTGTGTCCATAAAGTCGTTAAAATAATTAAGCAATTGTATCACTTTTGGCTCGTTATCAAATTATGTTTCCATTGGTAAATTCTTCATATACAAATGGACTGTTTTGTTTAATCAAGATCAGGGCAAATGTACAGTCGCTAACAAATTTTACTGATATATTCTATGTGTACTAACAATCTACATATACTAAGGTCAAATGTGAGGGTCTTTGCTTAGATAATATTATATATTATTTGTGAGTTTATTTAATAAGACTACCTGATATATATAATAGCTTTGGAATACGAATAGGCCTAACAGTTGACATTAACTTCTTAGTTCTTACTTTGCACTTTTTATTTGATTTTCTATTTAATTAACCTCAAATAAGAATGTATAAATACGTAGAAAGGACTTAATTTAAGAAATTATCTGGAAAATATCTAATAGTATTGATATTAAGAAAATGATAAATCATAACCTCTTCGATCAATTACTCTCAAATAGATCAAACGTTATTTTTTAATAGTTTAACATTACACAAAAGTGTAAACAACACAACGGTGAAAGCTGTGTTGAAACTGGTAATTTAATTGTATGTAATTTTCAGCTTAAAACAAAATATCGTAAAACTTATACAGTTAAATTAAATTACCTAGTACGTTAAACATACTTCTTGTATAACTTGGTTTTGTTGGTTTTTTAAATCTTAAAACAGTTTAATCGAATTAAAGTATTGCGGATATATTTCATTTTAAAATGAGTAAGGTTCCTAACTGAATTAGAATTAATTAGTTCAAGATGGGTTTACCATCGGTTTCTATGATGAAAGTATAGTATGAAACGATAAATTAATAAGGTGATTATGTGGACCAAGATGGTAAAAACGCTAAATGTGGAGGAATTATTGGTATAGGTTCTTGACAAGAGAATTTGCAAACTCGAAGTTGGTGGCATTAGAAAATACCTGAAAAGGGAAATACACATTTTGAGGAATAGGAAACTAATTAAGATAACTGAAATAAATTGGTTAACACATGGTGATTGCTATTTTTAGAGCCTCAGTCTTCCTGAGGGTGATTATAATAAGCTATTTGTACCATTATAATTATAAAAAAGGGTGTTGTAAATATTTGTAATTACACTCATAGAACTATAATATTTTTGTAGAAAAATGAGATCGTATTACTTTTATGTTTGTGACTGTACGTAATAACCCACCGAGCAATTTAATACACGGTTATTATGTGACAAAGTATAGGGTAAACTACACGTTAGAATGACCACCCATTTATGTAATAACTGGTGTAATACCATCGAAGAGTGACCATGAGCACGCAAAAAAAGGACCAATAAATTATAAATCGTACTCATACGTTTTGTATTCAAAACTAGGCAGGTAGTTTGAAGGGAATCATATTAAGAACATCCAAAAAATTTACTGATATACACAAATTTCTACACAAAGCATAAGATTATTTTGAAATTATGACATTTTTTAAGCAAAATTACAATCCATTTTCATTTTTGTTACTTTATGTGTATTTTTGTGTGAGTGTATGTTGAGGTTATATACATTTTAAATCATCTAATTTTTAATTACTTTAAATAGTAATACATCATTAATCTTAAAATCTATTAAATTATAATGTGTATAGATTTAGTTTATATTCTGTAGATATGCCTAAAAAATAAAATATCAGCTTGGGATTACAACAGTTTTACCCATTTGATTATTACCACACATTATTTATGACATTATTTTTCTATTGCTCGCAAAATTCTTTCACTCCTTCCAAATTCGTTAAGCGTTTTACGTGTCTTTGTAGTTTTAAAAATTACTACTCCTCGTTTACCCCGAGTTTAAACTATTTATTTCTATTACTAAGCTTTTTAAGTACGTCTTCTATTCTTCTTATTTATTTCTTCTATTCTTCTTAAATTTGTCTTATTCTTCTTAAATGTTGTGGATAAACATTAAATAAACAAGTACAATTTTATATGATTTGATTCTCTCTGCATATAAAAAGCCATATCACGATGAGGAAAAAGTTATCTATTAATGACATCAAGTATTATAAATCCCATCCTCGTCGCCACGGGTTAATTCAGACAGACTGAAATCCCGACAAAAAACCTACCTAATACTTTAACGGCCTCTTTGAATAATATGTTTTATCATTATAGCAACTTCATTGGATACAGCCAATTAAGAACGAGAAATTCAGAAGTTTTATTTGCGACTAATCATTATACTCTTGAACGTTACATTGGAATTAAAATTAACGTACTAACATTTTAAATATAGGTACTTACCTAAATAATAATTATTAAAAAAAAAAAAAAACCCGTGTTTATTTCCACGTTATTATATAACTTATATTCTACAAAACAAAAGAGTAACTGTTCAAAACACTTGACAACAATGTCACGAATTTTATCTTATCATGCATTGTTCTTGAAATATATTATTTTTTTTAGTTTGATGTTTGAACCATATCGTATGACTAATATAATAAACGCGTGAAGAGTGTATTATCTTATATTCTAGTTGCTTTTTACTGTGTGTTACTGAAAAATGAGTCGGTCTCTTACATAATGATTAACATTGAAAAAGCAATGGTAGCTGAATCGTTCATTTTGACAGAAATTTACGTAACGAATAAAGGTTTTTTTTTTTTAATTTATGCTATATACAGTTTATAATAATCATAATATAGGTAAGTATTTTCCGTGTGGTGCCGGCCAAGAATAGAACCACTCCATAACTTCCCGTGGGTGTCGTAAAAGGCGACTAAGGGGAAAAATTAAACCAGAGAATGGGCAGCAGCATTCTCTGAGTACCACTAACATTTTTTCTGCGATCGCCAACCCCGCCTGCCAAGCGTGGCGATTATGGCAATCCCCACCTTATTGGGGGAGACCTATGTCCAACAGTGGACGCCTTATGGTTGAATTGAGGTAATAATGTTGTATATCTTCACTTCTTAGTACAACTGTATCATGAGAAAACTATATATGATTCCAGCCATGTTTGCTTATCATATATGACTTCCCCTAGCAAAAGTAAACATAGCTTTCCTCTTTCTCATGGAAGCATTAACATAATTTTTACAAACCCAACTCGATTTGTCCTAAGTTAAAAAAAAAACAATCAAAATCAAATATAGACTCACACCTCCTATGATAGATATATAAAAAAACACACAGCTTACATATTACATTCGTGTTCCTATATATTGTATTGCCAATTATTACGTAAAGATTTTTTTGAGTTTTTTAAGCCTGGGAAAGAATTATTTTGATAGCCATAATTTTGATTGATCGATTCAACCGAAAGACATCCACTGCTGGATATAGGTCTCTCCCAAAAAGGGTTGGCGATCGCAGTCAGATTTTTGTGGTACTCAGAGGATGCTACGGCACATTCCCTGATATATAACTAATCGCCTGTTACGACATCCACGTGAAGATATGACGTGGTACTATTCTTTGGCGGCACCACACGACAATAACCATAATTATCTGAAGTAAATTTATTTAGATTATAATAGTATTAAGTCATTATAATCTTACTAAATATAAATAATTTACATTATAAAGTAATAAAGGACCTACATTGAATTAAAAAGATCTAAGTACATCTTTCATGCAATAACACGATTTTCATGTATAGGTAATTCAATGCTAAATGAGTAATATATTACTTAATTCACATATCGTAACCTTATTCGAGTCCGTGATTTAACAAGGTTAAGGTGAAATCATAAAAAAGTAGGACGAGCTAGGGGATTTACTTCAAGCGAAAGCTATGAATGTGAAAGGTAACTTTAAAAGTACCGTATGATTAATTCACTTCAAATTAAACCTTAGTTGGAAGGAGTAAACTCAATATTACTAAATCATGTATAGATAAATGTTTATTGAGTATAATAAAGTTGTGTAACTAATATTAATGAAAATGCTTGAGACTTGCCATTTTACACAATAATAATAAATAAATAATATGGTTGATGTTTCTTTGTTAATTCTGCTTTATCAATCATATTATTTATAATGGATTCCCGCAAAGTATCGCCTTCGTCAATCGAATAATAATAAAGATTACAAATAGTATTTTATAATATTATGAAGAATTCAGTAAAAAGAAAAATAGGTAATGTTATTCTTAAATAAATTATATTTACTGTAACTGTGATCATAAATAAAAACGCAATTAATAAATATATTGCTTTTTTTGTTATATCAATAAATCACAAATATTATTCAATAAAGATATTTTGTTTTATTGGAAATCAAACCTGACAAAAATGAATGACGAAATCCTAAGAAATGGACAGTTTTTTAGCAAATGATAGAGAAATAACGCAAGACGCCAGGCAAGATCATGACGTGTAAAATTGTGATGAGTGACGGGCTTGTTGATAATAAGAAATAAACTTGTGTCACAAAATTGACAAATATTATATGTCATTTATTTATAACTAGCTGTGCCCACGACTTCGCTCGCGTGCAATTTATATAAATGTATTCTCCCGTCCCGTCCCGTCTTACGTAATCACTATTCATAACAATTCTACACCATGTCATCAAAAATAAACAAAACATGAACCGTCTAATTATAGTTAGAATGAAATAATATTACATTCCGCGCCATACATCCATATTAAATAAATCAAAATCAACACCAACAGAATCATAAAGCTCTAATTATGTTAATAATTGACAAAAATCACACTTTTGCACGTATTTATTCCCCATCATGTGTTTCTCAAAATCATAACTAATACGTCATTATCCGCCGAGCGTGCGCGAATAATTCATTACGTGTTCCTTACGAGGCATATGGTTTAAATAAATCATCAATTTGTTATTATTACAAACACGTAATAGCAACACTGTATCCATAATACAATGCAGAGGAATGCGTTTTTCTATTAAAAACATACCATGTTTCTAAATATCTCACGTAATTATTTAGAATTAGATGGGATATAAGTACGTTAAACAAATAGTTTTCTTTATCATTGTGGATATAGGGTTAGTATTTGATCATCTCACTAGATGTTAAGTAAGCAAATTTACAGGAAGTTGTTTTATAATCTCAGGTACACTCAGCTTTGGCCTTGTTAGTTAGATTTATCGGGTCATGGGCGAATGAGTGCCTATGAGCCCGTACTCCTCACCTCCAACAATTCCACCTTCCTTTTACCATGGAACCCGCTAAGGCAGTGGTCGACACACTTTTTTGGTTAAAGGCCACATAGGTCAATGTGAGACCACCTCGGGCTGCACTTTTATGAATTGGGTAGTTGATACCATTTATTAATTGCCATACGTGAATTGTCCGTAGATTGTATATGGCGATAACAACCTATGTAGTCATTTTTCACAATCTTATTCCCTATGTAAACTCGGTTTTGAGTCATTGAGTGCAAACATTGTTTACATCGCGGGCCAAACAAATACCGTCAAAGGGACCGCAGTTTGACGACCACAGCGCTAAAGGAAGCATCCTATCGTCTCCGTTGACATAATCGAACAATCGTTCTCCGCTGTTAAGTCAGCCAAGAGCTGGTCTAGCAGCTACACCCTCTTAAGGACGACCACAGGCGACTGTTCCTGAGAGCTTACCTCGGTTGTCATCATGGTCTCTTCAAATTTAAGACTAAGGACTAAATTATAGTATTGATTTAAAGATCTAGTCAATCGGCGGCTATCGGTTTTAGATTCAGGATTCAGTCAACTGGAATATTACAGTTATCTTACAATAAAAAACAATCGTATAAAACTAAAGTAACTAAATTAAAAGAATAAATTAATTAGCAAAATAATGCCCGTTCACGCTTAGTCATAAATTAAACGAAAACCTCTTTTAAATATATGTCTTGGTTATAAATATTGCGATCGGAAAATGTATTATCAATTATTTTTAAGTTTTTATTTTACTACAAAAAGTTAATGACAAATAACACAAATACCTAATTTCTGTGCTTCTCTTAATTTACTGTCAATTTAAGTGACTAAAAAAATCATATAATTTTCCAGTATTCGATTTAATTTTCGTTTCGTAAAATTAAAACTAAATGTTCATTAATTCTTAAATGGGAATCTAAGAAAGGAAGTTATATACTTATATAATAAAAAAGAAGATAAAGCAAAATCAATCACTGAACTTTTAATCTAAAGAAGATTTACAGATACCATTGAACATCAGAAGCGTATGATTGCGTGAACACTCTCGCCAACAAAGCCGCAGGCGCTAGCTAGTTTATAAATAAAAAATATAGCCAATGTTTTATGAATAACGTAATTTAGATTTATAGTAAATTCTTGTTATCCACTACGAAGAAAATCACCTATTAAATGACGTCACGTATTCAAATAAATATTATCAATTTACCGCTATAAAGTAAATATTATGACTGTTGTTTGTTTACAGATAATAAAAATAAGGTATGTTAATTTGCTATGTAAACCGTGTTGTTGGTTCATCCACAGAACGAAGAGACGTGGCTAAACTAACTAAACTAAATAATGTTTCCGTCTGTAGGTTTAGTTTACTTATAACTCGAGAACCATTAAATCAATTTACATGATTCCTCTTTTAGGTCATAGGCGTCTTCACTGGGCATATTTTTTTAATATTCCATTAGATAATATATGACACTAGCTGCTCTCCGCATTATTACCCGCGTAGTTCCCGTTCCTGTGGGACTTTCGGAAAAACTCACTCTCTGGATTTCAAACTATCTCTATACCAAATTTTATCCAAATCGGTTCAGTAGTTTTAAGTTTATTCGTTACATACAAAAATACAAATCTTTCCTCTTTGAAATATTATTAGTGTAGATAAGATTTTTAGTAAATTAGGTTCTTTTGTAATGTAATGTACTCTTGACTACAAAATATTTAAGAGCGATGCAAACGTAGCCACGGGTCCAAATAGTGGACATATAATACATTCACTATACTTTTTGATACCGAATTAGATTTCGGAAATAAAGTCCAATAATTTGAGATGTTGTTTGATTTTGAGACATAATAATACGTTTATTTTGCATTGTTTTTACGTTGGTTGGTACATTTGGATTATAGAAGCTTCTAACTCGAATTGATACGAGTTTAATCCTAAATGATTTCGTTTGTCTGTGGTCTTGTCGTCCGTTAATAAAATATGAACGCTTGAAGATTTATTATAATCCAAACTAAGCTAACAACGCTTGATAATGAAATAAATGTAAAAATGATTCAATCAATCGTATAAAATTGTCAGGTAAACGGATTCGAACACCGAAAAGTATTGTATAAATTTAGATAGATACCAATAAAGAAAAGAAACATTATCAGTACGATATCAAAGAACCTATCTTGTCAATTCACTAAAAATAAAATATTTTTAAAAGAATGCCAGACGTCACGTTTAATCTTTGATAGTGTCGAAAACTAGCGATTGCTCAATCTTTTCACATTTGATATTTTAAGAACTACATACATTATAAAAGACATTATAATTGCTTGGCAACAATGGTTTATTATAAATGGAATTATCTTACGGACTTCAGTAAATTTTAACTGACTATGTTGTTGATCTTCACGGCTACTCTGATCCATCTTGTAGCTGCCGCTAGCGTGATAGTGACACACACTCACACACACACACACACTAACAAACTTGCACACTATACGCAAAATATATAGCTGTTGTAATAGACTTTTTTAGCTGTAATGTATTCCGAAAAATTTGTATGGAGGTAACAGGCCAAACCAGTTAAATGTTTTTTTTATTATTGTATAAGCATGTAAGCCTACACTTTACTTTGACCACAATTTCACCACAAAAGTAACGATGTAGTTCAGAATATAAACACGCTAAGCCTAGATGTAAGTTCTGGGTCTCAAGCGTTGCTGCCGGATCACACCTACTAGTACTTGGAAACAGGTCTTCAATTTTGAGCTACGCAGCCAAATACTATTTGAAAATACCTTACCATTACGATATAGTTTTCTCACGATGTTTTTCTTCAACGAAAGCTCAGACTAATTATAATCTTGGATAGGTGTGTGGAATCCACGTCCATCGACACGGAATCTGGCCATATTACTAACTAAGCCAAAGTCAAATAATTCGCGTGTTTTTTCTAGTTCGAAAAAAAAAATACTGCATCGGATTTAAAGACGTAGGATTAAGAACGCTGGAGTAAACTGGGCATACCTAAAATGGACCATGCTATAGTGGACGAAACTGTTTTCATATAGTTTACCACTTTTATTATTTATTTTTGCAAAATTCTGCATCTTTCAAAGATAAGGCCTTAACCCCTGCAGCACTAACCTGGCGTTTACGCCACCTTTCCATTGTTTCATTTTTATGGGTAATCGATATATTAAGGTAAAAAACTTCCTTCTGAATTAATCTTTCATAATTTCAGATAATTATTTAAGTTTATGAATTTTATGAATACGTCATTAATAGGAAGAACTATAAAATACTACTGAAGACTGAAGCAAAAAAATTAAAAAATAATTAATCATTTCCGATTGACTCACTAAAAATTATTTGTTATATCACCTAATTTCATAAATACAATTTGCATTGCACGCGTAATAAATCTAAATGACAGTTTTTTGATTACATAAAAAAAGATGAAATGACATACTTAATGCTCTAGAAACTAGTTTATATTATGTGAAAATATATTAGCTTGCACTTTGTGCATCATACTGTGCTGTTTATTGTTATTATATTACGTGTCTAATAAAAATAAAACTATGTTACCGTATTATCTCAGATCTGCGTATTTTCATCTGTATACTGTACAAATGTTTCTGTGTACTTTTTTAAATATCAATCTAACAGCATATATGTAATAACATGTTTATATTTCACTTTCATTGGAGAATAAAAATTGTAAAATATTTTGAAGACATACCTTAAAGTAAAACTATTATTCGATATTTAAAAAAATCAATAGATGACAGAACAGTTTCTCTCATAAATTGTTTGTAAATCAAAACGATTTATGTAATCATCATAAAATAATCATCATTCGTTACAGGTAAAACGCTTCCGTGAAGCGTGGCCGCGTGGCTAAGCCATTATATTCAGGGGAATAACTTTAGAACGGCATCTTACGTTATACGGATATAGTGAAAAAGTGAGGTGTGCTTAGACGGAAAAAAACATAACATTTCATTTCAAAAGCATATTTATTGACACGCAACTTTCTACAACGTCTCCCCGAAAACACTGCCTACTACTTGCAGCCCCTAAAACAGGACGAAAAGGTGTGGCAGAGAAGCGAATTCATCACAAAAGTATTACAAAAAAAGCGAAAACCATTGTCTTTTCACGATCACTTATCAACGCATCACGAATGTGAACAGGGACTCTATGACGTCATCCAGATCCTTGCTGAACGGTGATAGTTGGGCTTCGTACGTGGGCGCAGTCTTATTCTTCCCAGCGACAGTGAGGTGGCAGCTAGGGCCCAGCATATTAACGTCATCTCCTCGAAACCGCTTGCTGATGTTCACGGTACCGTTCCCGCCGACGAGATTGATCGCACCGTAATTTTCTATCACTTCAATCCTGCAATCGTTCCCGACGACTTCGATATCGCCGCGGTTGACGCTGACTCGTACGATGCAGTAGTTCCCGACGACTTTCAAAAGCGTCGAATTGTTCTCCATAGTGACTTTCTTCTTGTTACCGACGATGGAGTATTTCTTCATTTTGAAAAAAATAATTTAGTTACTTTTAAAAATGTTTGAATTAAGAACACGACCGTTCAGAGCTAGTAGTTGAATGAGAATGAATTGTTTCGGGGCACGCGTGCGGTATATATAAGCGCGCGCGCACGTATTGCCGACAGCCGCGGCCACGAGTTATAGGTAGGTACTCCCCTGCTATGCGCTATGCGTCACTCATTGATTGAAATAATAGAACTCATAACGTGTATCGAAATTTATTCTATAGTAACAACACCTGACCGCGCCACGTAACGGTCACTGCACTCAGGTATATTATTGTTATTCCCCAAAGAGTTTTTACTATCATCATCATAATAATATAACTAAATTGCTTTGTTTACATTTCTAACGTTACAAGATTTATTTTCATGATAATCGACTATCAGTTGACTGTTATTATAGATGGAGTGTCAATGATAAAAGTTAATAAGGGCATGAGGAAAATTTTTCAAATAATTCTATGGACTTAACCTACATTAAAAACACTAATTTACGGATTAGATATATAATTATATTTTGATAGACGATTTGTACTAGGTGGTTTGCTGCACTCACATAGCAGGAGAATCTTTAGCTATTTAAGAATAGAAGGATATTTGTATAAAAAAAAATAGTAAATGGATTTTCGGTTAGGGTATATAGTATTATAATTTCTTTAAATATCTATACTAATAAATTAAATTGAAGTGTCTGTCAAATAGATATTAATGTATATGCGATTCCTACATCAAAACACAATTTTTAAAAATTTTGTCTAGTAGTCTGTGTATTTGTAATGGGTAATCTCTGGAACGGCTGTCCGATTTTGACTGGACTTTTTTGGCAGATAGCTGAAGTTCCTCCGCGTAACTTAGGGTATTATTAACTTTCGAAAATAATTAGGGTTCCGTATACAAAAATTTAAAATGAAGTGAAGAATATTATTATTAATATGTAATGCGGGTGCAGCCGCGGGCACACAGCTAGTATATATATATATATATATATATATATATATATATATATATATATATATATATATATATATATATATATATATATATAATATATAATATATAATATATATATATATATAATATATAAACGAAGTTTGCATCTAAAATTGACAATATAAAAATTGCTACATTTAATTTTTGAATTTGATCATAATACTGCATTAAAAAGACCAGATAAAGGCTTCTAAGGTTTCGGTACATATTGCGCCATAGATTATTTAATAAACCAAAAATCTCCAGTTAGTAATCGTTCGAAATTTTTACAAGGTTATGCAAAAGGATCTCCGTTTCATTTCGAGAAGTTAAAGTGATAATGCAACTAACTTGTGGACTGACCCATAGCTCAATAGTAGTAGTAGTAGGTACCTAGTAGATTTGTTTGAATAAAGATTTTAAATTAATAAATGTTTTATTAAAATTAAACTTATAAAAACATCAATTAGGAATATTAATTAGTCACAAATAAGTAATTTGTAATTGATAAAGTATTTTGTAAAATAAGATATACTTTTAATCATGTAATTAAATCTCCTTATCGATTTTAGATTTATATTAGGGACATCACCGTGGACGATTACGAAATTATATAAAACAAAAATATATCAAAATTATCGCAAAAAACAGACAGTATTATGTTGATAGTTCTGTCTGTTTATATTTAGTTAATTATTGCCTTTGTTTACAAAATTATAAAAAGAAACATAAATTATTCATGTGCGTATCATCTTTAACCCCTTGAGCACTTACCTGGCGTTTACGCCAACTTTTCATTGTTTTTCTATTGTCTTATTTTTATGGGTGCTCGGCACATTAGAGCTCGATTATAAAACAAAATCACATTTTTTTGGAGAATTTCAACTGATATATTATTGTCTATCAGTATTTTATATTTTCATACATTATTCTACCAATGTGTTTCCACTTCTTTTTCCCCAATGAAATCGTTGTTATCTAGCGTTAAATTAGTATTAAATAGTTATTAACTGAATGTGATTTCTGAAATATACATTTGATCTACAATTAAATAAGTACCAACGTGCAAAGTTTTTTTATCTATAAATTATTGACAAAAATATTTGTACTACGTAATCTCATTCAATTCTTGGTTATTATATTTAAAGGCCAAAGATTAAATCAATTTATTTGCTTACATAACGATTCATTTGTCGTGTTTTTTTTTTATTTGTCTTGGAATAAATTATTCTCCGTAACTTATTTTGATTAGGTTTTTGATGCCGTCACCTATGTGAACTTTTACAATAACTGTTCAATAAAAATTAATTACAATCTACAGTCTAATCAGAATAATAAAAATTAATACTAATAACCCTTTTCAGTTTAATGTAATTAATGTACAAATAAAGTAAACCGTGAGTGCTTAAATATACGCACGCAAGGAAAGCTAAGTTTGTTAAAGTTTATTTAAATATAAAGGATGATTTTTTGTTTTTATTTACTTAGTAGAAATTTATTTAAAATCAATTAATCCATTTGTACTTGTTGTTTTGTTTGCAATAAAGATTTTATGTGAGTTACGTATACGATTGCCTTTAAAAGTTTCAAGAGTGAACTTAGGCATTTATTTGAACTGCACTCTGTCGCACTATCGTAAGGGGCTGCGCGCGTACCTCTAATTTTTATCTTTTACAAAAATTTATTTTTTCTTATTAGTTTCTCTTTTCATAGTCATCAGTGTTTTGTAAGCGGGAGCTGTCAAATAACAACGAAATACTCGCAAAGTTGCCATACAAATAATAAACAATTTGTGAATGAATATTATACAAACAACAATTGATTCGCCAGTTGCATATAAATATTTCGATCACGTACGTCTCTGTCCGAACTCTGACCACTTCCTATAAGACATCCTGTTAATTATTATTATTGTTTTCCTTGTATTTAAATAAGTTCGTTGCCAGTTTCTCATTTGTTATGCGCGTAAATAGTAGTGTAGATTTCATTTGAATACATTAAATTGGACATTTAAATAATGTATGTAAATATTTCTAAATAAGATCTCTGTTAAATTTTCAGAGGTGTGCTAAATTATTCAGTTTATTTTGGTGTTTGTTAGCGATAGATCTATTTTCTGTTTTGGATGTTTATAAACAACTAGCTTCTCTTCGTGGTTTTACCCGCGTAGTTCCCGTTCCCGTGGGATTTTCGGAATAAAAACCTAACCTATGTCACTCCCTGGATTTCAAACTATCTTCATACTAAATTTCATCCAAATCGGTACAGTTCTTTTTAAAAATACAAATCTTTCCTCTTTATAATATTATTACAGATTAATGATATATTAAGAAGAGGTGATATTGATTTTTTGTTTGTTATGGCTAAATAGAAAAACTACTAACCCGATTATAAAAATTCTTTCACCTGTAGAAAGTTACTCCTATCACCGAGTAACATAATCTATATCTTTTTTAGATAAGTTTTTTTAACTGCCAAAGCTCTGTTGACCAGAAGATAGTAAAAAAAGATCCTTTACAGAACCCACATGTACCTTGCGTGTGGTGAGCAAGTGTGTACTGTGTTGAATATAGTGTAACCTTGTCGTCAAATACCAATAGGTGTGTTCCGGCAGCATCACTTCAGAACCAGTACCTCTAAGCTTAGTGTGTTTACCATCCTGACCATATCATCACTTAACATCAGGTGAGATAGTGGTCAAAGCACTGACAGTGTAAAAAAGACTATAACCTACCAAATACTAATAAATAAAATTAAAGTGTCTGTTTGTAATGTCATTTTTTTTACTAAATGTAACTATTGTACTAAATTGTACTAAATGTAAATTTTATGTAACAGGATAATATTATATATATGTATTTGTAGAAAACTATGTTATTAACAACTGTTTAATAAAATGATTTATCCTTATTGTCTTTATTTCCGTTGTATTTCCGATAATGCCTCGTATTTATTCCTCGAATATAAAGATACAATCTTTCGCACAATCATCTATTTGACGAAAATTGAATCATTATTTCATGAATTACAACTACACTGTATTATTGTCATCTGAATTTCCCAATTTCTTATACAATCGCGATAAGAACTGGATCATGTAAGTATGAATTATGATGAGTCATGGAGCTTACTAAATTGATGTAACCGCTGCGTGAAATGCTGACGACGCGACGGTGTTCGATGAGTCATCTCTAGTAGACACAACATTGGACGGGCCAGTGCAGCGCCTGTATCCGACGCTATGTTATGCGTCATAGATTAAACAATCAAACAGAGGTGAAACTAGTTTCATAATAATTTTATTGAAAAACTTTTTTAACATTCTACTCATGTAGAATATTATATTATATTTGTATTCAAACCAATAAATAGCATCATGTTTTTTTAAATATCTATACACCTTAAATCCCCCAACCATGTCATAAATATGTACCTAGTATAAAAATAATTAATAACTACGTTAGTATAAGTTTAATTACAATTATCTCCCAATCGAAGAGTCTGTAGTAGGTAAGAAATATTATCATCTATAACAATGTTTAAGGAATGCAGTACTTTTTTTCGATCGGCTTTACTCTTACTATATTTTACTATAACCATCTGAATCCTATATTATGCGGAGATCTTTTAAAATTGTTTCATTGCTAAGCATAATAAATCTTAATAAAATATCAAATAGAATGTCGGAATATAACAAACATATATTTGTGAATAATGTAAATTTAACTTGTCAATAACAATAACCTTAATAATTTTAGTAAATCGTTATGGCGACGACTAACAAGGATGTGAAAGAAAAGGTGATGAAATCAAGTGACCATTCTACCATACTTGTTCACGATTAAAGATTGTTGCGAATCGAATAGGACACGTAGTAATGGAACGCAACGCACCGTCGAGCGACGACTTGTATCGATTCGCCCGAGCCCCCCGTGGGAATATGATTCATGCGCGTACGCATGACACGCGTCTTACCTCTAAGAAAAACAAACTCGTTGATCTCTAAGCGATTCTTGATAATATGACAGATATAGAAATGGTCTGAAAAGTTTTTTTTTCATGAGAATCGAGTCATTAAAAGCTTATTGCGTCATTATTTTCACGCGATTTTTTTTGTATATCAGAAAATGGATGACAGTTATTTCTAGGATTCCCCACTTATACGGAAATGCGTTATATGAGATTTTCCTCGTTTAATTCTTAAATCGTATAGGTACGATTCGAACAAATATGTATTTACATAAGTAATTAAGGTCGTTCGAAAAATTTGTTCGTAACTTATCCTTAAGGATTCTGGAGTCACATTCTTGTGACATAATATTAGACGTAACATGACAAAGTAAAATCGACAGACTATTACCATATGCCAGCGAAATATTTCCAGTGCTAGATGAACTCTGGTTGTCCTAAAACATAACAAGGGGCCATACAAGGTTTACGTTAGCATCAATGGAGCGAGGATGTTTATGCTTATATAATGATGATTATGTAAGCAACATTAACCTATTACTTTTCGTTTTTCAAATCAATGCTTATGCTTATGCAAATGCAATACTTACGGAAGCTTGAGGGAGGCGTTAGTTGTGCTGACAAGGAGGTGTTAAAAATGCCAAAATTTTGATTACGTATGTTATTACAATGCACACGATGATCCTTACCTTAACACTCGCACTTCCTAAACCGGCAAAGGCGAGTTAAAAGAATTCATTCAATTCAATACAGACATGTCTGCCCAACAATTGAATAAGTAGGTATATTCCCAAAATCGTAAAGCAATCTTCCCTTTACCATAGTCATGAAAATTCCACAAATATAATTACTTAACATGAGAACCAACCTCATTGTAATGGCTATTGTGTGGGAATTTAATATGAAATATCCGCGATCGCTCATTGTACAGTCCCGTTTCGAGTAAAATAAATTATTTTCCTACTCGAATTTCAAGTACCTATTTGTTAATGAGTATTTATTTATTAAGCACTTACCGTTAACTTCCTTTCATATAATCAGGGGATTTTATATATGTATACTGTTTGAAATACATACAGTGGCGAAACTATAGGGTTGCAGAGCTGACAAAATGCCACGGGCTCTAGTCCGATATAGCCTCGGCCCGCGAAACCGCGAGCTCTATAGAATCCTAACATTTTTAACAAAATTCAGTAAAAATTATAAATACAATTAAAGTTGGACACAACTAAAGATTTAAACGCTTTAGTGATTGCTTAAATGATTTATTAAAATCAACTTACAATGTGACAATTTTTACTGGGCCCTATGCAATGAATTTGCCTCGGGCCTCAGATGGCATAGTTACGCTACTTAATACATACATTAGTTATTTAGTACAGATAATTCCAGTTTCCAAGTCAATGAGCGATCAAATTTTGTTACTTTTATAGGGCCCTTAAACTATAAACAAACTTGAATTACAAAAAGCCTAGCCAAAGCTGTATCAGCCGTATCAATGATATAGGGCCCCTTGCCTGCAGGGGCCCCAACGTGTCTAAACAAAAATTAGTAAAATGTTATCCCAAATCGTTACGCTCTACTTGAACTTAAACCTCCACAGTCGATTGGACAAATTATGACACAAGGCTCGTCTAGAGAAGAAGTGGTTAAACTTTCGAATTGTACAGTCAAAAAATACAAGGCCATTTATTTCACCCCTTGAGCACTTACCTGGCGTTTACGCCAGCTTTCCATTGTTTTCTTATTGTCTTCCTATTGTCTTATTTTTATGGGTACTCGACACATTAATTATCTGTCGCCAAATACATAGCTATGTATGATCCGGCAGCAAAACTTGAAAACCAGTACCTCTAGGCTTAGTGTGTTTACTATCCTGGACCAGATCGTCACTTAACATCAGATGAGATCGTGGTCAAAGCACTGAGACTAGAACAGTGTAATAAAAATTAGTAAGTTAACGAATGGATTTACCATAACTGAGCCAAGCGACGTCGCCATTGATCATTATTATTCAAAATCTTATTACGTCACCGCCAAAACGTGACTATATGTAGTGACGATTAAGTTCTCAATACCCTGTTTTTAATTTTAAATAATCTTTTAGTAGCCTAACAAAACCTCTACGCGATCGACATCTTGGTCAGTCCTGATTTGGTAAGCTACACTAATGTTGAACAAAGTAAGGAACGCATAATTAGGTTCACCAAATTTCTTTGACTTAGAGGATCACTTGGCAGCCACGGAGGCAGTTTAATGTCCTCTTCTGGCTGACACAGGTGCTCTCAGCAAACGGATGTTTCGGAAGCTATCTATATCAGACCTGACAATATGTTTGAACAGAATTAACTAGGGCCCACGTAGAATTCCTGCACGGAATGGACACTAATACGGCTTGTTAAAAAATAAATAGGTAGATAAATAACTATTAATATTCGTGCTCGTACCGAAATCAATAGCGCGTCACCGAACGATAAGATTAATCTAAGTACATCAGTCTTCATAAAAGTCCAATGTTAGTATAACTATGACATGGGGATTTTGGTTTTTTTTCTTGTTATAGCTACTTCAAAACCATGACTCAGATAGAAAAACCCCTTTAACCGACGTTAGGGAATGTTTGAAATATTTGTATACCCATATTTTTGCATTTTCTAACACACTTCATAAGGCTAAGGGGCTAAGTGGCATATTTGGTAAGCATCAATTTGCGGGAGGTCTATGCTCTGCTTTTTTTTGATGATATGATATAATGGTGGTCACATAAGTAATAATTAAGTAATAAATTTAAAAAAATATTAATATTTATCATATTTTCTCAAAAATATGTCCATGCTTACGTAATCAAGGGGTTTGATTTTGCTGACTGGAGCAAAAATATTCTAAATGTTTCATACGTTAGAATGTGAAGGACTCAGCCGACCTATAGCTCAGAGGTCTCTGACACTGACTCTCAAGTGATGTGAAACAAATCTATACATTTTCGGCGACAGATGTTCCAAACTTCAGTGTGGTAGCTAACAACAAGGCAAGCAATAGAGAATGCCCTAACACTATAGTTTTTATCAGAACACTGTAATAGCGAACGCTTCTATAACGCGTGTTTGTAATCAATTCCATTTAATAGAAAAAATCTCCCATCGCTTATTTATTTAGAAGAAGGCATTTTTCAATACGAAATTTCATTTTTGTTTTGTTTATTGACTCGGGACCGCCATACACATAGCGAAAAACGCGCAAAAGTGACATATTTAGGAGTATCGCGTTCCAGAATCGGGCATTAGATTTACTACTATCGGCTGTCGTCATCGCATGTGGGCTGTAGGTAATTTATTCAACCGCATATGTAGTAAATAATAAGTCAAAATCGAGCACAAATAAAATACATTCGTCTCTAATTTGATTGACTAATAACTTTAATGCTTTTATTCTTATGTTAAGTATACCTAAGTATAATCGTAATAAAATAATATACTCCTCAATCTTCATTAGGTTTTAAAAAATAACACGTTTATCAAAAAAAGATGACCTTGAATGATATATGCAGTATGCACTTAAGGGTATATGGGCAGACAGTTCAGATGCATTTTGTGATACAAGGTAACGATAAAATCGGTTTATTTTTATCTACAATTTTTTTTTTGCACTTACTAAATGCTGTTGACCTGAAGCGCATTGAATGGTGCACCGAACTTTTGAGGCGAGTGTTTAGGGCCGCTCAGTCGAGAGACCGGTAGCTAATACAAGGGCACCAAACTTGTACGGGTCTCTGCTTGGGTTGCTAACGGAGACCTAAATTCCATGGAATTTGCTTGAGCTAAACTACGCATCTCAAATTCCTTGCAAAGCCCATCTACTTTCGTGTATGGTATAGGAGCGTGAGGTGAAGTGATATGCTAGTGCATGAAAACGTCTCTGTACCACGCTGGCGACGGGTACAAAAGCTTCCCCAAATGGAAATCGAAATACGTCCCATACCGGTGTCACAAGAGGCCCGGGGTGTGTACCTACCATGCAAAAAGTTACATAACTACGATTATACAAAACTACATAGGAATATCCATAAGAAGAACGTTCGCTGTTTTGTTTCCAAGTTAGATAGGCAGATGCTAAATATGTGGTCTGAGATACATGAAAGATTAATATAAATATTTTTTTTATCCATATATGTATTTATATTTAACTATGTATTATTTGAAATCCTACTGAACCAATTTCTATTTAGTATTCTGAATAATATTAGAATGTGACAATATTATTCAAATCCAGGCCATTAATATCAACAACTACATTATGGTAGTGTAGTTACACAACATGTAACATAATAAACGCAAACTGTGAAAGTAGTTTGTTAAGACTCAGGCTACTGAATCGATTTCAGATATTTTTAATACAGGTATTTTTTTCTAAAATATTTAGGAACTAACTGTGTGCCCGCGGCTGCGCCCGCGTTTCGTATATTCTTCTTTACTGCGTTTTAATTTTTTCTATATGTAACCCTAATTATTTTCCTTAAAAAATGTTAGTACTAAGATAAAGTAAAAATATTTCTCATAAATTTTTAACCACTTGCCCGTAAAACTATGCATTGAAACGGATTTTATTCAATTTTTTATGAGTTTTAATTTTTTTACGCGGAACCCTAATTGTTTTTCGAAAATGAAAAGTACCCTAAGTTACCCAGAGTAACTTCAGGTAGCTACCAAAAAAGTCCCGTCACAATCGGTCCAGCCGTTCCGGAGATTACCTATTACAAACAGACAAAAAAATAGTAAAAATTGTATTTTTGGCATAGGTTTCGTATATACATTCATATATATTTAGTAAAAAAAATTAACATTACAAACAGACACTTCAATTTTATTTATTAGTATAGAGTATAGATTGAAATACTTAAATAGGTATACTGAGACCATTCGCTGTTTTGTTTCCAAGATAGGACATGATAAATATGTGTCTACGTTCTCAGAGACTAAAGTAACTAACGCAATTGACGACAATGCGCTTATTAAAATCCCAGACGACTGTAACCGTCTTAGGATGTAACTAAATAAGTAAGTAATAAAATCGCGTCGACGGCCGACACGCCTCCACTCTGAAGCGTGAGTCATCATAAAACATTGTTTTTCTTCAAGCTCCTCCACCCAATAAGGGAAGTAAATATTCCACAATGTTATCTTTTATTCATTGACTACTGATTACAAAAAAGTTTTAAATATCCAAACGGTAAATGATAACGTGGAACTAAATAGCAAAGAAATACTTAATAATAATTGTTGCCTCCTAAATACGTTTAAGTAAAAACATTCATATTGTATGTACTTTGGAATTTGCAAAGAATAATAATGAATCTTCTTCCATACATCCCTATCAGCCATAATCTCCTCTTTCTTTCATATAGTTGCTCACAAACTCCATCCAGACTTAATTTAACCTTCATCTACTTTTCCAACCCTGCATTATTCATCACAATTTTATCCATATGCGCTTCCTCTCTTCCAATACTCAAAGAATACTGGGTTTTTATAATTGAAACGACTTGTTTTACTATATAAATCCGTAGTTCTAAGCTTTTTAGGTTCTAACCTATATAGGTAAAGATAAGACTAACTAGAAAAACAAGTTACATATCAAACTTAAAACCGTCTCAAATACTTATTATTTGTTGGCAATAAATGTTTTTTAATTTTATCAATTTCATTATATCAATTAATTAATTTAATTAATATGGAAATTAAAAAATATTATTAATCCTATACTTTAATTAAGTATCAAATACTACATCGAAGAATTTCAACTATTTTATAATATAATTTAAATACTAGAAAAGTTGAAAGGTTCTCGTTTGTGGCGGTATGTTATGAGAAAAAAGGAAGTGCACAGTGGTAAAATAGCAATTAATATGAATATGGAAGGGTGAAAAAGTAGGAGAAAGCGAAAGAAAGTGTGGACGGAGTAAGGAATGATATGAAAGAAAAAGGAGTAAATAAAGAGATTACGGCTAATAGGGACGTATGGAAGAAGAAAGAATACTGCGCCGACCTCAAGTGAGTTAGGAAACAGGGCATCAGAATGATGAATTATTAGGTGCAACATAAGTTTACCAAAACAAATTAACAAATGCAGTATAGCCACTGTATAGTATAAACGGGTATAGCCATTGGAGCGCCCGCGTGGCACCAAATATCCCGGCGCCCCGAGAGACGCAACTTATAAAATCCTGCGCCCGTGTGTGTTACACACCCTGCACTACAGGTAGAGCCGACTCTGAACAAATGCACCATCAGTGGTGTAAATAGGTAATAATAAACAAGAAAATATCTACATATCATTGTATTTATATTCGATATATTGTACCTATCTCTACCTTTTGTTTTTGGTCAGTCCCTTAATAATAAGCAATGAACAACACACAGTGCTATCGTAATTCTAAAGAACTTGAATACCGACGTAATTTAGTGACAATGTTTCCTCATAGTTTCATCAACTACTAAAATATGATAAGCTTGTTAATCCCTTATCGAAATAAGTACGCATATGAGATTTGTGATAATAAAATATTTGCAAAAAAAATAAGTAGGTATGTAAATCACGATAGCGCAGTTGGTTCGTACCTCACTTGATTTATTTATTTGTTGTTGTTATAACTAAAACAATACCTCCTTACTTACTCCTTGACAAAGTAAATGCAATTTTTGAAGTAAATTAAAGTTATATTTTAATAACATAAAAAAAGTTTAACTTTAACCCGACTACGGAAAAAAATACTTAAAAATTAATATATAAAAAAAATAACGATTGAAACCTTACTCATCAAAATCGGATGAATAGTTAAGGCGCTAGCTACGAAATAACATACGTAAATCCAAACATACATATATAAATAGACTGTTAAAAATCATAACCCGTCCTTTTGGCTTTGTCCTAGTCGGGTAAAAACATTAATATAAGGTTCTTTATTAGGGAAACCTAAGTGCTTGCGATATTTTTGTATGTTATTTATAAATCAAAAACAAACTTCAAATAGAAATCTTCATTATTTACCCATTATTTTATTAAATTTACTCAAGAATGCGAAATAGTTATGTTTTCTCTGCAACTCCATCTTAATTAACATTAAGCACGCGGTTTTATTTTTGAGAAAACATGATTCAATTAAATTTGTTAGTACAAAGTTTGCACATTAAAATTTCAGTAAAGACGAGAAACAAGTTATTATCTGTGACTTTTTTTCGAAGAATATTTTGTTTGGGTTTTTGGGCATGTACTATACTTTCGTCATAGATAACAATTTATAAGTAACCTATCTCCGATAACATTAACGGAACTAAATAACATAGATAATAATACTGTTTGTGTAGTAGTTAGAATTCGTGACTAATATTTTGAGTATTTGACATATTTTTGTGATTATCTAATTGATTAAAACAAAATCTAATTACTGCACTTATAACTTTAAATTTAAAAAAAATAGAACATATTTCAGATACAAACTACATAACATACATACATATACACACTACAGTGACCAATATATACTAATAAATAAAATTGAAGTGTCTGTTTGTAAGGACAATTTTTTTTTTTACTAAATAGATATAAATGTATATACGACACCAAAAATGTTTTAAATTGTTCTGTCTGTCTGTTTGTATCGAGTAATCTCCAGAACGGCTAGACCGATTTGGACGGGTTTTTTTTTGGTAGATAGCTGAAGTTACTCCGGGTACTTTTAATTTTCGAAAATAATTAAGGTTACGCGTAAAAATAATAAAACTCATAAAAAATTGAATAAAATCAGATGCAATGCACAGTTTTACGGACAAGTGCTATATAATTTATGAGAAATATTTTTACTTTTTCCTTACACTAAATTTTTTTGGAAAAATAATTAGGGTTCCGTATAAAAAATTTGAAACGCAGTAAAGAATATATGAAACGCGGGCGCAGCCGCGGGCACACAGCTAGTATAATAATATAAATATCTCGGAGAACATACCGACAGCAGCCTAGGACTTACTTCGATCTCCGAATGGGGAGGCTTATGTACCCGTCAACAGCGCAATACAATGCTACTCGCAATTTACAATTACAATGCACCACACACCTCTGTAAATGATACTTTGAGACCAAAACTAAGTCCGTATAAGTTTGTTTCCCTTGCACTAATTACCACTCTACCGGCCGAGTGCCTTCAGCGCTCGCCCCAACAGTCAAATAAATAATACCTATGTTAATCTATACTTTTAATAAAAGGCTAACGAGACGAAGTCATTGAAGATATTTAAGAAAAATACTATGCGGGGCTTCAGAATCCAACTACAGAATACTTTTCGATAGTTAAAAAAAAATTGCCTGTCTAAGTATTTATTAATTTCTTCGTCAATCACGCAATAACTACAGAACCAAATTCGATGAAATTTGGTAATGACATATATTGCACCCAGTGTGAGAACATAGGATGCAAATTGTCTGAATTAAAGCCGCGGGCACAGATACTATACTAATAAAATGTTTTTTTTACACGGTATACGCTCAGTGCTTTGACCACAATCTCATCTGATGTTAAAAGTGACGATGTGGTCCAAGATGGTAAACAAACTAAGCCTAGAGGTACTGGATCTCAAGTGATGATGCCGGAACACACCTATTGGTATTTGGCGACAGGTTTTCAAACTTGAGGGTGATAGCTACCCAGGCGGGCATTATTAGAAAACTCCCTACCACCATGAAAACCTGCTTTAGCGACGATTCTCGGCAGGGAAAAACTTACAGATTCGCGCTACTAATGCTGTGAAATCGGCCGTCAACATGCTACAGTATGTCAAGTATAATGCTGGCGCTCAAAGATATATAATAAAATGTATACTTACGCAGCCTATCGGATGATTTCATAATGAATAAACTACATAAAAATTTCCATAATAGTCGCTCAGAGCACTAATGGATGTAAAAACAAGACAAATGTTATATGTAGAATCTTAGATTAGGTTAGTAATTTCAATTATGAAATTTAGACATTGAAAAACAGTTTTTCCGAAGTTGGGAGTTTTCACTTCTATCGGTAGTGCGTTTTGCGGGTTTTGTATAACTAAAACATAAAAAACCAGAATGGAATGATACATTTTAATATGTATGGTAAGCCGTGTGATGCCGGCCAAGAATAGTATCACTCCATATCTTCCCGTGGGTGTCGTAAAAGGCGACTAAAAGAAAAAACCCAGAGAATGGGTAGCAGCATCCTCTGGGAACCACAAAATCCTACTGCGATCGCCAACCCGCCTGCCAAACGTGGCTATTATGGCAATTATTGGGGAGACCTATGCCCAACAGTGGACGCATTGTGGTTGAATGGATGGAACAGGTAATTAGGTATACTATTCTAGTGCCTATTTTCTTGCCGTTCATATTCTATAACATGCTCTATTTAGCTACCTACTATAACCAAAAATCATATTAAGTTATCAACATAAAAGCATCTAAGTCCGTTCTAATCAATTAAAGTTTAATAAATAAAAGAAAAAACTTTAACCATATAAAAAATTTGACCTTCGCTTATAAATTTTATCTCAACGTTTCAATAGGTAAAGTACCCGTAAATCTATATATATAAAGTCGGATATTTAACGATTCTGTACATTAGAGACATTGAATAAATACAAATGTAATAAAGATTGTTTTTTTATTATCTACTAGCTGTGTGCCCGCGGCTGCGCCCGTTTTTCATATATACTTCACTGCATTTTATTTTTTCTATATGGAACTCTAATACTTTTTTTAGTACTAAGTAAAGTAAAAATATTTCGCATAGATTCAAGCACTTACCCGTAAAACTGTGTATTGAATCGGATTTTATTTAATTTTTTAAAGTTTTAATTTTTTCACGCGAAACCCTAATTATTTTCAAAAATTAAAAGTACTCTATGTTACCCGGAGTAACTTCCGATATCTACCACATAAAAGTCCCGTCAAAATCCGTTCAGCCGTTCCGGAGATTTCCGGAACAAGCAGACACACAGACAAAAATTGTATTTTTGTTTTAAGTATCGTATATACATTCATATGTATTTAGTAAAAAAAAAATTAACATTACAAACAGATACTTCAATTTTATTTATTAGTATAGATTAAGTAAGCAGTAGGTAACTTTAAAAATAAGTGACAGATCCAAGTAAAAACTATCCAAAAATATGATACCAATAATTCATTTTACTTTCATTCATTCAATAATCATTATCAATATTACGATGTACAAAGTCAATAAATATTATTGATCGAATACTTTAAAATTTAAAGTCATACGACTCTATACGTAAATCAAGTTGATCAACATAAATGTAACAAATGGGATTCAACATTTAAAAACTTAACAATAAACTAGAAGACATTTTAAAAGTATTTTCAAATGAACAAAGTCGGGACAGCTGCCTAGTCATTATTACATTAGGTATTTTATTTAGTCCAAATAAGAATTCTTACTTACCTTGATAAAGACCTTACCTCTACACCTGCTTGCATTCAAATCAGTAAAACAGGTTTATTTTAAAAAAATAAAACATTAATAATGAATGCATAAAAATATATTTCACACAATAATAACATTAAGACTAGATGATTATTTACCACAAATAATGACAGATCGATTTAATTCGAATTAAATGAAATGATTAAATTCATTTGATTTCTTTTTTGTTCATTTATTTCATTTTCGAAACACAAAAAATGTAAAACAGATAATACAAATACACATTGTATTAAACATTGACTGTAATTATGAAGACTGATGTCTCTAAAGTTGAAATTTCATATATATTAATAACTATCTACTAAAGCCGTCTCCACATTAATTGTAACATCACTCTTTTGAATAATGTGAACGCGCCTTAGTACAGTAATATGTTCAAAAGAACGAGTGATTAAATTCATAAATAGTATTATTATTATTACATAAGAGTGAATAAGTGAAATAAGTCTATACCCTTCCTAAAGTTATATTTCAATTTATTAGTAATAACAAATTTTACAATTACGTCCTTACAATAAAACGCGCAAACCTTTTTAACCCCTCGAGCACTTATCTGGCGTTTACGCCAGCTTTCCATTGTTTTCCTATTGTTTTATTTTTATGGGAACTCGACACATTAAGGTAGGGTACATATTTAATAATAACCACTTAAAAGTAGACTTGTCTTGGACTCAAAATTTTGTGAGGCTAATGTTTCATTTGAATTAGAAGTTTTCATTAAGTTCACAATTACGATCTTAAAATGAAACACCAAATATTTTTAATACGTAACCATATAAGTGGATTCATTTTAATTGTCAATTTTATTAAAATCTAATTCCACCCGCATCGCATTAAATAATATAGTAATAGGAACATGACAAACGAGATTTCATAAGAAAATAGAGCGATTTATTTGACAAACAATTTAAAAAAAATTAATTCAGTTACGAGCTTTATCTTGCTTATTTATGATGGTTTATAAGATACAATTTACTCAATTTATTTATCTTTCAAAGTGTTTTGTTCGTGGTGTATCGGAATAATGTAAAAATATTACATTTAATGTATTTAGACTCTTCAATATCAATTGTTACATATTATTAACTTTATCACATATTTATGTTTACATTCTTAATATATAAAACTTAATCTTAAGTCTAATCTATTTGCACTGAGATAAATCATAATATTATTACGTCACATTTATATTTAAAATTAATAGCCAAGATTCATTTGTAAGCGTAAAGTTTATTTAAAATTACATTTACTTACATATATTGAAATGGTTAATTAATTACACTGTGTATCTCGATTACTGAATACAGTAATTTACGTTTTACAAAAAGATAAAAACGATTTGTTTTTCACATGAACCTTGAATTAAAAATTGTAAATTTTGGCTAATAAAATAAAAATATAAAATTAAAATTGTAAAATCTAAATAATAAGCTTCACGTAATAAAATTTAATCACATTTAATAATAAGATAATAAAAATTTCATGCATGTTATTTTTTTTTGGCAAAATTTTAATTATCATTTACTAATTGTTACGTCATAATACATCTATTAGTTATTAACTAATAACTTCATTTAGTAATATAATATTTGCTACTTATTAACGTTGTTATTGTATGTTACATTTATATATTAAAAAATCATAACACTGGTTAATTTATTAACGAAAACAATATGGCTTAAATGAAAATGCCTTAAAATGAGCTTGATATATATTAAAACACAGTAGAGAGAAATAGTGAGAATAAGCAATGATAAATTGCAAAAATATCAGAACAATTTTAAAACTAACTTTATATAACTAATTTTAATTTAATTTAACAAACGAAAACCAGAAATATTTGGTGTAGATTATTTTTCTTAATTTTTCATTCCAAAACAAAGTATCATTAAATATAGCTCGATTAGAATAACAGCTATCAAACTAAAGTGAATATTGCTGAGAATTACCTACTAATTACAAATCGATATTAATAATTAAAAATGTAGTTATTATTGTTTTGATTATAGAGTATAATAAAGAACAGAACCATAGGTAAATTGACACTATGTCATATTTGTACGATCGATATTATTATTGTCTGTGGTTAAGACGACGCAAGGACATCACTACTGATTTACCTCTACCAATAAAGTATGACGTTGTCTTGTCTACGATTTACGACGCAAAAGTACAAAACTTTATGCAGACGTTCCTAATGACAGCTGTCATTCTATCCAAGCAATATTATTAGGACTGTAATAACTTATTTTTTATACTTATAAAGGTCTTGGATTGGCGGCATATTTAACGCAATTCACAGGCTAAATTTGTACATTTATTATCAAGTTTAAGGCGCGTGTGAACATGCAAATGGTGTAAAGGGTCCTTCAAGTGTTTACGTAAGTAATCCTTACTCATTTACTTTTAGGTTTTTTATTTCAAGATTATGCTAATGTTTTAGGTTATCATAAGACGGAGGGTGTAACAACTTTGCTTACATTTGCTGACAAAAGGATGGGGGGGGGGGGGTCAAAACGTCTAAAATTTACGTAATTTCATTGAACGTAACTTTAATCTAAATAATCTAATAGGAAGTCGTCAACGATGCTGACGTTCATGTGCCAGTTGAAATGATTCACCCCGGGAACGGTGACTACGTGGAGTCGCCCGGTTTTGTCTAACGTACGAAGCCCGATGCGATCGCTAGTGTATATATCTTGATCGTGAAGTTCTACGACCGTTTCGTTTACATCATAATAACCGAATTGACTGGAAGGTATTGATAAATTACGTTAACTGATCAGGTGATTTGTTTAATTGTAGTAACAGGCAAATATAATTATATAATAATATTAAAATGTTTGTCCATAGGACAGTCAAAGGATTTACCTATCCATGGCTGCCAGAATTAGCAAATAACGCTGTAGCAAAACGATCGCCATCTTGTTAGAATTTTCGTGGCATCTCAGAACAAACGTTCCGCGTTATTATTTCCAATACACTTCACTTGTTCTCACGCAACAGCTAATCCATATTGCCTTTCAAAGATAACAAGCACTACACAGCAGACTGAGATTCAGCCAAAAACTCCCTGATTAGTTTAATATGTCATTACGTGATTGTCAATCTTGGCATTGCCAATTTCGCTAACGTCAAATGTGACAAATACAAGTTTTAAAAAGTCGACATACAATTATACGGTAAAATGTATTGGCAAAACACATATTATACATGACACAATATAAAAATTTAAGATATATTTTTATGAATAATATTGTAGTCATCGTTTCGTCTTCATAATTTGATTAATTAATTAGAATTGTGAGGGTGCTTTTCGGTGGCACTTCAAACTGTCATGAAGTAGCTGTTAACATTAATTTAATAACTTGTTTCCCATTTTGTTCCAAAAGACAAATATTAATTTCTACTACTAGATACTGAGAATTGCGAATACCTATACAAAATTCATGAAACACAGTAACAAGATTATCAAAATTGACAGTGACAAGGCGCAAGGTTGGTAGAAGATTAAAAAAAACATACCACCTATACTGTTGTTTCATCGTGATATTTTCTTTCATTCAAAGCGCGGACTGAATATTGAATAGGATAGGTGGATTCGAACCGTAGTCCATTGACGCTAAATCAGGCCGCACTACCCACTATGCCATCATCACCATACCCATATATAAAAAAAATTATACACAAGCCTGTAATAATTACCTGCTCTGCCATGGTGTGATAACATTATCTTCGGGACCACCGATGAGGACTAGACGTTTGAGCCTCAATAAATTAGCTTTAAAATCATCCGATTTCTCTGAACTGAAACAAAGATTTTATTTTGTTGTAAATAACACACTTATCTATATATTAATTAATACGGGAGGTAAAACTTTGTACCCCTTTTTACGAAAATTGCGCGGATAGAGGTGTATGAAATTTCACACATTTATAGTTTATATATAGTACAGAATGTTAAAAATGCATTAAATCAATAAAAAATATATTACACATACTACCATGTATTTGACACAAACACACACAAGATTACTAAATAACTAATAACTTAATAACTAATAACTTGTCATTATCATACTTGACATTTATTTACCGCGTAAGCAAAATGTTTACTTTTAAGAAGCTTTTACTTCAAAGCAATTGACAATAAAATAGTGAAAAATTTTTAAATTAATTATTGCTCTTTTGTAAAAGAAACCATATACTTTAATAAGTTATGATCGAATTTCGAGCACAGGCGAGCACTAGTAACTTTACAAAAATAACCTAGAATTGACTTTTTTTCGCATTAAAGAAGTTGTTTCGCACCGCTATAAGAGTAAGTAGGATGCAAAATCGAATTATCCATGCGAGTAAAGGGGACGCTGCTACAAATGACAGCTATTTATCGTAACAAACAATACATAGAAGTTTCAAATGGTGGTTTATATAGCTTTCTTCTACGTAGCTACATTATTAAGAATATCATTGAGATTCCACGGTCGTTTATTCACTACAACGATTTTTTAAATAATTAATGATAATATAGATTTTATTACTAAGTATTTTATGTACAATAGTAGGCATTTTACTAGAATAAAAAAATAATCACCAGTATAAATGACAAATGAAATTCCCGCCAAAATCTCCAACAAAGATAACATTTTAGTAAATTATTTAGTTTCACTCGTTACCAAAAGATGGCGTTGAAATGATAAAATCAACAATTCAATTAAAATTGATTCTTATTTTATCATGATTATTTTAAATAAGTCTTATGTTATAAATCGGAATATAAATTATGATAATTTTGAAATCATTAGTAATATTTTATGTTCCATAAAATGTAAAAAAAGTTCGATTTCGAAAATTCAGCCTTCAAATATCACAATTTACAACAATATATTTTAATTTTATACAATATCACGAATGATTATGTAAATAATTGTATTATTAACAGTAAGGAGAAAAATTAGTGAACAAAAAATATTAGGTTCCACCGAGATTTGAACTCGGATCGCTGGATTCAGAGTCCAGAGTGCTAACCGTTACACCATGGAACCGACAGCTAATCATTATGAAATTACTTATCAGTAACAAATCCATATATTGAATAAATAAAGTATATGTAAAAATTTGTAAACTTCTTTAGCATGTTTAATTCGTAATAAATTAAAATGGCATTATTTTTTTTACACGTTATAGGCTCAGTGCTTTGACCAAAATCTCACCTGATGTTAAGTGATGATGTAGTCCAGGATGGTAAGCACAATAAGCCTAAAGGTACTTGTTCTCAAGTGATGCGGCCGGAACACACCTGTTGGTATTTGGTTACAGGTTTTCAAACTTGAGGGTGGTAGCTACTCCAGGCGGGCATTATAAGAAAATACCCTACCACCATGCTATGGTTTCCTTCACCGAAAGCTAAGGTTGATTTTTAGAATTGGATAGGTGGGCTCGAACCCGCGTCCATTGACGCGGAATCCGGCTGTACTGCGCCATCATCGCTTCAAAAAATACTTTTTGAAAAGTTTCTAAATTTGAACGAACTTCGTAATAAAAAAATCTACATTTACATCGGCAAAGAGACAAAACAGTCAAAGACATTTTATATCCTGGTTGTTTATCAAACGATTTTTTTATAGAATTTTGTAATTCGATTTGATGGTAGAAGTTTGTAAATAGTTTTTGTTTTTAATTTTTCAATAACGATTTTATCCACTAGTATGATCATTATTTTACACAAAACAATATTCTAGGAACATGTATAATATTTATTTGTACCCATATGTTAATTATCTTATCAATATTATATTAATTCTGAGAATGGCTCTTCTGTACATACCCTTATACTATGACAAGAATAATAATTATATGGATAAATGATAATATAATCAGCTAAACAAAATATTACATACAAAGTTGTTGTGTACTTCACAGCTATAATAAGCTTTGTCATCCTTATGGTCATTCATATTATAGACAAAGTAATCTCTCAATATCCATTAGTTGGCTTATAATTTGAGAACCACTGAACTGATTTAGCGGAATGTTATATTATAGACATAACATATTAATACAACATAACATATTCTATTATATTAGGCTGTGTGTCAAAAAATACCATTAAAAAAAAAACATTTTAGGTGCTCGCCCCACAATGTTTGTGAAGCTATTAAGTCATATGAGGTCAAAAGAGTTTAGTTTAAAAAAAACATTAATGGATTTATATTTGAACTAAGCTGTTTATATATAATTAGTCATAAATAAATACTACGTAGATACAATATACATCACACAAATTAAGAAAATTATAAAAGTGACATAAATTATACCCTAACGTGAAATAACTGATAAAAAAAAAATCCATTGAATTATAAGAAGTATGTCGTTTGTGTTTAACTATTGTCTCTCATCAATAACTTTATTATAAAATAATCAGCAAAAAAAGCACTACTTTTCTTACTTTCAACAATGTGTTATTAAACATTAAAAATGTCAATACTCACATTATATGATTATTGAGGTACGGCAGAAAGACACTGTAGTTTTCAAAAAGTGTTTGATGATACGGATCATTCCAGTAGTTACCAACAGATGTGTGTTGCCCCACCCGGGAATAGAACAATTCGTAAACCGTATCCTTGACTAGTCCAGGAAACACCAAATGCAGGAAGCCAGCTGTAATTGATTATATCTGTTATTAGAATATTTTTGTTTGATTGCATCTTGCTTTGCCCGTGATTACAACAGCATGGAATTCCATGTTTATAAGACGACAGTGTTTAATAAAATATAATATGTAGATATGTTTTTTTTGTTTGGAACTTTATTCATAGCAACAATATAACTCTATTGTAGCACATTCTACAAAATTCTGATCAAGGAGATTACTGGAAGGCTAATATTACTAAATCAAATAATACTCTGTAAAATTCCTAAGTTTTGGTTTATTAAATTTAGATTGCTTCACGACAATTCTCTCTCACTTCTAAATACATGAACATATGACTATATATTATATTCGCAGTTTAGATATAACTAAATATTTGAATAATACTTTTTGTTAGATTCTAAATATTGTATAGCTTATTATTTTTCCCAAGAAAATCACTACACTGCAAGCAGCGTCGGTTTAAACTACAAAGGAACCTGTAGAAAATGGTAACAGGATGGTGACATATAGGGGCCATTTCCTTCTTTTTGATGATATGAGGGACAGGATAGTCTGAATCATGATTACGTAGGTAATATTTACTAATTAATCTTCGTGTTTTTGTTCAAAACTATGCCAATGTTTATATAATCATGGAGAGGTAAGAGCTTAGCTTACTATTACTGCCAGGGGCGAAGGAGGGGTCAAAAATAACCAAAATTTTTGCTTGCATAATACTTGGACAGCCCCTTGCATGAGTGAGTTCAATGGCTATTTACTTCCAGGATATCACACTAACTTTAACAAAGATTATCATAAATGCTTCGTTTTTTGAAACATTCTTAGTAAAACATTTCTTCAAAGCATATAAGAGTATGACAAGAATAAGCTTTTACAAACGAAATATTTTATACTCTAGAATTTGATTCTCTTGTATTTGCTAAATGACTTATCAGTAAATAGTTAATAATTGAGATAAATAGTGACACATCTTATCTTAAGGGTCATCCATAGATTACGTAAAATCAGATCTTCGTCATTTTAGAACAAGGCAAGTGTCAGTTAATAGGTTATTCTTAGTATAAATACCATAATAATCGCTTTTTAGAGAATTACTATAATAAATCATCTCCATGTGTATTAAAACTTGTATGAGAAATAAAAATAACTAAAATAAAAAATATAAAAACATGCTCTAGGGAGATTTAACAATAAATCTAAATATATACCTATGGTGAATTCAGTTACAAAATGGTTAATATTATACAAACTGTATTTCATTTTTATCTATATAAAATAAAAACCTTACATTTTTGTAGTCTATCATGACGTCTGATCCCAGGAAATTATGAACATTTACTAACTGTCAAACTCAAACTTACAAAGTAGGAAAAAACAAAATTTCTTATATACATACAAACTAAATTTAAGCTACTTTAGGATAAATTCTACTTAAAATTAACAGTTTAATTTACAAAAATTATAAATACAAGTCCTTACCTCCATATTGTCCAGCTTGAGGTGAACTCAAAGAGATAAATGTGCTAACAGAAACATTAGCAAATGTTTGAACAATTCCTCTTGCTATTAATCCCCCTTGGGAATACCCTGAAATAAGTTATCACTTAGATAATAATACAGATTTTTTTACTGCCTGTATTCATATAAAAAAAAACATAATTTGTACATTTAAAACAAAGTATATTTACTTCAGGTTTATAATGTATAATTTTGTACATTGAAGGAGTTTATATTTGCTCACAGTGAAAATATATAACATGAAACGTTTCTTCGTTATACATTTTAGAATAGGCTTTAGATTCATGACCTATGCAGTGCAAAGTTTCATCCAGAAAAATGTATATTCTATTCTGTATCAAATCTACAACTGAGTGAAACTAGACTTGAATCTATAAATCTAAATTTATTTTACAAAAATCTTTGTATGAAACATGAATATTATTTCAATTAAAATGCAAACTTTAAAACCAAATATATTAACCTAATTTTAAAATATTTAAATTTTTTTGTTAGTTTGTTTATGTACTTACTTAATTATTTTTTATTATTTTCTTTTATATATTAAAATACTAAGTACTATTGAATTGACCAAATATTTTACCAATTAAGTTAATCCCCTCTGGATGGGATGCAGATATATTTGCAACATCATTTCCGATTTCCAATACTTGATGCCACATGGACTCCAAACTGGACCAACCTTCAAATCTGTTAACATTGTATACAATCGTGCCTGGATGTTTCTGGGAATAACGCATGTCATTTTTTTTTAACTTTCAATGATTATTGTAATCACCTAATTTGTATATGTAAACCCTAAATTTTGCATCAATATAAATGACTCAAATAAAATAGACAGACATATCTAAAAGCCAACAATGGTGCAATTAGGTGAAAAGAAACTAAAATCTTTTTTTAAGCAAAAATAACAATGCCACACAAAGTACAAAGATCACAAAATAGTTGGGATTGGTATAAAATGCATGGTGCATTTGGTACACTCAAGCAATTTAGAGGAAACCTATGCCCGACACAGCACTTGCTCAGTGTAACAATGATTATAAGTTTAATTGTATAATAAAAAGAAATTGATTTTAATTATTTAAAAAAATTATACTTGATGAATGTAGAAATGTCCAGTTTTTTTTATATAAATGGATATTACACTTCAAAACTCATGTACATTTAGTCTTTTATTTTTATAAGTGACTACTGCATAGTGGAGACTTATCTTAAAATAAACAAGTGAAAAACATAACTTTATATTCCACTATCACAGCCATAAACAGTGATGTTAACTTTTACTATTGACATTACATTATATAATGTACATATATTTTATAATACAACGACAATGGTATATTAGAGAAACTTCCTTACCTCTATTATTCTGTTTTTAATCATTTCCATACTACCACTACCCGTCATAACGCCATGAATTAATACGACTGGTTTATATGTTAAAGATTGGGTTATAAGCAGTATTACTGCAAAGATCAGAATTTTCAATTCCATTGTTATAAGAACAAAAGTCTTTACTATCTTTAGTTTCGATCGAGACTAAGAATAACGATACTGTTTTTAAGGAAAACGCCTACAAAATGGTTTATAAAACATTAGCGTAGATATAGAAAACATCTGATTATATCCAATGTCACAATTTGCGCAAAACACTACGTAATTAACCACAATATTTACTAATTTAAAATTTTGATAACACAACAATGACATTCAAGATATTTTGACATTGGCCGATTTATAGGTAAACATAGTGATGTCGATGTACATTCAAAATTGAACAATTTAATAACCAAATCGATTTTTCAGGTCGTTCGTTTGTGTTAAATGATAAACAATAAATATGTGATCAGTGATAATACATGATTTTACGATGCGTTGGAACTTCTACTCTTTTATCTCTGTGTAGTATTAAATGCGTAGTTTCATACTAAAAAAGATTACCGAATGAGAATAACAAATAATTATGGATCTGCTTCTATATGAATGTTACGTCTTAAGCATGAAAAAATAGTAGAAAAATTTAAGCGACTCTTTACATTATAAAAGTGATGCCACAAATCAATGCAGTGTGCACACTGCAAAATAGAGCCTTTTCCAGCTGAACCAGATAGTGATTCATTTAGTTTTTTATTAAATACAAATTATTTTTACTAATTATGTGTAATTTTATCTATATTTATTAAATTGTATTTTATTTGTAATCATTTTTATAACTACCCATCTATTGTATTTTTATCTTAAACTCACTGTGAAATTCTTAAAGATTATTGGCAAGACTGATTTCATTGGTTTTGACTTTATTCATCTCTCGATTTCAATATTCACCAAGGAATTTATATATTGTATATATTTATGTAATGTTATATTTATATAGTGCCACAAAACTTATCTCGCCCGGTGAGAGAGTCGCTGTTATCGCATTTGTTGTTGTCACGGGGTATGTTCCGGCAGCATGATTTGAGAACCAATACCTCTAGGCTTTACTGGATCGATTTAGTGCTAGATATCGACTATAAAAATCAATTCTTCAATTAATTGATCTTAGTTCTGCATCCCTATCATAACCTAGTAGTTCTTGTCGCAATTCTGGACTGTCGTGTTGTACTACTTGTTTGAAATTGATTAACTTTTAGTGTATAACTCTATATTATACAATTTTGGTGGCGTTTTACGTGATATAGTTTAGTTATTATGCACAAGCCAAGCACATTGCAAATAAGTACACAGAGCGTGAATTTTGAACACAACAACTCTTGGAACGCTTAACAAATGGCCGCCAGTTTGTTGATTGAGCATTGAAGATGATGAATAAAATAATACGAATATTGTAAAAAACTACGGACTCAAAAAGACTTGAACTCAGAGCCGACGAATAAGTGAATAACATGTTCCTAACCAGTGTTACCACTTTTTGTAAATTTCTACTTTTTTAGTAAATTATGAGTTTAAATTGAGCACATTTGATAGGTCAAAGTGGTTTAGTCATGGAATTAATATGTACTATCGTACAACTAGAAGGTTCACTTGATCTTAAATTTCAAAGGAAATAAATCATGACACAGATATCACCATTTTTCATCACCAATCACTTATAAGTAAACGCGTACCCAACAGAGACTCACTTTTCAGTAGCGGTGTCCCTCTCGCAGAATATACAATTTTATTGTAAACTTATTTTGTGATTTTTTGTTGTTATTCAGACTATTATTAATTTTTAAAAATATTACCCAAATTTATCCACCTGTTCTCAAGTGATACCCTTACTAACAATTCATTTTATTAATCCTAGTACCTAACCTACTGATATTATAAATGTGAAAGTTTCTGAGAATGTATGAAATTCGGTACACTTTCACACAAAAATTACTGAATGAATTTTGATTAAATATGGTACACAGACCATGACCTGAATTTACACATAGGATAATGTCTATCGACATACTACGACCATTCCACGTGCTATTCTATTCTCACTGGTTGTATTGTGTCCGTAAAAATTGCAATTTATGGTCTCTCGTTTAGAAAGAGACAACGTACTTATCGGTATCACTTGAATTGTTCAAGTAAGCAATCCAATTATTATTATTAAATCCATGAGTATAGTAGAATAGTTTAGTAAACTTGATATTGTGGAATATAGCAATATATTTATAAATTCGTGAACACTGATCTATTGTTTTCAACAAGCAGCGGGTTTTATGCATCCATCAGTAGATTATGTCATCTTAATAATAAATCTTAGATTGAGAAATTTAGTAAATTTGCCAGACAAATACAATATCTTCTCGTACCTAATACAACATGTGAAACGCACTTTACCTGTAGAAGTTCTGCAATAATTAGAAAATATTATAAAGCAAAAATGAATAATAACAACGTTTCCATCTGATACGTATATGTTGCAAGTGATGGAAAATAAAAAAGAGCGTTTATATAGTATGCACTTCATAAATGAAACGTCTTTGGCAATGTTTCGTTTTCATCTGTGAGACGTTAGAGTGAGACATTATTAGTAGGAGATAAATATCAGAAACTGAGAAAGAGATAAAAAAATATGTATGACAACTTTCTAAAATACATCTATACCCATGGTTTTCATTTAACTACTCAAACGCTGTGGACTTGAAGGACCTTAACAGTTTCATCGAACTTTGGGGCGAGCTCTTAAGGCACTTAGCGTAAAATGGTAGCCAGTATAAAGTACCACCAAAATGTTATGCAACTCGGCTTGAGCTTTGTTAAAGTTAAAAATTCCACGAAATTTTCCCTAGCCAACCTAACGGTAATAACCATGAGCATGCTTCCTCAAGAACGAACATATTACAAAGAAGATAAAATAATATTCATTGTACAGTCAAAAGTATGACATCTTTAATAGTTTTGTGTTTTTCTTTCTCATTGGGTACACCCGTCAATTAATGTCCATAATTGTGACGCGACTGACATTTTGCTCTCATTGAGCGCAAAGTTTCACTTCGAAAATGTAAACAATAATTCAATGAAGATCGTGACAATTGACGATGAAAGTTTATTCAGAAATAAAATATTTTATATAGTTAATAAACAAACCATTTTGCTCACACTGTGTGACTCTTATGTATATGAAACACCATCTGTCTGAAAAGTAGAAAATCAGTATTTTTGTAAAATATACTAGTAGATTTTAGTTCTTTTTTGGCGATCCTTTAGTAGATTTGGTTAATAATGTAGTCACGCTGTTCATAACCTATAAGTAAAAATGTCAACATTGAATAACTAAATTTGTGCTTTCATTCGATATATGTTTCAATGTAAAGTAATAAACTATAAACATATTCATAGGTAGTCTTATAAAAACCTAAATTTCTTACTACAATAATACTGAATTATTGTGTTGTTTTAAGGTACACCAAAAACAGGTCATCTGAACCCGTTTTGTTTTTACATTTTTCAGAAATATTAACTGATTACAACAATGGGGTCGACATCGTTAGCTCAACAGCTTCAAAAGCTATCAGCACCACAGTCTACCGTATATCAAGACACCAAGAAGCAGGTCTCTCTTCTTTTCGACCCTTCTCAAGCGGCTCTTAAAGACCGTGATACTTTCTATGAAATAGGATTGAGTGGTCTAAATGAACTGATCGCCTTGTGCCCAGAATTTAACGTGTATCAAGACACATTGTTCAGCCTAAGTTCAAAAGACTTTGAGAGAGCTGTGCAATCTAAGGAAGTGAACAACAATCTTGATCAGAATATTGAGAAATTTTTGCTGCAGTTGTCGCCTTATTTTCTCCTGCAATCATCTCACAAGGCCTTAGAATGGCTCATAAACAGATATCATATTCATCAATACAACATAGATGATATAATGACACTAATTCTACCATATCATAGAACAATGATATTTGTCAGAATGGTACAACTATTGGAGATAAACAAGAACACAAAACAATGGCAGTGGCTACGATCAATACAAAAAAAACAGGTGTCCCATTAACTAGTCAGGTTTTGTTCAATCAATGTGTTTCAAATGTTGGAACATTACAGTTCATTATTAAGTCTTTACTGAGTTATATAACAGAATATAAAGAAAGATCAACACAACTTAATACTGTCTTTGGATTTTACTGTCAAGTTGCACTTGGTGTCATAGAAACTAGCAAGAAGGTTACAGAACCTATTATGAATGCTCTTCTGCCTGCTATAATTAAAGGAATAGATTCATCAGTTGATGATTTTCGATCTGCATCACATATAATACTGGGTTATATATTAACTAAAGGAAAAATAAAACTAGCTACATTAAAACAGATCCTAGATAAACTTTTGACTGCAGAATGTGATATGTCTTACGATATTGTATTGATCATGGTAATGATGTTTGAACATCAAACTCACATAACTAAAGTATCTAATGCTATTCTTAATATTTCTATTGACACTATGAGTACATTTTGTAAACACTTACAAACTTTGGTTGAAAGGAAATGTAATATTCGGCCATTTGTTCTGGCATTTTTGAGAAAAATGCTTACGTGGTTACAGAGTAACATTGAGGAGTTTAAAACATATAGTCAACTGCCAGTATTATTGATAGATGAAGTGGATTTGAAAACACAGGATCCAGAGACAATAATAAGGTGTGTTATTATAATTTTTTTTATGCTATATTATGTTAATAATAAAACAAAGAAGTCATACTAGATATTATATACGTATTATAGACTTCAGTGACTGTCAGAAATTTAAGTAAATTTATATAAACCAAACTAAAGTCATTGAATATTTTGTACAGATTTATATGCATAGTTAATTTGATACTTATTTTTTTTTATAACATACTGACCAACTATTTAACTGTATGTCAAGTATCATGCTAAACTTAGCTGAGAAATTTGCTCTTGAATGAAACTACCGGAACATATCTCTCTAGGTTTCAACTTGCAAATACTCTAGCACCAAACTAAATTACCATTACAATGTTTGTTAAAAGGAAACACTTGTCTATTATTACAGGATTCAAACCTGTATAGATTGTCATGCTGTCCAATCATACTATCACTGAGCTATCAACACTATAATATTTTTATTTCAAAAATTATGTCAATGAAATTTAACTAAATAAATGAAAATTTTTGTAAAAAACAATTTAAAACTTAATCACTGTCTTAATACTTTCAGATGTATTCTCAGGGCTTATCGTCCAAAAACAGAAAATGTTACTGATGGAGATGAAAGTGATATAGAAATAATTGATGATAATGATTTTCCTACAATATTATTAAATTGGTATGCTATATACCTAAAAAATATTGAAAGACAGTACCCTGTAGCCTTTGATAAAGTTGTAAAGGCTGAGATGAGTTCTGATAACAACATTTCACCAGAAAGACGGAATCATCTATCAAAGTTATTAGGGTTCAAGCCTGCCATTGCTCATAAAGTAGGAGGCACCTATCTATTTGAAAACCTAAATAATGTTAATCCAGATTTACGTATTGAAGCAGTGAAATACATACATAAAGAATTCACATCCCTGAGAATACAAAATCCTGAGTTTGTAAAAGAATCAATTATTGACAGATTGAATGATGACAATCCTGGTGTTGTTGAATCTGCTTTAAATATTAGCAATGAATATCTGGAACAAATATTTGATGAGGTGGATGTATCAAGTGTTTTCGTAAAAATTGTATCAAGAAAATCAAAAAAATGGGGAGCTGTACTTAAAAAATCGATTATTAAATTTTGTGACCTGGAAAAGCTTCCTGTAAATCAAGACACGATCTTGACAATAATTCCGCTACTCTTCCCACATGATGAAAAAACAACTGATATTGCAAAGCAAATAATAAAATCAAATTGGGGACAGAAATTCGAACTCACAAATAAAATAGCAAAACTAACTAAAAATAATTCAACTGAAGTAGGTGTTAGGGTTTTTGATGAACTTTTTGTTGCTAAATCTGTAGATTTTGATCATATACTTGATGAGAGTTTGTTAAATAAAAGCAACACACTGGACTTGTGCATTTATATGTTGTTGAAGTCTTGTACATTTAAAAAAGCTACAGTCCATGAATTGTCTCTGATTCTGAGTACACTCTTAGAATCTGTTGAAACACGACCTATAATCCAAAGTTCTTTAGGTATATCGTTTTCTTATGAACTCATACCAGAATTTTTAAAGAATGCTGAAGAAAATAAAATGTTATTTGAAATTATTGAATATATATTCAGTAGAACAATTGAAGATATGCATATCTCGGGTATTCCAAAGCCTTGGTGTAATGTTTTACAAACAACTGAAATTATTTTAATCCGAAGGCTGTATGAAATATGTATAACTGGATGTGCTATTCCAAGTTATGGTGAAAGTTACGTCAAGCTCCTGCTGAAACTTTTGGACAAATTTTGCAATGGTGCTAAAGAGAAATTTGAGTTTATAGCAAATTTCGCTTGTGGACATATTCTATATGCCACAGATCCAAAAGATGTTATTGCACCAGAACTTCAGCTTAGAAGTCTCAAGTTATTAATTAATTTTCTTGCTATACAAGATGACGCTGAATGGCTTTATGATTCTGATGTAGTCATTTTAGTTGTTCTTTTGAACTTAAATAATCCAATTTCAATAATTCGTGAATGCACTATAGACATGGTTAGTAAATTATTAAGAGAAGAACCTGATAAAAAACTTATATATGTACAACTCTTGGATGATGTCTTATTGCATAAAAACGAAATCCTATTGGACCACAATCAAATAAGTCAAGTATTAAATACAGTTTTGAACACAAAGGATTCCCAAAAGAAATTGTTTAAAACGCAACTGTCTTTTGAAACTTACAGGAATATTGAAGGATAAAACACCGTCTCATATAAAGTCAGGTCTCTTGAAACTCTTTTGTAATATAAATAATGCTAATGCATTTCCGCACATTACACCATGTTTAAATTCATTAGAAAAAATCTTGACAGACAGGGAAATGGCAAAGAAGCTCACATTTGACATTTATGAATCCAATATATTTAGGAGTGTTTACAGCCACATCAATGAATTGACTGTCAGCACTTTTAACATAGAACACATCTGGAGGTCTATTGTCTTAGGCTTGAAAGAATTTAGAGAATGTATTTTGGAAGAGGATTACACCTTTACAAGCCCATGTGTATTAATAATGAAACAAATAAATGAAGATGTTTTTGTGAAAGTTCCAAATGAGAAACGTAAAGAATTGGTAAAATTGATAGCTTCAGCTGGTGCTCTTAGTAATAATCCAACTATATCCAGTGTGGCTTCTAAAGTTATGAAGAAAATACATATTACATTTAATGACTTTAAACCAATACTGGATGATATGTTAAATGCTGTAGATCCTGCTGCAAATATACCTAAGAAAAAGAAGTCTAGTGTTTCTATGCTGTCCTATCAGTTAACAGAAACAGACAAGTGGAGATTGGGCGTCGCATTACTGGAGTATGTTCAGAGTAAAAGGAAAATTAAATTAGATAACTCATTTGTCTCTATTCTATTTCAACTGCTAAATAAATGCTTACGATTCGAAGAACAGTCATATGTAGAGTACACAAAGCAACTGATTTTGTCAGCTCTCTGGTACTATTGTAAGAAATTCGTCGATGACAAAGATAAAGATGAATTAAAGTCATTGAAATCGGTATTTGATGTGGAACTTGTTGTTCAGTGTATTAGAGGTACACAAAACCCACAAACCCACCACCATGCCTTAATACTGCTATCACATGCTGCATACATGTTACCAGAACAGGTTTTGCATCATACAATGGAAATATTCACCTTTATGGGTTCATCTGTTCTAAGGCATGACGATGCTTACAGTTTCCAAATTATTTCTAAAATAATAGAAACTTTGATACCAATATTGGTAAAGCTAGATAAGGAAATTGAGGAATACACTGAAAAGGAATTAAAAGTGTTACATAATCGAGTTGTTCCAGTGTTGCGTATATTCGCTGATGTAGTTCTTCATGTCCCTGAACACAGAAGACTGCCATTGTTTAAGAAACTTATCGAAACATTAGGACCGAGTCAATTCCTTTGGGTATTCCTGGCGTTATTATTAGAGACTCATATTGCACACTTCAACGATAATAAGAAACAAAACAAACAACATTCGCGAAGTTTGGCTGAACAAGAATCACCGATAAACAGACTAGATTTTGGGCAAAGTATCTTGCTTGAATTCCCTCCAGAAGTTTGTTTAGATAACTTTATAAAGTTAATTGTTTATATAAAATCTCTGCCGATGCAAAAAGACGAGGATTCAATGGCTGTTGATGTCGATCCGAGCGACATATTTAGTGTCAATGGCCATACAGCAGTACAGTTACGCCATTATAAATATGTTATAATTACGTTTATGAATACGTGCTTAGTCTCATCGAGATTTATATACCATATGGGTCTAGCTACTGATGTTTCGAAGATGGAAACATGTTTCAAAAGTTTAATTATTAACATTTTGACATTTATACAAACAATTTCTAAAGTTAGTGACGAAAAAAACAGCGAAATATTGGCGAGTCATGTTACATCACAGCTACGACTTGCTAGATCACACCAACAATCTGCTATCGCCAACAATGTTCTTGATGGTGATCAGAGGTTTATTTAAGCATACATTGCAAACAGTCAGAAGGAAATCAATGGAATTGCTGAACTCAAAAATACAATCTAATCCAGAAATATTTGAAGATGTTGACCGAGATTTAATATATTCACTAATACCGGCTTTGTTAGACATTATAAAAACTATTGAAGATAAAGATGTGAATCTAAGCGAAACTGTTGCGCAAGAGATAGAACTTAATCAACAGACGGCTTTATTGTCCCTAAAATTACTAACGCGAATGCTTGCGTCAGAAAATCCAGAGCCATTTAAAGAGGTGTTAGAAAAAGTCACACAATACACGTGCGATTCGAATATATCTGGAAATGTTATGGCTTCGATTGTTTTATGTTTGGCTGAACTGTGTAGTAACTTGAAAGCGCACGCTTTGGCCAGTTTGCGTAAATTTATGCCGGCTCTGATAAAAGTATTGAAGAGACAAAGAAAAGCGGAAACACCAGAATTAGTACTTTTGAGCACAGTGACGGCGATAGCGAAAATAGTTGAAAGTCTTCCGTTATTCCTGAGCCCGTACCTACAGAAAGTATTATACGAATATTCAATTTTGTTTGCAAAGTGGCAGAATCAGGATCAAGATTGCAGTAAAGTGTCAGCGATAGTGGGAAAATTGTCGAATATTAGAAAGAAGATAGCGGAATCAATACCACCGAGAGTATTGATACCTGTTGTTAATGAAACCCATCAGTTACTGTTAGAAAAAGAGAACTATGACGCAATCGGACCCGTGATGTCAGTTTTAGCTGACAGTTTCACCAATGTAACTACGGCAGATTTCACAGCGTTGCAGCAAGACTTGACGGCGTTCTTTTTGACTGCTTTGCAGCTGCGTAGCGATGCAGTTGAGAAGGAGATTGGAGGATCTGTCATAGATAGAGCAGAAGATGAAATTGTGAATGCCCTTGTATGTTTAGTGCTCAAGCTTTCCGAGACTAATTTCAGGCCATTGTATTTCAAGATATATGACTGGGCAATAAGGACTAATGTTGAAGGGCACAAGGACCGAACGATTACTTTCTATAGGTATATATAACTTTTTTTCTAAATTTAATACATTTTTTTTAGCAAATTACTGTATTTACGATGCAATTTTAGTTTCGTAACTGTACGAACTGTACGTAAAGTGTACTGTCTCATTGTTTCTCTGAGAACTTTTTTTTTTTTTCATAATTCCGGACAGAAAACTATTTTGTTGATCTGCAATTGTAGCTTTCGTTTCATAACACTAGAACTTTTCATTTGGATGATTTTTGATAATTTATGACTAAAATAGTTACCACTAATATAATTCTTGTCCGGTAAATTTGATTTACATATATATAATTATAATACTTATTCGCTTTACGAATTTATTGTTTTTTTTAATATGGATATATGCTCAGTGTTTTTGACTACAATCTACCTGATGTAAAGTGGCGATGTGGTCCAGGATGGTAAACACACTAAGCCTAGATATTCAAGCGATGTTGCCGGAACACACCTATTGGTTTGGCGACAGGTTTTCGAACTTGAGGCTGGTAGTTACCCAGCCGGGGATTGTTATAAAATGCCCTACCGCCATGCTATGATTTCCTCACGATGTTCTCCTTCACCGAAAGCTCCGGCTGATTTTAGAATTGAATAGGTGGATTCGAACCCGCGACTATTGACGCGGAATCCGGCCGCACTGTCCACTGCGCCATCATCGCTTCAGTTATTAGTTGAACGTAACTTCATGTAAACTCTTTTCAGATTAAGCAGCGTAATAGCGGACAAGCTGAAAGGCTTATTCGTTCTCTTCGCCGGTCATTTTATCAAAAACGCTGCAGACCTTCTCGACGCCTGCAACGGCACGAAAACTGAACAGTTATACTTTGATAATGTAGATAAATGTATAACTCTCATTCGATATATTATAAAGACGCTTCATGTCGTATTTTTGTATGATAGTCAAAACTTTTTGAATAAAAATCGTTTCGAAACTTTAATGCAGCCGATTGTCGATCAGCTCGAGAACACTTTAGGTGATTTAACAACTTTTAAGGTTAGGGCGGTCGAGTTGATAATTCCTTGTGTATCCCAATTTGCCGTAGCCACAGCCGACGATTCGCTATGGAAGCTGTTAAATTATCAGATTTTACTCAAGACGAGACATAATGATGCCGATATAAGGTCAGTACGAATTAATTGTGCATTCAAATATAATCTTTACATTAATAAGTAAGAAAAAATTGTAGGTACTCCTTTTTACTAAAATTACACCGACGATGCAGTATGAAAGCTAATATCTTATATTATGTAATATGTATTAGAAATATATTAAATTATTAGAAAAAAAAATTAGACAGTGACACACATATATCTATCATTATTTCTTACGATTACAAATGCATTAACAATCACGTGTCAATCGAATTTATTTACCTCGTAGACAAAATGTTTAGTTTTGAGGTGTAAAACCTCAGCCTTTTAGCAATTGACAACAAAAGGCATGTAAAATTGCATTTTAAAGTATTGTTTTTTATTAATCGACTTCAAAAAGGAGGATGTTGTCAGTTCGTATGTATTGTTTTTTTTTTGTATGTTTGTTATTCGATTTCTCTGTCATTTGTAGACCGATTAGCAAATTTTTTTTAAATAGAAAGAGTACACTTCCGAGGTGGTCCCATATCCACAAGATCGGGATCTGATCAGTGGAATTGAGGGAAATTGAGAAAATATTATAGAGAGTTATACGTGTTTCATATATTTCTTTTCAAAGTTACGAAGTAAGCTTCACAGCTATACTTAAAAGTACATATATAAACTAAAAAGTAAAAAATCAAAGTTTTTATATTAAATACAAAACCGACTTCAAAAGAATAATACACTATAAAAATGCACTAAAAAGTCAATAAATAATTTCTTTATTAATCTGCTTCGTTTATTTTGGAGTCGGTGCCAACTAGCTATCACAATTACATATAAGCTTTTTAAAGGACTAGGTGATTTTAAAGAACAATTAATCAGAATTGAATATAATTAGCAACATACATTGACACCACTTAGTTATCCGTAAGCTGGCCCGATTTCAAAATTAAGGAAGCATATTAATAAAGTAATTATTTATTGACTTTTTAATGCATTTTTATTGTGTATTCTTTTGTAGTTAGTATTATTTAAAATTAATAAGTTTTAAAAGAAACTAAATATTATAATTATAATTTATTATAATTAGTACATTTAATTATAATTGATGGTCGATTTTTTTTCAAATACAGTCGCTAGCTATTGAAATATGTTTAATCAAAAATTGATTTAAACTTTTTTTTTTCAATTAGTACATTATTTTACCGAAGAGTAAATTTTACAAAAAATACTCATAAATTGAAGTTAATATTGCCAATTTTTTGTTCTAGTATAGTCCTTGAGTTCTGTTTAAGTTAGGTACTAAAATATAATGTGGTATGAAAGGTTTTGTATTCTATATGTAACATCTATAATTGTAGATACGAAATAAAATAACAAATTTATTTCTTTAGTAATAAATAATATCTTGAATTTCTGTCCTTGAAAATTTATTTATTTGCTTATTTAAATTTATTAAATAAACCGACTGATAATTAATTTATCATGAAATTTAAAAATTTTCTTTGCACATTATTTTTTGGTTTCAGTTGGATCGAAATACGCTTTTTTATATGTACATTATCGCCATCTTTTCAATTACAGATTGACAGCTCTAGAATGTTTGGTTGCTATGGCAACGCAACTCGGTACCAGTTGGTTACCGCTTCTGGCCGAGAGTGTTCCATTCCTCGCCGAACTTCTAGAAGACGGCGACCCGAAAATTGAAACATGTACAAAAGACGCAATCAGGAAACTGGAGCAAATACTCGGGGAGCCATTGGAGAAATATTTTTAAGTTACAAATGTATAAAATTATTCATCATTAAATTTTACAATATTTTATTTTATTTTTTTATTCCCGTTTCACAGAAAACCGTACTTATTGTATTAGGAATAATTTTATCAACTTATTTAAGTATTTTTATATTTGTGTAGATAGATTTGAACTTAAAGGTAAGTAGGTAAGCATTAAAAATGTCTTATTACCAACTATTATAGTTTTAATACGGATGTTTGTTTACTGTAAACACGAGGTCGACGAATAAAGAATTCGTCACTAGTACATAATATAAACACATAAAATAATTATAGACTTTATAAGAAACCATTTGAAATGATCAGAGATTAATTTTAAGCGTACTGTACTATTAATGCAGTGCATGTTCATTTACTAATAACACCATTCAATTGAATGCAATTGTAGTTTGTAATAACATGTTTTTAATCTTTAAGTAGATTGCCGTGGAACTAACCATATAATAGAACTATCAAAAAACCAAACAAATGACTATCTAGGTGAACGCATAAAATAAGGGTTTTTAACATACCTATGTAAACCTTAACGGCATAATTAAAAGGGTGTATCGAAAATACTAACTCAATTAACCTCCTTATTAAGGCTCGAGGATTAATTTTAACGTAGAAGTCCAGAGATTAAAATTAAAAAGCGCGAGTCAAACCTGACGTCTGTAATTTTCAGCGAAAAAAAAAGTTGAATCGTAAAGGTCAAGAGATGGTGTATTGGGTTTTGAGAGCTTACTCTTGTCCAATTCCGACAGGCGATTGAGCCATGCAGGGGCGACATATTTAGTTCGTGATGCCTTGCATAGACTAAGCGTCGTTCTCGAGGCAGCATGTACATACCATTGCATTCCTAAGTCATCATTAAAAAAAATTACAATATAAAACTCCAAATGTTATCTATCTAAAAATATAGGCAAATAAAAAGCCTAACTTTGCTGACTACATCTTAACTGTGACTGCTTAATAGTGATAAAACAAGGCATGTTTCTCTTCAATCTACATCGAGGAAACTAACAATCTATTAAGAGATACAAACTCAAAAAGGAGGAAACCGCAATTTGCGTGGATTCTATGAAGTTTTCGTAACATTTTACCGTAATTAGTTAAGTTAGAGCGCGACCGCAGGCTATTAAGGCGAGGTCAACGCGTTCGCAACAAAGTTATGGGGGATGCCCCGTTTATTTATAGGTATCGGTTATAGTTTGCCGGAGTCGGTTTAAACTAACCTGTGAATTTACGATACTCTTTGATTCACAAAATGCTTGTTAAAATAAAAACTTTACATATGTTCAAGCACTTGCCAGTAAAACTAACCGTTGAATAGTTTTTTTTCACAATTTATTGGTTTTTTTTTGCGCGAAATCTTAATTCTTTTTGAAAAATAAAAGTAGCATAAATTATACGGAATTACTTCAACTATCAGCCAAAAAAAGTCCCGTCAAAATCGGAAGAGCCATTCCGAAGATTAGCCGGAACAAAGGGACAGTAAAAAGTTTAAAATTTGTGTTTTTAATATTTGTGTTCCGGCAGCATAACTCGACACCCAGTGTTTTCATATATTTATACTTATAAATAAAATTGAAGTGCCCGCTTGTAACGTCAAAATAATAATTTGTTTACTTGATACATATAAATGTATATACGATACCTATACCAAAGACACAATTTTTAAACTTTTTGTCCGTCTCTTTGTTCCGGCTAATCTCCGGAACGGCTCCACCGATTTTGAAAAGAGTCTTTTTTGCCAGATAGTTAGAAGTTATTCCGTCTGTCTATCTGTCTGTTTGTTCAGGGTAACCCTCCGGTACGGCTGGACCGATTATGACGAGCCTATTTTTCGTACTTAGCAGAAGTTACTCCCTGTAAATTAGAATAGTTTTGATTTTCGAAAATAATTAGGGTACCGCGTAAAAAAAAATTAAAACTCACAAAAAAATTGAATGAAATCACATTTAATGTACAGTTTTATGGTCATGTGTTTGAATTTATGAGAAATATTTTTACTTCATTTTAGTACTTTAAAAAAAAAAGAAAATAATTAGAGTTCCATATAAAAAATTAAAACGCAGTAAAGAACATATGAAACGCGGCGCAGCCGCGGGTACACGGCTAGTATCTATATATAAAACAAAGTCTGGTTAGTTACACTATTTATATACCTAACTCTAGATCGCCTGGGCCTAATATTTTTATGATTTGTTTCTGTCTGGAATATTACAAAAAGAAAGGGAAAAATGTGGAGAAAAAATAATTTTTCCTCACACCGTTTGTATAGGACGGTGTTTTTGATGATTTCTTGGATGGTCCTTTTTGTTCGTTTTGGACTCGGAGAAGTTTCATCACGCATTGGAAGGAAAAGTTTAATTCACTTAATAAATCATTGATTTATTCTGAGGCGGTGCGAAGTTCGTCAGGACAGCTTCTAAAAACAAACATACGTTGAATAAATCTTTCGAGTCAGTGACAACTATAAATATGCATTTCCGTATTAGATACCTCATACATTTATATCTATCGTTGTGAACATTATGTATACGCACATGCAGTGAATATTTTTAATTAAATTGAAACCTACCGCCGGTACATCGTATTACTCGTATGTAGGTACTCCACTGGCTGGTTTCGAATCGGGCACAAACCAATTTCTCTAATGCATGTCGACCTCTATGCCTAGACAGAACAACTAAGTGCTTTTGTAATCAAATTTAGTTTTAAATGAAATATTAATTTTGCACACTATAGACGAAAGAGGTGAGATTGTGATTGAAACCGCAAAAATTCATGTATTACTCGTAATATTTTTACCAATATGTTAGTAGAAATTCATTAAACATTTTTCGGGAAAAGCATCTCAATTTTTTTTCTTTACAATTTTTTAACACATTGAAACCAGTTACAAAACGAATATCCTGTATATACGTAAACGAAAAAAACCCTTGTAGTTTTTATATTGTAAGCAGTATATGAATAATTAACCTTAAAAAACCTCCTTCTTCAAGTCGGTTAAAAAACATTTGAAAGGTTATACTATAACAGCTATACTTACGTTAATTTTTAATAACTGTTATTTGTCGTACTATAATAGTGATTTAATTTTAAAAAATCTACTTCAAGATTATAGTAATCAGAAATTATGTAAATATTTAATTATAACAGTATCTATTTGTATATCTTTGAAAAATAATTGATTATTCTTTCATAGAGTTCAGAGTAATTAATAATTCGCAATTTAAATAAGTCTTGGCTCACTAGATAACTCGTGTAAATTTGACTAATCGCTTAGGGATCAAGTAAATATATATATTATAAGTAAATATAATTAATATATATATATATATATATATATATATTCATCTCTAGTTATTGAAGAATGAATTTAATCAATTCTTGTATTTGAGGTAAATAAACGCATTGAACGAGTTCACATCGATCTCAAATTACTTTTGGGACTTCGGGATTCGAGAACTCTCTGAATAATTAAACTAACGTTAACGTAATTTTTATGTGGATACTGTTAAGGTTTCGTCAAACAGCGGACAGGTTTGAACGGCGGCGGGACTCTAACGCCATATGAACATACTGTTATGTTACTAATGACGTCACACGGAGCTGTCGCGCTCGACTCGCATCGCCGCAACGTATTCTGTAATAATGTTACGTATCGCCTGCTGTGTTTCGAAACATTTAAACGAATATTATTAAACAAGATTTTTTATTAAATTACTTTGTTTAGCGTTAGATCCTGTAATTGTAAAGCTGTTTAGCCGAAGTTCAAATTCGATTATTATATTTATAAACGAAGGTCTATAACATGATATAAGAAAGTATTTTACTCATGGTAGACTATCTGAAAGACATTTGAAATTGAAGTTAACGAGTTTTAGTGAACATTATCTGAATGATAATATTATTCAACAGTTACCATTTTTAATTTGAAATAACAATTTTAAGTTGTTTGGCTTTGGCCTTGGGGGTACGTTATTTAGATGTAGGCATGATCCATGGAGTACTATTAGAACCGATTTCCGATTCTGCTAATATGCTATGTAACTTTAGTACATATTACTAGTAGTAAGCTAAGAGAAAATTTTATTTAGTTTTAGAAAGTTTTATTATTATTATTGTAACGGTATATATGGCATACCATACACTAATGTATAAAACGGTATAATGTATAATGACTGCCTCGGTGGCGCAGTTGTATTACGGTACGACTGGCGTTCTGAGGTCTCGGGTTCGTTCCTGGGTCGGGTCAAGTGATATTAGTTTTTTCTACTCACTATCATCCCAGAATCTGGGATTTGTGCCCGATATGGCGACAGGGTCACCCCCTGTCACATCTGGGACAGAACTAAGCTCGACGAAATGTGGGTGGTGTAGTACGCTATTTCACTTCTGCATAATCCTTCGGGTATAACAGGCGTGAGCTTATGTTATCTTATGTTATGTTAAAAAGCCCTGTGTAAATAAATGGTGAATAATAAAAAAAATCTATAATAAGTTTCATTAAACATAAATGAGAAATATTTCAGTCTTGATCATAGAGTAACAAAGTTGTTAGTGGTTTTGTATCGCCTGCGAAGTTAATTTAATGAGTGCGTCAGTATACAATTCAGATATAAGAAGGGGTATTGAAATTCATAATTCTTTGTTTTGGATGAACTTCACGTTTCATTATGACTGCAACACACAGCGGACGTCTTGGGACGTCAGCGCGATGTTTCTAAAACAAGACAAAGCCTCGACGCGAGTCGAGTGCGATCTCTTCTACCGTAAAACGTGCAGGCTTCTCGAGAACAAACGAGAAGGTTAAAATTAATATACAATTTTTTAAATATAATCAACCCCTAGAGCACTAACCTGCGATTACGCCAGCTTTCTATTGTTTTCCTATTGTCTGATTTTTATGAGTTTTCGACATATTAATATCTCTAAGTTAAAATTAATATACAGCATTTTTGTAATTTATGGGCATAAAACCAGTATTGCGTATTTTTTTTTGTAAGTATGTATTCGCATTCTTTTGTTCGGCTCATATTTGTCTGTAAATATTTAAAGAAAAACTAGAAACTTTGTTAATATTTACCAGGAGTAGTATTAAAATAGTGGAGAGGACTTTGAGTTGTCCTTTTAATGTCAGGATTATGAAGAAAATTCTTAAGTGTAAACAGAGAGGCATTCTAGTTATTTCATCGGTTCCTTTTTGTTCTGAGATGTAAAACGCCTAACAAAATCTAGAAGTTTCGTCAAATTATAATTCACCTCTAAATTGTTGCGGTTTCTAATTTATATTAGGTAGCTAAATTAAAAAAGAACTTTAAAAAAAGTATCGATACAAATATAGGACTAAAGGGAACTTACGTATTATGGAAATATCGTATTTTGTAAAAAATATAATAAGTAAAGGTTTAATGTGTCATAATATAATACATACATACATAGATACATACTACATACTAATGTTATTATAATTGAATATTCTCAGCAAGATTTTTTTTATACTGTATAGGGTCAGCACTTTGACCTAACTCTCATTGACATGATGGTGTTGTACATAGTGACAAACGTACTAAGTCTAGAGACACTAGTTCTCCAGTAATGCTGCCGGAACATATCTATAGGTGTCTGACGACAGGTTTTCAAACTTGAAAGTGGTTGTTACCAGACAACTATTATCCGGACCGATACGACTTGGGAACCTTTAAGAACTTCCTTTATTCATACCTTAAAGCCGGGCAACGCATCTGCGATTCATCTAGTGTTGTGGGTGTTCATGGGCGGCGGTGATCACTTACCATCAGGTGACCCAATTGCTCGTTTACCCTCAATTCCATAATTTTTTTTTATTAGATAATAACCTACTTACCACCTTACTATGATTTCTTTAAGATGTTCTTTAATCCAGTGGCGTAGCGTGGGTGACGGTCGCCCGGGGCGGAAGACAATATTGCCGCCCTTTTATTTCAATATTTTATTTCAATCGGTCCGAATTTTGAAATTTTACCGCCCCCTAAAAAGTGCCGCCCCAGCCGCCCCACTACGCTGCGCCACTACCATACTCAGACTCATTGTAGAGTCGCATAGGTGGGTTCTAACCAGCGTTCATCGACGTGGAATCCAAACGCCATCATCACTTCAGATAGGTATATTGACTAATGATATTTAATCGTACAAACCCATATACGGAATTCTGATTGCGTATCTGTTGCACCGACTTTTTCGTCGTAAGAGGAATCTCGTAACTTTTATACACTGACGATGGCAGCGAATTATTAACAAAACTGCTAAAAGTTTTATATGAATTTACTAGATACCTACTATGCAGTAAATGACGTAATGGCTTTTACGGGGTATGATCTTTAGTGCTTGTACCGAAATGTAAAACTAAATACGTACCTACACACAAACATAAAACTTTAAGAACATTTCCTGAAACTGTGCGAAACTAAAATAAATAGTACGGACTACGTATATTAAAAATGTACGAAAAATCGTACATTTTATGACAAATATTATAAAAATTCTGGACATACTTTTTTTCTGAAAATTTAAAGACATTTTGTTCATTTTTGAAACCTTATTTAATTCGTTTTGAATACTGTTTCACTTAATAACTCATATTGGTAAACCTTAATTCTACCCTCTATCGTTGAAACCCTGACAGAACGTAAGTGCTAAATTAAATTAATAAAGCAATTATGACTTAACTGAAGCATAATTATGTTACTTCTGCCTAGTTCAAACTGAAATGTTTTAACTAAAGTTATTACAGAGCGACTTGTTTAAGCTTTACAATATTAATTTTGACCTGATAAGGAAATTAAAACTTTAGGTCAAGCTAGCACTTCTAAAACAACAAACAATAATATAGATTTTAACGTTTATCCAAAAGCAACGTGTCTGTGTGTTAGTTGGCTTTTATCAGAAGAAAAATTGAACCAATATACATTATTCTTATTTTAAATCATAAATATATTATCTGAGCAAGTTTTAGTATTTTGTTTGTCTCGGCAAGTGCTCGGAAACGTTCGTTTGTCGAGGACGCGTTTCGTGCGGATTCGCCTCTTTCGGCATATTCAGTGTCGCTATATGCTCTTTGTACATAGAGTGTGTTAAGCAACGAGAAGGTTAAATAAGTTTTTAAAAACTAAATTTGAATTACTTAAAATATACAATTACTCGAGGTTGGAGTCTGGATATAGAAAGAATTGTAATGCTAACGGGATCGAGGTTTAAATAGGGAGTCATTGGTGGGAAGGTAAACAATATTTTTTAGACTTATTACTTAAAAGGAAAACACTTATGTAATGACCTTATGGGAGAAGTAAACAACTAATTATGATTTTAAAAAACAATAACAATGAATTAAGGAAGTTGATAATATTATAAGGCGTTTACTAGATATATGTATAAACAAATTAATAGTTAAATAAATTATTAGAAAGGTACAAAACAAGGGATACAATATCATAGTAGACTTACTTAATAATTATCACTAATAAATTGTAATGTATGTATTACAAACATGTTTATGTATATGGTATTAGGGTCATAACATAACAAGTGGTCATTAATTATTTGTTATTTTGTTAATTGTCGTAATTTTTTCAACACTAACTTACTAATTTTTAGAGAGAAAATGTAGTCGATAATATAAACTATTTGCAAGCGGAGTCACTGTCACATCTAGTTTACAATATAACTTAATAGTACTTATACTTTATTTCTAAGATTACGTGTACAGTTTAATTACTGAATTTACTGTAATTACTGAAAATCTCGTTGCGAGTTTGATAATGCTAAGAGTATCGTGGACTGAATTTCTCATCAATCTCTTAATCTCTTACTCTAAGAACTCGGTATTATAGGTCTGTTCAAATTGGCACAAATCATTTTTAAAATTCTTCGGACAAGTTTCGCGGCGAAGTAATGTTTTGGGGTTTACAAGACGTGGCTTAAAAATGTATTCATACGATGGACCGATCAGATTAATTCTCGTTTCAACGGTCCGTTCCATGAATTAACTTGATTAGCAGTTGACCAAAACGGATGGCGAAATATTATGAGGCGAATATTAAAAATCGGAAGTCCCTAACTGACCCGGAGAGTGCCTGAAAAGAGAGACTGCGAAACTGATTTTTTTTAATAATAAATCATCAAAAAACATCACTGATGTCAACTACGATGTGAAATCAAATCCTTCATTACGCTAACGAGGAATATTAAGAATAATACTTCATTAAAACGACGAAAACGTATTATTATTTGAATCGAGATAAATTAATTTTATTTACTGAAATGAAAATACCCTGCTCTGGCTTTGACCAATTTGTTAAATTAACAAGTTCATTCCGAGTCCTTAGGTAAATCAAGTAATGAGTTTACGGAGCTTTTGTATCTCATTTTGGATATTTCATGAATCATAGAGGAAAGTGATACAACTCTAATTTTGTATAAAAAATACTTTCATAAAGTAAGTAATGGTAAGCCTTTTATACTCAAGTGGGATACAAATACATATATGGTGAAAAATTCTCCAAACGTTTCAGCGCGTCGCATCAGCAAGCGTTTATCTAAGCTTACCTAGAGGAAAAGCCTCTTGGTAGATGTAAGCTGACATGATGATGGTTACTGTCAAGAAATACTTTATTTACAGTAATAGAAAAAAAACAAAAAGGTGGTTTCCTGATACTATGAACTCTTATTGTAATTGAACAACAGAACTGTATTAAAAAAAGTACAAATCATTTATGGGTAATATATCAGTGTGGATCCACCATTTAGCGGAATAGTAAGGCAACTGACTCCGAATGAATAATGAACACTGCACACTTGTGAAAAACCACTTATAGTGACAACGTTAAAGCGCTACAAGATTAGCAAACTATGTACAGCGGTATCTAGAGGCTTTCGCCTACCACGACATCTATCAAGATGCAGGCCCGGCATGATGATGGCGATTGTCAATAGATTCTCCTATGTCGGCCATAGTCATCGTTCTTAGACTGTATGTTATTTAACATTTTAATATCGAGGTTCGTAATTTTAATGAGCTCAAATAAAAAAGTAGGAAAATTATGTACATTTCAAATTTAAATACGATACTTTTATGGAATGGGCGAAGTTAATTGTATCTCTTGGAGCAATCCGCGTGTTTTACCTTCTCTGTCATGGTTAGTGGTCTGAGGAGTTGTTTAATTTAATTTCTCCTCTCCTTTTTACAATAGGACCACACGTGTTGGGTCTCGGAAACAGTTATACGGTATCTCTCATCACGGCACGAACCAAAAAGTTTGCATCAGCTTATCTCTGTCGTACCATAAAACTGTGGAATAGTCTCTCGGCCGCCGTGTTCCCTCGTTTCTACAACTTTAGGTCGTTCAATTGCAATGTGATCGACTGATGATCTATCGACGGTCATCGCTGTTTTTGGATTTTTCTGTGGTTACCGTCAGGTACAGTACCGTCATTTTGCAGAACTAGTATTAAAAAAAATAGGAAAGTACGGGAACGAACTAGAATTACCGACATTGCTACGATTGTAGTTTAAGGGAAATGGAAGCTGATGTGCCACATATGCTACAATGCCGCTAATATGCACGATCTGTCTGTTTGGGCAGGAAGAAACTGAACTGCCTTAGACGGATTTCAGTAGCATGCATTATAGGAGTCTGAAAAACAAGAAGAATTGTATGTAAATTAGTGATAACCACAACAAAAGAGAGTAAGTAGTATTAGGCACAAACTATAAAGCGACCACACAATCCAATTTAAGGTAAATAAAAACAATTTGAAGAATTAAGACTTATGTCACTTTTCTCTTAATAAAAGATTCGCTTCGCTTTCATTTGTCAACTTTTATTTTAGTTTACGTACGCATTTTTAAATTATGAATACCTTATCATCACTGTCTGGGTTTTGAAAATACGATATTAATATGTAGAGAACCTAGATAATATAGCATATTAGGTTTACTTCTATATTAATTACAAGATACAATCTCTTGATTACGATAATTATATACTGTACTATTTGTGCATATAGTAAATAAATAATTTGTATTTATATATTAGTAGTCAAGCGTCTTTGGTCGGTATCCATCCATCAATACATTCAACCGAAAGACGTCCACTGCTGGACATAGGTCTCCCCCAAAGATCTTCACGATGAACGGTCTTGCGCCAACCGCATCCAGCGGACTCCCGTGACCTTCACCAGGTCGTCGGTCCACCTTGTGAGGGGTCTAACCCGCCGGCTACCCGCGCTACGTCTACCAGTACGTGGCAGCCATTCGAGAACCCGTTGACCCCATCGTGCGTCGGTTCTACGAGCAATGTGGCCAGCCTATTGCCACTTAAGTTTGGTAATTCTCCGGGCAATGTCGGTTACTTTGGTTCTTCTGCGGATCTCCTCATTTCTGATTCGATCACGCAGAGAAACTCTGAGCATAACCATCTCCATTGCCCTTTGGGTAACTTTGGTTGGTATTACTTTACAATTTATATATTTCAAATATTGAATTGTTTTTGTTATTTTTTTAATGAATCAATTGACTTTATCCTCATGGCTTGATCCATATACAATGTAAACTCTATATAGCGACACTTAAGAGACTGCTCATTTTATGACATCAATAGAGTGTTTTTAGTTTTTATGGGTTAGTAATTTTTTTACTTCACCATTTCACCTCCATAATTTGACCAGATTATATATCTGCGGCTTAAAAACAGAACTAAGTAAATCGGTTCATTGGTTCTTGAGTTGTAAGCCTAATGGACAGTTACCTAATATTCGTAAATATGTCACCAAGCACCATGCTAAGGTATTGATATGTATTGATAACATTAATTGAGAGCCAGTAATTCTTTTTCAATTAGAGTGGTTAACATTCTGGAGCGCACAATCATTTAACATGAAGTGAGATAACAGGAGGCCAATTTATGTATAGATTTTGGTCAAAGCGTTAACCCAGCTAACAGTATGAAACATATAAAAAAACTACTTCATTTTGAAGTTGAAATATGTCCGTAAATATGTAATCAGTTATAAATTTGTCGGTTGGAGTTAATCCAGGGTGTTTTGGCTGCGAAATTAATTTGTTCCAACCGAATGAGCCAATTTTCCGTAGTGACTTCGTATAGATTGATTATAATATGTATCATTAACTAATCAAATATGTTTCAATATGTCTTTTATTATTTTATTGCACATTTCGTGCTAATTTTTTAGTTTTTTTTTTGCACGACAGGTATAACGTGTGACCACAATCTCACCTTATTTTATGCGGTTATGTGGCCTATAAAATTTTAAGTATGTGGGAATTAGGTAGTTTGGTTGATGCTACCGAAAATATACGAGCATAACTGAACGCTGATAATACAATAATATAACGTCAAGCCTTAAAAACAAAAATATTTTAGTGTTAAACGCAAGATCACACAATAAGGTACATTTTACAAAATAGTTTTGTGTGTAATAATGTATAATTTCTATTATAAAAAAAGGCAAAAATATGCCAGTTTCAAATCAAAAATATGCCTATATCAAAAGCCTTCTTGTCCTACGTAATCATTGGCATAATTTTGAAGAAAAATAAAACTGAAATTAATGAGTAATTAATATTGTTTACGTAATCACTCATTCATTTCAACACGTCTCCCGTGTCATCTAAAGTATTGAAAGCATAGACCCCCCGCCCCATATTGATGCGTAGGTAACACTTCAATGCATCCTTATTAGTGTGTTTAGATGTTTGGGAGTAGATTCTCAACTTAATGCTTAAAATCACGAAGGTATTCGCTAAACCTCCTGTCGAGTATTCTAGCAAGTGCTATCGTAGTTTCTCTAGAAGATTCTAACACAAACGCTACCGCTGATAGGGGTTATACGAAAATAAGAGATAATGAATTCATAACAAACGAGTAATAGTAATAAAGCCTATGTGGCACGTGAGGCGCGTGTGGAAACGTTATGAAGAAAGTTTATTGTTCGCGATTTTCTCACCGGCGGTGGCGCAGTCGTAACAAACGCGCACACCGGACCGCGTACATGGTACGAGCATTCTGTACGTCATTATCGAAACACAAAATATTTGCTATTGTATTTTATTTACATGGTAATTTAAAGAAGACAAAATCTATTCCATATATTTTAATGTATTCTATTTTTTTACAACTGTCAATCACTTTTCAAATATTATACATCGAAAAGATAATGTGCTAGACTGAAGTGGCCAGTTCGAAATACCGGAATGTAAAAACATCCATATTATAAAACCAACAATTTTCGTATGTCTGTTACTTCCATGAAAAGGAATATATATTTTATTCACGCTTTGACAAATACGGAAGCATGACGTCCGTACTGACTGTGTCCACAAGGCGACTGACAACTTCGTTCATTTCGGTCGTCCGCCGTACCATATGGGCGGTCCGGTCCGTGCGTCTGTTAGGAATTTAATTATTTGTAATAACCCCCCCGGAAAGATGGCGGACAGGCGCGGCGTGCGCGCGTTTTATATTACATGAAGTTTTATTGGCGATTTACTTTGATTACATTAAAGTATGAGGTATTTTTAATTAAGACCCAGTGCATACCTTAGTTAAGTATTTCCGTACGGTTAATTTACGGCGTTGCATCATTAGTATTAAATTGTGTTTTTACAAACTTTTTTGTTGTAATTTTGTTACTACTTTGGCCAAAAATCACCTAATCTTAAGTGATGATGTGATCCAGGATGGCAAATATACTAAGCTGTTTTTCTTTCACCGAAAGCTCATGCTCATTATAAAATTAGATTGGTAGTTTCGAACCTACATTCATTAACGTGGAATCCGATCACAATACCGACAAAACCATCATCGCTTCAGAAGTAAACATATACTGTGACAATACCTCTGTAGTATCCTCAAAAAATAAGCCAATGTAAACCTTTTTAAAATCCAGTTGGATAGGTTTCCCACGTAGCGCTAAGGGATAGAAAAAGAGATTAATGTTAAGAATCGACACCTTTTAAATAAATACTTTTTTGTACAAATATGAATGAATTCATATTAAGTTCTTCAGTAGTAATTTTTAAATATAAATTCTTAACCATATTAAGTTATTATTCCTTCGGCAAATATTACAAATTATTATGAATATTTATCTTACGTAGTAAAGCAATTCTAGTCAACGTTTTTATGAAGTTATGACATTTTCTATTGCTTGGTCATTTTCGTCCACATCGTTACTTAATTATCAGCTGTAATTAAGTGTAGACTATTTAATATATATTATTTTAAAATACCTTATTACAAAAGTAGATTTGAAGATTTGGAAAATAAGTTTAGACATAAAAACAAATGGGATCAGTAGTAAAGTATTAAGTACGGAAAAAAAATAAGTATTCTCCCAAACTTGAAATTTAATAACTTACAAAGTGTAGAAAAAAGGAACTTTCATGAATGCAAAAAGCTCGTTCAGTAAAATTGTTCAGAACGCAAAAGTTCTAACTAGTTGGTTCAACTACATACAGAATCCCGATGGACAAATCTCATCACAATGAAACCAACTTTATTGATACGTGAAGCCACACTTAGAGAAAGTTTCTTGCACATAAATAAATCTATAAATAGATATTATAAAACGTAATGTTATGTCATTCAAAATAAGTTTCCAAATCCATAGTTTTTCCTTGTTACAAATTTATGGATTGCTTATAATATATAATATTCTAGATATGAAAAATATTATATTTAAATTAATTTAGCCTTAGAAATGTTATTTTTTTTAATAACACGTTTTGCTTTGGTACTAGGTATGAGCACGTTACAAGAAGTTTGAAATGGGGCGCCAGTAACAGCGAAGTTAAGAAGCAGGCGTTTGTATTGATATGGACTTGTGATTAGCAGGGAGAGAGAGAATGTTCTAAGAAAGGTATCGGATATTGATGTGAACTGTTCTAAGGGAAGGGGAAGACCAAAGAAAATAATAATGAATTGTGTGAAAAATAATATGCTGAAAGTCAATGGTACTAGTCAGTTCGATAAAAACTCACCAAGTACCCAAATTTAAACTTCAATATCTGCGTATAATTTAATAGGCATTAGTAAGACTTAAATAACTGAAAGTAGAGAAGTTTGTTGTCGTCGTTAAGTAACAGTGTATGGGCAATTTCGCCCGGACCGTGTCCTATTGTTGAGCCACGCTTCAGTTCACTCGAGTATTTATAGGGCGGGATTACTGCTCTTGAATTATGTCTTGCAGATTCTTGCAAAGTAAGTAAAGATTTATTTGGCTTTCGTTTTACCAATGTTTTATGTTGACTTTTTGCCTGTGAGTTTTATGAGCTAGCCATAAATTTATTCGTTTAGGGATTTGTTCTGTAAATACAGTACTGTTTTTCAATTATTATCAGGTTTTATGTTTTCAAGAAACCATTTTTTCTTGTCTTTGTGGTGCTCTGCAAAATTACTGCGTTTCAGCTGATGTTAAATAAAGTATATATTGACAGTCACCGTCATCCCGTCTTACAACTACCATGACTAAAGCTTCTAGGTAGGTCTGGGGATATGTACTTTCTGATTTCGGAGTGCGACACGCCTAAAACGTGTCACAGTGGTGGGGTTTTCACCGCATACATGGTGGTCTTAACACAATCAGGCATCTACCATACGGTAGATGATAAATACTGACTCTCATTGCTGCAACTGGAATACATAGCTTTCCAACTTAAAGGTTTTATATGGTTAGGTTAGGTTAGGTTTAGATATTTTTGAACTTCCCTGCTTACTATTGCAAGTAAAGCTATTTCTATACCTATTACCTATCCCTCCATAATTATGTAAGCATCGTCATAATTTTGTAAAAAAAAAAAGAACAATAATAGTTAATAATTGCTTACGTAATAACTGTTTTAATCTCCTCCCCACCCTCCAGTCCCCCATATCTTTCTAAAACATTTTATATTATCAATATGCCAAAAGAGATATATGTAATATGCTGTTTTGGTTACGGAAAAATAAGTCAATAGTGTAAATGGACATCTTTGGAAGTAAATTTATTTTGTAATAATAGGTCGTGTATTTAGTAATAAGGTATATTTCCCCCCTCAAATTCGAACGTAGGGCTCGGTTTCTCTGACGCAATAGAAATATGTACGGTTGGTAAAAGAAATTTGTTCAGACAAACGGTGTAACACGCATCACTGTTGTTTAGCAGTTGACAGGTGGATTTACGTAAATATTCGCGGTTATATTTTGTATTATCTAAGTCTTGTAGAATATATCTTTGAATGTTACACGTGGAGGGTAACATCGTTTAAAAAAACTGTTACCCTTTCTTTGTCGAGCTATTTCTTTAATACCGTCTTCGTCGTCATATTTCTCTTGTCTCAAAATAAGCAGGGTAGACACAACATTTTTTATTTCATACACATACCATTATTTAAATAATCTATCCACACCTTCTTCGAGTTGCACTTAACATTTATGCCCTTTACCTTAATACTGATTACTCTTCCAGTTAAGTACGCGCTTTTCATATCTCTTTATGATATTTCCATATCGTGCAAATCTGTTATTTCTTAGCGTTTCTGTAACGACAGACCACTAACCAGACCGTGGAACAAGTGAATGATACTTTCATGCTCTTTCTGATTTATTAATCTCTAGTTTTGTCCATTTTAATCATGTCACACATCCACCTTAACATTCGCATATTTGCCTCATACACTCTTTTTTCATACTTCTCTCTTTACGTTTCTAACCTTGAGATTTTTACACCACAAAGGATTTTACAATCATTTTTTTTAAATTATTTCTTTTCATTTTTCGAAGGTTTTCTTTATTTATTTTATACAAAAATATATCTTTTAATGTAAATATATTACATTTTTCATTTAGGTATAATAAAACGTAGATTATGTCAAACAAATAGAAATACTTCTAAATTATAAGCTAAAAATTTTATATGTTTGAATTTTTTTTAAATAATAAAATAGAATTATGAATAGCGACATAAAACTGATGAAAAAAATCAACTTAATTGTTTCCCAACTTTCCAACAATACTCGTTTCAACGTAAATTAAAACTCCGCTATTGTTGAAATCATTACAATGAAATCTATGTATTCATAACTTTGTAAAGAATGTTTTTGGTTAGAAAAAATGAAATAATTGTCCTTAAAAATACAATAATTATTTCCAACCTAAATTCTCAATTAATATACCAAAAAACTTGGAAGACTATCAATATGTTATTGTTTACATATATATTACAATTATTATAAATGATGTAGGAAGCACTTCGCTACTTTCTTCCTTAAAAAGGGATACGTCCTATTGTATGTAAATAACGATTTATATCTATTTCCCAATTCTATCAAACTTTTAGGGTACGATCGGTGTGTTGGCGACATTACCTATACGTAGAGACGGGGCAAGAATGTATGGTAAAATTGCCCAGGCATCCGACGCTTTGCATCTATCTTGTTTATTTGGTAGACAGGTGGATTTGTCAGAAAAATATAAACGTGAACTCGTTGTAGCGTTTTCGAATTATTCACGAGTCGCTTTGTGTAATATGAATATTACATAGGTTTTTAAGTAACATTCTTATATAGCCAGGTAAACGTTTGTTAAAAATTTATACAAGATAACGTTAGTATTTTAAAGAGATATGCCTCTGGTACTAAATTAAATATTAATACGATCGTGGAACGTACGAGTATATACTTGAAAAAAAATGTGAAATAATACTTGGAAACACTTTTACATACGGTTTCTAGAATTTCATTAGAATAAAATTACAAGGAATGACGGAATTTTCCTAGAACGTTCCTGGGGATATTGTGACACAACAACCGAACATAACTGTACTACCACGAAAATCATATAATATACGGTAAAATAAAGGAAGCAATCAAGGATGAGAGCTGTCAAATAAAATAACCTAAAAAATTCAGCGCAAATCAATTGAATGTTTTTAATGAGCCGTTATTTATATTAATCATGTCGTAATCGAAATATTTATCTATTTATTTATAAATACGACAAAATCGTAATTTCAGATGACTCTTTTCTTGTTAATATTGTTGATTTCATTCTATCGACACTTGTGGTGTAATCGAGAGGAGGGAATTAAAAGTTATTGTTAACCTGTCATACGCAATGTACCTTCAGAAGTTGATTTTGCTTATTTTGACTAGGTACCTTCGCGAAATCGGTGCGTCAAGAATTTAAGGTTTGTGAAATCTTAGTAAATGTGGATTTTTCTATTTGATATTTACCTTTGATTAACAATGACTTATTACACACTTATTTTATTATTGACTCATCATTTGTAAAGACTAACATAATTTAGTCAACTTTAAATTAATTATGGTCGCACACAATGGACCTAATAAAAAAGCTTACAATTGCTCAAAGGGCAATGAAGAGGGCTATGCTTGAGTTTGACAGCGTGATGAAATCAGGAATGAGGAGATCCGCAGAAGAACCAAAGTTTAGCATAATTAATTTATTGATTCTACCGAAACACGTCCACTGTCGGACATAGGTCTCCATCAAAAAGGACGAATTGCCATAATCTTTATTGAGATCTCTATGCATTCTATATAAAATTTACCCTGGGGAGTGTTCACATGAATCGTTCGAATTAATACCTGCTGCTGGATCCCACCACCATACAACGCGCCATAAACTTAAATTCCACCCCTCACCATCTGGATGAATGGCGATCCACGACGGTGCGTTTCGCGCGGAATTTTATTCCTCGCAACTATCTTGTGGAACAAACTTGCTTCGGTGGTATTTCCGGACCGATACGACTTGGGAACCTTTAAGAAGAGAGCCTACTTATACCTTAAAGGCCGGCAACGCACCTGCGATTCATCTGTTGTTGTGGGTGTCCATGGTCGGCGGTGATCACTTACTCTTGCAAAAAAAAAAAAAAACTAGCTGGGGGCGCCTGTTCTCGCGTTTCGTATATTCTTCACGGTTTTATTTTTTTTATACGGAACCCTATTTTTATTAGTACTAAGATAAATTAAAAATATTTCTTATACATACAAGCACTTTGCATTGAATAGGATTTTATTAAATTTTTTAGGAGTTTTAATTTTTTTACGCGGTAACCTAATTATTTTCGAAAGTTAATCTTCAGCTATCTACCAAAAAAGTCCCGTCAAAATCCGTCCAGCCTTTCCGAAGATTACCCGGAACAAACAGATAGACAAAAATTTTAAAAATTGTATTTTTGGTATAGGTATCGTATATAAATTCATATCTATTTAGTAAAAAAAAAACAATTTTAACCTACAAACAGATACTGCAATTTTATTTATTAGTATAGATTATTATAATCTGTACTATACGTATACGTAATCACATTCATAACACTTTGTCCCCCATGTCATCAAAAATAAACAAATCATGAACCATCCGATTAATTAGAATGAAATAATATTATGTTCCGCGCCATATTTATACCTATTGATATTATAGTTGAAATTCAGTTCACTACTTCCAAAAAGTGACTCTTAACTCTTAACCCCTTGAGCACTTACCTGGCGTTAACGCCAGCTTTCCATTGTTTTCCTATTGTCTTTCTATTGTCTTACTTTTATGGGTACTCGACACATTAATACAACGCCTAAAATGCCTAGATAATTGTGTGAAAATTGAATGTCAGAATATTGTTCTCTTATTGACTATGTGTTACAAATATATTATTTATATATTATACATAAATTTTATATTATGTTGTTTTGTTCCGTTTCAATCAATGCATACATTTTTTGTCCTCGAATAAGACTAAAACGCATTTATTTACAAACTCTTCTTTCATACTAAAGTCGCCGCGTGTCATTCAAATTACTATAACTTTTGATAGAGTGGACCGATTTTAATAAAATAAAGTTTTGATGCTACCCCTGAATAAGCTTTATAATTATTTTTTAAAATATACTTAGTACTTTTCAATTGATTCCTGCACAACCAAACAGACAGACAGACAGATGTTTCTAGAAATGATAGAAATGTGTTTAAAATCGGAAATGTACAGACACGTAAAATTTACAATGTTATTATTAGTATCTAGATCTTTCCTTTTCAGAAAACTTAGATCGACTGTACGAATAAACACACCGTCTATGAAAGTGGATAAAATAGATGTGTTTTCGAAAATTGTACCACTCATAGAAATAAAAATATAAATATCAAAAGTATTATTGTGAAACGAGCTTACGCATATACAAGTCTTATATACAGGTGCATTGCAATTATGCATCAAAGTGCAGTCGGAAGCACTCTCTATTCATCTGGGGATTGAATCCGCAACTCTTGAGATGCAAATACATCGCGACGACAAATCGAAGTGGCGTCTGAATTCACCCATTCTTGATGTGCAAAAACTCCTCGATTGCTACAATGAAATGGTATTAAATTACTTTAGTTTCTGTGTGATTTTCTAATTACAGGAATGTTATTAAAGGCGATGATTAAATGGATGTTACCGTATTGAATTCATAAAAACCAAACAAACTTAGAAGAATTTCGTATTAGCTTACGAGGTGACAGATGTCATAAGCTAAACCGGAAATCTCTAGCAGTTTTTTTTACACAGTGTAGGCTCAGTGCTTTGACCACAATATCACCTGATGTTAAGTGTCGATGTGGTCCAGGATGGTAAACACACTAAGCCCAGAGGTACTGGTTCTCAAGTGATGCTGGTAGTTGGCGACAGGTTTTCAAACTTGAGGATGGCAGCTACCCAGGCGGGTACTATTACAAACTACCCTACCACCAGGCAAAAAGCAAGCAAAGGGTAAAAAAAGGAATTGATTATAAAATAATCATGTATTTCTAGAGGTAGGTATGGCTTGTTTGCATTTGACGTAAAGCGGAAAAAATTGAAGAGGTTCTTATTCGGTCTAATTTTAGTCTCACTAGACATAAATGTGAAGATAATTTGTTTTTATAAATTTGTTCATTAGTCAAGTTACAGACGTGTGAAATTTTGTCATAATTAAAATGCGTCTTTTTTTGGAAGCAGTTTTTCACACTAGGAAAAAAAATCGAATTAAAACTTTTACATAGAAAATATATTGTTATATTTTAAATAACCGAAAATAAACATTTATCATTTATATTTCGTAAATATAAAACACATACAACAATAATTAAAATCGATAAATTAAGGCAATGTTTTAAAAGTTATTTCGGATTGATTTAAAAGGTAGTTTAATAGATTTAAGTACATTTTAAAACTCCGAATCATTTCCGTTATCGAGGTTAGCTGCTATCCGTAATAGTATTATATATTTTTATTCCCAAGCTAGCCAATCATACGTTATTAACTTAAAGTTGTTTTATCAGATGCATAAATAAAGACAGTTGTTCTAAAAAGACTTTAATATTTTACTTGACATATTAAAAAAAAAATATAACTTCTAATTTTCAAAATACTACGTTCTATGTAAAAGTAAGAAAAGAAGCAGTTAGTGAAAAAATATATGTAATATATCGTGTAATAAAACAACCAGTTCAATTATCAGAAGCTTTTAATTTATATTAAACGAAATTGATAGCTATTAAATAACGTTCCCAAAGTCCCACAACGATCCTAACATGTTTGTTTCATTTATTGTCAAGTTTCAAAAGTTACAACGAAACTCTACAGCCTTATTAAAACTCGTTCTCATTAGTGCTATAGTTCAGAATGTCGCTTGCTAGCTGCTCTTTAGTATGTACAAAGGTAAGACGAAACAAAGCTTGCACACGGCAGTTCATACTTCGATGGTTTCCTATTGTCCCACAACATGAGGTATCTCTGTGCAAGTCATTTTCCTGTACCATTTTCATTCCACTTTATACCTAATCCTAGATTCTTGAAATATATGTAGATAGAAAAATATATGTAGGTAAAGAGAAACAATATACTATATAAGACTAGCGATCTGCCCCGGCTTCGCATGGGTATACAGAAATATCTAACATAAAATAAATTATAATGAAGCTTTCGTCTTTGCGGTGTGGTGCCGGCTTAGAGTAGTACCACCCCATATCATCACGTGGGTGTCGTAAAAGGCGGCTAAGGGATATAAACTAGGGGATGGGCAGCAGCATCATCTCTCTGAGAACCAAAAACACCTTACTGCAATCGCCAATCTGCCTACCAAGCATGGCGTTTATGCCAATTCCCATCTCTATTGGGGGAGACCTATGTCCAACAGTGAACGTCGTCTTATGGTTGAATAGATAGATAGTTAGAAGCTTTCTAATGGCGTAAGAATTTTTAAAATTAGTTCATTGGTTTCAGAGTTTATCGATTACAAACAAACAAATATTTCCTCATTATAACATAGTATCGAAGTATAGATTTATTAAGCAAACACGATTAAAAATTTACAAAGTCATTTCAAAGCTCCATTAGTATTAATGCAAATGTAAATCAAACTAAAGTCGTACATAAAAGAATTCCTCTAACAAATTTAGCTAATACAGTTTTTGGGTTATTATGTTCGTATTAATGCACCTTCTAAAGTAAGATTTCATTAAATTATTAATAAGTCCTTCTAAAATTCAATATTTATCACCATAGTTTTTGCTAGTTAATCGACGTCATCAGCTTAGGTTCTAAACTCGACATGAATTTCAAATCCATAAAAAAGTTGTAGCATAATACATTGTGAAATCCAAAAAGAGTAGTTGTAATTTATTAGATCAAAAATTACTTATTATGTTATACGTACCTTAAATATACAAACATAATCTCGAGTAAAATACTTGCAAAATTATCCTATTAGTGAAAAAATCGTGTTCGTGTCGTGTGCTCAGTCTTAATTAATAATGACATAACTTAAAAGGAAAAATAATTAAGAATATCTCGTTAATCTCTTCGACATTAAGTTTAACAAAATTTGATTAATAATTCTCCCGTTTCGGTAACTGTGAATTAGACGTAATTAATTTTACGTAATTTTTTTTAATAGATCGTGTTTATGAATGAAGGTATTATTCTCGATCATTTTTTCTCGTGTACTGCTTAGAGAAAATGTCTAAGGTTTATTTTTATTGTAATACCAATTATGATTACTTCTATGTTACATTAATAAAATATTATAATTTATTTATCTAATGTATATGCAACGCCTGGAACAAAAATGGCGGCTATCTTGTTGGAATTTTTCAAGAGTTTTGTGGTATCCCAAAATTCAAAATTCGTTTTATTAATTTCAATTCACTTCACTTGTGTACTATAATCAAACCAAATAAGTAACGTAAAATACAACGAAAATTTATTTTACGTAAAAGATTGAGATCCAGACAAAAATCCTGGGTTAGTCTTTTGTAATCAACTATGCTGTTCATATTATGTGAATTGGTCACTGCAGCTTTTACATTTTTAATCATTTAAGAAAGGACAGCAAATCAAAACAAAGGTCAATCGATTATGTGTTGACATTTCCATTCTTCGTTGCTGTTTATCTCATGTTTATTTCGCTACACCCTTCAAACAAGAACACATTGTCAGCGCGACAGATGCTATGTAAAACTGAAGTAGGTAAGATGGTGTGCTCCTAGATAAATTGGTGGTAGTGGTAAGTAGGTATGCTAAAATACCTTTTCCAAAGTGAGACTTCAATGCGTGCAATGAGAGTAAAATTTGAAGGTTGCGTTACGCGATGATCGTCACAATATGTGATTAAATTAAAGATTGCCGAATATATTTCACTTCTGACACGTGCATAATTTGACACACGTTTTTTTTATTTAGTAACTAATGTTGTTGTTAAAAGAAATAGGAGGGAAAAGAGATTAGTGAAAAGGATGTCGACATTTGCAAACTTAAAATAACCGCAAACTTGAGAAAGGAAATTTTTATTCAACACAAACGTTACAGTAAAATTAATAAGAAAATGCTTTATATAATTCTTATATAATTATATTTATATATTCTCTTTATGAAAATAATATATGTTAAACTCTAATTGTATTTCTTTTGCTTGAATTATTTATTAGTTGAACAATAAATATAGTAGAAAAATTGGAAAAAGACATTATTCTTTAAAAAAAAAAAATATAGGATATTTTTATTTTATATCACTAAAGGTAATCCTATAATAATAGTTAAAATGTCGATTACCTATAAAAATGAGACAATAGGAAAACAATGGAAAGCTGGCGTAAACGCTAGGTTAGTGCTCAAGGGGTTATTAAACAAAATAAAAATAAAGGAAATAGATTTATAAACGAGAAAGAAAAGTTATTTTTACCAATCTGATTAAAAAATATAGAAACCTCCGACATTTCTATAATTAAGCATAGAGAATAGGACCCGAATTATTTTAATTAAACAAAAGTTTTTATTGCCGAAACAGACGGGCTGGCCACGTAAGAAAAATATTAATGTCAAATGACTCTACAGGTGTACTCTTTATTACTGACTTATTGCGATCTTTATCGTGCGCGGTTTTACTAATTACGACAATTTTCATAAATTGCTGGCGTGTATTATAAACATTAAAAAAAATTCGATAGTGCACGCAAATTGATTACCATCATTACCCAATGGTATTTGTAATTGAATTTTTAACTTTAGGACATTAGTTTAAAGACGAAATTTGTACAAATATATTTTTTGTATTTATTCCGAATTAGGCCGATTAGACAAGTAACATTTTTCGAGATCAATTATTACTGAAATGTTTCATTATAAATATCTAAAGCAACAATTTTAAAAGTCACTGATGCCTAATTTTTTTTATTTGTCTCGTGTTATTTGATATAATGAAACTATTATTATTTGTATAAAGGTTTATTTTTTGCTCAGTCTAATACCAGAATTAAGTAGATTAGATATTGCGAGAGACATACTTTGAGTAAAATGATTGAGGTTTCAAGTGATAACTCATTTGCTACAGAATAGCGGATAGTGTTGGTAGGTCTTCTCTAATAGAATAAATAAACACGTAAACAAACCATGACTTTGAGTGAGGGTAAAATAAGCAAATAATTATCTTTTATTATTTATTTATTCATTCATATTTACCTACTTTGACGTGGCTTATTATTAATCAATTAGATTTATTCTAAACACCTCTTATATATGAAGTAATGATAGTTCAGCGAAAGTGTAATAGAATTCTGCGTCAATGGACGTGGCTTAGAATCTATCATTCATAATAAGCCTGAGTTATCGGTGAAGGATAATATCATTATCTACAAGTTGAGTATGTTTACTATTCAGAACCACATTATATATCGACCTCAATTGAGATTCCGGTCGACGTGCTGTCAATCATAATAAAAAATAAATAATCAATAAACACGATGATTTCTCAATAAAATAATAAGTAACTCCCCAATCAAAATATTTTGATTGTAAAATGCAAAAATAATTTCATTATAAATGGACAAAAATATTCTCTTTAAAAATGTAAACAATAAAATCGTTAATAAGACATCGTTAATAAAAAGGTCATCGGATATTTTCCTGTAAAGATGGAAATATAATAAGGAAAATTCCATACACCTCTACCTATAAATTCGTCGAGTTCTTTTATAAGCTGCTCTCTTTATTGGTTATAAATTCGTTAAACCTGATCGAAGTATCTGTCGAGTGAGATTATCTTTGATAAACCGCTGCGTGGGATATTTTGTCGACGCTTTCGTAATACGGTACGTTTATGGTTAGGGTTGGAAATGTTATTAAGAATGTTATTAGTGATTCTTTATGCAAGTAGTTTTTGTGAAATTACTAGTTGAGAAAAATGTAAGTCCGTCAGTATCAGTACTAGGATTTCTTAGCGTATTATTTACAAAATTATGTTTTATTTACAACAAAATGTTGAGGTTTAAGAATAACTTTATTTCTCATAAAGAATTACATGATTCACTTACTGAGAAACAAATGTTTAAAACTAGGATTATTATTTAGAGCGCACAAAGGTACATAACTAAATTACAAAAACAAACAAGTAATTACAAAGATGTGGGTAAATACATAATATACATAAATACCTTAAGAATTTCGATCCTTGTCAAACTGAAACAAGGATGCATGAATTATTTTAGCATTTACTAGATGAGGCATTGATGGCATAGTCTCGTATCAAAAACTTTTTTTTCTTTTTTTTGTAAAATTAAAAAGTAAATGTTGCTAAGAAGATCCTAATAAAAAGTAGGTATATAGGTCCAAACTATAACAGTATATTATGAGATTCAAATATTTCAAATTAACATTACTACATTTTGAAAAAAAAAAGAACACGTCGACGGCCGACAGCAGTGAAAACTCGAAATCCTGGAAAGACTGTTCTTTTAATGTTAAAATTTCATAATTTGTTAATTGAAATTAATAACGCAACGTAACATATGGCATTTGTATAGTTTTTACATCTATTGGCGGTCTGAGCAATAGTTATGTAGGTTTTCATTTAGTTTATTCATAATCAAAACATACGACAGGGTACGTAAGGATAAATTTTATTATTTATCTGTGAACGCAACACTTAAACGCCGTTTTATACTTGACATAGTGTAACATCTTGACGTCTAAAGTCATAGCATTGGTAACGCGAATCTATAAGTCTTTCTCCTACCGAGAATCGCCGAACGCCGCTAAATAAGTTTTTAGTTCAAAACTACATGATGGCGGCAACCCTAGTTAACCCTTGTTTTATCTCAAAATACTTTTTAAAATGAGGATACACGTTTATTAAAGCGTGATTTTATCCAACCATAATGTCAGAGTTAATTAAATTTTTATTCATACAAATAAGTTATTTGTTTATTCGTTGACACATTCATAAAATATTATATATACAACATTCACATAAAATTCGACGCATACACAATATTTTTCAGTTATGATTTTCAGTTCATCTGTTTATTCAATAATATACGTAGAGAATAAAAACTTGGGAAAAATAAAGCATTCTTAGTCACCACCTTCCATTAAATTGGTACTGTTGTCTTCGATTTATAAAATAAAGATTAAGCCAGTTCAAAAAATAAACGAATCTTTTACAAATGTACCATACACACATACATGTATGTACATGTATTGATGTATGTACATCAATTCACGCTTCTCTCCCATAAGCGTACGCAGAGATTACATCCTTCCAGCTGCTACAATCCTGACGCACGTCTTTCGCTTCTTCTACTTTCATTCGTTCGCCTCGGATGCCCCTTACTGACTATCCCAGTCACCCTCGACATTTAAATTTATTTCGTCCATCCTCTCTACATGTCCAAACCAATTAAGCATTCCTTTCTTTATCTTTGTCCCTACATCCAGAACGTTCCCTTATCACAGTGTTCCTTACTTTATCACTTTAAATGTAATACTTTTAAAACCAATACAATTAGTATTTTGATAATTATAAAGGTATTTTTAGTTCCACTGAATAACAATAAAAAGCTATATTAGTTTTTTTAACAAACACTTTCCATGAATAGAGAAAGAATAATTGAGTTATGAAAGTGCTGAATAATGAAACCATAAGAACACGAGCTATTCGAAACTTCCTTAAGACGTTAGTCAAATACACACGGAACTACATTTCGGACCTTCACGCTACTATTTTAGTTGGCACGCCATTATGGATTTTAATAAGTTATCTCAAGTTTTATCCATGTCTCAGTTACTATAATAATGAACGCTTTGTAAAACTAAATTATATTGTTGAGGTTTTTTTATAGAACTAACTGCTCCACCGGCGCATCGTATTTTCTATTCAGTACAATGATTATTCACTGCGTAATATTGTTTTAAATAATCTTTGGAAAATAATTGACCCAATTTTTTGGACAAACCGTAAATAATTTTTGGTGTAGAATTTTTGCAAATCCAAACACTTACCTGTTAAACTGTGCATTTGAATAGATTCTGTTCACAATTTCCTGAGTTTTAATTTTTTTACACCGATGCCTATAATAAAATTTACGCCTTTTAGCTTCAGCTATTCTGTTATAAAAGTCAAGTCAAAATCAGTCCAGCCCTTCCGGAGGTAAACCTGAACAAACAGACAGACAGAAAAAATATTACTTACAAAGGTCATCGTCATCGTCTATCCACTACCAACATACTTACATGTAAGCAAAGCCTACTCTATAATTTATCTATGCAAGTAATTAAGTATAAAGAGCTTAAAATCCACAATACGGAAAACAATAAATAGTGATCACAAAGTATCAAGTAATTGCCTTAATAAACTTCAAATAGTCTCAGTAGAAATACAATAAGTAGTAACAACCTCTATGTTAACATTACCTATGTCAAAATTGCAATCAAGAAAACATTACTCATTTAGTTTAACATAATATAATAAATAAATACAACAATAATAATAATAAAATCTGGCTCACGAAATCACCGAAATTTGGAGTTTGTCATCCACGGAAATAGTATCAATAATCATATCTGTCAACGGGGTAGCCCCAGCTGGGCTGGGACTACTAGGAGAACCGACAATAGCAAGGTGTCGCCTTGCTCAACGATGCCAGGATAGTTCGACGGCTTCTGTCCGTGTCGCTCTGAACTCCAGCTGACTTGTCACTTCAGCTGGAGGTGTTCTGCTGCTTAGTGTTTAGACAAGTGGCAAAGATTTAAATTGATATAGCATTTTTTTCATTTATTCATTCAACCGTAAGACGTCTACTGCTTGACATAGGCCTCCCCCAAAGGAGGAGGGGATTGCCATAATCGCCACGCTTGGCAGGCGGGATGGCGATCGCAATAGGTGTTTCTGGTATTCAGAGGATGTTACTGGGGCTATGGGTAGGTACTATTCTTAGCCGGCACCACACGGTATTAATATACTAAAATAATAATAAGAATGTTACGCACACTCCATCAAAGCGTAGCATTTCGATTTATGACAGTTTCAAACTACAACTCGAGTGAAATAAGTCACTGGAGACAAATAATCGTTTTACAGTGTTTTTTTGCACCCACCATAGGTGCCATCCAGTACCATGTAGTTCAAGAGAGTTATGTGAAACTTTTACCCAATAAAATCTCACGGAATTCTTTTCGCACCTGCTGTCAGGCCGCAGGAGTGGTTTCGCATAGGTGCATTCGCAGTCCCAGTTGGTGCCCATGTACTCCACAGAAACAGCTACGTATCTTATCTTCTTCTTATTAACTTATCTAACGGTCCTGGGTTCTAGCCCTTTTGAGCCTGTAGCTATTTAACAACATTCGCATTATTTTATTAATCTTCATATTTAATGCCTAACCTCTTTGGTGGTCATTTGTTAAGTGTTCCAAGGGAGATTTTGGGAACATCCCAGATTTCGTGCTTTGTATCATTATTTTCGATACACTGACCATGTGTAAAACAACCAAATTATATCACGTAAAACGTTACCAAAATTACATAATATAGAGTTATACACTACAAGTTTTAAAAACAAGGACCATAACATGACAGTCCAAAATCGCGCCAAGAACTCTACGCATCTTATCTTAAAAGTTACCCTTAATAAAATTTTATTATAAATAAACCACAAATTTAGATTAAATCCTCTTTCGTTCACTTAGGCCTCTTTCGCTCATAAATTCCAAAGCTTTTTAAATATCTTCAACAGTTTTTAGGATATATTCTGTTATATGGAAGAAATACAATGTAATAAAATCTTAAATACAGATATGTTAGATTATACTAAATATTTAAAGTTCGAATTAGTGAGTTTCGAATATAAATTTACATTTTGATGCAAGAGTCATTATGTAAAATATTCAGTTAAAACTTTTCGGTGAGCTGTCAACGCGCTCACAAAAATCGCGTGTATATTTACAACGATAATACCCACGTTCTGAGTTGCCAGTGTAAAGTAAAAAAAGCAGATTTTATTTTTAGAACGTAGGAATGTAATTCTCATATTATCAGGAGTTTTATTTATTTGTTTTACACTTTTTGCACACATTTGAGTACAAAGGAGAACTTAACCTCTTAGGCATTTTCTACCAGTCAACTTTAGGTCGATGAAAAGACTAATAAGAATATGTTCAAGAAATATAGTAAATGTTAATATCTTTATCATTATAGAAATATATAAATTAATTAATTTATTTATTACCTAATTATTACTTCTTAATTATCTCCGGTTATAATAACCTAAAATCAAAAATAGTTGGGTGTGACGGTACACTCGGCAGATGTGCAATATCAAACGTTATTTACAGTCAAGTTTACCGTCACAGAATACGAGCCGGTGTAACTGTAAATACATGCCAATAGATATTTCACATAAAAAAATGCATACATGCGATAGAAATAAAGAATAGAAGTGTGAGAGATAGAGATAAAGAGAATATAAAAAAAACAAGTATAATATGACGAAACTTGCATAAAACATAAACATTATTAGAAAATACCTTAAAACCGTGCTATGATTTCTTTACAATATTTTCCCTCACAGAAATCTCAGGTTTTTACTAAAGATTTGGATAGGTGATTTCGAATCTACGTCCTTAGACGCGGATTCCGACCACTATCAACTGAGCCATCACCTCTTAAAACCATAACGGGGCTAAAGAAGTATTTTCCCTTCAAAAATACAGACGATCCGAAAAAACCGGACAACGGGCAGCCATGGCAACACATAAGGGTGTTAAATAATGCCCCTTTGTAATCGAGTCGGTGGTGAATGGCATCCAATCCCTCAACGTGGTTTACCCTCCGGTTTCGTTATTAATCGAATCTTTACTCTTCATTGTAACGAGTTTTCCCTTCGATAGAATGGTAAAAAAAAACAGTTAAAAACATTTTTTATTATTATTTTTAAACCTCGTGATATTAGGCATCAAAGGGGTCTATACTTTGCTTATGTTTGATGACATAGGGGTAAGAGGGGTCTAAATGGTGAATACGTAAACAATATTAACTTAATAAGCAAAGAAGGGAAATATGTTTCAAAATGCCTAAAATTTTGCATACGTAATTCCTGTACAGGCCCTTAATAATGTCGAACTTATTCTTGGTAAATGGCAATATCTAAGTTACATCCACAATTTTGCCAGTACCTTGTTGGTTAGATATTTTTCCTATTCTTATTATTCCATATTCCGTCCTTTTATTTCCATCATACTAGTTTGTGTATAATAAATAATACTAAACGATATAATATAAGATGTTAAAGATAAAAAATAGCACATAATAGACTAAGAACCCGCCAAATACTACAAACCTTTGCTAGTAAGACGTAAAGCAATTGTCAGATAGGCAAATTATTTTACACAAATTAACTATATTTATATTTTACATAATATATAGTTAGGTCTAGAATTCTGTTTTACGTTATGAAATAATTTATTGTACAGGAATGCATGTTACTAACCATTAATCACATGACACGGTTCATTAATTACTCGTAGATTCTTTTGGATTTTCTTCGCTCGAACTGAACTGACTGGGTTGACCCGCGGTCTACGTCTATATTGAATTAAAGCTCCACCTAGAAAGATCTAATCTAATGTTTGTGTTTACAGCGGTTGTTATTGGGATGTTTACGATGGTTTTCTTTAAGTAATTATTGTATACATCAGCATCTATCGTCTCCAATTTTTTTTTCAACAATTAATGGTTTTTTTCAGGTTGGCCAGACCTAGTGAGTAATCTCAAATAATGCGTTTTTTTGTAAATTTAAATACAGGCCGCTACAATACTATTCCGCAGAATTGCATATGAAGGAATAATACAATCAAAGGTTCGTACCGTTTTTATTGTATTTTTCTTTCACCACACAAGCCCAAACAGCTGAAAAGGGTTTTTAAAAGTTGAATATTTTGTATACGATCTTCCATAGAGGATCCGTATAAGTAATTTATAAGGTGCTTTAATAAAATATTAACATGATAAAGGGATACGATGATAACGGACATTAAAAAGGAGCTGTTACACCATTACGCTTATATCGAGGAATTAATCTAAAGCTTCCGACGGTAGCTTTAGCTTATGAAATATAAAACGTTATCTCTTATGTAGGGAAACGCCAACGTCAATCGCTGAAAGCGGTTTTCGTATTTATACATTTTGCATGAACTCTACATATTTGTTGGTAAATGCTTATGTATTTTTAATAGGCAATGTATTTCTGATTGCTAATTAGTTATTTTAATAATTCGAACACAACTCAACCAATTTTCATGATTCTATTTTAAATCGTTAGTGTATATTACCGAGTTTTAGTAAATTGTTACATTAGAAAAAAATGCCTAACTAACTGTTAACTAGTTAACTGCCTCGGTGGCGCAGTTGTATTACGGTGCGACTGCCGTTCTGAGGTCTCGGGTTCGATCCCAGGGTAGGGTCAAGTGGTATTGGGTTTTTCTACTCAGTATCATCCCGGAGTTTGGAATTTGTGCCCGATATGGCGACAGATTCGCCCCCTGTCACACCTGGGACGGAACTAAACTCGGCGAAAAGTAGGTAGTGTAGTTCGTAAATTTCACCTCTGCCTAACCCATCGGAGATAACAAGCGTGAGATTATGTTATGTTAGAAAAAAAAAATTAATCTCTTGAATATTCAATAGGTTTAGGTAAAGTATTGTTAGGAAAAGCTGTAGTGGTTTTTTTTCTGTCGAATTTAATAATCCTGTAAAGTTGAATAAATAATAAAAATAAAAAATAGTTAACCTGTTTTTAAATTTATTAAGGCTATGAATACAAGTTTTTTAAGGCCCAAATTTGTATTAATTTATAATTGTATTACTAACCTTCAGTGTTGGTATAAAATTTTGTGTTACACTCATGCATAATAACCAAACCATATCACGTAAAATGCTATCAAAATTATACTAACGAATAACTAACGAATATATTAACAGATAATAAGAAGCCTTTTAAAATAAATAAAATGAAATAATTATTTCATAAGCAAAGTATAATGTTGAGAGTTCAAAATACATTACATAAGATATTAGGTGAATGGAGCTTATCCATTAAGTAACCGTGTTATTTATTATACGTGACTATAAATAATTATAATCTAAATGGTATCAATAATCTTCAAATCTAAATATTTACATTAAGAAATATATTTATACTTTTATATAACACAGATAATATCATCACTTTGATCTCACAGATATTAGGGAAAAGAAGTGTAATTAAAAACGAATAATAATTAACATGAAAATAGAACGTTACGTTTCGCTTCGAATGTAAATTTATTTTATGTGAATAATATACGTTAAAAGATGTAAAACATTTTATAACAGATAATATGTCACATTACGAGCAATAAACTTGTTTACGAACGGAGCTCCAGAACGAGATTAACCATGAGAACGTATGCGAAATAATATAAGAAAGAATTGCAAAAAAAAGAACATTGGCTAAATTTACACTGAAATAACAAGCACTAATCTTTAAAAAGTAAACACTTTCTCTTTATTCATGTAATACTCAGAAATAATTCGGAACAAACAGATTCATGTTTGGATTTACGCATAAGTTTTTCTTTATTAAATATATATAATATTTGATAAATATGTATTTTACTATGTACTAACATAAACACATCGTCGCTTTGCCGATGATATAGTAATAATCGCTGAGACCGCAGAAGATTTAAGTGAAGAAAGTCAATGTGATAGACTTAGTAAGTTGTTTAACGGCTCTGGGTTCTAGCCCTTTTGAGCCTGTGGTTATTTTACAATATTCGTATTATTTTAAATTTTAATCTTCAATGCCCAACAAAGTGGTGGTCATTTGTTAAGCATTCCAAGGGTGTTGTTGGGAGGTTTTAGAATTTACGTTCTGTGTCATTATTTTTGATACACTTCGATTGTGCATAAAACTCCATCAAAATCACAAAATATATATCTACATACTACTTAAGGAATTAAAAACAAGGACCACAACATGACAGTCTAAAATCGCGTCAAGAACCCTCTCATTCAAGAGATTATAAAGTGTTGCTAGATTAAAAAGTACAATAAATTTTTCCAAGGGTAATAAATAAAATAAATACCTTATTTAATAACATAAATATACATATGAACACATTATTCTAAAGTTTCGAGTTTTCCCGTAAAAGGACCATATAAATACAATAGTACCATTTTTTAAGCTCTGAATACGTCTGTCTACGGTTTAGCGTGTTACGTTTGGCACATAATCGTACAAACGCTCTTTATATCGAGTGTAAAACTGCTTTACGCCTTTCATTCCGAATGAGAGATGACTGACGAATAATAGACACGCCGGATTTCAACCGTATTATGACCGAAATCATAGCGCAAATGTTTTACGGCATCGCCGTAAAATGTACTATGAAAGTAATACTCAGGCACTCCCCTTATAATTCTCGACTGCGATGATCATACTAAATCATTTTATCACAGAACAGTTAAAGTATTCTGTGAAATTTATGATGGTGTTCCGCATAATTAAAAATCAAAATAAAAAATGCTATATTCAATCCCTGAATAAATGCACGCCAGGCTAATGAAAGTCAAAATACAAGCACCGGTTCAGAAAACAACTCCCAGTGGAAAGGGTCCGCCAAGAAACTCGATCGAAAAAAAAAATGGAGAGTGGTGCCATTTCCAGACATTTACGTAATTACACAGTCTAAAAAAGTAATATAAAAACTATAGTAAGTTAAAATTTACATATTTTGTTTGTAAATATGACGTAGCATAGTTTAGTTATAAAACGCAAACTAATTGATCACGTCGTTCTTTATTTTTTAATTTTATTTAATTTCTCATTTCTTACACTTTTCTAAGAATTTAAAATATTTTTTATTACCTCGACACTTAAACTGAAATGGTGTAAAATGAACTAAAAAATTAATATGGCTTTCCCTGAAATTTTTCTTCCAAGAAATTCAAAGTTGGACAAAACCTGAATCACATTATATTTATAGTACTATGATTGAATATTACAACTATTTTAACTTGATGCCGAATGTGGTCAAAACTTTTGGAGTAAAAACAACGTAGGTGTCAGAGGTTGAATTGCTTGCTATTAGGACCAACAAAATTCTTAATTAATCTTTCTAATTATGGTTGGGTTATTCAAGACAAAACTGTAAGTCATCCACCATTATAACGTTACCCCGTGAGGTAATTATAACCACATTACTCATAGAAGGATTTAAAAAAAATTTCATACGGTATATATGAACATCACTAAAAACGACTTCCAAAAATCATTCTAGAATACATTAATTAACAAGGTACTTAATTTAAATGTTAAATAGAAACACATATATACACCCATACATAAATACGCACACATACTTATATTGTGATCTATGCATATGTAAACACCGTTTTTATTTATTTTTTATAAAGTAATAAATTCATTTTTGGTTTTCTGATTCATGTACGGATTTAGTTTATATGAGCTGTGAATTTTGATATAAATAAATAGTACTAATTACCTAACAAATGTTACTTCGATTTACGTGTATAAGGATCCTTGAAAACCACAAGAGGGTAAACATCGCACGCTAAAGGTAAATACCGGAAGGAGTCGATACACATTTACCCAAAGCCGAGGAATCTGTACTTTACAACTAAGGTATATATAGGTGACAAAGTTATACCGTCTGTGCATAATTGCTACTAGTATTGCAAAAAAGACGTTTTTATATTAGCTCAATGTACAGTTTTCGATACGTCTAAAAATTAGAATGCTCATTTCAAATTCCAAGATAGAAAATTAAATAATAAAAACACCAAGTTCCCGTACTTTATTTAACAAGACTTCGGCGATCTGTTCTTAAAAATACTTTGGTAGGAAGCAATAAATAAAATAAAGATGCTAATTAAAAATAAACAAAAGAAATAATACACCTATTCATACCCTAAAACTGTTATATTTAAAGATGCATGTTGCAGTGGTTGATTGTTTTAGTCATTGATATTCTAACAAATATTACAAATACAAATGTCAGTTTGTTTGTATGTGGTACTTTCACGCCTTAACTACTCAACCAGTTATCATAACATTTTGCATAAACGTTGTCAGGGGTACCGAAAAAAACATAGAGTACCTTTCGTAACTGAATTAATTGACTACGGCTACATTAATATGAGTGAAGCCGCGATCAAAAGAAATTCATGTAATAATTTTCAAGTCAGCTTTATCATAAATTGTCGGAAATACCACATCAGTTTCGTATCGAATCCTTTTACTGAAATTCAATATAACGAACCGGAATAATCGAGTAATGCTTATAGAATCCATACAAATATGTCAAAGAGATTACTTACCTAGCTTTGAACAGTCGACTGGGTTGAATCGGAGCATACATTTTCAGAGTACATCGTCTTTTTGAGGTGAATGAACAGTATTGGACCATTAAGCTCAGCTTGCTGCCCATAAAAATAAAGGGTGTCATGTAAATAATTAATTAGAATGTTTATGAAAGGGTTTTATGTGTTGAAAATATTAGAATAGTAGATACATCTTTACCATAGTCTAAGTTCAATAGGAACGCGTCTGTTGGTATTTGAGTTATAACTCGAGTTCTGTTCGATCGATTTACAAGTTACCTGCATCTCTTTTTAAACATAAACATATTATCTGGTCAATTTAATTATATGTTTTTTTTACATTACAAAATAGATTAAAAAAGTTTTTAGGATTATAGTACATGAAGTCGACATAGGAATAAGGAACACTTGCTCATATTTCTTACAATCGAAGACGCGGGATACAACTAGTTTGATACAAATGGACTATAGGTAGTTGTATCTTTGACTAGAATATAACTTCAACATCTTTATATAAATAAATTCTCTGTGCGTGTGTATGTGACTAAACTCCTCCTAAACGGCTGAACCAATTTTAATGAAATTTGTTGTGTCTATTCCTGAGGATTCGACAATGGTTCAAATTCACAATTTAATCCAATAGATAATGTTTATTTAATATTTTTTTTCTATATGAAACGCGAAGGAATTCGCGGGCACAGATAGTTTTGATATAAAAATGTCAGAAATCAGTACACCACAATCACAATCACAGAAATCACAATCAAACGCTTGCTTGATCAAAAGACTATTTAGTCTCTAGAACGACTATATTTTACTATATAAAACATTCACTGTTGTTAAGTCATCTCATAACGATCAAATTGCCACAACGTGAAAATGTCTATATTAATCTGGTTATTGTTTTATTTTATTTTATAGGACACACAGTGTAACGTTAGTCAATAAGTTTTATTATCAAATATGTACGAAGGCCAATCTGGTCAAATAAAATCATTAGCAAGACCGACATTGTGATTGCGCGAATTCAAACCAGAGTTCTGAATCCTAGTCATAGGTATGGTATTCCCAATTTAAGGTAAACATTGTGTATATCAATACAAGTCCAAAACGTCGATCCACATTTCGTACGAATTGAGGTAAATCGAATTTTTAGTTCTCACAGTAAGTAGGTAGGTGTACCACCTACTTGCGACGAAAAATATCAAACGACAAGATCATTGAAGTCGTAAATAAGGGCATGCATATTACATGAGGGCACGCACGTAGTACGTGCATGATATGGTTTGAAGAGGATAAGAATAAATCGATCTACAAATAATACATAAAATACGAAATGCTTTCACTGAATATCAATTACGTTAAGCATGAATTATTAATTTTGCAAAAACCTCTAAAAATAAATTTCCGTTAATAAACTCATACTTGTTTTTCTAGTACTTATTAGGATTATTCTTCAATTAAGTGTAAGTTCAATACTAAACTTACCTAAATTGATACAACTTCATTAGCATAGTTTTCTTTACCATACTTAAATAAGTTTTACTTCAAAAATACGATCACCTCGCATGAGAGTCTGTTAAGTTAGATCAATCAATAATTACTTAACTAATCTCAAATAATTCATACATTATAACAGCTAGATTTATAAAAAATAACACTAAAGTGATTAATTCTATGTCAGTTTATGATAATAAATTCTTCACAGGAACATTTACGTTATTTTCCTTGTCACGTTGCAGGAATCAAATTTCTTCTCGTATATTGAATACGTCCAATGAATTTATGTACGTGTAAAGAAAGTTGAAGATTTCAATGGATACATGGTGTGTGTTTTTTAAATAACCTGAATTCAATAAATATCATGACTTAGGATACATGCATACGTCTAGGATATAATTTTTTTATTATGTAATAGAAACCTGATTAAAATTCGTGAGATCATTTTAGTTTATCGGTCAAGTAATTACACAGTTAATTATTCATTTACTTTATGTTCATTTTTATTAGATTCTCTGTTATGGCTAACGATATTTCAATATATTTAGAAATTAAAAGTATAATCGAGCAGTCCACTATTACTTAATTTAAGTATTATTGAATTTGTAGTGTGACTCGGAAACGTTCGTTTGTTTGGCATGTGCTTCGTGCGTAATCGCTTATCTCGGTACTTTCAGTTGTCTCCCGACGTCAAGAGATCGCGCGCATGTTCTCTGTACATAGAGTAGTCATTAACTTTCTGTCATTATATCATTTATACTATGTGGTGCCGGCTAAGTATAGTACCATCCCATATTTCGCGTGGGTATCGTAAAAGGCGACTAAGGGATAAACCATGGGATGGGCAGTAGCAACAATCACTCAATGCGATCGCCAACCCACCTGCCAAGCGTGGCGATTATGGCAATTCCCCCTTATTTAGATAAGACTAATGTCCAGCAGTGAACCTCTTTCGGTTGAATCCATAAATCATTATCATTTTGTTAATTGTCGTAATTTCTAAACGTAGGTACTGAAAAATAAATGTATGGCCTATACACATCGATCGAACCTCTATATTTATATGAGTTTTCTAGGCATAAAATAATTCCTTATTGTAATGAATCTGACATATTCTCGACTTTGTAGCTTCTCAGATAAAGTGTAATGAAGCAGAATGTGCAGTTACGTAAGATTTAGCAATATCAAAATATTTGGGTGAAAAATTAGAAAGTTTATTTTTTTACAAAAACATAAAGCTTCAAAGTCGTTTCCATAACGCGGTCACGGCTAATTTCACACGCTCATGTATATTTCATGGGATACCTGAATAATTTACGCTTAATACCGACAATTTTTGGGACAAGCGCTCGTTCGTCAGCTTTGTTTTTATGTTTTATTTGTTTTTTTTTTATGTTGGATTTGTCCTAAACTTTGATTGGATGTTGGAATTTTTTAACGAACAAGGAAAGAAGAAAACCTTTTTACCTAAGGAAAGGTCCTTTTATTTAAAGTTATGAATTAACATGACAAAGGAATATCTGTATATAATATTTTTATTGAACAAAATGAGATGTTTCTTATATCAATAGATTTTATTATTTTTTCATAGGTTTTCACTTTAAAGTGTAGATTTTAATCAAATTAAGAATAAAACGTCGAAATTTAAATTAACATTAATTGTATTGGTGCTAAGTGACTTATATGATACGACTTTGAGGTCCTTCTAACTCAAAAATAATGTAATAGATTAATTACATTATGTTAAAAAGTTCCTATTGTCTCATTTTTATGGGTAATCGACATATTAAGTGCATATGTTATCTATACTGATTTGTTATTCCTTATGGGATGTTATGGTCGCTATGCGACAAAGTCTTTAACAATAAATAAAAAAATAAAATAATAAATGTACCTAAACAAAATTGATAAAACATACTATCACAGATTAAAAAAAGTCCTACCAATTAGAGAACGAACGGAGCGAAGTTGTGGTGAAGCATCCGCCTTTTATTTGTAGAGCTGTCTGCCGTACAAACAGAACTATTCTCAGAAATGTAGTAAGACCACGTTTAGAATCACTTTAAACGTTTTAGTCGGGTTTCACTTGAATTTTCTAACGTTCATTTACTCACAGAGATTTCTCAAAGCTTTCTGGAAACTGTGATTTCTTTACAATCACATTTGTGATTGCTTGTTGAAGTGAAAACTTTTTTAGTGACGTTCAGGGATTATCGGTAGGGGAAAACTAATAAGTTCACGTTATCAATACTAAGTAGTCAGTCGTCAACATGCTACAGTATGTCAAATACAAGATGGCGTTTAATTGCTGGCGCTCAAAGATAACCAATACAATTTATATTTAAGTAGGCTATCGTATGTTTTGATTATGAATAAACTATATGTACATAATTACTTAATAATTAGTTAATAATTTCAACCAAATTATGAAATTTAAACATTAAAAATAAAAAGAAGTTTTCTCCATAATTTCGTCTTCTGTCGAGAGTCCCGTGCCTAGTTTTTTTAAGTTTATTTTACCATTTTTATTCGTTTGACTCAAACAACAGTGCCGATAGGACTACTCGTAAATACATTAAACGAAATGACTGGATTACGACGTATTAAAAAAAAAAACTATAAAATATGCTTTTATACAAAATCCAACTAAAAAATTAAAAACAAATAATAGTTTAAAAATAAACTAAAAAACACGCAATTATAGAAAATCCTACAAAAAAAAAGAAGAAAATAAATTTGAATTAAGGATAGTGTAAATAAGAGAAAAAAATGGATTTTATTGTAAAAGAAAACGAGGGTGCTTTTAAGATATCATCAAAATGATAATCCTTCTACTCATATCTGTCAATAAAATATTTATAACTATTGACACCATGCAAACAACCCTTTTTTTTTACAAACAAATTCATTTTTTCCCCCTTATTTACCACTATTCTTAATTGAAATTTATTTTCTATTTTTTTGTGTTGGATTTTCTATAAAAGTGTGTTTTTTAGTTTATTTTTAAAGTATTATTTTTTTAATGTAAGTACTTGTAATTCAATATTATAAATACAATTCTGCCGGTCTCATGTAAATAGAATATATTTCAATCTGTTATTGATGTTTTAACGCTCGAGTAAAATGTTACCCAAGTTGTTAGAACTTGCCACGCACGGAGTTATTGTAAATTTTCTGTATTCAGAATCCGAGTGATTGTGTTCTTATGTGTTGCTAATTGTTTGGGATGTCATTTATACGTGCTGGCACTGAGTAAAAGACCTTTCCAAGTTAAGTATCAGAGAGCTTGATCTACCGTCAAAGCCAGACTTGGGATATTAATAGTGGTAAATACAATCATAGACAAGTTCCGTTTACTTATTGGCCATATACGTTAATTGTTAATTGTATTAGGGTACAACTGTCGTTCTGAGGTCTCGGGTTCGATCTGTGTCTGGAGTCTGGAATTTGTGACCGATATGGTGGCAGGCTCGCCCCCCGTCACATCTGGGACGGAATTAAACTCGGCGAAATGTGGGTGGTGTAGTTCGCTATTTCACCTCTGCCTAACCCTTCGGGGATAACAGGCGTGACCTTATATATGTTTTCTTAATTGATTAATTTTAAAAAAATATTACTGTAATAATTTTATCCAAAGATAATTGTGATCATAATAGCTATAAAAACTTTTTTAATTTCTCGTTTTTCATCTCCTTTTTAAGCGTTCCTTTAAATTTGCCCTTTTTTATTTTTTTATTTATTGCACCACATACAAATAATATTAAAGACTAAAGACCGCTGTCACCTGAACTAGGACTACCTGCATCTCAGGCGGCAGTAATAGTTGTCACCAAAATTATATTTATTAGTAGTCCATATCATAAACATTTCAAAGATTTAGTTGATGCCTTTCAAGTAACTTTTTAATTACTGAAATCTAACCACATATGTGATATATAATTTAAAAAAAGTAATAAATATGCAGTTTAGTCGAATTCAATAATTTTCAAGTTACGAGCCAACTAACGAACAGGCAGAACAGAGAAGCAATGACTTTTAAACTACTATCTCAACACTAAATATGGATTTTGCAAAAAACTATTCTTGTTAAATTTATAATGACCACTATTACTAATTAGAATAAGTTCATAGTAGACAGTTGTACTTATTTGTCAAACTTACTAAACTCCCGCATTTGATTACCGCTTATGACAAGCATATCATTGTTCGTATAACATTGTACCTAAATTAGCTATTGTGTTCCGACAATAGAAGTGATGATTATTGCTTAGTTTGACATGTGAGGTTGTCCCTTGTACTATTATTATTATTGTTAATTATAACATTAATGTTGACTGATTACAAAGCCTAATTACACTATTCGTATTTAGGACCCGAATCTTGATTGCGACGTACGAACATTACGAAGATAAAATGCTCGGACGAATCGCAAGTCCTTCATAACAAACAAATTTTAACTCTATCCTTCACCGACAGCATGATAACAGAAAGGGACGGATGTTATTTAATTTAAACCCCCTAATAACTCTTAATTGTCGGAGCTAACCCTTCGAAATTTGTCGTCCCTCATGAATACGCATAGAGTAAAACATAGAGTATGCAGATGAGACAATTCATATATCTATTTTTCTCGAAATAGAAATACTTCAAGGAGAAATGTACGGATTTTAGATAATGTATAATAGTTTCGATAGTTTCTTTTATAACGTTTACTACAGTTAAACAGCGTATAAGGTACACAGAGAGTTACTTGATTTTTTCTGTCATATATTTTTCAGTCACGTGAGTCAAAAAGTTCACGTTAATACAATTTAAATGAAATTTTTTTCGTAATATCTGATGGTATAAATACGGGAAGGTTGAACATTTTTTGAACTCGGTCTAAATCTTTATAGGAAGATAATTGTTTAAAAGTTAGTACAATCTATTATTCTCTTAACTGACTGAACCTATTTGAATGTATTTAATTAATATGGAATTAAAGCGCTATAACTAAGGTACATAATATCAGATTTTATTTAAAAAAAAAAAACTTGTATTGGTATAATAATTTGACAAATATTAGATTTTTTTTTACTAGTAATAGGCTCAGTACTTTTACTACAATCTCACCTTATTTTAATTGACGATGTGGTCCAGGATGGTAAAGACACTAAGCCTAGAAGTACTTGTTCTCAAGCTATGCTGCCGGAACATACCTATTGGTATTTGGCGACAGGTTTTCAAACTTGAGAGTGGTAGCTACCCAGGCGGGCATCATTAGAAAATGCCCTACCACCATGCTAGGGTTTCCTCACGATGTTTTCCTTCACCGAAAACTCAGGCCGATTTCAGAGTCGGATAGGTGGGAATCGAACCCGCGTCGATTGACGCGGAATCCAGACGCACTACCCGCTGTGCCATCATTGAATCGGGCGCCGAAAGAGGCATCGAGTTTACCGCTTAGTATTTTTACACACTCTATAGAGACTAGCTCGTTTATTTTGTACTGTACACGTATTAAACCTATAACGTAAAATATCTACAATTTGATGATCGAATTCTTCGGCTTCGTTTGAAGCTCACTGGATCTTCATCGAAGCTATATTGAAAATCCGTATGAAATCTAAAACAGGTTGTCGCATTCCGATCGAAAGATGACGAAAGGAGACGAGATTTTAAGCTGTCAAATTAAAAAAATCCACTGTTCTACATTAAGATTAATTGATAATTGTTCTCTCAGGTATCTCTGTAGTAGAGTTCAATGGATTTAAAAAATTATGGACTAATATTTGTATTATTAGATATAAAGATTGAATATTTATTGTAAACAACTACGATTCGTATAGGACAGGTCGTCGGTCCGAATACGGATCGCGCCCCGACATTTTGGGGACTCTTGCTACATAGATATCCGACCATATTATTACAATGCAATTACCGACTCAGCCTTTCATTATAACAAAACTTTGTTGATAGATAACATTCAAGAAGGTAAACCATTAATGTTGGCTTTCTCTTGTGATCTATACCGACGTAATATCGTTTTGCACGTGCGGTTTTACTTTTCTGTGTGGTCACGGTGTCTCCGAACGGGTGAGGGCACGTGCCATTTTAACGTCCCACGTTGTTTTTGTACCGTCATCGCAGTTTAATTGGGGCCAGTAGTCGTTTGTTTGTTCCGGTCGATTGCTTAGAATCAGGGTCTAAAGTACGCGTTCGTTTATATAATTATTTTAAGTTTATTTCATACTATAGCTTTGTTCTAGTTTTCTCACACTGAGAAATACATATTCAAAGGAATCATAATACGAATCGCATTTAAAAAATGTTGAATATTGTAACGTTACCAAGCTCCAGTAAAACTGTGGCTTATCCTGCTAGAACTTTCCATGGAGCTTTGTGCGGCACCTTAGAATAAATGCTTCGCGTTATTTTCCATAATAAACTTGACTTGTACACAGTAACCAAACTATATCACACAAAACGCCACCAAAATTACGCGATATAGAGTCAAATACATAAATTTAATTAATTAAAGAAGACTACCGCTACATGACAGACTGAGATCCCGCCAAAAACTCCTGGTTCTATTTATTCTATTTAAGGAAAATGCAAAGTTACAAGACCATACAGCCAAGTTTATCTTTAAGAACACTGTTCATACAATGTAGCAACAAAATGGCGCCCCGTTTATAAAGATTTCATTTAAAGGGAGTTGTTGGGATATTTCAGAATTCACGTTCCAGTATTACATTTGTGCATAATAAGAAGGTTATGTTACGTACAATATGTCCAAAGTTAGAAAGAGTCAAAGTGAATGATTACATTAAAAACCAAAACCACGTCAAGAACTTCCGCTCATCGCTTATGCGTTATAACGAGGAGTATTATGATACTAATTTTCACCGAACGTGTGTATATTGTGTACACATGATTTTAGGTAAGCTCCTTAGAAAACAAAACCTGTGTGATGAAAATACAGCGTGTTTATGTTCCATTTCGTGTTTCGTAACAGAGAGAGCGTTAAGCGATTTACACCTAGATTAAAAACTATAATACTCCAATCTAGAAAATATACATTTCAATGTATTTGTTTTAACATATAATTAAAAAGTGAGACGTACATACAACAAGTAAATGGTGAATTGTATTGGCTTGAGGCAATCGATACACTGTTAGAATTGTTTTCATTTTTGAAGTGATATTTCCCTTACGGCGCTGAGCGATTCTTGGTAGAGGAAATACTTTTAGATTTGCGTTACCAATGCTATGACGTCAGCCGTCACATGCTACGGTATTTTAATTATAAGATTGCGTTTGAGCGCAGTTGTTAAGAGATAAATAATAAAATCTATACTTACGCAGCCTATAGTATGTTTTGATTATCAATATAAATATGTAAAATTGTAAATGTGCGTAATTATTGTTCGGATCGCCAATAGATGTAAAAACCAGACAGTTGTTATATGTGAAATTTTAGGTTAAGTTAATAAGTTCAATTATAAAAATTATGTCTTTTAAACTTAAAAAAAAGTTTTTCCTTAGTTTCGAGTCTTCACTTCTGTATATTTTAAGTATTACTAATTTTAAGCAATGTATGTAGTACAAAATTTACTTAATTATATTATAACAATTTTACATCCAATCAGCGTAGACTTAGCATTAAAATCATTTTGCAAATAATGTATTTATATATTATTTTACTAGCTGTGTGTCCGCGCATGCGCCCGCATTTCATATATTCTTCACTGTTTTAACTTTTGTCTTCAGAACTCTAATTATTTTCCAAAAATTTTTTTAGTAATAACTAAAAGTAAAGATACTTCGTATAAATTCTAACACCTATTAGTGAAAATGTGCGTTGAATTGGATTTTATTCGAAATTAATTGAGTTTTAAATTTAAATTAAAGCTTTGGAATAGGTATCGTATATGTATTCATATGTATTTAGTAATAAAATTATTATTTTGACTTTACTAACAGAGACTTAAATTTTATTTACTACTTCACTCGCGTGGAGTTCAGGCGTCCCGTCCCGTCCTTTCTCATCCCGTCTTTCATACAAAAATTCACCGAAATCGGGTCAGCAGTTTTTGCGTCATTTCGAACAAACAGACAAAATGTATCCTGTAATAGATTCTGAATTCGTAGATAATTTTTTTTCTCGATCATCATCAATGTAAATAAAAAATATTCATTCTCCAATCTGTAGATTTTGCCCCGTTAGTCTTTTGTTATATTTATAGGTTATCTATGCCTTATAATCTTCCAGAACAGTCCAAATTATTAAAAAATTGTATAGCGCCATCTATGCATAATCGTTAGATATACATATATAATTTGATTTCTTAATCACCACTCATAACACTTCTTCCCCCATGTCATCAAAAACATAAACAAAACTTGAACCGTCCGACTATAGTAAAAATATTTACAAACTCTTCTTTCATACTAAAGTCGCCGCAGTATTATATTATATAGTCTTTGGTCGCCGCGTGTCATTCAAATTACTATAACTTTTGATAGAGTGGACCGTTTTTAATGAAATACAATTTTGATGTTACCCCGAAATATACTCTATAATTATCTTTTTGAGTTTTTGAAATATACTTAGTACTTTTTAATTAATGCCTGCACAGACAAACAGACAGACAGACATTTCTAAAAATGATAGAAATGTGTTTAATCACCTATTTTTAGTCCCTTGCAATAATTCTTTTCACAAAAATCGGAAATGTACAGACACGTGAATTTTACAATTTTATTATTTGTATAGATAATACATCTATTATGTATAAGTAAATTATTAGTCATTAAAATTAAAGTTATATTTAGATAGTAGGAATGTTCGTTAAGACAAATCCTTTAAAATTGCATTAGAATTTACAATTATAATAGAAATTACATTATAGTAGTTACAAACGGTGTGCGATATGGAGTCTTAGAGAAATCCTTTTTTTTTTTATCTTGTAGCACAAATCCATCAAATAAGAGCTATTGACTTAAAAAAAAATGGAAAAGAAGTCATTGCAATTAAAAGTGAAGCGTGTATAAAATGGACAAAACATGCATTCTGTTTTGGCTAAAAAAACTATTTAAAAACAAGATGGTCACCGTATAATTAAAACATTGATATTAGAATAATTTCCGAATTGGCAGTATGGACTAATTCCTTCGCCTGTCCTATTGAACGAATATACAATGCGAGCATCAATTACATCTCTATTGTTGTTAATCGCATAAATGTATGTAAAGTTCAAGTTCAAAATACTTTACAGTTTCTAATCTATAGACGTTTGTGTTTGGAACCAGATCGCTAGAACATGATTTTTTTTCTTCATCAGACATAATAAATTGGTTTTTCGCTATAAAAATATGAGACGGCCGTGAAATATGATTATGACTTTGTGAAAAATCTCGCAAGTTTGTTATAGAATTGCTCGTCATATTTATTACGATTTATCTTTTATAATCTATTTACAACTGTTATTCTTTTGGGAGGTAGATTATATATAAAAACTCTCAATGCTCCGCGGATTCACTCGCCTGTACAACAATATCCATTTTTTTATTTAGAATAATGTGATAACAAATTTCCATAGATGTTACTTTTTAAAATTGACTTTTGCGCTACACCGAAATGATGGATTTAAATCCTGTTTTAGTCGATTATGATCATGTGTCAATTTCGTAGTCGAAGAAGTTAGGACTTTGTATTAAAATATGAAGGAAAAATAAATTATTTTATGAACCATGTAGGTAACTAATCGGTATTTTTCGTTACGCGTAATTCGCCATCTCGCGTCGTCCTGTTAAAATTAAATGGTTATTAAAATCCACGTCACGAAAGTTAACCAATTATACAATTTATTACATAGTCACTGGTTGTCATAATTATAGGAACATTTATCACAAGCGAAATGAATTTTACATTTCGTGTTTAGCGTGCAAAATAATTTTCATCTTTAATCTCAAAACAACTTACCATACTCGACATGTACTGTTTTATGTAACTCCATTGAAGTCAAGTATGGTGAAGGTGATTTAAACACTAACTGGAAGTGGATATCTTCTCTCAGCAACACAAGCATCCATCATTCACTATATTAATTTTCATGAGGAAGAAGTATGACGACCAGGTCGAATTTTTTACTTCGGCTTTACCGACGATTTTTTTCACGTCACGCCACTGTTGTTCATGCATGTATGTGTGATATCGGTTCCGAGGTTTCTTGTCGGCTTGTGTGGCAGGTTCTTAGTATGCGTGTTTTGTGTTTAAGAGTGTGTCGTTGTTATAACACAATCTATATTTACTGTTTATAAAGTGTGTTGTGCAATTTTTTTTTAGTAAGGCTATAAGGAATCAGGTAATTACAGCGCTTCGTCACTGATATGTTGCCACATTGCTACTTTTCGCAACAATGCCGACTAACGTAGATCTAGATACGAGATATTGTTATGATTACCGTTGTCTAATCGCATCGTTTTTTGTTATTAATATTTGAACTGTTCTTAATATAATTTAAAACAATGGAGTTTGGTTATATTTATTTATGCGTTATAATTACGACATCCTTTTTCCTTCCCCTTATCCTCTATAATATTGAGGTATATTTATCAAGCGTAATTTGTTACCGCCATATTATTAGTAATATGTTCTTCGTCGTTGGAATCTGTTGTTGTTGCTATTCTGTATTTTACTGCCGGATTATATATTGGCATCGTTGCTCAATACACCAATCAACAGAGAAAAACGCATTATTTTGAGTGAAATATTACATTACACTAATATGGCGAATATGGCAAAAAGAGTTTCTGTTTTATTTTTAACTAGTGGTGTGCCCGCGGCTGCGCCCGCGTTTCTTATGTTCTTAACTGCGTTTTAATTTTTTTTATACGGAAACCTAATTATTTTCCTAAAAATTCTTTAGTAGTATGATAAAGTAAATATATTTCTCAAAAATGCAAGCACTTGCCCGTAAAACTGTGCATTTAATCGGGTTTTATTCAATTTTTTTATGAGTTTTAATATTTTTTACGCAGACCCTAATTATTTACGAAAATTAAAAGTACCCTATATTACCCAGGGTAACTACAGCTATCTACCAAAAAAAGCCCCGTCAAAATCCGTCCAGCCGTTCCGGAGATTACCTGGAACAAACAGACAGACAGATAGACAAAAACGTATTGTATAAAAATGTATCTATTTTGGTAACACGTAATAAAAATTCGCGTAAATATTTTCAAATCCATATAGAGCGTCGAAAAACGTAGAGCGGCAATGTCGCATGCAACGCACCGTGAGCTGGCAATGTGTGGCTATTATAATTTAGCTCTCAATAGGCAAATTGGGGAATAGCGCTATCTAATTATTTTTTACATCATATATAGACACCTTACATTTTAATAGGTAATCGTTTATCGTATTACGATTCTGTTTATTACAGTCTCGTTTAATTTTACACTTATTTTTGAACTTTGTCGACATGGTATTTATTATTGACGTGAACTTTCTTTAGAATCATTGGTGGCTTGCAACTCGATTAAACGGCAATGCTTCAACACAAAGAGTCAAACACATACATCAATAGGATTTAGTCTACCTATCAGATTTTATGCTTCTAATTTAACTGATTCATCATTTCGCAATCAAACGCTAAGTTGCTATAGCTGTGTTGTAACGTTTAGGTACTACACGGGCTATCGACGTCGGTTCAAAATGAAGTTTTTTTTTTGTTGTTGTTTTTTTTAAGAAGATTATAGATATGAAATATAGCTACAATTTTAGCTAATTTGTTTGCATAAATAAAATTTCATGACTATCCGTCAAGAATTTCATTTACAACAAATTTTTTTGACTTTTGTCCTTTATCCTGGAGAACCCCTTACGTTTTATGAGACAAAAAGTATCCTAGATGTTACTCTATAATATTAGTTATCTCAGTGTCAAATTTCGTCAAAATTGGTTCAGTACTTTTAGAGTGATACGCGTACACATGGAAAGACAGACAGACAGACAAAAATTCTAAATAAAATATTTTTGGCTTCTATATCGATAACAAAGTCCACGCCGATTACAATTTTAAAAAAACATTTAATGTACAGATTTGGCCTAGTTACAGTTTTATTATATTAATAAAAGATGATAACACCGATATACATGAATACGTGATTTACAAATAAACGTATGCATTATTAAACTTTATTAAAAAAAAAGAGATGCAATTTTTACGGTGCACTTGTCAAAGGTTTTAAAAGTAAACGCAAACCATAAATAAATAACTAGCTTTCACGCGTCCGGTTCACCCCTATGGCTAGATTTCTTTTTATTTTCATGTGAGTACGTGTTTGCAAATTTATAATATTATTAATTTTATTTTCAAGCGTGCCTAGTCACTTGAACTAAGTTTTATATGTTTTCCATCTTTTCGTTTATTACACGCTGTTACGTTTCACGGGATTAATTTTCATACGAAAGTAAACGATGATGGCGCAATGGATAGCACAGCCGGATTCCGCGTCAATATACGCGGGTTTCAGCCCACCTATTTAACCCTTAAATCAGCCTGAGCTTTCGGTATAGGAAAATATCGTGAGGAAACCATAGCATGGTGGTAGGGAATTTCCTAATAATGCCCGTCTGGGTGGCTACCACCTTCAATTTTACAAACCTGTCGCTAAATACCAATAGGTGTGTTCCGGCAGCATTACAGCATCTTGGACCACATCGTCACTTAACATCGGATGAGATTATGGTCAAAGCACTGAAATATTGTAAAAAAATATTGTGCGAAATAAGCGACTCTTTATTCAAACAAAATACAGGAGTCGCCTTGCGTATATTAGCCAAATGACGACGCGTTTAAGAATTCGACACGCAACAAATTATTACGCACATTTGAATTATAATAAATACATAATACATGAGAATCTATATAGCAAACAATCTACTTAACTAAACGCGTGGAAAGGTTAAATAAACCGCTAACGCTCGCCGTCATCAGAGAGCTCATTTGTCGCCGGCGTCTTCGTTCGTACCCGACCGCGCATCCATTTACAAGAACCCTGCCGCCACATTCAATTTACAGGGTAAACGAAGTCATATCACGTAATTTGAGAGATCCCGTCTCGCTAATATTTCCTCGATAATGTTTGTATTTAAGCTGATTAATTATATTTTCTAGTTGCAGTGTGTTTATTATTGTTCTGTTATAGTTTATGAATTTCTGGTTCATATAATATAATTGTACGGCTGACTACGGATAACAAATCGTTTTAATTATTACTATGACAAGTTTTTTTTTTATAAGATAGTAAACTTTGGTTTGGACTCATCGTAATATTTGCAAGCATCTGCCATTATCTTCACTTATTATGACTTTAAAGTTACATTTGTTTGACGGCAACTTAGTATCAAATGGTTAAGAATTGTAAACATTATTTAGTTTATAAAATGCAAGTAATATTTTAGATAGGCAAACAAAACTTTGAGACGTATCAATGTAATCTCGTTACCTAGGTAAATAGTGTTTTATAGGATTTTTTCCAATAGATACTCTAGTTGATCTACACTATGATTAGTTAAGTTTGAATAATTGAATTAACCTTATTGAACGAAATGTATGTTAATATCAAATTATATGTTATCTCTTTTCCAATAAATTTAATTATATTCCATTGCATTTGATAATAATACTACTAAATACATTAAAATAAATAACATAATATGTTTATTTTCATTTTGAAATGAAATAGTCTCTGCATAAACCTATTCGTACCATGTTGTAGCAGGAAAATCGTTTTCATTTATGTGTTAAAAATTTCGTTTGACTGAAACGTTTCCCCAGTAATAAAATCATTCATACTTTAAATACAGTTTTAAATTTGATATTCATTTTAAATAATTCATTTTCACAAATTCCTATAATTACATATAAAGTATACTAGCTGTATGCCCACAGCTCCGCCTGCGTTTCAAATAATCTTTACAGCGTAATATAGTTTTAAAATAATTAATGGCTAACCTTAAAAACAAATGAATGAAGAAAAATGAGTTTTTTTGTTTTTATTAGCGGAAAAATGTACATAAGATTAAATCGATAAAAAAATGAATGGTGGATGGAATCCAAAAAATAAAAATAGCCTACAACCATCTACGAAAAATTCCACGTCGAATGGTAGTAGTCCGATCCGCATATCTTCAATAGTTTTGAGGTGATAGTGCGTCAAAGTGACCCATTTTCTTTATATATATATTGCGTATGTTTTTCATACAATGTTATTATTTTCCCACATTTTAAGTGGATATACATTCATCGGATGGATTTTGGAACACGCAACAATAAGTGAGCTTAAAGTAACAAAAAGCATTATACGGCTGAACGTTTCCCATTGTGATGTAAAATGTATAGTAAACCGCAGAGTCATAGCTTAGAAGAACGCTACTCACTGAAAATATTTTAAAGCATGTTTGTAATAAAAGCGATATGAGCGATATGAGCGATATTTTTCGCGGAACCCTAATTATTTTCGAAAATTAAAAGTACCCTAAGTTACTCGGAGTCATTTCAGCTATCTACCAAAAAATCCTGTCAAAATCCATCCAGCCGGTTCGGAGATTATCCGGAATAAACAGACAGACAGAAATTTTAAAAAATGTATTTTTAGTTACAGGTATCGTGTATACATTCATATCTATTTAGTAAAAAAAAAATTGACATTACAAACAGACATTTCATTTTTATTTATTAGTATAGATAGTATAGATAATTTACTTTACAAATTTAAACTAAAGATTTCAAAATAAGTTTCACTTCTGGTACAAGTATTCTGTATGAAAAATCTGGAAACAATTTTTTTTATCGTTGTATTTTAAATAATGAATTTGAAATAATTTTAACTATTAGGCGAACACTAGTTATAATATCTAAACACCTTTTGCGCTAATTGCGTGTAAAATATGTTTTTTTTTAATGTGCTATTGCCGAATTCACCAATTACTGCTTGGTAACAAACAGATTCTCAAACTTTAGAGTGATGGCTATACAGGCGAACGTTATTAAATGTTTTACCACCATGACCATGTTTATCTTCACCTTTAGGTTAGGCACATTTATGAAAATGGTAGACGAATTCGAACCTATGTCAATCGATGCTATTTTCGACTTCACTACATATATACTAATATCGCTACGATACTGTTATAAATAATTAAAAAATTATTATTGTTTTTTTTTTTTCTTTAAAGTAGTTTTGTCTTCCAATGCTTGCTTTAGATATACTTTTTACTTATATTTATACCACAATCAGTAGGTACTTTTTTAATGATGGTAATTCCATTCCGACAGGAAACAACTTTTCGCTCTCGTAAAACTATTAATCTTGTTTGGTTTATAGTAAAACCCTCGTTTAGGATTTAAATATTTCCTCTTGGGTGTCCGTTTTAGATTAGGTTTGATAAACTAAAATCTTTATATTCGATTGATGAAGGCGATGCTTTATGAAAATCCATATATATACGGTTGATTTTTTACTTTGCTAACTCCGCTTCAAATTATTTTCAGCTATCATGTCTCTTGGAAACTAATTTGTTTATACTAATATACAATAATTTCTTATAATTAAGTAAATAGTAATATACGAGCATAAAGTATATAATTCAATAAAGTATCGCTTCTTTAGCATAGTAGCGATCTGTGAAACACAATCCGACACTATATTCTCCATTAAGCTCAGTTACGTTATGAAAAACATTATCTCGCTTTGTTGGTGCTGTCCATTGTCCCTGTGCATCTAGGTAGCAGCATAGGTCTGTGTCTCGCATGGCATGTGCTATGTAGTCACTAGGGGTGTGATACGTTTGTTTTACTGCAAATTGGAATGTATAGTCCCGATCACAGATATTATACCTCTAGCCGTTAAGTTGTCGTTCTGAATATTGTGTTACCATGTTTGATATGTATTACTTGTCATGGTTTTATTAAATATACAATATGAATGAGGTTTGATAAAGGTGTCAAATTCAAAATAGACCGACGGTAAACATGAGTTATCACAGCAAAAGAATCCCCGTAGCTACTGGCCACTTTGGTATGTCGATGAGCCAGATATACATTAGTTGTAAGATATAATGTTTCTCTAAAAACCTATAACTGTATAGCATAATACACACGTGGGTATTTTATTTTTGATCGCATATCAATCAAAATCCGCTTTTTTGGATACGTATTTTTCTTGGAGTACGTAGTATTAAGACATAGAAGGATGCAACTTCTCTTTCTTTACTGAAAAATTAATACAATATTTATTCATTGCATTGTGATACAAATCAAGGACTTTTTTTTTATAATACGCCGGGATGACTTTTGTGATATTTATTCGAATTCGATATTTAACGAAGCTTTATTTGACCTTTCTCTTTCAGGTAATATACGTATAGCTAGAAAAATATTTGTAGCACTACTTTGAATTCGTTTTGGCATGTTTCACAATTTAAATGTACTATAAAAAAGCAAAAATCCAAAACGATTGACAAAATATTTTGACTACGTGACAGCTAGTACTGCCAACATTCAAAAATGAGAGTTCAGAGGTAAAATAACTGTGAACGGACATCGTGTAGCGTCAATATGAACATTTTTTCTTTATTATCAAATTATTTCCTAACATTATATTTAGATGTTAAAATAAATATAAATCCGACCGAAATTTAATTCAATGTCTAAGGTATTTAGAATAATTGCTTCTTCGTACCTATAATAAAAATCTAACATACATTTCTATTTATTAAGAATTATTTATCATTTACAAACACTATTTATACTTATATAATATTAATATTTACATTTAAATTACTTTTTATTTTTTCAAAATATTTCTATAAATTACATTAATTTTAATTTATTTATTATAATGTAATAGTGTTCACCCCATAGTCCATATTAGACAATAATGATTATTGAAAATTTGAAGAAAAAAATAAGCATACTAAACAAAAAAAAAAGTGTGATTAATGTTTTTGAACTGTTTTTTTAATATCTTTGCATATTTATTTATGAAGGTCGCGGGAATCCGCTGGATGCGGTTGGCGCAAGACCGGTCGTCGTGGCGATCTTTGGGGGAGACCAATGTCCAGCAGTGGACGTCTTTCGGTTGAATATAGATGCATATTTGTCAGCGATCAGAACAAAATACTGAAAGCAATTACCAAACACAATTACCAAAGTAAATGAATCAAATTATTTACAATCGATTTTTCGAATGCAACGCCTTCGTCAATCAAATACATATTGCAGTATTATTGAAATTAAAAAACATCCAAATTTCAATCGCGAGGATGGGTATAGGGCTTTCCTCAGCGTGGAATCCGGTGCTAGAAAATCTAAAGGTTCGTGATTTATCGTCACAGGCATCGTTGATGGATACTGTTAGTGTTGTGTGTTGTGACTATAATAAATAAATATAAAGACCAAACGGGGGTAGATCATCAAACCCAGCCGAAACGTCGGGATAGGAAAAAAAAAAACCAAAGGTAACGCGTAAAAACCCGTTAAAATTAACTGATTTTAAATATGGAACGCGAAAACTTAAAAAATTACATTGCAGTATTATACCTAAATAATTTAATATTTAGAATATTCAACATATTATTATAATTGTGAATACATAGTAAAGTGAACCTAACAGTAGTATCTACGACATCGGTGGGAGTAAAATAAAATAGTTATACTGTTTTTTAGAATAATTATCGATCATTTATTTATTTATTCAGACACCAACAAAGTATATAAATCTATTACTACTAACTAACTCTCGATATTACAATTCAGTATAGCGAAAAACATCGCTAAAGGAATTTATGAGATTTTCGAACTGAAATGTTAGACAAATCCACATTAATTTTTATATATAGTCTCTTAATTTAATAAAAAAGATGCTCATATATGAATACAACGTTGTGTAAAAATTTGAAAACGATTGGTCAAGAATTTTAGAATATTTGCAATTTTGAACAAAAAACCATAATGTTTTCGTATATACGGTTATCAAAATTTAATGTGAAATTCTACCTTAACTATAGATAATATAAAGTATGTTTTCGTGAGCAAAATTATTTGTTTGAGTATAATGCACAGATTTACAAGCTAAGTAGAGTATTTTATTTCATTTACAATAAAATCTCTTTCTGCGACCTATTCTGAGGTGTACTTAATATGTCGATTACCCATAAAAATCAGACAATAGGAAAAAAATGGAAAGCTGGCATAAACGCCAGATTAGTGCTCAAGGTGTTGAAAAAAACGTTAATATACAGACTTATAAACAAGAGTATATATTTTTTTAGCGACAACCCTACCAATATATATATATATATAAGGATGAACGAAGCGGTGTTATCGTGTTTTATTTGTGGCTATTCGGGATTCGGGAACGAGCCAGATATTGTTTGGAAAGTTCAAATTGAATATTTTATGTGCGGAGCAACCGACATCCGATTTACTTTATTTCATCTTCCATCGGAAGTGATTTCACTTGCCATACATATATTTAACAATAGTTCGATATAACTTCTCCGACTCCTTGTTTTATCTATTTTAGTTTTTTATGGAAGTGTAAATTGAGGCGGAGTGATAACTCGTGTAGAAAACTTTCCAGCGGTATCATACTGATATAACTTTTATTACCAACTTGGACGAATACTTTCTATTTCCGAGCTAAGTTTCGATATATAATGTTTGACAAACTAAAGTTTCGTTTAATTGGACTAATTAAATATTACGTGCGTAAATATTTAGTCATTTTTTATCACACTTCTCAGCAATAGTAGCAAAGCTATTACGTAAGTGACATATAATTTTTGATGAAAAAAAAAACGGTATTTTTTTTATGTCAAAGATCAATCGATAGACTATAAAGATTGTTTCAAATTATTTTAAGATTTCGTTAAAAACATATGTTTAACTTTAAACGATTTAACAGATTTCGAAATAATTTTATGTACATAAAATATATGGTAATTAGCCATTGATAGGATGTAAAAATTATTAAGCGGGTAAATACTGGTTAAACTGTCAACTTATCTGTTTCGTGGTTATATCATTTAATTTATTTTTAAAAAGAAACAGATATTCTAAAAGTAACATATTAATTTTTGCATCGAAATATACGTAGCTTAACGCTAAATAAACCAAAGATCCAGCAAAGGATGTGGTCGTCACGTATCGCAAACTTATGTAATACCTGTGTAGACAATCGAAGCATGTTTATATCCTGAAGTACTAACTTCCACTTGTGCAATTTAGAAGAGGTTTAAATGAAACTGTTATCTATATACTAATAAATAAAATTGGAGTGTCTGTTTGTGATGACAAAATTATTTTTATTTACTAAATATATATGAATGTATATACGACACCAATACCAAAAATACAATTTATAAAATTTTTGTCTATCTGTCTGTTTGTTTTTCGGTAGATAGCTGAAGTTACTCCTGGTAACTAAGGGTACTTTTAATTTTCGAAAATAATTAGGGTACCGCGTAAAAAATTAAAACTCTTAAAAAATTGAATAAAATCTGATTCAATGCACAGTTTTACGAGCAAGTACTTGAATTTACGAGAAATATATATGTATACCTTATGTAAATACTGAAGAATTTTTAGGAAAATAATTAAGGTTCCGTATAAAAAAATTAAAACGCAGTGAAGAACATAAAAAACGCAGGCGCAGCCGCGGACACATAGTTAGTTAAAAATATAATTTAGAATTTAAAATTAGTTGTAGATAATTCGTGTGGTGCCGGCTAAGAATACTATCACCCTATATCTTCCCGTGGGTGTCGTAAAAGACGACTAACGAATAAACCAAGGGATGGGCAGCAGCATCATCTGAATAATACAAACACTTGACTGCGATCAGGGAGACCTACATATGTCCAGCAGTGGACGTCTTTCGGTTGAAGTAATACAGTTACTTATTACTATATAAAATAATTCTAGGATATATTGGAATAATTTAAAATTTCCATATGAAAAGTATATGTTGAAATGTTATGAAAAGAGTACACAATAGAAACATTTTGACAGTAATATATATTTCAATTTTATGATAAAATATATAAGGTATTCCAGTGGATGTTCTTGCAGAATTCCTGTTTCCTTATACTATTATTGTATAACTCGGTGGGATTATATCTAATTACTTTAATAAATTATACTCAAACCTAACCAGAGAATATATCTCATCATCACCTCCCTACCCCTATTCCTATCCCATTTTCATTTGGGGTCAGTGCAACATGTCTTCTTCTTCCATTCTCTATATTTGCAGTCATCATTCATCTCCACATTCACTCCTTGTTTAAACATATTATCTTTCACACATTGCATTCATTTATTCTTTGGTTTCCCCTTCCTCTATACATAACATATAAATAACATAAGCTCACGCCTGTTATCCTCGAAGGGTTAGCAGAGTTGAAATAGCGAACTACACCACCCCCACATTTCGCCGAGCTTAGTTCCGTCCCAGATGTGACAGGGGGCGAGCCTGTCGCCATATCGGGCACAAATTCCTAACTCCGGGATGATACTGAGTAGAAAAACCCAATACCACTTGACCAGACCCAGAGATCGAACCCGAGACCTCAGAACGGCAGTCGCACCGTAATACAACTGCGCCACCGAGACAGTTCCCCTATAACCGTCCACATTCATATCCAATACCTTTCTTACTACATCCTCGTTCCTTCCTGCACATCACATGCCCATACCAGGACAAACGACTTCTTCTCAAATTCTCATTTACTGCCACCACTTTTAAACGTCCTCTAACGTGCTCATTCCTAATCCTGTCTATTCTAGTTACCCCACACGTCCATCTCAACATTTGCGTCTCAACTGCATGGACCTATATGTGCCAAAATTCTAATCAGAGAATATATCTATAATTTATACATAAAGATTAAGTAATTTTTTTTTTTTTTTGCGGGATCTCAGTCTATCATGTAGTATTTCTTGTCTTTAATCCATTCATTCGAGTATTTTATTTTCGGGAGACATACTTATTAAGTCATTTACAGTTGAAAACGAATTTAGTGTGCGACCTATGAAAATTAACTGAAGAAATTATTTTTGCTTACACATATCGGGCCCCCTGTAGTCTGGGGTCCCCTATATTATTGATAAAGCGGACAAAGTGGGGCAATAGTTTCGCCACTGGATTCACATAAACCACACTACATAGAAACGATCCGTTGAAACAATATTAAATTCTATCATTACCGAGGTAGTAATGAAACATAAGCAAACTTCTGTGAATCTTTAATAATAACAAACACGAAGCGACCGACTGTCGATCCATTGTTATTTCAACATATTTGCTTATTTGAATAATCAAAATTAATCGGCTCGTCTAAAACGGATTTGTATCACGTATTAAATATTAAGAGTGAAATTTAAGATCTCGGTCGTAGGTACGCTTCGTCGGGCTGAACATATATGATTTGGTACATACGACAATATGCGTATACAAAAAAAAAGACTAAATTAAGGCAGTCAGAACGTGTCTGATGACTGTCAAAAAGTTCTATAGGGGTTTTTTTTTTTAAATAAATACCAACGGTATCTCAGGGCTTCTCTTGTATTAATCCAATAAAACATTTTTGAAATAAATAATGTTGCAAAGTAGCGTCAATGTCCTCGCGGCACACAAATTGAGCAGATATCATTAAATAATCTAGGAAGTGTTCCTTTACAGAATTATGAAGAAGCCTCATAAAAGCCGCAGCTAACCTACCAGACGAACCATGACTGCGACCATTCGACCAGGAATTTACGACTAAAAAGAAGGATTGATGAATTTACGGATGCATACCCAAGGAGGGTTGGCTTCAGGCAAGCGGCCGGCCTTAAATATGTTTCCATAACTATTCAGTAGAAATGAATGAAAGGCATGGACGCCCAAAAAAAAGATGGATGGAGTGTGCGAGGGAAGATATGAAGGTAAATGGGGTGAATGAAGACATGTTGGCTGATAGAGATAAGAAGAAGACATACTGTGCTGACCACAGATAACCAATTGGGAGTAAGACCATGATGATGATGAAGAAGAAGGATTGGTGAATACGTAAGAAAATATTGGTACCTATCACGTAGGGAAATAAAATTGAACACGTATCATCTTGTGGTAATGCCGTAATAACCAATTCAAGCCACGTTTACACACTAATTATTAAATTTCGGTATATACTCGTATGTAGGTTTGTTAGCAACTTCCCTACATGCTACACCCGTACGGGAATTTAAATAACTTAGTATAACGTTAAGGCTACACGTAATACTGTCAATATTAATTAGCTTCCTATACTACCTTCTTGCTGTAATTATTCGATTACTTCATTTTAATAAATAAATAATATTTGAACCAAAAACCGGTATTTGTAAGGTATAATATGTTTGCGTATAGAATTTAATACTAATAATAATAATAATAATAGTGAAACACTTCTACGGTATTTAAAAATGTTATACTTAAAACTAGTGAGTTTTGTAGAAAAACAAATTAATTAATTAATTAATTTAATTGATGAATGTCAGTTTTCCTTGCACGTATCATTTGAAAAGTTCTGAACAATGACAATTAATGTGATTTCAATACTTTACTTGACGCTTTAAGCATTGAGGATTAAGCAGTTCGAATTAAATTCCTACTTATAATGAAGATAAGGTTTACATTCGGACTATTTAAACTGTAATATATAGTTCACAGATTAATCTAGAACTGAATGTAAGAAAAAATCTAGGCACACAAAAATAGAATTAAAAGCATCAAAAAATATTTTAATGTTCATTTTTAATACGTTTATGACACACGATTCAAATGAAACATCCAAAAAATATTGACGTGAATAAAATTTCGAGCTTTAGCCAGTACAATATAACAAACAAAAACTAACTCCCTAACTGTATGCTTTTGAAATGAAATCGTAAAAACAGCCATCAAAACTGTAGCGTATTTTATGTAAAGAATGAATAAAAAATTGCCAAAATACTGAGTACAATTTCGATACGACAAAATTAAATGTGAGAATTAGCTTTCACATGTTTTTCAAATAACAGAGTGTATCAAATAACAGTTGTTAATACCGAAAAATACCAATAGTTTATATTAGTGAATACCAACTTCAAGAAATTACAAAAAAGGATTAAATATTTTCGGTATACCGATATTGCGTTCACTGATCTTATTGAACATAACCCAGTGGCTATCTGAAATTGTCTTGAAACGTTTATGTACATAGTAAAATACAAAAAAGAGCGTATGCGGTGAGAGAGAGAATTGAAATTTCTTGGGCAATCTTTAGTTTAAATCCATAAGATTTAAGATAGAGGCCGAGAAAGAGATAAAAAATATGTATGCCCACTTTTTAAAATGCAGTCACGCGGACGCTAGTTCAAGAATGAATAGAGCACAAAGAGGATAAAATAATAAAGTAGGTAGCCATAGGTACTGCCGACAGAAGTGAAAACTTTGAAAAGACTAGTTTTTTTTGTTGTTTAAATGATAAGACGAGTAACTAAAATTTCATAATTAGTTAATTGAAATTATTAACGTTTATCTGGTTTTTATACCTTTATTAAAGTTAATCTGTGGTTATTATTTTGTCTCTTTCTCTCTCACTATTGAAGGTTATCGCGCGACGCGATCAAGTAAATTTACTCTCATAATCTTCTGTGATGGTTCTAACAATGACGGTGTAGACTAATCGAATATTGATCGAAATCCTGTCAAGACAACAATCATGTCAATGTTGACTGAAATGTTAGGAAAAATAAAATTACAATATCCACTCTGGACGGTAAATAGGCTCACGTGCAGCCCACGCCTCGCCGCTAAGAGGATTCGGTAACGTCAAAGTTTATTCCGTACCGGCTCTGTGTACTACTACAGTTACGTTCTCACCTTTTTCACGTGTTTATTTTTTTTTTATTAATATGTTTTCTCGTTTAAATTACAGAAATAATTAAAAAAATATACTCTCCCTTACTTTGTTCAGTGGATTTCTATCACTTGAGTTAGTAATTGTAACTTATTCTTTCTTTTATATATTTGAACATAACTTAAGAAATATATAAATTGGTTTGTTAAAAATATAAGGTGACATTTAAATAGAAAGAACAATTATTTTACGGTAAAGTATTATATATATATAATAATCTATATAATATCTATATAATAAAAATTTCTATATTCGAACGCGCAAATTTACCAAAACTACTGAATCGATTCGAATGTAGTTTCTATATTAATACGAAAGTGGCCCTCTAAGCTTGTCATACGCATTTTACGAGAATAAAGTTGAAAGTATCAGATATGTATACACAAGTTTATTGTTGAATAGATCTTACGAAAACAAACATTTTTGTCAAATATGGTAATATCCCAGTTCAAAAATTAATTCTTCAGTACTTGTTGTTTAAACTACCATTCGTTTATCCTTCACAACAAAATTGATAAATAAGGCATTAGTCATTTCCATATATACAGGCTGACTTTGAAAGCAATAGCAATAATTAAATGGGAACTTATAATTATGTTTCTGAATATGTACAAATCAAAAAATAATACAGTAAAAAATAAAATTAAAAGTATCAAAACCGCGCGGACAAGTATTCGGCAGGCATTGACCTCACTCGCGCTCGCGCACATCAGATGATAATATCACCTACATAATACCCAGATTATCGACCGGTGCAAAACGGATACGCGATTTTGGTACTATCATTTAATTTATATCGCCTGCTTCATATTTTAACTAAACTAAACTAAACTTACTTTAAATGTTTCTGAATATAATTAATTACAAGCTTCCATTTAATGATTAAATTACAAAATAAAGTGATCATTGATCGAATAATAATAGTTGCGATTTTGACACGTTTCCTGTTAGAAAAAAAGTGCTTTCTACCCAAAATGGTTTTGTAACGTTCAAAATATTTACTCTTAACACATTACTTGTCTCACCTGACGATATAAACGTATAGTGTTGTGCGAAAAAGACAAGTGATGTGTATCAATTAATTATTAACAGTCTCAGAGGTTAACCAGATGGGAATTATTTTAGCTACTTCTAATAAAATATTAGTTACCCCAAGTTTTTTCTCTTGCGGTGTGTACGATGGATACTTCTTGTGTTATTATAATGAAAACGTTACCACTAGCGGCGGAGTTGTAGTAAATTACTTAGCCAAAATTTGTCTCGTTCGGTTCCCGTGCAGATGAATTTTCAGTAACAAACTTGATTGTTAATTGTTTTGTTCTATATTGTTGTATGTAGTACGTAAATCATAAAATGGTAATGATCGTGTATGAAGTTCTTTGCTAAGCATTGTGGTAGGGCATTTTGTAATGGGTTCACTAATTGTAAATCTGTAGCTAACCATCAATAGTTCTAAATCATTTGATAGTCCATAACTCTCTCTAGGTGTTATATGATACTATAATATATAATATTGTCACTTAACAATAATAAATAATGTATAAAATATTATCAGGGCAATATATAAATAACATTGAGTCATTTGAGGAAACATGAAAGGTTGTCTTGGGTTTTATAATATGTATTAATTCCAAATATTTACAATGTTACTCAATATAATTATAGGAATAACTTCCTATGATTTTATGTCAACTGAAAGACTACCACTCCTGGACATAGATCTCCCCTAAAGATCTCAACAACCACCGGTCTTGCGCCACCCGCATCCAGTGGATGCCTGCGATCTTCACCAGTTCGGCGTTCTATCTTGCTGGGGATCTAGCAACACTACGTCTCCCGGTGCCATTCGAAGTTGACCCACCGGTCATCAATTTTATGAGCTATGTACCCAGCCACCTGCCACTTCAGTATGTCAATGTTACTCTGGTTCTTTTGCATATTGCATCTGAAATATTAGTAATTTATCCTAGCTTATTTAATAAAGCAAGAACTAAAAGATTTTTGTAAAGTAATAACGATTTTTAAAATATAATAGTTGTCTTAAATTTCAAATATTCTTAACTTTTTCTTAAATTTTTTTATACTTTATAAAGGTTTAATGACACAAATACATGAAATATACCGCGAACTAAAGAACAAGAAATCAATCTTCGTTACAAAGTAGATGTAGTCTTCTACCTAACGAACCGTGGAGAAGTCAAAGAAAGTCCGTTTCAAAAAATATCAATGATAAATGATTTTGGTTTTTATATTTTCTAAGTCTAATATAATCTATTCTAATTAGTTAGTAATAATCTCGTCTAGTTAGAGCTTCAGAGAATCACTAGCGCGGAGAGGGAAGTTAAAAAATGCTAAAAAAATCCCATAATATTGTACGACTCCTCATAATAAATATCACTTGAAGTTGAGAAATAACAAAATCTTACGTGCAAGATTTTAAAATGTTCCGCACGGTGCCAGATCAAAAATCATAGCGGGCCGGACGTAGCCCTAATATAATCTATAGTATAGTTGTCCACAGAATACAAATCTTTGTATAATTTTTAATTTATTCTTTCGTAGGCTTTGAGTGACTGATTTATATAAATGCTACGTTTTTACGTTACATATTTAGACTTTAGCTACATCGTAGCCCTACGACGTAGTCAAAACTGTTGCAAAGAGATTTTACCAATCGGAGGTCTAAATGTTTTATTCACTAAATAGCTGTGTGGCCGTGACTCCGCCCGTGTATCGTATTTTCTATTTCACACAATTCTTTACCGCATTATTATAGTTTTTAATTAGTCATTAAAAAACAATGTTCTCATGTCTCTAAATTATTTTTGGTATTAAAAGAAAGAAACACTTGCCAGTAAAACTATGTTTTGAATGGGGTTGTATTCATTTCACTGATTAGTTTAATTTTTTTACGTGGGACCCTAATCATTTTCTATAAATAAAAGCAGCGTAAGTTACGCCGTGTAACTTCAGCTATCTGCCAGAAAAAAAAAACCCGTTCAAATCGATACAATCGTTCCGGATATTTGCCAAAACATACAGACAGACATACAAAACTTTTAAAATTTATCTTTTTGGTGTAGTTACCGTGTATACATTCATATGTTTTTTAGTAAAAAAGTTATTATTTTGATATTACAACACTTCAATTTTATTTATTGATACAGATAGGAAATGTAATATGCTGGTTAGACCCCAACATGATTTCAAAAACTAATTAGGTAAATAAACAGTTAAATGATTTAATTCTAAATAAAATTTATATTTTAGATCATTTATTGTAGATTATCTTATCTTTGGTATATAGTCCTCATTCTGTAGATTCTGTTAATGTCGGAATTCATTTAAAATATTATTTTTTTAGTCGTGAATATTGAAGTTCATCTTGTGACCGACTTGTGAGTCTAGTGCTTTGAGATAATGTTTCGAGAATTTAAACTTAATGGTGTTAGTAATAAAGATTATTTTAGTTTAATACTTGTTTTAATAAGATAAGTCTGGCATATAAATTAATTGCAAATTTGTAGATGAATGTAAAAAAAATGAGGTAATTTATGCATCTCGGACAGATGCAAGCGTGCAGTCGCAAGTCTTTCAAACTATCGTATATCATTATTATACACAACAAAAAGATATAGAATACGCAAAACAAAGTAGATTCGTGACCTGTAGGTTAAAAGTTTATAAATTATTGTTACGATAATGTGTAATGTGTCACAATTCAAATACTTCAAATGAGAATGACTAGGTGTAAATGAAAAATTACTAATTTTCGAAGATTAACTTGTTGTCGAATTTCGACAATAATCATTATTGAAACTTTTAAGACAAACGCCTATTCAATTTGATTTTTGTTTATGTTACTACGTCAAAAATTAAGCAATTGACATACGCAGCAGAATAAAGAGAAAATGTAATATATTAATTCTACCAAGAATCGTGTTAGGACCCATTTTAAAAATACGTAATAAACTTTTTGTATCTTAATTTCAGAAAATGATCAATCTAGAAATACAGGATAATAATGTCTGCCTACATATAACTTAAATATGAACAAAGAAAAATAAACCGTTTGATTTTGTAATAAGGTTCAAATTAGTTCTGTCACAATTCGAATGCGTGACTAAATTGCTTGAAAATTCTGAAGTCCCGAGCATCCGAAGCTTACCCGTAAATAGGAACTCTCATAACAGTTAATACAAAGTTTTCAAGATTATAAACTAATATAACCGTCACAAGTCGATGAATATTGTGATAATGTATTAATTAATTTTGTAACGCAATAATTACTTTGAAGATTCTTTTACCTAATATTGAAAATGTTGTTTTTTTTCTATTTAAAAACACCCTTCAAATAAAGAATTAATATTAATCGAAACTGATAACATTGTTTTTATTTAAATAACACACATTAAAACATTTTTTTTTTTTCTTCGTATCATATATGTTATTTATATAATCGTCTTATTCTCTTATATATAGTATATTATGTATAGTAAATCAATGTATGTTTGTCCTTTTTGCATTTCCAAACTATTCTTACAATTATGATAAAACTTTGATGAGTTGTTTTGCATATACCAATAAGGCTTCTGGACAAAACATCTTTCCGTGGTATAGCAAGGTTTCCAGGGTACAGTTAATGTTATATGAGTAAATATTTGAATATTTCTTTGAATGGCTTACCGCTTTAAACACAATGTAATCTAATGTTAAGTGACGATATGGACCGGGATGGTAAACATGCTAAATGTACAAGTACTGGCTTAAGGGATGCTATCCGGAAACAGCTATATATATATTTTTAGACCGATTTTCAAACTAGATTAGATTTTAGAATTAGAATAACCTTTAGAAAATACCTTACTACGATTTTATGATTTCATCAAAATAGCTGGCACGTGAATGATTAATAAATTAAGGAATATTGTGATAAGGGAACGTTGTGGTGTGGTAGAGGATGTAGTGACAAAGATAGAGAAAGGGAAGCTTAATTGGTTTGGACATGTAGAGAAGATTAATGAAATAAGATCGATGAAACAAATTTAGAAGGGGAGTGTGACTGAGCAAGCTGGTAATGGTCGTCCTAGGCGAACGTATCTCGATCTTATTGAGGACGTACTAGAGAAAGGCTAGATCACAAGTTCCCGTAACCGTAGAGCATGTACAAAGACGCTTATGAAAGTAGAAGAAGCGAAAGACGTGTGTCAGGATCATAGCCAGTGGAAGGATGTGGTCTCTTCTAATCCTTGGGAGAGAGAGGCGTGACCTTATATATAATACTCACCAATAGTTTATTTCTGGCTCATTATAGAATAGGATAGGTGGTTTTGAATCTACGTACCTACGTCCATAGACGCGATATCCGACTGCAAAACTACTGAACCATCATTAGTTAATAACTCTCAAACGATGGGAATTATTGGAATGAAAATTTGTGTATAGGTAAATACAAGAATGAATCCGAGGAGGTAACAACATATGATGCTTTTACATAAGAACTAAGCTGTAATAATATAACTAATACAAAAAGTAAAATAATTCCTAAATTTTACTCAGATAATACGTACAGTTCCCAAAGAATATGAAAATCATATTCACATGAACGACATTACGGGCACGAGCTATTTTAATACGAAAAATTAAATTTTTAAACTAAAATTTATAAATATAATATTAAATTTTACCTCTCGCTCGGACACTCGTTTAAAATTCAATACAGTTCCTTATCTTAATATAGATTTTTTAACGAGAATTATTTAGAAATTAATAATTTCGTCTACCTCCCGAGGGAAAACACGAAATACCCATAAAATTTCGTACCCCGAGGTATAAAATGAAATTCCTGGATATCGGTATCTGAAGGATAAAATGAGACCCCATGAAAGTTTTAAGATTCACTCATCTTATGAAGGGATCTTGAGATTTAATATTAATTAGTAGTCGTCAGGAAAAGGACGTTTCATATCTAACGATACGGGAAAAATTAAATGACTATTAAACATCTAAAGGCAATTTATAAATATAAGTTTATGTTGATTGTTCTTATTATTTAAAAGCTTACACGTTTATATCTCTATGAGATGATAGATCATGATTATGTTAGACCATTATGGGCTTAATGGCTTATTTTTGTTTTTTTTTCTATAAAATATTTATAAATTATTTTCATCTACACCATAATTCACTATCAGGACGGCTTCCATTTTTTAAAAGAATCAATACAGCGACCAATTAAAATACGTTTATGTAATTTTTCTAAAGGTATATAATTGTTAAAACTAATTAAGTGCAAAACTAATTCATTTTAAAATCGAAACCAAATAAGTTTAAAATACCTTATTACATGAGATTGTGAATCTGCCATAAATTTTAAGCAAAGAGAATAAATACATTGAGATTCGTTGTTCTTTGTTTTATACTTTCAGAAGTAGAATAACCTTTAGTCATTGTAAAGCATATTCCTTACAAAATTTCCTTGCTACTTTTATTAATCCTTTACATTTGATGTAGGTAATCGATATGATAACTTACTAGCCTGTTTCCACGGTTCCGCTCGGGTAAAATAATATATATTCCTCTCCTCACAAATATTAATTGGTAATTAATTATTACACCATAAATCTCTTAAATAATCAGCGATTTGGTTAAAGTATTCTAAGAAATGTGTCATTTTTCTTAAATCACTTTTTGGCAAGATAATACGAGTATATTAACGATTTACAAATTATACATGCAGATCGTTGGTTTATCGAGTTACAAGTCAACTAACGGATAGACGTCTCTTTCTTATATAATTTTAGAAATAGGTTCATTTACACTGCGAACGGCCCGCCGCTGAAATGTGTCCAAGTTACCAGGTTATGTTCATAAATCTTACGCAGTAGAGATAAAATTACAATGAAAGAAACATTAAATCAAGCTAAGCTAAATGCTTATCATCAAAGAGTTCTCGAATGGAAACCATGTAGGGTAAGACGCAGCGTGGGTAGGCCTCCAATATGGAGGGGCGGGAGCGATAACCTGCTGAAAGACGTGAGAACCCGCTAAAACCGGTCGTTTCGAGGAGGCCTAAGTCCAGCAGTGGAAGTCTCGTGCTTGATACGATAATTGCGTTCCTTAATCATTAATTGCTTTGCATAGGTTTACGTATGTTCCAGGCCTAAAAAGTATTTCCATGATATTCAATGCATGCCGGACATGGTTGGGTGAGATTTAATCAATATGAATAAACACACCATTATTTTACAGAACGTTTACCAATTACACCAATAAATGATATGACAGTCAAAAGAAATATTAACTACAACTCTATGTACAGGACGTAGATGCGCGTAGCTTTTATGCGTCGGAGTCGGGAGAACACTGAATGACGAATGTGCATTGTACAGAGAGAAGCGATTGCGCACGAAAACGTAATCCCGACAAACGAACGTTTCCGAGCAGTTACCCAGGCACGTTACGTTGCTAATAAAATATTATACTCAGATAATTCTCAAAAGAATACGTTTAAAAATATGTCAAAACACAAAAAGTACGGTCACTCAAGTCCCTAGAGCGACACAATCTGTTGACATTTATCAAGGCGAAAAGAGCTTTTAATGTTGTAGAAAAATAAAATATTACGTTGAAAAAACATTCAAACCTCAAAACAAATGAGGTGCATTTACACTGGCGGGATTACACGGGGAATACTTTACTAGGGAAGTTTTATAAGAGTTGAGAGTTTATACAAAAATGATGCCTTTGTCAGCGTTAAAAAAATTATAATAACATTTTTTGAAACGAATTCACAATCGTGTTTCGCGGACTTGGAAAGTGTTGTCTCGTGGCCAGTAAATTTTGTAGACAAACAGTGGGTGAACCACAGTTATTAAAGGTGATTTAGTAAGCAATGGTTACTTATTTACATTTCTTTTTTTTTTTTTGTAGATTCGGATTTGAATGTATGATAATCGCTCTTCTCTATGGTCCATAGGGATATTCGAAAATAATTAATCATTACTTACTTTGTTTTACGTATTTCTAATATTTGTAATTATTAAATATTTTTGGTATAAGTAGTATTTGGTACGTAGATTCATATGTATTTAGTAAAAAAAAATTATTTTGATGTTACACACAGACACTTCAATTTTATTTACTAGTATCGATTATACGCTTAATAAGTTAAGCATATGATCAAAATATACGTATGTAAATTCGAGTAAATATTTTTTATTAGAAAACGTAGGCTACCGTCAAAGGGGCCTCGATTTTAAAAGTCTGGCTTTTGAGGTTTACAAGAATTGCTTTGATCCGGTCAACGTGCCCGTAATTGATGTGATACTGTGTAGAATTTACGTTTTCAATGGGTACGTAAATTGTTCAATTAGTTAAGCATTGTTTTCGATAAGCTTCTACAAACAATAATATAATTAGAAAACATCAAAGGTAGAGCGAAATGCAGACACATGTTGCATTTTTAACCTACTACAAAATGGAGGCTCCGATTTCAAGACTGTGTTCCCGCGGCTGCGCTTGCGTTTCATATATTTCTCATTGCGTAATATAGTTTTTAATTTTTTTACGCGGAACTCTAATTATTTTGCTACTATTTTTTGCTACTAACATTAAGCAAAGACATCTCTCGCAAAATTTTGCAAAATCTTGGCAAAACCTGCCAGTAAAATGGTCTATTGAATCCGAATTTATTCACAATTTTATGAGTTTTAATTTTTTTACGCGGAACACTAATTATTTTCGAAGAATAAAAGTACTCTATGTTACGCAGAGTAACTTAAGATATCCACCAAAAAAAGTCCCGTCGAAATCGGTCAAACCATTCCGAAGATTACCCGGAACAAACAAACAGACAAAGATTTAAAAAATAGTTTTATGTCTATAGGTATTGTTATATACATTCATATCTATTGAATAAAAAGAATATTATGACATTACAAACAGACACTTCAATTTTATTTATTAGTATAGATATTTAAAAAAACGAAATATCGAAGTAAGCAGAAGTAGATTAATAAAGTAATCATATATTTACTTTTTAGTGCATTCTTATAGAATATTGTTTTAAAGTGGGTTTTGTTTTTAATTAAAAAAAATCTTTATAGATATTCTTCTGTGTGTGTGTATGTAACTAAACTTCTCCTAAACGGCCGAACCGATTTTAACGAATTTTTTTGTGTCTATTTCTAAGGATTCCAGAATGGTTTAGATTCACAATTTGTTCCAATTTTTTTTATTCAACAAAACGCGAAAGAAGTCGCTTGCACAGCTAGTATTATATATAATCTATATCTATACTAATATATAAAATTGGATTGTCTGTTTGAAACGTCAAAATGTTTTTTTTTACTGAATAGGTATCAATGTTCTCGAATAAACAATACCAATACCAAAAATACAACTTTTAAAAATTTTGTCTGTCTATCTGTTTGTATCGGGTAATCTTCGGAACGACTGGACGGATTTTGACGGGACTTTTTTTCGTAGACATCTGAATTTACTCAGGGTAATTTTAATTTTCTAAAATAATTACGGTTCCGCGTAAAAATATTAAAATTCATAAAAAATTGATATTCGATTCAATCCACAGTTTTACGGGTTAGTGCTTGAATTTACTAGAAATATTTTTACTTTATCTTTATCTTAATACTTAAGAACTTTTAGGAAAATAACTGAAGTACCGTATAAAAAAATTAAAACGCAATGAAGAACATAAGAAACGCAGGCGTAGCCGCGGGCACACAGCTAGTATTTTAATAAAATGCTACTAGCGTTTTATACTACTCGCTTATTTTATATCACCTACCCAACATAAAAATAAATTTAAAGAGAAATAAACCAAACGGTATTTACCGTCAAACATTCCGTACGGTATTTCTCCCAAATAATTCACAGTTACGTTTGTATGTCGGAGAAGCGTTAATGGCCGCACTGTTGGAATATTTAAATACTGAAAAAATCGAAATGAACTTTAATTGTTTGAATTATAAAGTACTTCGTGAACGTAATTTTGCGGATGATGTCTTCGATTTTTAGATGAAGACCGTGATAAAGGTCATACATTCCGCCATGAAAAAATGAAAGAATTAGTTATTATTCGGGGTGAATCATTAAAATTTAATGTTAAAAATCGATATATAAAGTGTACATGATCCAAAGACGTAGAGAAAAATAATGGAGATATGATAAATAAAAAAAAACAGAATCATATGTTAGCCACAAACTACTGAATATTATTGTTATTTCTTATCTCAAATTTTTAGTTATACAATATTAGTATCGATTTTTTAAAATTCTTATCAGAAAGAGTGGACGAACGAATGCAAAATTTCAAGAATAACACAGATTTATCAAAAAACCGCCTTTCAAGGTTTCCGCTAAAGTGAAAACATTAGTTAATTGCCGAGGAGCTCTTTCAAAAGGTCCCTCTTGCTCCTTTCTTAAGGAGTTGGAAAGGTTTTTTTTTCTTTGCAAACGACTTTTGTTTTTTATCCTAATAATAATATGCTATTTTTTTGTGATAGGTTCTACATAAAAGAACCTTTGTTTTTTATTAAAAGAATGTATTAGAGTTCAAAAAATACTTAAGTTAATTTACATAACCTCCGTCATTAATTTTTAATACAAAATGAATGAACAATTTGCACAGATATAATAAGACTATATAAATATTGAATATAAATAGATCAAGTAATATATATTTGAAATGTTGAGGTAAAGAGGAAAGCTCCTTTATTTTAAATAATCTAGATTGCAAAATATTATTTCCGTTTGTTCTCCTTTGATAAAGTATTTATTATATTTATCTTACGAGTTAATTTTAATGTAACTTTTTTTCACTATAAATTATTGTATTATAAATTCTTTTAAATTATGTATATTTTGTATTATTTACACGGTATAGGCTCAGGGCTTTGACCACAATCTCACTACAGACGAAACAAATTTATTATTTATTCATGACAGTAGTTATACCCATTGTAGACGAGGAGTATAGTCACATTACAAATCTACGCACAAAATACGCCACAGTCAACAGTCACGTGACGTCACGAGGAGGGGATGATTAATCTACCTATTTACCTATATTAAAAACTAGCTGTGTGCCGCGGCTCCGCCTGCGATCCATTTATTCATTTCGTAAAATAGTTTTTAATTTTTTTATCCGGAACCCTAATAAATTTCCTGATTTTTATTTGGTGTTAACGAAAAACAAAGATACTTTTTATAAATTCAAAAACTTGCCAGTGAAACTGTGCGTTGAATCGGATTTTATTCCAAATTTCTTTACGCGGAACCCTAATTTTTTTTTTTAATAAATGTATCCTAAGTTACGTGGAGTAATTCCAGCTATCCCTATATAAAAAAAGTCCCGTCAAAATCGGTACAGCCGTTCCGGAGATTACCCGGAATAAACAGGCAGAAAGATAAACAAAAATTTAAAAAAAAAATGTATTTTTGATATATGTATCGGATGTATATTCATCTGTATTTATAAAAAAAATATACATTTAGACATTACAAATAGACACTTCAATTCTTAGCAAATTATTTTCACAGTGTGCATTTATTTATGCTACGTTTTGTATATAATATATAAAGTACGAAAGCTTAATTTTCCCTAAACACCAGTCAGGCAATTGGCGTCCCACAGCTGGGATACTCTCATTCAGATTATCAAACCAAAGAGGGGCAAGTTGCGTAATAAAGGAAGGTCTCTCTCTCTCTGCAAACAAAATTAAATTTCAGCCCGGTCTTATCACGTTGGATCGTATCATTACTTGAGATGATATTACCTCAGCAAATAAACATTCGTTGAACGTGGTTTTTTTTTTTTTTTTTCTTCGACATAAATATTATATTATATTTCACAGGATCGGTTCATTCGGTGTAAAAATAAAGTCAGTACTGTTTCTTAAACATTTCTACGATTAATATTAATGTGAAAATTATTTTGAGCTTATAAAAATAATTAAAATGTACATAGATCGTTTAACCTGAATAAAATTTAAATAAAAAATAATAGTTGTTTTTTTTACTTTTTGTATCTTTCATTTAGGTTTTAATTTTGTTATAATATGTTTTGAAAATCAATATTTTTAATTACTTGTAATAAGTAATATTTTATAATTATTATCAGAAATTATTTTAATAATTTGATAAGGCAAATTTTGGTCACCATACGAGTATGTAGTATTTTGCCAATAATCACAGAGTCCAAGCGAGTTGTCTTCATTTAGCATAATTAGATAAATCTAATAATATTTTTTGATTATGATTATTAAGTTAATAAATTATTGTCTCAGTAATTAGAAATATTAATTATATGAGTATTATTTGAAGGAATATTTTACTTTATATCTCGCCTTCTTTACTTTAATTACATTAAGTAGGGTCGCCAGGGTGTCCCCTCTAGGAATGAAGACAAAAGTAGTTGTAGCCCGGATTTTAGACGTACCACTGGGGCCACGCGGAGTGTTAGACTAATCTCGTGTCCCTAGAAAAACGGATAGGATAGGAAAAGTGGATGGTACCGTGGGCTTTGATTGGTTTTCTCGGCGCTTCACGCCGGGCGAGTCCCGCTCTCCTGATATCTCTAATCCGTGGATAATCAAAAGGGGTGCCTAAATGCGTTTCCCACTATAAAAAAATTATGGTCGACACAATATATTTTCTGCTTCCACTCTTCTCTGTCATCTCAACATTCACACCTTTTCAAATAAAATTCGTCACACAATACATCCATACCTTCTTCTGTCTCCCTCTAACTCTAAATCAATCCACATTCATACTTAACACTCTTCTTGTTACGTGATTTTCATCTCTACTAATGATATGTGTCAACAATATTTTCGACACACATCCGGCGGCGCCTTAAGATATTATCCGCCTAATTCCGGTGAGGCCCTCTCTCACCTGCCAAATGTCAGATCGCATGGAAGGACTATATAAGGCTCTGTAAAGCCGACACACAAACAGATTTAGCTAGGATTAAATTCCCCGGGAATTTTAAAACACAGGTAGCGGACAAGCCGAGGTTCGAACCCTTACGCTAGTTACCTTTTGAGGCGAGTGCCGTCGCCCACAAAGATACGGTGAAGCTGTTAAGGTCCTTCCGGTCAATAGCATTAACTAGATTAAAAAAATAAATAAACATAGAAACACTTGAATTATATCTGCTATATTGAACATTCCTGATATTGCAATATAATAAACTGGTGACGTGGGAATAATATCTAGTGAGAGTGTTTAATACTAAAGCGAGAGTGTTTTAATATATGTCCAAACCACGCTAACCTATTACTAGTTACTACTTAAATTTCTTTCAATGGTGCTACTTTTAAGCTTCCTCTGATATACTAATTTCGTATAAAACTCATATTACTTTACGTTCTAACAACCGTAAAATTTTGATTCTAGGATTGACAGGTATAACAAAGTTAAGTTAATTGACGAACTAATTAGAAAGGTACGTGATGAATATTATTTGAAAGAATATTTTACTTTTTAATTGAGAATGCTCTGATTCGACTGACAGTAATATGTGTAAGGAAACGATTCGAAGCAGGGTTCTGGCTAAAAGTATTCACTATTATACCGCCATCACGAAAGTTAATGTTATTTGTTCTTATAATAGACTTATCACGGAATATCGCGTGCGGTCGGTGTTACGATGTTATATATCTTCAAATGTTCATTTCAAACCTTAATAGTGATAAAAACTTTTTATTATAAACTAGTAAAGGAAGTTATGAACTTCACAATGAAAAAGATAAAATACAAGCAACTAGAAATTGGCTAAAAGATTTGTATGCATTACCTATTTATTTGCAAAGTAAGAATAAGTATAAAATTCTATATCGTGTTTTGACAAATCTCACAATTTATAATGTAATAGTTCTTGTTGTTTCATTAATTCACGTTATTACGTATTTTAAGTGGCATCTTACATTATATAGCTTTTAATATTTTGCGTAGGTGACATTTATTGGAATATAATAATGTATATACTGAGGTGCCACTCAAACTTCCTGTAAATTTCTTGCAGGATGGATCCTTGGCTATTGACCTAAGATTAGACAAATATTATATCCACATCGTAATGGACAGAGAGTCATTGGCTAAGAAGATGAAGACATTTTTCGGTCGACATTAATATTTGAATGCTAACTATTCACAATATAGTGTGACATAGTTAGAAAAAAAAAATTTTTATATTCCAGGTTAAATAATTCGATCCAAATTTTATTGAATATCGAAAGGGTAAATAAACATAAAACTCACTCGGCCGCCATCGCAGCGAAGCGGCGGCGATAGTATTGATGACAAGTGAAGCGCTGAGTATGTTTTGATTTCATGTTTTAAAAATAATCGATTTACAATAAATAATTACAGTTAAACTTTCAATAAAATTGATTATAAGTATTTAAAAGACTCTTATTTAAAAATAAGCCTACAAATTTATAGTTTATAAAAATATTTTTTTTTACTTTATTAATGATATGATTTGTAATGAATAAAAAATATTTAGTATAAACGTTTTACACAATCATATATTTATGTGTAATCCCTACAACGCGGATTTCGAATCCAATACATATACAACACATCCAATACAAAAATAAACTCTTTTAAACCAGAGAATGTCCAATTTAAAAAAACGGTAAAATGTTTCATGATCTCCTTTACTAATCACTATAACAAAGATGAGAGATGAGACGCATTCATGCGGATATGCGGATTTTTAGCTACCATTTAGCTTACACATGAGTGGAAATAGAAATATTTGTTTACGTCTTCCAATAAAGTATAACCGGTAGAATAATTTCTTATTTATGACTTTACATATTATATAGCAAAATTCTTATTTTTTTCGACTACTTTTCGAGTCTTTTTAGGTTCAACGACCTTTGAAGTGTACGCCTTTAGGCACTAAACTAAATAATAGTAATTAGTGCAAGGTCACCATAATGTTATGAACCATGTCTTGGACTGTGAATTCCCAGTAGCTAATTCCTTTATTTTAATTTTTTTTAAACAACGTCCCTTACATGATGCATTTGTATCTATGCGTAGTGTACAAAAGTTTAATGTGCAATCTGATGCGTGGGATGCTAATGTATGCAGTGCCAATGTATCGCGCTGGTATTGGGAACCAGTTGGGGATCGGAGAATGTCCTGAGCTTCTGCCGGAGATATTTCGAAAAGCATGTCTAGTGTTAAAGAAAATATTAGCTTTTCAATTACCTTAAATAGTAACTCGACAAGGGTATCTGCCTGAACGTATTATTACGATTATGATATTTATCAGATGTCAGAACAGCGTCAATTTATCAACGAAAAACAATTAGAAAGTTTTAACTTGCAACTTAACCTATTATTTTACTTAACTGAATATAAATCAAAGGCCTTAAAATGGCTTTCAAATAATTCTGATTCCAAATCGTTCAACTTAATTTGAAATGTGCAATTTAGGGTTAATGAATCATTATTGTGCAACGTTAGCATCATTGATGTCACTGTGTAATGTTCCGATGCGATTTGATAATTAGTACGTTTGCGCAGCAAATTATACAATAATCGATTTATGCCAGAGTTGATTGTGCATGGCTTCGTAATGATAGAATACATAGGAGTCGATAGAAGCCAGAATATAATTCTGTATAAACTCGTCCTACAACCTTGATTTGATGTAAACTAAAAATTAATCGAAAAAATGATTTGTTCATTTTTTTTTCCTAGTTTCTCTTAATCATATTGCGTGAGTTGATATCGTTTCCTTTATAATTGCAAAAAATAAAAATAATTTAGACACCTATTTATGAGTCACTAACTGTCCCGGGGAACTTCGTACCTCCTCAAAATTATTGTTAGCTTAAATTGTTATTAGCTGATTTGTTTTTAAATTATCTTACAATACGCGAAAAAACTTCACCACTCGATAGACTAACAAAAATATCTAAATCAGACAACCCGATCTCGAGGTATTCTAAAAATGACGTATCATACGAAGTGTATGTGTTAATGAATTTACTTCACAATTTTTTTTACTTTGAAATTTGACTTGTTTTTACTACTTTAATATAAACTTAATATATAGTCCTAGATGTAATTAAAAAACGGTTTTATAATTACATCTATGTATATAGTATATACTAGCTGTGCCCTAATAAACAGACAGATAAAACATATTTAAAACCATCGAAATGTGTTCGGTAGTCGATTCTGAAGCCGCAAATAGCATTTTTTCTTAAATATATTCAATATACAGATTTCATTTCTTAAGCATTTTATTATAAATATTACATAATCAGGGGTGTAGACATAACCAACAAATCAAAGATCATAAAAATCGGTCCAGACGTTCTCAAACTATAAATGATGTAACTAACTCGACTTTGTTTTATAGATTCAACAAATAAGTATCTTCGTTAAAATAACTAACTACAAATTCATTTCAAGTACATAGCATAAGTATAGTTTTATTTTGCCATAAATAATATTTGTATCTGTCAGTGTAGCACATTCGTACTCATTTTTCACGCCCAAATGACTTTTCCATTACGTAAATTATGTTTTTTTTTCAACAACTTTACGAGACTTTCGAAATAAGCTTTCCAACGCCCATATATTATATGTGTGACAGTCTCACAAAGGGTTCTCGTGCTCCTGTTTTGAATGCATTTTTTATAAATGCACTGGGGAATTTACTGTATTTTCACATGCAGTAGCGACAACATTAGAACTTATTTTAAGTATGTTTAAATTCCAAGTTATTTTATTCAAACAAAACAGCAGAAGTAGACATAATAAGTTACATATATAATACATTTAAAAGATAGGAACAAATATTAGACAGAGTAAGGTAAAGCTATTTTTAATTTATGTATGTTCAACTTTCGTAATAAACTATTGGTAAATTTAATCTATCTTATCGAAAGCATCTCTTAGATATTTTAGTAACGTAAAAGTTTGTAGACAATGGCAATACATTTTCTACTTAAATCATCTCAAAGAATATATAGATCCACAAATGAAAACTTACTAATTTAGAAATTTATTTCAAATAAATTTATTTTAAAGCGTAAAATATAGCGTATTTCATAATTTTCATTATGGAAATGTGTTTTAAATAAAAGAGAAATTTAATATACTTATTGCTTTTTTTTCATTTGACTAAGCTTTTGTCCTATCAAACTTGTGTGTCTTATATTACAACCTTTTTAGATTGTATTATTGTACATACGAAACCACTAAGCGCCATTGTCTGGTTTTCCTTTCAGCCTGTCGTATCAGAGCTCAGCCTTTATTGGACGTTGAATATTTTTAAAGCTTTCCATAAATAAACATTACAATGAGGAATATTTGATTTTCTGACCCTTAATGGATTAAACGGGTCAGAGGAAAAGTTAGAAAAAAGTGGTAATTTTTTACTTTCTACTTTGAAATAGCTATTAAATGCGCAGTAACGTTAATTTAATGTACTAAGAAAGTTTAATAATACGAATAGATAGTATTTGAATTGTTGTGAATACATTTAGATAGATGTTTGAAATAATTTATGAGCTAACACTTGAGAGCCAGTTAATGATATATTATAGTTAATAGCCCTTTAGGGCTATTCTTAAAAACGTCTTTAATTTGATCGAAATACATTAAACTAGGTTTCTCCTTGTATTTTAAAAATTCATCGTAATTATATCTGAACGTAAAGAAACCCAAACGTTTTGGGTACTATTGAAAACCCCAATTAATACGACTTTAGAAAGACTATGAAGCAAGAAAGAAGAGGCACTTACTATATTTCCTTTTTTTAATTTATTTGTGTACACTACCATTAATTCAATATAATATTGGTAGATAATAATCACGCCTGACCTAAATTATCACCATGACCCAGAAAGCTTATTAATTATTCTGAGGAACAGAATTCTTGCCGTCCAACGATGACGTTGAATCTACAAAAATAATATGTTTATTAAAAAAAATGTTCCTCTCATTATATTATGTCAAAGACTAATCTGGGAAGTCAGGAAATTGCGGATAATCTTGACAGATTATCGAAGAAGAACGTGAATTTTTCCCGCATCCGCAAACATTAATACCCATGGTCTTATCATTCGTTTGAGAGAGATAGAAAAACAGATTTATATTAAAGGACCAAAAAATTTCCTTATCTGTTTTTTTTTTTCTCTTTCGAAAATGATTCTGTCACCAAGCCGAAGAAAGGAGGCAATCATATTTCAACTTATTCTTTCTCCTTTGATGTCGATCCCCGTTTTACGTCAGCTCCGCGAGCCTGTGTAATGTAAAATAAAACGTAGGCAAATGATAATATCATTTTATTGGTTTATTTGTCAGTCGATTTTGTGGTAGATACCTACATCGTCGGTATGGTTGTATTAAAAGCAATACGTATTTCTAATATTATTGTGCAACGACCACAGAATATATTGTGTCGTTAATATGTACATATGCGAGTAGATTGGTGATCAAGTAAAGCTTTGGAAAAGCAAGTGGTATTTTGCATGATAATTATTAATACAATTCTATTCAACCCCCAAAATATTACGTAGCTTGACACTAATTGCTTGTCAGTACCTTGCAATTTCCTATACGGTGTATACAATTTTTTACTATTCTATAGATTTTCATTAGTGTAGTGTAGAGGCTCAGCGTTTTCACCTCGATATCATCTGATGATTTTCTTATTTTTTTTTTAAATTAAAATAAAACATATTTTGCGGACTCTGGGCCCACACCTTTTTTTTATGTTGGAGGTTTAATTCGACTTGCTTCAGAAAAAAATGCCTATAATATTTCATGCAACTATGCAGTTACCTTCTTTTATAATTAATTAGGTGAGCTTAAATCTACTTATATTTGACATCTAAACTAAGACTATATGTTAAATTATTGTGTATTTTGTTATTATTAATTAATTACTTACTTAATTAGTACTTCATTTTTTTTTTCTTTTTTTTAAAAGGTCGTAACAAGCCAAGCAGAACTAGGTCCGTGTTCGCATAGTTACCTCATAGTTTGGGTTTGAGCAATTATTGCTTGTATGACCTTTTGGTCTCCATATTTTATGATCATCTGATGTTAAGTAGCGATGTGGTCTAAGATGGTACGAGTAAACACGCTAAGCTCTTTATCGCTCTGAGGTTGACTGGGATAAAATATATCAAGTTCACCATTGTACTCTTGAGTGTGTTAGGAAGGTAAATAAATAAATAAAAGATTCTGATTTTTATGTATGACTGGCCGAGCCCGTGGCTACGCCGCTTTTGATAAATTTTTTCACTGTGTAACATAGTTTTGACTGACAGACAAAAATTTTAAAGATTGTATTCTTGGCATATGCATTGTATATACATTCATAACTATTTAATTTAAAAAAAATGATATTACAAACAGATAATTCAATTTGATTTATTAGTATAGATTAAAATTAAATAAATTTAATAATCAAATGTCACAAAAATTACCTGTCGATACTTAACTATGCCTAATTTTATTTAATCCTCAAAATTTAATACCTCAAGTACACAGAACAGATGAAAAATTATTTCCAACTCAATACGCAAACTATTTATGTTAGTGTTTATTTTGAATACGTGTAAGAAATCTTAAAAAAAAGGGCAACGTGATCATATATATTACTACTAAAGCTTCCAATTCGATGTATTCAACTGTAAACGTAATTTACTCGACAGTTCGATTTACAGAGGGTTTTAGTGTGGACTATCATCACTTCATTTTACAAAGATACACCCGCTTTATCCCACTTATATCCGTTCGGATCGAAATGGTATTAACGGAAGATAATGGAGTAGTAGCGTGTGCCGGACGTGGCGATCGTTAATCAAAAGGCCCACTGACAGCCTCCAATTGTATTCAGACTAGTGAGAAATACCCGTGTAACAAGTTAATCGTTCTCCTAATAGTGTTGTGATTCCTTTAATTGGTAATTTTGCAGCGATCATTGCTCTGGAGTAGGGTAATTAGTGGAAATTCTTGAACTAGACAATAGAATTTTAAAGACAACGATATAACCAGAACAAAGTCGAGAAGAACGACTGTAATAATACTATACTGAATAGAATAGCTATTCGAAATAATCCCTATTTTGCACATAAAATGTCTCCAGAAAACGGTTATAAAATACAAGCGTCAAATACAACGGTTATAAAATGCAAGATCTTTGCAAACAAAGATACCCTTCTAGATTTTACTATACCTTACCCCCTTAAACTGAATATCACCAAGTACTTTTAGGTGCGTTAGGCATATCAAAAGAACGCTAAAGTGTAAACTTGGACCCTGGAAACGTGACTCTCTTGAGTTTTAGTCAGTCGGTCCTTCACAGAGTTAACCTGACACCGTTCCCTCTCGTACTCTTTACGGGATGGCATCGTTTAATCTATGAAAGAGGAAATTTTTCAAGTTAAATGGAAAAGGTTTATTTTGACAGTTAAACTTGACAGACATATTTTCTGATAGGCTAGCTTTTTGGTTGCCATGCACGTTAATGTCATCTTATAAAGTGAAGAACCATTCGAACGGTCTTACGCGACACAAGTCCTCGGACTATCGTTGCCGCCCAAAATAATCCTCATCATCATCTTGTGTTTTTGTTCCTTTCATCAAAATTTAGCCATTATCATAACCGAGTAGCAGTTCAGCGGCCAGTCTGATTAAGGTACGTGCATTATATATCTTTATTACAATTAGCTGGACCTAAGCACTTCAAAGCATCGTAAGACCCATTTAGAGTGTCCCCAGGTAGCAGAAAGCCACCACTGCTATTTCGGCGGTGTTAATGCTATGCTACACACTGAGTTTCAAACCAGCCTTTTGAGTATTGACGTTTTTTTCGAATTGATCCATACGAATCTGAGTAGTATTAATGGATAGTCAATAGCGTTGTATGTGTTGAACGCAGTGCTCATTTATCAGAAGTTCCCGAATCACTGACAGGGTCTGATTATGTTTCTACCCTTTAGAAAGGAGTATTGATGTAAACATTTATCTCTCTTTCTCTCTCTCTCTCTCTACGCTTCTTTGATTTGTAGATAATTTAATGCCCAATATCTTGGATTTGTACCTGTATAAAGTTGGTATAATACAAAAAAAAGTAATGAACCCGTGAAAGGTTTTGCAATAGGTATAATTAAAGTTTTAAAAAGAAATTAAAATGTTATAATAAAATTAATTAATGTAAGCGAATTCCCGAGCGCTTGCCAGTCTAATAAATATTATACCCATTACATTTAGAAAGCCAAAGTTTTGGTAACTTAGTAGAGTAAAAAAAAAAAAATGATACTAGTTCTATAAATTTCCATTATTATTAATACGCTTTTTTTACCTGTGGTTTCTTTTAATTTTTTTGCTTATTCTTCGCTCACATATAATAAATTCTGATTTCACTACACATTGTATTAGGTATATTTAATGGTATTACAAGTAAATGTCAACTTAATTAACTATTATAACCATAACTTCTTATAAGATAACCTTAAATTAACCATAAGACAAAATACAAAAACTTACCTAAAGAATATATTTCCGATTTAATAAAGAATCCTGTAAATTGGTTCATTGGTTCTTAAGTTAAAAGCCAAATAACAACCGGATAGATTAAACAACTTTACGTACGCCAAGCAAAATTATTTCTTCGTTACTTTTTCCAGCGACGCAATGTTTATTCATAAATCAGATGGGTGAATCCGTTGAATAGCTAACTAAATATAAATAATATTATTGCAAGCCCGATCCGAACAGCGTACCAACAATGTAAATATTAAATGTGACGGGACTAAGGGTCATCTCCGTTGAGCTGAGAATATATTTAGATTATATGATGGTCTTTTTTGTGATTTAGATCATATTCTATTAATTTATTTGACTTTTATACATCAAAATTTACAAAATTACAACAAGTGCAAGCGACTTACCGCCGTGCGTCAATAAAATGGTTGCAAATTACGTGGTGTGTCTGTTTAGAAATGTCTGTTAAGACTTAAAGAGATAGCAGTAAAATTCTATAAATAAGGAAAAGAGATAGAACGTTCATTGCGTAACCGATACTCATTAACACATTCTAATTAATTATAGTTTTCCTAAAATCTGTACTTTCATTATTTGTTTGATTAATTGTTGCATCCTTTTAATCGGAACCTCTTTGGTTGCGCTGTCTATTCAACGTTCTACGCCACTTTTACGTTTTTCAAGATATTCACTCATCAATTATGTCAAAAATTGGTAAATAAAATATAATCAAATATGTATATACATTGGAAGAATAGAATTAATACGAATATTTATGTGAATCTTCAGTGGCCAACCATAGACATAACATATTTTCGTCTATCCTAGGTCTGTGTGTCCAACTAATGTTCTATGTTATGTTAAAATGTTTTTTGTACAATTGTGTCCTAGCTTCCAAGATAAAAAGCCGTGTCTAATGTGAAAACCATTGTCATAATGTAAAATTATAAATCTGTAAGTCAAACATTACTTTACATTATGCTTACTAGATGGTGATAACTGTACTTGAATGAATTCCATGATATTACTATATAAGGATGTCCGTGGATCAGTCCAGATAGTTCAGTTTGAATTGGGCATCCAAGCAAAATAACAAGAAAAGAACTAAATGTGATATGATAATGTTACAGGTAAAAGTGAACGAGTGAATAGCGCTGTAAATCATAAAGTCAGTGTCTGTGATGAATTTTATCGTGATAACGGAGTGTTAGTTACCTACGAGTGTAACAATATCGGCGCCAGACCTTCAGATACACGCAGAGCAAGTGGTGGATACTTGTCATTAATGCACAGGGTTCAGCTCAGGCGCACGATCTCATACGCCGATCCTCGCTTAGCTGAGTAGGTAATATATTTTTTTGAAGTTGAAGGAGGACTGTGACTATGAACCGTACAGATCGGGCGCATCTCACTGACACCCTTGAGTCCGATCGACAGAAGAATTAGCTCCCAGGGAACTCAGAAGATTACTCTACACACCTTGTGTGGCTCATCCAGTTGACTTGTCCGTAGACGCGGACAAAGGAGAGACCACCGTCGCCTTCGACAGGAATAGCTCTGTTGCGGCTTTCCCGTGTCCCCTTTAGTTCGTAAGCTTAGCAATTAAATTTGATCTTGTAATTATTTTAAGTAAAAACTGTAACACTCAATTATTGTTAATTGTAACAATTCATATGAAAAATAAATGCCAGATCAAATCAATTGCGCGAATCCTTGCACAGAGGTGTGCAATAAGGGTGGTTGCACGAGATGACTCGCTTAAACAATATCGGTTGCGTGTATAAGCAGCCTCCAAATCACTAACCTAATATAGCTGGATGAAAATAAAAAATACAACAACAAAATTTAAACATCATGTTCGTAGTTCACAGACCAAATATATACATAACCTAAAAATAACGTAGTTCAACTGTGAACAGAATAAATATTTTCCGACCTTTCGTTACATCTGATATCAATTGATCTCCCCCTCGTCCCGCTGTTTGCGAACAAACACGCGAAATACACGGTCCGCAAACAAAAATTTAGGTCTCCATTTAAACTGGACAACAGTTAATTTAAGGCCAAAGCGATGTTATTTTAACACAAGTTTGTATGGCCCTCGCCCGTTGCTCTGTTTCAGAAATAATTTCAATATTAATTTTCATATAAAAGTCATACAATAATGTTTACTTGAAATGTATATCTATCTTTTAATTATCAATTGCGGTCGCCTTTTCACTCAAATATAACAAATTTAAAATTTCATGCCATGTCTTTTAAACACCATTTTGAAACGAAGGTTTAGTAAAATGAAACTCCATTAACTTATATCCTCATAACTTGTTCCATATACCAGACAATACATTTATGATTTATTTTTTTTTAGTGATACGCCTCATGGCGTATCTGCCGCGACCTCTAACATAATCAGAGACTTTGTGTATCTAATGTTGTTTTTAACGTTATTGGCTTTTAGTTGTTTATTTTACATTTATGATTTAAAAAAAAGATGAATAAAGAAGTTTGTATTTATTCTTTCCTGGGTTATATGCCAACTTACGTCTCATTTCGTACGGCAATACAATAATGATAATCCGTCTCTAAGAGCATCTGTCTTAACCTAAAAGTTAAGCTGCTATGCTGCCTCTACAAGTCTGTCAAGCGAATCCTTACGACCTCTTTGTCAGTTACAATCCTGCTAAGATGGTCCAATTGTCAATTTCAAGCCGCAATGTCGTGGATTTTTTCGAGCTGCAACCGGCGCGCTTTAATTTCTCTAAACGGAGATCGTAGACTTGGCTCCCACGCCACCTCACCTCTAGACCCCATGGCGGGGTTCGTACCATTATGGGTGCCACGTCGAAAGAGATTGTGCGGCACACGCGTAATGTTTGCTATCGCAGTTGGTTGAAATTGCACACTACATTACTTTACATATTAAACTTATTAACCTAAAACCCCTAAAAATATATCCATCCCTCTACCCCAGCCGAAAAACGTTCACTGCTGGACATAGGCAGTGGCGGGGCAAAACTATAATTTGATGTGGGCGAAGTACATTTCGCGAGGCCAGACCCATTTATTTAAAATATTATTTTACCGTATTAAAATTCAAGTTAATACCGACGTGAACATTTAATTAACGTGTATTTTCAAAGTTAAAATTGATCACAAAAGGTGGTGTGCTGCAACTTAGGCCGTTAACTAACTGATAGAGATATATCCTTCCGACCTTTTCGTCCTAACACAATATATTAACACGGATACGCGATAGCTTAATTATGTAGAAATGGCCGATAACATGGAAATAGTTTTCGTATTTGCTTGGAATTGAATGGATTAACTGCTACGTCATGTACATTAATCAATTATACCTACATTTGTAACTAAATCCTGCTTATTTCAAAATAATAAAAGGATATTTAATCTAAAATAATTGTTAAAAGTAACGCCCATTTGAAAATGAAACCAGATAATTATAAAATATTTGAATTAAATTCAGTGTGTACATAATTTAATTTAAATAATATTGAGGCTATGAGTGACATATAAAAATACAAGGTACAAATATAGGTACATTATATCAGTTGGGAATAATTTAAAGTCAAAATATCGACATAAAAAACCTATACTAACAATAAATCTCTAAGGGCGTTATTCATTTTATTTATTTCAATTTTATCAAAATATCTTTATTTACTGATTTCGAATATGAAGAAAAAGAATAACGTAGCTTTTTTCACAACGTTCTTATTAATAACAAACAATCCCATCCCTAAAGCCCATCACTATCTACAAAACAAAAATAAATAAATTAAGAAAACGGATGACGGATAATTTAATAACAAAAAACTAAATAAAAGTACCTAATTATTACTATTACTTCTATAAATAATGAATGCCGTCCAGCTCGCCGCCAGACGACAGATTCCCAGAAGGATGGCCACATTGGCACGTTGGATGGCAATGCTTATTCGCTGTGCCAAAAATTGACCCGCCAGAATTTGACAGAATTATTTTTACACAACTGTTGAATTATTATAATTACAAATACTGAATTATTCGTTTTATACAAATATATATAAAGTTATTTCTCTTCACATTTATATCTAAAAAGGATAACGCAGACAAGCACTTTCGCTTCGATGAATACTTCGTCGGAGAAAGATACTAAAGATAGCGTATATACGTACATAATACAAGTTCAATCACGTCATTATTTTATTGAACTTTAAGTTAAGTTTTGATAAGGAAACGGCAAAGGGAAGTAGGTACGTACGTGCACAATTTTCTATGAGTTCCTTTTCTCTTCTAACTACATTGTCGTCAAAGGAGTAAAATAACTCAAAGAACTTGCATAAGACGCACAAGATAATTTAAAATTCATTTTACTTTGCATATGGCCACGGCTTCAATTGTGTAAAATAAATTCCTTAAAAATATTAACTTACATTATATTGATTCAACAGAAAGAGTCCACTGGTGGACATTAGTCTCCCCCAAAAAGGGGGGAATTGTTGTAATCGCCAAGCTGGGCAGGTGAGTTGGCGATCGCAGAAGGTGTATGTGGTACTTAGAGGATGCTGCTATATATATATATATATATATATATATATATATATAAATAATCAAAGGTTTTGAAGTGAAATCTCTTTGCGTGTGATAAAAATAACATTTCAAGGTCGTGCCACGCGATGAATATAAGGGTCAGAATTAGCGTCATGATTTAATACAGTAAAGAACGAATATAATTACGTAGCGAGAGTTAGTAAAAGACAAAAATAATAAGCACGATTTAGTTTTTAAAATCAAACTTCTTTGCAAGTGATAAGAGTAAAATTTCAAGGTAATGGAGCTTCAATCTTTTATCGGTTGCACTTTGGCGAAAACTGAAAAATATACATACAAAATACATAGTGGTTAATACTTCTCTTTCGCACGAAGGTTTTGCCTCTTCGTTCCTAATAAGATCTGCAATTGAATGAAACAAAGAACCTGTCTGTGTTTGCAAATTCCTAGAATATAGTGTTCTTCAAAAGAATAATGAAGCGATCGCGCACCATTGTCTATCTCATTATCACTATCCATCAGGTGTGGATTGAGGACAAGCGTCGAGCAGTATAGTTAAAAAATAGATAACCAATTGTAATCTTTTCTCCCTCATGTACGAAAATCTGTCGCCTATAGCAGACAGGTGTAATCAAACAGCATTACTTTAGAGCAGTGATGGGCAAAGTACGGTCCGCGGGTCAAATCCGGCCCGCGAAAGTATTTAATCCGGCCCGCTGAGGGTCCATCGACATGAATAGTATATGGCCCGTTATAATTACGTTTTGGTGGTCGAGAAGAAAAAGTAGATTCTACTTAGTAAAATAATAGATGCATAACCTATAGGTGAAGCTAAATTAGCCGCGTAGTGCATGTGATGCGTTATACTGATCTGACTGATGATTATGATTATGATTAAAAGCTTTAACACAAAATGCATTTTTTCTATAATTCTGGCCCTCTAGAATTTCTTAAACTTTGTGGCCAGCCATTAAAAAAGTTTGCCCACCACTGCTTTACAGTGTTCTACCACATAAGACAACGGCGTCAAAAGCTTAAACCTATTACCAATCTATCTTTGATACTACAATATAGTAATATTCCATTACGTATTGTGATGCAAGATTATTAGAATTCATTATATGAATGAGGTTTACAATAGTTTTATGGTTCACATGACACGATCCACTCAGAGATGTTACGTCTGAGGAATTTCAATTTCGATTCGCTTCTCTACGTTTGTGTCGGAATCACTTCAGCGTATAGATGTGCTCTCAAAGGCAGTCGGAAGGTATCCAGTTTTCCAAATATCTCGGAACGAAAACAGATATTTAAGAAATCGTTCATCTCCGTTTAATGAAAAACAAAAAATTATTCAAGTAATAGTGATAAAAGTAACTGTTAAAATTTGGTAGCAAATCAGTAAAGATAATTAAGTAAGAACCTCCAAATGGGTAAACAAATTAAAACTACGTGGACAGGCTTAATTTACATCTTAATCATATGAATACAATGAATGCTTATAAAATAAACATAAAATATACTATATCTCATATAAAACAGTGCTATGGTTACTATAATTACTGATGTATATTTTTTTACGACAATCACACCTTATGTTATATGGTAATGTGTTTCACGTCAGTAAGTACATTAATGGCGGGTTTAGATATCGAATCTTAAAAGTTACGATTGAGATCAAACCAAAAATATATCGATTTTACTGCCACTTAGACTTTTGAGAAAAAAAAGGATTGAAATTGCGGTAAAAACAAATTGAAATCGCATATCAAAACCGGCCGCAAGCTTAAAGGGTAATAATACCCTAGTAACTGCTGGAACATACCTAGAAGTATTTGGCGACAAATTTTCCAACATGAGGGTGGTAACTAGCCACAGGGCATTAAGCCTAACTTATTGATAAGCCTAACTACCATTGACGAAGGCGATACTTTGCAGAAATCCATTACAAATAATATGGCGAATGTTAACCACGCTATGGTTTCAACACCATGATTTTTCCATCAAAAGTTCAGGTTCATTATTATCCCAATTCATTATTACCCCAACGTGTACGTAGATTCGAACCTACGTCCACCGGCCACCCTACCACTGCGCCATCAACTAATTTTTCTACAAGTCTTCATTATTATATTTTGTTACTATAGACAAATTATATATTTTAAGCGTTAAAACAATTATAATGTTTCATAGCGCCATAAGGCGATTTACATTTCTCTTGTACCGATCCATTTACATTAAGTCACCGACAAATTCTTAATCTGATCTCCGTTGAGCCACTCGTTAGTATTCACCCGCGCTTATTTGCATTTTATAATCGTATTAAGTATTTTATTTGCATGGATTTTTGTTCATCTATCTATATAAATAAAAGTCGATTAATGTTTGTTCTCTATCCACTTCTAAACTAGTCATCCGATTATGATGAAACTTTTATGAGCCCTATGAAAGTTTCATACAAAAATTCTTTTTCTTAATTTGTATGAAATTCAAAAAAAATTTAAATGCCACGTCGACATAATTATAACATATTTTTCTAATTATTATACAACGCTTTCGTAAAATGGCGGTTATTTTTGTTGAACAATCCCGGAAGTTTTTGTAGCACCCTAAAATTGATATTCCACGTTATTATTTATTTATTTTTATAGCTTACTAGCAGAATAATTACATATCATAGCAATAAATATTGGCATTAATGCAAATAACTATGTTTTTCCCAAGTAATCTATTATATAAACCATAAGAAAATTAGCAAAATTAGAAGCAGGTACAAACATTATTTCCATCAAGCTGCACTGTGTACATAATAATTAAGATATATCACAAAAATTACTTAATTAACAGTTGAAAAATGCAAGTCAAATAATAAAAATGAAAATACAACATGATTATTTAAAGTCTCATAAAAAACACCATATTTGTATTTTTTTGCATTAAACATGAAAGGTTAATTTTATTTGTTTACGGACTAACGAATATACAGAGAGACTTTGCTTTCATATAATGTAAGGAAATAAGGAAGTTATAAGGATTTATCGTTGATCACGCATTACGACAGGTATTATTTGGCGGCAGGTTTTTTAACTTAAGGCTGGTAGCTACCCAGACGGGCATTATTAGAAAATGCCCTACCACTATACTATGGTTTCCTCACGATGTTTTCTCTTCACCGAAAGCTCAGGCTGATTTAATCCTTATCTAAAACTAGATGTATCTCAGCGGCAGGTTTCATATATTCTTCATTCCGTTTTAATTTTTTTATACGGAACCCTATTTTTTTTTAATTATAATAATACAAAGTAAGAATATTTCTTATAAATTCAAGCACTTACCCGTAAATCAGATTTTATTCAATTTTTTTATGTTTTTTTACACGGGTCCTTAATTATTTAAGAATTAAAATTAACCTAAGTTACCTGGTAACTTCAGCTATCTACCAAAAAAAATCCCGCCAAAATCCGTCCAGCCGTTCCGGAGTTCACTCGGAACATACAGACAGATAGACAGACAAAAATTTTAATAATTGGATTTTTGTTATATGTTTCGTGTACACATTTATATCTATTTAGTAAAATAAATTAATTTTGACATTACAAACAGACACCCAGATTTATTTATTAGTATAGATAGATATCACCACATTTACATTATGTATAATGTTATTAAAGTGTAAACTGATAAAAACTATTCCGGCTGATTATCAAATACCCTCCAAATAAAATTCATAGGTAAGCGAAATTAAATACTTTGTTCCTACCTCGAGGGGGGAGAAATTTCAAATTGAAAATCTTAGATAAATACTTGAGTTAAAGTAGCAAACTTGGTCTCCTCTTATCGTATAAATCTTCGAGATTCGCTGGCTCTCCTTTATCCCAACGAGTCGGGTTTAAACGAGCGTGTATCTGTGCAAAAGTTTCGAATTTCTAGATTTGTTCGATTCAGACACCCGAGTATGAAAACAAAATTATTGACTTTTATTGTATTTAAAGTTCACGTAATGAATTACCTTTATTTACCTATAAATACATAACTATATAAATAGTTATATACGATTATAACATAATAGGTAAATGATACAATGTAGCAACAATATCGTGTTTTAAATTGATTATCATTAAAATAATTCTTAAAGTTAAGTGAAAAAGATACTAAACTTCAGTAAACCTAAAATTAGTCTTGGCACTTAGTGGCAGTTTGCGCAAATCATTAGGACTACCAACCACTACCACACTAAGTTGGACTAACACTATAAAATGGGTTAAATACATTAAACCTAAATGCCTTCCTAAATTAAATATATATATATATATATATATATATATATATATATATATATATAAAGAGTTTAAAAAAATTACTTTATTATTTAATCCTAATTTATGGTTCAATCAATTTTCAATTCAAAATTACATGATTTTTATCTATCTTAGCATAACTTTAAAAAAAATACAATTATAGAATAAATAAAAATCGTAACAATGCAATAAGTATAAGGTGTTATCCAAATTTTAGTGGTTGTCTCACGGACGCAAAATACTAAGAATTATTTCTATAATATCTTCAGCCTCTAATAATATTGTCAATATAAACTAATGGGCGTAAAGAAATAAGTAATAAAGAAATTTATTGAATTCTTAAATATTTTGTACGCTACTGTACCTACATTTGTACTCCTTAACATGCTACTACAATTATCTCTTCAATTGCTCAGTCTCTACAATCAAGAAACAAAACTATGAACAAGAATGTACACTCAAAAGCACTTCCATTCTCTAAAATCGCAGTTACCTTTAAAAGAACGCCTTGAGTAAACATCGGACGTCTCCGGGCGCAGTTTCACGAACTATTAATTGCTGGATAAGTCTTAACAATCTCGGTATCCCGGGATGAGAGGAACTAACTACAAAGCACGTTTTAATTAGGATCACTATTTGTTATTTCACGTCGATTGACAAGTGACAAAGTATTAAATAGAATTAAGATGAATAAAATTACTTACCTTTGAGTGATAATAAGCTTTTTGGTTATTAATTTTTTTATTAACATGTTTAGCTTTTGATGACAATTCCACTTGATATAAAATTAGAATTAGTTCTCAAGTGAAGCCACCTTAACACACAGTATATGTGCATAGTGAGCATACGAAAATTCCCTACCAAAATAATATATAACAACTTACTATTTTTCCTATATTGATCCCCATGAATTAATCACATAACCTGTATTTATATTATAGTATGAAATGCAATAGCGAGTATGATTTGATTATGGAATGTAACTGTTACATTTAGAATATTAACTGTATGAATGAATGAAATGCAGTAACTATTGAAACTATTTTTAACAGTCTTAAAGCTGCTATAGTTTACATGCTTTAACTTATTTCATAAAACAAATTAGGTAAATAAAGGTAAATAAAATATATGTATCGAAAAAGATAAAATTCATACTATTGAAAACAATATTTTTATATGTAATGTATATTTATTACACTTTTAACTATATTATTAGTTGAAAAACGGTTTTTAAATGAACATCAAAAGTTGGACTTGTAAATAACATGCTTTGGAGTCGTCCAAAAACGATTTACAATTTTTTAAAGTATATTTAATAATTGCGTGTTAAATAGCAAAATGTAGACGTAAAATCACTTTAATTATGTCTAACTTAAAAATGTTTTATTCATAAAATGACTTGTATTATTACTTTACTAAGTTCGAAATTTATAAAACCAGAAAAATGTTCTAGAAAAGAACGTTACGGTAGCAAGCGCCCGCTAATTGCACAGCTCTTACTTTGTATTCAAAGGGAAGAAAAAAATCCTTGACTCTAACACTATATAGCTGATACCACGGCGACGTCCGCTGCATGAAAACCGCATATAAATGTACCGAAACCGCATCGCTTTGAAGTTACCGCATAGTTCCGTATTGCAATCAAAGTTACGGTATGATTCTATGCACAATACAGGATTAGTGATTTCATTTACCTATAGTTAAAATAAAAGACTAACGAGGCAAAATCTGTACAGTGTACTTTGAAGATATTTATGAAAAAATACTAAACGGTGCTTGAGAATCGGCTACAGAACACATTTCAATAGTTTAAAAATTTCTTGTCTGTTTATTAATTTGTTCGCCAATCACGCAAAAACTACGGAACCGAATTCGATGACAGTTTGTAATGACAAAAGGTTCCAGGAGGAGAATATAAAAAAGGTAAAGCCGCCGGCACAGCTAGTATTTCAATAGAATTATTCGTTTTGATATCAAGTAATACCAATTCCACTATACTTAGTACTTGTTTAGATCAATCACTTTTAGCTATAAATATAGTATAATTTAAATAGATAAAGCTTTAATAAAAAGACCATAAAATGTTGGCTTTTTCGATAAATAAATTATTAATTAAATATATTATTATTGTGAAAATACTTGGAGTAAGAATACAGTTTTGTAAAAACATATCGAATTTTTCTTGAAGTTTGGTGATTGTTCAATGGATAAAAATATATTTTATATTAACTATTATTCTGGAAGTACTATTTTTAAAAAACCCATTAAAATATATCCTTCTAAGTTTACATGTTAAAGCTTGAACTGTTTATATTTTTTTATTATTTAATCAAATACAGTATATGTATACATCTTATTAATATTAAAAAGAGCGTGTGTGCAGAGAGCAGGTGCATGTGTCAGAAGTAAAACTTCTTTGGAAATTTGTAGATTAAATCTGAATACAAATTATTAGTAAAGGAAATATATAAAAGATCGAGAAAGAGATAAAAATTATACATGCCCAGTTTTAAAAACACATCTTTCTCAAGAACGAATATAGGGCAAAGAGATGAAAATAAGAATTTCACAGAATAATAATATAGCGTGCTTATAATTTTTATCTCTTTCAACTCAAATCGCTTGAAATGTAGCTTGCATCGCATTTATCACTTCTAAAATTTACACTGAAATGTCGTTAGTCAGTCGACACGGTTACTTATTGTGTGCACGAAACTTACATATGAACACATCTACTAGGAACTTCGCGAAAGAGACTAATTAAAACAATGAGAGATGTTCGTGTTTGACAAGAGAAGTTTGGATAAGTAATTTTGAAAATGTTCTTTAGTTAATATTAGTCGAGAAAAATCGAAATCTAACGTTGTATTGTGAATAATATTTTGTAAATATTTTAAAAGGTAAAGTCTCAATGTCTGTCCTTTAGTTAGCTTATATAATAACTTCAGAAAATTAAATACTCCTTACTGATGAAGAGTACCCTTGGTTAAATTTTAACAAGTAGTCATACGTATTATATTTATCACATTCTCGGGCTCCGATATCTATCCGTTATAATAATTTGTCTTAAAGATTTAAAGTAAAGATTGCCAAAGAAGTTTCACTTTTGACACGTGTGCTTTTTTTCTTAGAAATAACAAATGCATTCTCCGGATAAGCTTCAAAATATAATTTTATATTATAGTATTAGTTAATTTGATCGTGTCATTCTTTACTTCTTTACTTTTGATCTACCTAATTGTAAAGAATTGAAACAAATTAGTTATAGATATGCGTATAGCAAATTTCGTTCGCAATTGTTATTTGAAATTGTTTCATTAAAAATTCACAGACGGTACAATAAAAAAAATCCTTAGCAACTCACCCCATTAGGATTACAAAAGGATTATCGTTTGACATTTTCTCTTATATTGTACATACCACCCCTTAATACTGTTTCAGCAAATATAAAGAGAAAATACAAAAGGGAATTTCTGTTGTAGGTAAATGTGTTTAGCAAATTGACAACGGCTTCGTCGGATCTCATGCTCTGTTTATAATAGAAATGAAATTAAATTAAACCTGAATAATACTCTGGTTTGAATCTCACATACATCCACATCATTCTACATAGATATAGATACCATCACGCTTCTCTCTCATAAGGGTAGGCAGAGAGTTTATCCTTCCATGTGCTACAATCCTGATACAAGTCTTTTACTTCATCTTCTTTCATGAACACTTCCATACATGCTCTTCTGTTACGGGTGTGATTTTGACTCTTTTTTTAAGGTAGGAAGTGCATTTACGCATTCCCCTGTCATCTCTAATCCGGGAGTAAAATCTCCCGGATTAAAGATGGCATGGGAGTATATGGAACTCGCCCAGCGTGAAGCAGCAGGGATACCCATTAAAACTCACAGTACCATCCGCCACCTTTCTGAGGATCTAGCACACTCCACGTCGCCCCAGCGGCAGGCCCAAAGTCTGGGCCACTAACGGATACTTTTGACATGTCAAGATAGGTTCTGTTAGGACTTGCCGGCTTACGAAAAAAGGACTTTCTGGCTTGCCTAGTTAATTAACGAAATAACAAAAAAAAGAAATAACAAAAGACGAAAGTCAATTAAATAAAGTCTATTTCCCACTGAAATTACCTCGCGACCAATCGGTGCATGACGCGATGTGACATTTCCGCACAAACGGTCCCGTATATTACGGACTTTAATCCCCACAATTGACAAGATGTTAAATTGAAAATGATTTATAACAACAATGCAGCGCAGAGTAATTAAAACAATATTATCAGCAATTAACACAGCAATATAGGTACATAACATAAAAAAATTCTACAAATATAGCAACCATTTACACAATTTAACAGTTAAATTGTTACGGTCAATAGCTATCAATAAACCCGAATGGCTACCACGCATCGAAATTATCGGAATTCGTAACGTGGGTAGGTCCCCCACAAGGTGGACCGACGACCTGGTGTAGTTCGAGGAAATTTGTCGGATGCGAATGGCGTAAGATCGGTCGTTATGGAGATCCTTGGAAAGACCTTTGTCTAGCAGTGGTCGCCTTTTTGTTGAATGGCTGGATGGAATGGTCAATAAAAGCTACGAATTTAATAATAACATCCAATTTCTTTACATTAATGCAATTATAGCGAAATATACAAATATTACAACAAAAAAATCTGTATATTACTGGTATGGAGTTTTGTAAAATTAACTGACATTGTAAGTAATGAAGCTTAAGTTAGCGCACGAATGCTCTTGATAATTGCCTAGTCTAAACTCTTAACCTAACAATTTACGACATTTGTAATGGAGAGCAAAAAAATTAAACAAACATTTTCACACATTTATTTATATTATTATTATTTATAAACGTTATTCATATAGAAATTTAACTAATAACCATTTACCATTACCATAATAACTAATAAACAATATTTCGAGAAACAAAATTATAATAAGTTACTGTGTGAATTTCTTTACAATTAATGTTTTAAAATATCTTAAAAAGAAATAGGCTGCATTTATCACATAAAAATTGCTTCCCTGATTTTTCCCATAAATTATTTGCCATAAAAACTAGGAACCTTCAAAAATGAGAAATATGTTCGATTTTTACCGTCTTTTTCAGGCGTCCATCACAAAAAGCAATGTAAATAGCATAGATAACTTAAGTCTCGTATTTTATAATTGAAGGAAAAATTAAAATCGCTCCAGTTTTGGAGGAGTAAATAGGGGAATACGAAGTGAAGATTTCGTTTATTGTGCATAGTATGCATACTCAGCCTTTTCGCGTTTTAAGAAGACATATAGTCTGAAAAGTAGGTATTTCAGAATTCTATTGCTATTATATATATAAATTTGTTTGACGAACGTCTGAAAACGACGGTAAAAATCAACCAGTTTTTTATTTTCAAAGGAATCTAGTTACTACAATAACTAATTTATGGAAAAAATCAATACGCACGGGCATGGCGGTGGTGGATATATATTATTTGGTATAACAATATTTACCATAATGCTGTTATCCAAGGAGGTAACAGGGGACTAGGTTTTTATGGAACAAATGCCGCTAGTATACCTCTTAACACGATAGCAAAAGGTTTCTAAAAAAAATCTATTCTCCAAATTTGTTGCCGACCGCTTTTCCTCTTAACTAAACGCTTAAATAATATCGTTTAGACAATACCAGAATATTTTTAGATATCAAAAAGGATACAGCAACACCTGTCTGTAAAAACAAAGTAACCTTGTTTCGCTGGTATGTGTGAACGTATTATGAAAAACAGGGATTATTTATTATACGGTGAATTGAGTGGAAAAGCGACGGGTAGGGGCGACATTATTCGGGGGGATGCGTGTTCGCCTTCGTTAGGAACAAGTTATGGATCGTGTGACATGTCGACGTGAATTAGGCCGTACGGAGGAAGGCTTGGTTACGAGTTCTAATACCAGTTTTTATAGGGTGACCATGTTTTTTTTTTTTTTGTAAATAATTGGAATACACCTTTTTATTAATAAATACACATCAACATTACATTTAGAATGTTTCAAGTTAGCTTATTTACTACCTTGTTAGCTGATCTTATGTCTTATTTTCCTAGAGAACTGTATAAAATCAAGCGATGATTGCTGCAGGTGGTTGTGCGACCGGATTTCACGACAATGGACGCGGGTTCGAGCCTACCTATCCAACTCTAAAATCAGCCTAAGCTTTCGGTGAAGGAAAACATCGTGAGGAAACTACAGCATGTGGTAGCGCATTTTCTAATAATGCCCGATTGGTTAGCTACTACCCTCAAGTTAGAAAATCTGTCACCAAATACCAATAGATGTGCTCCGGCAGCATCACTTGAGAACCAGTCTATATAGGTGTAGTGTGTTTTACCATCCTGGACCACATCGTTATTTAACATCAGGTGAGATTGTGGTTGAAGCACTGAGCCTATACAGAGAAAAAAAAATTAAAAGTATTTTTATGTGACATTGAAGTGAAATTATTTTAGGGCTTTGAAACTCTTATCCGCAGTCTTTACGTGGGACGAAAAGTGGTGGGAGTAAACACTGTGTTCGGAGAGTGGGAGCAGTGTTTCGCTTTTAAAGTTTCACTTCTACCGTGTGTGAATTGCACACACACACGCACACACTTTGTTATTTATTTATAAGGACAAAGTTACAATGGCAAAAGAGTTGCTAATATTGCTCATGGCGAACCATAAAATAAAAAAAAAAAATCACCGTTTATCTTGAATCTTACATATCATGACAAGTGAATGCTAATTCGAGATTTCTCAGTATATTTAAATTATTTTCAAGACATATTTTATAGCCATAAAATAGTAAGTTTATCTCTATTTAGTTAGCGTGTAATATATAAAAATTTTCATCCATTCAACCAAAAGACATTCAATTTTGAACATAGGTCTCCTCTAAAGATTTCCACAACGGCCGGTCTTGTGCTACCGACCTTCAGCGGATTCCCACCATCTTCACCAGGTCGTCGGTCCACCTTGTGGGAGTCTACTTACTCTACGTCTTTCGGTACGCAGTAGCCATGCGAGAAACCGGTACCCTTGACTCCATCGGGCATCGATTCTACGAGTAATGCAACAATTTGAAAAATTATAAAAATAAATAAAATGTTTTGTCCGGAAATATTAAGAAAGTCTAAACAACCTACTAAATCGACCATAAGCTCCTAAATTAAAGATGTTAGCGATATGTCACAGAAATTTGCTTCAATGTTTCAGGAATGAGTTGGGTTTCGTTGAGTTTTACTATATTGTGATTTATTGTCCTATGGTCAGCGTGATTTGATGAAAGAATAAATTAATATTCAAGACCATATGACTACATGATTATTAGCAGCCTGTTTATGCTTTTTGCATTATCAATTGTTTGACTTACAGATAATTTTCTGAGATACTACCTTGATATGGGTTAACCTATTTTTAATTTTCCCGTCTACATCAGTCCTCGGTCATATATATATAATAAAAAAAAAACGGTTTATTCTCCATCCAGTATAAAGTTTAACGTCTAACTGCAATCTCACCTGATGTTAATTGACGATGTGACCTATGATGGTAACGCACTACGTCTAGTAGAACTGGCTATCTAGTAATGATGCCAACATACCGACAATAATATAGAAACTATGGAATAATATTTCCTATGTTCAGTGTGCAATATTGCGTCAGATAAAGCTATTGAATCCTAATACCTCAGTTTTTCGAAAAAAGAACGCTTACGACATAAAACCTTGGTGACGTCACGTATTTTATTGGACGTTAATAATGTTTTATCGTGGCGTAGGTATAACTTGAAATAATTCTCTCTTCGCTTCAAGGCATTTCAACAATATGAAATCAAAATAATCGGAAAAGCTGGAGTTATGTTTAGGATTAAAATGCTTTATTTAACGCAATAAGGTGCAGTAAGAAATATTCCTATTCATAGAATCGACTTCTTAGAGACAAGACGATTTTAAAATAATAATACTGTATAAAAAGTAAACTATTCCAATTTACGTACCAACATATATTAGTAAAAAAAAATGAAACGCTCTTAATATTACCACTAGGAGGAATTTTAGGGATCATCCATTAATTACGTGAGGATCGAATGGATGGGGTTCAATAAAAGTCACAAAATATCAGAAGTTTGGGGAGTGAAGCAGAGAGATATCACTTATACTTGTTTATTCATTTAATGTGTGATATCTAAACTGAAAAGTGGCGTGTGACCTTGAATATTCTTAAAAAAGGTTTTGACCTTAACCATATTAATATTATAAATTAATAAAATTTATTAATGAATATTAGTTTCAAAAAATTCCAAAATTTGTACAATGATGTTAGATTATACCTGTATCTAAAGATTAATAATATTCTAAACATTTTCAGGTACTTTGTATTAAAGAATACAAGTGATTTTGGGTAGGAGGGGTTGGTCTAAAACCTCACCAGGGTTAGGGGAGGGATCTAAAATACATCACATGATTAATGGATGGTTCCCCTTATTAATAAAAAACACAAGAAACTTCTACGAAGTTGGTTTTACACGGTAGGTACATATAAAAAAAAATCTAAACGAAAAACTTTTTTCAATTAATTAATTGCCAAGTAAATTTTTCGATATTACGTACGTTTTAATTAAAGTCTACTAAAGTTCTTTTTTATAATCTCGATACGCTATAAAGTTTATCTACGTCGCCAGTTTGTAATCTATCAATCAAGTAATTCCGACTGAAAGTTTGACTCCCACGCAATTTTAGGGTGTTATTTTATTAATCGTAATTTTCATCATATCAGTCAGTTCAAAATACATACTTGATTGTTTGTCTCACAGAGTTTATATCAATATATAAGTGAAATACCACTAAAAAACTCATCACAAGATCTCCAAAACTATGCACCAGATCTTACGCAAATTTTATTCAGAGTTGATTTTCAACCTTTTAATTTCATAACATATACAACTCTATCACACCTGTGCGCGCTATGTAACAATTACTATGGTAACCGTTACTATAGTAAACGCTACTATGGTAATGTTATTCTTTATATCAACTTCTTACGTTTGAAATTAGCGTTTGAAGGCAGGTGTCCACATATCCGCATAGTACGTATGAGAAGCAGCATATCAAACGGATTATTTTTTTACAATGCGCCCACAGTATCAGCAGAAATCGAATTTGCCGACGCCACTTTCATTCGGATGTTCCTAGTATTCGGTGGAATATGCAAGATAATGAAGAAGAAGAAGAATTTGTTGTAATTGCTTGTTTCTTAATATGAATAATTCGAGTATTTTAAATCATAGATCTCTTTATACTCTTGCACAATTGCAATTAGTTGTGCCACGACCATACTGGAATAACACGTGGGAACAAGACGATAATCGTAGGTAAATAGCGGAGGATGTGGCGCGAACGAGCGCGCGGAGCCCGTCCACTAGTCGGCATTCTATATGACGTCATCGGCACACATCGCAAAAGTTACCTCTCGGAGCGTCGGCATCGGCATTGCTGACGGGTAGCTTCGCACGATCCGTACCACAGAACAATATTACTCCTACCGGAGATCCGTACGATGGGGATCAATGGACGCACTTTTATGACTTTCTATACAAAGAATACTACGATCCGTTTTATGCGATGCGTCCGCTACGTACGATGCGGATATGTGGACGCCTGCCATTATATGGAATGTTTCTGAAACGCCGATGCCACGGTAAAACTAGTACTGGTAAAGTAAAATATCATGTTTTCTATTTTGTGAACAGGACGATGTCAAAGAAAAATCAAATGATGCGAAAAAAATGAATTACAAAACTCGAAACACAAATACAAAAATTTTGTAATCAATTTGAAATTAGAATTCCTATCCAAACGCCAGATATTCGAAATGAAAATGGCCAATTCGAATAAACGCAAATTTCATATGTAAGGACCAATATTTTACATACACGGATAAGACAACGTTTGTCAGGTTCAGCTAGTATTTATATATACTTAAAGTGTACAATGAACAAACACACAGAGGCGTCTTTACCTATAGTGCAGAGTGTACAACGCAATAGGGTACAGGGTTTTAGGGGGCGCCGAACGACGCTCTCGACACCTACAAAGATGCGACACTCGGGGCGCCAACGCTCTCGGACCCTGCACCCGTGTTATGGCCGACACTGTGCGCGGTAATGGTTAAATTGCTTCCCGACATTATAAATTGCACCCGAATTGTCTTTCTTTTTTTTTTACTAACCTAGCTAATGCTGTTGACCGGAAGGCCCTTTACAGCTTCACCGAACTTTGGAAACGTGTCGCTGTATCGCGCTAGCAGCGGTGTCAAAACCCTCTCCAGTTGGGAAACGGAGCACGTCTTGGGCCGCCACCGGAGAGGGACCCGGAGTGTGTGCTGGAGCAAAGTTAGCCGCCAGTCCCCGACGGCGGGAACGGCGGTTTTGCGGGCGTGGGCGCTGACCCGCAAAAGAACGAGGGTTGATAAGGAAAGATCCTATTACTGCAAGTGATTTTATCGTCGATTAAAATGTTACATTGACGCCGCCGCTTGTGGGCGGCGTGTCGGACTGGCGAGTGCTATGAGGGGTTCGGGTGTGTCTCTACGCGATCAAAGAAGGCGCGACAGGGGGTTTTGAGGACGGACCTAATGGTAGGCAGGTTCTGATCTCTGTGAAAATCCACATTTCTCTGAAACCCTTGGGCACCTGCGATTCTGATTCCTTTGTAAGGCGTGCATCTGGGGTCTCTTAATATGAGCGAAGGCGGGTGCACAATACGTGATGATGGGTCTCACCACAATCTTGTACAGGGTAATTTTATGGCGGTGGGCCATTTTGTTCTTGGTGTTGTATAGCGGGTAGAGACGGCCTAGCACCATGGCGGACTGGCGCTTGACTTTCTGAATGTGGGCTTTGATAGTTAGTTGAGCGTCTAGTTGAACTCCTATGTACCTTTTCGGTGCTGTAAGGGATAACAGTACCTGCGTACTGGATGGGGCTGGAAGGATTTTTTCCTAATCGCACGGTTTCTATTAAATGCGATCGCGGTACTATTGCTCAGTCCGAATTGTCGTTTGAAAATATAAATGTAAGTATTCCATTTTGACCGCGCGCCTAGTAGAGGGCGCCAGAATATTGGTTGCACACGGCCGCTACAAGGTCTAGAGCCGCCTCTGCAAATACACATCAATTCATAATATCATTTAGTATTGCTTTGGTAACATGCGGTTACAGATCAATATATGGGTTTGAAACCGCTTATACCTAATTCAATACAACCTCCGTGCATACATAATAAGGTTAGGAAATTAGAATAGAATAAATAATTTCTCATTTATTGAATTATATTAAAAGATAATATGTAATAAGTAGCATTAAATTTATATACGGACAGTTATTTACATAAGACTAGTTGTGTGCACGTAGCTCCGTTCACATATACCAACGGATAAACTGACAGTCTTTTATATAATGTAAAGATGAGGATGTAAGGAAGGAACACGATAATGTTCATTTTTATAAAGTTTTTTCTTCGATTATTTTTTAAATTATTTTATATTCAAACATATTATTAATAGTAACATTTGTTATAATAAACCCTGACCAGATAACATATTTACGATTAAAAAAAATAACCATGTAAATTATATCAGTGGTTATCAAGGTTTAAGCCAACTAACGGACGAACAAAGAGGTAGACGGTGTATTTTATATGAAGTTAAGAAAAGATTATATCATGCGTAAAAAATAAAAATGCAAGACACAACCCCTAAGAAAATATATTTGCTAGTTAAGAAATCTCTATTTCGAGCAACAAAATCCAAAATGGCGCTTACAGAAGAAGAATATGATAATTATTTTAACTATTATAAATAAACATCTAAGAATCATACTTAAGTCTTTGAAAATTAATAATTAATGTAATAAAAATAGAGCATCGTTTTTTTTATTTAATACTTATTTTAAGTGGTTGATTTATTCACTTTTACAATAAAAACTATTTGAAATAAAATGGAATGTAACAAAAAATATATTTTAGCTAAACGAATTAATTAGTCGGTCTAGGGTTGACTATATCCGATTTTAGTATTTCAGACAGACTTGATGAATGTACGGTTTTTATTAGTCATTTAGAGTAGCCTTCTGGTTGAGTCTGAATTAAAACAGAGGCAAAGTTATTGTACGTTTTAATTTAATTTTGGTTGAAGATTCTTAAATGATGACTAGTGAAACAAAAATATATTTAGATTTAAAAATCGATCCAACAGTTGTCTTGAATGTATTTTTAATTATCACAAAACGAATATTTAATGTATTGTTTTGTTATGTTAATAATTATACAATGAATCAATTATTAGATTTAAAGAGAGAACTGGATAAATTTTAGACACATTTTTTTAAAGACTAAGTTTTTAAGCATTAAAGATATAATAACTAGATAGTAGTTATCTGTTATATTTTTAGAAGCTATATTCTGTCAATATACCAAGTGCAAATAACATTGTTAACCCTTGCATAAAACGTGGACGTAAAAAATACCGGTCAAGAAGTAAATAGAACCCAAACTTCCGTACTATTAAACCTTTTTTACAACACTTAAGAGGATCGGGATATCGAAATACCCGAATGTTTTTAAGTTACAGACTTTTATTTTATTAACAGTAAATGTTACTTTGTCATCTAATAATTGAAGATAGGATTTGGAGTTAATTATATTTGAATTAATTCCTTAACTCGTAAGGTATTTCTTTATGATGGTTTGAACACACAGCGGACGGAGCGTGACGAACACCAGTACAATGTGGGCAGCTGTAATTACTAGTTAAACTTACAAGCACAAACAGACGAGACACACGTCACGATCGCCTGCAGTTGTGTCAAGACTGCTGGCTGCACTTAGGAAGTACTGCATAGATTTTGATAATTATAAGCAGTCTATGAGCGGAATCTTAGTGTATTCTCTTTATTGAATTAAACTTACAATTTGTTTTATGCATATAATATTAACCTCAAACCGTGTTTAGAGAAAAGGCTTATTTACCTACTGCCAAACATACAAGCAATAAAGTGATCCGATAAGGCTTTCAACTTTTCATTATTACGGAATCTTAATTCTAATTTGTTTATTTTGTTTACTTGTGATATTTTTCAACTTAAATAACGAAAAGAAATTCGCTTTTCGGGCTTGTACGTTGATACATCAACTTTTACTAGGTTTTATATGGGATAATAAATCAGATGGATTCCATTTAAAATTTTGCCATAATTTATAGATCTAATAGTTCATAAACAGAACATGGACCGGTTAGTATGAAAACTTGGACCGTTTCCCGTAACGTTGAATTATATTCCTACTATACTACCGTATTCTAGTCGTTCTAACCCAAATGTGCGATCCAATATCTCTCACTTTATTCGCATAGGATAAAATTAGCTATAATAATAAAGCATCGCCGATAGATTAAATGCAGGAGAAATATTATTTTTTTTTAATAATATCAAAAATTTATGTAGTCTGTCTTTCATTTGATTTTTCTGCCCTTTTTGTGTGCTTTTATTTTTTGGTGGATTCTTTAACAAATAAACTTGTAGTAGGTATTGTTTTTTTTATTCATTTAAACCTACCTATTACTACCTATTTCAACCTTCGTCTTTCAACGTGATATCCAGTCACTCTACCACCGAACCATAGTCGCTTTGTTGATAGTGAAGAGTAAAAAAATACATCTTCGACAATACTTAGCATATACTAAGACTAATATGAAGATATTACAGTTTTACTTTAACTTAGGAAGTTGACTGATGAACAAAAACGTCTTGCTTAGAACAGTAATTGTGTCGAATGAACTATTTACAAATATGGCGAAGTTTACGTATATACTGTTAATTGTTAATCTAAAAATAAATATAGTTTAAATATATTTTGTAGACGAAACTACTAATAAACGAAAAAGAAATAAATATGAAGTAGGAAATAATATCCTAAACTTTCATATATCTAATATGCGTCTAAATCCTTAGCTAGTGTTGGGAACGGTCAACTTCTGCAATTAATCCGTCCAGACTTCATAAAACTATAGCAGTGATTGTCAACCTGTTCTCTGTCGCTCTCTAGATAGTAAGCGTTTCAGTTTTCATTTTGCACTGTTAGAGGGGAATTACAAAACTTTCTCATAAGGTTTTATAATTATTATTTTTTAATAGCATAAATGTATTTTAATCAAACATCATGTTCAATAAAAAGTATAAGTAAAAAAACATATTTAACTACGGAATGGAATAATTGTATTAGGTAAGGATCCCGATATAAATTACCATTAACAATAATACTAAAGTGTGCGGTAAATATAAAAAGGTTGAGAACCCCTGTACATTACGATCGTTTAATATAACTCGAGTAAAATCCGATTAGAAACTAACTAAGGTATATGGGAACATAATATTAGATCAACTAAAATCATTACTGATAATTAATTTTATATCGTGAAATTACTATGATATTTTGTGAAAACTATTTGATAGAGTTCGATTCGATTCGATTCGATTCTAAGGAATAATTTGATGAATCTATAATAGTTCAATTTCGATGGTCGTAAGAAAACTTTTAGTTATTATATTTCAAATATTAGTGAGTAGTAATGGTTACAATTTTAATCAATACAATATATACTATACTGCAATTTTTTTAGGTTATAATTATCCTCAAATTTCACTAGGAAAAACAAATTATCTTTTTTTTTTCTTGATAAATAAAAGCTGTAAGAACAAATAATTTAGCCTCTTAACAATTGGGTTAAGGTTAATCAATGAAACATGAAATATTGTAGAAGGAAGCTACAGAAATAACGTTGTTCACATTAATACTAGGGTACGTACTCGTACATAACGTAAAGCGACGCTGTCGTATATATAAAAGTGGATAAATTTACATACGAACGCACGCAATATATGTGTACTCGCGTTTAATAGTGCGTGATTGAAGCGTGTTGAAATCAAATAAATATCGATGCTCTGCATACGCTGTCGCTAGACGGTGCGTTGTGGGCTTACACTATTTTATGCTCATTTACACTAGAGTGTTTTTTGTATTTTGATTACAAACTTCTCTTCAATGTTACGCGAGATAACATGTCTCAAATTATCAAGACATCTGATTAATATACCTCTAGAACTAAATATGTGAACTGCTTGGATAAATAACTTCACCATACTAAGATTATTGTTTTCGAAATGACTAATGACCGCTCAATACGGGATGCTCAGTCGAGAGAGCTCACTGCGCAAAAGCACTAAAGTTGTATGTATCTCGATTTGAGCTGCTATTATGATTAAGGGAGAATACGAATTTCAAGGGAACCCATACGGAACCCTTGTATTTGCGTGTGGTGTGTTCATTTAAGGCATGGATATGATACTATGTCGCGCTGGCACTGGGTTACTAGAGCCTTCCCAGTTGGAAATCGGAGCATAACCTGAGCTGTTGTCGAAGGAGGACCCCAGAGTGACCCATACATATATTCAGAGGACTAATGTAAATCATACAAAGAGAATTTGTATGAACTAAAATATAACCTTATGGAGGGTGAACTTGAAACCAAATGGGAGCTTATAATTATGACTCTGAATAATAACATAGTTAAAACATTAACTGTATTAAAAACATAATTTTAGTATGAAAACCGTGCAACAAGCATTCGGCGGGTGAAGATCCCGCTCGCGCTCGCGCACTTCAGATGATATTTTACCTACATGGTTACCTGGTTACGGACTGTTGGAAAACGGCTATGCGATTTTGATACTATTGAATGTATAATGCATGTTTTATAGTTGTATGTAATATTTTTTCCACTAAACTTATTTTAAAAATATTTCTGAATATAATTACAAGCTCCCATTTAATTATTGTCATTAATATCGATTACACCCTGTAAAACCTTTAAACCTAAATATAGCCTTTTTCAATTTTGTAAGAGCAAAATTAGAGAAAACAAATAAATGACAAAACCGAACCTGAGATCGCCGCACCATAAATGGTTTTTTACACCATCGTTCCCGTCGCCGAGGATGGGTGGCTAATTTTGATCCCGCATACTCCCCTCTTGAACCCGCCACCAGCGTGATACTGTGACACTCCATATACAAACAACACAATACACTGTACATCATATAGTTGCACACTAGATGCAAGGTTCTATAGATCTTGTATTGCGTAAAATTAATAAGTTTAGCTAGGATAAATTCAGCTCAAACTGACGATCGTAGCAATGTGCTGCTTTTGTCCTATTAACCTAAGCGCTCGCCACACAGCCCATAAAGCTGTAACGGCCGGTCAGATTAATAGTTTTATTCATTTTGTAAAAATATGCATTACTTTTTTGGTCGACGCGTGGGGCCCACCAAATGTACCCAAAGCGTTTAGTACTTCTGCTGAATGGCTAATCCGGCCCTGTCTAGATTCGTGATATGAATAGATGAATATAAGTAAGGTATTCTCCATTAATCACGTGAGTCTTGAAAGAGGAAGGTGGTGCAGTGAAATATCACGTATATTGTATCACGTATATCGTTGAACTTGCGATGTCTAAATCGAAGAATTATGCGTGTCTTTGAATCACCGTTGTCAGGTAACGATTAACAAATTTTTCAGAATGAAGTTAGATTATACGTACCATTATTTAAAGATAATATTCTGAATATATTTAGGTACTTTTGCCAAAAAAAAAAAAAATTACGTGATTTTAGATAGAGAGCGGAAAAGAAAATTGTGTAAAACCTCACCGCGTATCATCAGAGAGAAGGACAAGAGATTGTTAAAAAGTTGCTAAAACATCACGTAATTGATAGACTACGCCTAATCGTCACTACATTTATTTATGTAAAAGCATTATTATTCTTCGAAAATGTGTGATACACATAACTTTCCAGAATTGATATACTCACTCCAAAGCAATGAGTCTGGTTCGGGCAAGTTGGATCGATACGTACCTACATTACCAAAAACGACCTCATCAAGGTCTGTAAATGGGTTCTTTCCGTTCATGTATCCATTATGAACTGTATCGTACTTCGCGCCTCAGAATATCAATAGAAGTTTACCATTTTTTTCGCATCATATATTTCTAAACATTTAACGAAATTTATACTGATTAAAAAAAATACATATGTAATAAAAAAAAAGATTTGTATTTATTATGGAAAATGTACATTAAGAAAATTAATAGTAAAGTCGTCAATTTATTTGTTCCGTTAAGCATGATTTAATTCCTTTAAACCAGTATTTAAATATAAAAAATATATTGCCAAATTATTATTTTTTTTATTTGATTCTAGAAAACCTTGATATTAATCCGTTTCTTTAACACATTTCTTTGTTCGCATCTTACTAGAGAACAGATTAATAGTGACTAAAGTCATCATATGCTTCTTTATATATTAAAAAATGTTTAAACTTCACAAATCAAATGTTGCAAGAAGACTAGAAAAGTATAGTATAATTATATCCACGTGACGTTCGCAGATTTGTTTTTTTGCAAATAATTAAAACGAAGAAAAAGAAAAAATGACCACCATTGCATTCTTTGCAATATTTGAATATTTTAAAGATAGAACAATTAAATAATATACTAATTAATATTAATTTATTATAAATAAAAAAACTTTACCAGCAGTACCACTGCAATATTTAGTTAAGTAGATGTTACAATAGTGAATACCTACACGAGGATGCATTGTTAGACGATATAGAGCTGTCGTTACTTAATTTAATCGAAGCGGCTTTTACAACATCACAGTGCGGCTTTTACACTCACTACCTAGTAATTGATACGGATTGATATGTAGCCTGTCTAGTGAATACATATTCGTTGCTATACGATGAAACATTTATTGGAAATTACGATAGTGAATCATACCTACAAGGGTATAAATATCTTATCTTAACGACAACGTTCGCTTTCAAGACGAGACCACTGAATGGATGAGTGATAGACGCTCTTTATATAATATTTACATCAGAAAATAAACTGTTTTTGTGATATAAAGTTAGGTAAATATAAAGCTGTAGTGCGCTCACAAATAACAATTTCTATTTTTACAGTTACTCTCTGCATTATATCTCTTAATAGTTAGGGGTCACCGAATGACGGATCGCGTTCCGCATCCGAACCGCCGACCAATTTTGGTCCAGACCCCAGTAACAACGTAACTAAGTTCTTCGTCTTAATTATGTGTATTGAAAAATATGAAAATTTCCTCCCGCAACAGCGCAGAACGTCTTCTGACCCTCAGCAGGGAAGGCTTCTGTACCCCCCACCAGGGCGTTACTACGACACTTTCATGCACTAGCATGCTGCACCCGACACTCCTGCACAATGCATGCATATACTTGAGTTCTGTGCCGGACCTTGTGATCCGTAGTCACGGTCGGTTTGCAAACTTGTACTATGATCAGCTCCTTGAATACAGTTTCCTTGCGATTCATAGCTTCAGAGCAAGACTTGTTGAACCAGCGTTAAGTTTTACCACCCATGAACGTCATAGTCGACAGAAATAATATGATTAATTTTTTACATTGCTAACTCCGCTAGAAATGATTTTTAGCTCTTTCGTATTTTGAAACTTGACTTGTTCATACTACTTGTATATATACGTGACAGCTGAATTGGTTGAAGCGGAGTTAGCAAAGTAAAAGATCAACCATATTTTATGATGGATTTCCGCAAAGTATCGCCTTCATCAATAGCTTATAGACGATAGAATAAAACACTCTGTGCCCTGCAACATCACGTAATAAAATCAGTACAAATACTTGCATGAACAGATGAAAATGAGTTGAAACCAAGAGTAAGTGAATTATAATATTAGCCAGTATAAGAATAGCACTAAGGAAGGCACTAATCAATGGTATGATGACTCAAAAATTACATCGACTGACACTTGGTAATCCGTCGGATAGATGTTCAGAGGCCTGGGTAGCTATCAACTTTGGAAACCTGTTGCAAGCACCAATAGGCGTGTTCCGGCAATATCACTCAGAGTCAGCACCTCTAGGTTTAGTTAGTTTACCTCATCGTCACTTAACATCAAGTGAGATTGTGGAATAGTGTTGAGACTTATACTTCTTGACATCTGAAAGGCTGGTAGCATCGTGCACCAGTAGTAAAGGACTATATGCCAAAGCAAATTCCAGAACAGTAACAGTTTTTTAGACCCCAAACATTCTTTATGATAATTTTCCTGATAAATAAAAAAATACTACTAATCATAGACGTGTAGATCTACGTGTTCCTCTACATTAATAAGTCTCAAGCGTTCTTAATTCAAACGGCACTTTATTCATAAGACTGTAGCATAAAACCAGAGCTCAGTTTCCGGCACGTTGAAATTGTTTCCGGCTGCAATCGTCGACGCATTTGCATCACAAGGCCCTGGCTGCCGTCGCGACGGCCCCAAACCGCGCGGCGCGGCTCACCGGCCCACCCATTCACTTTAGGTGGCGCTCATTAACATAGTAATGACCTGACTTCCTCTTTTAAACTGAAAATTACTTTTACTTGAAAACCCCGGAGGACCAATTGACGTCGGTTACCTTTTATAATCACACCCTCCGGCATACCAATTAAATAGCCAATCTCCGAAAACATTTTTCGACTTTCAACGTCGCAATTTCAAATTTTGTATATAATGTGATGGATAACTTGAGGTGACTTAACGTATTTTTTTTCACATGTACGTTCTCTAACAGTTCGATTTTAAAGATTTGACTTTTTTTTATCTACAACTTAATGGCTTATTTATGAATAATGTTTACTTAATATATATTTTTTAATGTGATAAATGTATGATGATAAAAAAATAAGCTGGTATACAAAATTACTTGAAAAAAGTTTGTGTTAAATTATCTCACAAAAATAACAACATGTTTCGTGTTTTTTAATGTTAACAAAGTGCGTGTACCTTACTTTACAAAGAAATTAATGACTTTTGCTATTATTGACCAACTCATTTAAAAATTCATCAAATGATATTAAGGAAATGAACCATTAGTTTATTTGCTTAATTAAAGTTGTCTTTTCTTAATGAATAGTAAAAGAACGTTCTTTCTAGTTTTTATGTTTCTCTGCCTATGGAAACTACAAGTATAACACTTCATAATGCCAGAAAATTGGTATAATACAAGACCTAATTAGGAAAGAAGTAATGGTTTGAAGAAGTAATTTTAAAACCTATACAACCTCTTCCTGTGAAATTATCTAAAGACTTCATTCATTTAACAGAGATATAATTATCATATAACTAAATGATTACTCTCACAATCGAACACTAATATTATGGTTGAGAATTAGATAAATTCTTAAAACTTTTCTCACTTCCATACATTCGAACGTTTACTTATATTTTTGTCACTTTTTCTCAGAATTATGCACAAAATTCAGCTTAAAAATGAAAGTATATGCGTAATATGTTTTTTTACTTCTGATTTAGCTTCAAGTGAATGGGTTCAAAGGTCCGACTGTGATTTCCTGCCCATTGTCGACGGTTTGTATACAAGTTCTTTCAATATTATACGGTCGCTTAATGATTGTTTCCCACGAAAACTTTGGATTGAAGCTATTTTCATTTTCTATTGTTATTCTTTGGTTTTCGTATTTATGGATTCTACTAATCAATAATAATGTATTAATTTAATTTTGAAATATATCGAATCCTATTAATGAAACTGACTCTAATCAAAAATCGAGATATTGCGTTAGAATTGTAACTCTAAACATTCAAACGATTTAACCTTAACTATGTTTAAAAAGAAATTAATATAATTTTTATGAATGTAATATTGAATAATAAAGAAAAAGATCCTGACTTTTAAATACTTTTAAATCTAAATTTTTCAATAACATCATTTTTGGATTTAGGTCGCTTTCATTGTGAAGTTGCGATATCTCAACATGCGGTTCGGAGTTAACATTATATTATAATTAATTTTGAGTGAAAGGTTTATACAAAGCCACAGGGAATAAGAAAATCTATCCTTAAATATTACTTTATTATTCTGGTTAAATACCATGAAGTCAGAACTATAAATTGAGATGCAACAAAGGCTATAATAAAGAAAATGGTTAGGTGAACCACGATTATTTGCATAAAATTGGTTTAAAACAAAAAAGGCAGAAATAAATTACACCGATCCTTATACGGTTATCGATCATAGAACAAAAATAATTGAACCGAAGCTAGGAAATTAATACCGAATTAGCCGTATAAAGTGTAATGACGTTGCAAGATTCCAGTAATAACGCGACGAAGATAAATTACTGAACTGTCATTTGTCTAAATAAATAGATGCCGGTGACGTAGCATTGCTCCCAGAATTTATTTAATAACCCGTATCAATATAATATGAACCTGCTTATAATAATTCATACCGGTAAATAAATATATACCAATCTGAAAGCAGCAGTAGTAATAATAATATTTGTCTAATACGACAGGCAAAGGAATCAATACACACTGCCAATTCTGAAGCGAAATCGTATATCAACGCCTTATTAGCAAAACAATGGCCGTCTTACCAGAACTTTCCAGAGAGTTTTAGTAAAAATGTATTACAAACGTTTCTTGTTAATATTTCCAATACACTTCACTTGAGTATAACAATCATACCGTATCAAAGATAAGAACTACTAGCGTTAGAATTAGAAAGACTAATATTCCAACAAAAATTCCCTCAAAAATATCATCACGTAAGAAGCCGATATTCTTTAGTAGAATTTATTTAGTATTAACTAAGTTTAGTTCATTATTCAACTGGCACTGTGGATGAATTTGCCAGTACTACAATACACAATAGCGTCTATTTTTAACAATTTAAAATCTTAGAATTCACGAATATAGACTATAAAAAAGTAACAGTCAATTCGCAACGTCCGTTCGCACACTTATTAATTAATGAAAAATTGTATTTCAAATTAATTCCATTTCGTAATGTTTATTAGGTTTATTTTATGTCCTTCATCGGGTAAAGGGTTAGTCGATGTTTCAATAAAATGACTCTGCAATATGTCGCAGTTCCACGTTACAGTATCGATTTAATATAAAACACGCCCGGGGCATCTCGGACGGTATCAACTTTCATTTGTTGCTTGCTCATTTAAAAGGCACGTTGTTGTTCATTTTGCATCCAACTAGCACGTTGCAGGGTTCGTTAATTTATCTACCTCTTATTTATTTTAATAGACTAGCAATGTCCCCGCGGTTCTGCCTGCGTTTCATCTATTCTTTATTGAATAATACAGTTCTTTAAAAATCTTTGAAAAATAATGTTTTGATTGTGCTGTTCATTGAATCGTATTTTGTTTAGGATTACATGAGTTTTTTTTAGATATAACCCTAAATATTTTCCTAAAATTTTTTTGGTAGGTGCTAAGGTAAAGTTAAAATATTTCACATAAACTTAAGTAACCAATGAATCGTCTTTATATTATTGTGATATTACAAACAGACACTTCAATTTTATTTATTATTATAGACTAAGGTGAAGTTTCAAAGGTTGTGAAATTTTTGTGGGTGTTTTGTACCCATCTAAGATTATCCTTTCCATTCGCATAATACATTTTAGCTGAGCTGAACTATCATATGTAAAGACATAATACGAAAGTAATGATTTTCGTGCCGTTGCATCAATAATATTCGTGATCATAGAAATAGATCCCGCGTTTTATACATCCACTGTGTAATATAGTTTTTATTTATTTTATTCGGAACCCTAATTATGTTCCAAATTTATTTTAATACTAACATTAAGCAAAGATATTTCTCACAAATTCAAATACCTGCCAGTTAAACTTTGCATTGAATTGAATTTTGTTCACAATTTCAGAAGTTTTAATTTTTTTGTTTTTAATTATTTTCAAAAATTAAAAGCACCCTAAGTTACGCGGAGCTATCTATCAAAAAAAGTCCAGTCGTTCCGGAGATTAGCAGAAAAAAACGAACAAATTGAAAAAAAAAATGATGTTTGGTATATGTATCGTATATGCATTCATCTATATTTAGTAAACGATTGTTTAGATAGATTAGTTTGATGGATTGATGAAAATTTCTTTCTCTGTATCCGTTAACTGCTGAATCAGTATTTCGAATATACTTACTTAAATTAGATGAAATATAAAAGATGTTATGATGATATCAAATAAATTAGTTTTATAAAAATTATCGTTCTTTTGTGTTAAATCTTTTTCACTAATTATAAAAATTATAACTCTACATTCTAAAAATATTTAATCTTAATATTTTTTAGTATAGTCTATATATTATTTCAAATATCAGGGCGCTTAACCGCACATGGATTAAAAAACAGTTAGTTATTTGACCAAAATAAAACGTCCTAACTGCCTGTAATTGTTTTAACTACTTAATTAACACTCAGACCAGTGGGTTCCAAGTTGAAGCTAAATTGTTTTACCAACTAGTTACTTAAATGTTAAACTTCTATTTTATTTTCTAGTCTTCAAAGCTGTAATTGGATCCAATGGTTTTGGGTGGATTGTTTGTATTCAAATTTTTTTTTTAAATTAGGTAAATTCCATAAGCTCTTCTCGACTGTGTTATTTTCCGAACCTACAGAAGAAAATAGAACAACCTATATATTATATACACGTCAGGTCGCGAAAAATATGTTAACTACCCACTCAGTCAATAATTGTTACGGTGAACGAACGACTACTTACTTAATTCCTAGACTCTTCAATTTTTTACCTACATCCATACGCAACAAGATTAATATGAAAAATTGCAAATTTTGTTTAAATTTTTTTTACTTATCCTGCTTGTAAAAACCCTGACTACCTTATATATTTGGAACCGTATTTTTATTATAAGTTCTACAGATAAACCTTGAAGGTTTAAGTGACATTAAATAGGTGTATATTTTTTGTAATATTTTTTATTGGTAATTAAATAAATAAATAAAACTGATGGTAGTGTTTAAATGTTCATAAGGGCCTTCTTAAGGCCTAAATTGAATAAAGAATTTTATTCGATTTGAAGCGATGTTGAGTTCACTCCGATAGTGGTCCCGGATAACGCGTCTATGTAAGTAGGTTCAATTCTACCTGTCATATAGCCAGGCCTGGTCGGTTTCTATCTTATTTTGAATACTTACTTATATTCAATTTTATTCTTTAAACGTTTGAAGCAGGAAATTAGTTATTTATTTACTTTTCGTAAACTATCTATTTTTAATAGATTAGTCTATTCGGTTTTGAGGGGGTCATGGCCCCTACGGGCCCCCTAAGGGAGTCCCTTTCGAACCGCCTCTACGTGTAAATACTGTCAAACACCACGATAAATGAGACTCTAGAAAAAAACAGTCTTTATATTTGAGAAAGCATTTATTTCTTAATTATACAAAAGGCAGTGAAGAACATTTGAAAGGAAGACGCAACCACCGACCGAAGACGTGCCTCGATCCCCAACTGTAGAAGTTCATACAGCTGCAACATACGTACTCCTGCACATCACACCCAGGTCCATGGGTTCTGTTTGGTACCTTTTATTCTTTTCTTAGAGTTTCGCTAGGGCAAATTATGGGAAATTTTTACTCAGATAACGGCCAATCTGAGGTTCGGACCAATTTGATGCCTTTGTACTAGTTACCTCTTTCCGAGTGTCTTAAACGCTCACCCCAAAGTTAGAGGAATCCGTCAACAGTAACAGCATTTCCAGTCAACAGAATTAGTTAGTTCGAAAAAAAAACAGGTTTATTGAAGAAATTTTGGACTTTACAATAGATAATTTTAAAAAACTGTTATCTTTATTAATGAACTAGCTGTTCTCCACGGTTTGAGCTGCGTAGTTCCCGTTTTGGAATTTTTGGAATAAAAACTACTTCTATGTTACTTCCTGGATTTCAAACTATGTCCATACCAAATTTCATCGAAATCGGCTCAATAGTTTTTAATTGTATTCGTTACAAGCAAAAATACAAATCTTTCTTTTTTATAATATTTGTATAGATTATAAATTAAAGAAAACAATTGTGAAATAATGAAACTAATTAGATACTTGTAACTGTACCTATTAATTTCTGTAACAATTTTTTTCTCAACAGTAATCAATAAACTTCAAATAAATTTTCGATTCTTAGACAATTCTATTAAACGATGTCTTCATAAAATATTCGTTATCACATTATGTTTAATTTAAAAATTACCTTTGAACTTAGTTGAAACAGTTGTACAATGGTCTTATCATATAAAGGAACGATTCATAAAGACCCAACTCAATATATCTCTCTGTAGTAAGCTTTGAAAACGAATGACATTTCCATCCGTACATTCAACTTTTTGAACAATCGGGTCAATGGGATGATTCAGACATTTTGGTTGGCCCACTGACGGTTATTACTTTAGTAACTTTTAAGACTTGTGCAATTAAAAAAAACAATGTCATGAGATATAATTTTATTTATTCAAATAATTAAACGTAGTGCGTCTTATATTAAATTAAGCTACTTAAGCAACTACCGAAACTACTAAAATAATGTAAAGCCCTGGTTTATGACAGAAAAATCTTCTGTTGGTGACCGCGGACGCAACTTCCTAAACTTGCGAGAATAAGTTGAGTTGCCTGTGCGCGGGCCATTTAGAAATCGCACGTGGGCATAGGGTTGAGCAGCCTTGTTTTAGACTATGAATTCAATAGACTTGTTAATCGATTTATTATTCAATTGAATACAACCGAAGATATTTATTTCGTATTATTATTATTATTCATTTCATTTTTTCATTCATTCATTTCATTCATTTTGCAAAAACAATATCTACAAAAATGTATCTCAGATTTTTTTACACGGTGTAGGCTCTGTGCTTTGACCACAATCTCACCTGATGTTAAGTGACGATGTGGTCTAGGACGGTCAACACACTAAGCCTAGAGGTACTGGTTCTCAAGTGATGCTGCCGGAACACACCTATTTGGCGACAGGTTTTCAAAATTGAGCGTGGTAGCTACCCAGGTGGGCATCATTAGAAAATGCCCTACCATCATGCTATGGTTTCCTCACGATGTTTTCCTTCACTGGAAAGCTCAGGCCGATTATAGAGTCGATTATGTGGGGATCGAACCCGCGTCGACTGACGCGGAATTCGGCAATACTACCCGCTGCGCCATCATCGCATCAAATTTTTAAGATTTCTTAAGTGATAAATTTTAGATCTCAGGCGCCAGTTTCAATTCGAGAAATCATTTTTATATGAAACTAGATGTGTGCCCGCGGCTGCACCTGCGTTTCATATATTTTTCACTGCGTAATATTAGCATAGTTTTTAATTATTGTTTTTTATGCGGAACCCAAATTATTTTCCAAAATTGTTTCGATACTAACATTAAGCAAAGATATTTCTCACGAATTTAAATACCTGCCAGTAAAGCTGTGCATTGAATCGGATTTTATTCCAAGTTTTAGGAGTTTTAATTTTTCTACCCTAATTATTAAAAAAAAAAAAGTTACGCGGAGTAACTTAGCTATCTAACAAAAAAAATCTCGTCCAAATCGGTGCAGCCATTCTGGAGATTATCCCTTAAAACCAGAAGGACAGACAAAATTTTAAAATTGCATTTTTTTATAGATATCTTATATACTTTCATATGTATTTAGTATTTAAAAAAAACAGACACTTCAATTTTATATATTAACGACAATAAAAATTTGTTTTTATTCGACGTCGCACAATGGTCCTGTTGTCTTCCATTATATGTATATGCTTCGAATCAGTCTACGCTTCAATTTTATTTATTAGTATAGATATCTGTACTCACAAATAGATTGCCATAACTTTTTCCATACACCACATATTTAACCACTTGATCACTAACCTGGCGTTTACGCCAGCTTTCCATTGTTTTCCTATTGTCTCATTATTATGGGTAATCGACATATTAATTAAAATGTATACAAAAACCATAGCACAAAATTAATCTATACGTCATTCGTTGAAATAGAACGGAATGTTTTTATGTAAAAAACCTTCGACACTTAGAATAAATAACTTAACAAAGTTTTAGGACCAAAAAACATTTTTGTTTATCTATATAATAAATATATCGATAAAACAGTAACTTTTCTGCTATATTTGTCAACCGATTTTCTTTTTTTAATTAGTGGCCGTTGACAAACTTTAGTGATATCAATTTGGAATCAGTATTTTTTCCCAAATCGTCAATGATGATTGTGTTCGTATTTCAACTATTAGACGAACACCAGGAAAAATAAACGTGTAAACCCTTAGTCAAGTTCTACTTAGAACAAAATAACATGTCAAATCGTATTTTATACTAAAAAAAAGCAAAGAGTAACTTGAATTTTTGACTGATATCCAAACTGTAAGAGAATTAAATCTATACGCACAAATATTAATCCATTTGTGTTTATTTTATAATTTATTCAAACAGAATTGTCGATAAACCCATAAATTCACCCTGTAATTAAATTCAGTGTTTCTTGTCTTCCTTAATCTTGTCTTAAATTTGTTTTTACTTGATCGCTTTTAAGAAAATTGACTAATATAAATTAATATATTCAAGATAAACATAATTAACAGTTTTTATAGACAAACATAATTTTCAAATGATGATGGCTCAGTTGATCTTGCCACTATTTTTTGGCCCTGAAAAGCAGACATTTCTTACACATTCATACACCTTTCTGGTAGGTTCAACTATAAACTATCAAAATTTACATATTTATTTTAGGAGGAACCCTTATTATTTTTGAAAAATAAAACTACCGCGGATTAACTTCAGCTATCTGCCAGAAAAAGTCCCGTTAAAATCGGTCCAGCTGTTCCGGAGATTAACCAAAACAAAGAAGCAAATAGACAACAATTTAAAAAGTATATGTAAATACATTGTCATGTATTTAGTAAAAAGTTATTACTATGATTTTATGTTATTCATAAGTACCTATTGGTAAATATATATGTAAATAAAACACATATACAAGTTACACAGTGCTTTTAATTTAATAGATAATTTGTACAGACTGCGCTAAACATGTAGTAAAAAACAACAAAAATACTAATTGAACTAAATAATACAAACGCCCATTAAGTGGTCTAATGAAATTTGACAGTAGTTTTTTAAATAACAATCAATCGCTTCGCTTCAGTTGTTACAATTGTAATTGTTAGAAATTAAAAGAGAAACGTCCGAGTGACTTTACTAACTATCATAACTACGTGCGTGTTCTTATAAAGCAATAATAACAACACTTAATTGACATAGAAGTGAAACAAGACGTGTATGTGCGATAGAAATTAAAAAAAAAACATCAATATACATATATATTACGAGTATTTTTAATATCGTTATCAGTCCTTACTTAATAACTATTAAAACAAGAATTATTTGTAAGACTAAGTCTCGTATTGACGCACTACATGAAGTAATTCTATATAATTTAAATATAAATAAGGTAACTTAATTCTCAGAATAATACTACGCGACCGACCGATGTGGATATTTAAAAAAATTCAGAAATTGTCATGTTTCAATTCGTTATTGTTTTTTCATACACTTTTAAGATATAAAAAAATATAAATAAAAAGGAATATATAGTGTAATACGGAATGATACAGGCCATTTCCGTTACAGTTACAATTTCCGTTCGTGACGTTTCATTATATCTTAATTAGATCATAATGACGTGCTTCGTTTTAAACTATACTTTAAAGATTAAAACAATAGATATGAATAATTCCTTCCGCCATTGTTCAAACTACACAATTTCAGGCACAATTAATCAGTTGTTAGTCACTTTGTATGTTTTCGTCTTTAAAATCGATGAAATAAAAATTAAATATCAAATAAAACAAAAAAGGGACATTCTTTAAGAAAACCAAAATTAAGAACAATTAATCATAAACATGGTAAATACCTCACGGTCGATCCATCAATCACTAAATACGTTTATTATGTAAATTAAAGTATTTTATTTCAAAAAAGAGATTACACACCGAAGGAAAACAGAATTTACTCAAGAATTCTTCTTATAAATACGTCCCAATCCAAATTTACCAATAATACCAATGGATATTTAAAAGTGCGATTTGCAATTATTACTAGGTATAGGTAGTTACTATATGGTATTTAAAATGGTATCTAATTTACTACGCAAATTTATGGCTATAAAAGTTCTCTATATTTATCATGTATTCCTTATAATCTAATTTTGTATAGAAAAGAAACTCCACATTTGTAATTCGATACATACGGCCATGATAACGAACAGAACTTTCTAGAAACTATTAACTATTTCTACTTAGCGTGCATACTCTTAATTAATGTCAAAGTAAAATAAACTTTAATAATAACATTAATATATTTAAAAAAAAAACATACTCATTTAACAATGTAAACTGTACTTGAAGCGTGTCGAAGTTACCCAATCAACACTGCGCCGTGAAGTCGACAATAACTTTTGCAGTTTTGATGTCTGTCTTATTAATTGCCATAGCTTTTTGAGGATTTAAATTAAAAAACAATATCATACGAGAGGATATACTATATTACTTATAATTTCTTAATGTGAGTAGTTTTAAAGGTTGAAAAATCTTTACAAATGGTAGACAAACCTTTTCGGAACAAAACATTTTTTTGACGATCAAAACGCATCCAATTTTGTAGATATTCCATAGCTAGAAATACTATACAATGTGGATTGCCATATCGAGTTATTAGGATGTAGATTTATAGTCGGTGTGTAATCTCCGGTGGAGGCTAGAAATAGGTACGAACTAGTGACTAAACCGCATTTCCCGCACTGTGGACGTTTCCGTTCACGCTCAATGGAATGGTGTTGAACTCATCCTCAAGGTCTTCACATTTTCTGTTAACAAAAGATAGCGTTACTATAAGAAGAGATATAGCTATATTATATCATAGCTCATTTGTCTAAAATAGTAATAAATATGTATGAAAGTACATGATGGCCCAAGTTTGGATGGATTGTGTGAGGGATAATACATAACTTATACGTCATAAACCCGAACGAAATTAAGATTTTCGTTCTTTTTTTTACTCGGAATAGGCTTAGTGCTTTGACCACAATCTCACCTGATGTTAAGTGGCGATGTGGTCCAGGAATAGTAAACACACTAAGCTTAGAGGTACTGGTTCTCGAGTGATGCTGCCGGAACGCACCTATCGGTATTTGGCGACAGGTTTTCGAATTTGAGGGTGGTAGCTACCCAGATGGGCATCATTAGGAATTGCCCTACCACCATGCAATGGTTTCCTCACGATGTTTTTCTTCACCGGAAGCTCAGGACGATTTTAGACTCGGATTAGCTGAGGATCGAACCCGCGTCGATTGATGCGGAATCCGGCCGCACTACCCGCTGCGCCATCATCGCTTCAAAAATTTAATTCCATAACATAGTTCTAGATACTTCTGAAAGTTTTCTGAAAACAGAGTTTCAGTACTTTCAATCCAAAGATTTTCGGTCGCAACACCATATAGATAGATGTTCGCGCGCAAACGGCCGTACAAAAATCGCTCTCCTGAAAAACTACAGCTTCAGACACGCGACCTAATGCATGGGAGATATCGATATTTAACAAAAAGAAGCAAATTAAGAGATGATAGGGGATGTATGGAATAAGAAAACACAGTGCCGACCCCAAGTGATTTGGATGCAGGGCATGAGACTAACGATGAAAAGATTATTACAATTTTAAATAACAAAGAAACCTTGCCTACAATAACTAAACCATACACAAATAAATTAAGTTAACAGCTCCCAAGTTTACTAAATTATCATTAATTAACTACCAGATCACTTTTAATTAAACGTCTACTCAGATACTCATTTACTTAATTAAATTCGAGTAGACCGCTTAAAGGAAAATAATTCTAAACGAACTTAACTCTTTAAAACATTATCTAAAATCGGATAAACTAAATACTGATGCTGCTGATCGGATTACAGTTAATCTCTATGAAAAAGATAAGGATTCTCTTTGTTTTCAGTTACTTATGAATTTTGTTGTACAGAATGATGTAAATTAATTAATTATAAAATGTAATAGTTAAAGAGACACAAACTTTTTATAAAAAATAGTGAACGAATTATAGTCAATATTTATGTCATGCCTTCTTAAATTAAAACGTCCGGCATGTAATTTATTAAATGATTAACACAACGCTTTGTGATATATGTTCGACATATAGTACATATAAATATGAAGAGAGTAGTACGGCCGGATTCCGCGTCAATCGACGCGAGTTCGAGCCCCACCTATCCGACTCCAAAAATCGGCCTGAGCTTCTCCGGTGGAGGAAAACATCGTGAAGAAAAACCATATGTATAAGTTAAATGTTAATAAATACCATACCTTAATAGGTTAATAGCTTAATTTAATATGTAATACATATTAAATGCCTTTATCATAAATATTATATTAACAAACATACCGACTTTCGGGATTTATAGCCGTATACGTCTGATCAAATCGAGTCTGTTGAAACAAGATAATTGCCTCCGCACGGCTATCTAGTTTACGGCGTAGGTCTTATGAGTTTATAAAACTAATATTATAGTAGTCAGAGAATCTACATAACCGTTCTGAATGTTTAATTTGTATCTAGTAAATAAAACCATGGGGAAATTTAAAACTTTAAAAAAGAGGGAAAAATAGGAAATAAAAAAAAACAATGTTTTTAATTTATGTTATGCTCACAGTTAGTTTGAATATTGGATAAGATAATAACAATCGTGTTATTTTTAAATTTAGTGTGTTAATTAATATAACTGGCCAATACGTAAATAAAACCTTCATAAAAATAATAAACAGTTTTTAGTTTTCCCTTTTAAATTTGTTCATGAATGTAATATGTAAGAACGTGTTAGATTATATATTATAATGTGTTGTTTTATTTACTGGCACACACAATTTCACAAAAATTTTAATACTTTTTTGATACTTTAAAATAATTTTAACAATCTTATAGATTTTTTAGGAATTTAGGAGGGTTTAGGAGATATCCGTGGCAGGTTATTCAATTCAAGTCTATGCAGGGAGAAAAAAAACAGTATAATTATAATTTGTTTTTTTAATCTTATAAATGTAACTACATATTAAATTTCAAGAGATTTTTATTAAGACGGGCGCGCCCTTATCTTGATACAAAATGTAATGTAATAGAAAATTAAGAAAGTCAATTGGGTTAATTAAATGAAGTCAAGAATAAATTTATTGGTGAATTGTATACGGGTGGGTGGCCGTTGACAGAGATCGGTTTGGTATGAGGTCGAAATAGCTTCTTCTAAACAGGGTATTTTATTATGCAAACTTATGTAGTTATAAATAGACTGATTAGTAAAATCGTTGATGTTTTAATTGGACGTAAATACTTTTAAATGTTACTGCAATTTTTATTACAAAGTTTCTTCTTTAGTTGCATTGAACGTAACTATGGAAAAGCGTCAATTAGTGGTGATGACGTTTGTGTTTCAGTATTTATTTTTAAATAGTATGCTGATGATGAAAGTTAAAAACGCCATATTGTTTTTTATTTTATCCACATATTATTTTTTAAGAAAAATGCAAAGTTACTAAACCATGCACCCAAGTCAAACACTTCATCAACGCAATAACAAAATTGTGGTCTTTTGTTAGATCTATTCAAGGCAATGGTTGAACAATTTCATAATTCATCTTCCGTGTCATTATTATCTATTCTCTTCAGTTGTGCACTACAACTAAACTATTATATATCATATACATATCTAAGTCAAATATTCTACGTTAATACATTAAACATAAGGACTACTATATGACAAATCAAAATCAAAGCAATCACAGATTTTTCTAGTTTTCTCCTTTTTAAAGAAATGGCAAACGTACTTAAACCATTCAGCACAAACAAACGTTCCAATCTTGTATCAATGTTTAAACGGAAAACCTTACTATAAATTACCATGATATTATTTCTAATGCACTCGACTAAAATAATCAAACGATATCACCAATATTACATAACATACAGATAAATATAGCAAGCTTATGATTAACAAATAAATACAACTACGTGACAAAACTGTCACAGACAATCTATTGTTGTTATCCAAATATTATTATCTATGTTTGAAACGAACACATACGTTTTTTTTTTCTAAATAATTGGAACTATCTAATTGGCCGAAATTTAAACACACATTATAAGGTCATTTTGGACATGAAATGTCGAATTTCCTCCTAGACACAGGTGCGGAAGCCTTCAAACTGCGTTTTTATCACTGTAACTTCGAACGTTAATTTTAGTGCGACATGTATATTTTCTTTATGTATTCGAAACTTCGTCACGCTTGTATGTATGTGAAAACTTTAAGATGAAAAAATTAAAAATTTGGTTATTGATGACTAATATTTTTGCATGTTTTCCTATGCGCCTAATCGTTTTAAATATAGAATAAGCTTTTTCTATACTAATTGGCAGTGTGGTCGCATTCGAAAAAATATCGTGAGAAAACCATAGCATAACCATTGGGTATTATCTAATAATGCCCGCTTGAGTAGTTACCACCATCAAGTTTGGAAACCTGTGTTCCTGCAGCAACACTGGAGTGTCACTACCTCTAGGTTTAGTGTGTTTATCTTCCTGGACCATATTAACAAATAACATCAGGTTATCATAACTGTGGTCAAAGCATTGAGCCTTTTTATGCATGGATATAATCATGTTGGTTTGTTCCAAATCGCGTATCTCCTAAATTCATTACCGATGTTTTTCTCAGGACTAAATTTTAAAATCAACGCAAATGAAGTCGCGAGTAGAATCTAGTTCATTATTTAAAAAAAAAGATACAATACAGTTATCAGACACCTGACGTTAGCCACTTAACATCCCATATACTACAGAACATTACATAGTGTCGGAGACTGCATATCCGTACAATCTATTTAGTAAGTCAACGCTAATGGAACGGATTTCCACGGTAACACCTAACGATCATTCACTTTGACATAACGTGCTAAACGTAGCACCAAAGGACTTAGCACTAATAAATTCTCTTATGTCACCAGATGAGGCTTTTTGGTTTGTGAATACTACTCAACATTATATGTATGTGTACCTTGCTAAGTATCGCCGTAAAAATGGTACATATAAAATATGTCACGTATCCATATAATAGGTAGGTGTGTATAGATAATTTATACAAAGTCCACGTCGCATTAGATTAACATTGATGGAGCGACTTCCTGTTGCTGCTCCCTACACTTAGGATTGTCAACATGTATTCGTTGCTAATATTTTAAATCGAAAATAATTTAGTCCTTTATGAGAAGTGTACAAAAGTAAATGTTATTTTGATCATTTCATATTTTAATAATAAAAAATACATTTCCTTCTTCTATTTACAATTTTTTGACCGTAATAAAAGTGTTATATTATTTTATTGATTACTAGCTGTGTGCCCGCGGCTGTGCTCGCGTTTGATATGTTCAACATTATTTTATATAATGCAGATAAAGTATAACTCTTTCTCACAAATTTAAACACTTGATAGATAAATTGTGCGTTGAATCGGATTTTATTCGAAACTTTGTGAGTTTTCATTTTTTTTACGCGGAACCCTAATTGTTTTCGAAAAACATAAGTGCTCTAAGTTACGCGGAGTAACTTCAGCTATCTAACAAAAAAGCCCCGTCAACCCAGAACAACCAGACAGACAAAAATTTCAAAAATTGTATTTTTGGTATAGGTATCATCATATATACATTCATATCTATTTAGTACAAAAATTGTTATCTTGACATTACTTTCAGACACTTTAATTGTATTTATTAGTACATAGTATAGAACTATAACTGATTAGCTGAAAAGAAATATAGTATTATTTCCATATTTATTCAACAATAGACAGTACGTACATACGTAATCTATTATAGTTACCAACCATATCAACGCTATCGGTCACTGACATGTTACCTATTTCTTTAGAATCTATAAATATATATTCAAATATTATGTTATAGTTCAAAATCAACGAGAGATAGAAGGCAAACGATTAATTCGCGATCACTTGTCAATTACTAACTGCCTGTACATGATCTGGTAAATGATCATATTTTAATATTATAAATAAAGATAAGATGGCCGTCCCATGCTTTAGGCTAAATAAATCTAATAAAAGTTTTTGTAGGTAATAGTATTCGGTTTTATAATAAGATCCCAAAGAACATTACCGATTTACCTGACAATAAGTTCAAGCACCATGTCAAGCATGTCTTAATTTCAAAAGGTTATTACAGGCTGGATCAATACGTGAACGATAGTGATGTCTGGAATTCACACCCCTCTCTGAGCTTCCGTTAACAATGGTTGTAACCAGAAATTAATAATAATAGTTTATAATAGACTACGATTTGTATACCTAGTCTTTATTCAAAAATAATGTGTATTTTATATTTTAAATTTATATTTAAAAAATGAACCAGATCTAGTTTCTTGCGGATTGTGTTATTTTCCGATCCGGTGGTAGTTTTGACGTTCATAAGCGCCTTATTAGGGCCTAAATTGAGTAAAGTTTTTTATTATTTTGATTTTACAGTTTATTTAAGTGCATAATTGTTAAAACTAAATTCGGATTTCAATACCAAAACTACATCAATGTGTGTTCATTAAAAGCGTATTAAAGCATTCTAATATTGAACCTTTTTTGTGTCTTTAACATTTCTTTTTTATAATGACATCATCGTCACTATTATTGTAATTTCATTAAATTTATAAAAAATTTCATTGGGATAATCATACCCTTTTATAAAGAACTACCCCATAATATAGTGTGGGTGTCATAAAATGCGACTACGGGATATAAACTAGGGGCTGGGCAGCAGTATTTAAGTTTCATTTATCCTATTGTTTTATAATTTTACACTGCATAGGCTCAGTGGTTTTACCTCAATCTCACCTGATGTTAAGTGACGATGTGTCCAGGATGATAAACACACTAAGCCCAGGTACTGGTTTTCAAACAATGCTGCCGGTACACACCTATTGGTTTTCAAACTTGAGGGTGGTAGTTACCCAGGCGGGCATTATTAGAAAGTGGCCTACCTCCATGCTGTGGTTTCCTTAAGATATTTTCCTTCACCGATTTTAGATTTTAGAGCCGATTTTAGAGTTGGACAGGTGGGATCGTACCTGCGTCGATTGACGCGAAATCCGGCCGCCCTACCTGCTGCGCCATCATAGCTTTATCATCATCATCGCTTGAAATGTGTTTACTCCGTGTGCAACTACTGCCGTTCTGAATGCTGTAATTCTATGCTTAGTACGATTATATTGCGCTTTAATTTAATAATTTAAACCATTTTCTGCTGTATCATTCTCGTATACCTACATCGTATATTTTATATATAAATGCAAATGAACTAGGTACTACTGACCGTTTCCTGTATTTATATATGATGAGAACGATGAACGCATTTCCGATGAACAGGGCCGCTATCAAGAGCGACGGAATCACTATATCTGGAAAGAGATGCACATATTAGATAGTGTACAAGTTAGACAGAGAGAAATTAACTCAATTATTTCTGACATATTTTTTAAATAAGCACTTCCTGTGTACACAATCAAGTGTTTTCCAAGTAATACTCGATATTTAGTAAGCATGAATCGGAGGCGATGGGTATATTCTTTGCTTCTCTTTAGTGACATAAAGGATTACGTGCTGGGGCAGGACAATAACTTCGCGAGATATATTTACTTATTTAGTTTTTTTTTTTTTCATAATAATGACAATGATTACGTTATCTTAAGGTGGAGGTCGCCTCCCTAAAGAAAATAAGCAAATATTGCTTACGTCATTCAATAATAAACTTTTCAATCCCTCATAATTCATTGATGTTTACGTTACTTGAACGGGCCCTTATAGAGTCTGATAAAATATATGCTCGGGAAAATATTTCTTCCTCTATGAAATTCGACAAATCTTGACACATACACGGGAATGTATGGGATATTGCGAGATAATGATCTTTTACACGACAACAACGCGAAAGTTATAATGAGGATCGGATAACATCGTCAGTTCATTGATATAATAAAACAAAAATCATATTACATATCCTACTTATATTAATCATATGATGTTACAGGAAGTTACGCAAATTCTTTACGTGTGAAATACCGCAGTGTCTCAAAACAAGTCTTCGACCAGCATGTGTTGCCAGTCATGACTTACGGCACCGAGACGTGGTCGCTTATAATAGTCTCATGGGCAATGGAGAGAGCTATGCTCAGAGTTTCAATGCGTGATTAAATCTGAAATAAGAAGTTGAACCTCAGAACCGCAGAAGAATCAAAGTAACCGACATTGACCGAAGAATTACCAAATTTAAATGGCAGCGGGCTGGGCACATTGCTAGTAGAACCGATGTCGAATGGGAACAACGGTTTTTCGAGTGGTTGCTGCTTGCAAGAAGATGCAGCATGGGTAGACCTCTCACAAGGTGGACTGATGATCTGCTGAAGGTTGCGGGAATCCGATGAATGCGAGTGACCTATGTCCAACAGTGGACGTCTTTCGGTTGAATTAATGAATGGATGGATCGAACGAATGTAGAGATTTTTCACGAACCATATGTGTCTCCCGTATTCACGAATGCAAATGTTGACTTTTCAAATACATACATCATGCTTGACAGATTTGACATTACGCGTCGGCCATATTTGAACTAATTGCACGAAGTTATTCACCTGTATAACATGTATGTAAATAATTTTGCTTAGACCAAGAAGAACAAAATAAAAAGTCAGAAAATATTTCTGAATTAGAAATGCCTGCCTCAAGGCCGTGCCATAAATATTTTTTTGTTATTAAAACTGAGGAATTAAAAAGATATAAATCTTATCAATTGCGTTGTAGTTTTACATACTTTTCATTTGTTAAATACATTCGCGAAACATTCGCATACTTTCTGTGAATGCGAATGTGTACACCATCGTTACATCACTGAAGTAGTTTGTACTAGTACGAATCCAGACTTGAGTCACTACCAGAAGTGACCATTCATAAACTAAACTGCAAATGATTATAAATCCGAGTTCTATATTCAGACATTCTGATCGCAAAACAGATAACTTTCAAACTGTTCCAAGCTGCAGTTTCATTAACAGAGTCTACAGAACTTCAGTAGAACATAGTTAACATAAATTTGATTAGTAGGTACCTCGTACCTCGGCACTGTTTATTCAGATGAAAATCTTTGTCATTGTTTATCAGTCAAACAAATAATCAGTTAGTAACAGAACTCTGTAAGGAATGAACAGAACAAATATTCCATGACCATTTCATTGTTTCAGATTTATATTCAAATATAAATATTATGTTATCACCGAATTGAATCAAATGTACGCGATAACAAGAACATATACATACATAAGGGGTTGTTCAAGTATTACGTAAGCAGAATTAAAAAAAATGAGTTCTCTTCCCCCTTTTTGTCAGCAATATTAAACAAAGCTCTACAAAATCCAGTTAAGTAAATTAGCTAACCATTGGCTACGTGTTCAGTAAACAGACCATCCGGAGCCCCGTATCATCGAAAAGGGATCATAAATTAATCACGTGAGACTCGAAAGAAGTATTCGGAAAATATCGCAAAGGGAACGGGTGCATTGAGATATCATATTTATTGATTTTTTTTATAGAACGCTCAATGTGTAAATCGCGAAACGGCGGCTAAACTTGACTAGCCGTTGCCAGGCAACAATTTTCAAAAAATTACAGTATTAAATTAGGTAAGATAAGTTCGTGTGGTGACGGGTAAGAATAGCACCAAACCATATCTTCCCGTGGGTGTCATAAACGGCGAGTAAGGGATAAACCAGGAGATGGTCAGCAGCATCCCCTGACACCACAAGCACCTACTGCGATCGCCAACCCGCTGCCAAGCGTGGCGATTATGGCAATTCCCCCCTTTTTGGGGGAGACCTATATCCAGCAGAGGACTCTTTCGGTTAATTCAATACAAGATAATTACCACACATACCACCACATTCTCAGACAATATTTCAGTATTAAAAAAAATACAACGCTATGAATAATTGACGTGATTTTTTTTTTTAAATAGAAAGAAGCTGCAGGCACAGGTAAAATATACTCACCTACAATCATGTCGGGCTCGACGTGCGGAGCCAGTTTTGAATCTTTTGTTTTGCTGTTCTGTGTCGAATCGTTCCCGAACAGTTGCGGAGGGGCTGTTTCTTCTGCGAAATAAAAACTGCAATTAATAATGAATGACTTTATCTAGCTGGCCAAAACTTTTGGCCTCGAAAAATACTAATAAATACGCTGTAATTTATTCCCGTTAAAAATGAAATCTACCTATATTTACCTTTAGATAAGAATAATGTATAATTATAGTAATTAGTAACTAAGAGCCATTGAACTATTATGTAGGCACCAGCATAAACCACCCGTTTATGCTATGATTATGTTTGATGACATATAAGATAGGGCTCGGAATGGTAATTACGTAAGCATTGTTATTTATATTCTGTTATTCACTTAAGCAGATTTTGTAAAAAATATGCCAACACTAACGTTATTATGGGAGGTGGGACAGTAAAAGCTTTACTAATCTATTTCTGAAAAGTCGTATTAAGAAGTCAAAAATATCTAAAATTGAATATTACGGCCCTAACATCAGAATCTCAAAGCAGAAGTATTAAAAAAAAACGATATCCAGTTCAAAGAAAGAAAGAAAAATTTATTTAATTTATCTGAATTTAATCATATTCTCTAATATTCCGTTAGCCCGTTATTTTACAAACCTTTGAAATGAATTCAATTGAGAGTCCATCTAAATTTCACTTAGCTACACAGTTTTTCGTCTATCGGGAATTCACAAGAGAGCAAAGAACAATACGGGTTATATAAAAAAACCTTAACAAAGTTTAATTCCCAAAACAATATCTGCTCTGCATAACTTATCTTAAAACAGGGTGATTAAAGAGATCGTTTTGTAGAAGCGATATTTAGTCGTGAGGTTACGTGATAGAAAATAGGTTTTTTCAACAATAAATTATGTACTATTTTAAGTTTTTTTTTAATATATCATGTTTTAAATTCAGGCATAAGAGAATAAATGCAAAAAGAAAAAAATCTATCAAGAGTTAGGGCGAGGATGTTTCGTCATCCTAATTGAAGACGAAGATGCCCACATTAAGGCTATATGAAGAAGGTAGCAAAAGTTGCAGGGAAAAGAAATAAGCGGTACACAGAGAATGAGACGAAGGAGAGGAAAAGTAAGAACTAGACAAAAAGTAATAAATATGGACGTATATTACGAAGGAACCTGATAATCTTAAGGCAAAATGTAAGTCTCTTAAATCTCCATTATTTGGGTCTGAATTTTTGCTATATCATGAGGATCATACTGAATTTACACGCATTCAATTGAAACAAAAACAAATTGAAATAATCAAAACATACAAACAACCAAGTTCGAAATAGTGTTTTTGATTAAATTTTGTAAATCGCCTTAAGTATAAAATTACTAACCTGGAAAGAATATTTTTTAATGACCTTATTTTTCTACTTCATTTATTATTATTCCAAAAGGGGAAGCTCTGCAGGCAAAAATAGGCCTGCGACCTCAAAGATGATCTATTGTGATCACCCCACACTACACTACACTAAAGATCGCTGCCTAGACTTATAGGTTGGAAATACTTAAGATTTTTTTGGCAGAGAGCCTTTGTACTTCCTTCGAGAGCAACACATGTTTACTCAGAACTCGGTTGCGAATAGGATCGCAATTTTCACAAGCTCTTTGGGGTTTCGTTTGCAGTTTGACAGAAACTACACTCTCTTGTGTTGTGAATACCAATGTTGTGCATGTGGTTGCTCAAACAACAGTGCGAGTTAGTGCTCTCACTAGAACTCGTTGGTGATTCCTACTGAGAATCAAGGCTTCTTTATCTGATAAATTAATTATAACTCTTTCGATCCTGTATATTTCAGTAGGTAACCAGAAATAAATGGAAGTTAAAACTAAATCAATAATACGAAAATAATATCAAAACTAATAACGATAATTTAAACGCAATAATTATTTTCTGTAACTATAACTAATAAAAAAAACATGACGAATAATTATCAATCAATCGAAGTTCACAACCCTAGAATAAGTTGACAGAAAACAAGATGGTTCCCTGCGGAAGTCAGTCCAACCGTAGGAAACTTATGTCGGTATCGATATCTCATTCCGTTTTATGATTAAGACGGGCTGTGTAAAAGAGAGAGAACAGGGAAAACTAATTCATAGTGGTATAATGATCCGGCAACGAGAAATTCTCGTATAGTTAGTCGGATCGTAAAGTGACTGACGGGAGCTTAACAAGTTTAATTATCGCAAACTGCCGTAGATACCATGTTCGTAGAAATATGAATGTATTATGTGGACGAAACAGCACCTGTGCGGGTTATGCTTTTAAATTAATTGATTACGTAGAGGTTTATTAACTCAAAAATATTAATATCTACGTACAACCTACAAATGATATTTAAATGAAATAAAATAAACAATTTTTGGTTTGTATTCTTCTTGTTAATAACCTACTTAACAAATTTTATTACTGGTGCACATATGATTAAGGAAAAAGTTTGAATTATGATTACAAGTGTGGTACATTATTCTACGCATTGAATAAACAATAGGTTATATTGATGTAAAACATATCAAAATAAGTTATTTATTTATTTACGTCTCTCATGACAAAAAACAATAACATACTTCTTAATTATTGCCTACTTTATTAGAGAACTAAATAAACAAATCAATTTAATTAAAAATATAGTTCGGAATTAAAAAAGTTTCTTATGTTTGTTTATTTTAACAAACAAACTCTTTGATTAGGTAGCACAATAGATATGAATAAAAAAATATCCGAACACAACATTTACAAAATATCAAAATGTTTTAACGATAATAATGATTGCATGTAATTTATAAACCTAAGTACCTACCTAAAACAAGTTAAAACTATAACAGGCATACAGCGGCTCGTTAGAACAGATTATTTTTCAAGTAATGGCTCATTAAACACAAACAAAGGTTGGGCAGTGCGTTATTTTTGTACATAAACTTGGATTTTATTATTCTGGATGACGGCCAAGTGTTCCACCTCAAACGCGAGACTGCCGAGCATGATGCGTGCCGAATTGTTGCGAAGTATAAAAATAATTACTGTTATCCACGTTATTATATTAACAGACACAAGTGTGTCTTTTTCACTAAATAAAACTTTTTTTATGTTAGCTCGACAAAGTGACTGTAAAGCACCTAATGGTAAATGCGATACAGTCCAAAAACAACGGTGACAGTTTCCATTGACAGTCGACTATTCAGACCAACTTGCTAAGATGCCTCTCTTCACAGGTCTTTAAAGGAATCTATATCGTAATAAGAAGGCAACACGTAAAGCAGTCAAGACCCTTCTGATTAACAGCAATAGTATGTTAAAAACGCTTGTTTGCACGATACGGCCAAGATAAAAGAGTTTGTGAACGTCTTGGTTCATGACGAATCCACTGTACAACGGTGGTTTCCGATTGAATCGATTCTAAGATACTAAACGTAATTAATTATAGTCTATAATAACTTATTTAAATTTACAAACCTAGTTTAGGCTATCATATTCATATAACTAATAACCCACTATTGACTTTAAAATTAATGTATTCCCACTAATAAGGTTTACAGTTATTCGCTTTACTCAAAGTATTCTTAATACCTACATCAATATACCGAATTAAATATGAAACACGTATTCATTGCAAACATATTTACAAACGATGTTTAATCACGGTGAACAATTAGTATATTATATGAGAAACAAAACAATACAATTAGGTTATTAATGCGTATTTGTATCATTATTAATGTACCTATTATTAATCAATGTTATCAAGCGATACCATAATATATTTATGAATATTGATAACGTTTTTGTTGCTACCAATTCTTATCATGTTATAAATTGTGGTCTTATACCAAACTAGTTGAAAGTATTTATCCGCACTTCGGATATATTTGTAATAAAGCTTGTTATCTAAATTTAAAAAACTTAATATTTTTATATTTCAAATTAAAAGATTTTTTTGGGTTTATTTCAATAAATATACAAAACAGCAGATAAATAAATGTTAAAAAGTATAATGCAAGGATCATTTAAAAATTGAACAAATTAATACAGAACCCAACTATTAAATTATTACTAGGCTTGATTGATACATAGTCAATGGCAGATTTATAATTTTATATTTATCCTCATTTTCATCTGAAGTTAAATCACGATGTCGTTGAAGATAAGCTTGAAAAGGGAACTAGTTTTGAAGTGCGAATATCGGTACACAATGATTTATCATAAGTGGCAGCATGAGAATTATGATGATCGTAAACAGTCAACTTCTAAATAATGCGCTACCATTATGCTATGGTTACAGTTCAACAATGACCCCTGGCCGAAAACTCAGGGTTATTGTAGAACTATAAACTCGACTATGTAATAAAAATATTCATAAATCTAAATAATGCAAACTGTAAAGAGTATAAATTTCTTTCTAGGAATCCGATTAATCTCCAAATTGAGGATTGAATAATACTATATATTACATAGAATTTACATAATATAATATAATGTAATGTATTTTTTTGATCAAAATATTTTGAAATACGGAAATGTAATTTATGTCAAGTATATGCGCATGCAGGATAAATGTTACAACCCTAATCAAAGTCGTAAAATAATTATCTTAAAAAACTATAAATTATCTTCATGATATGAGCTCCTTGAGCACTAACCTGACGTTTACGCCAGCTTTCCATTATTTTCCTATTGTCTCATGTTTATGACTAATCGACATATTAAATAAATACAATAAAAAAAAAGTTTTATTACGAATTTATTTTTGAAGGAATAATTTCAAACTATATGGATATCAATTCATACATGATACATTATGAAGTTAAAGGGTTTTTATAAATAGTTATATAATAATACACGTAGGTGATTCATAAACAAACAGGCATAGAAATGAAATATTATAAAACAAAGAAAAAATATTTTTGTATTGAAATTTTAAAAAGTATATTGTACATAAAAATCCAAGAAAACCCGAAATACAAAAATGCGTTAAAGATTAAAAAGCGGGAAGTGTCGCTTATAAATATGAAAACATAAAAAGGGGAAACATTTGATTGGAAAATAATGTTTGTCCTTTCTAATCTTATTATTAAAAAAACAGAAATAGATACAATTGTATGTAAAAAAAAAGCCAAATCCTTGTCAAGAATTGACTTTTTCAATAGATATTTATTTACAGTTCAAAGTAAAAATCATTTAAAACTAATCTTACCGCGATCAACAGCTTAGAATATAACAAACGTAAAACACCAAAAGATTTTACACAATAAATAAATAGAGAAAATATTTTTTTATGTTTAAAAATCATAAACTCACTTCTTGAGCACGTGTTTACGACGACACGCGAGTAACAATACAGATTCTAAAACTGCACGCGACGACGAACGATGACTAAATGTCGTATTTACCGACAACGAATAGCAACTGAAATGCTGTAAAGAAACCCTTTCTCCTGTCATGAAAATATTTTTTACACCAGGTAAAATTAAACTTTATATCAAATGAAATAAAGTTCTCAATATATTTGAAGCACTACAAGTTCAGAAATTACGACACAGCCGGTAAATTTATTGCCGTCACGTTCTTTCACAGGCGATTTTACATGTTAAATAAAGATAAAGCTAGGCAAAGCTCTAGGACGCATGTGCCAACTGTCACTGCGAAAAATAACCTCAAAACGGTTTAAAGTTTTTATGCGTATCGTAGTCTCCGGTAGGAGTAATATTATTCTGTGATCGTAGTTAATTTATTGTTATAATTCATCGATTCTGCCGTAGGCTGTGAATTATTTTATGAATATGTTTATGGGAAAACAGGTTTAAAGAGCTCAAGTTACTAAAGTTGTAAGATTCCTAAAGAAAAATGATCAGAAGTATGAAGTGTTATTTATTATTTTCAGTACGGAGTTAGGCGGAATACACTTTATCACGCCACCCCACGCACTACAGAGTGATGCGTGGTGAATGGAATCAAATTGTTACTATCTTTAATAGCTAGAAACACACTCTTAATACAGGACGCGAAGTCACAGTGGATGTTAACCGGGTTTTTCTAACACTAGTATGTAACACAATTTTGTTTCGACTCAACACGCGTTGCGTTGGGTGGTGTGGTATATTAAAACGAGTTTTGAAGCAAAACTTCACATGATGTTAAGTGATGATGTGGTCGAAGATATGCTAAGATATAGATCGTGGCATGGCGTGGCGTGTTATAAGTGTATTAAGAGCAGAAAAGCAATGAATGTGTCGTGAAGTTTTTTAGCGTTGCATCTAAAGTTATTTTCATGAAATCGAAAAAAGTTGTTATTATACTTCTTTACATGGGTATGTAAATAAATGTAGCTTCCGCCAGTTTCTCTACCTAGAAGATGTATATGTACAGATAGGATACACAAGTGCATAAAGTTGTATAAAACAATTTGTCATACCGGACGTTTTTACAGAAATTTCCCTAATTAATACGCAAAAATGATTTTCGTAAACAGTATAATACAATCATATTATGCACATACAATTGCTTGTGACAGGTATATTATTGGCTGCATATAAAGCCCCCGAATTTGTAAAAAACAATGTTTGCAACTTTTCATAACCTAAAACAATTCTATGGAATTGTTGAAGGTTATCTATTTTTATTTTAAAGTAGCAGTGGTTGCCCGGCGCCCTCTGGTAATTTATTTTTCACTGCGTTACATAGTTTTTTTTTTTTTTTTTTATATATGGGACCCTAATTTTTTTTGCTACTATCATTAAGCAAAGCTATTTCACAGAAATTCAAATACCTGCCAGTAAAACTGTGCATATTCAATGCAATTTTTATGAGCTTTAATTTACGCGGAGTAATTTCAGCTACCTATCTAAACAAAAAAGTCCAGTCAAAGATAGACACAAACATTTTGAAAATTGCATTTTTGGTATAAATATCGTATTTACATTCATATGTAATTAGCAAAAAAAATAGACACTTAAATTTTGTTCATTAGTATAGATATAGATGATAAAATATCTTATGATGGAAGAATACTTACCAATACACAAAGGCACTGTGTCATTCCATCTGTTGTCGTCGTAACACCATAACAATCGCGCCCTCTGTCGCTTATCGATGAAAACGTAGTTTACGTTGCACATGTAATGTGCCACGTCCTCATTGCGATACACTAAGTACCCGCTAGATGGCGCTAGTAGCGTTACACAACCTACACCTTGAAAGAGATTATAATTTATCAAGGACAGATGGCGGGCGGTACTATGCGTTTCTATCAACGTGTTATAATGTCTGAAATTTTTGTCAGTATGCTCGGTAAATATACTTTTATTCCTGTGGGAGTTTTCACACTCAGGTAACGGTCAAGCCGAGGTTCGTACAACTTTGGTAACCCTTGTGCTAGTTACCTTTTGTGGCTGAGTGCCTTCAACACTCGCCACCAAAGTTCGGTGAAGTTGTAAAGGCACTTCCGATCAAAAAAACATTTGTACATTGAAACATTAAAAAAATGCTTCTATACTATAATTAACAATATTAAAATCTTAAAATTTAAGTATATAAACATATCCAAAACAAGTTTGTATTGTATATTATGGTTGTCTATTATTATAGTGATATTATTTGAAAATAAAAGTATTTCTCGTATAATGATAACATTTAAATCTACAGTATTTTTAGTCACCTCTCTCAATCTAAAAATTTATCGTCAAGCACTTATAGGCTTGGTTCAATAGCATCACTTGAGAACTTGGATTTATAAGCATGTTACCATCTACGGGCACATTCGCAATAAACATCAGGTAAAAAGGTGAACAATTTTTTTAAGTCATTTATATGATGCATGCAATACTAAAAATAATAAAACATAACTCTTACTTTTATAATGCAGTAATACACCTCTCTTTGGATAGGCGCCTCTTGACTTAGCATCTACTGATACTTCAACTATGTTAGTGGTTGAAACCAACCGTAAAGGCATTTCAACTTGATCGCACGACGCCAGTAAAGTATCTCCATTGAAATCTTGCACAGTGATTAAGTCTTTACAGTCCTCATCGAATGGATCTATTGCTACAAAAATAAAAAAAGTAATAATTATTATAGACTTTTAGACGTTAATATTCTGCTTTAAATTTTCTTCTATTATACTGTTGCATAATATTTCTTAAGCGAATAAACATCCAAATAAAAACAGGATATCTACTATGTCTCATAAGATTTAATTGAAACTTAAGTACGTAATAGATTTACTTCTCAAGCTGACATCCAACAAAGTGACCCGTATCCTCTGCCCAGGGTTGGCTCGCAGCCGCCACCTGCATTCATCACCCACGTAAAAGTGTGGGTATCCGGGTGTACGTATATAACCCTCGCTGTCTATACCGCGCTCGGCGACCTGGATTTCACGGTTGCAGTAATGGATCGATAGAGTATCTGTAATTAACGAAATAATTGTAATTAAAACATTAATCGAGAGTTTGGTCAAGCGGAAATCATTTTTCTGTATGTGTGTCTGTTACTAGATGTTTAAGGACTAGTACGCTCGTAAATTCTATATAGTGGTGAACAAAGTCAGGGCAAAGTGGAGATAATGTTAAAGCCGTTCTTAATCCTAAGCCAAATAGATAAATGAAGGAACACTATAGGGTCGTTAGAGTCTAACATAAACCACCTTTCCTTGTCTGGATTTCACCACGATAAAAACCGTTTTTTTTTTGTTTTATGTAAAAAAAAAACTTTTAATAAGCTACCAAACTCTCCTAAGATACTAAGGACGGTGTTCAGTTTCAATTACTGACTAGAGCGTTTTTAAGCATTGGTATGAAGTTTTCGTATACTTTCAAAATTCCAGGGTATAAGTTTTCTATGATAATAAAATAAAAAAAGAACTTTTCTCAGTTACATATTGAAAGCAAATTTAAAAAGTAAATAAAAGTGGTCCATCTGGAAGTCCGACACAGATATTTTGCTTGTTTGCTCTAAGCGTGGTAATCCCGTAAACGTGTCGTTGAATTTGATAGTTTTATAGTATACCACTAATTCCACTTTCGAATTAGCTACAAACGTCGGTATTTAATTACATAACTAACAATACTTAATTAGTTTAGTTTAAATGAAAATCAGACAATTTATTCTTGCAATCTTACTTAAGATAGTATGGAAATTGTTGAATAAATCATGACATATAAATGCACTAGGCACATCTAACTGCATTGCGCTGAGTTCGCCTGTTGCAGGTCAATGGGGTATATGTAAATTTCAGTTCAAGGTAGATTGGGCGGGAAGACTTTGGCTAAGGTGTAGGTTATTTTCAGCTCAATTGTGATATTATCTGATAACTTTTTGTAGATATATATTCTGTTACATGAAGTACCATATGTGTAACAAGAAGATGTTTATCATGTAATGATCGAATGCAAACTAAATCAACAGAGTAGGATATTAGTACAGAGTAAAATTAATAATTCACTGTATTGTGTAGGAATATATAACAGCATCCTTGCTTTTCCGACATCGGAGGAAGCAAGGATGCTTTACAAAATGGTTATGGTAGCAATAAGAAATCGGTAAAATTTGTGTTAAAATACGCTCTTCACTGGGGTGGCATGGTCAATGTTTGACCAAACTCCATAAATCCAGTGAAAAAAAAAAGTTTAGCGTAGATAAAAGTGGGCAAAATAGCCATTTTTAATGTAAGATTAGAAACTTTTGATAACAATTGTTAAGAAGTATTTCATGTTTTTTTTTACAAAAACCTAAAGTTATAAAAAAAGACAAATGTATTTTATATTATAAATATTTTAGTGCATTAATTAATATGCCAAATAAAACTTTAGTAGTGGTATATAAGCAAATATCCGAAAATAAAAACAAGTTACGCGAATTTATTAAATATAAATAAACGGTAGAGTACCTTCGATACAACGCAAATAATCTTCAATAATAACGGTATTAATGCGGTAAATTCAAGTTTACATCTTGATTACTTGTGAATCACAGGATTAAGTAAAATTAAATTTCCAACAAAACAGAGGGCTTATCTTATCACCTGTCGTGTCTGGGAGTCGTTTGGCCGACGCCGCTATCAGCCTCACAATGAAATTACATTTATACCTCAAACAATAGAGCCTTTGTGGCTCGATCGACGTTTGTTCAACACTTAGTATCGATTTTTTATGTGAATAATATAGAAAATAATAACAATTTTTATACTTTTACTATAGTAAAATTGTGTAACTTTTATCATCTTATTACCAGTGTACGTCACATTTCTGAACATAATTTTCCATAAGGGTCTCCACAATCACTAGTCATGCACTTCCCGCATCCAGTGGTTACCCACGACCTTCACCAAGTCGTCGCTCCACCTAATTAGAAGCTTACCCTTGCGTCTTCCGGTACGTGATCACTATTCGAAAACCAGTTGGCCCCATCGGTCATCGGTTCTACGGTTCTTTAGAAAATATCAGTTACGGACGAGTACAAGGAGACATAAAATAAGAAATAGTAGGAAACATAGAAGCATGGTTGAATATAAAGAGACAAGAAGTGATACAGAAAGAAGGACATTTAAAGTAACACAAAAGAGGTAAATAAAGCAAAATAAGAAAACACTGCAAATTAAAATAACAAAGAATAAACTAATACGAAACTAAAAAAGAAATCATGAACAAAATACTGCTGTCAATATAAAAAACTCAAAGAAAATAGAGTACATACTAAAGAAAAAACATACATGTGAATAAAGAAACTAGATGATCAAAGTCTCTGATCATGTCCGAGGTCGCGGCAGGTACGCCAAGAGGCGTATCACAAAAAAAAACCAGTTACTTTGGTTCTTCTGCAGATCTTCCTGTTTTTGATCTGATCACGCAATAAAACTTGGAACATCCTTCTCTCTTGAGTAAACTTGACCCTCCTTATGATACTCATTGTGAGTGACCACGTCGATTATTCGGGAGATTTTGGATATCAAGTAACTATATGTACCGAAGTATGGAAAACTTGCTATATAATTATTGACATTTTGCTCTGCATAGGAGTAACTATTAATCTCCATTCAACCGAAAGACGTCCACTGCTGGACATAGGTCTCTCCCAAAGATCTCTACGATAACCGGTCAGCGCCATCCGCATCCAACGGACTCCCACGATCTTCACCAGGTCGTCGGTCCACCTTGTGGGAGGCCTACCCACGCTACGTCTTCCAGTACGTGGCAGCCATTCGAGAACCCGTTGGCCTCATCGGGCATTGGTTCTACGAGCAATGTGGTCAGCCCATTGCAACTTCAGTTTGGCAATACTCCGGACAATGTCGGTTACTTTCCTTCTCTGCGGATCTCCTCATTTCTGATTCGATCACGCAGAGAAACTGCAAGCATAGTCTGCTCGATTGCCCTTTGGGTAACTTTGAACTTTCTAATAAGTCCCATTGTAAGTGACCAACTGACCACGTCTCAGTGCCATAAGTCATCACAGGCAACACACACTGGTCGAAGGCTTGTTGCGTAGCTTCCCAAAAGCGGGCCAGCCTGGTTGGATTCGACGATTGACCTCTTTTTCGAAGTTGGACCTACCTAACTGGACAATTTCTCCCAGGTATATATAACTGTCAAGAACTTCGAGCATAGAGTCACCGATTTTTATAGGAGTTACCACAACATGGACATTAGACATAATTTTTGCCTTGTCCATGTTCATTTTAAGGCCAACACGTTCGGAGGCTGTACTGAGGTCATCGAGCATCGTACTTAGGTCTTCTACGGTCTCAGCCATAATTACTATACCATCGGCAAAGCGGAGGCGTGTTATGTACTCGCCGTTTTATCTAATAATTTGAAAATATAACCTTTTTATAACTAACACGTGCTTAAGCGTCATTGGACTGTAGACGGGTATATATTAGTATCGTCAATCGAAGTGAAATTACTGGCCTTTTTGCTTAAAACGTGGCTCCGTGCTATATGGCGCGGCGTAACGTCGCGTCGCGCCTAATGTCCAGTTTATGTGAAACAAATTGCTAGTTGTTTTTCAACGCCGATTAATACAAATGAACCACATAAATACCAAATGGTATAAAAGAATCAGGCGTCTATGATTATACTTTGATTGAGATATCAATTACTTTTTTTCAGTATTTTGTTGAAAATATAAGAACAAGTCAAGTTTAAAATTTGTTTTATTATTTGAAACTGGGTGTTAATATGTCGATTACCCGTAAAAATAAGACAATAGGAAAACAATGGAAAGCTGGCGTAAACGCCAGGTTAGTGCTCAAGGGGCTAAAGATGTAAAAAATAAAAAAAAGTAGGTAGCCGTGGGGAGTGCAGACAGAAGTGAAAACTCGAAACTTTGGAAAAACTGTTTTTTCTAATGTTTAACTTATAGTATGAATAATTAAATTTTTTTTTTTTTTAATTATAAATTATTGTATAAATTAATGTACTTTTTGATTAGAATAAAAGTTTTATTGGATTAAAATTATTAACATAGCCTAACATGTACCATTTATCTGGTTTTACATCATACGTTTTTATAAAGTTTATTTATATTTAAAACATACAATAGACTGGGTAAGTATACATTTTAATATATATCTCTGAGCGCCAGCATTTAAACGCCGTATTATACTTGATATACTATACCATGTTGACGGCTGACGTCATAGGTATTGGTAACGCCAATCGATAAGTTTTTCCCCTACCGAGAATCACTCAACGCCACTAAAGAAGTTACCACTTCAAAATTTATTGGTATAGAAATGAAGAGATAGAAAATATAAAAACACCCAGTCGTCCGAATATACAAGGCAAACGGTTAAATGATAAACAATCGACAAAATCCTAATAAATATTCCCGATACGAATTACCGTGCCTATTTTGGATCATAAATCGACCGTCTATAGCTATACTATGAATGACCTTATGGGCGAGTAGATTACCTTCCATGTCTGCGAACATTTACTACTGGAAATATTGGAGCTATTAGCTAAAATGTGGTCAAGGTTGAACAGTACATCTGTCATAGAAAATACTAATTATTTTCCCATAACTAATAATAGAGGGCCTTCAATGCCCCATAGAAAATACTTTGTATACTTTCCCATAGATTTTGGCATAAGCCCACAAGTGGCATTAGAAGTCTATTGTATACTACATAATTTTACGTTCGATATAAATCCAAATTATAAACAATTCTCCCTAGATGCACTCAGTTAAAAGGAAATAGAGTCTTAATCGTAATGAATGATGGCATATTTTTGCACGTAGTTGCATACGTTTTATGTTACTCATATCATAAAGAGCTTTAATCCAGTTCTGATTTTGGATTTAATTGACGCTTATGTATCTCTGTTGTTTGTAGGTACATAATAAATGTTTTTTTTTCCGGTGATCAAAATGTGACTATCAAAATTTTGAAGTAAAATAATTTTTTTACTGCGTCATAAGCTAATTGAGTCCTACTGTCTTAACCACCGTACACTTTTGAAAAAGCCGTACGTCAAGGTGTGTCACATTTCGGGATCAGCCGACTTATATTTAGAGGTCAGATATATCCAGAGACTTTTTAGTAGGTAGTGGAAGATATAGCCTGGCATGATGAAGACAATTGTCAACAGATACGTAAATAACGACGGTCGCCATCGCTCTTTCACTGTAATTAAGTTACCATCGAATTGGCGATTTCGAATAAAATAAAGTAAAACAAAGAAATAATTACGACTAACACTAAATCTCATCAGTAACTAATATACAAACAAAAAAATATTTTATCTTTGTATTTTTATGTAGGTTTATATATAGCTATTATTCAGGTATATATGTATGTATTATCTATAAGCAACTTTACTATTAGTACGTTCATAAGGTGGTTAATAAATGCATATTGGCTTTCCGTTAGTTAGTTTCGAGAACCACTAAACATATGTGTATTCTCTGGTCAAGTTTTAGTGTTTATTATTTTTTTACACAGAATAGGCTCAATGCTTTGACCACAATCTCACCTGATGTTAAGTGACTATGTGGTCCAAGATGGTAAGCACACTAAGCCTAGAGGTATGGTATAGTATAATTAATAGGTTATAATCGTCAAGAATATATATATATATATATATATATATATATATATATATATATATATATATATATATATATATATATATATATATATATATATATATATATATATATATATATATATATATATATATATATATATATATATATATATTTATATTTATATTATATTATATTTATATATATTATACATATAAGAACACAAGACAAACCTTCACTTCTATATATACCAGACTTACAAATAAATACAAACCCACCCAAAATTGTATCAGATAAACAACTGACAATACCGCTGTATCGTGTTTAAACACATTCGTTTCGCAGTGATCTCGTCAAAAGATAAGACCCATTTACTGGGATGACTTTATCTTTAATCCCCCGAACCGATTTCTGAAATTCGACCAACATTATCATTGGAATTAATATTCACTTGTATTATTTATATAACTATACTAGCGTTGCCCGCGACTCCTTCCGCATGGAATTTCATAAAACGTAAAGAAACGATTTAAATAAAATTGAGATGAATTATCTACACAGACTCTTAATTTTAAAACTGAATTAATTCTTGTACAAAATTTACACCCCTCGCTTCATATACTTTGGTGTGAATGTTATCTTGTTTTATATCTACAGAAAGCAGGAAGCGAACTCGCAACCTAACATTGACCGCAGTCCGCTTACATGCGCTATTCGACCATCGAACGTCCCAATCAATTTTATATGTAAGTACAGGGTACTTCCAAAACCTTACCAGGCTTCATAAAAATCGATCAGAACGAAAATCACAGAAATTCCGTCATTGATTCTAATAATTCTAAAGTACTAACCCTCAAGTTTCTCAAATATATTTAATGTTAATATTTGATTATTTACAGTTTTATTAGAGACTAGCTGGTCCCGCGTATCCGCTCGCGTTTCATGGTTTCTATTTCGTCTAATAATTACGTAATAGGTAAATTTTTAGTACTAACGGAAAGGAAAACATAGATAAGCGCATATATACAAGAAAAGTAATATGTGTTTCTAACTGAGACACAACAGAAATCGTTTTTTTTTTGAAATCTAGTATTTGCATAGAAAAATATCGTTATTTTCCAATACCGTTATAAAAACATTATTTCATTGAAAGTATATATTTGCAAGAAAACATAGGGGGTACTAAACGTACAATGACAAGAGTGCTGCTAAATAACTTACAGAATTATAAAAGCGGGCACGTGGACGCTGGATTAGTTACGTACCATATCCCATAATATCGTGGGGTTTATTATGTGCAATCACAAATGAGAAAAATGTCGATCAATAACATTCGACAAGCATTTTTTTTTGCATTTATTCGACTGTGTATCGATTATTTCGTGTGGCAATTACTTTGTTATCTTTACATATCAGGCAACGTTTCTCTGTCCGTCTGTTGGCTAATAACTCGAAAACTGTGCGACCGATTTACATTAATCTTTTTTGGAAGAAACACTTTATTATATAGGAGAAAACACTTTATCCTGTTTATCATTTCCTTTTATTTGTGTAATATCTATACTAATAAATAAAATGGAAGTGTCTGTTTGTAATGTCAATTTTTTTTTTATTAAATAGATTTGCTTGTATTTGCGATACCTATACCAAAAATACGATTTTTAAATTTTTTGTCTGTCTGTTTCTAATAGGCATTCTCCTGACGTATTTATGACGGGACTTTTTTTGGTAGATAGCTGAAGTTACTCCGGGTAACTTTTAATTTTCAAAAATAATTAGGTTTCCGTATAAAAAAAATGCATTGAAGAATGTACGAAACGCGGGCGCATCCGCGGGCACACAGCTAGTTTTAAATCAAGAAACACGCTAATCTGAAATGTGAGCGAAGCCTAGAAATACGCCATGTGTTTTATAAAATTCTATTTTAATAACTCATATTTTTTTAATATTAACCAACAATTACATATATCATATCTTAATAGGAAAATGTCAGGCCTTTTATAAAGCACATTAATAATAATTCCATTTGACCAATGATTTATTACATACGGACAAAACTATAATATAAAATTTTACGTGATTTAATTGTCCAAAAGGTAGCATATGCAAAAGTATATTCGATGGTAGTTTCATAAATTTCGATAAAATGTATCAACAATTGACAAAGGATCGTTAATTTCTTCCAAAACGTATGACGAATACACGCCTCAACGAGACTGTTTCGGATCATCCACGTTTTGTATACACGCACACCATAAATAAAACCTGCTTTTGTACAAAAATCACATATCGAGTAAACGTGTCACTTTCAATGGTATAGCAAACACGTGTGCCAGTGTGAATTGGACCACCGATTGAAATAAGAATGGCTTAACCCTCGCCAGATCCCATTAGAATGGTTTGTGACACAATAGGAGAACTGGAAACTTCCCAAAGGAACGAATAACTACTACGTCGACTCATTGTACAACTTGAAAATTAAACTTTACGTAGTTTTATAGGTTATATTTTTATTCGTATCTCCTCTTTTATACAAATATGTATATTTATACGTATAAATTAATTATTTCAGCATACGTATGCTGAAATAATTTTTTTAATTATTTCTGGTAATCGTTACAGGTTTGGTATACGTTTAGGAAAATTGGTTATTTGTGGTCCATGAAAAGCTTAGGCCGTTGTACGGGTAATTGGTAATTAATATATTATACGTAATTTGATTAAAGTCTTGTTAATATTTTACTAAGTATATTATATATAATATAAAAATACAACCATCATTTAATTAGTTAATCGTTACTTTACTATACGTTAATGTACTCATATTTGCAAAGAAAAGATTACCACCATATTTCTTAATAATCTGACACTTTGCTGACATTATTTTTATAATATTAGATAATCCATGTGTATTTTTAATTTAATTTAATTTAAATTTAAATTTTTAATTATAACAAATCTTCAGAAAGAGAGTAGGTTTAAAAAAGAACGTTAATTTTTTTAAACTAATTATAATATATAACATTACTTTTTAGATAAGATTTAAAAAAAAGGATGTGTCTCTTTTATACCGGAAATATTTTACTATCAAATAAAAGATTCCAATTCAGTCAATATATATGGATTTAAAATTTATATTACGCGAATGCTCACATTATAGCATATGGCTAAAATGGCCGACTGCACTTCGATAGGCGTGACATAACGACATCTGCCTTCCATTGATAATTGGATCAATTTCACGCCTAGCGGTGGGTGACATTTGTCGATAGAGATACGATTAAATGAAATTAATTAACGCCACTGTTAATTATATAATTTGGTGATACATTTAAATATGTTAGATCTATCAGTTTTAGAGGAATTTATTTCTCTCAATTATGTTAAGATTTTTTAAACGAATTATGTATCTTTTAATACTTACAAACTGTGAATTACATCAAAAACTCTTAATAAAGTAATTAAAATTTATTTTTCATTTTTTAGTTGGATTTACTATAAAAGCGTGTTTTATAGATTTTTTATTTACGTCGTAATCTTGTCATGTCAATTAATACATTCACGAGTAGTCCTATCAGCGCAAAAACATTACCGGATATCAGATACAAAAAATCGATAATCCTGAAAATCCTGGTAAGGATAACGGGACTAACTGTTTAAAATATTTAATTGTTATCGCTCCTTGATAAGTGTGCCAAATTTTGAGTCGAGTAAATGTTTTGAAGGAGGTCAAAATCAAGTTCAACGTTTCCGCTACATAGACACATACGCATGAAACTAACAAAAGCGTTTTAAAAAGATATTCAATAGATGTCAGTTGATTGGTACACTGAAATATTTCTGTCAACTGGCTAAAGAATAAGAATGCGGGTTCTTAAAGAGAATAGTATAACTAAGTGCAAAAAAAGTACTCAGATCTATGTTTGCTAGCTAATTTTTTTAGAAGATTTTCTATTGATTCGATGTTTTCTGATAAATACATAACATCGCGACTCTCTCGCCTAAAACAGAGACCTACATCCTACCTGCTACGATCCTGCCACACGTCTTTTGCTTCTTCCACTTTCATGAGCGCTTTCATACATGGGTACTTTTGATCGCGGCCTTTCTTTAGAACGTCTTCTATCTGGTCAGGATCTTGCTCAGTCACCCTCAGTCTAAGTCTAATATATTTCACAAGCATAACAAAGCTAGTACGAGTAATATACCTCACCGTCAAAACAGGCGTATTTAATATAGACCACTCCGGGAGACCATCGCTTGGACGGAGGAAAGTCTTCTGACAAAAGGAAGTTACAATGATTCACTCCAGTACATCTGTAACAAAACGAAATTTTTTTTAGACTAGTACAAACTCAATTTGGGGGAAATGTATGTGCAGTAATGGATCTCTTTCGATTGAATGGATAGAAAGTCCTGTTATAACAGAAATACTGGTATTTTGATTTCGATTCTTGAAATGTTAAACGTTAGAAATAAACTACAAACATAATTTTTATGACAAAGATGTCAGACATTTAATAAGTACCGGATTGATATCAGAATCTTGGAATCTAAACTCAAGTTTATAAGGAAATATATTCACGCAAGCTAAAAATAACTAACTTGAGAAATGTGATATTTCACTACTATTTTCTTTAAGTCTGTTGTCAAATACGTATATAAGCTTTACTTCTAGTCAGAATTGAGAGCCATTACGTAGATTTAGCGTATGATTTGATTAAACAGCCACAAATTTGATAGGAGAATTAACAATACAAAAACCACGAAATTTTTCTGCAAAATGTCCCTGAATACTTTTAGTGAAACATTTTATCTTTCGCTGAAACAGAAATTACTTTCGAATAGAATAATACCGTGTGTTGCCAGCTATGAATAAGATCATCCTTTATCTCCCCGTGGGTGTCGTAAAAGGCGACTAAGAGAATAAACCAGGGGATAGGCAGCAGCAGCCTCTGAGCACCACAAACACCTTACTGCGATCACCATACCGCCTGTCAAGCGTGGGGATTATGGCAATCCCCCCCTCATTGGAGGAGACCTATGTCCAGCAGTGGACGTCTTATGGTTTTATGGAAGATTAACATAATAAAAGTTAGCATGGAATATAATTAAAACAAAGATAATGAACTCAGAATAAACTAAACGATACTAAATTAAGCCACGTAATGGTTGAATCAATCACTGCCAAAGTAACAACAAAAACGTAGAATTTAAGAATATTCTCTTTGCTTAATGCAATAACTAGATAAACAAACGCGTAATGTATGAATTTTACTACCCTTATTATGAAGCCCGCGAGCGAATCTTAATAACCGTCATACAAAATTTGGCAAAGTATAGTACTGAAACATTAAGTGTTATCTCTTATTTGAGTTGTTTGAAAATGTCCAAAGATTCTATTTATGTTTCATTCATTTTAATAAAAGGATATCGTTGTTGAGAAATATGTTTTAGCTGTTTTTGAAGCGCTAGTAGTCACAAAGTTGTGAAAGTGTCTAGACTTCCTGGGTCAATATCATTATCAGTTTTAAAAAAAGTGTGTTTTTATTGTGATATTTTTTTTTTATTATTCTGTTATTATAATATTTTCATTACTTCCCAAAGCTGATATAAATTATTTCATAAGTTCATATTCAGTAGGTTATATAAATCTTAGGAATATTATTTTGTTATCATTTATTAATTTTATTTTAATCAACTGTTAGAACATCAGCAATAATATCTACGCATACTCTTTATTATTGAGAAATAATTATAGTTTCCCGAAGTACATCATATTACACCAACTGACTTAAAATAAACAATATTTACACATTATAGTTTTCTTCCCGTATTCACGAGAATAATAACAAAGCGCTGTAATAAAGAAGTCACACATCACAACCAGTTGTAAAGATTATACCAAATTAGTACTTTATTATACAGGTTAGTGTTATAATTGTAGGTTTATGATTAGTGTTTGTCACGTCATGTTGTAAGGGAACGTTCAAGAATTACGTAACGCATTTTTTTGAGATATTATCACCACCCGCACTGTAACGTTTTTCTTTACCCCCATCCCTCCTCCCTAGTAAAACGTTACGTAACCGCCACCAAGTGTACCGGAAAGTCTCTAATATACCTATGCTATTGTTTTAATCGCGTTAATAATATTTATTAACATTTGAAATGTCTTGTTTTTAAAAGCAAGAGATTTCTAAATTTTTTTTCTTTTTTTGTCCTAATAAATTTTTACTGCTAATCATACATTTAATGACGTCATTTTCCTGACTTGACACATTTTTGCTTTATCCGCCATTGTTCTTCATATGCATGAGGCCGAAGTATAAGGAAGCCATCCAAAGTGCGGTATTTTATGTTACCTACTTTACTAGAGTGAAGAGCAAAACTATCAAATCTGTTGATAATTTCTTTTATAATGTACATTTGGAATTTCCAAAAAATTTATTAAAAAATTTTCACTCTCCTGTAAAGCAAGCAAGAATGTTTGTAAGGTAAATCAATTTTCAAGTGGTCATTCCAGTTGAAATTTTGAGAAAAAAAAACGTTTTAAAAAAAAATGCTTGAGAAAAAAATCTCTACACGACCGTTCTGAAGGGTTAAAACAATGTTACGCAACACATAGTTCTAACGACCCCCTCCCGTCCCTGTAAAGCATCGTAACGTTTCAGAAGACCCCTTCCCCCCTCAAATTCGTTACGTAATACGTGGACGCTCCCTAACGTCATATGACATGGACAAAAGTAAATTTCATAAATAACTATGATACAACACGAATGTCAATTGTAATATTGTTGAACGAATACATGTTATTCCTATATGATTTTTATCTATAATTGTTTTTTGTACCACTGCATAATGGCTTTTTTTTAAACCTAAACATATTGTTAAATTTTAGCTTTTACCTTTAAAAGCTTTTACCCTGGGGATTTAAACAGAATATAAACTGTTTACACACCGCAGTATTTACCATTCATCATGAATTGTCTGAAACACAATTCATATAAATTACACACATAAACGATAACATCAGTTAATTCTCATCCAAGCTTCCTATAATAACGTAACTTTGAGGGTGATAGTTTACATTGATGAGCGGGTCGCGATACATGATGCAGCGATTTTGACACCTGAGTAACTTAAGTAAGTAAGTAGGTATATCTAATGTTGTGTCATAATATAACTCCTTGAGATACTGTACATTCCTGACATCGCTCATTTTCTCGGAATTTACTTTGTCTTGATACTTACTTTAAAGAGATTAACTTTCTGAATTATAAAAAAACTGAATTAATAATAGTTTTTGAAGTATAGAAATTTATATTCATAATAATTATTATATTATTCTACTCAGCATTTTTATTTTTAATTCATTTAATTCATGTTTAAAATGTCATTATATATTGTTTTTTTTTTTTATCATTATGTTCATATTTGGTTAGTCAAAATAAAAACTGTCGAGTTAAGTACATCATTCCGGTAAGGAAATGACTTGCTATACTGTTTTGAGTATGGTAAATTGATGGTAAGATCCGTTAGTTTAAAATATTATTCATTTTTGAATAATATACTAAAAAATAATTGTTTTTATCGAAATGATTAATGTTGTATAAGATTATTCTTTTACGTAAATATTATAAAACTATTGACTGTCATATGATTTTTAAAGTATTAAAATATGAAATGTAAGAACTTTCCATCAATAGTTGTCTAAATAAAATAAATCAGATTGTCCTATCTTCTATACACTTCACTACCAATAACGACCAAAGAGATAGATAGGGATTAAAAAATATGTACGGAATAAAAACACCGTTTTAAATTTACGCATTTTTGAGTAGAAATATTCTATATAAGTCATAATCATACCCACACATAAGTGAATAAGGTTTACTTACCTTGTTCACTTATCTGTGATCATACCCTTGGCCTTTTCCCATTTTTATTTGGGTTGGTTACAACATGACTTCCGCTTTCATTCATCTCTATTTGGGATCATATCTACATTCACTCCTTTTCCAAGCATATCGTCTTTCACACAGTCCATTCATCTTTTCTTTGATTTTCCCCTTCCCTTATAACCGACCACATTCATATCTAATACCTTTCTTACAACACATTCTTTCTCCCTGCGCATCACATGCCCATATTCTAAATATCCGATATTAGAATCTTCTTAAAACAAAACAAAATTCGTTTATAAATACAAATTAGTATTCCGATTATATAATTCTATCAGATTTTCAAATCTAACAATATGCTAATAATCAATCAATAATATTCGATAATATCTATAAACACAGGCGAAGCGGCACCCCTATAACTCACTCAAACAACTGACACCTGGCGTCAATCATCCGAATTATTCAAAACTTAGTAGAATAAACAAATATAAATATATTCAGTACACTGTTCGATATAAGCTGAGAATTTTTTTTTATATGTAAATACTATTTTTAATATTAGTACATACTTTCTTTCCATAAAAAAAAATGGTTTAGTACAACAAGTAAACAAAAATTATAACATATATTCGTTTATTCTATATTCTATGAAGAATACTATTATTGCTCATAATTATGCAAACTAGAGCCAAATCACAGTTCGAGATTAGTAGAAATTTTGAATGTTCCAAATTCCAATCGTGTTATTACAATGCACAATTTGTTGCCCTCAATGGTACTTACAAGTTGATAAAACTATTAGTTCAAAATAGATTATTTACTGATTTTTGAATTCGTTTGTTCGGTACAAAGTTGTATTATGAAAAAGTAATACATTTCGTGTTGTTTCTAGTTTGCATAACCATATCCGATTTTAAACAGTAAAAATGTAATTATATATTATTAACGTGTCCGTTGTTTACGTAATATTAACCAATTGATTGATACTAACTATAGATTCATTACATTAATGGCTTGTCAATCTTTAACGTCGTACCATAAATTAAAGTCGTTAGACGCTCTGACCTGCGCACGCGTCGCTTCGAGCGGAACAAGGCGCTTAACAAATATGGCGGAGCTTCCGGTTCGATTGGCAGGTCACGTGGCGTTCCCGCGTTCCATGTCACTTCCTCATTGACTGCAACTCCGGTAATGTACGATTCGCTTTACTTAATGCCGCTGTACTTAAGTAAGTACACGTCGCGTATATTACTCTTTTATTTCAGACTTTATATTTTTAAATTTAACTAAAATCCACTGCAAGCCAACCACTTTTTAAAGTACCATTAAAAACTGTTAATCGTTCATTGTACGTAAATTGTTTTTGTAGGGGACCGACCAAGAAAGTTTTAAACAAAATTAAAAATAATGTGACCGTTGAAAATAATTTGTAGCAGAATTAGCAAGTTAACATAAACCATATCTATACATCTATAAATAAATAAAATTGAAGTGTCTGTTTTTAATGTGTCGAGTACCCGTAAAAATAAGACAATAGGAAAACAATGGAAAGCTGGCGTAAACGCCAGGTAAGTGCTCAAGGGGTTAATATCAAAATAACAATTTTCAACTAGAAACATATGAATTTATACAAGATATCTGATATCTACACCATAAATACAATTTTTAAAATGTTGACTGTCTGATTCTTCTAGGTAATCTTCCAGAGCAAGAAGACCCATTTCAACGAGACTTTTTTTATTAGATAGCTGAAGTTACACTGCGTAACTTAGAGTACTTTTGACTTTTGGAAATAATTACAATTCCGGGTAAAAAAATTAAAACACATAAAAAATTGAATAAAATGCTATTCATTGCAGAATTTCACATACAAGTGTTTGAGTTTATGAGAAATATTTGACTTTATCTGAGTACTAAAGAAAATTAGGAAAGTAATTAGGGTTACGTATACAAAAATTAAAACATATGGAACGTGGGTGCAGCTGCGGGCACACAGCTAGTTATTTAATAATAATCAATACGAAATAAACATTTTAGTTTTATACATTTGATACAATTGAAGCGATGATGGCGCAGTGGGTAGTGCGGCCGGATTCCGCGTCAACCGATGCTGGTTGGATCCCAACTATCCAACTCTAAAATCGATCTGAACTTTCGGTAAAGGAAACCATAGCACGGTGGTAGGGCATTTTCTAATGATGACCGCCGGGGTAACTACCACTGGACCACATTGTCACTTAAAATCAGGTGAGATTGTGGTCAAAGCATTCAGGCTATAACACCTAAAGAAATATTTTCATTATCTTTTTTAGAGCTATGACCTACCTAGACTATATCATGTCCTACCTTCCTAAACTAGAATCCTGCCTCACACATACATGCGTCATCTACAGATCACCAGCGGTTCAAGTATGACCAACTCTGCGTTACACTTTTTAAATATACTATGCGGTCGTTTTATGCGCTATAAATTGCGTGAGTCCAACCGTGAAATAAATTATTACACCGCCGAAAGATATTACGGACGTAAGCTTTTAGTGTCTACAATGGAACGTTAGTTAGTTCTTTTAATTTACACAAAGCAACATAAAATTTGTTAAAATCAATACAATAATATGTTTAGTTAATGCCTTTAGGAAAACACTCTGTGAAATCGTTAAATTACTTAAAAAGGCAACGTCAATCTGTATATATGTCCTTTAAGTTAGCCTGATATAACTCAAGAAACAGTTATCTGATTTACATAATTATTGTTTTGAATCTTAGAGTATTATATGGTCAGGTTTTTGTATGCGAGCGGTATCGCGGGCACACAACTAGTTACAAAATATAGTGTCTTTTTGTCTGTGCGTTAATATAATATCCTCCTCTCAACCGAAAGGCGTCCACTGCTGGACATAGGTCTCCCCGAAAGATCTCCACGACGACCGGTCTTGTCCGCCATTCAGCGGATTCCCGCGACCTTCGCCAGGTCTTCGTTCCACCTAGTGGGGGATCTACCCACGCTACGTCTTCCGGTGCGTGGCGGCAATTCGAGAGCCCGTTGGCTCCATCAGGCATCGGATCTGCGACCAATGTGTCCAGCCCATTGCCACTTAAGTTTAGCCATTCTTCGGGAAATATCGGTTTACTTTGGTTCTTCTGCGGATTTCCTCATTTCTGATTCGATCACGAAGTGAAACTCTAAGCATAGCCCTCTCCATTGCCCTTGAGCAACTTTGAGCTTTTTTATTAGGCCTATTGTGAGTGAGCACGTCTCAGTGCAGTATGTCATCACTGGCAATACACACTGGTCGAAGACTTTCGTCATGAGATACTGCGGTATTTCGGACGATAAGATTCTACGTACCTTCCCGAACGCGATCCAGCAGAGTTGGATTCAACGACTAATCTCTTTCTTGAAGTAGGATCTATCAAACTGGACGGTTTGTCCCAGGTATACATAACTGTCAACAACTTCGAGCGTAGAGTCACCGATTTTTATCGGAGTTAGCACAACATGGACATTAGACAAGACTTTCGTCTTGTCCATGTTTATTTTAATGCCAACTCGTTCGAAGGCTAACTTATACTTACATAAATTTTGTTAAATGTCAATGATTTCATTCGATACTAAATGTGTGCCCGCGGCTGCGCCCGCGTTTCGTATATTCCTTACTGCGTTTTAATTTTTTTATATGGAGCTCTAATTATTTTACTAAAATATTTATATATAAAGTAAAAATATTTCTCACAAATTCAAACATTTGCTCGTAAAACGGAAGCGGATTTTATTCAATTATTTATGAGTTTTAATTTTTTAACGCGGAACCCTAGTTATTTTCGAAAGTTAAAAGTACCGCGGAGTAACTTCAGCTATCTACCCAAAAAAGTCCCCTCAAAAAAGGGCCAACAGTTCCGGAGATTTCTTCCCCTCTTGTTTCAAGTTTGAAAATCTGTCTTCAAATACCAATAGGTGTGTTCCGGCAGCATCACTTGAGAACCAGTACCTTTAGGCTTAGTGTGTTTACCACCCTAGAGCACATCGTCCCTTAACATCAGGTGGGATTGTGGTCAAAGCATTGAACCTATAGAGTATCAAAAAAAAAGCCCCCAGCCCTATTAATGCTTACATAATATGGAACACTATAACACTTGGAACAACCCCCTTAATTACAAGACAATATATCGGTGTAGGTGTAATAGTTTTCTACATTCCATTCTATTAGGTCTATTTTCATTCGTATAGTCAAATAGACACATAACATTCAAAGCACTCTGCTTCTCACACTTGACACAGATCTCGCAAACAAAACACTAACGAATTCAGAGAGATCTCACTGCTTACTTTTAAATTTAAAATTCTATTCCGAAGTGTAGATTGTTTTTGCAGTCATATTGTTATACGAGTATAGTACTTTGCTAGTTTTTCTATTTGCGGGTAACGTCTCCACTTATAGACTGTATAACATTTTTTTTATTTATTCATTGCATTTTAACTATTAAATTAAATTTAGGTAAATTATAGCAAAAGACGTTCTCTTACTGATGTGTACATTTTTTATTAATTTTATTCATTCCTAGTGACCTGTCCCGGCTTCGTTCGGTTAACAGGGAATTTACGGTAAATTAATAAATTATTAACCTTCCTCTCGAATCACTCTGTCTATTGGTGATAACATTATGAAAATTAGTTAAGTAGTTTCTAAGTTTATCACGTTCAGACAGACAGACACTGCTAAGTAGACTTTTTTTTAAATCTTTATACATTATTCTAATACGTTGCTACCCACCCGGTTCCGCTAACATATTTATTTAGTTTTAATTTTGTTACGCGGATCCCTAATTATATAATTATTATAAAAGTACAAAGTAAAAATAATTTACGTGAGATAGATATACGTGTATAGAGAAAATCAAAGGTAATAAATAGTGTAGAAAAGAGATTAGTCAAAGGAAAATAACACACAAGTTGACACTTAGACCCATGACCCTACTTACCCTGACATCTGTTTGTCGGTTCAAACTAAATCTCAGGGCTGTTATAGGATAACCATAACTCAAAAGGGAATAGATGGGTAACTAACTAAAAACATAAATCAGAGTAAAGTATGTGACGAAACCTTCAAGGGTTAATCTTTCTAATGGATTATAACTTAAAATTCATTGCGGAGCGTGTTTAACATGCTTAATGGATTACAAAAGAAATATATTAATGATTATTATTGAAGACAAATTTACATTAAATTTCACATTACAAGGGATTTTACTATAATATTTATTATTGTGTTTTTTTTATATGTATACCAACCCCGTTTGTAAAATGACCATTTTTATAATTATTAACTGTATTTAATATGTCAAATATCCGTTGGTTATGTTAAAAGATTGCAAGGAATACAATGGTGGATAATTTTGTGTCGGCTTGATTTATTATACTATTATCCTTATGACTTCGCTTGTACTTAAAGTATATAACTAAAACCTGAGTAGACAATATATCTACGTTTTTCAAAAATGCAAATATTTCTTATAGTAGGTATATCGATGGAAGAATAAGAAATATTATACGCGACCGAAGCCACATGCATTGCTAGTTATTGCTATAAAGAACGATTCAAACGAATAAAAATAAGTGAGCTCGATCTTCTTCGTTGAAGGGGCATACGATTACTTATAGTTACGTTTTGTCTCAATATTAATTGAGTATAGGTACCTAACAAAGTTACCGATTTTTACATAAAAATTTTCTTATAAATAAATACTTCAATCGATCTTAAAAGTACGAAAAAAAATTATTATTCAAATGATAATTATAGCTACCAGCGCCTATAATAAAACATCGACCAATCGTTTGTACATAAAAATTTGATACGTATGTTTTTATGATTATCTATCTTTCGAAGAACAACACTCTGGATCAGTGAAATAACATACCTATAAAGTTACAAGTTTGTTTGTAACTGTACCTACACTTGATGTGAAAAAATACATGACCAAATAAATGTCAGTGCAATATCGACTTTAACTTTAATAGAAACGGTTGAATTTGGCCTACACTGAAGAGAGTTAAAAGCAAACACTCGCAATTCGAAATTGTCGGAAATAAAGTTGCTCAATTCGAATCACTCGACGGAGCTTCCTCTATTATAATTGCATTCCTATCTATGAACACTCTTTTTATTTGCAAGGGAAATTTTATACCACGTTCGTTCGTATCTGATCGCTTGCATTTATGAAAGATTGTACCGATTTACGATTCGTTTCTTCGGTACACTAAAAGAGTTTAGCATCTTGTATTGTTTTTATAACTTTAGCAAAATAATAACGCTAGATCAATGATTATAATACGTTTGAAAGACTGATCACGTACTTCGCGTCGTAGTGTCATTTCGCCGAAAGATTTAGAAATCCCGCGGGGAATTACCGTTCATTTGAAATACCTACAATTTTGTCTGTCAGTTCTTTTTTTAGAACTGACCAACGTTTTTGTTGGCGTAAAAAACCTCGAGTCAGTAAAACTTACTCGGAGTAACTTCAGCTATTTACCAAAAAAAAAGTCCCGTCAAAATCCGCCCAGCCGTTCCGCAGATTAACGAGAACAAACAGACAGACAAGATTTTTTTAAATTGTATATTTGGTGTAGTAATAGTATATACATATATATTCATATCTTTCTAGTAAAAAAAATGTTATTTTGACATTACAAACAGCCACTTCAATTTTATATGGTAGTATAGACAAATACCAGCTGTGCCTGCGGCTTCGTCCGCGTGACATTCAGACAACAAGCAACCTATATTCTTCTTCTGGATGTATCGATGTATTCAATCTTTATCGTTGCTAAATTATGTCAAAATCAGTTTTGGGATTTAAGAGTGAAAAGGTGACAGACAGGCAACCAGATCTAGTTGATGCTTTCTCACCATATCTGCGGATAACGGTGAATTTCAACCGACTTAAATTTGGTTATGGTGACCGTCATTTCCGACGATAGATATTCTTTGAAAGACTTCAAGTGTATGTAAGATTAACAGATCGAACAAAAAAAGTCGTTAGTTAAAACCTTTGAATCGTATAATATTACAAAGACCGAAAACTTAACCACAAAGCGCTGTATAAAGTTTGTTCCAAGTAATTCTCTAAAGTCACTATTATATAAGTATAGTTCAAGTTATACCGCTATAAAACTATAAACTTAATATACCACTTGAGCATGTAGGTCAAACACATTTCATTTAACCTCCATTTAAAAGTGCCTAAGGTTTTATCAAGAAATGAATGCAGTGCTTCCGACATTCATATTTATATTCAAAAACGAACACCTTTTCAAAACAGGTATTAAGAACTAATGTTTTTTGTAAATAATAATGTAAAAAGGTGTATTTTTATACTGCATACGCATAGCGTAGTGTAATCTCACCTAGTAAAAATGCTAAACCCAGAGATACCGGCTCGAAGCTGCCGCAAGATCTAGAGGTCCTTGTCGACAGTAGAATAAATGGATTCAAACACAACTTTTGAAATAATTGACGACTAAAGTTATTGTAACATTAAAATTTCCTTTTATTAAAGGCAAAAACAATCTACCTACAAAGTACCAGTCAGCCCGGTCACCGATAACCAAGCTCACTCCATAACATTGGCGAATGTCCAACCAGTTAAATGTGACCTAGGTCGACTGAATTTGCATTTACAACACAAGTCAAATTATCAGCTGAAATTGCTACATACTGTTTCATGATAAAATTTAATTAATTAATAAATGTTCATATCTCTTGACAACTTATAATTAATTTACTTGCTATGAGCCAGAAAAACGTAACTTTGAAGTTAAAAAAAATCATCTTGATATTTAACACAAAATTTGTAATTAAACTGTTTTTAGTAATTTAATTCCTTTACTCTCTCGCATTCATACCTAATACACCATTGAAATTTGCGAAGCGATTTCGACGAGGAATCACTTTGATTTTTTGTTAAGGTTTGGACCATGATAAATAAAATAAGATATTGAAGCGAAGTTGACTTACTTGGTAGTGCAGCCGGATTTTGCAAAAAAAATGCCCTATTACTATGCTATGGCTTCCTCAGGATGTTTTTTCCTTCACTGAAAGCTCAGGCTCATTTTAGTTAATTAGATGAACTGGAACCCGCGTCCATTGACGTAGAATCCAACCACAATACCAACTGCGCCATCATCGCTTCAGATTACCATCGCTTTACATGTTTGTGTTTTAGGAGTCAGTCAGTATATAATCTCAGTAGATATTGTTGTTCTTGAATTCAACGTAAGACATCCATTTTACCGCGTCCGTATAATAAATATTAAAAAAAGAAATAACAAAAAATCTAACAAAAGTTTCCTAATTCGAAAATACGTGTAAATGATTCCACAAAATACTGGCATGAAAAATTGGTCAACGATAAACAAAAAAGCCGTTTCAAAGCTTAGCAAATTAAGTAAAGTAATCCGGGGTCTCCATTCACAATACAGATATATCTATCTACCTAATACTTAATTAATAAGCCAACTAATTAATCTCTTGGATATATCGTCGGAAAGGAATAAAAGCTTAATTAATTAACACCGCTTCAGTTGACTTTCGTCCTTGGCTTAGTTATAACACTTATAGCCGTGGACTCATTAAGTACGATGAAGTAAGTAAGACACGCAAAGAAAATAAGCTACAATATTCTTTATTAGAAAACTTTAATAGTAAACCCTGTTCTCATTTCTTTTTTTACAAACCTTAAATCGTGATTGAAAAGATTTTTTTATATTGTTTTAGTGTTCAGCAATATGTAAGTTGATATTTCGCTTACGGACCCGATCGAGTCCGTCAATCTCCTTGCTTCCACCCACTTCTCGGAGGTCACAGTGGATGCCGAAACAGAAGACCGAAAGATAGTCAGGGCACCGGGGGTGTCCCAACAGCGGAAATCCGCAGTTTGTCGGCTGATGACCCACCCTTTACCTGGGCGGAGATCCTGTAAGCCCTAAAAGAGTTTAACCCGCGGAAGGCCCTAGGTTTTCTACGGCTGGCTGACAAATGCACACACGCGATCCTGGGAAGGGGGCTGTCAGTTTTTTTAGTTTACACTTTGCTTATTTTTATTACGTAAGCAATATTTATCTTCGTTTTTTGTTCAAAAGTTGCTTACGTTGCTTACTTTAAAAGCCAATTATACAATCCACGTATATACATTTAAGAAGAAACAAAAACTAAATTGGAATCAATTTTAAAAACACTACCAAATGTTAATCACTGTATTACTTTTTTATAGTTAATGAAACTAATTTATATTGAACCACGGAAACCATCATGATCAATCGCTCCAACAGATCTTCCTCAACAAGTTAATTGAATGAACGTTATCGTGTGAAAATTCAACAAAAACAGGTTCCTCCTAAAAGCATTTACGCGTAAGGGCCGCGACACTTCAAACAATAATCTAAGTCGACACGTTAAATTGTACGGAAGTGACAGATACAAAGGGTTGTGTGTTGTAAATTTTCCGAGTAATTTACTTTATACCTTCGTTAAACCGTAATCAGTGAAGAAACTTCGTATTCGTTTGTAATTAAATACGATGATATTGTTCATATTACTTTTGTTTTTTTTTATGTCCTTTAAGTAAAAATTTCAATGAAATAGATTGTTATTTTTATTTATGTATCCATATATATTAATGAATAAGATTAACAAAATTATAAAAAGGCTAGGGAAAATTAAAAAATAATATTGAGTATTTAAAAAGATGTACCTACTAACACAAAGAAAAGTTACAAAGAAATATTTAAAAAATCTTTCTTTATAATGCGTACTTGGAGTTTAACCTAAATCTCACTCGATTTTACGTAACTATTTGGCGGCAAAACGCTGGTAAAAATACCTTTTTTTTCTGCACTTCTCTACCTTTTTTACAATTATAAAAAATATGAACTGATTTAAAAAATTGTAATTTTTTATAAATTAAATAAAATAGTAGTAACAAAGTTTGGTGCCTTCCGTGCTTCTCTTGGGAGTTCCTCCCTCCTAGGTGCGAAACAACAGCATTATAGCTCAGAGAGATACTGTGAATTTCATAACCGGTCACCGAAATACGAAACATAATTCCCACCCTGTAATATGAATAAATTGGCTGAAATATTTTTTAAACAACGTGAAAATATAATAAGTCGATAATTAACCATTTTTTTATGTTTACTTAACGTGTTCTTTTACAATTGTTTTTTTAATTACACAAAATATACTTTAAAAAATTGTTTATTTTTGTATTTCAAGGAAATAAAATTAATTTACTGAATAAGTAATTATTGGGCGAACAGTAGTGTTCGCTAAATGTAAAATAGCAAATTATATTTAGAAAAGTGGTGTAAAACATTCGCATAAGCGATTTTATCTGATATCTCTATTACTTTTTATGTACTACAGGCACACGCTTGGCGGTGATCTCACCTGATGGTAAGTGAAGATTAGACCGACGCTTCATCTCACATACCTTAGAGTTATCTGTTCCCTCTCCATTTGAAGACTCTCAGAAATAAGTTGATGGGTAGACTAACTTAGCCGTAAACATTATATGATACAAAAAGAATGTTCATGCATACATTCGAATTGAAAAATAAAATTAATTAAGACCTACTTGGAAAGCACAACATTATCAATTATGTCAGTTAATTGAAGAGAAAATATCGGCTGATTTCAACTATGATACAATCTTGAATCATCTAAATATAATGGCCTCGGAATAAAATTAATATAATCAGGTTAGTAATAGTTACCAAATTAATCATTTATGTTATTCAACAATTTAGTACAAAATAATCGTTATCATATTATTTTATCAAAAACTTCATCTAATTATATGTACACGTTGCTACAGTTTGTAACTTTTACCGAACGTAAAGCATCGCTCAAGTGAAACTGCGGAGACGGTACAGAAATAATTTACAAGTTACCGCATGTAGTTACACAAGATTCCAACTAAAATGAAGATTACTAAGCCATATTTAGAATCTGCTCTAAAGTTAAGACAGTAAAATAAATACTTGAATTCAGTATAATAAATACAGTAAAATAAATATTAAATTCTTCATTGTTTGCTTTAGGTTACGAATGGACTGATATACACATAAGCTCATGCCTGTTATCCCCGAAGGGTTAGGCAAAGGTGAAATAGTGACCTACACCACCCACATTTCGCCAAGCTTAGTTCCGTCCCAGATGTGACAAGGGGCGAGCCTGTCGCCATATCGGGCACAAATTTCAGACTCCGGGATGAGTAGAGAAACCCCTATATCTCTGACCCGACCCGGGGATCGAACCCGAGACCTCAGAACAACAGTCGTACCGTTATACAACTGCGCCACTGATGGGTTCTTGGGAAACCACAAATTAACATACATACATAGTATCACGCCTTTTCCTGTGAGTGTAGGCAGAGATTATGTCCTTCCACTTGCTAAGATCTTGACACACCTATTTCGCTTTACTTTCATACATGCTTGATGGTTATGGGTACTTTTCACCTGGCCTTTATTTGAGACGTGTTCGATTTGGTCGAGATACGTTCGCCTAGGTCTACGCTTCCAGACGTGCCCAGTCACCCTCGCCTTGTAAATTGATTTTGTTAATTTTCGTCCATCTCTGTTATCCATCTTAGTCACTACATCCTCTACCACACCACAGCGTTCTCTTATCATACTATTCCTGACTTTGTCGATCATCTTCACTCCAGCTATACCTTTCAGACTTCTCATTTCCACAGCGTAAATCTTACTTTTATGTTTATTCTGCCAAACTCCGCTCTCACTGCCATACCTAAATGTAGGGACCAGCTTTCTCGATGAACAGGCAAACGCGCCTTTTCAGTTACTTCCTGGCTGCACATGAAGTTACGCAGGGCCTATTCACTCGAGTCCCTAACATAACTCTTTGCTCAATATTATTCTCACACTTTCCATCTCTCGTAAACTTTTATTCCAAGTATACAAACTCTTTCACTTGTTCTACTCTTTCTATAGACTGGAAAAAAGTATAAATTAAATACAGATAATTTAAAAAAAAATTGTGTTATATAAACGACCAATACGTAAACCTCCACAAAAATAATAACCCTTTTTAGTGTTTATGCACTTTTTATTATAAAATCATATAATGTGATGAATAATTACTTATAAAAAGCCGTTATCTAATTAAATGTTTAATTAAATTAAATTAATTAAATTAATTGCTCATGAGTCGCATCTTGTAAGATGTTTTTAAGAGCTTGATAGTTTTTATGTTCTCTGACATAAGATTAATTACGACATGTGTTTGATTGTGTTTTGTTTTTACTTTTTTCAGACGCTCTTTATCCTATTATTATCTTATTGATAGTGTCTGTATCGGTGTATCTATTAAATAAGTATATTAATCGTATGAATAATTTAAAGTTATTTATACCATGTTTGGATTTTATTTATATTATATTAGAAAAAAAAACATAATGTACGATTAAACTGAAAATTTTAAAACAATTAACTTCAGACTATAGATAGCTACACAATTTAAATACCCTGAAAATTACAGCATCCATGGGCATATTGTTCGTAGAACCGGTGCCTCATGGGCCCAACGAATTCTCGTACCGGAAGACGCAACGTGGACAGATTGCTAACAAGGTAGACTGACGACCTGGTGAAGGTCGCGAGTATCTGTTGAATGCAGATGTCGCAATACCTGTCGCTCTGGAGTACCTTGGGGACGCCTTTATCCAACAGTGGATTTATTTCAGCTGATGTGATGATAGCGCAGTTGTATTACATACGACTGCCGTTCTGAGGTCTCGGGTTCGATCCCCGAGTCGGGTCAAGTGATATTGGGTTTTTCTACTCAGTATCATCCCGGAGTTTGAAATTTGTGCCCGATATGGCGACAGGCTCGCCCCCTGTCACATCTGGGACGGAACTAAGCTCGGCGAAATGTGGGTGGTGTAGTTCGCTACTTCTCCTCTGCCTAACCCTTCGGGGATAACAGGCGTGAGCATATGTATGTATGTATGTATGTGATGATTAGAATGATTTCACGCGGTGATGACAGAGTGGCAGTATGGTCGGATACAGCGTCAATTGACGTGGGTTCGAATCCTATTTATTTAGCCAAGACAATTAACATCAGATTAAATTATTGTCAAACAAATATAATCAGATTTTGTTAAGGAAGTGCATTTAACATGCTTTTTATTAATAACAACTACAGTTTAATTTAAACCAAGCTAAGTAAAAAATTATATATTGAAAATAACCGAGAAAGAATGTTTAAAATAATGTAATGAATTTTACAAGGCAATAATAACACGACTTTAAAAAATGCGTCAAATATAAACTATACTAAAAAAAATCAAAGTGTAAAAAAATCATAGATATATCAAACTATTTTGAGTTTCAAAGAGTAATAAAACTGTTTATCGAGACTTGTGTTTATTTGTGTTGGAATTTATTACTGGCAGATATTTGCTATACCAACGAATAGTTTTTTTACGTTGTTTACGTATACGTTGAGAATTCACCCTCGCATCTTGGAGCTAAAATGGTCCCGGACAGTGCTGTTCCAGAGGAGTTCCTTCCGCGAACTATCCGGATGTGGAATGAGCTCTCAGCGGCCGTGTGTTTCCCGCGGAATAAAGTATGAAGTTCTATAAAAACTTTTTAAATTAAAAACAAAAATAAACTAGAAAACAACATAAACATAAGCTCACGCCTGTTATCCCCGAAGTAACTATAAAAATGCACTGAAAAGTCAATAGATAATTTCTTTATTAATCTGCTTCGATAATTTTGAAATTGATTCCACCTTACGGATAACAAAGTTGTGTAAATGTACGTCGCTAATTATATTTCATTTTGATTTATTGTCTTCTTTAAAATCACCCTAGTCTTTTATTTAGCTTATATGTAATTGTGATAAAGTTTAGGCAGTTATTTCCATTTGTAAATGAGTACATTGGTTAACTCTAACTGGCATCGACTCCAAAATTAACGAAGCAGATTATTAAGAAACTATTTATTGACTTTTTAGTGCATTAAGTGTAGTAAAAAGAATCCATCAACGATAAATAAAGAACTATGTGATTTAGTTCAATAGTTCTCAAGTTACAAGCGCTGTTATTGAGTGACAGACAGAAAGATTACCTTAATGGAAGTTACATTATACCAATCCTATGTATTAATCCATAGATTAATAGTTCAAAACATTGTATACTTTTAGTGACAAATGAAAGGGGGAAGCAAGAACGTCTAAAATTCTTCTTACTTTACAAAATCGGCCACTATTCTTTACTTGTGCTATGTTTTTAAGATTTTTTTACACAGATTTCCCTTAAATTTTCCGACGATGGCGTCGCGGATAATCTGACGGTCATAACTGCCAAAACGATAGTAGAAAACTTTATTAATAAAAGGAAAAGCGACCGCCGCCATTGTCTGGCGTAATGTGTTTGTGTGAGTACGACGAAGACACTATCACTGTTTTCCGGTTCGTGTTTCACAACGAATTCGCTATATTGCTATAGAAGACTGTTATTAACTGCGAAATTCTTTACTGCTTTTTATTATTTTTATACTGAACCCTAATTATTTACCGTAATTATTTTCGGTACTAACACCAAGTAAAACTATTTCTCATAAATTCAGACACTTGCCCGTAAAACTGACCATTGAATCGTCTTTTTTCCAAACTTTTTGTGTTTTGTTTTTTTTGTTTATGCGGACCCCTAATCATTTTCCTCAAATTATTTTTGGTACTAACAAAAAGTAAAGAATCGAAATTTCATGAGTTTGAATTTTTTTTTTACGCAAAACCCGAAAAACAAAAAATTAGCCTAAGTTACGCGGAGTAACTTCAACTATCTACCAAAACAAGCCCCGCCAAAATCGGTCCAGCCATTCCGGAGATTATCCGGAACAAACAGACAGACTGACAAATTAAAAAATATATTTTTGGTATACATATCACATATACATAATATCTATTTAGTGTAAAAAAATATCTTCATATTGCAAACATACATCTCAATTTTATTAATTAGTGTAGATTAAGTAATAAAAAACATTTATACAACAGTCCTAGGTAATTATCAACAACCATATATATTGAAATGTGACCTTCTGGTTTATATACAATTAATATTAGGCCAATTATATAAAATAATCCTCAGTTGGCTGTCATTTATTAAGACGATGTCTTCAAAATGGTCATTTATTATAATACCGAACACGAAGAGTGTCTGTACCGTTTGCACCGCCCAACTGTGTTCAGGGTTGTCGAATTACATGGTGTTACATATTTATAAAATTCAGATTGTTAAGATAATGTTTTAACTATTTGCTAAAAAAAACACACAATGGTAGTGTTATCAAATACTATATCAATGGAAGTATTTTCGAATTCTTCCTACAAAAAGCCTGAGTTTTTTGGTGAAAGAAATTATAGTAATAAAACTAAAATTGGGGATTTTCTTATGTTCACTTGCCTAACATAACCCATAAAATGAGAAACCGTCGCCAACTACGTCAATAGGTATATTTTAACAGCAAGATAAAAAGATACATCATTGTATGTATTTATTTTCAATCAATGAATGTAACTTTTCAAAATTAATTGTTTTATTTATGTATCTATTTACATATTTAATAAGTAAAAACAAATTATGAAAATTGCGGATACTAACGGGTAAAAAAGACACACATTCGTCTATCAAATCGTGAAACATTTCAAATGAGTTTCACACGCAATTTTAAGTGTAATTGTTACATTCCAATTATTTGACAACCCTTATCAAATACGGCGCCACACACTTACATAAAGTGCGCAGTGGGCCCACGTGGCCGGTTTCTTTATGTATGGCCCTTGCCCTATATTTAGTTTCCCACAATAATGATTGTGCGGCCTTATTAAACCTTTATTTATCTAGAACAGATAGACGTACAAACAACTTGAATCACGTTGGTAAAGATTTTGATTGCTTATTGTCTGTATATTCTTCATTTACAATCTAAATGTACTCATTATTATAAGTACATTTATATTACAGTAATTACAATACATTTACATAAATTGTAGAAAATTAAATTCTGCAATTATTTTTTTAATTTTTATAAGTAATTCTATAACATGTAGCTCGCTTCTTAACAAAAACAAGAAAGTTGGTTGAAGAATATCCTGAAATGTTTTATCTTTGCCTATTTATTAAAGATATTAAACAATTTATTTTTTAATCTAGCAAGCACTGGTGACCGGAAGGGCCTTTATAGCTTCACCGTGACTTTGAGGGCAAGTGCTGAAGGCACTCAGCCACAAAAGGTAATTACCACAAGGGTTACCAAAACGGTACGAACCTCGGCTTGGCCGTTACCTCAGTGTGAAAAAACTGTCTCGCGGAATTTTGATCCTGGCTAAACCCTACATTTTTATTTAACATTAAAAAAAGGTTCCCTACAGGACCTATGTACCTGCGTGTTATGTGCAGGAGTGTGTATGTAGTGTTGTGCGTGTAATGCTTGATGCATGGGCAGTGTCACTGTATCGCGCTGGCGGCGACGTCAAGAACCTACCTAGTTGGGGAACAAAGCACGTCTTGGGTCGCCGCCTGAGAGGGACCCGGAGAGTGTGCGGGAGCTTAAATAGAACTAATAAATACTAAAGAAGTTAATACTAATAGACCAGCTTTAGTACTTCTTCCTTAAGAGGATACGCGGTCGGTAACAAATTTGAAGAAAAGGTATAGGCAGAAATCTATTGGTATCGCGTTACGCCCCAATAAAAATTTTTTTACACAGGATAGGCTCATTGCTTTGACCAAAATCTCACCTGATATTAAATGACGATGTGGTCCAGGATGATAAACACACTAAGCCTAGAGGTACTAGTTCTCAAGTGATGCTGCCAAAATACACCTATTGGTATTTGGCGACAGGTTTTCAAACTTGAGGGTGGTAGCTACCCAGGAGGACATCATTAGAAAATGCCCTACCACCATGCTACTATGGTTTCCTCATGATGATTTCCTTTACCGACAGCCAAGCCCGATTTTAGAGTCGGATAGATGGGGATCCAACCCGCGTCGATTGATGCGGAATCCGGCCGCACTACCCGCTGCGCTGTCATCGCTAAATCGCGAAAGGAACAACTATAGATTTGGGTGATTATACATATGCAAAATAGACGAAATCATCACTTCGTACTTCCCTGTCTCCTCCACCAAAATTGGACTCATTTTATTTATTAGATAATAATAAAGATTTATTTAAAACAATCCTCTACGTTTTGGTTAATTTCTATGATAATTAAATTAAAGGAAAACATATTACCAACAACAATAATAAATCATGGCCGTGGTGCAGGTTATTTATGTATTATATGGTATAAAAACGTTTACAATAATTCAGGAAGGAAATCAGGGGAATACGTTTCTATAGAATAAACGTCGTCTGTATTTCCTTTCAACTGTACTATAATTTCTCAAACAAACAATGTAGAAAATTTGTAAGAAGAAACAAAACAAACTAAAGCGATGTCTTCTTAATAAATAAATACCTTTAAAAGTATATTTCTAATAACGAGATAATAGTATATTACGTTGACTTCGTTCATTAGTACATACCAGCGGCTTCGGCGGAATCTTCAAATGAGGTAAGCATTTCAATTATGCATACAAATACTGCAGTTTTTTGATGCTTGTGTCATGAAAGTGTGATGAACTCGAGCCTTTTAAACAAACACAAAGAAAAAAATAACGAAATCCTTTTATGTGGTTTTTTTCTGCTTAGTACCTTTTAAAAATGACACAACTTTATATATTATCACGCGTGCGGCCTCGTACACATGTTAGAGGTTATTCATGTATTACGTAGGCGCTAATGGAAGGCGGGATGGAGGGAGGGAGGTCAACGCTTTGCTTTTTGATGACAAATTATTAAATAACCAGATACAATTTTGAATGGCCATCGAAACATGTACTGTAAAGAATTCTAAAGCCGTGTGTAGAGAGATTAAATCTATACTAGTAAATTAAATTGAAGTGTCTGTTTTTAATGTCGAAATAACAATTCTTGTACTAAATAGATATGTATGTATATACGATACCTATACCAAAAATACAATTTTTAAAGTTTTGTCTGTCTGTTTGTTTCGGATAATCTCCGGAACGGCAGCACCGATTTTGACGAGACTTTTTTCGTAGATAGCTTAAGTTACACCAAATAACTTAGAGTAATTTTGTTTTTAGAAAATAATTAGAATTCGTGAAATTATTAATAAAATCCGATTCAATGAACAGTTTTACTGACACGTTTTTGAACATCTTTGCTTAAGAACAGAAAATATTAGGGTTCTGTATAAAAAAAAAATTGAAACCTATATTACGCTGTAAAAAATTATATGAAACGCGGGCGCAGCCGCGGGCACGCAGCTAATGAGTTATAAATGTAACAGCGTTGTATGTTATAAATGTATCTTAGCATTAAGCATCTGTGTGAAATAAACCTTAACAGAGTACGGATGTGTTTCAGACTTTCAGTGGTAACACCTTAGTCACAATAGTTTTTTTTTCGTTAATATCTTTAACCCACATATAAACTTCGGCTCTTCGTAAATAGAATAGATTCTAACAATACGTTGAACAAGTGAATGAGGGTTTGGACGAGTTTCAAAACATCGATATTACTAGCGTTACAGATGTCACGTAACAAAATGCGGTTTTCGACGGCCAGTGACGGATCACTACTGTCTTGTTGTTTATTTGGGACATCTTTGACGGCTTCAGTTTCACACTTTCCACTTGAGATAATCGAGTTTGAAGAATATAATATATCATTTACGCAGTTATCTACGTTTATGTAGTCTAAATATTAATACTTAACAATGCTAGACCTCTCAGTTTTGCATATATTTCCAACTAGCTGCTCTCCGCGGTTTTACCCACGTAATTCCCGTTTCTGTGGGATTTTCGGAATAAAATCTATGTCACTCCCTGGATTTCAAAGTATCTCCATATCAAATTTCATCCAAATCGGTCCAGTATTTTTTAATTTTATTCCTTACTTACAAAAATACAAATCTTTCCTCTTTATAATATTAGTGTAGATGATGTTGTTAATATTTTTATTACACCATTATCATAATACGAGTTATGATCAACATGTAACCAGAAACCGATCACAAACGGAGTCTAATGTATAAGTCTTTTTTTAAATTTGCCTGTGCGTATAGCAGCATCCTTCAGCTAAAATTTGAAAAAAATACCGACTAAATAATTATGAAAATAATTTATTGCTATATGCGTGTGGAAGATTCGGAATTTATGTTTTATTTACCATACTTTAATAGATTATATAACAAAAGTATTTAACAATATATCTCACGAAGTAAGTACCTACAAGATTTCTGGAACTATTTTATTTACCACTCGAAGACGAAGAATGTACGTACGTAAAAGTATAGTAAGATACAACCAGCAAATACAGTGTTTTAGAGAAAATAGTTACGTCGAGTTCGAAGACTGCGAACATAATCGAACGCGCCGTTTTCTCGTTTCATATCGGCTCTGGGCTCAATATTGGTTCACCCAACTGATGCTTTGTGTTGAAATGCTTCTATTATTATTATAATAAAAGTCGTAACATTTTCTTTAACTAGACTTTCATTTCTAAATATATAAAAGATAGATCTTTGGGGTAAACCTATGTCCTGCAGTGGACATCTTTACGTTGAATACAATTATTATTTTGAATTAGATTGTTTAAATAGAAACACACCTATTTTCAAAAGTAAATATTTACTAATGGAAGAAAAGTTAATTCCAGTCTTTAATACAAATACGCTTGTTCACGCGTGATTATCAAAATAAATAGATATTTATTGATACTATAGGGGTGCTCCAAATATCAGCTTATGGTATAAAGTAATAAAATTAAAAGTATATGTAAGTATTTTCGATGATCCATATTGAGCCAAACGTATTTAGGAGAATTAGTTATTTTAGTAAAAGAAATAGTACCTATTTATAAAATCGGATTTTAATGTATTTATATTTAATTTGCCTTAAGTGTGAAAGAGATATAACCTTTTATAAAACACTATTAAACCACTTTTATACATTTTATAAGAAAGCGTTTAAATCCAATAAAAGTTAAAGAAATTTCTTCTTGCAGCAGGAATTTTAACATTCATAGAGTGGATATAGCCAATCCATTTTTGCTATCAATATCTTCTTAATTCTTAATGACAACTTTGACTATATATAATTCTACAAATAGTATCGAGTCGATAGAACTATATTATATTTGTCTAGTTTTCATAGAACGCTCGAGCGAAGTGACAAATATTTGCTATAACTACACAAAAACTTATCACGTAGAACGTCGAAATTCATCCGTACTTAATTAATAAAAAAAACATCTAATATACTTAATATGACGCAAAATTCTACTAAATCACATAATATAAGGTAAAATAGACTAAATTAATAAATGAAAACTGAAATATGACTAAATAAAATTTCCCCAAAAACTCCTATTTTAATTTCATTATCTGGCTACTTTCAAAATAAACTTTGACCATTGCCAGAATGATTTGAAAACAACGAGATCGTATATATCAATTTACGACTCATTCTAGCAATTAAACTTATCTACCCAACCATACTTATGTATAAAAAAGAGGTTACTAAGGTAGTAGGTAGTAGGTAGTCGGTGTCGGGGTTAATTTACCGCGAATCTTGTTAACCGTGCGAGATATTAACGAGGTCTATGAACGTGAAATATTGTTTAACCCCCTTGAGCACTAACCTGGCGTTAATGCCAGCTTTCCTTTGTTTTCCTATTGTCTTTCTATTGTCTTATTTTTACGGGTACTCGACACATTAATACATTTCAAAATAATGTATTTAATATAAATAATTATGTAAATAAATCTTTCTTTATTAAAATTAAGTAATCGTAGTTGTGTTTAATATATATTAAACTATTTGACAATATTGACTGTAATTTAATTTAAAATATAAAATATTCATATATACATGGATCAAAAATTAACCGAAAAAACGTTTGTAATAATTATTCTTATTAAATTCTCTTTTACTAATTTTTACTAAGATTCTACTTCCTTATTATTATTATTAAATTTCTTATTAAATTATATATTTAAAGCATACAGTGAAAGTATTCGTTATTCTCTCTATTTCTGTCAGTCTGTTATTTGGCTTATGAATCCAGAAATACTAAAGCGAGATTCATGATTCTATTTATTTATAAGCGACAAAAAAAATAGTCACCGTAGACGTTATATTTGAAATACTTTATTTTAAACATAATTTTAGACATTGAATATAATTTTAAATCAACTAATTAATGAAGCATATTAAATTATTTTAGAATAATAGTTCACAGAAAATCCGAAAGGACACATGTTGAAATTCAAAATTCCATGAATTATTTTAACAAAATATCTATTTGAGCCGCGGCATTATTTCTTAAAGACTTAGGATTGCAGAACACGAGCGTCTAATTAACATCCAGATCTTATCAAGGTTGGTCCGAATGTGTAACATATTATGCGTTTATCGGTAACAATGAATTATTGTACTATCGATACATAATATATTATGTTGAACGATTATCATTGATCAGCTTGTTATCGACAACGGTATTCGATTCTAGAAATGTATTACATACTAGTTATGTGCCCGCTCTGCCCGCGATTTATGTGTATATTCTTCACTGCTTAATATTGTTGTTAAATATCATTGGAAAATAATATGTATTATTAGTGCTGTCCATTCAATCGTATTTTGTTCACAATTTCATGAGTTTTAGTTTTTTATGTGGAACCATAATATTTTTCCTGAAATTATTTTTGGTACTAACACAAAGCAAAGAGTCTTCTCACAAATTCAAACATCTGCCAGTAAAACTGTACATCTGAATTTTTAACGAGTTTGAATTTTTTACGCCGTACCCTAACCATTTTCGAAAATTAAAAGTACTCTAAGTTACGCAGAATAACTTCAGCTATTTACCAAAAAAAAGTCCCGTAAATATCCTTTATTTTTGAAAGGTTCTGTTTACGTATTGGTCATTTATATTAATGCATTTTTAATTGCGTAAATAATATGATTTCAATAATTTTATCCAATTTTCAAGGTATTTGTAAACATAACGGGTTATTATTAAAATAAAAACAGTTTACTATTTAATATCCCTTTTTTATCCGGCGGTTTGATTGTATTGTTAAACAAACATTAAATATTTCGAATTGGCATACCCTTCTAAGACATTATTGTGGAAAATAAATGAAAAAGAATGTATTAATAATTAGTTAATACGTATATTATTCTAAACGAAAACTCAATTAATGAAAAACAATATTTTAGCAAAAAATATAAAAATATACAAATAAAAAAATACATTTGCATTTAGATTCGAACACTCATTGTTGAAATACGTCGCATTCTATGTAATGAGAATCGGTGTTTCGAGTTACGAGAACTTCGTATGCAAGGCGGTGATTAGTTTCTGTTTGACAGTACGAGTAATGTAATACAAGTCGTATCCACTTTCGCACGAATCGATTTCCGTATCTATCACGCGGAAAATCATCTTTACTGGTTTCTATTTCCTCATTTCCCACTACATATATCTCATATATATGATCAAATCGAAAACTGACCATAGGATACGAAAAAGAATTACCTAAATGACAAATTAAAATTGCATTTTGTCGTTTAGATAAATTTGGTTATTATATTTTGGAAGTTTGTGTTTATTTAACATGGCTTCGAATAAGATACATACACGATAACGTTATGATGTTAAATCAACTTTTATATATTATAACCATTTTTTGTAATATATTGTATTTTGTGTATAGTTATATATAATATTCATCATAATTGAATGTACCAAATCGGTAGTTGCAATTCTAATAAGATTTCTTAAGACGATGTGTAACAATCCTCCATTGAAAACCTTTAAAAAGAAACAAACGAAATACCACAAACTTAAAATATTTATTGAAAATTAAACGTTCTAATCCTCCTGAGATTGGATTTCTATTGATTTCTTGTAATAACATTCAAAATTAAATAGAAATTTCGGGATATGAACTTGCCCCAAACATAATTAGTATAGTATAGTACATAACAAAAATAGTATTTTATAGCTAATAGTTACTCTCTATCCTTAAACTATTAGAGTAGGCAGATCCAATATATAAAGATTTAACTAAATATAATGGTGACCACAAATAAAAACCATAACATATTTGTTTTTGCGTAAAAAAATTATAATATAATAAAATATGGGCTTCGTCTTTATCCCGAATAGCAGAATTCAAGAAACAAAGAAAAAATTCAGGGATTTGTTTATAAAGTTTGCTTCTGATAATGATAATCTCTATACGTAGGAACATATTATCTAAATTTACAAATACTATAAACTTGCCATCTTCACATAGACTTTTTTATGTTTGACAACAGACCGACTTGTGGAGGAAATAATTAGTTATATCTGTAAAAACAGTACCTTTAAATTTGACAACTTTAGTATTTTAAAGACGCATAGTAAAGTATACGACCTTCAAAGTGTCGAATAACGATGGAAAAACTCAATAACAGTTTCACGAAATTTCATAATATATTTTACAGTTGTAAAAACTCATAAATTAAACTTTATTTTCGATCGAAAAATGCTTGTCAGTTTTTACAGCCCGACATCGACTGTAAACATATTTTTTACTATTCCATTTCATCTGCATGAAACTCCTTTTTTTATCGAGTCACGATAAACATTTGGGTCAATTCATCTTGATCCGACAGTAACAATATTTTTATGAAGATATTTCAAACAGTTTTTATAGCAACATAAATATATATCACAAGTCAATGCTAAATTTATTTTATTAATTTTTTAGATTTATGTTTTGTTATAAATATTAAAAATGCAAAGCGTTCAAAGATATTTTTGAACAATCAACTAACATGATAGAGTCGATCAATACTCCTGAAAACCGCATTGCGAGTGTAAGCAATTGTTACGACCACACATCAAATCTTAATACCTAGTCGCAAATGGCAGTATTATATAAATTCCGATAACAAGTACATTGTTATTAAGGTTATCCGAATCATTAAATATATATTTATTAGCAGCTTTTACGCTTCTTCTTTTCGTGAGCATATCATACTTTTAAATCTCATATGATACACAAAATGTATTCTCCTCCTAATGTGGATGATAGCCCCTCTTCAGTCAAAATCGGATACATCTTCGTAGATATAATTTTCAGGAGACTTAAAACAGCGTCCAAGTTTAAACAGGCACTACATTGCATTGAAGGCAATGTAGATACCATATGCATACGCAAGTCCTGCAATATCCTTTCAAACTAACCGGAAATTCTCACAGCAATGATGAGACAATATGGTGACAGGTCAGCTACAAGATCTCAGACCTTACAGACAAACCATTGTGATTTGATTTAATTATATGCAAGTTGGCAGGGCATCTCTCTGATTATAATTGGCAGTATGTGGTTGTTGCACAAATAAAAGCTACTTTGTGCATATTTTTCTTTTGATATAATTGGAAAAATGCTATATAAATCATCGCAATATTCATTAAAATACTATTATTGCGTACAAATTAAAAAAAAATTCTACTAAAGACACAATAACACGTACTTTTTTTATTTTCTAATTCTCGTTTCGTTGAAAAGCTACCATGTTGAAAATCTGTCGCCAGCCATATATGTCAGGTGTGATTTGTTGTAACGTTGGGTTACCCTCTGACATCCATCATTCAACCAAAAGACGTCAACTGCTGGACATATGTCTTTGACAAAGATTTCCGCAACGACCAATCTTGCGCCACCACCATCCAGCGGATTCCCGCGACTTTTACCAGGTTGGCATTCTACCTTGACGGAGGTCTATCCACACTGCGTCTTCCGTTATGCGGCACCCATGCGAGAACCCGTTGACCCTATCGCGTATCAGTGCTACAAGCAATGCGCCCAGCCCACTGCCACTTAAATTTGGCAATTCTTCGGACAATGTCACTTCTTTACTTAACTTTAATTCTTCTGCAGTTCTCCCCATTTCTGATTCAATCACGCAGTGAAACACTGAGCATAGCCCTCTCTATTCCTCTTTGGATAACTTGAAACTTTCTATTTACACGTGACAGCATTTGTACAAAAACGTATCTAATATAAAAAAAAAAAACTCTCCTAAATACTTAAAATACATGGAGTAAGCGGATCTGCGATATGCCGTTATTAAAATAGTAAAATTTTCTTGACTGTTTCCATTAATATATAGGTTTTATTTATATTCTGCCTGAACAAAAGTATTGAAACAAGCCGGAAATGTTTTATATTCTAAGAAGAGACTCGACGTCACCCAATATTACCCTAATATAAAGGATATAGAATATAGTTAAGTTTAAGGACGGTAGGGTATTCCTTAGAGATGGCGATTCTTTCCAATAAAAATCAATTTTTGGATCGACCCGAATCGAGGCTTTGTGAATCGATTCACAAAAAACACAAGATCTAAAAGATCGATTTCTAGAAAATCTAGATGCGTAACTAGTATTCTTCTGTTGGACGAAATTGGACCATAATCATCATTTATTAAAAAAATGTGGTAAAAACTGTTTTTGAAATAATAATATTGATAAAGCACGTCAATAGACATTAAAAGTACAAAAAACGAACGGGCTGAAAAGAAAAAGATACTAAACTATTTTATCTTTGCATATTTATAAGTAAATCCATATCATACAAAACAAAAGAGATACAATAGTAATCAACATTTTAAAATAATTATAGTTGTTTTTACAAGCATATCAAAGTTAAAGGTATAAAGTGAAGAGAGTATTAGATTGGCAGTACACCTTAAATTCTCTTGATGTAGTAAACGTTCCACTAACACTGTAAGTGTTTATTTACCATCAGGCTAGATATTTGTCAGGCATCTTATTTGCATACAAAATGTACACATTTACAAATTTGACATTTTTAATCTCACAAAGAAGCGAGAGAAAAACTGATCAGAAAACCATCTCTTAAGTTTTTAATTAATTAAGTGAAAATTTTATATACATTTACTTGTGTTTGGGAACCTCTTAATTGGAAATAATTTTATGGTTCTTATTGAACCTCGTTTTGCTAGATTTTGGGATCGGTTTACTGGATTAAATGAAAATGATTTTTCGTTTTCGAAACACCATCCCTAATAAAGCCCTCTCACAAGTTTTGATTAGTTAAATGAACATTTTTGTACCTTTGTATTTGTTTTAGTACTTTTCTAATTTATACAAATTTGTGATTTTAATCAACCCAGAAAAATGAACCTTGATTTTCTGGGATAAAACATCGATTCACTGAAATAGTAAATATCGTTTTAAATAGATCGGTCTTTTGGTCAAAAAGATCAATTCTTCGATTAATCTCACATCGCCATCCCTATTTTTCCTTCAATTTTGTATTTTATTTTGTATTAAAGCTTGCTTCATTTTTAGGTCAAAATATCGTAATAAATATAAAAAATAAGTTGAACCGTAGTTGCGCGACCAAACATATGTGTACATAGTTCGTAAAGTATCAAATCCACTTTAGAAAATTCCAAAGTGTTAGGCAAACAATAATTTTATTACTTCAGAATGGGGTTTACTTTGATGTTATAGATACTATGACCCACTTATCGATATTATCGCTACATTAAAGATCATCTTCTTTATTTTTTTCGCAGTTTTAATCTAAATAAAAAATCACTTTATGAAAATAATTGCGTTCGTAGTAAGCTGTGTGTGTCGTCTAGTGGTGGGTGTGATGACGGGATATTACTCACTTAATAAACATATATTTACTAGAGGTCTGACAGACAGCCCCATGTTTATCTAAGGTCTATCTAAGAGAAGAAGATACTATTGCCCATATGACCCTGGAATGCACGAAAGTAGTCAACTAACGGACAAACTCCTCATAAAAAGATCCTGTTAGCGTGTGATCCCTCCAGGAGGCTTCTGAGCTTCTCGAAGGAGCTGGGTTGCTGCAAGTAGCTGGCTGATCATGCACGCACAAAGGACCGCTGATGTGTCTAATTGTGGGAACAGGAGGCCACCAACAAGCAAGCTATGTATCGCCTAGGAGATTTGTCCATCCTTACTTACCATATTATGAAAGGTAACATCGCTCCATGTCGCTATGTCGGGTTACTTGGCTTATAAATGGAGAATCACTGAGTCTATTGGAAAGCACTTAGGTAACGGCCAAGCCAAGGTTCGTGCCATTTTGGTAACTCTTGTGCTAGTTACCTTTTTGCTGTTGAGTGCCTTCAGCACTCGCCCCCAAAGTCACGGTGAAGCTGTAAAGGCCCTTTCGGTCATCAGCGATAGCTAGGTTCAAAAAAAAATCTATTGGAAAGATTATTTTTTTTAATAAATACTAGCTGTGTGTCCGCGGTTCCGCTCGCGTATTCAAATGCACAGACAATCGTTGCCTTTTATATAATGTAAGGATATAAATTCTCTAGTTGCGTGTTAGTATGAGTAAAGTTATAAGAAGGATAAATTAATTAATGAAGTTAACCCAAAACAAACCACAATCGAATGTTTCGCAATTGTAAAACAAACCATCGAATGTTTTCGAGATATAAAACTATGAATAAAGATAATAAATATATGGAAACGATTATATGGGACGGAACCACGTGCACATCTAATTTAGATAACCCATCAAACACGATTTTTAAATTAAGCCCTTGAGCACTAACCTGGCATTTACGCCAGCTTTCCATTGTTTTCCTATTGTCTTATTTTTATGGGTACTCGATAAATTAATATATAATACACATTAGACTGGTCAAACTTGATCATTAACTCTCTTAGAATGTTGTTCTACATAAGTCCCTGCAAATAAATCTTAATATAACTTCCAAACTTATACTTAACAGATGACACACGCTCCTATAACTTCGAGCCGTGTTCGGAACTTCGCAAGGCGTTTTCATGACAGATTTTAATGAAATTAAAAAGTTTTTCTGTCTCCAGGAGATAAGAGTGCTAATTACTAGTTTCATTTTAGCCTTCTGGATGGAAGAAATGTTTTGGATGAATCTACTCTATTTTTCTTGTTAACATTGATTTATTTGTAATCAGATTTGACTGTACGTTTAATATTACGACAGTTTTCGTTTAAATTTAATTTTATTACCAATATTGAACTTGTAAAAGTAACAAAAATACGTATTAAAAAGTAAGTAGACTAACAGTGAGTTTTAATGCCAATCTTAATTCTTAGATTAAGATTAAACCAAAAATAAATGAGTTTTCTGACTAATCTTTGACGGTGTTCTGATACTTTAGAGAAAAAAAAGGCCAAAAATTTCGGTTTTAAGTAGGTAAAAGGAAATCGCATATTGAAATAGCTCGTAACTCAATATTAATACGTAAGTATTGAATAATAAAATACAATAACGTAAATGATTCATTTAGTTCCATTTAAAGAATACAATGTCATCTTCACTCTGTGTTCTATTTATTTACGTATACCTACTTTTATTTAAGTTACTCCACATATCAACGACAATAGAATCTTCTTCATTTCAAATGTAACAAACATATAAATCTTTTGTCAATATTCAAAATATGGCACCTCACTTGGACCGATTCCAGAAATAACATTATAGATCAAGGTCAAAAAATAAAATCTTTACGACTTACATATTTATTTACGACTAGCTGCGTGCCCGCGCCTGCGTCCGCGTTTCATATGTTCTTCACTGCGATTTAATTTTTTTATACGGAACCCTAATATTTTTTTTGTAATAACATAAAGTAAAAATATTTCTAATAGCTTCAAGCACTTGCCCCTAAAACTGTACATGAATCGGATTTTATTCAATTTTTTTTAAGTTTAAATTATTTTACGCGGAACCCCTAATTATTAAAAAAAATTAAAAGTACACTATGTTACCCGGAGTAATTTCAGCTATCTACCAAAAAAACGTCCCGTCAAAATCCGTCGAGCCCTTCCGGAGATGATTTCGATAATACTTAAGATAATTTAAGATCTTTTTAATCTGTACAGAAATATAAAATGTTGTTTTACAGACATTCTAATACCCCGAGCCTTTTCTTTTACTGATAACTAATAATACAATCATATAAGTAACTAGCTGTACCCGCGACTTCGCTCGCGAGAGATTCAGATAATTATATTTTAATAACCTCTGCATAATAAAACTATAGATGTTCTTTTGCATAAACTTCATTGTTTTTAAATGAATTTAAATAAACGCTATACATATATTTGTAAAAAGACGTTACTATAGAGTATAAACTACTATTATACCAAATTTCATCGAAATTGGTTTAGTAGTATTTGCGTGATTAGCGAACAAATTAATAAACCGATAAAAAAATATAAAACTGTCGAAGTCTTACATAGTAATATTTCAGAACATACCAAATTATTAAAAAAGTAGTATAACGCCATCTATGAATAATCTACAAAAATATATATATAATTTGCTTACGTAATAACCATTCATAACACTTCGTCCTTCGTGTCATTAAAAATAAACAAAACACAAACCGTCCAATTATAGTAACAATGAAATAATATTCTGTTTCGCGGCATTATATTGAAATGGTAATTGAAATTCAGTTCACTACTTCGATAAAATGACTCGTTAACAAAATGTCTAGATGATTGTGTGAAAATCGAATATCAACGAATTGTTTTCCCATTTACTATGTCTTAGATATATATGTCATTTAGTTCAATTTCAATCAATCCATCATTTTTTTTTTGTTCTCGAATAAGACTAAAACCCATTTACTTACAAACTCTTCGTTCATACTAAAGTCGCCGCGTGTCATTCAAATTACTATAAGTTTTGATAGAGTGGAGCGATTTTAATGAAATAAAATTTTGATGTTACTCCGGAGTAGTTTCCAGTAGGAGTCCGGAGTAGTGATACTTCCACAAATAAACAGACAAGCATTTCCAAAAATGATAGAAATGTGTTTAATTACTTGTTTTTAGTGACTTGCAGTAATTCATTTCACAAAATTGGAAATGTAGAGACACGTGAAATTTACAATTTTATTATAAGTATAGAGATGAAGAAAATTAATTTTAATATTTACGTTATATTAAATTTAACATCAAAAGTGACATAATTGGTTTTTAAAATACTCTAGATTACATTGGTATTATCCATGTATTCTTAACAGAGATTATTGTAAAAAATTACTTACAAATTACATTAGATGTGCCACATAAAACGCACGAGCACCGGTTAATTTTTTGAAATACCATTTAAGGCCCTAATTATTGGTAATTCAACATAATACGAGTAGCGGTACTTAATAGATGACTTGTTACACTTACATAGTTCAAGCGTAACTATTAAGATCGTACGTGCATCGAAACGTCGATAAAAATGTTTTAAACATTTCCTCAAATGAGAACAGTAATATATTCACTTACCCGAAAACATTGGGCGTAAACGTTTAAAAATGGAAACGTTTGATAAAGAAAAACATTCTTTTCCTTATGCTCTGTTTGTAAAACAACTGTAAAACCCATAACCGTTAAATTAGGAAAGATTTTTATATACTGTATAGGTTCAGGGCTTTGACCGTAATCTCACCTGATTTTAAGTGAAGATCCAAGATGGTAAACTCGCTAAACACAGAGATACTCGCCCTCAAGTGATACTCCCGGAACACACCTTTTAGTGCTTGGCGATACGTTTCCAAGCTTGAGAAAGGAAGCCACTCAGGCGGGCATTATTAGAAAATGACCTAGCACTATGCAATAGATTCCTCACGATGTTTCAAAAACACAGACTCATAGAATACGATAAGTGGGTTCGAACCTACGCCCATCGACGCAAAATTTGGCCACACTACAAACTGACCTATCATTGATTCAAAAAGATGGAACCAAACATTCGTATCTCCTTTGTTTTGTTTCCATCAATTTGATGTTCAATACATGTATCTTTTGTCTGTTTTTGTATTCACCTGTTTTGTAATATAGGAAAACGGAGTTCTGTTTATTTTATAAAACTCGGTCAAATTTCTTCATAAATTTTTCAAACACCTTTCACAATGTGTTTAGAATTGTAAGGTACTTCGATAGTTCTTACCACATTGTTATCATTTGGTGTAGGAATAAATAAACTATAGGTGGTTATTGTTTTTTAATTAGAGTCAATTATAAAGGCATCAATATATTTACGTACTAGTGTAAAAAATCTATGAAAACATATGCGATTTTTGGAGGATAATATACGCATGCTTAGATTTACAAAAACATTGCAACAACCCATTGTAAGTTTATGCAAGTTTTCATAAAAAGCAATTGCATTTGATACACGGCTGAACTTAGTGTATATGTAATTATCGTCTTTACTAAGACCTCATTTTGTATTATCTACAAAGCACATTAATAAAAAAATATGTAAATAAACTATTATTAAAATGTATAAGTACATCCATATTTTTTTCGTTCAATTTATTCAAACATTTGAGTACTATTATCTCAATAATATTTACGATTGGAAGAACATTTTTACATCAAAGCACTGAACTATTAATCAGGATTTTGATTTATATAGCATTCAGTCTGTTATTGCCGGCATCTCCATAAGAATCATGATATAAAATTATTGTGAAACAAATATTTCCTTTTTTATTTAGAATAGCCATTGCCATTAAGCCAATCCACACGGAATCCTTATGCATTCGATTATAATAATTAATATTAAGTTATAACAGATCAAGACATCTTTCTGATTTATTTATCAACGTATTTTATTTTTATCTTTTAGTTAGTAGCTACTGACGAGCTTTAGCGTTCTAAATTTAAAAAATAATGGAACGGACTTTATGTTGATTACGTGGACCAATATCAACGCAGTCAAAATTTTTTGTACTCGTTTGTTAAAAAAAATAGACTATAGTAATCGCTAAAATGCATTAAAGATGGAAAATTTATTCGAGAATAATAAGGCGTAAACTATCATAAAATTGAGAGTAGATCATATAGGAAACATAATCCAGTTGCCATTTCATGACATGTATGTACTTACCTCATAGGCCTAACAATCATTATGATCATTGATCTTAAACCACAGAGTTGCGGTCAAAACAGCCGCACGCCTTTCTCAACCATCCAGGGTTCTCTTTGGTAATTATTTGACAGTCTATAACCACAAATGTTAGTAAAAGCCAACATTAATTACGTAGTGTATAAATATACTTTAATTTCTATAAAGCATAAATCTTTGGATTGGATTTTCGATGAATGTGAAAGGAAAGTTCTGTTATCTAAGATATTGTAATTTTTTAATAAAATCATTATGCATTAATTGAACTTGTATCTAATAAGGAATTACAAAATGTAAAGCAATTAAGATGATAAAGAACTATCACCTACTGAATTTAATTAGAATTTAAGCAATTTTAATATGCTGCGTTTTCTTTGTATATTTATTCTTCAGATTACACCGATTCCTTCTCAATTACAATTAAATCAGTGATAAATAACAGGAAATTAACTTTTTACTAGTTGCAACAGTAGTGTATGAAATACCACAGATAATAGTAAAATAAAAAAAGAAGTTACTACTACTAAAAACTGTACCAGAATTTGTACTGATGCATTAAATTAACTATGCCTTTTCATCAAAAACAAAGCAATCGAAAGTGGAACAACTTTACAACAAAATAGATGTAGCAACTTAACCTAAATATTCTGTGGTCCTGAATGCTTGAAACAATTAGCTCTGAGAGTTAAAATAACAAGATAAAAATAGAATCAGCTTGATTACTGCAGAGCATTAAAGATAGAATAATCATACTTTCTTGTAATATTTATTATACAGCTTGCGTTTAAGTGTGCGCAACATAATTAGCAAAGTATAATTACCCAAGTTTACAATTATCTACGTCTATAAATAACAAATTTGCATTGTACTTTTCACAAAAAAAAAACTAATTCATTTATTGTCATTGGTTTTGTAAAGTCAATATACCTTTCAAAATAAACGAGTTCCAGAATTATCCAGACGGTAAATATTCTATATTCGAAAACCGAAGGGTGCTCGGTAGATTAAAAATCAAATCTTAAGGCTCATCTCAAAACGTCTAGACGCATACGTCATGAATACGTAAGTAGGCAAGTTCGATAAAAAAAATGGTAGGACTCAAAAATATCCCTTCTATATACAACGTTATATTTGTCAGCCAGGCACTACACTTTTACCCTTTTATAATAAATTTTTATGTCTAATACAGTTGCCGAAAACCTAATCCACTGCCTTCACCGTGTTCGAGCCGTGCAGTTACGGGTTGCCAACATCAGATAAAAACGTAAACCTTTGTGTAGGTATATAGTACCGTTTTTATTGACGCAACTGTTTTAATCTTTGGTTATTAAATTGATGGTTCATATGCTATATCTAAGGTACAGTTTTAACCTTATAATTTTGTTTTGAGAAGGTTGAATAACAACATGAGTTTACTAGTATCAAAAGCAGCAAACTCCTTACTTTCAGCAAAAACACAGTTAGTTTATAGTTTTCCTATTATTTATCATGAAATGAAAACCACTTAGTCCCATACAAATCCATTAAAAATCATATTTCTCTGTAAAACCAGTATTGTTCTACAGTTTAATTAAATTACGAATAGCGAAAAAAAGTAGAATAATGTATTAGCCCATGACTCTATGCAAATAGTCTCTCACACATTCCACTCTTTATTGCCTTTAACTACGAATTCTACTAAAGCGCATGTATAATTTTTATACATACGTTATTCAAAACATGTGTATGTGTACCCGACTGACTACTGAATGTGCACAGATAAAAATAGAATAATAAAATTTAGATGAAAGCGTGCCCCTTAAAAATATCCCTTTCAATAAAAACTTTTCCATTTAACGCTTTGAAAATGAACGTCTGTATCTTTGACAATAACCGCTATTCTTTATTAAAGGGAACCTTGCAAACACATTCAACCTTAGGAATCAGAACTTAAAAGCTATCATTAAAGTTTACATCGGTAAGAAGAAATTTGTCATTATCTACGAGACAAACACTTGATGAATTTTTCAAATATAATTTCAACCATACGACATTATCATAAGACCGCTTACAGTTCAAATTAATAGATAAAGTACAGAACATTGAATGTAACAGCAACAATGGAACGGACATACTGAATCAGTGGTGATTTGAACGAATGAAACCATACCGATTTATTATTGATATCTATTGTAGAAGCAGATGAAATATTTAATGTTAAAGAATCTCTATAAGTTTCTAGTAATAATAGAATAATAATAGAGTGTTTAAGTAAAGAAAATAAGTACAATTTTTAAACGATAGACTGAACACCAGACTAGATCTAATTCAAGAGTTTGTAATACAATAACTCAGTTTCAATATGCAAGAATCTTTGGTACTAGTGGTGTTTCAAATGAATAGATTTTAGAATCAGCTTTTACACTGTGGTTTGTATAAAATTTCCATTTTAATTAGTAGATACTTGAATTTTAATTTAACTTGCTTTATGTTAATTCTTAAGTATCTTTTTCTAATACCATCTCTATCATTAACGGTAAATTAAATTATACTGGATACCATACCACAATAAGAACAATACTTCTCCCTTTTAAGATATCAAATTAATGTCTTACAGATTATTTTACAGGTTCAGTATTTGTTACAAAGATAGGAATAAAAAGAGCAGCAACTTATATTTCATGCACTTGTTTTCCTCGTGTTTAACTATCATTTTATTTATTGAAACCCTTCCGTCTAAGTTACCGAGTTGTTCGATTATATAATTTATACTGAATGCAATGATAAAGGAGGTAATTGTATCCATATTTGATACGTCAGTTGGCTTCTCGACAGGGCAAATATAGTATACATTTCATAATAGATTCCGTATATGTTTGTTATAAGTCAGAATTGGTACGGTTTAAGATACCTACCTAATGTTGTTGCTTCGTGATTTATTGATTGATACTGTCATAATGTGGGAATAGAATATACGTGCGTTTTATAACTGTATGTAATAATAACAGACGTGAATTGCATTACCTAAAAATTCTCTAGTAATGTAACGCAGGTAACGTCTGTCGCTAATTTCAATTGTCTGGAGTAGTGTAACTAATATATGCGTAGCTTATTATCAAGCTTAATGTGTCGAGTACCCATAAAAATAAGACAATAGGAAAACAATGGAAAACTGGTGTAAACGCCAGGTAAGTGCTAAGGGGTTAAAGTGTGCTTAATAGTAAAATAAATACATATACTATACTTACTTTAGGTATTTTTATTGAATCTAAAAACTGGCATTAGAACACTTTCATACACTACATGTATTCAAAGAATAAGCCTGTTGGAAAATTGTATCATTCGTTATAAATATAGGCCCTATTTATATAAGAAGCAACATTAAACAAAATAATGGCATTTCGAGTTTTCTTACGAACACTGTCTTCTCTGTAAATTATTTTGATATACTATCAGTCGAAACATTTACTGAGACTAATTCAACGATTAAGTTACGCAACCATAAAATGAATTGAAACTATGTATCTCATAATGTACTTAAACGGGCCTAACAAAAGCTATTAGTTCATTTCATTGAATTATAACATATAATATTTTAAAACTGTTTTTTTTTTCAAGTAAAATAATTAAAGTAATCGTTTTTCCTCTATCATACATATATTTATTCTGAATTGCTCTTCTAGACCCTTTCGTCATTTATGTCGAAAATTTCCTGTATCTTTGTACATTTTAGTATATTTCATATCAAATACTATAATTATTACACAATCTATTGTTTGCTTTCTTCTTCTCCTCGTATCTTCTTATCAGATTTATTTTGCTGAGTGAACTTACATATTTGGGAATAAATTTACATATCTTACCAGTTATAAATTGATTTGAGAAAATCTGATTTCTATTTCGACTTGACTAAATCCAAAGAAGAAAGAATTTTAACTAACGGAAAATCACGAAGCTAAAAATTTAGATGCATTTAAGATACTTATCTATAATAATGATTTAAGAAGCACCATAATAGTTAATTATCGAATACCAATATAACTATAGACCATAACTGGTCACGTCGTGACTGCGGTAAAGTTATAAAGATTTCCTTTATTTTATTCCGACTTATAAGCATATAAGTAGATGGATAAACGATTCTCTTTTTATGAGAAAATTAAAATCGTTATGAAGATTTTAGCTTTTAATTAGGTGACGTTGTTTTATGAGGTATATAAAACTTAATGATATAGCCTTATGTTACTTATAGGCTAATGCAACAAATTATTAAATGACTTTTTTGTTCAAGTACAAATATATACATCAACCAGAATAATAAATGAAAACATATATTAAATAATAACCGGAATCATTATTCCAACATTTCGGATGCCATAAAATTATACACTTAGTTCTGAACATCCACTAACAAAACAAGATCGTTTAAAAGCATAAGAGGACATGCGGTCAGAAAAGTAGTTATTTCAGAAATCTAGTGCTATCGCGTTGCGCCCCAAAGAAAAGAATAAAACAACTGTAGCTCGGAATGATTTTACCTATGCAAAATAAACGAAAACATCACTTCGCAGTACCCTGCTTCCTCCTCCAAAACTGAACCGATTTTCAATTTTCTTTCTGTTTTAGAATAATAAAGAATTTGGTTATGCCTGTACTTTTTGCTTTTTTAAATTTTATCCATCAAATTTGTTTGAGGAACGTCTGGGAATGACGGTAAAAATTGAGCATCTTTTTCATTTTCAAGGGCTCCTAGTTTCTACAATAACTAATTTATGGAAAAAATTCAAACGTACGGGCATGGCAGTGGTGGATATATATTACCAAATATAAAAATATTTACGATAATGCTATTATCCAGAGAGGAAATAGGAGCCTACGTTTGTATGGAATAAATGCCGCTTAATCAAAAAGACGTTTATTTGATTTTGTAATTTAAAAGAAAAATTACATCAATATTAATGTGTCGAGTACCCATAAAAACCTAAAAATGAGACAATAGAAAAACAAAGGAAAGCTGGCGTAGACGCCAGCTTAGTGCTCAAGGGGTTAATATAATGTTTCTTCTCTACTACGAATCGATTTTCCCACATTTATGTTAAAAACGAAATATGTATTAAACAAAAACTAATATAGGTAACGGTAATGTAATTAATATGATATTATCCGTACTGAAGCGTAGATCGCGAGAGCGGTAAGCAGTATGAGTGAAGGGAGGGGACGCACATTCCTCGCAGGTGCCAAGTTTGTGCGTTCATTGCGTAGATAAAATACTTTACAATTTACATGGTCAGTCTCATCTATACTTACCTTCAGGTTAGATCAAATCAAAGTGCGTGTCTGTTGTTTAAAAATAAAAATAGAATAATGAGTTATGGTATGCCATATGCAAGCGTACGACGCCAACTAATTCTTAATAGATACTTATTACAAGTAATTAACTATTACGATTTATAAAATTAAATTATCAACTGATGCCACCGTCGCGACTTCAAACAATTCTATGAAACATTACATCGAGTGTAATTACATCCAATTGAAATAAAACAAGCCCGAATTAGTAATTAATGTAATGAGAACCACACGGCGCGACGTCGTCGATGTCTCGAACAAAATCTTAAAGAAATTAAATGTTACGCTCAAAACAATAATAACTTTTGAATGAACGTTATTCTTTATAAGGGTTTTTTTTTAAATTAAAATCTATTTACTTTGTTACTTATTTAATTTACGTACTTATGACTTTAGTTTGGTATTAAAAATCGCAAACAGTAAACTCCAGTGTATATTGATCTTAACACTAGAAATTTACTCTTGTGTTTGAAAGGAATATTTTTTTTACACGATTTAGGTTCAGTGCTTTCACCGTGATCTCACCTGATGTTAAGTAACTATGTAGTCCAGGATGGTAAACATTCTAAGCCTAGAGGTTCTTAAGTGATTGTGCCGGAACACACCTATTGGTATTTGGCGACAAGTTTTCAAACTTGATGGTGTTAGCTACCCAGGTATTATTAGAAAATCCTCTACCACTATCCTGTGGTTTCCTCACGATGTTTAGCTCGTACCCGTATTCATGGATCGTCCACGATTTGCCATATTTTAATTAATACCCGTATTGACTGTAGCTGTTTTCTATTTGAATTGGATGAGATTTTATTGTTCGGTTTCAAAAAGTTGTCATATAAATAATAAATAAACCCTTCTTGATAAAAGAAAACTAAATCTTGATTTAGGATTATAAATGTTAACAATAAACGTTGCGCCTTAATAGATATTAACGGTTATTTTTAGATCTCTTTATTTCTGTGGTAATAGCTGTGTTATATTTTCCCGTGAATATCAAATCGTTTTACCTGGATTATATCTACTTTTAATATTACAATATTTTGGGTAATTTTGTTATATATATATATATATATATAAACAATAGCATAAGGAGAATCATATAATTAACTTGAGCATTACCTAATCGAGTTTTATAATAGCTATTTCTCTAACTAGCTAACGCTGTTGACCGGAAGGGCCTCTACAGCTTCAGCTCACCGTGACTTTGGGAGCGAGTGCTGAAAGCACTCAGCCGCAAGCAGGTAACTAGCCCAAGGGTTACCAAAGAGATGCAAATCTCGGCTTGGTCGTTACCTGAGTGTAAAAAATTCCGCGAAATTTTGAACCTACCTAAGCTCTACATTTTTTATTTAATAATTTAAAAAAAAGGTTCCTTTCAGGACCTATGGACGTGCGTGTTATGTGTAGAAGTGTGTGTGCAGTGTTGTGCGTGTAATGCTTAATGCATGTTCAGTGTCACTGTATCGCGCTGGCAGCGGTGTCAAGAGCCTCCCCAGTTGGGGATGAAGCACGTCTTGGGCCGCCACCGAAGGGGAACCCAAGGTGTATGCGGGTTTTATAATAGCTTATATCCATTTATAAATACAATAAACTCTATATCTTCTTGTATACCCGGCAGTAATAAAATATTTTTTGGAAAAACTTTTGTACTAGCGTTTTACATTTAACAAGGAGTTAGTGTTGATCGCCATCTTTACTTATTTATATTAGCACGGAAAAATGATTTCACTGAATAATAATTTTAATCTCAATAAGAACTAGCAGTTGTCGTTGGTGGTTATTAATCACACAATATTATTATATATTATCCACAGATTTATTTACATAGGGGCGAAAGCAATGAAAATGTGAAAATGCCTGAATTTAATTATTATATTTCTTTTAAATCTCATAGATATCTCTGTAATTACGAATGGGTCTCAAATACGCATCCAATCACTTTACAATATACATGATCGATTGTTCCGAAATACACTAATCAAAAATTCACCAGACATCGATAATTCGGGTCCACAAAGTTTACGTATACTTTAGTTACAAACGCCGAATGTTAACGCGTGTAAATAATTAGCCTATTAACGTAGATATACACGGCTTCCGTACACAATCTACCGCTATTGTACTTAATATAGAACATACGAAGTGTTAATGGATGGTATAGAATTTACGTCAAACACCGAATTACTTAATTGTTATTCGGTATAAAATTAAGTAATTAACCATTAAATAATTAACCATTAATTAGACCAAGTCGCATCTCTGTGGCATGGAGATTTATTAGAAAAATACATAATCGAAACTTTTTACTGAATTGTTTATTAATTAACATAAAAGTTATAATATAAATTTATACAAAATACGTCATATAGATACAACAAATATAATTATCATTTTAGATATAATATAAACAGATAATTGTATACAACAAAGTTGTGTTAAAATGAACCTGGTTTAGTTGACCTAAATAGAAAATATGTTATATGGATTCCATAATACTGTAAACGGATGTGGTTGCACAGGGCACTATTCTATGACATGTTAAGTTTCTAAACTAAAACTAAACTACGGATAAACTAAACTAAAATAATATTAATAAAAAAAGACAATTTATTGTTATTTAATACTGAATAATTTACTACAGTTTGTTTTAAATATTATAATATGTAAATCGTTTGTTTGTAAAATCTATAAGAATAATTATAATTAACAATGTCTGGAGAATATTCATAGAACCTAAACTTGATTAGTATGTTTTTTTTTAATAAAAATCTTATCTATATTAAATAATTTAACTGCACAAATGTTAAATTTATTATTTTAGTATCTTAATTTGTATAGATATTTCAAATGGTAACATTCTTTTAAAATAAAAAAACGTAATTGTTCGAATTTGAAATGTTTTTAAATACATATATCGAAGTGTATCAAATATAAAAGTACACTCCATTTGATCTTACGTTCTTTACCGTTCAGTTAAGTACATATGGAGTACTGTTAAGTTCTATATTGGTCTATTGATTTCTATACCGCTTAATGTTTGGATTTGATTAATCAGTGGCATACGGTCACTATGTCTAAATATTTAATGTAAACATACAGTTGAATAATCCGTTTATAAACGGAGCTTTTTTGTTTATTTTTACTCTTTCCAAACAATATTTCTATTTACTATTATGGTTATAAGTATAATATTATGATATCTGTTTGTTTAAAATTTTCGTGTAAAATATACAATAATGCATCATTAAATTGTCTCTTTCATTATAAAAATTCCTTAAGTTATTCCATAGATATATTATATAAAACTGTATCTTTGGATAATCAATATGAATCAGAGTTTCTGTGTTTTTTTACATAATTCTCACAAATCAATTTAGTTATTTCAAGAGAATGGATTAAATATTATATTATTACAGTAAAATGTTTTTCTATGGCCAGTTAATTGATTTTTATTTTTATTTTAAATCCTACGGAAAACTTATACCTAACATAATAGGATAAAGATGAAAAACTGAGATTTATTTAAACATTTGCACAAATAGAAGACATAAATATAGTAAAACGAAATTTACATCGGTTAACAGTTAAACATAAAAACAAATACTAGAGAATAGTTCAAATAATTAATTTACTTTAACGAAGCCGTTCCGTGCGTAATAAAGTGTTGTATATCCGAAGACTTAATGAACAAAATCAAATGTACCATTCCAACCTTTGATCTTGTTGTATATTATGTACGTGACTTATTAATAAACTTCAAGTTTATTAACTGAATAAAATGATGCTTTGACAAATCATTTGGTGAGTTTTAATTTGATTACTGTACTTTGCTTGTCATCGCATACATTTTTAATACAAACCAACCATTATTTAACGGGTGTTTCAATTGAACAAAATTATTTGTGGATTATTTTATTTATTTCGATATCAATATATTGCACAAACGATGATCACTTTTCTCTTATACTGAAATTTGATCATAATATCACTTTCTGTTAAATTGCCTAGAGAAACTAGAATTGAGGTAATGATGCTTAAATATACCTGCCTATAGGTGATTTATGCCATTTTTAAAACTTGCTAGTGGTTGCGAGTTAAATGGTTATAGAAATATTATCATGCTGTGATTTTAGCCAAATTTGCAAAATTGAAGAAAGCTAAAAATTATTATATTCAGAACAAAGCAAATCGACTGAAGGAACCTAAAGAACTGCACTAATATTTATTACTATGGGCATTCTTAGTACATAGTACTATTATTTTAGTATTTGATTATGAGACAACTTCTGATGTAATAGAGAACACGTTGGAGCTTAGACAACTTGCTCTTTACTATGATTCGTAACATATCGATATTCAATAAATTCAAAAAAAATAAAAGATAAACGATATAAAATTAAAAAAATATCTTGACAAAAATTACATAATACTATACGCAAAATCAATTACTACTATTGTAAGACCAACGTAGCACGTAGACGATGAATATAATTGGACTTGTCTGTTAATATCCGATCAAGAATAACTTTCCCGTAAATATTTACAGACATGATTGTGAGAAAACGAGAGAAACGAATATTCGAAAAACAATAAGGAAAATGATGTGAAGAATTTATTGATAGCTAACAATATCGTAAAAATATTTATTGAAGTTGTCTGGATCACTGATTAACGTGAATCAAAGTCAGTATAAACTGAAATCCCTACAATAATACCAGTAACTGAATTCATCAGTCAGAATGATACAAGTTAATGTATTATATTTAACATATTAACGTAATCAAATAATTTGATGTTTTCTTTAAAATTGATGAAGTTATTTTATCATATAGATTTTATCATGTAGTTAGTTACATTACTACAACAAGAACGCAAATATAAAAAAATATCATTTAGTAAATAACGTTCAACAAAATGGAACAATATATCTTGGTTATGTTGAAGCTGTGATACACAAATAACCATGCAAAGAGAAGATTTAGAACTAGGTGAAATGAACTTAAAAAATGAGTATATAATAGGAAGCTTGAAAGTACGTTTAGTGACAGAGAAATTAAGGAAGAATTGGTTGGCTTGGTATGGACGTGTCATGAGGAGAGATGAAAGTCACGTAGCTAAAAGTGTGTTAAGTATGAATGTGTATAGATATATAGAGCTAGAAGGATATCGAAGAATGTATGGATGAATTGCGTGAAGAATGACAGGTGTGAATCTTGAAATTATAGCTAACACAGGTGAGTGGCAACTCGTATAAAATTTTCCGCCTCGCAGGAGAAAAAATATACAGGTTGTCTCGAAAGATAATTTATATTTGTTTAGCTGACTGGATGAACGCATAGAATTTGAGGAAGATGGGGGGGTGTCCCAATATGTAGGCTGGTTCTTGGGAATTCATTCGCTATGGAGCATTTCTCAGAAGTGAACTGAACGCTGTACGTGCGAGAGTTTCACAACGGTGATTCTGCGACTTTAGCGTTTAGAAAAGTCACTATTATGCGAGGTTTTTGTCTCGTGAATGTTGCGCCATGACGTCCTCTCGTTCGAAAATGGGTTCAACACTAGAAAACTAAAATTTGGGCGGCCAAGGTCATCATGAAAGATAAAAAAGTGGAGAGTGTAAATCAATATGTTTGTAAGAACACGAATCTTTCAATTCGGAATCGCGCAAGTGCTTTAAATGTGCAAAGATCATCATTACATCACCTCATTTTGCATAAAGGTCTAAAACTACAAGCGTACAAAATTTAGCTGGTAGAAGAATTAAAATGCTAGAATGGCAGTCATAGGTTTGATATTGTAAACTAGGGAATTCAGCACCTTTCGACGTTTAACAACATCTTGTTTTGAATGAAGCTTATTTTCACCTTCCAGGGCAGGTAAATAAGCTTGGGGTAATCTCAAGTCTAAGGTTTATAAACAATAAACCGACTACTCTGCTGGATTAAAAAAAAGAGCTACGAAATCGCAGCCATCACGGATTCGACCTGCTGAGGCGTCATTAGAAATTTTACCGTTCGACTAAATGAATGCCGTGAACACGAAGGTTTACAAATGCATCGTCTAAATAGACGATATTATTATTAAGAAATAAACTCCCAAATACTGTACTGTGATAAATAATAATTATTTTTTAATAGACATCTTATTTATCGGCTCACAAAATATAAACTTTCTATTGAGACACCTTGTAGTATTGACCTTACTTAATGTAGAACAAGGAAAGAAGATGAAGAAATGAAGAAAGAACGCATTTGAAATAAAAGATAGCATTGCATTCCACGCATCAAATCACAAAGAATAGGTTGGATATAATTGCGTTGTGTAAAACTTAGTAATCTACGAGAGCTCTAAAGTCATAATTATTCTCGAAAACTTTACGGTGCAATAAACAGAGAATGTATTGCCTCTTAGTTTTACTATTATCATTCATTATACGTAAGTTCGTTTTGACATACAATATGTATGTATGTTTACAAAACTTGATTTTTATTACAGCTGTTAATCTTTCACCTTATTTATTTGCATAATAAATTTAATCTTTCCATAGTTCGGTAATTTAAACAACACTAATAACTTACGTTAAAGAAATATTTGCGTTTACCATTAATTAAATTACTCCATGCTGCGTAACATGCCAAAGATTTGACTGTATGTTTAAAGAATATAGGTTATTTAAAAAAAAAAAGAAACAAAACACATTGAAAGGGGATTTTTGTGTTTCATCCTTGTATTTTTTTCATTTCTGCAACATATCCAAAATTAAAATGATTTCACATTAACTAACGCATATCTAATTTACCCTAAATTATAGATAATAGTTGAGGGCTTTTTTGGCGGAATCTCAATCTGTAATGTAGCAGTTATTACAGAACTTAATAAAGGCATCGAGCTTTACAATCTGATGTCACTAAAATGTAATCCAAGCTAATAGGATCACGATCCATCCAAACAAAAACGGAAGACTTGATGTGTTCGTTGACGCGTGAAATGCAGATGTCACGATGTGAAAAATGCCGTTTTCTTTTTTTAGAATCTCTCCTAATGTTTTAATTTTGGTCATATCTGAAGCTAAATATGTTATTTGAGTCACACAGTATGTTATTTATAACGTAAATTGTATTTTTAAAACGTACAATAGGAATTTAGGAAGTCGTGCTGTTTTTTGTTTACTGTTTACGAATTAACCTTACTAGGTATAAGAATGTTAAATTTATTTTTAAATTTGCCACATATTACTTAATTGATTTCTAACAACGATATTTTAAATGTAAGAAAAACAAACAATATTATGAGTAAGATTTGTGAAACGAGGCTTACCTAACACTACACAATTTATTGTTTTGTTTTTACAACAAAAAAAAAAAAATTAACTAAAACATTATTTTTTCATTCAGATTCATACTTGATCAATTTTTTATTGTTTTACTTTATAGTTTGTATAGTAAAGTTTGCTTATAAAAATTTGACAAAAAAAATAAATTCGTCTCTCTACATTGTTTTTTTTTTTAAATAAACGATTAAAAAGAAACTACATTAATTTTTTTCATATCATAATTTTTTTTTAATTTTTTATCTAAGATTACAAATTATTCACAAATTTTAAGTATCTGTTTAGAGGTTTTTCAGATTATTCACATTCACGTGTCTCTTTTTAGGTCTAAATTACAAATCATCTGATAAGCATATTTAGAACAGTTTTCTACACTAAAAAACACTAAAAAACGGTTACATTTAAAAGAAATAATATTTTGTATCTTTACATTTTTTTAATTAACAAACACGTATATTTTGGAGTTAGTCCATAGCGGGATGTTTCTTTCTTTTCTTATTAAGTATATATGAATTTGAAAACATTTAAAATCAATGGTGGTCCACCGTGAGAAGGAGCTACATCTCAGCCAGTCAGATCTATCAAATCATCAATCAAGTTATTCATTGATATTCAATATCGGAGATAACAACACCATTATAATTCAGCGAAAGAATTTGATAGTCAATAAACTTTTAGCTAGCCTTATCGCTAACCTCAATAATTGATAACCTTTCGCCTCTATATCGCTGCATCAAATACGAATCCTATTGTTCTAAAACTAAATACAATAAAAAACCTATCAATCGGAGCTCCGCCTACTCCGTATAATATATTCATGTCTTATTTCGTTTAAATTCGATAAACAATTGCATTCCTGTTAAACGTCGTGACTTTGAACTCGATTGGTGAAGAAAGCTTGACGCAAGCATCAATGGTGCTGATCTACGCTTTGCTTAACTTTGATGACATGGGGGACAGTGACGGTTCGAATGGTACTAACGTAAGCAATGTTTACTTAAGCATATATTATAAAAATTAAGCCAATGCTTACGTTCCCATGGGAGTGTTAATAACTTTGCTTACTATTTCTGACAAGGTTAAAAAGATGTAAAATTCTGCTTACGTAATACCTTATTCATTCAAACGAAAGACGTCTACTGCTGGACACAGGTCTTCCCCAAAGGTCTCCACAACGACCGGTCTTGCGCCATCTGCATCCAACGGACTCCCGCGACCTTCACCGGGTCATCGATCTACCTTGTGGGAGGCCTAACCACGCTGCGTCTTCCAGTGCCATTCCAGTCTTCCTGCCAGTCTTCCAGTGGTAGCCATTCAAGAACTTGTTGGTCCCATCGGGCATCGGTTCTGCAATACCCCATGCGATGCGATGTGCCCATCCCACTGTCATTTAAGGTTAGCAATTTGCGCAACCTTAACGAACCCAGATCACTATGATGCTAAAATGGCTTAATAATATCACACCTACTACAGGTACCCACAAATAGAACTGGCTCTTAAATTTAACTAGTGAAGATTATGTTTATATAGATTTTTGGTGCAAAGGAGACGATGTGAAGACACAAAAATCCCACGGGAAAAACATAATTTCTCGCTCGTTCAATACAGACGTGAGCAGACGACAAACCGACCGTACCACACGTAAATACGTGTCTTGGGCTTCAACGCAACGTTAATGTTATGATTGACAAAGAAAAATGTGTTTAGGCTAAACAATTGAATATTGAATAAAACTGCCTTTAAATTTGAGATATTCTTCTAATTACTTAAACAATATAAGAAGTGTAAATTAATACAACGAAAGCAAAACTATTCAAAAGATCTCGATTAATGAAGGCGTTTTCTAGCGTAAATCCATCGTAAATAATATTGTATTGTATAATATTTATATGTATATATATATCTATGCTAAATCCGCTTCGAAAATCTCGCTATCAAATAGTGCAATATGAAAATAACATACAAAATAATGAAGATGCATGTAAATTATACGTAGTATTTAAAATTTTAACATAAAATAATACTGAATACGCTCGCGTGACTTACATAATTATAATTAATGTATTTTTAAACACTACATGCTTTTTATTTATTTTAGTTTTATTGTTTGAACGCAATATCACGTTATATTAAGTAAGGTATGGCCTAAGACACGCTAAGCCTATAAATAACTAGTTCTCAAATGACGTTGCCGGAATACATCTATTGGTGCTTGGTAACAGATTTTCAAACTTGGGATGGTATTAGCCATGCCACAATTAGAAAATACCTCTTTACCATACTTTTACCGAAAGATTGAATTACAACCTAAATTGAGCTACTTACTACCTTAGCCAAACATCACCATTACTATAAAACAGTCTTCCGATTGTAATTAACCGTAACTACCCTTATTTTTACATCATCATCATCTTGCGCCCAAGTTGTTATTTTGGGTCGGCGAAGTATATCTTCTTCTCCCACACATCTCCAACAACCAGTTATGTGGCTTGTACTTTCGTATATAGCTTCACACACTCTTTGGACGTAACCTTTACAGCGACCATTTTTCTCGTCACATGCATTTCGTCTCTTCTCAAAACATGTACATACCAAGACGAATGGTTCTCATGCAGCTTTTCTATCACTGGCACCACTTTCAAACTTCCTCTAATTTACTCATTCCTAACCAGTCTATTCTTATCATTCATTCATATCCATCTCAACATTCGCATAACTTTCTTTCTGGGCCAATAATCCGATCCATACAGTGTGACAGGTCTTATAACGGACTTATATATTTATACCCTTATTTTTACATTAACTACATAACTTTGAACGATTAATTTAATCGGAGTTCTATCATATTTAATCAACCAACTCCCTTAAAACTATATACTTCAGTAAGACAAACGGCTAATGAAAAACTTAATGTGAACTAGCTTATTTATGTGCGCGACACACGCCAACCCGACGTGATGTGGTTTACCCTTTTATGTCACCATGTAAAGTGATGTAGGTAATTTACTTTCTAGCACATTACTGGCTTTATTTAATTATGCTGAAATATAAGGCTTATAAAAATACCTATCCACTCGTTCATAATATTTTTGTAAATAAACCTTAGAATAGTTGCTAAATATAACCTAATTTTGAAAGCGGATTCTAGAATTAAATACCCGTGAATACACTTTTTAAAGAGATAAACTTATTATGCCAGCGAGATGCATGGAATCAAAGCATAGAAAAACTATGTAATATATTTAAAACTTGGAGTTTTATAGACGCATATTGCATCGGTAATATGAAAAAATTGTAAAAGTAAATAATAGACTATATTTCAATTTTTTATTCTAAATAGCTGTTATAAAAATGCGCCTATAATTTCTTCAAAGCTTGAAATTTACAGTTTCATCGGGTTTGTGTAACGAAGACTAAAGGCACTAGCGCAATAACATCCACCATAAAGATATGGCTTCAGGTATTGGCACGCTTAAGATTCCGCGAAATAATCCTAGTTAAAGTAATCCGTTTGATCATTAATTATTAATATGCAATTGCAATGTATTCAGTTCTACGTTCATCTAAGCATAAGTCAAACAAGAGGCTACGTTACTACAGTGTGACGGTAGATATCGGAAATGAAGTATCAATCTAGTATTGAACTAATTATAATTGTTAGAAATAGTTAATCACGATACAGCGAACTTAAAAATTTAAACCTAGGTTTTAAAATTGATCCTGTTAACTATCCCTAATATCTCGGTGTAAACATATTTGTTGTAGAATGTAACATGTATTTAAAATTAAAACAAAAAAGTTAAATTTAAAAGTTATAGGATAATAATAAACTAAATCAGCTATCAATGACCTGCAAAACTTCGTAGCATTTTAATTTCATTTAGAGCAAAATTTAATTATAATAATTAAGTAATGCAAATAAAAATATAAAATCAATACTAACCGGTAAGTAACTGGCGCTCGTAAATTCACCGAAGAATTCCTGATCGAAGTACGCCAACGTTTATCACCTTCCCGCCAACTCGCATAACTCCTTGCGAATGATACACCGCTGCAACCATCACTAGTATTCATAAACTCCACGGTCACATCAACCGTGTCGTTTAAAAAAAAAACACGTAACTGTCATTAAAAAATGTCGTATCGTTATTATTAAAACTAAAACTTTCGTTCGCGCCGACAATATTGTTATCGTACAAGGAATGATTCGTCGGCTCGTAAACGCCGTCGTGTTTCGGACTAGAATAGACGTAAACTTGATTCAGTTCGGAATCGTTTTCAGTTTTTAGTTTTAAACTTTCTTGCTTTAGAGACGTGTTTATGTCGCGACCGTAATCTTCTATGGTAGTGTACCACGCTTCTAGCACGGCGATATGGGAGTCCAATTCGCGGCACGTTAGCCTAAACTCGTTGTCGTGGCATTGTTGCTCCTCGACGATTTCTGTAACGAAAACATTTATAGCGTAAGAGAAATCTTCTTTGCTACCAATAAATAGAATTGGAAATGAAATAACAGAAATGTTTATAATATATAATATTCTAACAAAATATATTGAGGTATACAAAAACATAACCATAATATAATGACTAAGAAATGAAAAATGAATTATTCTACAATGTTTCTACAATGGTTATTAACCAACTAAGCGTGCCTGAGCTATCTTCGGTGAAGGAAAACATCACAAGGAAACCATAGCATGGTGGTACAACGTCGTCAAACACCAATAGATGTGTTCCGGCAGCATCACTTGAGAGACTGTACTTCTATGCTTAGTGTGTTTTACCATTCTGTATTACATCGTCCTCTAATATCAAATGAGATTCTGGTTAAAGCGCTGAGCTTATAAATTATTTTTAAAAAACTAATGCACAAACAAACAGCCTGACGTTACCTTTTATTTTGACCTGTAACATTAAGAACTCATTTAGTTTCCGATCAAGAAACGATCCAAGGATTCTTAAAGCTGAATTTCACTAATTATAAAATATCGCCATTAAGTTATTCTAAATCTAAAAAGAAACTCTTTCATCGTAATCCAAACATAATAAAATCAACCAATAAATTTCCAATCACGTGCCCATTTGACCGGTAGTCGAAGGGTCAACTATCAAAGGGCCCGGACTCCTTATTAACAAAATAGCCGTACGTGAGCGGTCCTCGTAAACAGTAGCGCCATAATACAAATGAATAATAATGCGGCTTCATATCAGATGACATAACAATAAATCACAACGTTGGTCTGCTGTATGTTTTATTTAATTTTTTTGAACTGAAAACTTCTTCAGGGCAGTTAAGTGATTCTTGCTACACAAAAAAAAACTTTTTTTTTTTCTGACTTGCTAACGCTGTTGACCGGAAGGGCCTTTACAGATTCACCATGACTTTGGGGGCGAGTGCTGAAGGCACTGACCCAAGGGTTAACAGAGTGGTACGTTTGGTTACCTCGGCTTGGACATTACCTGATTGTAAAAAAATCCGCGGAATTCTGAACCTAGCTAAGCCCTATGTTATTTTATTCAATAAAAAAAAAGTTTCTTACAGGACCAATGTACCTACGTGTTATGCGCAGGAGTGTGTGTGCAGTATTGTGCGTGTAATGAATGCATAACGCATGTTCAGTGTCACTGTATCGCGCTGGCAGCGGCGTCAAGAGCCTCCCCAGTTGGGGAACGAAGCACGTCTTGAGCCGCCACCGAAGGGGGATCCGGAGTGTGTGCGGTTAAAAAACTTATAGATTCGCGTTACCAATACTATGACATCAGCCGTCAATATGCTACAGTATGTCAAGTATAAGAAGGAGTATTAAGTAATGGCGTTCACAGATAAATAATAACATTTATAATTACACAGTCTATCATATATTTTGATTATAAATAAACTATATGAAAATGTACGTAATTATTACTCGGAGCGCCGATAGATGTAAAAACTAGACAAATGTTTTATTTTAAGTTATGTAAATAATTTCAATTAACAAATTATGAAATTAAAAAACAGTTTTTCCAAAATTTCATGTTTTTACTTCTGGCCATGTCCTCATGGCTGGCTGCTTTTTTTTTTAGTTTGTTGTTTTTTTTTCGTGATTGTGAACCATTTTCTTGAAGCATCTGTACTTTAAGTTAGATTGGCAGATTTTAGGATTATTTTCTATATGTATTGATGGCATAAATATTCATAATGGAACTAACTAAATAACTTTGTATCGATCTTTATTAACTAACTAGTCTAATCTTTTGTAGTAATTGATCTCCCTCCCCGCACCATACGCATTCCCCTCAAATGGCATGGGTTATTCATTAAAGATTTAGTCAGATAATTTAGTTAAAACCTAGTCAATCACTTCGTCACTTAAAATACGTATTCACTGGTTATAACGCCCATAAACTTTGGAGATAGGTAGATAAAATTTATGAAAATACAATAATTATTTCCAGAATCTGTAACATATTTAATACCTAGTAGTATTGAGAAAAACGTTAAGTGAAAAACACCATACGTAGGTCTATTTAACAAAGTTGTAAACAAGTTAAAAGATAGTCCATTTTATTTAGAACTGTCGGCAATAAACAAAAAATATAGCCCGTTTACGCGTTTTAAAGCATGTGACAACGTTAAAACGCTCAGAGTTCATAAAATCGTGACGTTCGATACAGTCATTATTATGTATGTATTTATACGTATGACAATGTTGTCTTCACTTTTAAATTTATGTAAGACATTCCTATTTAATTTTTTAATATACTTACTTTTGTTTTAAATTATTTTTTGTTTTATTTATATCTTGCTAGCTTCGAGCAGTTGCGCTTCCACATAACAGTTACAATACTTTTAGGTCAATAATTAGGGTTCCGTATAAGTAAATTAAAACGCAGTGAAGAATATGGCGCAGCCGCGGTCATACAACTAGTTACATATGAAATGATTGAGGTCCCCTACAACAACAACAATAAAAGAGAAGAGATAGACAAGAATATAATTTTTTTATGCACTTCATTCACTAACCTATAGATTGTTCAATAGGTCACAGTATATTACCAGAGTTTAGTGAAGTTGAAATTTAGATTGAAGTTTTGTAGAGATTAAAGTTTAGATATGAACGTCTTTCAGATATAATAGCTAGAATAACCAAATAAGTGTTTCGAACAAACGTTATCAAATTGTACCTTCAGTCACTTGTTTTAGAACAATGTTTTTCTTCACTGAAACATCATAGTAATTATAAATTTCAAACTAATTCGATGCATGGTGGGAATCTCTACGATTAAGTAATCATGGCTTTATGATAAAAAAAAATATTTAATCTAATTTTCTCAGAACTACAGTGACCGTAATAGATTTCGCTATATGTTTGGTTACCCTACAAACAACGGGTCTTTCCCTAGAGGCACGCATTTTTATGCATATAAATATTTTTACGTCCGAAAACACGTGCTTTTTAAATGTTTAACGGGTCAGTTGATTTCGGTGTGTATTTGATATCAACCGTTCTTTAATTTAATGATTATTTAAACCGAATACGCAATGTACAAAATATAATACGTATTTCATATAATTTTCTTTTATTACACTTAGGCAATAGCAGAAAAAAGAATTGATATTAGTAAACATTTGAATTTATAAATATTTATTATACGGATTACGAATTATTTCTACATTCTCATTACAAAAACAATAGTTTTTTTTTTATTATTTAGTAGTTACATGTATCAAAATAGTTGGATGTTAATAATGAATAATTCATTTTAGAAATGACATAACCAGAATTCTTTATAATTGTAAATAAAAAAAAATACTTTCTCAATTATTCGTACAAATACCAAAATAATTCTTCAATTAAATAATATAACAAATGTGGTACAATTAAGACATGAATAAATTTAGTAAAGTTTCACTACATAAAGTACATAACCGTATAAGTACCCTTACTTATTGTATTCGTTTAATATGTATCAAAAGGATACAGTGCAAAATTAACACGTAAATCCTCATTCTGTTGTAGCTTGCATAATTTAAATGGGGCTCCGGGCGTGGAGCACTTGCGTACAGAAGCCCTTCACAGGTACGTACTTAATAAACACAAATGCCGTGGGCCACCGGTTACTTAGACTAATTAAAACCAAATTTACTATATACATTAATAATTAATATACATATTTAAAAACGTCTAATAAATAAATATAAATCTTTATATTAACTCCATCATTATTAGTAACTATTAATAACAACCATTATTGTAAATCTGTTTAAAATAGATATTCTAACGCGAATAAAGTATTTATGCTTACATAAATCAAGTAAATAAATTGGTAAAATAGTAGTTTTTTTTTTCAAAACCGTAAAATACTTTATTAAATTTAATTTCATCTAAGAATGCCATTATGAACGTTCGAACTCTTCCATCGGTTCGGAAAATAACACAGTGGAGAAGATCCGTATTTTATTAATATTATTTTTAAATAAAAGCTATCATATCATAGTTACAACCATTGTTAGCGGAAGCACAGAGATGTGTGTAAATTCCAGACATCACTATTCTTCACGTAATGATCCATCCTGTAATAACCTTTTAAAATTAAGACATGCGTGGCATAGTGCTTGAACTTATCGTCACGTAAATCGGTAACGTGCTTTGTGATCTTATTATAAAACTGAATACTATAACCTTTAAAACTTTTATTAGACTTACTTAGCCTAATATTAAAATTTTTACGAACATACATTATCGGATACATTATACGTTATCGGAGATGTATTGGGACCAATGTATGTATATAATGGAATACTTTACTAATTATATTACAAATTATTTTAAACAGTCACTCCTTTTAATGGTTGTCTTGAAAAATAAAATAAATTCTCGTTAAATTTTATGTTCTATTTTTTAAAACCCCCCCCCCCCCCCCCCCCCCCCCCCCCCCCCCCCCATGAACTGCTTCCAACAAACGTGGAAGTAAAAACCATTTAGAGCGAAATTAGCCAATTAATTCCAACCACATTATTTACGATGGATTTTCGTAAAGAAAAACTTTCATAGATATGATACGTTTACTATGTTTTAATAATAGTTTATCAGTGATTTATTGGTGTCTAATAAGGCACAATTTGGATTAATATATGTACACAAGCTGTACCCGCGACTTCGTTCACAAAAATTAATTAAATAAACATTATCAATTGGACCAAATTGTGAATCTAAACCATTCTCGAATCCTCGGGAATAGACATAGAAAATCTCATTAAAATCGGTTCAGCCGTTTAGGAGGTGTTTAGTCACATACACACGCACAGAAAATTTATGTATATAAAGACAGTACTCTATAACATGGGAAGTTTTTTTTTTATAACGGAAATTATAAACAGACAATATGGTTTTATTTATTTCAAAATTAATTTATCATTGTAACATGTGACAAAGCCCTAACTACGCCCGCCTAACTACGTGACTGTTTTTTATGAGTTATACTTGTATGAATTTAGTTTGCGTCTGCTTTGTTTTTTATATTGAATTTTACCAACATAAAAATGTTCTCGTTTAAATCAGTTATTGTGACTTTTAATAATAATAGATTATATATATATATATGCTTAATTGCTCATATTTATGTTAATGTTGATTTTGATAAAATTACAAGGACACTATTATAACTCAGGTTCCAATATAGATTTATTTAACAATATTGATTCTTATATAATATAACATATTTTATCATCTGATAACGGCTTTTCAAATGATAAAACATCGAAAGTATTGTAAATTAGTTAATTTAAGGATCAATAACAGATTGAGGTTTTGAATTGTAATTAATTGCATCAATCGGCAACGATCATTATTAGAGTTTTGGTGGGATTTTCATTTGTCTTTTAGTTGTTTTATATTGATTTGACATATTTTATTAATTATCTTTCTTCATTTGACCCTATATTGTATAATTTTTGTGGCTATTCCCATGATACAAGTCGATTATTATGCATAAGTAGAATGTATTGGAGATAATAACAAGAATTTAACATAACATAAGCGTCACGCCTATTATCCCCGAAGGGTTAGGCAGAGGTGAAATAGCGAAATACACCACCCACATTTGGCCGAGGTTAGTTCCGTTTTACATGTGACACGGGGCGAGCTTGTCGCCATATTGGGCACAAATTCCAGACTCCGGGATGATACTGAGTAGAAAAATTCAATCAAAAAATCTTTATTCAATTTAGTCCCTAAGAAGGCGCTTATGAACGTCTAAAACACTACCACCAGTTCGGAAAACAACCCAGCCGAGAAGAGCCGGCAAAAAACTCGATCTGGTTCTTTTTTTTATAAATATAATATATATCATTTTTTTTCGTACAAAAAAAAACTATACAAATCATAGTCTTAGCTAATGTTAGCGCAAGCACAGAGATGTGGTTAATTCCAGACATCACTATCGTTCACGTAATGATCCACCCTGTAATAACCTTTTGAGATTAAGACTTGCTTGACATAATACCCAATTGACCCGACCCGGGGATCAAACCCGAGACCTCAGAATGACAGTCGTGCCGTAATACAACTGCGCCACCGAGGCAGACAAGAATTTAAAGCTGCGTGGAAAATAATCACAAAAAAAACTCTATCCACGTGATACTAGCAGAATTGTGTATACCCACACAGTCGTTAATTTCTCAAAATTTACAACTATTTATGGAAGTTATTAGTAATAGAATTGATTTAATGTTGTGTCTTTATACGTATAACAAACAGTATTTTTTAAAAATTACCTAGATTGTAGCATAAATATATATGACTGAAAGGTTATTTGTTAAAAAAAAAAACAAAGCATTAGTTTTAAGCATGGAAAAATAAAACCTTGAATGAAACCTTAAAATTACTGTTCTAGAAATATTTAATTACAAATATTAAATGAGATAGAGAACATTTGTCCGTAGAGCCATACTAATGCAATTTAGAATAGATAGGCAAAAGCTTAGTCCACCGTGCCGTGCCACCCTAACCTTGCGTCATGACAACCGTTCAAAATAGAGTTGTTTGTCAATTGCACCAGTAACTATTGATCTTCCGATTGTTTCAGCTTATTTGGCGATGTTCCAAAGAGAAAAGAAAATTAGAGGTCAAACGTAATTGGATGGAGTACTGCGCATCAACCGCTCAAAGCAAACTGATCATTAACGCGAACACTTTTAAGTTCAATTTAGATTAATTATTATAGGTGTGGGAATGAGATTTTCTCGTATTTGATTGCTAATAATATGGAAGTTAGTGACTACTAATGGTGTTTCTACTTATTGATACTAGTAGGGAAAACTGTGACGTTTACGTGCGTATTTAGAGAACTAATAGGGCCTCACATATTGCAATATTCGTACTAAAATAATAATTTAGATTCCTTCTATTCTGTTCCACTGTATTGTGTATCTGGAATATTTAATGATAGACTATTGCAAGGAACGCAATGGTTTTGTGTCTTAATTAATTACTACCTTACTTATTTCATATACTAGCTGAGTGCCCACAGCTACGTCCGCATTTCATATATTCTTCACTGCGTAATACAGTGTTTAATTTTTTTACATGGAACCTTAATTATTTTCCTAAAGAAATATTTATACTAAGAAACAGCAAATTCAAGCACTTGCCAGTTAAACTGGCAATTAAATGGTTTTTTTTTACAATTTCTTGAGTTATAATTTTTTATACCGCACCCTATTTTGCAAAACAAAATTTAATAGAAAGCAAAGATATTACTCACGAATTCAAATACCTGGCAGTAAAACAGTGGATTAAATCGGATTTTATTCACAATTTTATCAGTTTTTACGTAATTTTTTTTTTACGCGGAGCCATAATTACTTTTGAAATATGAATGTAGCCTTAGTTGTCAGCTATCTACTAAAAAAACCCGTCGAAATCGGTTCAGCTGTTCCGGAGATTAACCGGAACAAACAAACAGATGAACAAAAATTTTAACAATTATTTACATTCATATATATTTAGTAAAAAAAATGTTACTTTGATATTACAAACAGACACTTCAATTTTATTTATAATTATAGATAATATCATCATCGGATATGTTGTCGTTAGCCGAGTTAACTTTCAAATAAACTCGCGAGTGAAATTTTTGAATAAATATAAATATTTACAAATCTTGTAAAAAAAAACATAGGTAATACGAATAAACTTCGATAAAACGTATGAGTTTAGAGTAAATAACATCGATTTAAAACCAAATATAAATCCTAAATTCTTCATTGAAACATTCTTTTCTATTCGCTCATTAACATATATTTACGTACATGTATTACGTACATGTACATTAAGTCAGACGTATAACCTAAATTCCGAAAAAAACATAACCTAAAAAACATAGTGTATCTACGTATATCGTAAATTGATGTCTGAATTATTTTCTTCGAGTATGTTTATTATTAACTATTTTTATAATACATAGTTTATTATCATCTTCATTTATAATTATCATTCTAATACCCTGTCCCCAGCTCACTTGGGGTCGGCGCAGTATATTTTATTATTCTATATCTTCCTATCAACCGTCATCTCTCTATTTACGCCTTGTTATTTCATATTATTCCTCTCACAAATAATAAACACTTACTTTAGCCTTTATCTACTTTCCCATCCTTCCACATTCATATTGATTACTATTTTACCCATATGCGCTTCCTCTCTTCTCATAACATGTTCATACCATGACAAATGATTCCCTTTCACTTTTTTTTACCAGTAGCGCCACTTACAAAATCCCTCTTATAAATTCAATCCTGACTTTATCCGTTCTTATCACACCACAATCCATCTCAACATGTAATCGTTTCTTATCCATCTTCTTACTAGCCTATCATTCTGATCCATACAATATGACAGGTCTTAAAATAGATTTATATACCCCGCCCTTTATTCTAAAAGGCATCTTGGAATCTCAAATCTTAGCTGTCGCCATTTCATCAAACCTAAGTTGATTCATCGCCTTATTTCTCGTTTTGATTTCTCCTTCACCAGGTTATTTCCAGTAATAATTTATATTTTGATTCTACTTATATCATACTTCCCATCTGTCAATAAAAAACTGATGTAGACGAATTAAGAAAACCCTCTCTTGGTTTTTTTTACTTGTATGTAGAACCCTTGATATTGTCTAATCATTTCCCTATCAGGGGAGACTGCTCCCTCTCACTGAAATACAAGAAATCAACACACTTTACACGCCTTGCAGCTCCCAATCCGCACCCCATCTTATATTGACACAGGTACGCATTTATAATAATTTGCGGGCGACAAAATAATAAGTATATTTTAACATTTGTCACCAATTCAATTCTTTCATATCAACAGTTGTTGCCAAAGATATATTTTCTAATGTTAAATACTTCATGGATAATGTAGAATAATGTTTTATTTGCCAATATTACTACTAGAGACACTAAGTTTAGATCTAAAACAAAACTATAAAACCAGAACTACTTTCAACACTTCGGCCTCGCGAGGAACCGTGTTTATTATTCAAGTGAAGACGTATTTATAGATAGATAAAATACTTTTTTTACATTTCAACATCTACGCAATAAAAATTATATCATATTTCTTAGTTGTTACAGGAGTAATCTTAATTTAAAATTAATATATTTTTTAAATAACCTATATTATAAAGTCCGTCACTTATCACTCAACTAACAATGAACGATAGGAAAGCCACTGCGCTTTGTTGTTTCGAAAACTTGAAGGGATGCAGTTGAAATCAATTTCTCGTACAACTAAATATGTAGAGGCATTAGCCAAGGGGATGTCCCATGCGTGGGACAAAGGGAGAATTGTCAGGCGGTATGTGCTACCAATTTATTTTTTCTATCCATATGTGATTCGTTGTAGCTTGTAATCTAAGACTATCGATTCAATTTCTTGTCATATCTTGTCATACATACTGTTTAAAGCGATTGTACTCAATAGCGCATTTTAAATTGTATATTGCAATTAAATATATTTTGTAGAATATCCTAATTGTAGTTCAATGTATATTCAAAACATTATTTTCGTAAAATAAGAAACAACAATCTTTCATAATGTCTACATGTTGTAATACTTTCCATGCACAATAAACCTTTGATGTGAATAACTATTTAGAATGAACGTCTTGAAGCTATTAGTTATTCCGTGAATGTGACAGGTCACATGACGTTCTCTATTCTCTGTTCAGGATAATTTTAACTAATGATTCCATCATGTCAGTTAACACACAATCCTTGCTGTTTCGTCTAACCTTTGAACTTTGAAATTGTGTTTGTTATTGCCTATCTATGTTTGAATGCGTTTTAACATTTGTGTGTATATTAAAAAAAATATAATTGACCTTTATAGAGTCCTAAATTTTTTCATAGTAGGTTGATTTTTTCATAGATATTTAAGTTTTTATGTGATTTTTGTCGGCGATCTAATCAGATAGGTACCAGTTTTATTACAACTTCGTGATATAATACGAATGTATGTACCTACGTTAGACAGATGATTCAATTGTTATAATTGGATTAAAATTATAATTGTCCTATTTTTCCCGATGATACTTTCGAGGGTATATAAATTTTCACATATGCATATTTATTGTCACGCTCTGTGGCGTTTTAGCAAATCAATGGATTTGAATATTGAGATGTCGTTACATTAGTCTTAATTATAACAGTTATATAGGGTACAATATTTTAGTACGACGCTTACAAATCCAAAATAGAGGATGATAAAAGAAGATTGAAATTCTCTTACCGTGGCAAATCTAATTTGGATTCAGTATAATTTAAAAGGTTTTTTTTTTGCTAATAATAATCAATTAACAAACTCACATATTAATATGTATTTTTTTGTAATAAATCAAATACAAAGTAACTCTACACTTTTTATAATTGAATGTAAACAATTAAATCTAAAAGTTTAATAGTATCTTGGATTTTTATTTTATTTTGATGTGTATTTAGGGTATTAATAAAGTGGACTATTGCATAAATATTAAAATAATACATTGATGAGAATAAACATAGATTAAAAAATTAGGTTTTAAAGGTTACTCAGAAACCTCCACCGAACATTACTTTTAAATTTTCAAATTATTATTTTTTTATATTAAATTACTATTTAACTATGTATAAACCTAAAAAATAACATCGCACGGTGCTTTTCGAATTGTTCAATAAAACCTCTATAGATTTTAAAGGTTATCTCTTTTAAACTGTTCTTGTAGTCAGGATTTTTTTTATAACAACTTGCTTTTTTTTTTTTTTTTAAATTACGTGAACCATCTATTATTTAAACTATACATTGTACCTTTTTGGATTACAATTTCATGTCGACTCCGCTCACTAGACCAATATGGCACCTTTGGGACTGACCGGTAAAGGCTTTTTCCTTCTGCTTGTTAAATATTTACCTATATATACAAACACTAAGTGGAAGGTATAACAGACTGGTAGGTGCGGGACCGATCGTTCTTTTCTAATACTGTTTAGAGAGAGTGCATATATATTATGTAATTGATTCCTGAAAAACTGCTACAGCGATTTGCATGTAATTTTGTGTTTGTAAAATTTTTAGTGATGATAGCTGAGTTGGTCGTATGGTCGGATTACCTATCGATGGATGTAGGTTCGTACCGACTTATTCAAATCTCTAACGAGCCTGTGCTTTTGGTGTAGGAAAATATCCTGAGGAAACCGTGGCATTTTAATGCCCGCCTGGTTAACTACCAACCTCAAGGATGAAAGTAGGTCGCCAAGCACCAATAGGGTGCGTTCTGACACCATCACTTGAGACTTCGATTCACTAGGCTAGTGAAGTTTGAACTATAAACAATAAATTTCACGTGAATTGTTACAGTATTTCCAACTATTATTTTTAATTTGCCAAATTTATCTTACATTTTCTTGGCACATGCTATTTTGGTGAAATTACTGAATAAAGAACAATTGTAAGTTCAGTGACTTCTTATTATTTGTATATCGCTTTGTACTTTTACCAAGCACGATCTATTTCTGAACGTGACTCTTAAGTCCAATTTACGCGACTATAAACCGGGATTATGGAGTTACCGAAAACGACAGATAGTTAGATATTTCCTTTAAACTTTTGTAAATTTGAAAACGAGAGATGAGGTAGTGTTATTAACCCCTTGAGCTCTGACCTGGCGTTTACGCCAGCTTTCCATTGTGTTCCTACTGTCTCATTTTTATGAGTAATCGACATTTTAAATACGTACGTAATCCACGGTCTGTTGAAAATAATATATTTTAATAGTTATACAATGTAGCACAAAAAAAATAGTTTGTTGACGAGAATCACAAAAATTATGTTGACAGTGCCTATTATGATAATTAAAACAATTGCGAGCTGACGTAAGATTTTTTAAATAATTAATTCATTTCTAATTATATGTTACAACTAGCTGTGTGCCCGCGACTGCGCTCGCGTTTCATATATTTTTCACTGCGTAATATCATTTTTATTTTTTTTATAAGGAACCACAATAATTTTTTACTGCCAACATTAACCAAAGATATTTTTAACAAATTCAAATATCTGGTAGTAAAACTATGCATTGAACCGGATTTTATTCACAATTTCATGGGTTTTAATTTTTTTTTTACGCGGAACCTTAATTATTTTAGAAAAACAAAAGTACGCAGAGTAACCGGAGATTACCCGGAACAAACAGACAGACAAAATTGTAAAAGAAAAATGTATTTTTGGTACAGGTATCGTATATACCATATTCATATCTACTTAGTAAAAAAAATCTTTTGACATTGCAAACAGACACTTCAATTTTATTTATTTGTATAGACAAAAAAAAATTAATTGAATATTCTAAGCTCATGTAACAAAAAACTCATTATATAGGTACGCATACTGCTAATATAGATTTAATCAGAACATTTTCTCCATAGTTTTTCATTCGATTTTCATTTATTTTCTTTAGTACCTACTAATCTATCAATACTATCAATTGACAAAGAATCTTGTAAATCGATACAGTGATTTTCGAGTTATAATCCAACTAACAGACAAACAGAGAGAGAGACCTTTTGTAATATGTAAAGATGATTGATTGATTTCCTTCCGAATGAAATGATTTGTTAAAACCTCTCTACACATCGATCAGAATGCGAACACAATAATAACGATTTCAATTCGGGCAGGGCAAAAAAAAAAATCTATGGAATAAAACTCACACAATAGATTCCCATTCTCATCTGTATATGTGCACCGATATCCCAGTCCCTTACTGTTATTATAATGTATTTATAAAAAAAATATATACATACAAATCCCCCGGCGGCTTAATGGCCTTATGTCATTGAATATTTCTGACGGAATAATCATCTGCGCGAAATTTTTATAGGGTTATACGAGTTATTATATTATCCTCCTCTCGTATTTGTCATCGCCTCGTCCGTTTTTTGACGATAAATCGATATGCAGAGACCACATCCTTCCGCTTCCTACGATCCTGACACACACTTCTTCTACTTTCATAAACACCTTCATACATGCTCTTCGGTTACGGGTACTTTTAACCTGGCCTGTTTCCAGAACGTCCTCGATCTGGTCGAGATACGTTCGCCTAGGATGAGCCTTACAAGCTTGCTCAGTCACACTCGCTTTGTAAATTTGTTTCATCAATCTTCTTTCATTAATCTTCTCAAACAAATTAAGCATCCCTTTCTCTATCTGTGTCACTACATCCTCTACCACACCACAACTTTCCCTTATCACACTATTCCTTACTCTATCTACCATTCTTATGATTCATTAAGTGATTTTTTTTTTATCCGAATATACTTCCATACCAAATTTCATTAAAAGATGAGGAGGGTCAGACATTATTGAAAGAGGATGAAATAAAAGAGCGCTGGAAGAGGTATTTTGAAAAGTTAATGAATGAAGAAAAACACTTGGAATGGTGTCCTAGTAGATGAATGCGGAAACATGGGTGTTATTAATGAAGTCAGTGTGGATGAGGTAAGGAGTGTGGTGAGAAGTATGAAGGATGGAAAAGCTGTTGGGCCAGATGAAATACCTGTGGAAGTGTGGAAAGTATTGGAAGAAGATGGATATAAGTGGCTGACTTTATTTTTCGGTAAGTTATTGCAAGATATGACGATCCCTGACGAATGGTGCATTAGTTCGCTGGTACCTATCTATAAAAATAAGGGTGATGTGCAAGACTGCAATAATTACCGACGAATAAAAAGCTCATGACACATAGTATGAAAGTGTGGGAGAAGGTGATAGAGAAGCGACTGAGAGAAGAAAGTAAGATTACACAAAACCAGTTCGGTTTTATGCCGGGTCGAGGTACCACAGATGCCATATTTGCATTGCGTCAGCTATGTGAGAAATATAGACGCATACACAAAAACCTGCATATGGTATTTGTGGACCTGGAAAAGGCATACGACAAGGTACCACGAGCGGTTTTGTGGTGGGCATTGAAAGGGAAAGGTGTGCCGGTAAAGTATGTAGAGTTAATTCGTGCTATGTACGACCAACCGCGTACGTATGTCCGGTCAGCTGCTGGCAACACCGACGAGTTCAGGGTATCGGTAGGCTTACACCAAGGATCGACCTTGAGTCCATACCTTTTCCTGTTAATATTGGATGCCTTGACAGCGGATTTACAGGAAGAGGCACCTTGGTGTATGTTGTTTGCCGACGATATTGTCCTTGTCGGTGAGGATGGAACTGGGGTTCAGAGCAGATTGGTAAAGTGGCAACAGAAGCTGGAGAGTGTCGGCCTAAAAGTGAGCAGATCCAAAACGGAATATATGTTTTGTGATTTCGGCGGCACCTCTAGTTCAACTGTCATAACACTATATGGCACTCCAATGCCAATCTGCCACGAGTTCAAGTACCTCGGCTCACTCCTGCAAAGCAATGGCGAAATAGACCGGACGGTAAAGCATAGAATTAACGCAGCATGGATGAAATGGCGGCAGGTTTCGGCTACTACGTGTGATCCGCAAATCCCCTTTAAATTAAAGGGGAAGATTTACAAGAACATAATACAAACAAGAATGGACAGGATTAGGAATGAATATATTAGAGGAAGTTTGAAAGTGGCGCCAATAACAGACAAGTTAAGAGGCGGTCGTTTATCCTGGTATGGACATGTAATGCGCAGGGAGAAAGAGAATGTTGTAAGAAAGGTATTGGATATGAATGTGGACGATTACATGGGAAGGGGAAGACCAAAGAAAAGATGGATGGACTGTGTGAAAGATGATATGTTTAGAAAAGGAGTGAATGCGGAGATGACAACAAATAGAGAGGAGTGGAAGAGGAAGACATGTTGCGCCGACCCCAAATAAAAATGAGAAAAGGGTAGGGAGATGATGACCAAATTTCATTAAAATCTATCCAGTAATTTTTGCGTGATACGTTTATAAACAGACAGACTCAATATATTACCACAATAATAATGTACATCTTTATTAAGTTCTTCAATACACTTATTAACCAATAAATTATCATGTAAATGTAATTTAATCTCATTCAATCGTTGCGTATGTTCACAGATAGGTGTGGCTAATGAAAATACCATAAAATTTTGTTTCCCAAATACTGCGTCACTAACTCGGAGCTAAAATAACTAGTTTGTTCGCACGGTGATCAACATTCGAATCATTGCTGAAAATTTGAAAAAAAAACTGTTTTTTTTTACACTGTATCATCTCAGTCTCACTTCACCACACCACAATCTCACTTGATGTTGATGTGGTCTAGGATGGTAAACACACTAAGCGTAGAAGTACTGGTTTTCAAATAATGCTACCGGAACACAACTATTGGTATTTGGCGACAGGTTTTCAAACTTGAGGGTGGTTTCCTCACGATGTTTTCCTTCACCGAAAACTCTGGTTGATTTTAGAGTAGGATAGGTGGGCTCGAAGCCACGTCCATTGAAGCGCAATCCGAACGCTCTACCAACTGCGCCATCATCGCTTAAAGTAATATAATGTAAGGACACAAAAGCACTATTAATTTCTGACTACAATTTTTCTATGAAAACATTATACGTAAGAGAAGGTCTATGTGTAACATAGAGAAAACAGTTTTATTTGGCATGAGATAAGATTCATTTTAAAGCATGGAGACGATATGTGATATCGGAAAATGGTCATAAAAATCTTTGAAGTTTTATTATATGAAATTCTAAGAACAATCTAAAAGAATATTTAACTCAAGATGAGAACTATTTTTTATGATTATAGATTGTGTGGCCTGGAAATATTTAAAGCGTTTACCATGGCCCACTGCTTATATAAGGGACAATTTTTTTTTTTTTTAAATAAGAAATACAAATTGTTCCATGAAGGTGGTAAAAATCCTGGAAATCTAAAAATATTTGCTACTATTGATTAATAAATAATCTGTGGGCCGAGTCACAGATTAATTTACGTTGACTAATTCTTTTGGAGAATGATTTTTATAAGAGTAGATGATTATTTATTTCTTAAAAAATACATGTATAGTAAAATACTTTAAATTATATCCAATTAAGTTATGAATTTTAAGTGAACTAAAAAACTAATTAATATAACCTACCTATTAATCCATTAGTAAAAAATAACCATTGTGCAATCCATAGGAATACTGCGTGCAGGTATCGCGCTCGGGACGCGTTTAACATTTTTCTAAATTCACATCCATCACAAACAACATTTCCCCGTTTAATTTAATATCCAAACGCTGTATTTAAATATAAATCTATGACATAATCATATTATCAAACTTAATTAATACTGGGTCATTGTTTTCTTTTAATTGGCTTATTTATACAGTCGACATACACGTAACCGCGTGCGTGAACACGTATATGATTGAGTGAGCGTTTGATACGTACAAACGAATCGAAAGCCAACGCGATACTGAATGTTTTTGTCGGCAGTCGGCAGAATACTTGCGATGCGTGCTTATTTCGTAGCGCGTAGCGGAAAACCCGTAGTACATTGATCGACCCTTAGCAACCGTTTTAGATTAAACAAAATTATATTTATAAAACAAATATATAAAAAAAAACAAAGTCGGGTTACTTACGCCGTCTATAACTAAAAACTGCTGATCCGATTTTCATGATCTTTGATTGGTTGCCTTGTCTCCACCCCAAATAGCAAGAAAAAAATATTAAAAGAACGTTAACCCCTTGAACACTTACCTGGTGTTTACGCCAGCTTTCCATTGTTTTCCTATTGTCTTTCTATTGTCTTACTATTGTCTTATTTTTATGGGTACTCGACACATTAATTTTTATTAACAGAATTTGTTTTTTTTTTTTTACGGACTTCGGTAATTTCTTCGAGCATAGGGAGAAAAACTAAATAGAATTCGGCTAATAGTACAACATTTATGATTGCTGAGGCGGCACGAAGTTCGTTGAAGGTTATACATGATAGTTCTTTATTATTTATTTCATTAGGAGACACAACACCGTCTGTTATAAAGGTTACACTTCTATAAAATGTTGCCAGTTCATAATCATAAAAAAAACATACATACAACCCCTTTTTCTTTAATTAACTTTAATATAATAAACTAATTTTCTCTCAAAATTAGATTGAAACGAATTCTTTACAACAAACGTTAAATAAAATAATTGTCTTTAATAATGTAATTATCTTTTATAAAAATATTTTAGTTTCTTAACAACTCTTTCTGACCTTGTTACATATCTATTTTCACTTATATTATTACTAGCTGGTTCCCGCGACTCCACCTGCGTTTCATATGTTCTTTAGGTTTGAGTAAAAAAGTGCATAAAAAATTTCGTTTATACTTAACCTAAAAAACAAATTAATGAAGAAAAATGAGAGTCTTTTGAAATCAAAGGGAAAAAATAAAATTAAAAGTAAAAGGAAGGAAGGAAGGAACCTCATTTTCCTTTTATATATATAGATAGATTAGGCAAAGAACTTTGAACACCGCTATATTTCTCAATCACCTCTGACCTCTAATTATCCCTTCGTCATCATAATATCATATCTCTAGGACAACTAATTTTAAAAATATCTAAAATATATTGTTATATATTTTGAGTGTTCTATTAACTATGCGAAGGTGCGATTCTAGTATTCCGTAAGCACAATTTTAGTAATTTTTGACTTCGCTCTCTCTCTCTCATCAGCAAAAGTAAGCAAAACTTCCAAAAAAAGCCCAATTGTTATAATTTTATGACTAACTACGCCTAACTTCATTAATATCTGTACATCTTGCAGTATTTATGAGAGATTTGTTTAATTTTTAAATAAGGTATTTGTAAAATTTAAGATTTTTATACATTAAAAGATATTTTAAACTAAATATTTCAAAGATTCGGATGTCTTTGAATAATAAACAAGAATTAACTAATTACATACTTTGGATATTAGAACGAGTAGACTTGGATAAGTGGATTAAAACATTAATAACGAAGTGATAAACGCACGCAAAGCAAAATACTGAACGAGAACGAGGAAGCAATAATCAATTACTTCAGATAATACTTTCAAGCATAGATTATTAAGATTACTTTTGATGTCCAAATTTCTATTTACTCATTAAAATAAATTAAAAGTAAATAAGTTAGTTCAGACGCTAACGTCCCACAGATACTAAAAATAAAAGCATATACCGCCTCCCCCGCACTCTTCTTTACATAATACTTGAAGGACCCCGTACAAGCAAGCGTCCATCAATACTAATAAATAAAATTTATGTGTCTGTCTGTAATATCAAAATAACAAGTATTTACTAAATACATATGAATGTATAATATATACGATATTCCTTTACGTAAATATGTTTCAGGCGGCACTCTAATTATTTTCAAGAAATAAAAGTAGCCCACGTCACGCTTAGCTATCTGGCAAAATATCCAATCAAATGTAGTCAAGCCGTTTCGGAGACTACCCGAGACAAACAACCAGGCAGACAAAAATTTTAAAAATTGTTTTTTTCTTAGGAATCGTATGTACATTTACATATGTATTGATTAAAAAGTTTCATATTTTGATATTACAAACAAACACTTCAATTTTATTTATTAATATAGATTACAAAAACTTTTGCACACACATTCAAACACACTACTACAAATCGGACATTACTTTATATTTATACAAGTATCCACACAATTACTTATTTATTATTAAGCAGTTATGTATTGAATAATTTTATTGCTCTTGATAATAATTAACTATCGAATGCGGATAGTAATAAAACTATATCGATGCATCCATTAAAAACGCTTATCCTCCTACTGTATTAGACTGTAATAAAAACATCAATAACGAAGTGGCTGGCAGGTACACAGACAGAACATTTGACTAAAGATAATGATCAAATAACTACCGTGCCACTTTTAAGTATGAAAACTATAATATTTTAATAATGTTCTTTTACCTTGATATCGCCAAAGGAATATGAATTTAAAGTTTGTTTCTTTAAAGAACCGGATGCGCGATATTGTAAATTTTAACGCAATAATTAAATAAAAATATTGAATTTATGGACAAACCGTCCAGTTAGGTAGATCCAACTTCGAGAAAGAGGTTAATCCTCGAACCCAGCTCGGCTGGGCCGTGTTCAGTAAGTTACGTAGAATCTTCTTGTTTAAAATACCGCAGTGTCTCAAGACCAAAGTCTTCGACCAGTGTGTGTTGCCAGTGATGACATACGGCACTTAGACGTGCTCGCTCACAATGGGCCTAATATAAAAGCTCAAAGTTGCTCAAAAGGCAAAGAGAGAGATATGCTAGGAGTTTCTCTGCGTTATCGAATCAAGAATGAGGCAATCTTCAGAAGAACCAAAGTAAACGACATTGGCCGAAGAATTGCTAAACTAAAGTGGCAGTGGGATGGGCACATTGCACGCAGAATCGATGCCCGACGGGGCCAACGGGTTCTCGAATGGCTACCACGCACCGGATGACGTAGCATGGGTAGAGGCCCCCCGCAAGGTGGGCCGACGACCTGGCGAAGGTCGCGGGAATCCCCTAGATGCGGGTGGCGCAAGACCGGTCGGCATGGACATCTTTCGGTTGAATGGATGTATGGATTGAATTTATTAAGCCATCTTAATATTGATTTTAATTTATAGTAACATTTTGACTATAAGACAACTTAATATTAGCATTAAAATATTTACTCATAGTGAGCATAAATAAATAATACTAAACATTTTTTTTATGACTTTTTTTAAACTATATTTTTAGTATTTTCAATTAGCAGTAAATCAGACATCATTTCATTTTGTTATTTTTTTTTACGGTATAGGCTCAGTGCTTTGACCACAATCTCACCTGATGGTAAGTGATGATGTGGTCCAGGATGTTAAACACACTAAACCTAGGTACTGATTCCAAAGTGATGCCGCCGGAACACACCTATTGGTATTTGGTGACAGGTTTTCAAAATTGAGGGTGGTAGCTACCCAGGCGGACATCATTAGTAAAGGCGCTACCACCGTGCTATGGGTTCATCACGATGTTTTCCTTTACCGAAAGCTCAGGCCGATTTTAGAGTTGGATAGGTGGGATCGAACCCGCCAACGTTTGATGCGGATCCGGCTGCACTACCCACTGTGCCATCATCGCTTCTAATATTATATGTTATACGATGCAATACCGTTGTACGTTATACGAGTTATAATGAAATCTAAATTAGATTTATTAGAAGATAAACAAGTTATCAAAGATAATCTGTGCGTGGCAGTACGTGTCTAAACTCCCAACTTAACAAAAGGGACGGTAAACCGAACGGTAACACATAAAAGGGCCCACATAGTACTGTGAATTGAATCACGTATTCTGAAAGTCCTGTGAAAAAATGTATCGGCTTGAATAACTTGAATGATGCGCGCGATGCGTCGAGTGAAGAATGCATTTTTAATTTCGTGTTCGTTATAATCATACCGGCTTAAATTACGTAATATGATTAAATTCAAAGCCGAAGGGTATTGAAAGGTATTGAAAAGTAAATATATACAACTATCTACTAACATTGTTTTTATGTTGAAAACTAAGAATAGAACATTAAGAATAGCTCAAATTAATTGAAGGTTTTTTTTTAAATCTGTTTAAACGCTATTGTCTTAAATGACATCGAAAGATTCATGTTATGATAATTTAAGAACCTCTTTCTTTTTCAAGTCGGATAATAACATTTTGGATTTAATTGAAAAACTCATTTTTTATCCTAATAACTATGTCTGTAGTCTGTAGTTTTCTATAATTTGTCCCTTGACTCCCTTTTCTATATGTTGGCACTACAGTCCGTCATTGGAATGTCAATCGATTCTATCAAATCCAAGCGCTGTGATTTTAGGGTAGAAATAAGAATTTTTATTGTTTTAATCGTGGCTCAGATGTTTAAAAGTAATGCAAGAGAAATTGTATTGAAGGTTCATGCTTTTTGTCAAAGGGAAAAAGCAAACAAATCTCCGATCTTGTGTGTTGACATGACAGGTTAGTAAAATTGAGTTGCCATACCTTTACATTTAAACGCGGTATAATTTGACAAATAAATTTTATTTTCTTAGTATACATTTTGTATGAGGGATATAAGTACGATAATTTCTATCTATCCAGAAAGTAGTAAGAAAAAATCAGTAGGGGCGAGAGGAGAAAAGAAACTTTAGAGATTATTTCATTACACCGGACAACACTCAACATATTTCAAATTAAAATGCTACTTCTTGCTATCTACGAGTATGCAATCGTTACATTATCTAATTATTGTTATCTGCTAATGTTCGTTTTATTTATTTTGTGTATGACAGATATATCCAAAAAACCCTTTATCAGAATCATCAAAGTAGAGGTCATCGATTCAGCTACTTTTTCAGATCAGCGACTACTTCAGAAAATTTAATAGAATGTGCTCCGTGTGGCGTTGCACTTGGATGTGCACAAGAGTGTCTGGCTCAGAAACCAAACTATTCGGAGGGCAAAAGATTTTTGTCCACTATCACAACTAGGAGACGATTCTGAAGTATCCGCTCCTAGAATTTACCTATTGTGCTTAATAAGCTGATTGGACGGTAACTATCTGGTAAGCTGGTGTCTTTTCCAGGTTTGTGTATATATATAATTATCGCTTATTTCCAGGTAGCTGGAAAGTAATGATTTTTAATGGCCGCATTGAAGATGCAGACCAGTAACGCGATGAGACGGGGTGCAAGAAGCTTAAGCACTTCATTTCTAATCCCGTCTAAACACTCGGCTTTTTCGTCATCGTCAAATGCGGGTAGAAGACCCTGTGCGTTTCTGTCCAGGGGGTCCATACTAGCGACGGTACGGTCCGTCTTCATTGCACGCAAGTTAACGCCGTTTATACGGAAAGATCCTATTCCTGCGAGTGATTTTATCGCCGCGGTCGAACAAAATATTACGCTGACGCCGCCTCTTGTTGACGGCGCGCCGGACGGGCGAGTACGAGGCGGCTTGTACTATGAGGGGATTCGGGTTTAACTCTGCATAATAAAGAAGGAGCGTAAACTGTTTCTAAACATATAATACGTATAATGGAAGACAACACAACAATAGCGCGATATAGAATCGTTCAAATAAAATCAATTTTTGTTGTAGTTAATATATAAAATTGAAGTGTCTATTTTTTTTACTAAATACCTATGAATGTATATACGATTACCTATACCAAAAAGGCAATTTTATAAAATGTTGTCTGTTTTGTCTGAACCGATTTGGACGGAACTTTTTTGTTAGATAGTTGAAGTTACTCCGCGTAACTTAGGCTACTTTATTTTTTCGAAAATAATTAGGGTTTCGCGTAAAAAATTAAAACTCATAAAAATTTAAATAAAATCCGATTCCATACAGTTTTACTGGCAGGTATTTGACTTTGTGAGAAATATCTTTGGTTAATGTTATTAGCAAAAAAAATGTGGAAAATGATTAGGGTGCCATATAACTTATATTGCGGAGTGAAAATACATGAAACGCGGGCGCAGCTGCGGGCTCACAGCTAGTTGATTATAAAATACAAGAGTACTGCTCTGGTGTATAACTGTATAAGTATTTTACTTATATATTAAAATTAAATAAATTTAAAAGCTTCCACAACATCTAAAATTCAAAGATAATGCATTATCCCTTTAAGATGAAATTCTCAAAGGAATTTTTAATATAATATAAAAGCCTCATATTATCATATGTACCTAGTATCCTAAAACAAATTCTTATTCCTTATTCTTTTAATTTAGTCCAGGATCTACATAATGCCTACAAGCTGCAACATATTGTATCAGTGCGTATTGTATTATTAGCGCCATCTATTAAACTTCATGTAAACTAACATCAAGTTGATGAATACGCAATATATGCAATAGATGGCGATGTGAACTACGTAAATATGTACCTAGTATATTCATTAGAATTATCACTAGTGTTATCCCAGTATTATATTGTAGCCTTTGTGTTATCCCGAGACTGTAAGGATTTAAAAAAAGGATTTGATATAATAGAAAACAGAAGTCAAATAAACTTTACTATAGACTTATCCTTAACAAAAACAAATTTTTGTTTTATGTATTAGAAATAAAAATAACAAAATACTTTTATGGAATTTATTTATATTCTAAACCGTCAAAATAACAAAATTACAAATAAACTAGAATATATCAGATAATATATTTGTAATCTATGTAATTCTTATCACAAATTATTTCATGAAATTACATTTTAGCGATATAAATCTATTAATACTAGTTGAACGAAAAACGATTTAGAGAACAGTTTTATAAATAAAAAAGAATTTTTACAATCGTTTTTTATTTTATTAATACAACAACAAACAAATTTATGCTTCAATACACTTTACTTGTACAAAAATGCCAATAAAATTGCATAAAAAAAAAGAGTCAACTATCAGTAGGTAACTAATAAAAACTAGTACACAGTACATGGAAATGCCGCCGAAAATTCAAATCAAATACTTTTAATGATATTCAAACACAGTCCAGTTAATTTTTTTTATATCGTCAAAATCTGTATTTTAATTTTTGCCATAAATTATAAGTAGAAAAAAAATCAAATTTCAATTAACAAAGACTATTAAATAAAATATCTTTTTTCTCATATCGGAGACGGTAAATAATACTATTTCTATTTTGAGTAACCAAATAGTTAATATAAGAGTATACACTAATAACACTAATCACTCAATTTTCAGTGAGAAGCGAATCAGTACCATGAAAACAATACAGAGGTTTCAATACCACAATGATTTATTAATTAATAATATCGCATTAGAAAAACAATAAATCCAAAACTTATATAATGTAATACGGAATATCACTTAAGATTATTAAAGAAAAACAAAAAATGTATGTTCAGTTATTATTGTATTGAATAATCGTTTATAAATTCACATAATTAAACTTAAAAACTAACTTAATACATGAGTAATCTTATATAATATACATATATGTAATTTACATCTGCGGCAGGAACTCGATCGGTGTTTACGAATTTGAAGTCTTCTGGGAACAGTTTCGCAGCGAACGGGTACATCAGTTTGTACGACTGACGGATAGTGACGTCAGCGACACCGGCTATATCGCCTATCTCTTTCTGGCTTCGTTTGTCCTCCGACGCCTGGAAAATAATTTACTTATATGTTTCTTTTACCTTACATTTCATTAATAAATAAGTTTTTTTTTAATTAAAATGTTATATCAATTTTTTTTTTATTAACTTAAACACACATTTATTATTTGTATTTATTTTTACATACTTAATCATATTTCCACAGACACTAAAATAATGATAACACTACAAACTTAATAAGCAAACTAGTGCTGCCCTCTGTATATTCATTAATTACAACAAAGCTGTACTCTATTCTCTACTGTTATGAGCAATAATTATTATTTATGTGCCCTATAGTTTTCACATGTGAATCGTATAGAATCATAGACAGCTATCTACAACTTAGCTATCTACAATCGCCAAGAAAAAAATGTTAATATCGGTTTATTTTTAAACTTTGTGCTACTAACTTCATGTTGCCATATAAATGAACTACAATATAGATCAAAATACAGTTTTATACATCAATCATCACTGTTATACATACTGGTAAAAAAAAAAAACCTTTTTTTCCATTTTGCCAAAAATGAGTTGAAGTAAATATTAATTCGAAATTGGTTCAATAAGGTAATTGAAGGGTGTATAATTTATTGAAAACAATAAATTTTAAGTGAACAATATAATTTAATATGAAATGCGCACTGAAAAAAAAATTTAGGTAATAAAATTTTAGGTGGTGATCGAGCGGGGATACTCCTATCCCTTTGCCATAAAACAATAGTAATGAAACACGTAAAGTGTGACGTCATATCTTAGCATTGAATACTCTCTCTCTATTTTCCGATAATGTAGCTACCACCCTAAACTTCGAAAATATTCTAAACAGCATAGGCATTTCCAAGCAGCATCACTTGAGTGACAACATCTCTAGACTTATTGTATTTACCATCGTCACTTAACATTAGGCTTATATAGTGTAAAAAAAAATTGCAAAGAAATAAAAAAAAAAAAGCTGCCGACAGAAGTGAAAACTCGAAAAACTTTTGTTAATTTAATTTATTAACATAGCCTAAAATATACAATTTTTCTGTTTTTATCTATTGGCGTTCCGAGCAATAATTGTGAACATGTTTATATAGTTTATTCATAATCAAAACATATAGGCAAGTATAACTTTTAGGATTTATATTTAAGTACCAGCTTATACTTGATATACTGTAGCATGTTGAAGGCCGATGTCATAGCATTGGTAATGCGAATCTTTCCCTACTGGGAATCGCTCAATGCTGCTAAAGAAGCTTTCACTTCAAAAATTAATGAGAATACTAGAACATTCTAGAAATATTTTCCAAAATGTAAATCTGAACAGAATCTAAATAGAGAACTAATAACCCTGATCTATAGCATAGTTGAAGGAGGGATAAACATAAAAAACACTATCATCACAATTCTTACATTATTCTTAACCTATCTTTCATTAAACTATTTCTCGGAAGGTAGATTTATGGAGATTTATCCAGCAATTACAGTCATAGTATCTCACCTGTGAAGCCATATAAATGGCAGCGGCAGCCACCGAGATAGGACTTCTGCCAGACACTATGTCCAACTCCCCAGCTTTCCTAGCGATGTGCGTCGCCGCGCGCTGAACGGAATTAGGCAGACCCAAGTTCGAACAGAACCTGGACATGAAGTCTGCGGTCGTGATGAGATCCACAGAAGTTTCGAGAGCTTTCAGGATCAATTTGAAACATCGCCCGATCTCCTTTTTACTGATTTTGCTGACAGCACATATCTCCTTGAAGGTACGCGGTACACCTTCTTGACGGCAAGCTATATAGAGGCACGCGGAAGCGATCGCGTCGTTCGCCCTTCCCTTTAGATTTTTACCGTCGTGTACCTGAGTATATTAAGCAATTAATATTGCAACTTTATATTTATCACATCCATCCATTCGACCGGGAGGCCCCCACTGCTGGACATAGGTCTTCCTCAAAGATCTTCACAAAGGCCGGTCTTGTAATACACGCATACAACGGACTTCTGCGACTTTTACCAGGTCGTCGGTCAACCTTATACTCCGATCGGCAAGTGTGGCGATTATGGCAACCCCCCCCCCCCCTTCTTATGAAGGGCACAATATTTATCACAACTGATTACAAAGTGAATTATATGACCAAAGCGGCCATCCATATATTGTCACACAATGTCTAACAACATAATGACAATCTCTAAGGATAGCTGATCACATTTATGAGACACCCTCCCCATTCTAAATGGAACATTAGATATTTTGTAATTTTTCATCTATGAATAATTAATTTCGGAACGCAGTTCCGAAGGAGCCATATAACTTCAAAACTTGATAGGAATCTAAATAACTTAACATTATGGAACCATGACCATAAAGGTAAGGCATGGTCTAATCCACCTGGTTAGCTGGTAACTGAATTTGGCAATTTAGAATAACTGCCAAAAAACACATATGGTATTTTCGTCATGCATTTAATATATTACAACAAAGCATATAAGAAAGCTTAAAGATATTTTAGTCCAAGAAAAAATTACCATTATTTTATTAGAGGATAACTTGTTTTTTTTTTTCAATCAACTTCATAGATGTGTTTTCTTCAATTACTATGAAATCTATAATATATATTATAAACTTGTAAAACTTGTAAATGGCCTTCTGTTTTTATTGTGTACAATTTTATGATTTATATTAGCTGTAAGTTTTCTTAAAAGTTTAAAATAAAATCAAATAAAAAAATAAACTTATTATGATATCTCATAAGATGTAATAATTAATTAAATGTTTTTTTTATTAACATTTTTAAACAATTTATTTACCACTTGGTACAGGTGATAGCTAATCTTTTGACAACAACAGTATTGACTTTTTTATCTATAAAAACATAAATATCTCTTGACCTTTTCAAATGCATGCAAAATTATTATCCTTATATCACATTGAATTGACTTTGCAGAAAATGTCACTAAGTTCACAAGAGGTAAAAGGAATAAGTAAATAGTAATAATTAAGTATCTATACTAATAAATAAAAATGAATTGTCTGTTTGTAATGTCATTTTTTTTTTACTTAATAGATATGAATGTATATACGATACCTACACCAAAAATACAATTTTTAAAATTTTTGTCTGTCTGTTCCTGGTAATCTCCGGAACGGCTGGATGGATTTTAACAGGGCTTTTTTTGGTAGATAGCTGAAGTTACTCTGAGTGGCTTAGGGTACTTTTAATTTTCGAAAATAATTAGGGTTCCACATAAAAAAATTAATAAAATCTTATTCAATGCACAGTTTTACGGGCAAGTGCTTGAATTTATGAAATTTATTTTTACTTTATCTTAGTACTTTAAAGAGTTAGGGTCAGTATAAAGAAATTAATTCGAAGCGAAGAATATATGAAACGCGGGCGCAGCCGCGGGGACACAGCTAGTAATAAGTAAATATCATAGTGTACAGTTAACATTCCCTTGACACTAGCATGTTTACATTACATGTATCCTAAGTTAAGTTGGAATATTATAATTGAACAGATTGAAGTGTCATTGCAAATCTTTGTATTATTTCTTTTGATAATTGAAAATCAAACAGTTTATAGTTGCTATATAATAAAATAAAATAAAAACAAAATGTCAAGTTTCTTGTACTCAAATACAATTCTATCAAATATAATACTTCTGGATCCTTAAAAAATAAGAGCATAAACCTGATTTATATATCAGATGATGACATATAGGTAATTTTATATGCTGAGAATTTAAATCTCCACATTTACTTATCACAAAGTACTTTTGTAAGAATGTAATACATTTCGGCATTTCTTACAATATTTTGTTTTAATCATTAACCAATATTACTCTACCCAATTATGTTTCCACCAACAATTGTATACAAATTTCGAAATATTGAATCAACATTCCATTATCTTCAAACAACCCACCAAGATTGATTTAGAAATTTAGTTTTGTTTTAGTAATTTCTCCTTACTTGAAAATGTTTTAAAGCTAATATCCCTATTTGTCATATACTACAGAATATATCATTATATATTATATACCTTTCTTTAACCCCTTGAGCACTTACCTGGCGTTTACGCCAGCTTCCATTGTTTTCCTATTGTCTTATTTTTATGGGTAATCGACACATTAATATTATTTGTAATGTATATTACAATATACTAATATTAATTGACAATAATATGAACTAATGATAATGGAATATAATGTGTTATAGTAAGACATAAGTTGTCTTCATAAGATCACATCATTATAAAAAGGTAATAAAAATAGCCTTGCAATTTCAATTATACTTTAGAAGAAAGTAACTACTTTCTTGAATGAAGAATGAGGTTTGAATGTAAATGAATAAATCACTATATAATCAAATATGACTAAAGAATTACAATTAATTCATCAATTTGAAGTAAATTCTTACATGAAAAATACATAATCAAACTAATATATATTTCTTTTATTCCTATTATTTATCTTATATTAAAAATATGGTAGTATAACATTATTAAATACATACCTGTTTAAATAAATTATTAGCTCTGTCAACAATAGTTTTAGGTAAGTTGATACGATCAGCCATTGTGTTTATTTCACGGAATGCATTAATTAGAGCCCTATCAGTACTGCTTATATTCCTCCTGTTCTGGTATTTCGAGACACCAAAACTGTCAAATGATGCATCACCCCTCCCCTGGACCAATGATTGTAGAGAGATCACCTCCTGATAATAATGGATTCTCTGGTCCACCAACACGAGAGGGATCAACACCAGATTTTTCATTGCTGAATGTTCTCCATTCTGAACCAACATCAATAACTCTAAAACAGAGATTGACATTAAGAAAACTTATTACAATACATATAGTATAGCCTATAATAATTTTCCTGTTGATTTCTCAATTACAAAAAAAGAATATGCCTTTTTATTAACAATGAACTCAGTGATACACATAATTTAAACGAACTTTTAGTTTTAATGACTATATCTTTTAGATTTCCTTAAATACTCAATTATCAAATAGATGATTAAGTTTAAGACAAATATTTTAGGTCTTCTATTTTCATGTTATGAGAATCAAAAGTGTTGATAGTGAGCCCTAAGTCCATGTTATTGTTGCGACACGACGCAAAATTCCAAAGTGGAAAGCATAAGATTTCGTAAAACTATTTTATTACTTACCTATCACCAACTACCAGTCCGCATTCTGAACATATCATGTCACCAGCTCTGTAATCCTCAATGAGAGGTGCGTCTGGATGCGCGTAGCACACCACCTTGTTAGTCTCCATTCTAAAAACACAAACGAAAGTATCGTAAAGACAATCAACAAGTAGAAGATTCTCAAAAAAATAATATTATTACATTCAATATACATTTTTATGTACAACAAATTAGACTTACGCAACATAATGCAAAAAAAAATATTTTTCGTAGGAATAAATAAGTGTTAAAGCACCAAGTTATTCAATACTATAATAAAAATAAATAAAGAAAACAGACCTCGACGTGCTCGCCATGATTGTCAAACACCATAGACAATTTTTTTTGGTTGTTTTCTACTTATTCTGAAGTAATGGCAATCCGTTTACAAACAATTTTTGCCAATGTCATATAGGTAAAATATATTTTCAATCTTGTATCAGCGTTACCAAGCCCAGCAAAACCGTGGCCCATCTTGCTCGAACTTTCTATGAAGCACCTCAGAATACATGCTACGCGTTATCTTCTGTAATAAACTTAAGTCGAACACAATAACTAAACTATATCACACAAAACGCCATTAAGATTACATGATACACAATACACAAGTCAAAAACACAAGTTTAATGAATTATCAAAAATTACTGCTACATGGCAGATTGAGATCACGCCAAAAACTCTTGGTTCTTTTTATTCCTTTTTAAGAAATAGACAAATGTACCAAGACCATGCAGCCAAGTCGGGCGACAGCATAGACATTTTTTGGTTCAATTTTTTTCCTTTTTAAGACCATGCAGCCGAGTAAGACGTTAGAATTACTATCAATAAATGGTGGTAACAAAATGGTGGCCTTCTGTTACAACCACAACGGAAATGATTGGGACATTTCAGAATTCACCATCCGTGTTATTATTTTCACGTCACAAAATTTGTGCATCATAACTACACTATATCACGTAAAAACGCTACCAAAATTGCATAACATATTGTCAAATACTGCAAGGTAATGAATTAAAAATAAAATAAGGACGACTACATGATATACATATAACTTCATCACCCCATGGTGCCGCATTGCTCCTTAATAACTTAAGTGCCCCTATAAATTCAAAATGTCGGTAATGGTTCTTCAAACCATGATTGTTAAAATTTCACCATATTTGGCTAACATATTTAACGGATGCATAGCAACAGGTACTTTCTCTAATTTAATGAAAATAAGTAAAGTGGTACCCTTATTTAAATCAGGTTGCAGAAGTAGTCTTGAAAATTATAGACCAATTTCAGTACTTCCATCGATTAGTAAGATTTTCGAAAAGATTATGCTTAATCAGTTAGTTGAATACTTTAGATCAGAAAAGATTTTAGATGGTCGGCAGTTTGGTTTCACGAAATCCGAATCTACCACTGACGCCGGTGCAACGTTAATAAGTCATATATTGGGAGCTTGGGAGATTTGGCAGGATGCAATAGGTGTATTCTGCGATCTCTCAAAAGCCTTTGACTCTGTTGATCACAGTACACTTATACAGAAATTAAAGCATTATGGTGTTTCTGAAACCTCTGTCTCCTTCCTGGCCTCTTACTTAACAAACCGATGTCAGAAAGTAAATGTAAATGGGGTTACCTCCACTGGATCATTAGTTAGAATCAGTGTTCCGCAGGGGTCGATTTTGGGACCGTTTTATACCTGGTTTATATTAATGACTTATCGCTAATGGTTAATAACTCAGCTGATATGGTTCTTATTGCAGACGATACTTCACTTATATTTAAAGTAAAAAGAAAACATTTGGAGGTTAGGCACTTAAATAATACACTAGCAAACATTTCTAAATGGTTTGCCTTAAATAATTTATTTCTTAACACTAAGAAAACGAAATGTATAAAATTTATGTTGCCCAATGTGCAACATATTGATTGTAAGTTACAGATAGAAGGGAATTTAGTAGGCTTAGTTGACAAAACTCTGTTTTTAGGTATCACACTTGATAATAAGTTACAATGGGGTCCGCATATTAAAACTTTGGCAGGAAGGCTTAGTTCCGCTGCTTTTGCGGTTCGAAAAATTCGCCAGTTGACGTATATTGCTACTGCTAGGTTAGTCTGCTTACTTTCACAGCTTAATGTCTTACGGTATTTAGCTGTGGGGTACAGCAGCAGAGGTAGACACCATTTTTACGTTACAAAAGAGAGCTGTTCGAGCAATATACAATATGGGACCTCGCGAATCTCTAAAGAACAAGTTTCAAGAATAGGATATCTTAACTTTGCCCTTCCAATACATCTTCGATAACTTAATGCATGTTCGTAAAAATGTAGACAAGCTAGATCTAGTGAATGATCGTCATAATTTTAATATTAGAATTAAAGACAAGCTGGCCGTCCCACGCTTTAAGCTAAGTAAGTCTAATAAAAGCTTTATAGGTAATAGTATTCGGTTTTACAATAAGATCCCAAGTAACATTACCGATTTACCTGACAATAAGTTCAAGTATTATGTCAAGCAAGTTTTAATCTCAAAAGGTTATTACAGGGTGGATCATTACGTGAACGATAGTGATGTCTGGAATTAACCCACATCTCTGTGCTTCCGCTAACATTAGTTAAGACTATGATTTGTATAGTTTTTTATATGAAAAAAAATGATATGTATTATATTTATTAAAAAAAAGAACCAGATCAAGTTTCTTGCCGGCTCTTCTCGGCTGGGTTGTTTTCCGAACCGGTGGTAGTGTTTTAGACGTTCATAAGCGCCTTCTTAGGGCCTAAATTGAATAAAGATGTTTTTGATTTTGATTTTAATGATAAACCAAAATCGTGCCAAGCACACCTACAGTATAGACATTTTATTTTGTTTCCTTTTATTATTTTCTAGGAAAAAACAAAGGCATTGTACCATGCAGTGAAGGCTGAAGTTGTTTTATAACTTTATTATCAATTTAAAAATCCAAAAGCCAAATCTTTGCATCATTATCTCTCATTTTTTATCAATATAATATGTCTAAAATATAAAAAAAAATACAAGAACTTTAAGCACAGCATAGGCAATAAATAATTTAGAAAGATTTCATCGCTGTATATACTCGTTGTCAGAGATAAATAAAAACTACCTATGACGTATAATTTACGCAGTATGGAACATATATATCTCTAAACAGCAAATGTAAATAAAAAAATATGTTGAAAAATATTGTATAATCTCCACTTATGAACATATAACATTTTTATTGACTGTAATAAATGAGTTTTTGGCGGGATCCTAATCTGTCATGTAGCACTTATTTTCTTTAATTCATTAATATGTATATTTGACTCTATATTGTATAATCTTGGTGGCATTTTCTGTAATATATGGTTTGGTTATTTTGTACAAGTTTACTATAAACAACAAAGCGTGACGTTCATTCTGAGGTGCCGTCAAAGCTCCATGGAAAGTTTTTTTTTCGAACCTAGCTAACGCTGTTGACCGGAAGGGCCTTTACAGCTTCACCGTGACTTTGGGGGCGAGTGCTGAAGGCACTCAGCCGCAAAAGGTGACTAGCACAAGGGCTACCAAAATGGTACGAACCTCGGCTTGGCCGTCACCTGAGTGTAAAACTCTCTCGCGAGTTTGAACCTAGCTATTCCCTACATTTTTTATTTATTAAAAAAAACAAAAAGGTTCCTTACAGGACCTATGTACCTGCGTGTAGTGTGCAGGAGTGTGTTTGCAGTGTTGTACGTATAATGCTCAATGCATGGGCAGTGTCACTGTATCGCGCTGGCGGCGACGTCAAGAGCCTCCCCAGTTGGGGAACGAGACACGTCTTGGGTCGCCGCCTGAGGGGGACCCGGAGAGTGTGCGGGAGCAAAATTAGCCGCCTGTCCCCGGCGGCGGGAACGGCGGTTACGCGGGCGTGGGCGCTGGCACGCATACTGAATCGGTTGAAAAGGAAAGATCCTATTTTCGCACGTGATATCATCATCGGGATCGGTGAGAACGTTACGCGGTCTCCGAAACGGTTTCGGAGCTAGCGGGTCGGAGGAGTCCATGGAAAGTTGAACAGGATGGGCCACCGTTTTGCTGGATCTTGGTAACGCTGATACAAGATTGAAAATACATTTTAACCACATGACACTGGCACTAATTGCCCTTATCTAAGAAGAATGATTAAATAATCTTTTTACAGATTTATACGATTGACTTTAACCACACTCTCACTAAAGATAAATCTGCCAAAGAAAGTAGGTTGTTATTAATAGATCTTCAATACAACGGTTGTGGGTAGAAATTACCCTCACGTCGTGTTTTGATTTTATAATGATGTTTTTCTTCACGGAAAATTCAGATTAATTCTTTGACTTATGTATGAGATATTTTTGAAAAAGGCTAGAAAGTTATGAATAAACGCTACAGCTGACTTCCCCACACCTTTTCATGAGTTCGGATTCGGAATAAATCCTGGTACGAAGAACGTAAGACGCAAGAATGGATAAATATTTACAACAATCGACCTTGGCAGCTATTGATAGCATTTGGGGGGTTACCTATTATAAATTTCACTTTTATGAAATAAAGTGAAACGAACAATGCATTGCTAAATAAATGTTGCAGTCAGGTAAAACCTAACTAGATGCCTATGATATTCTGTATGTAATCATTTTTAAAGCCTAAAATTAATCATAATTGAATGAACAAATGGCAAACTTAAATTGTACAATGCACAGTTTTGTATTTTATCAATAAATTATTCATATTATGCGTATTGTTTTATTTAGGTATGCCATTTATTTAATATGGCGTGTCATGCCGACTAAGAATAAAACCACTCCATATCTTCCCGTGAGTGTCGTAAAAGGCGACTGGGGAAAACCATGAGAAAACCAAGGGATGGGCAACAGCATCCTCTGAGTAGCAAAACACCTTACTGCGATCGTCAACCCGCCTGCCAAGCGTGACGATTATGGCAATTTATTTTGGGTGAGACCTATGTCCAGCAGTGGACGTCTTTCGGTCGAATGGATAAGATCATAAGAATAAAGTTCTCAAGTTAATAGTTTTTACGTTGTAAATCGAAATACTCGCGATAACGAGGAGATTGTTTTTGATTTCACTATTGCTTTATTTCATAAACTATTGATGGTTTTCGCATGCTTTCATTCGTATTCAAAACTTTTTTTTAAACTATGGTTTTTTTGGTAATATTTTGCTAAAGTAATACTGCTTCTTATATTGCATAAACGTGCTACACGTTTGTAATCAAATATGTATGTTAGATTTCAATTTTACTATGTGTCAAACATCATCAAAATTATCTGATAAATATTTTTTTTTCTCTGGCGTTATATGCAAAAATGCTCGATTTCGTCCTCCTGAACTATGAATTAGAGTGGCTCACACAATAAAATGCCATATTTACAATTGTTCAGTGTCTTAATCAAGGTTAATATAATGTTTTGGTTCATCGCTTCGCAGAGGAGTCTTTACCTATAGTGCAGGGCGACACCTACAAAGATGCGTCGCTCGGAGCTCCAACGCTCTTAAAGCCCCTGCGCCCGTGTTATGACCGATTGCGATAATAGTTAAAATGACATAACTTGCATCCGAATTGACGTTTGAGAATGTAACTGTAAGTATTCCATTTTCACCGCGCGGCGGCTACTAGAGGGCGCCCGGATATTGGTTGCACACGGGCGCTACAAGGCCTAGAGTAGCCGCTGCACAGAATAATATTACTCCTACCGGAGAGCCGCTGTCGCTTTGTATAGTGAGAGACTGGCACTGTTATCGTTATGAACGGTGACTCACAAGAAAAAGTTATCACCAGATATCTAACTATTTATAATCACATAATATATCTTGACATAACGTTTAAATCTCATTAGATTAGATACGAGACAAGCTACAATAAGAGAATATTATCTATTAATATAACAGGAACTGACGTATTTTGTAAATATTCTAACATATTATGTATTTAGTTGTGTTTTTATTTGATTTAGACATCGCAAGTTGACATGCAAGTTTATTTAAGTATTAAAATTTTAAAGTTAGTAAAAGGTTTGTTTGAGATTTTTTTATTCAGCCGCGACAAGTACGTAAGCTTAGAATTAAAACGTCCAGAACGGCATTATTCGCATGCGGAATGAAGCCAATTCAATTTGGCCTTAAAAGACTACGTACGTCTTTCGTTACATGCCATTAAATTACATAATTTCGTGTCGATTACATAAACATATATTTTTTTGTCGTCAATGCTTAGCGAGTTTTTGTATGAAACTATTACTCTTAGCATTATTACTCTATATTTGTAAGTACCTAAATACTTTTTTGTACTTTAATGGTTCGCATGTTATATTACATGGTTGGGGTTTTTGGTCCATCTGGGAGACAACTACCACGTAATAAATCCACCACAGTAGCATATCTCGGCGCGTTTTATTCCAGGATCGACCAACCGGCATCCAGCAGTTAGCGAGGTGATACGGCAATTAACCCCTACTGAATCCTGACCACCATATACTTGTACAAATCCTGTCATAGTGGCACGTTCAACCGTATCGCATTCTGGTATCAATAAACGTTTATATAGACTTATTAGAGGCTTTAGTCGTGGGAGAAATGGGCCGCCAAGACGATGCCGATTGTTGGTAGTTGATAGATACTTATCTCATCATTCTTGAACTGTATTTTTTTTTTAACAACAAGTAGCGCTATAATTTTGCCAACCTTGAATTAAAAAGATTTTTTTTAAATTAAATTACAATGCTTAGTTTAGTTTACTGTAGCAAATTAATCCAAAAACAAGGTTATCCAACTAAGCTCTGTCACGGCTATATTAAAGAGTGCCATATTAAAAAAAAAAAACTCAAATAACTCTACGGTTGGGATATATGACTTCGTCCTTAAATTACCGCTCAAATTATGTCGAGGTTAATGCTTTAAGAAGGTCGAGAGCTCATATGTGTGGGGATTTTTATATAGTCTATTTGATCTAAGTTTCTAAGAGATTCTTATATTTAAAAAAAAAAAAAACTTTTTTTAGGTTAACTTTGACTACAATCTCACCTGATGTTTAGGCGATATGTAGGAAAATGGTAAAATATGAATAATTACGGTACTGGCTCTCAAGTGATGCAATTGGAACTAGTCTTTGATACTATATATAAGACTGTATAACTGTTTTTTTTTGTGCAAGCATAGGTTTACATCCACCGTAGCGATTTTAATTCTGATTAAATAAAAAAATTGTTATGTTTCTTATTATACTGCTGCGAAATAACATGGCTATTTCTTTTTTGCGTTCGATTTTTTTTTAAATAGCTGCAATGTAAATGTGGGTTATTTACTCATCTGTAATAGACGTAAGTTTATAAAGAAAAGTTATAGTTAAACATAATACAATGTAATCGGTGACTAATTATAAACTAAACTTGAAGAGTGATAGGCTGATATCTAACCGATTGCGTATTATTAGGCAAGAAAAGGAAAATTAATAATACACAAAAAATGTGTTTAAATGTGTTTTTTTGTTGTTACTTAATTTCACCAACGGTTTTTGGAGTATCAGTATGATATACTTCTTTTACTTATTATTACCTACCATTGAGTCAGAACCTTTGACGCAACAAGTCGTGCAGCTTCAACTGGTCGTGAATATGCAGGTCATTACGAAAGTTTTATATATAACCTAAAATAAATCTAAATCTTCTGTGCGTGTGTATGTGACTAAACTCCTCCTAAACGGCTGAACCGATTTTAATGAAATTTGTCTTTATTCCTGAGAATTTGAGGATGGTTTAGATTCACAATTTGGTTCAATTTATTTTTTTATAGATTAAACACGAACGGATTCGCGGGCACTGTGAGTATATATATATATATATATATATATATATATACCAGAAACCAGATCACTTACATAACTCAATCAGTAACATATGTACGTACCAACTTTAAAACTGTTTATGATGAACGATTTGGTCATCCTGACGTTATATAAAAGACAACAAAAGTATATTATAACAAAAGTAATCGGAATAACAAGTAAAAAAAAACTTTGTAAGAATTATTATTATCGTGTTCGTTCTTTACATCCTTATCCTTACATTATTAATTGAAAAGACAGCGCCTGTCTGCCCGTTAATTGGCTTATAACTCAAGAATCACTGGACCGATTCATATAATTTTATTTTTAAACTTATATGTATTACGTTACATGCACTACATAACATCTATTGTTAAACTATTAACCAAATTATGAAAGTAAAAGTGAAGGCAATAAAAAATACCATAGAAAATTATCGGACTTCTATATTTTAAATTAAGAATAATTAATGAATAATAATTTAATAAAATAACATAAGCTCACGCCTGTTATCCTCGAGAGGTTAGGCAGAGGTGAAATAGCGAATTACATCACCCACATTTCATCGAGTTTAGATCCGTCCCAGATGTGACAGGGGGCGAGCCTGTCGCCATATCGGGCATAAATTCCAGACTGAGTAGAAAACCCCAATATCACTTGACCCGATCCGAGGATCGACCCCGAGACCTCAGAACAACAGTGGTACCGTAATAGTCGTGGCACAGTTGTCACACGAATAATGTGTGAATAATTCTGTAAAGAATAAAAATTATTACATGCGAATGTTTAGACGTATGTACCTAAATACATACCTATACTCAGAGACTTCTGATCAAAGAATACGATTTAAAAAAATACGAAGAGTCTACAATTAAAAAAAGAAATATCTGCACCTGTACTCGAGTTACGAAAGGATAGAGGATTTTTTTTATAAAATACGGCACCTATATACCAAAAACACTTTTTTTTAATTCTGTTTCTCTGTTAGTTTCGGATAACCTTTGGAATGGTTTTACCAATTTTGACGGGACTTTTTTTGTAGATAGCTGAAGTTACTCCGCGTAACTTAACTTTAATTTTTAGAAAATAATTAAGGTTCCGCGTAAAAAAATCCATAGATCAGATCAGTGCATTACGATCCAGAATATTAATACAAAGCAATTGGATCGAGTAAACCTATTGGTCTTCAAAATATACGGTCACTTTTGTAGTGTCAAAGGATTTCCAGAGACAAGATTCACAATAGTCTGAAATCCAACAGAAAATCTGAAGAAGAAGCCTAAAGATTTGTTACCAGTCAAAAGCGTTTCAAGGAATACTTTGAATTCATGCTTCAAAGATAGTTTAAGCTTCACAGAATACAAATTAGTCTGAGATAGAAATAGAATTTTTTTCTTATGTCTAATTTACATTTAACCATAATATTTGCGTCTATGTACAATTGTTGCTTTACCATTGATGATATATTTTCAAGGGGCATGCGATACTCCAGTTGGATCAACTTTAGATTACGCAAAAATACTCTTATCGAGTGATGCTAACGCGAGTATAATTTATATATTCTGAACATATATAGCGCTTCCTGCATACGTTCATAGAAATGGAGAAATACCCTTTCACAGCGACACGAGGAATGTAAATCAAAAATCGCAAAAGTAGTGTGAAATGTGATACATTAAGAAATATTAAAACTTAAGAATAAAGTTACGTACTATATCCCACTATGAAATCGAAATTCACGAAATTGACACGACTTTAAGAGGATATGCGGTGGGTGAAAAATTTGAAAAGTAGGTATTTCAGAAATCTATTGCTATCGCGTTGCGCCCCAAAGAAACAGTTATAAACACGAAAGGGACAACTGCAGCTCGAGCTGGTTTCACCGTATGCAAAATAGACGAAAACATCACTTCGTAGTATCCGTTTCCTCTTTCAATACTAAACCGACTTTAATTAATTTTTTTACTTATAGAATAAGAAAGACTTTGGTTATGCCTCTTACGTTTGCTTTTTTTTATTTTATACATCAAATTTGATTGACGAATGTCTTAAAATGACGGTACAAAAATGAGTATTGTTTTTATTTTCAAAGGCTCTTAATTTCTACAATAACTAATGTATGAAAAAAATTATCACACGCCCATGGTGGTGGTGGATATATGTTATTGGGTATAAACATATTTACCATAATGCTATTATTCAGGGAAGAAACAGGAAGGGCTACGTTTGTATGGAATAAATGCCGCTAGCATACCTTACCATACCTTACCTTAGCATAATCTTAAAGTCTCTATCGTACTTGACAGTTAAATATTAAAATAAAATTATAGTTCCAGATAACTGTGTAATGAAGTAACTAATGGCTGTTGTGGACATATATTATTTGGTATAATATATTTTTGAAGGAACACGTATTTATCGACGCTCTCATAATTTATGTGATATTTTGTGGATTTATAGAAAAGTTAAGTTGTTTCCTGGAAACCTGGAGCGGAAATTTGATGAGTGCATGTCTTCAATCCAAGCTCGGCTTGATACAACACAGCCCGTCAACGTGGCCCAGATGGCAGCTGACTTCACAATATTCAAAGACAGTATGCATTCAGCCCTTGAAGTTCTTAAAACTCAGGTGAACTCCATTACACAGTTGACAGATGAACTCGACCACAGAAGTCGAATAAAATTTCTACTATTTCGAGGAGTTCAAGAAAATAGTGATAAGAAATTGCATGAAGTTGTGACCAATATCGTAATTACAAAACTGAAGATATCCGGCTTTAGTAGTTGAAGCATGAAGTTATGTTTTCGCATCAGCACGAAAGGAAATAAGTAAAGACCAATCTTAATCAAGTTTGCTTGTGCTGATATAAGAGCAAAAGTCTGGCGCTCCAAGAAAAATATAAAAAACATCGGGATCAGTATTGCCGAGTTTCTTACAGCGCTGAGGCGAGAATTTTTCAAGAGGTCCATCAGCAACACGGTATGCATCAATATTCGTTCACGTCGGAATACACACGTATTAAATTTACTCTATGGTGTCCTATTTAATCCAAGATGTCCACAGTATCACCGAGACCGCTTTATGTTCCTAGTGGCTCGCGGTCGTAATCTTCGACCTCCTTACAGCAAAACCCTTAAGATCCCGGTCATTGAGATCACCATTGTACACTATATGCAAACTCCTTCATAATAACTGCCATAAGATTATGGAATGCTCTCCAGCGTCAATTACGAGATGTGAAAACAATTTCCAGGTCAAGTTGCAACAGCACAAATACTAGTTCTAAAAACAAGATTATAAATTATTTAAATGGTACATTATTGTAATTCTTAACTTACATGTATGGTATCTAAGTAGATGTGTTTGTGTGTGTGTATATATGTGTATGTATATTCAAATTTACAAAGTTATTTCTTCTTCCTTATTTTCAAATAGCACTACCTACCTTATTTATGTAATTTTCTCCATTATCGCTAGTTAGCTGGTAAAAAATGCCTTGTGACATTAAGTTCGCCAGTGTACAAATTATTGGCATTGGCACAATAAAGAATTCATTCATTCATTCATTCATATACAAACGTTTTCCATAATGCTATTATCCAGAGAGGAAACAGGGGAGTACGCTTGTATGGAATAAAGTCCGCTCGCAAATCCTCGTAAAAGAAGTTCGAATTCTTTATTATATGTATAAACATTGATGATGCGACAAGCAAAACTTGTTTCACTTCCTTGTGTGTAAGCAAAATCATCATAAATACATGAAACTATTATGAGTCATTTCGACGATATTTTTTTTCATTAAGTTGAAATACTGCGTCAACAAATTATGCAACTAGTAACCGTATCTCGGATTTTATATATAGTGTTTGAATAGAAATAAAATTATCTATTAGTCATAAGGATACGCTTTCAGACGTCACTATAAAATCGCACTGACTCACATATCCTTATCATTCGACAAAATTATGAATATCACAATAAAATTATACTTTATCTGTGTACATTCATGGTCTAGGGGCGCTACACCGATTTCCATAAGGTATGATCAAGTGTGACTAATAAAATTGAATGACGAACTCTATGGTTATCGTGAGTATTTGTTACGGTAATTTGTCCTACATTATTTTGCCTGTCATATAGGGGTTAATTCTGTGGGTTATTTGATCTTCGTTAAACATGGCGTACTAATACTGATCGGTTCAACGAATGAGTTTCGATGCCAATCGTAGGTTCAACCTAGATGTAAACTCCAAAAAAACCGGCGTACAAACATGTGTCCACCAAAGAGTTCGTACTTGTATAACGTATTAATCTTTGCCGTAGTAGATTATATGTTTAGATACCTAAATACCTTTAAATTTACTATAATAATAATCTATTGGTAAATGTATAAATAAACCGTGTGGAGCCGGCTAAGAATAGTACCACCCCATATCATTCTCGAGGGTGTCGTAAAAGGAGACTAAGGGATAAACCAGGGTATGGGCAGTAGCGTCCTTTGAGTACCACAAACACCTACTGCGATCGCCAACCCGCCTGCAAGCGTAGCGATTTTGGCTATCTCCCCTCTTATGAACAACACAAAGCGTGGGTAGGCCTCCCACAAGTTGGACCGACGACCTGGTGAAGGTCGCCGGAATCCGCTGGATGCGGGTGGCGCAAGACCGGTCGTCGTGGAGATCTTTCGGGAGACTTATGTCCAGCAGCGGACGTCTTTCGGTCAAATGGATGGATGGATATGTATAAATAGGCAAATATAAACGGTTCAAGATCTTTTGTCTTTTGTACTTATTGACCGATTTTCTTTGATATTTGTTTTGTTTAGTACCTATTGATGACCTTTATGTTTGGAATAAAAATAATTGGAAAGTTTTTGTTATCAAAATTTTGATTGCTGAATTTCGCCCACCAAACGAATAATTTATTGCAAAAAAAACCGTTAAGATGCCATTATGGAATACAATGTTATATTAAAATATAGGTATGTTTTTGTGTTATAGGTAGAAGCCCATCTCATCGTTAGCGTAACCTTTAACTTGAGAATTGATAAATCGAATTACGTTATTCATTTTTTATACCATGAATACCTGTAGTTCTCGGGAGATACGGGATTCAATTAAGTTTTTGCCATAAATTCGACAATTTGTTTATTCAGTAAATCATATATTTTTGTTTTTTTTTACCTAGATTACTATTATTATTTTTGACATTTTATATTTTTACATATCGATGCATATTATTGTTGTTCTTTTTATTATAATTTTGTGACATTATTTTTTTTTATGTTTGCTTAATAAATTTAATATACTGTTTTTATTCTATTTTGTTAAATTGATTGTACATATTTGTTACGGGAACAGCTTACGCATGCTGTGGTGGCCTTAAAAGGCAAATACAGTGATAATTGTTTTATGTTCTTTAATTAATGTAAATGTAGTACATTGGCCATTGGCCATCTTTATTGAATAAATAAATAAATACCATAAACAAGTTCTTTTGTTTAGGTTTTGATAATAAGTATATCTGAGGGGAAGTTATCCACAAGTACCAGGAGCAACTTGAAAAAGATATGAAGGAACAAAAACTATAGGTACTAAAGACTAAGTTACTTACCTGGTCTACTTGACCATGGTAATTTGAACAACTTATCTATCCGCTTTTCTCTATAGAAGTAAAAAATTACGGGAGGTCGATAGAACAAAAAAAATGTAGTTCTAAAGAAGAATGCTCGGAATTATGTACCAATACATACTTCAAGTATTAACTAACGTCTGTCTAATATATTGAATATATAAAATACTTCGTTCTTAGGGGTAAATATCGTGATACAATTGCCGTTATTATGACGAGGCTATGATTCTTAAGTGTTTGTTTCATCTTGCAAGGCAAAGAAGAAGTCAAGGAACGCGCGAAAGGACTATGCGATGATATTTACCGAGTTCTTGAGATATAACTTTTATAGCAGCGAGCAACGAAATAGTGAGAAATGTCAACAGACCCTGACAACATTCCTCGATAACGATTACTTATACAAGGTTAAAACGACTGAGAAACAGTTATTTATGAATTTGAATAATTATACGACCTTTATGTTATCATTTACCTACTGAAATCCGAAAGTTCAATCCTTTATTTCTCTAAAGGGTCAGATCACTGTCAGTGATCACTGATCAGTCAGAAAAAACTATTTACTTTTGTTTAATCTCGATCTAAAAGTCAAGAATCCATATTGAATCCCACCGTAACTCTTTTATCCATATATAAAAAACCGAATTCAGAACCACATATTTATTTTGTTAAAACAATTCAAATAATAATTAAAATTCTCGAAATTATTACTGTATTAAATAATTAGCATTTAAATCGTTGTTATTTTTATATTCGAAGGTCCCGGCAAGTGGTACATTATAATATTTTAATTTCCTTATTTTATTTACTACCGACTATTACATATTATATACGTCATTGTGGTCTTGAAAATATTGACGTATAAATCCTAACAAACCATAAACACTTTACATATAAGCTGTAAAATAACCTAACAACTTTTCTAAAAAAAAAAACTATTTATTATTTCGTAGTCTAATGTGTACAATCGACGCCATTTTTTTGTGTTTGTTTGTGATAAAAACCGTCTCAGAACATGATTATTAAGGATTATGGTAATGTAGTAAATAATAAAAAACGAAAGAAATACCATGATATTTTAGCTTACAAACACTAAGTAAATAATCGAACAAAACAAATATTATGATATACGACAAAGTAATTTATAAAAAGAAGGAAATAATTATTTGTGGCATATCCAATGACGCCGCTAGCAAAAGAATATCAGGAAGCGTATTACGTATATCGTATTTCTTACTAACACTCTTAATTCCTTATTACTTGATTCCTTCTTTATTCATTATTATTATAAGCATAAACAGGCATAAATTACGCATAATTATTTTTATTAAATATCGTATGCATACGTCAGAAGGTTTTACGTCTAGTATAAAATCAGGAAATCCTTATTGAAATTGCGGTAAAGCTAAAATATGGTCATAAGTCATAATTTAAAGTCTCAGGTCTTCTGGTATAAAGACACTTTTTATTATGTATGACGATATTTAATGAACATTTAAGGAAATATAAAAAAAATCGTTACGCTACAAAAATAATGTACAGTTCAATAACAAAAACTTATTTTTTTATTTTTCAAATAATTGTTAAAATCGCGTAAACAAGATTAGAGTTGAGAAAACAAATAGTATTAATTTAACAATAAAACAATTAAAAAACCTCTAATTGTTATTCATTAAGTATTCATTTAAAAATTAATTATCTCAAAGAGTGACTTCAATGAAAGGAAATATCAATTTCTCTTAATTTTGTTTATTTATTCATTTCAATCACCCACAAGGTATACAATGTGTTTAGCTTATTAAAAATTAAATTATTATTTCAATATATCCTAATAAATGTAACCTTAATTGTAGGTGAGTACGGCGTTATTTATTTGAGCAAAAATTATTTATGCGACATTGTACTTCATTTTTTTTGTATATCTAATCTGGTCTAATCTAATCTAATATGTTACAAAAAATATAAAATACAAAAAAAAACAAACTAAAATATAAAAAGAAATACAACGAACTAAGTGCAATAACTAAACGAATATAAAAGTTATTAATTATTCAATTTTTAATTGTAACATCGAAGACAACAATATCGAAGACGAATTTGAAGGAGCCTTTTTTTTCTTTTAATGCCTAATTTAGTATTTATTTAATTTGTTTACAGTTAGATTTATATATATGCAAACTATTTTGGAATATATCAAGATTCGTGGTTTTGAAAACTCATTAGTACTTACGTCTTATCCTGTCTCTAGTTTCTGTCTTTTAACTCTCTCTCTGGCTTGTTAAGCATAGATTGTTTTATACAAACATTAAACTATGTAAGTAAAGTTTAATCTAAACAAATAGATAAAATTGAAATGTCTATCCATCCATCCATCTATCTATTCAACCGAAAGACGTCCACTGCTGGACATAAGTCTCCCTCAAAGTTCGCCACGACGACTAGTCTTGCGCCACGCGCATCCAGCGGATTCCCGCAACTTTCACCAAGCCGTCGGTCCACCTTGTGTGGGGCCTGCCCACGCTAATATGATATGCCTGTCTTTAATATCAAAATAACATCTTTTTACTAAATACATCATCATCTTCCTGCTCTTGTCCCATTTGGGGTCAACGCAACATGTCTGCGTCTTCATTCATCTCTATTTGAGGTCTCTAACCTAACCTATACCAAAATATATTTTTATTTTTTATTTTTTGTCTGTCCGTCTATCGCTCTATTTGCTAATCTCAGGAACGGCTGGACCAGTTCTAAGAGGTTTTTTTTTGTAGTAAACAGCTAAAGTTACAAGGTGTAACTTAAGCTAGTTTTATTTTTTGAAAATAATTATACTTCCGCGTAAAAATATTAAAATTCACGAAATTATGAAAAATATTACTACTTAATGGACAGTTTTACTGGCAAGTGTTTGAATTTGTAAAGCATATCTTTGCTTTCTGTTAGTAGGTACCAAAAACAATTTAGTCTCAAAAAATTGTGACCATCTCAACATTATTTTCCAATGATTATTTATAAGTTATATTACGTAGTGAAGAATTGTGCAGAATAAAAAGTATGATACGCGGGCGGAGCCGCGGGTATACAGCTAGTATATAATAAAGGAAAATCAATAGGAAAGTAATACTTGTACTTATCTACGCTTCATACTTGGTTGCTGGGTATTTATTACCCGCAATTTAAACGTATTTCCCAACTCAATAGTTTACTTATTTTGAATTAAAATGTGTTGTGTATATCGATATGTTTTGACGTAATAATAGAAAAAACTAAAACGTTGACAGCTATAATAACTTCAGAGTGTTGGTTTTTCGTGACGATGTGCACGCGCATCGTATGTCGACTAGCTAACTTCAGGGTGTCGTTTTTTTTTTTCGAGATGGTTGCGCGTCCGTCTTAAAAATTTACTCTCGTCATGATTCCCTAAAACACCAAAAGAAGTATAACTTCAAAATACTTTTTACTCGTTTTTTTTTCGAACCTAGCTAACGCTGTTGACCGGAAGGGCCTTTACAGCTTCACCGTGACTTTAGGGGCGAGTGCTGAAGGCACTCAGCCGCAAAAGGTGACTAACACAAGGGTTACCAAAATGGTACGAACCTCGGCTTGGCCGTCACCTGAGTATGCAAACTCTCTCGCGAGTTGTATCCTAGCTAAACTTTTTACTCGTATACTAATTGCTTACCGATATCATTTATTGCATCCGAATTACCGTTTGAGAATATAACTGTAAGTATTCCATTTTGACCGCCAGCCTATTAGAGGGCGCCCGGATATTGGTTGCACACGGGCGCTACAAGGCCACCGCTGATAGTAAGCATAGTTCTTAGTCTTATTTCCCTTTTCCTGTGACAACATAAGCATTGCGGAACCTGTCAGTAACCCCTTGAGCACTAACCTGGCGTTTACGCCAGCTTTCCATTGTTTTCCTATTGTCTCATTTTTATGGGTACTCGACACATTAACTCAATCTCATAAATATTTGTTTGTTTAATTAAAGTACAAGGAATACAATAGTGAACTATTTTGTGTCGACTTCATAACTTTTCTGATATATAACTTGATTTAACCAAGTATATAATAAAACGTGGTCAGATCATTTTCGATTGATTCAAATGAAATACGTCCACTACCTACCTACCTACCTACGTCCATAGGTATCCCCTAAAAAAAGGGGGAATTGCCATAATCACCACGCTTGCCAGGTGGGTTGGCGATCACAGTAGGTGCTTGCGCTTATTTCAGAGGATGCTGCTGCCCATCTCTTGGTTATCCCTTACTCGCTTTTTTCGACACCCACGGGAAGATATGGGGTGATACTATTCTTAGCCGACACCACACGGCATATATCTACTTTAAAAAAATGTAAATCGGTTCATTTATAAGCCAACTAACGGATAGACAGAGAGAGACTTTATATATATATATGTACACTTTACTTTTATATAACGTAAGGATGTTATAATAAATATAGAATATGAACATAAAAAGCAAACTAAATTATAATCACTTGGAAACGATAAATCAATGAAAATGAAACCGGTCTACCAACCACTGCAACTGTAGAGTTTCTAAAAAAATAATAAATATATTTTATTCACATTCATTTATTTTTCCGCATGTATTCGTATATATGTGCATTACATAACTTGTCAAATGAGAAATCTACGTAATATGGACATGTTTCCGTGCGATAAACATTTCCGGCCATCAATTTTATTCCATCAGCCCTTTGCGTAACAATCGTCAATTGTTATCGGCTATTATATAAATGCGTTATCATATAGGTATTCTTCATTTTAATACATCTCCAAACCTTCACTATTTAGTTATTATCAAAGCGAGATCAATAACGTCGTTAAATAACTGGATATCTAAAAGATCGATAATAAAATGTATTGTTACGGTTAGTATCTTTCTTATCACGTGTTGTCTTATGTCAAATAAACTAGCGCCAGATATATTATAGATCGGTAGCTATCGGTACAATTTTAACCAAAATACATCTAAATAAATATTACTACATTACAATACACACATAATAATACAAAATTTTTCGTGTCATTCAATACAAAGTTAAGTAATTAGAATCACTTAGGCAATTTGAATTAATTAATTTCAGTAGGTAGATAAATGAGTATATTAAGGAAATCATTAATATGCAAAAAAATTAAATTACAATTACTCAAATAAAAGAATACCATGTTTTTTTTTGCAAATCTTATTTAGCATTCCGCATTAAGATAACCGCATATAGGAGCGCTTCCTCCTTCTTGAATACCGTAGTTGAGTAACTGTACATTTACATAGTATGCGCATTTTAACTGTGCCGCTCTGAAATTGAAGTGGCGGTGCTGGTGCGGAGCTGGTACACTCATGAAAATAACATTTGCATAACAAAAAACGAGCGAGCGAGGTGTGAACATATGTACATCAAACGCAAAGGAGTGACTGAGAAAGCAATGAGCAAGCGCAATATTGTTTTGGCCATAGATAATACTCTACTGCGTAGGCATTTGTTACATACTTCAGACAGGCACAGTTAAAATGAGCCTACAGCGCACATTAAGAAAATCCTTTTTTGATGTGAAAAATCTATTGGCTCTCATTGGCAGTTATAGTCCGTTCACAGTTATTTTGCATTTAGCCGTTAGGTTGTCGTTCTGACTATTATGTTACCATGTGCGATATGTATTATTCGCCTTGATTTAATTGAATATGCAATATGAAAAGGTTTGATCAACGTAAAAGATTCGAAATAGACCGGCCAGAAGCACGAGTTATCATAGCATAAAGCAACTCCATAGCTACTGGCCACTTTGGTTTGTTGGTGGGTCGGATGAACATTACACATCAGTTGTTTTTGCTAAAATCTTATAACCGTACACGAGTAAAAACAACAAAAATTTATTTTATTATGATTTGTTTTATTTCTGAACGCACATCAATCAAAATCGTCTTTTTTGATATGTGTTTTTCTTGGTGTACTTAGGATAACTTCCGTAAAATTTTGCATGACGGTGACAACACAAGCCGAGGTTCATACCGTAACGGAACATACTTATACGTGCTTAGCAAAAAATCTTCAAACTTAAGGGTGGTAGCTACACAAGAAAGCATTAAAAATGTCCTACCATCATCCTGTGTATTCTTAACGATGTATTTTTTCACTAGGCACTCAAGATCATTTGTAGATTCGAACCCATGTCAGTTTGTTAAATGATGATATATCCCAGCACATTACCCCCGAGCCATTGTCATTTCAATGTTAAGTGTGTTTACCTACATTAAATAATTAGGATCAAACAGTACGTCCCACGCGTGTGGTTTTGACTACATCAGAAAACCTACGCGTAAGTAAATATTTTATTCTATTCTCTGTAACAACATCGTCTACGACTAAATTGAGAAATACTTGTACATATAACAAACAAATATTTTTAGTCCTTTGTAAACATACGTTAAATTTATTTTCTTTGTACTCACTTACGAGCTCCGTGTAATTAGCGTGGGTTGGTTTGTTCATTACCACTACAAAAAAGAGAAATCAAATATTTTATTCAATTATTATATAATTCAAATATTATATTCATTTTGTTCATGCAAAATGTATAAGTAATAAGAATTTTATTAACATCGACATTTTTTCATGCCCCATTAGTTCTTTTAAAAAAATGTTGAGAAAGTTTTAAACTTCTAGTGTATGCCATAATATATTACATTGTTTGTTATGCTTACTTTTGAATAATTATAATTTTAGTGCAAACTTGAATGGTTTATGTAATTTAGATATGCAATTTCAGATATTTATTTTATTATCTAAGTGTTTCTCAAATAAATAAAATATTTCTTTGACATTTTTCTGTTCACAAAATGGAAAACTTAGTTTATTATTTACGAATACGAGTTGCACAGTGGCACTAACGCTGCAGAAACAGCTCGAAGGGTTAATGATGTGTATGGGAAAACTACTCAAAAAGAAAGCATGGTACGTTTTTGGTTCCAACATTTTCGTTCTGGTAATTTTGACCTATAATACAAGCCCTGTGGACGACAGGAGACCCTAGTTGCCAATGAAGAAATAAAGGTGCAAAACACATAAGAACTAGCGGCAGGCTTCGCTATTACTAATAAAACAAATTTAATTAACTCTGAACAAATTGAAAAAGGAAAAAAATTATGTATCTCTATAATAAAATGATAAACAAATTAAGGAATCACACTATTCCTTATATTATTATATTCCTTATATCCTTATTCCAATGAAGGAACGTTGTGGTGTGGTAGATGATGTAGTGACAAGTACTGAGAAAGGAATCCCTAAATGGTATGATGGATGGACGTGGAGATGATGGATGGACGAGAATGAATGAAAGTCGACCTAGGCGAATGTATCTCAACTTGAAAATGAAGACTTTCTTGAAAAAAGACCAGGTCAAAAGTACTCGTAACCGAAGAACGTGTATGAAAGCGCTCATGAAAGTAGAAGAAGCGAAAGACGTAGGCCAGGATCATAACAGGTAGAAAGACGTCCTTTATAGGAGAGAGACGTGATATTAAATATGGATGTATAATAAAAATACATATCTACATAATGTACTAATAAGGATATAAGTAAATAAACATGATAGTGGTCATTATTACCAAAAAAAAAAAATCTCGATTATTCTGATTAATGTTCCTATATAGTCATAAAATATTATTTAACGTATCAAAATATATACTAAGCCTTCAACAGATAATATATCTACGGTTAAAAAAACGTAAATCGGTTCAGTAGTTCTCGTGTTATAAGCCAACTAACGGACACATAGACGTTGCCTTTTATATAATGTAAAGAATAAGGATAAGCTCTATATAAAATGACAAAATTCGTTTTCGTACAGTCATCTTTTGCAAAATGTGCTTGAATTAAAAAGTCTTTGGCACGACATATTTCTATCACTTAGCACTTTTTATATTTAATTCATTAACTTGCTTATTTTAGTGATGTTTTTTGTGAGACAGTTTGGTTATTGTAAATAAATCAAGTGTATTGAAGATTACTTTAAGATGTAACAAAAACTCCATAGCAAGATTTAGCAAGTCAGCCGCCATTTTGCTGGAACTCAAAGACTGTCATTAACTAAAAATAAGAATTTAAAAAATAAATAAATAACTGCTCAATAAAATATAAAATTACTCCAGTGGATATGGAACATTTGATCAAAGTTACAGGCGACGCGTTGACTATAAATTCGTTATGTTTTCCAAATAAATTATCAGTATCTTAATCCGTGATCCTCCCTATTGAGTGAATGAATCGATAATTTTACATATTTACACAACATTTCAACACGTCACTTAACACGATCGGCTGATATTTTGTTTATTTCTCACCGCAAGTGGAATCCCCAGTCGAAGATCGCTTTAGAATCACGGATTAGTTACATATTGGAGGCTAGTTGCTATAAATGATAACGATGTACGTGATCTAAGCCCCGTGCGCCGCTGGACAACTAATAATACGTCTTCCTCCATAATTACATATTATGTCATTGTCCATTGACGTATTTAATCTTGTTCGAACATATATGTACCCATAGATTTCTCTTTTGTAACACGATTTACACGGATCATGAGTAAATCTCATTTCAACGTACTAATGTTCATCTGATAGAAACAACTGTTTCCAATCGTTTTAATAAAAATAAAGAAGATCTGACGATAAAGGAGGAGAAAAAAAACTAAGCAATTAAAAACTTTGGAAAACTGTTTTTTTAATGTTTAATTTTCATAATATGTTGATTGAAATTATTAACCTAACCTAATATTTAACACTGTCTGGTTGTTACATCTATTGGCGCTTCGAGCTGTAATTAAATACATTATTATATAGTTTATACATAATCAAAACATACGATAGGCTACGTAAGTATAAATTTTATCATTTATCTCTGAGTGCCAGCACTTAAACCCCATCGTAAATTTGACATACTGTAGCATGTTGACGGCTGATGTCATAGCATTACTAACGCGAATCTATAAGTTTTTCCCCTACCGAGAATCGTTCAACGTCGCTAAAGAAGTTTTCACTTCAAAAATATCGTCAACTATTATACCTTTGCCTATTTTTTTACATATAGAATTTCCTAACATGTCCCTTCAAAGTCTATAAAAGTGTGTGTATAGCTGTGTATTAAATAATGGATTATCTATGATGGTGTGTGCAAAACCAAAGAAACTCTGTCGTAACCAAAGAAAATTTAGAATCAAACGTGCAAACAGCATTACTTTCAAAACGAAGCGTAAAACCCCGTTTAATCTTGTAAATCCCTTATCATCGTGTCACGAAGGATAAATCCATCATACTGGATACAAATGCGACGACGTCAAAATTCATATATCAATAGCAATATTTACCTCATGTAGATTTTATTATTGCTAAAGCATCTAAAACGCTGAGATTTATAATAAGGAACTGCAAGCACGAAAATACGCGTTTATAATACATGCGTTAGGAGTGTTCGTAAATACAAACAATACAATACAAAAGTGATTCGTGCGCCACCTTGCATTTCATTCTCATGTAGCAGATGCAAATATCATTTACCTTGATAACTTAAATTTTTACCACGTGGACTCGTTGGAACTTCGTAGATAAGTTCTGGATCTTGTCTTCCTGTACACAGTTATCCAAGGAAATGTGGACAGTCTTCAGCTCCTCGAACTGATTTCTCTAAAGGTGCCACGCAGATACGCTAGATACCCTGGCTCTTTGCTACATATACCGGTTGCAGGAGGACTTTCTACCATTAGAACAATATGTAGATGTTATAACACTCTAAGTTATGTTTGATGTTTTTAAAGTCTTCTGTCTTTAGAAGTAATATAATTGACTCGTTTTGACATGACTCTTGAGAAAAGATAAAATATTTTATGTGATTACTGAACTTCTTGGGAGATACTGGAGTTTATTAGATTCATTAAATTCATTACTATAAATTCGACAATTTGTTTATTCAGTGAAGCATAAATTTTAAATTTTTTTGAAAGTCATTATTTTTGACATACATTATTATTATTTGTGACATTTTATTTTTTATACGTTTCCAAGTATATTCTTTTTATTATTATTATCTAACATTACTTTTTTTTAAATTATTGCTTTGTGGGTGAAAAAAATCATACAAAATATTTCTTACGGGCATAACTTATGCATGCGGTGGTGGCCTTAAAGGACAAATACTCCGATAATTATTTTACATGTTGTTAAATTAATGCAATATTGTGTATTGGGCACTGGCTATCCCTTTTTGAATAAACAAATAAATATTACAGAGGGATATCAATACACCACCATGTACAACATTGTAAGCTAATTTTACAAATTGAAAGCAATCCACGATTCAATTAATATATCCAGTGATCAGACTAATGTAGGTTTTTTTTTTAAAGTAAAAGTAATGAAATGGGGTTTTAGTTTTGCATTAATGAAATGATTACAGATATGATGCATTGAATTATATTTTTATATCAGTTAATAGAGAGTTTGAATTAGCGATGGATGGAGTTAGATCATCTTTTTATCAACTTTTAAAGAAACCGCTTACAAAGAAGGTTTAAAAGACCTGATACCTTAGAACATTATTATATTAAATAAAATGCAGCTGAAGAACGAAAATAACCATCGATAGATGAGAACTTATAGGCAGTAGTCATTATCATGACGCCGAACATCTCGCGCATCCCGGAAATGCAAGGTGCCTAAATGTGTAGCTTCGCCCACAATCTCAAGTGATATTAAGTGTCGATGTGATCCAAGATGGTAAACACACTAAGCCTAGAAGGTACTCCCTTTCAAATAATGATGACAGAACAAACCTATTGGTGTTTGGCGAAAAGTTTTCAAACTTGAGAGCGGTAGTTACCCAGGCAGGCATTGTTATTATAAAAACCTACTAACACGCGCTATGATTTCTTCACGATGTTTTCCTTCAGCAAATATTATAGCTCAATATAAACTTGATAGGTGGTTTCAAACCTGCGTCCATCGACTCGGAATCCGACCGCACTGCCAACAGTGCCATCATCGCTTCGAAATCTAGTCGGAGTCAATTGCTGTACCATCATTTAATTCTTATCCATTACCGTTTTGAGTAATTTTGAGATTGAGATTATGATTTGAATGATTTTTCACGAAGTTTAATATCGTATGAGCTTTTTGACACTTAATACTACGACTTTCAGCTAGCTGAATCACATTTTAAAGAAATGCCAGTCATTGGCACTCTGGACCAATCAAATCGAAACTTCGTTGTACCACTATTAAATATCCTTACAAGTTATCTTTACTGACATGAATTGTATAAAACATTCATTGTTATCTATCAAAGAACTAGTAATTCAGGAAATTATTTACCTTATTCAAGGCCTACTTGCTTTTTATAGTATATGTTTTACATCTACGCCGTGTTTTTCTTTTGTTTACGCACTGTAGTTTACTTTCAGTTAATTCGTTTTCCAGATGTTTCGATTCGCGATACATGAACGCTAAATCTGAGAACACGAACGCTGTAATGTCTAAAGTGATAAAAATAATTATACGCGGCAATAATATCGATAAATATCTTTCACGTGATAACGTAATCGCGGATATCTTATTAAATATTACATTTGATCAAAATACAATTCAATTACAAAAAGGATTTATGAATGATTACGAATCGTAGTACAGAGTTCAGTAAAATAATTTTAAGTGTAAAATTTTATTTTACTTTTGTGTGCACATTTTAGATTACTTTGCGTCTCTTTTTTATTACATAGTCTTTAAGATACCTTCAAATACATTTTTATACCTTTTTATATACTCTCTTGTCTCGGGTTTTCAATAGTTTATTTATCTTTTAACTTTTTTTAATAATCTATTAATTCGATATTCACTCGAAATTATGTTCTCCCTACTGGTTTTGGTACTAGTTTTTTTTTCTATTCCTGTAAAATTGTATTTTCTTTACTACCTATTAAAATAACATCCTAATTTTAACTTGGAAATTCTACTGGTCCTTTACCTACTGCTTTTTCTTGACTTTTTTATGTCTTTAGTATTCAACTCGTCTGACGATTTACAATTCACGAGGGTCATGTACTTGAATGTCAAGGTACAGTCAAGGTCAGTCAATGTATATTGTTTGCGTAGGCTATAATTATATTTTATAAGGACCTCAGCAATATGTGTATGACCCTCAACAATATGATGAAGAAGAAACAATGCAAGAAAAACAAAAATTACATCAATCGCAATTTGCAATTAATTTATCGCCAAATGTGTAGCAGCACCTGGGCCGTACATTTTACTTTACGACTGTACCTAAAAGCCGTCCTGATCGAGCCAAGGGCAACAACTGGTGGACTTGCAAAGTGCAAACTAGACTCGAGTTACGCACCGTGCGCCCTTAATAGTAAAAGGATTTGAGCAACATAACCTAAACGGTGACGAAATTTAAATTTACTGTAGGACATTTAAGTATTATTAGCACGAGGATTTACAAGCTGCTAATGAATGTGAATGGACGAAGCCATGGTCAAACAAATTCCCTCATAAAGATGAACAGTAGGTACACAATATGAAACAGAATTAGACGTTATTTACGTCAAATGGAAATCATAAGTCAAATTTGAGTCTTTCAATAATGCATTTTTACTATTCAGATCATATCTAACGTTCAATAAGGCTTCTTTGAGTTAGTTCGGAATAAAATTTCAATTGGCTGTACTTTTTCAAATACTTTATTTTTGAACTATTGTTTATAAGTATTATTTTTAATATCGCTAATATAAACATTTTTTATTTTTATCAATGCATATGATATGATTTAATATCATTAAAAAAAATGTATAAACTTATTGCGCAAGAATGTGTAACCAATCTTATGATTAAACAAAGTACATAAAATACTGAAGTGAGTTTCAGAAGTGCTATATAGCCGCATATTAAAACGTGAAGGTAATCCAATGTTGCTTAGCGTTTACAATACTGCGCAATAAGTGTGTAATTGAATTCTATAATAAGCAATATTTTTTTTATTAGTATTGGCTGGTATATCACAATGCTTGATCAAAGCAAAGTTGCGTAATTAATTGTCTAGTAAATTATTTGGTGATGACGATGATAGGAGGAAGTTAGGTTATATAATATGATTCTACGCAGTTTTATCGTGTTTTTTTTTTAGAAAAATTCATTGAACTTAATTGTTAAATTAATTAGGCCCGCAGTAAATTACTGGCAGGTTCATGAACCGCTTCTTGTTTATTTGTAATCAACGCTTGAACTGGCTTCAACCAGTTTTAACAATAGCTATCGACTCTATAATCACCTGATATTTGATATAGAACGCACAAAACCTTTAATACTGCGACTGATATGGTTTTTTTCAACGAAGGTCATTTACGCATTCGCTTCAAGATATTTTCAAATTAATTTATTCGTAGTCGGATCGTGTTAATGATTTGGGAGATTTGTTTGCATCCAAGCATTTTTATATGTAATTTTTTTATAATTTATATAGGCTCAGTGCTTTGACTAATATAATCTCATTTGATATTAAGTGACAGTGGGGTTAATTAGCAAGCTCAACGTTATGAGGAGATCCGTAGAAGAACCAAAGTAACAGACATTGCCCGAGAATTGTCAAACTTAAGTGGCAATGTGTTGGGCACATTGCTCGTAGAACCGATGCCCGTTGGGGCCAACAGATTCTCACATTACTGCCGCGTACGGGAAGAAGTTAAGCCAAACATCCAAAATCATTCAATCGGTCATCATGTATGTATCGTATATATGAATTTTTGATTAAACAATTTTCATATGGAAATTGAATGGTTACTTGTTACTTGTTGGTGGGCTCCTGTTTCCGCACTTAGACCATTTCACATATGCATTTTATGAACTGTTTCCCGAGTATTTTTTTAAAATTATAACTACATAACGTGCTGGTTCTTTAAGGTTTTAAATTTTAGTCTAATTGCATATTGGTAAGGCACGAAAACACGGCACGGCAACAATGAAGGAGTATGGGAAATGTGACTAACCAGTGGTCTGCGGTTGTCCGTCCTGAGGAGGCCTCCTATTTCTGAAAATATATCGTACATGCTTATTGTCACTATAAAACACTTATATAATAATATAATCCAACAATGGGCAATGCCGTGTGGTGCTGCCCAAAAATAATATCACCCCATATCTTTCCGTGGGCGTCGTAAAAGGCGACTAAGGGAGAAAAAAAACCAGAGAATAGGCAGCAGCATCCTCTGCGTACCACAAACACCTACTGCCGAACGCCAACCCGCCTGCCATCCTTGGCGATCATGGCAATGCCCCATTATTGGGGGAGACCTATGTCCAACAGTGGACGCCTTATGATTGAAGGGATGGATAGATTTAATGGGCAATCAAAAATCCCTTTACAAACAATTTTTATTCTCAATATGTGTCGTTCAAATTCAAAAACACTCGACTGATTTATGCAGCGATGATAGGAAAAGGGGTAATAAAAGGAAAAAGAATGGTATTTGCCGCCGGACATTTCAGTGCCCATCTATCTACATACAATTTTATCCTAAACATATACTGTTAAACCGATCACCATGATTACTGATAAAAATAGATATTCGAGTGTCAAAATATTTTATATATTCCCGGTTTCTACTGTTTTTTATAAATGTAAATAAATGAAACAATCACAGCATATCTGGTGCACTTTTGTAAACACAAGAGTAAGATATCTCAATATTTGTAAAGTCATAATACATCCGGTCAAACACTTCTGATAGCGTCGACGTGATAAATTCATAAATTAGTTTAACGTTTTCCGAGAATAAAGTAGGTAAATTATTTCGACTAATATCGAGGAAAACGTAGGGAGGAAATCACCATCCAATTTAATCAAATCCAATTTATTATTCAATCAAATATAAAAATACTCTTATTTGTTGTAATAATATAGTCCAATGATTGAAATTAGCTCATAATCATTAATAAAAACCTAAACATTAAACATAAAAATCAGACAGAGAAGAAAATATCTTGAACGGTTCTATCTTTACCTATTTATATAGATATATATAGATTTCAATATAAATGAGGCCTTTTAAGGGAAATTACGAATATCAAAGATTTTTTAATAATTAAATTTTATTTGGTTTTAAATCAAATTAGGTAAGTAAATGCTCTCAATTAACCTAAATCCATAATTCATATCATGTGCTATTAGCAAAAATGATAATTAATATATACTGTTTGAGATAAATTAATATCTACATGTATTATTAATGTATGGATTTCCCAACGTGCGTTGTGAATAATATTGTTTATTTAATGTCTGGATCGGGAGTACCTACTGTATATTCCTACTAGTATGTGCACGTTCTCTTCCATTGATATAAATTAAAGGTTGATTTGGTAACTCGGCGGAGCTATTTGGAGCTATCAAGGGGCTATCTATAAATTACGTCACACGTTATTATAGGCGAGGGTCATCGAAGTGTGACATTGTGTGGGTTTCGTTTTCAAGTATCGTGACGTCACAATTCAAAAGCTATCACTTACTAGAAAACCCAGAGTGGGTAGGCCTTCAATAAAGTGTACCGAGGACCTAGTGAACGTCACGAGAGTCCAATGGATGCGGATGGGACAAGACCGGTAGTTGTGGAGATCTTTGGGGGAGACCTTTATCCTTATCCAGCAGTGGGCGTCTGTCGGTGGTAATGATGATGATGATGAGCCTGGTCGGAAGCACAGAGTAATGTAAAAAACAATGGCGAACATCGAGAGATCGGCTATCTATCGCCGGACGTACCTGTCACATCCCGACTTACACACGTATTTCTTCACATTACTCGTACATTCGATTTCCTTTCTAAATAGCATATGTAATCAATAATCGTCAAAAATAGGTATTCTCGTATAGGTGTGGAGCCGCGCGCTATTTTATAGCGTGTGAAATACACTTCAAAATATTATTTACTTTATAAGAGTTTTATAAATAAACATTAAGGAAAATGCGTATAAAAACTAATAAAAAGCCCACTTAAAACCATCTATAACGAATAGTTGAAGGAAAACGTAATGTACGTTGTCGATCGATGGTATATTTTTAAATATAGCAAGGTATATCCGTCCGTCGGGTTAGTTGACATGTAAATAAATGAGAAGACTGCTAATTATGTTCATGTGAAAATTTAAAACAAAAAGTTATGAAAGAGGAAAACGAACGCAAATCCAAAACACAATAACGTTGAATTGAAAAACAAAAAAAAAACTTCCGCGCGTCATAAGAATAACTAAGTACCCAAAAAATGTAAAACCCTTACTACACTACTCGCGAAGTTGATCGATGTTAAGTGAATACGATAGTACAGAAGAGCACATTGGTACGCTTCCTACAACTGCACTTCGCCTTGGACGACTTCTGACCGTTGTTTGCGCCCGAGTCAAAGTACTCGGTTTCCCGAAGTTTTATTCGAAACGTCTCACTACACTACTTGGTACAAAACGCGATAGTACACATTCCATTCCTAGTTGTTATTTAAAAATATCCATGATAATCCTCATCAAGTTGCATAAGTGTATGGTCACATACTTGTGATTTACGTCTATTTTGAAAAGTACTTCATGGAAACAATTTCGCTAATGTAAAAGTCATATCAATGGAAAGAATATTCAGCTTTACAACTCTGTTGTAGAGTATATACACTTTCTGTATTCTTACAACACCCTTTTATGAGGTTCCAGTTAGCCTGCCGCTCTCCATCCGTACCTCAAGAAGGACGCCTCCATTTTTTTTTTTTCCTTCCGAAAGCTGCACAGCACGTCGATTTCCCAAACCGCCATCTTTTCTTCTTACAGAAGTTCAAATAAAGCTATTCCGAATTTTAATTTTAACACATAATATACAAGCATTTTTTATAAAATAGTACTTATTTTAAATAAACCTATTTAATGGTACTTTATAGATTACAATATTGTATGAATATCTGTTTAATGGACAATTTGCAAGTCGTATTGACAAATTATTTAATTCATGATCATAATTATGTAAAGAATAGGAGTATGTTTTTATCTATACTATTAAATAAAAATGAAGGGTCTGTTTGTAATGTAAAAATAAAACTTTTTTTACTATATAAATGAATGTTTATTCGATATCTACACCAAAAATACAAATTTTTGTCTGCCTGTCTCTCTGATTGATCCGGGTAATCTCCGGAACGGCTGGACGGATTTTGTTGGGACTTTTGGTAGATAGTTGAAGTTATTAGGCATAAAAGGTACTTTTGATTTTCGAAAGTAATTAGAGTTCCGCGTAAAAAATAATCAAACTCATAAAAAATTGTATAAAATCCGATTCAATGAACAATTTTACGGGCAATGCTTGAACTTTTTACTTTATCTTTGTATTAAAAAAATATTAATTTTGAGAATAAAAAAATTAAAACGCTGTGAAGAATATATGAAACACGGGCGTAGCCGCGGGCCCACAGCTAGTAAATTATAAAAAGCGAACACTAATAGTGTAGTTGAGGTATAAGTGCACTAGAAAGCGCTAGCGTTTTATCCCGCTCCTTATTCATTACTCACCAATATTTGTGTAATGTTTAAATACCGCAATGTATTGTGCAAAGAAGTGTATCACCAGACTGTCTCGCCAGCTATAAGAGTTAACCACAGTGACGAAATTACACGGAACCATCAATAAACATACTACTGGAATAAGAACGATTTCAGAACACATTGAAGTATTACGTAAGCAAAATTTTGTTTATTTTTGACTCCCCACCCCCTTGTCAGCAATAGTAAACAAAAATCATACTCAATAATTATGAAAGCATTGGCACTGAACAAAAATCAAAGATTAACACGTAAATACCAATTAGACCCCCCCATTTCATCAAAAATAAGCAAAGCATGATATTCAATGCTTATATAATATTAGAAAGAATTACGTTATATTAGATATTCTTATGACGTCCAAAGGAAATCTCTTAATTAACCGCAAATAATAAAATAGAATTTATTACCTATTCATCTAGCTTTATATTGTTGTGTCATTATTTATAGTTTACATTATTAGAAGAAATTATGTTTTACTTTATACATTGAAAAATAAAACTTCATTTTGATCGGTGAAATCCCGAGTTAAAAGCGAGTATTGTGAAAAGTTATTTCTAATCGATCAAGACTGAACGGATGGAATGAATGACTGATTCAACAGATATGGATCTGTTAAGGAGGTATTGTAGTTTTTGGCGGGATCTCAGTCTGTCATGTAGCAGTTATTTTCTTTAATTCATTAAACTTGTGTATTGGACTCTATATCATATAATATTGGTGGTATTTTATGTGATATAATTTGGTTATTATTATATAGTTAAGTTTGTTACGGAAAGTACCGCGTAGCATTCATTCTAAGGTGCCAACAAAGCTCCATGGAAAGCTCGAGCAGGATAGGCCACCGATTTGCTGGAGCTTGGTAAGGATGATACAAGATTGAAATACATCTTACCTACATGATATTGGCACAATTTGTTTGTATATAAATTGCCATTATCTACTAACAAGAAGTAGGTATTTTTATTACATAGCATGTCAAATATTTTACTCGATTTATTCAAATACACCTTATTTATTCAGCCGATTGAATAGCATAAAAACGGCGTCATAAAAAATATAATTATTTGATAATTAAAGTAAATTGTTTGTCAAAATAAAAGCTATTATTTATAATGTTGATTGGAACTTAGATAATTATAATACTTGAAAAAAATATCCATAATAAAGAATTCTTTATTATACCCAACATTTAAAAGGCCGAGTAACTATGACGTGCATTATGATGTTTGTGACATTTTTGTTGTAAAATTAAACATGATTAAATTCCAAATGTTCACAATGTTGCGCATATTTTAGTTGTCAACTAATTATTTCATCATGTTTTTCAATGTTTATTGAACCTAAAAAGTCGTATTTCATGACTGACTCAATTAGTTTATTCCCATATTTCGTGAGAACTAGTAATTTCAAGAAATTGCATTCAAGCATCATGAATCATTTTCATGTGACTAAATATTCGATGAGGCCGTGCATCGGAAACACATTGGAATTTTGAAATTATTGATTTTAATACTTTTATATTATAAATTTGTGTTACTAAGGAACATTCAATCAAAGTGTTAATTACGTAGATATCCTTCACAGTGTAAGGAAGGGAGCCGGATCATAAAATACTGTGATGTAATAAGGAAATAAGATTAAAAACAAATTATAAGTGAATTCAAACCCTCATTTTATAGAAATAACTTCATAGTTTGTTAAAAATTAGATTATCATTTTAATAGATTATAGAAGTAAATCACCCAAACATTATTTTCTCCATGATAAATCAATTCTTGTGCAATTGTTCATATCAGTGGTCGGCAAACCGCGGTTCGCAAGCCGCATACGGTATTTGTGAAAGAGTCATCACTCACTGCGGCTCTTCCATGAAATGTTTAATACAAACACGGAATATTATCTATTAGCTTGCCTTGTAAGAGAAGAGGAAACATTTTTGAAACGCAAACTTACAGAAAAGAGGCACATTTTTAGAAAACAACAATGTATAATGATAGTCGCTCGCAAACATGTGTATAATTAATCTCCGTCGAATTACTGAGCGCCGAAATTCAACAAAAAAAAAATTTTTTTTTACACTGTTTAGGTTCAGTGCTTTGGGCACCATCTCACCTGATGTTAAATGATGATGTGGTCCAGGATGGTAAACACACTAAGCCTAGAGATACTGGTTCTCAAGTGATGCTGCCGTAACACACCTATTGGTATTTGGCGACAGGTTTCTCAAACTTGAGGGTGGTTGCTACCCAGACGGGCATTATTAGAAAATGCCCTACCACCATGCTATGGTTTCCTCATAATGTTTTCCTTAATCGAAAGCTCAGGCTGATTTTAGAGTTGGATAGATGGTCTCGAAGCCGCGTCCATTGACATTGATCGAATCATCGTCATCAAATTTTTCTGAATTTATTGTTTTAGGGGGCATTCAAGTATTACGTAAGCATCGATGGCCTCCCCAATTGGCGCTTTACTTATTTTTGTTGACAAGGGAGACTGGGGGTCTGAATGGTGATTACGTAACTTTTTAATTTTCGGTTTTTTTATATTATTATTATGTCACCTAATGGTGGAGGAGGGGTTTGCATACTATTGCTGACAAAAAGAAGGGTCAAAAATGTCCAAAATTTCACTTACGTAATATTATCTCACCAAAGAATACGCTAGATGCGGATGACGCAAGACCGGTCTTCGTGGAGATCTTTGGAGGAGCAGTGGACGTCTTTCGGTTGAATGGATGGAATACTTGTCTGACCCTTATTATTCAGTCGGTCGGGCGACCATGCGATGGTTGGATAATATAAGACATATTTAGCAAAGACAAGCTAGAGAGTGTACTTATAAACCTAAATATTTTCATAAAAATATGTCTACTCAGGTAAAGCTTAAGTTTAAAAAACGCTGAATTTTATTATGTTTATATTTTACTCCTTCTGATAACGAGTTTACCAAACAACGGTCAGTATGACACGACCTCACCACAACCACAACACGACGTTAATTTAAGTTTTCTTTTTTAAATACTTTGATAACGATAATATTATTTACTGAATATTTACTTTATAATGTCACAAACACGTACTCTACTATTTTCGCTCTAATAAATTATTACGCAATAAATAAAAATATGATTTAAATCTTTATCTAGTTTTTTCTTCTAGATAATTTATAAAATGACCGTAAATGGTGTATGTATTCATATTTCTTCACTTTTAACAATATTTTCTAATAAAATATAACAATTAATATTTTTTATTGTCTTGACGAATTTATAGTTCAATTTCACAGTAATAGTATTATAACATATTGATATAGCCGTGTATTCACTATATTGTAAACATATATATTTATCGATATGTATATGTTTGTACGTATATGTATAAAAAATAGTTCTTATAATACTGTTATACAAATATAATAACATTTTCTCTTATCTGTGTGAATCTTCTGTGGCCAAGCCTTTGCTATATTAAAATGTTTATGTGTAATCGTATGCTGGCTTCTACGACACAGGCTTTGCCTAGTTTAAATGCCATTGTTAAAATGGTAACATTGTAAATCTGTAACCTAAATAAAATAAATAAAATAACAATCAACAAATCGTAAATTCAAAATCAGATTACAACCTTCAAAAGGTACAAATTAATGTGATTAGAATACTACGAGGAAAATGTCACGTTGACACACAATTGCACAATATTTACAAACATAAACATAAGTTGCACGTAATTACAAGTCACAATAATTGACAGAACTGACACAATATTTACATAGCGAACACTCAGCCAGCCCTTCCTTGGAACCGGGAAGCTGACTAACAACGGGTTCCAATCGAACAAAGAATCCGACGCGAGATACGTTTTGACCGAGTGACTCATGTGTTATAAATTATAACACTGCGTTACCCGATGACGCGTTTTTTAAAATATTGTGACGTATTTATAATTCTCTTTTACTCCTTGTAAATTGAAAAGAGTTATTGCAAGCACTTTCCTCAAGTAAAAATTATTGGTTAAGACTGCCTAAGGAAGTTATTTATGTATTATGTTATGTATGAATCATGTTTTTACAATTAAATTTCTATCATGTTTTTCGTGACCTTATTTAGCGTACACTATTTATTGTTAAAATAAATTAATTATTAGGTCTAAGCTGTGAATATGTTAGTAGACCTTAAAGGGAATTCATTTTGAGTTTTGAACCAAACATTTTAACGATAGTAATTTTGGTATGTAAAGTAATTAGGCGAAAATAATATTGATCCAAATAATAATATAATTGACTTGCTTTTAGACTAAAACTTTCTTATATATTTTTATATGATTATTTATATACAATAACTCATTTCCATAATACAAAGTTTTACCAACAACAACTGAGTCAACGTTTGGTAAATTCTAATTTCGGTTATTTCCCAATAAATAAGACGTATAACAAGAAAAAACTATACATACATTTATAGTGATAAATACTCTCTCTTGAAATGTTTTCTTTAGTTATCCAACTCGTACGTTTTACTACACTGTTTACAAAACATAACCACGGCTTCCGTTCCTTAGTGGCGTCTTTCTTGGACTAACGCGTGCTAAATAAACAACAATAAGGAAAAATATTGTTAATATTAAAACCTTTTTAAATTGAATTCGATATATACTTTTATACGCTATGCATTTATTAGTGTTTCGCAGAGTGTATAAATATCACGTACGCCATGCTTCTTAGATAAAAGTTAAAAGTATTAATTTGACGTGTACAAAAAAATTAATTATCCTAATAAAATAATAGTATGCGTAGAATTAACAAGTTGCGAATTTTACATTACACAAATAATCATATAATCCATTGTGTAAGGTAAGTCACCTTAAAATACATTAATTAACCAAAAAGCTTATATAATTTTTGTTTAACTACGTCATGAATACTTCAGTCACGTTCACGATAGAGCCCTCGTATATAAAATAATGCGAAACATTGCGTCATGTTTTTCATGACGTCTTTATTTCCTTGTAATATCGCAATAGAACCTACAATAAGTCCTTTAGACTAATGTTTCGTAAAATAAGAACGTAATTTTAAAACATTCTTTTGAAATGAGATCCATAATTTGAGGTTATAAAAATTTAAATAGCCACTTAAGCCGACGTGGTTAAGTTTTAATTATCGTTCAAATAATTTAAATATAGATGAGGTCTAGACGTGTCTTAAGAAGGGTTAGGGCTAATAATAATATTTTATCAATCTATAATTTATCGAATTAAAAACTGGTAAATGACTATCATTCGAAAATTTATTTTTTGTAAATGTTTTTATTGTACATTTTCGACAAAATATTTTGAATTACCTAGTTGTCGTGCGTAGGTTTGAGGCAGAAACCTGTTCAACGGATAATTGAAGGAAGTTTGTACAGTAGTAGTTAAAATAAACAAACACGATATTTTATTTTTCGTAGTGTAACTGACACCTTGCTTAATTGGATGATGTAGTCATAGTAAAAGATTATTTATGTTTGGATATTAAAATATATTGGGAATTCTTGTATTTTTTTAAAACAAAATGATTATTTACACTTCTAAATTTTCTATATAAATTTTATTAGTTCGCAGGTAAAATAGTGTCAAATTTTAAACGCAAAAAAGACGGGCCGTTATATAAAAGTTATTGCATAAGAAAAAATAATTAAGAAAAATGTTGTTATTTTTTATTCCTCCCTCTTACCCCCCATAAGTAATAGTAAACAAAGCTCTTACCCTGCCATGATTAGGTAAAAAAAAATGTTAACAATAAACGAAGATTTATTAGTAAATATAATCACCATTCAGACCACCCCATCCTCTCTCATGTCATCAAAAATAAGCAAAACATAATCCATCCATTAATGCTTACGAAATATCAGAACTAATAAAAAGAGCCAAAAAGAAATGATTATGTAGGTATGTAATTTACGTACATAATTCACGTACAATGGATTTAATTATCAGCAGATATTGTACCTAAATAATAAAATTGCAGTTTTCCTTATTTGAAAACACCTCACGGGAAATATACTGAAACAGTATAAATGTAGTTTACAATTTAGCTGTATTAAAATATAAGTACGGACTTATTCTCTGTCGATTATCATTATGGTTTTTCGTACTGGTTAATGAAAATGATAAATTTGCCTTACGTAAACTGAGCTCCGACTAATTCAAAATAATATTAGAAAATTAATCTCGAGGATCTATGCCTTTTTTATTCATATAAGTTTATTTAATCCATATGGTACACATTTTAAAAGTAAACTTCTTTCTGTGTCTTTCCGTCTGTAAATGGTATTATAACTCAAGACACAGTCGAATGATTTATGTAATTATTTCTACGATAAATGTATTCGTTAGTCATGTTTTTTTATACGGTATAGGCTTAGTGCTTTGACCACAATTTCACCTGATGTTAAGTGAAGATGTGATCCAGGAATGTAAACACACTAAACCTAGGTATTGGTTCTCAAGTGATGCTGCCGGAACACACCTATTGGTATTTGGCGAAAGGTTTTCAAACTTGAGGGTGGTAACTACCCAGGCGGCCATCATTAGAAAATGCACTACCACCATGCTATGGTTTCCTCACGATGTTTTCCTTCACAGAAAGCTCAGGCCAATTTTAGAGTTGGACAGGTGGGGATCGAACCTGCGTCGGTTGACGCCGAATTCGGTCGCGCTACTCAATGCGCCATCATCGCTTCAAACTCGTGTTTTAGTAATTACTAGCAGTGTGCCAGCGGCTTCGCCCGCGTTTGATGTAAATTAAGAATACTTTATAAGTATAATATAATTTATGAATGTCCATTGGAAAACAATGGTGTGATAATGATATCCGTTGTGCACAATTTCAAGGGTTTTAACTTTTTTACATGAAAATTTAATCATTTCTGAAAAATTAAAGTAGCATTAGTTACGCGGAATAACTTCAGCTATCTACCATAAACAGTCCCGTCCAAATACATAGGTCCAGCCGCTATGGAGATTAGCCGGAACAAACACAGAGAAAGAAAATTGTGTTTTTTTATCTAGGTACCGTATATACATTCATATGTATTTAGTAAAACATTGTTATTTTTATATTACAAACAGACACTACAATTTTATTTACTAGTATACATATAGTGTCGCGGGACACAGTACAAAACAATACAATTAATCAAGAAAACAAAGACAAAGTAATTACTACGTATTCTCATATATCGCTCCAATTAAAATATTGCAAACATTTCTTCCAAATTCAAATAATCAAATGTTTAAACATTACAACAGATCTTGTGCTAGTTTCCGGTGGTACCAATACGTTTGGGCAAACGGCGGACATAGATAAAATTGTTGGTAAAACTACTTAGCGTTATCGCGTGTAACTGTTGTTTCCTGCTTCTTGAATGTATTAATAATCACATTTTCCTCATTTGCATAAGTGTATAGATATGAGTAAACAATATACTTCTTTATTCTTATCCTTACTTTTGGGAGTTACTAACATAATCTCAGTCGGTGATGTAGTATTTTTTATTTTTTGGTAAATAACGTGCGTTATTGCCTATATTATTGGTATGGTATTGGTTGCATTTTTTATACTAATAAATAAAATTGGAGTAAAAATATTTCTCATAAATTCAAACACTTGCCCGTAAAACTATGCATTGAATCGGATTTTATTAATTTTTTTATGAGTTATAATTATTTTTTATGCAGAACTTCGAAAATAAAAAGTACCCCTAAGTTACGCGGAGTAATTTCAGTTAGCTACCAAAAAAGTCCCGTCAAAACTGATTCAGTAATTCCGGAGATTACCCGGTACAAACAAACATACAGACAGACAAAAATGTAAAAAAAAAGAATATTTTTGGTATAGGCACCGTATATAATAACTATTTAGTAAAAAAAAAATTGACATTACAAACAGACAGTTCAGTTTTATTTATTAGTATAGATTATTTCGAACCTTTACTGGGCTTTGAAGTGAGCGTTTGGAGGCTTGAGTCGGAAAACAGAAGCTGATACAAGAGTACCACAACGGTACAGACGACGACTTAAATTGTCACCCGCATGCGAATTCTTCGGAATCCTAACTAAACCTATTCTTTAAGCAAGTATAAATTATTTTAAAAAAGGAAGAAGGAAATAAAATGTCCCTTACAGAACCTTTATACCTTACATCTAGTCTGCAAGTAAGTGACGTGCAGTTTTTTTTTTTAAAGATTTATAAATTTAAGCGCTTTATACACAATCTCACCTGATGTTAGGTGACGATGTGGTCCAGGATGGTGCGCTTTCCATCCTAAGCCTAGAGGTACTGGTTCTCAAGTGATGCTCCCGGAAGAGACCTATTGGTATTTGGTGACAGGTTTTGAAACTTGATGGTGCGGGCATTATTAGAAAATGCCATGGTTTCCTCTTAATGTTTTCATGACACTGTTACCTTTTTTTTTTTTTTTTTTTTGACGGGTGGAAATGCATTTACGCACTACCCTTATCTATTGTACTTAGGGGATCTAAGTCCCCCAGTACACGACACTGTTACCTAAAAAGCTTTTATTATACACCTGATAACAAGTTCTAGCACCATGTCAAGCATGTCTTAATTTTCAAAAGGTTATTACAGGGTGGATCAATACGTGAACGATAGTGATGTCTGGAAGTGATACCCCTCTCTGTACTTCCGCTAAAACTGTTTGTAACTATGAACTGTAGTATAATTTATTCATAAAAATATTTTTGTTAATAAAAACATCCAGATCGAGTTTTTTTTTAGCTCTATTCGACTAGGCTGTTTTCTGTAGCGGTAGTAATTTTGTCCTTCATGAAGTGCTTTTTCAGGACAAAAACTGAATAAATAATTTTTGATTTTGAAGAAAATTAGCCGCCCTAAATTTTTGTACGCATGTCCCTTAATAACACCCAAACGATAGGACAATTAAATTCGGCATACAGATACACACAGATATTTTTTTAAATATTATTCAACCAGTATGCGAAACCGTAACCACTTTGCCAGATTTTCCATTAATAGGTATGAAGCAATCAAAGAACAACAAACGTCAGTTAGATACGACAGTCCTCTGAGACAAGTGTGCCAGATTTATATCTAAATATTTGAATATCGTATAAGGATTTCGATTAAAGGGAAAAAAAAAAAAAAAAAAAACGTTTATGACAAAAATTGTTTATACAGTCATGATAGTAAATAAATTGTTTCGCGTTACCTACATAAATCATACGTCACTCAGCATTATGAATCCATTAGTCACGTCTATTCATTCACAATACATATTTTAATGACGTAAACATTATGACTCCATCATCAACTAGTCAAGAGATATCTGATACTATAGGTACTCTTAGCCAGCCTATCACTAATCTATGCCTTGCACAATTATTAACAAATATTACGCAATTCAGCAAAATATTTTGACAATAGATAGCGGTTCATCCAGTTACAAGTTCACACCAGTTCTATCAACAAATCAGTCGAAGAACGATCCTTTGCGTGTGAATAAACATAAACAAAGCTTGTATTTGTTGCTCTCTTTCTGGTTTGAGTGTTTGTATTCGCTCGTATAGTTTTGGTGAGTGCTTTTAGATCTAATAATAACAATATTTACCTTCTTAGATAGGTAACAGGAAGCTAAAGTTGTTCTCAAAAATAAATACATATACTGGTAGTTTATAAAGTCGCTAGCATTTTGGAGAGTTGTTGTTTTATAAAAAACAGATAACAATCTAGTCTTCGTATTATCATTTATTACATATTTCACGTTACCATTGATATGGTTTTTGTTTAATGCTAGGCGAGGAGTTTTGTCCGTTTTGTAATTTTTTCTTTCTAATCAAAACCGGAAATTTATAAAGAAAAATGTGTGATAACAGCTACCAATTACAACATATAAAGAACACAATAAAATGATAAATAAATTAATTAGCTTCTGAGATAACCTTAGGTATTAAAATTGTGGAAAGTTGAATAGTATATTTTTTTAAATTTTATTAATGTTTTGTGTCCAAGGATCATGATAATATTCTCTTTGACATTGAGCATTTAGTGAGTTTAAACAAATTTATTTTATTGACCACAAACTTAGAAGTCGTCCAATTAATCAAGTTATATTTTAATACATTTTTTCCACCCTCTCTCCTTTGATTATACGTGATGAGTTTTGAAAATCACGTTCGATACACATGTTTTTATTCATTCATCTTTCAACCAACCGTAACACGTCTACTACTAGACATAGGTCTTCCCCAATAGGGGGGAATTACCATAATCGCCACGCTTGGCAGGCAGATTGGCGATCGCAATAGGTGTTTCTGGTACTCAGAGGATGCTGCTGCCCATCCTCTGGTTTATCCCTTAGGCACCTTTTACGACACCCACGGGATGATATTATTATTATTATTCGAAAAGGGGCTATGCAGGCTTAAACAGTCCTGTATCACTGCGACCTAGTCAGATCTATTGTGATCGCCCCTATATTGCTAAAGCTCACTGCCTAGACCTACAACCTGAATATACTGTAGTATCTTTTTGGCAGAGAGCGTCTGTACCTCCTCCGGAAGCAACACATGCTTACCCAGAATTCGGTTACGTATGGGTATTAATGGATCACATTCACACAAGATGTGCTTTGGTGTTTCGTCTGCTATTTCGCAGAACCTGCACTCTCTTGTGTTCTGGACACCGATGTTGTGCATATGCTTGCCCAAACAACAGTGCCCAGTTAGTGCTCTCACTAATACTCGTAGCTGATTCCTACTGAGCATCAGGGCTTCTTCAGCTTTGCGCTGAGTGAATGCTCTGATGAGCTCTTTGGAATGAATTTGTCCTGGCAATTTATTCCAGAATTCTATAGCCTTATAGGTATATTGGTCCCTTAAGGTCAGTCGAACTAGGCTTTTTGGAATGCCACAAAATGGTTCAGGCCCAATTTGTGTTTCCATAGCCCCTGCTCTTGCAAGCGCATCCGCAGCTTCATTGCCGGGAACTCCTGCATGGCCTGGGACCCATCTTAAAATCAGCCTGTTATTCTTACCCAGGCTGTTTAGCATTGCCACACAATTTGCAACTAGCTTCGACTCAACTACGTCCGAAGCCAGCGCCAAGAGAGCGGCTTGACTATCCGAATGGATATATATTGTATGGTTCACGTAGGCTTTCTGCAGATTTATACAGGAACATTCTAGAATCCCGTATACCTCTGCCTGGAAAATGGAGGCAAAACTACCAAGATTAGTTGTTTGACTAAACTTAGGTCGCTCTCCATATATTCCACAGCCTACGTTAAGTCCTATTTTGGACCCGTCGGTAAACCACAGTAAGCTGCCTTCCTTCCACGTTATCTCACTGTTTAACCAGGAGTCCCGTAGAGGGATTTCGACATCATACAATTTTTTAAGATTAGTTTCAGGAATCATCATATCTGATATCATCCCTAAAATTGGTGTTTCTATCACTGAGTCTAAGAAAGATCTCATGGACTGGGATATCCATTGTCTCCTCCCGAGGGCGTACATTCTGTGCATCGTCAACCTCGCCACCTTCTCTACATGTAGATGTAGGGGCGTCAGATTTAACAGAGCATCCAGAGCCGCTCCAGGGGCTGTCGACATGGCTCCTGTCACTAAGATAGAAGCTATTCTTTGTACTGAAGCTAATCGGGTACAAACAGACTGCTGTTGTGCCTTTTTGGACCAAACCACACAGGCGTATGTTATTATGGGTCTGACAACTGCCGTATAAAGCCATATGGTTAGCCTGGGATGTAAACCCCAGCGCTTTCCGGCCATTCGACTACAGATCCCCATTGCAATTTTAGCCTTTTGAATTATATATCCAATTTGGCTATTCCAGGTCAGTTTCTGGTCGAGAATAACACCCAAGTATTTGACCTCTGGTGAGAAGTTTATTGTCTTGCCATTTAGTGAAGGTTGTACCAATTGGTCAAGACGCCTTTTCTTAGTAAATGGTACTAGGACAGTTTTGTCTGCATTGATTCTCAGTTCATTGTCCTTGCACCATTTGTCAATGACACTTAGTGCTTTCTGCATAAGGTACGAAATTGTACTTTGAGAGAAACCTCGGACAACTACCACCAGGTCATCAGCGTAGCCCTGGGCGTCAATCCTTAATTCCTCCATCTTATGCAGGAGTTGGTCCACTGTTAGGGTCCACAATAGGGGCGATAAAACGCCTCCTTGTGGACAACCTCTTGTGGTTACCACCTCATGATTAGTGCCATGCAATGATAATTTAACTATACGGTTTGAGAGCATTGATTCAATCCACTTTATAGTGGTTGAATCTACCTTTTTAACACTTAACCCATGAACTAGTGTTCTAATGGGTGTGCTATCAAAAGCGCCCTCAATATCTAAAAATGCACATAGTGCAATTTCCTTATCTTCTAATGCCTTCTCCACTCTATCTACAAGATAGAGCAGGGCAGTCTCAGTGGATCTTCCTCTGCTATAGGCATGTTGTTTAGAACTTATAGGGTTTGTGGTTAGTACCACTTCCCTAATATTTCTATCAATTATCTTCTCCATAGTTTTCAGAAGAAAAGATGTAAGGCTTATTGGTCTAAAGGACTTTGGCATAGCGTAATCCTTTTTACCGGCCTTGGGTATAAAAAGTAATCGTACTTTTCTCCATAGTTCAGGTATATATCCCCAAGCAAGGCTTGCCCTGAAAATCTTAATAATTACAGGTGTGAGGATGTCAAGACCTCGCTGTAATAGCACAGGCTGAATTCCATTGTGGGATTCGTTGTAATTAAAAGCCACATATACTTGTATAACGCGAATATAATTATACGTATTACGATACAATGATATATATATATGTTATCGACGAGCGTGCGCGCGGCCTTCCGCTATCGTGGGCGTTTCGCGACTGGCCACGCGGCAAAGGTCGTCTCGCCCGACACCTCGGATGAGATGCGCGGGCGCGGACGACGATGATCGTGTTGCTACACCAGCCCCCCCGGAGACCGTTACGGTCGATAAAAGTCCTGGAACCTGACTCTTCTACCGGATCGCGTGACGTAGGTGGAGTCGGGTGCGCTGTGTGGAGGCTTCGTGGCTCCTTGCAGCGTCGGGGACTCGCTGAGTAAATAAGCAGGCTTAAGTCTGTCGATGGAAACAGTAACAATTTTACCAGCTATATCTATTTGAAAAGTTTTATCGCTCCGGCTGATAACCTTATATGGTCCAGTATACGGAGGTTGTAAAGCTCTTTTAAGAGCGTCAGTTCTAAGAAAGACCTGAGATGATTTTTGCAGATCCTTATGAACAAAAATATTAGATTTTCCGTGTCGTATTACGGTTGTAGGTTTCAAATTGCAGATGTGGCGGCGCAGACGTGATAAAAAGTCACTGTAATCAGTAACTTCTGCAACCGATGACGCAAGGAAAAAATCGCTAGGGAGCTTTAAAGTTTCTCCATATACAAGCTCTGCTGAGGAACTTCCTATATCTTCTTTCCAGGCGTTTCTTATCCCAAGAAGTATTAATGGAATGACTTCATACCAGTTTTGATCGGAGTGACACATAATTGCTGCTTTCAGTTGCCGATGGAAACGTTCCACAAGTCCGTTAGCTGCTGGATGGTAAGCCGTGGTAGAAATATGACGGGAACCTGTTAATTTAGACAATTCTTTAAATAAATAAGATTCAAATTGCCTTCCCCTGTCAGTGGTGATTTTTTGCGGACAACCGAAGCGTGATATCCAGTCTCTGATGAAAGCTTTTGCTACAGTTTCAGCTTTGATATCTTCTAAAGCTATGACTTCAGGCCAGCGTGTGAACCGGTCTACTGCTGTCAAGCAATACTTGAAACCATTCGAAATCGGTAGTGGTCCAATAATATCGACATGTACATGAGAAAATCTGCTCGTTGGTGGTGTAAATGCATGCACTGGCGACTTCGTGTGGCGTGTAACTTTTGAACGCTGACAGTCAACACAAGTACGAGTCCAAAGTCTGCAGTCTTTACGTATATTGGGCCATACATACCGTGCTGTTATCAACTTGATTGTAGTTTTAGCTCCAGGATGATTGAGTCCATGGATTGTATCAAAGGCTTGTCGTCGAAACTCTGAAGGTAAGTATAAACGAGGAGACGTACCAGATGTGTCACAATATAATTTCTTCCTGAAGTCAGAAAAATTTAATAACTGTAATTTCAGTGAAGAAGAATTGTTTTCAACAAGTTGTTGTAGCTCACTGTCGTTTTCTTGTGCAGTGTGTATTTTGTTAAGATCCATAGTCTTGTTGATAGATTCTACTCGTGATAAGGCGTCAGCCACATGATTATGATCGCCTGCGATGTATCTTATGTCTGTAGTGAATTGTGATATAAAATCTAGATAACGGAATTGTCTGGGTGAACATTTATCAGAGTTCTTTTTGAAGGCTGATGTGATAGGTTTGTGATCAGTGAACACTGTAAATGGCTTAAGTTCGACCATGAATCTGAAGTATTTGATACTCTCATAAATGGCTAACAATTCTCTGTCATAAGGGCTATATTTACGTTGAGCGTTGTTCAGTTTCTTCGAGAAAAATCCTAGAGGAACCCAGCCTGAATCTGATTTTTGCTGCAACACTGCGCCTATAGCACTGTCTGAGGCATCTGTCATGATGGCTAGATGTGCTCGTGGATTTGGGTGTGCAAGCAAAGTCGCGTTAGCTAAGCCTGATTTACTGTCCTCAAAAGACTTCTCTAACTCTGGCGTCCAACTAATTAGTGTAGTAGCCTTAAGACATTGTCCTGATAAGATATTATGCAGAGGAGCTTGTACATGGGCTGCATTCGGAATGAATTTCCGGTAAAAATTCAACATCCCGAGATATCTGCGTAACTCTCGTATATTTTTAGGACGTGTATAATTTAATACTGCACTGACCTTTTGTGTCGTTGGCTTAATACCTGCAGCAGTCACCGTAAAACCCAGAAATTCCACTTCAGGAACGCCAAGTTGAGATTTCGCGCAATTGATGAGTACACCATGTTCATGGAGGCGCTCGAACACAGCACGTAGGTGATGCTCGTGCTCATCCTTTGTTCTGGAAGCTATTAAAATGTCATCACTATAAGGAAAAACAAATTCTTGACCTCTGAGTACCTCATCTATAAAGCGTTGAAATGTTTGACCTGCATTACATAATCCAAAGGTCATGAAGGGGAATTCGTAAAGTCCAAATGGAGTAGCAATTGCTGTTTTGTGGATGTCTTCGGGTGCAACAGGTATCTGATTGTACGCGCGTACTAAGTCAATCTTACTGAAGATGGTGCAACCAAATAAGTTGTGAGAAAAATCTCCGATATGGCGGATGGGGTAGCGATCAGGTATAGTGCGTGCGTTCAACGCACGGTAGTCTCCGCATGGACGCCACGTGTTGTCCTTTTTGGGGACAAGGTGTAGAGGTGACGACCATGAGCTATCTGAAGGTCTAGCTATACCTAGTCTCACCATATCGTCGAACTCTTGCTTGGCGATGCGAAGTCGATCCGGCGCTAAGCGACGTGGTTGGCTGACGACGGGCGGCCCCGGAGTTGTGCGAATGTAATGCACGGTAGAATGCTTGACCATGCGCTTTGTTGGGTCTCCAGCAGGGCGCGTGATGTCCGGATATTTTGCCAATACGTCGTGAAAGCGGGAAATACCTGTAATGGTCTTAATTTGGTACACGTTAGGTGATGTAGTAGAAATTGCTTTGGCAACTAACGAAGTAGTATTATCTATTAGTCTATTATGTCGAGCGTCCACAAGCAAATTATAAAAAGAAAGAAAGTCTATGCCGATAATCGGCTTAACAACGTCAGCTATCACAAAACGCCAATTAAAAGCACGACGCAGTCCAAAGTCCAATGACAAATTAATCCAACCGTAAGTACTTATAACTGAGCCATTGGCTGCAAAAAGTTCATAATTTGTTCGCTGAAGGCGTTTATTAATCACAAATTTTAGTGGGTATACACATAAGTCCGAACCAGTGTCTATTAAAAATCGAATTTTAGTTTTAAAGTCTGTAATAAACAAGCGGCCACTAGAGAGGCAGTCGTTTTTGGCCGACATTACCGACTGCCCGGCGCGTTTCCCTTGTAGCTACAAGGTGAACGGCACTTGATAGCTTGATCACGAAACTTCCAGTGGTACCAACAAAATTGACGCCTTTCTTTCGATGATGTTCGAGAACTATGCAAACTGGGCTTACGTCCACGTGACCTCCGCCGCGAGCGTGTAGATAATGCAGCTACTTGCCGAGTCAACTCCGCTATAGACTGGCGTAATTCACTAATTTCAGCGTTAGGCGTTGTATTTGACATCTCCTGTACCTGAGGTTGACCGATGACGTCGTTCACCGTATCAGCGAGCGTTGCTAGCTCATCCAGAGTGCTCCGTGGTTGCGACGCTACAATTACCTGTATGTGAGTCGGTAATCGGCTTGACCATAATGATCGCACGAAGTCATCTGGTACACTGGGACCAGCAAGGCTCTGCAAGTGTCGTAAAAACTGAGACGGCTTGCGATCGCCGATATCTTCATGTGTCAGTAACTGACGTACCCTCTGCTCTTGCGACGACGAGAGTCTTGTTACGAGTTCGTTCTTCAACTTTTCGTATTTTCCCGAGCTCGGCGGGTTTTTTATAATGTCTTTAACTTCGGTGACGTATTTATAGTCTAGGTTAGCCAGCACGTAGTTGTATTTCGTCATATCTGATGTAATGTTAGCGAGCGCGAACTGTCCCTCTAATTGTGCAAACCATAATGTTGGTTCGTCAGGCCAGAATGGCGGCACTTTAACACTAACACTATTAACAGTCATATTGTCTAGCGGTAGCGACATTTTAGCGGAACGAAACACTTATTAAAAATGGCGGACGATGGTCGTACGAAGCACGCGGTTTTTACTTTTTTTATTTTTAATGTTCGACGCGTCGTGGTCACCAATTATATGTGGGATTCGTTGTAATTAAAAGCCACATATACTTGTATAACGCGAATATAATTATACGTATTACGATACAATGATATATATATATGTTATCGACGAGCGTGCGCGCGGCCTTCCGCTATCGTGGGCGTTTCGCGACTGGCCACGCGGCAAAGGTCGTCTCGCCCGACACCTCGGATGAGATGCGCGGGCGCGGACGACGATGATCGTGTTGCTACACCATCCTCTCCACCTGTTTTATATGGTTTGAATGACTTTATAGCCCATTTCACACTCTGTGGTCTTATAAAGCTTGCCGCTCTACGCCAGTCCTCTAATTGAGGCCTTATTGAGGAGGGCAGTCTTCTAGAAATAAGTCTCTCAGAACCTGGGAAATGAACTGACGTAAGGAGCTCCATGGTTTCCTTTTCACTGTAAGTGAAGGTCCCATCTTGTTTTTTAAGGAGTCCTATTTGTTTAGGTTTGTCCTTAGCGAGCACCCTGTGAATTCTTGCTCCATGAGGCGTATCATTGATTTCCTCACAGAACTTTCTCCAGGAAGCCCGCTTCGCTTTCCTAATTTCTTTATTGTATTTGGTTAGGGCCAGTTGGTATGTCTCCCACTCCTTTGTGTTTTTTTTGGCCCTATTGAAAAGCCGCCTAGTTTTTTCCCTAAGCTTTTTTAGCTTAGAGTTCCACCAGGGAACTTGTCTTATTGAGGTCTTTTGTTTTAGAGGGCAACTCTGCTCATAAGCATCAGTAATAGATGCCGTGAGAGCATTAGTTGCCAACTCTAGACTCTCAATTGTCTTAATATTTTTAGGGAGCGTTTCCAGGTTAGACCTTAGGGTATCCCTATAGGTATCCCATGAGGTATTCCTAGGATCCCTATATAGAACATTCTGACTCTTTATTGAAAATAAGAGCTCGAAATTAATATGCCTGTGATCAGACATAGAGTTTTCGTCACTTACACACCAGTTTATAATATGCCTAGCTACATTGTTAGTGGCGAATGTTATGTCTAAGACTTCTTGTCTAGAACGTGTAACAAAGGTTGGTTTACATCCTTTGTTTAAAATAGTTAGGTTACTAGTTGTAATAAAATCAAAAAGTAACTCTCCTCTTGCGTTAACGTCACTGCTACCCCAAGTAGTATGGTGAGCATTGGCGTCACACCCCACCAGCAGCTCAGCGTTGTGTTTCTTCGCATAGTCCACAATCCGCATAAGCTCTTCTGAGGGATTACTGTTCTCTCCAGGTAGATAGGCTGAACAAACTAATAGTTTGGAGCCCTTCCACCCGTCAAGATTAATGTACGCTGCAACCAGGTCATCTGAACAAAGCTCTGGAACAGGTAGAAAGTTAGTTCTTTTGCTAAAAACTATACCAGCTCTGGGCTTAGTCCCGCAGTTGTGTGCAAAAACACTCCCTGCGGTTTTCAATCCCATGATTGTATTATTGCGCACCCAGGGTTCTTGTATAAGAGCGAGGTCCACAATGCCCCCTGAGAAGCATTTCTCCAGTACCGCCGTTGCTGCAACAGCATGATGGAGGTTAACCTGGAGGAACCTCGCATGACCACCGATGTGTGCTATTGTTTTTTGCGTAAAGGTTTCCGACCGGTGGTCGTCCTGCCTGTCTGGGGACTAGTAAGTCCACCTCGAGGTTGGATTCCGCCTGTCTTCCTAGTCCTGCCTCCTCTGTAACCTCCTCTACCTAAAGGCTTTGGAAGGATATGCTGCGCCAGGGGCGCTGACCCTTCCAGCCCAGAGGCTGTAAAGGTAGAGGAAACAGGACCGCCTGTAACCGCAACTGTTTTACCTTTACTTACCTCAGAGTCAGTCTCCGTGGGCGCTGAGGTCGCCGAAGCAACTTCCGCCTTAGGATCTATCCTCTGGGCTTTTAAGGTACTTAGTCTGGGCGTTGGAGAGATGTTACCTCCCCCCGTCCCAGAAGAACTGACGTCACTAGATTTCTCTAGGGCGTCAACGAGGGAATTAAAATTCAAGGGTATGATGTTTTCATTCATACTGTTCCCACGATAAGCTAGGGAAATAACAGGTCACCACCGACAGAGCCCCGCATGTCGGTGGAAGAGCAAAAATTACTCTCTGAGGTGCTCCGGTATCAGAGAGGGTACCGTTCACGACTGGGCTCCCCCCCAGCCACGCATCCCTCGGCACGGTTCACTTAACACCTTGGATTGGGTTGGTCCTCCTCGCCAACGATCAGCAGTAATCCTAAGATAACACTGTCGATCATTGCCCAGGGTGCACCACGTGGAGGTGGGACCAAATTCGCACCCCACGGGATGATATAGGGTGGTACTATTCTTAACTGGCACCACATGGTGTTAAGTAAAGTAAGTAAGTAGTAATTTAAAGTACAAATAGTCTCTTAATTTTTTTTTTAATTTTATCTTTTAGCACAGGTTGTAAAGTATAATTTAATTTCATTTTAGACAATTTTGGATAAAGTCTGCCGAGTCAAGGACGCGCAGTGTTTTTCGATTTAGATATCACACTTTCATCGAAAAATAAATAGACTTGATATCTTACTGCACACACATGATATTTCATGATTTTTCCAAACCCCTCCCTTCCCTTTCAAGACTCACGTGATTAAGGGGCAATCCCTCACTATGTTTTCTATGGACATGCAAATCCTAAAGCTAGAATTGGCTTTCAAGGACAGCTTTTGAAACGCACCAATATCTATTTGGCGACGAATTTTCAATTTGCTGGATAATTGTCATTAGACTATACTCTAGAATTAATTTGATTATGATTTATGTTTTCCGTCTCTGATAATTTAAGCTGTGAAGATCGAACTTAAGTCAATCGTTATAATATTATGACGTTTTACTACTGAGTTATCGTTGTGTAATATCATTTGCAAGCACTAGCTATCTACCCCTTCCACGTTTGAAAATCTATCATCAAGAACATATACGACAGTATCACTTGAGAGTAAGTTTACTTCTGATCACTTAAAATCCAGTGCGATTCTCGACAAAGCGCTACATATATAATATTTAAAAAAAAAAAAATAACGAAATCGTTAATTTTTGTTATAAACATAATTCGAGATACATGGAATTATTAAATAGCCTTTTCAAGACAAAGGAAAGGCGATAATTAATACGCTTCGAAGACTTAAAATTTAAAGGGATCAACAACGTGATAAAGATATACTATCTATTGGAACAGTATTCGTAAGCACAGATTAATTGATCTGAAACAGTGATAAGTGTATTTCCTTTGTTGTTGCAATATGGCTGCCGCTATAATATTACATAAAAATATATTTATCTATACTAATAAATTAAATTAAATTGTCTTTTTCTAATATTAATGTAACAACTTTTTACTAGGTTATGATGGGGCTGATATGACTTATGTCAAAAGCCTCTAATAAAAAATGAAAATAAAACTTTTATTAAATACATATGAATGTATACGAGTATACGGTACTAATAATTCAATTTTTAAAAGTTTTTAATTTTTTTACACGGGCTCAGTATCAGTGCTTTGACCACAATCTCACCTGATGATAAGTGACGATGTGATCCAGGATGGTAAACACACTAAGTATAGAGGTACACCTATTGGTATTTTGCGACAGGTGTTCAAACTTAATGGAGGTAGCTACCCAGGCGGGCATCATTAGAAAGTGCTATTGTTTCCTTACGATGTTTTCCTTCACCGAAAGCTCAGGTTGATTTTATAGTCGGATAGTTTAGATCGAACGCGGGTCGATTGAGGCGGAATCCGGCCACACTACCCGCTGCGTCATCATCGCTTCAAAACCGCACCGTTTGTTTCAGCAAATCTCGAGAATGGCTAGACCGATTTTAACGAAAGTTTTTTTGGCAGATAGCTGAGGTTACTCCGCGTAACTTAGTTATTTTTCGTAAATAATTAAGGTATAATTAAGGTTCTGCATAAAAATTTAAAACTCATGAAATCATGGACAAAATCACATTGAATACACGATCTTACTAGCAAACGTTTGAATTCGTGAGACATATAGTTTTTTTCTGTTAGTACCAAAAATAATTTTAGGAAAATAATTATTAGGGTTCCGTGTAAGAAAATTACAAATCATAAACTATCAGAAAAAAACCTATTCAATGGATAGTTTTACTGGCAGTTGTTTGAATTTTTGAGAAATAGCTTTGCTTTCTCTTAGTAACAAGAATTAATAATAATTTACGACGTTTACAAAAATATAGCGTGCATTTTTTCCAATTATCAAGGCGCCTATGTTAACATTTGTATTCACACTTGTATGTATAACATAATCAGTGGATACTATTTTAAACATATTATTATTTCTTATACTAATAAATTACATACAGTTAAATACGAATAATAATTATTTATTATATACATGAATATCTTTCAACATTCCCGAGCGATAACTGTTTCCTTATGAGTATTTTGCATTGTTTTGTATTGATAAGGACGTTTTTATTATATAATATGTTGTTTATTGTGTTTTAATAACAGATTCATTCTTTCTTTATTAAGTTCGATTATAGATAGCTTGGCCATGTGTTCAAGTCCAATTGGATAAAATTTTATTTTTATGCGAACTAACTAAAGGCTATTGACCAGAATAGTTTGACAGCGTCACCGAAAACTATTTGAATAAAATTCTCATCGGCTGCTAACATAGCTTCTTACTTCATATCAACATTTATTCTTATAGTTTACGATTTTTATGTGTATATTACTATGTATATTTAACACTACTATGGGCCCTTAATTGGTCACGTGACTTACAGATAAAATATATTTAGGATATTTTTATGTTTATCATTGACAATGTGATGTTTGTTATCTGATTTACATAGTCGATTGTGTAAGAAGTCTAATTACGTAACTTTTAAAAATAGAATCGTTAAATCAATATCGTAGTATTCAGACATTTTTACAATAATATTTAATAAGATTTCTTTTTTTTTTTTTTAGTTTAACATATTGTTTGTTGTAAAACAGATTTTTAAAGCGTTAAAAGTAATAAGAATCGTCTCATTGTGGGGTGATGTAAAAAACCAAAGACACGCCAAGCCGAATTATCTCTGAAATGTTGCAGCCAAAACATACATACTGGTAGCTGTGCTCGGCGACAAATCTTTCATATCGTGATTGGTAGCTAACCAGGCGATATTAAATTGCCCTACCACCATACAAATTATCTCATGCTGCTGTGTTAAATTTTATGACGTAACAAACACTCAAGATGTAAGGCGTAGCTTAGAGGTGGCGGTCTGGTTTTACAAAAAGATCCCAAATAACATTTCCAATTTACCTGACAATAAGTTCAAGCACTTAGTCAAGCAAGTTTTAATTTCGAAAGGTTATTACAGGGTTGAATTTACACACCTCTCGTGCTTCCGCTAACACTGGTTTTGAATATCATTTGTATAGTTTTTATATAAAAAAAAATCATATATATTCTATTTACAAAAAAAGGAACCAGATCGATTTTCTTGCCGGCTATTCTCAACTGGGCTACTTTCCGAACCGGTGGTAGTGTTTTGACGTTCATGAGCGCATTCTTAGGACTTAAATTGAATAAAGAATTTTTTGATTTAATTTTGACCGGGAATCCCAAAAATATACAACAGAAATCTTAACACCATGCAACAATACCACCCACCTACAAATTCACAATAATTTGGTAGATTACACAAATATGACACTTGTAAATAATTTAAAAAAAAATTGAGAATTTGGGGGGACTCGGGTTTTGATTCTTGGGGTGACACTGCAATATTCGCACCGGGTGCCACCGCAGCTAGCTTCGACAATGGGAACACTACAGATGCGTGTGAGTCGCGAATGCAAGCCATACTTGGTAGAAATTCATAAAATAATCTAGCTTTAGCTTACTCCAACTTTTATGTTACAATTAAATAAGAAGTGTTTTTAAAAGTAAAAAAAAACAATAGTTTATCTTATTAGTAACAGGTCATTTCACAGCATTTGTTTAGTCGACAACTGCGAATCATTCGTAATGTGCGAATTTTCTTAAGTACAGACATATCTGGATGCCTTTACTAAAAAAATAAAATTGAAGTGTCTGTTTGTAAGTCAAAATTATTTTTTTGTACTAAATAGATATGAATGTATGTATACACGATACCTATAGTAAAAATGCAATTTTTTAAATTTTTGTCTGTCTGTCTGTTTGTTCCGGGCAATCTCCGGAACGGCTGAACGGATTTTAACGGGACTTTTTTGCTAGATAGCTGTAGTTACTCCGGGTAACTTAGGGTACTTTTATTTTCGAAAATTATTAGAGTTCGCTGTGTTTTATTTTTTTTATACGGGACTTTAATTATTTTTCGAAAATTAAAAATACCCTAAGTTAACCGGAGTAACTTCAGCTATCTACCAAGAAAGTCCTGTACAAATCCAACCAGCCATTCCAGAGATTATCCGTTACAAACAGACAGACAGACACAAAAATTTGAAAAGTTGTATTTTTGGTATAGGTATCTTACATACATACTTTGGTATAGGTATCTATTTAGTAAAACAAAACAGTTTTGGCATTACAAACAGACACTTCAATTTTATTTATTAATATAGATCTAGATAATAGCTTAAAACGTTTTTGAAGTGAAATGAAATGCTTGTTTATCAGCATTGAGCGATTCTCGATAAGGGGAAAACCATGGAATTATAAATATAACGACTTTGCTACCCTATGGGAAAACTTATAGAATAGTTTTGCCAATGCTATGACGTCAGTTGTCAACATGCTACATAGTATGTCAAGTAAAAGATGGCGATTAAATACTGGCACTTACGGATAAATAATATACTAACCTAACCTATCGTATGTTTTGATTATGAATAAACGATATGAAAATGAACCAGAATTTGTATGTATATGTAAAATGTTAGGTTATGTTAAAATGTTTAATTAACAAATGTGGAAATTTAAATATTAAAAGAACATTTTTCCAAAGTTTCGACTTTTCACTTCAGTCGGAAGTCCCGATGGCTGGCTAGTTTTTTTTTTTGATAAATGTTCTTTCCATGCTTCTGGATGGGAGTCTTTATTATATTGCTTTGTGTTATTTTCCACCAATGAATTGAAATACATGTACCTAAGTGCTTAATAACATGAATTTAAATGTTATCAATAGTTTGCATATATTGTTGTACTTTTTATTTTGTAATAATGGAAAAAGCATGACATTGGCAGATGCACTTTTAGAAATTAGATTAGATTAGATAGCATTTTTAGAAAGAAAAACGACATTTTTTTCTAGGTAGAGTAGGTCTTTTGGAATAAAAATGAACGAACAGCATGCCTTCCTTCTATGGTAAAATAAGTATGCTTGCGTTTGTCAAAAAAATAGATTTGTGCTTAATAATTCTTGTGATTAATTTAATTATAATTAATCATATTATTATTAATACTTGGTTTTGGATGTAAAACAACCTGTCCGAAATAGGTATATAGTTAATAAAACATACGGAAAAAATTTCATACATTTTAATGTATATATACATAGGCACTAAAAATAATATATTGATTGGTGTAAGATTGTAACAATACACTTTCTTACCTTAATTTAGGTAATTACTAGTTACTTAGAAGTTAACATTTCTATCCGTAATGTTAGGATAAATTTAAAGATCTTTTATGTAGACGACAAATAAAAAACTAAAACAAATTATTATTATGTATTAAGCGTTTATTCAGTTTGATTTTTAATATTAAAAATTCTTCCGTCGTAAAGTCCATTTTATGACGTACATATGCTGCAATAGCAATTTCAACATTTACTCCTTAACCTTGAACATCGGTAAATAAATACATAAACTAAAACTTCATCATACAAACACTGTCTTGTGAAAAATATTGAAATATCGCGCGTCTTTATTGCATTGCCAAACGTAAATGAATGGTTGCAGCCTCCTTATTTCATTATCCTACACAATGGTAATGTAGACAGAGACAAATATATACCAGTTATTTAGCTTTAAAACGCATGGCGTTGCTCGCGTACTACGCAAGTTGACGGTGTGTCGACATTGGACGTTGGATAGGTTGCCGGTCCGAGGCTTCGGCAAGCGTCGTCGTCAGTCTCGCAATGGCGTTAGTGAGAATAGGTTGTGTGGTCGTTTAACATCGCAGTAACCCGAGCGGACACCGGCCCAAAATATTGGCCTGCATATCCGTACAAGAATTACGAAGAAAACATTTCTAGTAATTCAAATATAATTTATAGCGACATTTTCGCAACAACGGAAAGTCAATTTTTGGTACGATATCCACTCAGAGCGAATCATTTCAAGGTTCGTTGTTTGTTACAAAATTGTCTAAATAACTCAGGGTTTTGAAAATTTTGTAATAATTATTATACCTACGTTTCTGTTTTGTTGCAGATCATGTCCATCTCATCGTAGTAGTTTCTACGTAAACGTGTGTTTGTGCTAGTGTTTGTGAACGTAATAGTGTGTACTGTGACAGTGTTGTGTTTGTGATGGATCCGGGATCACCATCGTTGTTGTGGCCGCTGCGGCTGAACAAACCGGCAGCGTCTGTGCCCTCGCCTTCGACCGCTGAAAGCGACAAGGATGAGGATCGGGCCCAGTCGCCGGTTTTACCGGACCGATTGACGGCGACACCGTCTCCCCAAAGCCCTGTTCCAAGCAGCCCAGCGCCGGCGCCCGCGCCCTCCCAACACCAATTCCAAGCGGCGCTCGTCGCGGAGAAATACTTACTTCTTGAACAAGTCGAAGGTTCCTCATTATGTCGGTGTGTAGACGTGCGTACTCAAGAGGAATACGTATGTAAAGTGAGTAACAATTATCATTATTGTTTTATCACATTCGTACATTATACCTAAGACAAAGTATATGCGAATCAGATATAAATTTTATGACCATTTAAATAAGATTACGGCTCAGCGAATTGACAGGAACGTCTGTCGCTCTGGACATCGTTTCAAATGGCCTAAAACAACCATCTTAGCTTACGTGAATACGAACGATATAATGAGTGTCTATTTCATAGTAAAAACAACATTATAAACGAATATTTATCTATAAATTTTAAATAATATTGAAGGTAGCAGGATCTAAAAGATCGTTTAAGGACAACTCGATACAATCGAAAATGTGTTAAATATCCTGCATTTAATTATGATAAACTACACGAAATGTAGATCACCTTAAATTTATAAATGCCAAGGCTGTCACATGCAAGAGTCATGACATACCTATATAAATGTATGATTAATGTATGTATGCTAAAATGCAACAAATTTGATAAAATAATCTAAATATATACTTACCTATACATATTCTATTTTTGACTGTTTCAAACTTGGTGGATTTCAATATAAAATTAAAAGCAAATTACTACAAAATTACGGAAAAGAGAGTAGAGAAAGTAGGATATATAGAGGGTATATCTTTGAAGCGTCAAAAACAAACTGCCCTTGTAACAAAATATTCGCAGACACCCCACCCTAAAATTTCATCGACAGATTGTTCGAAATTTAAAAATATACCATAAAAAATAAAGTGATAAATAAATATAACATGTCAGGCCTCTCGTGGCATCACTAGGATGCGTAACGTGTGCTGTTTCGTAATTATGTCGGGTTTCAAAACAGACTTGCGCAGCTTTGTTTGATTGATACTGTGTGTAATCTCTTTACTACGACCTATTAGTCTATATTTCATAAAGTGTTATGCAAAATTTAAGTTAAAGATACTACAATTTGGAAAATTATTCAATTCACATAATAGCTCGTAAGTTTTGTTATGTTTAATTTGACAATCATACGGATTCGAGTAAATAGTAGCGAATTTAAAGGGTTTCCGGTACTATCCCACGGGACTGTGACCCCATGTGGAGATAAGTATAGTTTCACAATGTACCCACATGTCGTCTCCCTTCTCTATTTATTTCATATTAAAATATTAATTGAATATATAAGTTGTTCACGACTTTTTCTCTAGGGCGGTCAGTCATAAATATCCAAGACATACATACAATTTCATTAAAAAGTTATATTCATTAAATAAATTTCAACAAATAATACAATAATAATAGATGCGGAAAAGTGTAAAGTACAAGTACATTGTTTTGTTAATGTTGATGAATTGTGTAATAATTCAATAATAATTAACATTCGGTGCTTGTTTTTCATACATCTCGCGTGCATTGTTCATAACTATTATGTTTAAAACCGATGTGATATTTTATATGTCATGGTCTCATAGCGCGTTGCTCGATCGCACTTGTAGGCCACAGCTATCGCAGTTTTTGTACAATGTCATGTATAGACTTTCGCAATCGATAACAATAACTGTTATTTATAACGTTACAACGTTATCTGAACAAAAAAAAATACGTATTTTGAAGAATCAATAACAATTATTCTGTTGATAAGAAAACTAAACTGATTATATGGTTCAAGAAAGACATTGTTACAACAAATACGACCTAGCTTTATTATGTTTTAGGCAATACAGGATACTTAGACAAACAAAGGCCTATACCGGTATTGTCAAGGCGCAGAATAGGCACTACCCTCGTGAGAACTTGGCAAGGTTAAGTGTGGCAACTTCATCGTTGCTAAACTTATTTACAACACCGACTAAGTATTGCCAACACGACAGGCACATTAGTACGTTCATGTATCGACCTACCTACACAACTAGCGATTCTTGTAATTTGTTGTTTTATAAAATGTTCAATTTAATCCATTAATAGTTGTATTTCGTTCAGTAAATAACACACGTGGTAGCGTCCGGCGCACCGAAAATAGGAGTGACCTTCTCATTGACATTGTGAAATAGACGAGTTGATAACGCCGATCGCCGAATGTCACACCGAGGCTAGGGGCTCCCCCTCTATAACTCCCCCCCACTAGAATACTGAGCGCCGGACGCTCCGAAGAATACGCACGTGTTCATTGCTGCGTAAATACCAATGATGATGTCAACGCAGTCATCAAAGCCGGAGATATGTTTTACAACATTATAGATATCGTACTTCTTTCTAATTTTTTTGTTTTGTAATTAATCCGCAAACAATCGAAGATAATTATTTTTTTTTTGTTCCATTAAAACTACGATTTGCGCGTCGCCGTCGCAACAAAGAAATCGATAGGTTTACTAACGATGTTCTAATACTGTTATGTAATAGGCACCTTACTGAGTTCTACTTTGTATTTCCAATTCGTAGAATGAACGAAACGATTTTGATATCTTTAAAGATTTAATCTGAAGGTTGCAAGATACAATGTGAAGCCGCTATTTAAGATACATTTAATGACATATTATCCAATGTGGTCCACCACATATAATGTCCAGTTTATAAATGACCTAATTGTGTAAGGAAATTAGTCAAAGTTTATTATAGCTTTAAATATTGCTAAAAACTACGTTATTTATAATTTGTAGAAGAAATATTTTTTCATATAAGTTAATTACTAGTAAGTAAAATGTGAAATTATACTATTATTTTAAATTATAGCGCTGTGGCGCTCGCGTTTCATATGTTCTTCACTGCGTTATAATTCTTTTATATGGAACCCTAAATTATTTTTTATTGATTTTTTCGGTACCAAGATAAAGTAAAACAATTTCTCACAAACTCAAACACTTGACAGTGAGACTGTGCATTGAATAGGATTTTATTCGAATTTTCATAAATTTTAATTTTTATTACGGGGAACTCTAATTAGTTTCGATAAATAAATGTACCCATGTTATGCGGAATTTCAGCTATCTAACAAACAGGTCCCGTCAAAAAATAGACAGAACATTTTTTACAATTGTATTTTTGGTATAGGTATCGTACATAAATTCATGTGTATTAAGTAAAAACAATATATTTTGACATTACAGGTATTACACACTTATTATTTACACACTTTATTTACACACTTACACTTATTTGTAGGTATAGATTTGGCTGTGTTAAGAACGCTATTTAAATTTTAACCCCGAAAATGTATGAAAATTATATAGAAAAAAAATCTTTGTTAAAATTAGATAACCACGATCGGACCATGGAAATCTAACTTACACCTACAACAAGTGTGTGTATACTTCGTTATGTGAATATTTTGCAACAGTTAGATATACTCACGATTAACCAAGCATAGATAGCAATAACTAGGTTAGCTCCTGTAAACCACGTTCGATGCCAAATATTATCAAGTGTTCTGTCAACATGGCGGATTCTTATCGATATCTCGGTGTTTTCGCAAACATCGAAATTAAATAGGTCACGACGACGATTTATTTGCGTACAACGTTCTGAAATACACACATAAAAATAGCGGCATATAGTCTCGTTAGACTGCGCTGTTATAACCAAAGCTTATATTACTATTTTTATAATGCCATGAGTCAAAAAGAAATGTTTCGAAGCACGCGATGTGATTCATCATTTGTGAGTCGAGAAATCAGATTTGGTATTTGCGTCCACGGTGTCGTTGACACGCGTTCTTTCTTCTATGATTCGTATCAAACGAAATACATAACTGTTTTCTATGTACAACGTTTAAAGAGGTTCAATATAAAAGTATTTTTAACGTACATAATTGTAGTGTTTGATTTGACAATGGCGAACATACTTTCAAACCTCCTTTATGGTATCACAAAAAAATATATATTAAATACATTTTCCAATAGGTGAAGACTGTGTTTATGCTATTATTACCACTTTTTCCTTGAAAGTATCTCATGTCAGTTAAATATATTTCTGTATTACTCTTTATATATACTTTGGCAATTTTATTCTGCGATAACTGACAATTTACTTGAATTTTCTAGTATCGTTTTAAAAAAACCTCAAGTTTGACGCTAGCCGGCCCCTGCCCTGCTTTGCAAAAAGGGTCAGTCGATCCTATTCAAAATGTTTCAACATCGTTACTCGCATTAGACTTAAAGCCCTTTTAAATCAGCCTCTTTGAAATAGAATCCCCTTTGAATTTATTTAACGTAGACAAGACACCGAGACTCCTCTTGTCCCTTCTATTGAATCATTCATTCCAAGTTTAAAATAGAAAATATCCAATTCGTTCATCAAAATTCATTGAATAGTATAAAGTAACCGTTAACTCGAAAATATCTGACACGCAGCTAATGATAAAGTGGGACGACGATATTGATGGAAAGATAAATTACATTACAATCGATAATATATCTTTGAAATTTTTATTGTTCATTCATACTTTTTAAACTAAAAAAAAACTCAAGAATGATACGAAATTTTCAAGATAAATAAATGCTTGAATTGTGTAGAGATTTACATTAAGGGATTATTCAAATATCTCTTACCTTTAGTCGCCAAAAGTATGTAAACATAACATAAGCGTTGGTAAACTTAAAAAAAAAAGTTATGGAGTAAATATTGCTCACGTTATCACCATTCAAAACCACCGTGCCCCATAAAAATAAACAAATTAAATAACTTAACATTTAACATATTAAATATTATTCCTTAGGTGGTGTCACGAGATTGTAGCAGTTTACTTCAAGCTCACTACCGTCTCGATGGGCATCCGCACGTCAATCCGATCCATGAAGTCCTAGTTGGCGATAAGAGGGTGTATCTAATATTCCCTCGGTCGCATTCAGACCTCCACTCGTATGTGATGAGGGCGAGGAAAACGGCTCAGAGAGCACGAAGCTCGTAGACTGTTCAGACAAATGGCTGAAACCGTCGCCGCTTGTCACGAACAAGGGATAGTGTTACGTGATCTCAAGCTCAGGAAGTTTGTCTTCGCTGATCCACAACGGTGAGTCGTTCGTTTTATTTTATGATTTAACACGTTCATTGTTATAAGCATATTCAGCGATCACATGACGCGCATTTGTCTTGTTTGATATGTGACTGTGAATATGATAAAATTTATTTCATACGTCAAGTGAAAGAGTAACCCTAACTATATTTTTACGTCTATTATAATGTTTATAGAAAATATTTTAATTTGATTTACTATATATAATATTATAAAATTTTGGTTCGTGTCACTCTTCCGCTGATTACCTCTATTTATATAACAATGTGCGTCCATAAACCATTTAAAATATTGTGATTCCTAAACATTTTTACCTCATGATGTTTTTTTATTGTAACGCAAACTACTTAAAAATGTTACACCAATTATGTTTTACCAAGCTTAACAAATATTCTATAAGATTTATCTTTAGATAAAAACAATGTGATACAAACAGTCTTCTGAAATTTTAAGCCCTCATCTATAGAACGCTTAGTATCATCATAAGTTACATTACTAATAATTGAGACGTACAAAACGTACCAAATAATGGTATATTACCATTTTTTCGGATATCAATTTTAAGATTAAATATAACAGTCATTTTGTGTAATCCGCAAAAAGTATACTTTGTTTTCTATAGATTTAGTATTACAAATCTAGATTTTGCTTGTAAAATCTGTCGACATTATTTTTTTTCGCCTCGCGACGGAACGTTGCCGCAGTCGATCAGGCGAGGTTCCGATTATCGCGTAATAATAACAAATTTTGGCACTGAAATATCTGATGCAATGGCCACCGTTGATATCACCAGCAATCGAATCTATCCGGATCGTTCGGTTACTTCCTCTATACTTTTTTACTATTGAACCCGAGAAGGATCGTGAGAAAACGTACACGTAAAAAGGTCGAAGGGAAGCGGAAACACTTTCTACATTGTGAAGTAGCAATATGCTTCCTTTATGAGTCAGGCGCTAATGCTCAGCGGGGTAAATTCTTATCGACCAGTGCCTTATGACAATTCACATGCGATACGTGCCTTACCAATAATGGTTGACGTTTGCATTTTATTTCCATGAAACACGATTTGTCAGTGGCGCCAAACAAACATTTTAATGATAATTCAAATTAAATTAAACACAATTAAAAGGATATTAATATTACACAACGTATTTATTAATAACACCCACGAGCGCGGTCGGTTAGTTAGGAACCGACGGATTTTAAAAGTTTTGTAATATTATCTGGCCTCCATTGTTGCGAATATCTCCGGCAATGCTAGCGGCTCAAGGCGAACGGTGTCATTGCTGCGTACAATACTGCGCGCGCCGCAATCGGGTCAAGGGTCCTGTGGCTATGCGCTCGCGCACTGCACTACGCCTTCCCGCACCGACCGCGCGGACCCCTATGACCCCCTAATACGGGTGCTTCACCCTTATACGATCAGGTGATCACTCAAAATGCACCCTTGCCAACTCATCCACCGATCGCATTCTTGTATATTTTCAAAGGAATACCATTATTCACCTGCCCGCATCTCGGCATTCTACCGACCCTACCGTTCGTTACCTTAATGAGATTCATTTATTATATCTATCTCGGCAAGATCAACAAAAAGATACCTTTCAAACAATTAATTTCAATTGACTATAAATATGTGGGTATATTTATATTGTAAATCTATATTAATATTTGTTCCTTCGTCCCACTGTAAGGCCAATAAACATCGCGTGTCGCATTGTGTCTTCGATTATCCTTGACGTCCCAAAGACAATTTTCATAACGCCTCCACAAGTTAAATCTGTATCTCGTTGAAATGGTTTCTTTGACCTTTTTGAAACGGCTCGTCTCTGGTGACGTTAGTACGATATACGAATATGCCTTTGATATGACCGCTAAACCCGGGTTCGGAAAAGCAATATTTTACATATATAAAATACCACAAGTAAGATTCTGCAAATGTAAACAGATGAATTCCAAGCACGCAACTGTATTAATTCAGTCCGCTTTGAACGAGCAGACTGTGGAGAGGTAAAATTTAATACTCTTTTCAACGTCGCATCAAAGCAAGCTATGTCAAAAGCGTCGGTTCGCGATGCGGAACGGGAAGCAACGCGACCGTGCCTCAAATGTATAAACTTTTACTTTACCCTTTGCGTAAAATGGTAACGGAGTGCACCGCGACTTAGAGAAGAAGTTTTTAGCGAAGTTACCGCACAACGCTAGAATGTTTTACATTCGGTTATTAAAAGAAACCTTCGTTCCAAAATTTACCACATTACATTTCATAATCGGTTATTTGATTACAATAAAACTATCATATGCAATTTTATTGTAGTAATATGAAATATCAATTGCTTTGAAGTATGTCGTTTAGCTGTATTGTTTAAAGAATCGTATTGAGCAAACGGTACTTAACCTTGCTCGACGGCGTTTTGAGTGTTGACCGTTAGTTTAATTAAATATTGCAGATGCGTTTCCACATTTGGCATGTGTCGTTCCGAACGGAAATATCAGTTTTTGTAAGGCCACTACTTCGTTGATAACGGACCTCGTGTCCATGCTTGTCAGGTAGACAGCTGCTTCGGGCAATCCGGGGCCCGGAATGTGGCATTAATGACCATGTGTTCCCAGAGGATGTTTTTGATTATTCACCTGGTCATCGCTGATTAACATAATCGAGCAGCTGACCTTCTAAAACCCTAATATAATCTAATGATTATGCACATGTCACAGTGGTCACTTCCATACAGCTGTTGTTTGCAATCGTGAGAATAGTGATGAAGGTGCAACATGAGCAAGTGCCGCACCCTTCGACCCCCGTTCTCACGTCTCGATATAAAAGCAACCCCCCTTATTATAAATTCGAAAGCATCCGGCGGCGAACCGCGATTTACATCCCTCGATCTCGTCAGTCGGCTTTGTCAAATGTAAACAAGGGCATTAATATTGATTTCACGTTCTCTACATTGCTTTGAAGATGTGGAGGCTCATCTTCGATGTAGAAAATTATGTATTTTAAGTATAAAGCATCAACAGAGAAAGGGATATGCTTGCTCACATAAAAATATGATTGGAACGTTAAACTTTATACATATAACTTACTTTCTCTCAATACGTGTTACAATAACAGAGAAATCTCGTTGAATATCCGGACGCGGGCCTCGGGGAATGAAAACGAGGTCGCCATTCCGATAACGCAGGTAGTACAAGATAATTGTATATAACACAAACTAAAACTAGCCTATCATGTAAGCATGACAAAGATGAAACAAAAATGAGCTCCTTATGTTACATGAAAGCCTGTCTTTGATTATTGTGATAACAAACAGCAAGTTAGCAACATATATAAGCGACTATAAATAATAATGAACAATGACGTCACGAATTTTCTCTCAAAGCCGGATGTTTAACTATAAACATGCCTTTGTGCTAATAGTGCATTCTTGATTTTAGCGTAGCGCACCGGATGTATCGAAGCGGAAATACATTGAAATGAAAATAGTCTTTCATCGAATATTATTTAATGTACATTTTTTAGAAAGATTTTTTTAACTCTCAGACATTTCGGAGCCCGTTGTTTTTTGTATTACGTGAGACCCTCGTGCACAATTTCAGGTATAAATATTCGTTGTCAACGCATTGTCGGAGTCCGCGCATCCCGCCCACTCTGCGCCGAACTAAACCTGTCGAATGGTTCCAGGTAACAAAATAAAAAGCGGCTTTTTGTGTAACTTCGGTACTACTAGGAAGCCAGATCTAATGCACTTGAAACGATGACACCAACCTCATTTGATTACGTTATTTAATAATAGCAGCAAGCGGTAGTCGGTAGTTAGGTCGAGAAATATAAGAACTTAAATCATGTTCTCCGGGCGATGATCCTAGTCTGCGTCGTCGTTGAGAGATGTTTATTTCCAAGAACCGGTCGGATGTGCAGCGTTTCGAGGCGAATGTACTGCCATGGTATATTCGCGCTTAAGTCGCGTTAACGGTACGATATATTTACGGCCAATTCAGTAGGTACTGGCGCTCGGCTGCGGATGTGCCAAATCGGTCCGCGATAGACGCGCGGCCGACACCCGGCAGACGCCGCCGGGTCGCATACCAAGCCGTCTACTCCTGAAATGCTACTCTCTCATTCTCAACATTCCCTTCCAATTTAAATTTGGATTCAATCGACACATAACCCGTAATTTAATACACGAATGCACGCAACAATACCTCGAGGTGATCGCCAACATCTCGGTAGCTCTGAGCGCTCGACCACGCGCCTACGTCGAGTATTTTGAAAATGTTTTGAAACGCAGTTGCAAAAGCTCCGTGGTGCAAGAACTAGCCACATTACAACGATGTATTTGCATAATGCTGGGCGCGCTCTGTAACACGAGCGTACATCGATTTTACTGGTTGTATAATTTCGGTGTAATGCGTAGAGTTTAGTTAGTTTTACTTTACGTAAGTTTCCTTTGCGTTTAGCTTTATCTATTGTCTACTGCGTATTTGGCACGTGTTTGTGGTATTTTTCGCGCGGGTGTGGCAGTCCGAATCAGAGGAATAAAACGAGCGCGCTCGGAGTGCTAATTTGTCCGGCGTGATTCAGGCGTGCCGGAATTCAAGCGCAGTGTCGGTTCTTGTTTTGGGGCGTTTATTCGCGGCCTCGATCGCGACTAGCGCGCGGCTCTGTGAGGTCGTGCGCAACTGTGCCAATGTCGCGTTTGGCCGACCGACGCAGCCGCCGACGCCGCGAGCACCCACCCGCCCGCGTGCCCCCTCTCACCTCTTCCATCCCACAATCCGCGGTTCCTCGCTCGTGCGGAACCGATGCCGCAAGTGCATTTAAAAACATGCGTTTTGAATGCTATTAATATACTAGTCGCCTTGTGCTAATAACACAGTCCAATTCGTACAAAGCTAACCTTTTTTAAACAAGCGCATCACAAATTAACAGTTTAAAATATGACACCTACGTGACTACACAGAACTCTCATGCTGAAAATAAATTATCCGATGAAGAGGATGCGACCATTAGTCACAACTATAAATACTACTTGTTCACCTTTTTTGGTAGTACGAAAAGACCGGACGCGACTACCGGCGAGGAGCGATGATGCCGATAGTATATTGCTCTTGTATGTCATTTATATTCGTTAGTGCGATGAACCGCTCAATCAGTGCAAAGCTTAGTAATCTATTCTGAGAAACCTGACATAAACTTTATTCATTTGCGATCAAGTGTTAATTAGATACAGAATTTTCCGTTTCGTTTTTATGCTCACATGCAGGTTCATCATTGTCTATTCGATTTCAATAAATTGATAAAATAAAATTCGTGAGTTTCGCTGAATCATTTATAAACAAACATAATTATGTACTTATGTATATGAATTATAGTTAATTTCCCAATTTGGCATCGTTAATTTAGCTATCAGGCGCACAGCTGAGAAAACGCACGACTAGCTATTAAATCGATCCGGTTGCGTAAAACAAAGGTCTGCGAAACCTTGTGCAAGCGGCGCGCCCGCGCGCTGCGCCGACATATCTGCGGATTTGCGTAACGGCGCACTTATCCGCCGATACCGGCCGTGTGTTGTGACACGCTCCGTTTGCCTACATCTGTACGAGGTACATTTGAAAATGTATCTGCTGACAATTACAAAATAAAGTGTCCTAATCCAATATTGCGTTCGCTAGTTTCCACTCATTAGAAATAGGTATTTGGTTTATGAAGGCCGGCGCGCCGGTCTAGTTTCGCGAAATTCTATGGTCAGTGTCTAATTCGGGTTCCTAATACTATAAAAAATAAAAGATCTAAGACTAGAATCTAAATAGAATAATAGTCAAGAACACTCATTGTTTTATACACCTATGTACCTATTAGACACATTGCGAACTCATCGTATAACCTTCCAACGCACTTACCTCATTCTTAGTTGTCACTGCAAACAACGTTTCCTGTAAAATTAATCAGTCTCGTTTGCCTCGCCTCATGGAAAACAACACAACGGTCTGGTTGTGATATTATGTATGACTCACACCTGCTTGCATTCGTGATTTCGAAGATGTCGTGAACATTCGCGACTTGAACCGTGTTGACCTTCGGACCGAGGTCCGTAAAGCACGCTCATTAAAGAAAATCGCAAAAAAAGAATTTACGGTCGACGAAGCGCACGCGAACACACCGTGGTCTACTACGTCGTCGGGATTTAAAAATGCACGTGCCAACAATTAGGATCCAGACGTAATACTTGCCCCTCGATCGGCGTCTTACATGACCGCTCACGAGGAACGAAGCCGTGTCCGAGGCGTCGTCACTGATCGTCGACACGCGCCGGCGAACACTCCAGTTCACGGTTTAATTACGCTCCCATCGTTCATTCCCATGCTCAGGTTTAAACTCGAAAATTCCATTGCTTCAAAAGTAATTTTTAAATAATAATTCCAAAGAATTCTATCAACCGGTACACGCGTGAGAATACATTTAAAAACAAAATCACATTACAAAGAGTAACACACCTAGTTCTGAAATGTAAGTTATAGCCAATGGTATTCATGCAATTATGCACTAGTTTGCATTTGTGATCAACGTGACAAATAATATATCTTGTAAAAATGGAATCGATTACGAGAAAATTGTAACAAAGCTTTAAAGCATAACATCACTTTACATTTATAAGCTTTAATAAATCCATATCCAGAGATATATTTTAATATTTCAGACGACGATGTAATATATATATGTATATATATATTTGATATTGCAATTTTGCTCTCCCCATAGCAACAGAGTCGCTCGAGAATTGCGCGGCGGTCGGTCATTTCGCTCGCTGTTGTTTTTGTCGTGTTGCATTAAAACCTGCTTGCTCCGGGGTTGGCGTTTACGTCGTTTCACAGGCTGAGCCGGCTCGGTAGCACGGCGCTCTCGGGCGGCGCATCCGCGTCCATAAGGTCGGTGACCGTCGAAAACCACCGACCGTAAACATGAAACACTCCGTGTCCATAAGAGCGTAAGCAGCTGTGCTATTGATAAAACCGTAAACGGTGTAATGCTCACGTTTTTTTTTTGTTATTGTATGGATTAACTCAACTTCAAATCGTAATATCTTATCTGTCGATAACTTTCTTAGAGGGCGTACTTTATATTATTTATTTGTACAAGCTAAAAATTGATATTGTAAAATATATAGCACTTTTAACAATGAAAATTCAAAAAAGTCTATTCGTTAATATTTTCTTTTAGATTCATAATCAAATTTATTTTTTTAAATATATAATTAGGTTGGTAATATAAAATTAATTGAAGTTTTTCATTTAGAGTTATTTTACAACTCTAAACCCAATATCTTCTTCTTTTGACTTGAGTCAGGTGATAACGAGTATATGTATTTCGTATTTATACACCTACTAGGTTTAATTGTTATTTACGATAAATATAAACGTGTATTGTTAATAAAACTTTCCAGAACATTTTAATTAATTACTCAAAAGATAATAACATTTCTTTTATTATTACTAAAAAGTCACCCTTATCTAAATTACCAACTTTCAATGAGTCCATTCAACTCACATTGGTACCACATAATTATAATTATTTATCATATAGTGGTTTGTGGTTTACCTCAACTGTCTAGAATTTTAAAACATTCACAGCGCTAGTCATAGAACCGGGGACATTGCAATGGTGACTCACCAAGATGACGGGACTCATGGAGAGACGGTGCATTATGACGTCATCAATAGGGAAACAAAAAAAAAAGTGAGGGTGCTTAAGAGGGTTCGGGGATGAATCATAGAAAATTTCTAACAGGTCACTAGCCTCGAACCCTCCTAGCTAAATATACCTTACCCTAAAATATCTCTAAATATAGATAGTATAGAGCGCTCGAAACGAGCCTAATGGGGAGAGGGCTTGTTGGTTAATCACAGGTAATTTCTGGTAACAGTATGCCACAAAAATAGATTCAAAAGTTACACAACAGTAACTCCGTAATACGGAGGGTGAATTTAATTATATACAAAACATACAATTAATTCCGATCAGTTCATTATTCAGTCGCGTGGCAACAGAATCGTGATAATGCATTAATTGATGGCTGAACTCCATATATATAGTGGATAAGAAACACAATAAAACAACACACGCTATACGTATTGTTAAAAGAACACGATCCATCAATGACCATAGCGGTAAAACAGTGATCGGAGAAAGCAAACGTGAAGTTTCCTAGAAATGAATTATTGGAAGCTTTTGTACTGAAAATTATTATTGTAAGTTTTATTACACAGTGTACTGTGTACAGGGCATTCGATTCGAAATCGTAAATCTCACGAGATCATCTCGCTCCTTACTATCAACCGTTTTCCTGTTTCGTCGAGTTCAACAACAACTTTCGTCATACCACAGACGACAGAATATAATTTCGTACGGCTTCGTTCGACGCCGAATGGTTGGTGTTTTTTTATTTGTTTTATTTTGTTTTTGTGTACTCCTCAAACCGATCGTATACGTCAGCATTTCTAATAGTGTCGATTATAATATATATTAATAAATTATTCCAAGTAATTTACTTTACCTCTTCACTCTACTAAATCTATTCTGAGAGCCTATTATTGTAAACGGTATTTTTTAAATCCCGGATAAAACGGTTCGAACGGTGATAAACTGTCGTCCAGCTTAATTTATTAACCGCTTGCGTCAAACGTACTGTGCGCAAAACATTTACAGAGGTGGTAAGCAAATAATAATATGATTAACAAAAATAAAATTACACACAGACACACCGGATAATAAAAATATATATCCTTAAAATATTCGACTTTCGTGGTGAAACACGCGACGCCCACACGTTTCAAAAATAAATCGGGATCTTTATTATAACCTTAGATTTTGATATTTGCTGTTTGACCTGAACGTTCGGAATTTTCTCTACGTGTGTGTTTTACGTAAGTGACTAACTAGCAAAATGCGAATCCAGTCGTACTCCGTCCAGAATGATGATTAAACCCTGAATCTGATGTGCGCTTACTATAAAATACTCGACATCCCGAGACGAATCTCGTCACGGAATATTTTCAAGTCGGCTTTATCTGTCCAACTAATTGTACAATGTACAGCGCAAAGTCACCTCATGACTTACAAGTAAATGAGTTCACCGTGACTCTAATGCGTCGTATATGCGATCACGATTTTAAAAAAAAAAAAACAATGCTCTTTATACTTTTTAATAAACCAGTCACGGGTTTATATCCTGCCAACTTCCTGTATTTATTCCATTGGCTCTAATTTTTAAATACATTAACAATGGCTTATTGTGAATGAATTGAACTTACCTGCGATTATTAGTCACCTGTTATGGAAGTGCATGATATTTGTTTACCTGAAATATACAAGTTTATATATTTAATACGTAAAATTTACTTCAAAATATTTGTAAATTTAAAATTCAACACGGATATCCTGATCTTTTAGAAAACTTACATTTACCGTTCTCTGATAAAATCATGACTTATAAATTTGATTGTTCAGATATTTCTAGATAGTAGAAATGTACAGAATCAGACTGTAAAATTAAAGTAATTTCGATTCGAAACTATTCTGTTTATCAAATAAATTTATTTATAGATTTTCACCCATTTTCCTGTCTTCAATTACTGACAAATAATAATAAATTTTTACAAGTGTTTCCTTCTTCTTATCTATGTAAGCGATAACTGGTTTCACCATTAAAACTGTGTCTCAGCATGTCGGTTAATGTAGCAATTAGAATTATGTATGAAGTCATCAACGAATTTCTTTAAAACTACTGTCATTTATTTGTTTAGTTTTCTATATATTAGATTCTTATAGGTTCTTATTATTCTAAACAATTTAGAAATGCAATTTTAACTCTATCCTGTATACTATTCCGTTAAGTTTCTAATACATTTAGTTATTATCAATTATACGTCTCGGATAGCAACCCAAGCCGAGGTCTGCATCAATATGGTTTCCTTGTACCTATCTAAAACATAACGCCTTAAGCGCTTGACTTAAAAGTTCCGTGAAGCTGTCAAGCCTCTTCCGGTCAACCAACAGTATTTAGTATTTAACAACATAAATTTAAACCGAATTCATGAAACATTTTAGAACTACAGTAGAATAATCTGGATTCGAGGCGATTGTCTGTCCTCCTTATTAGATACGACGTGTAGGAGCATATCTTATTAGAAACAACGTCGCTGACGTAACTCGGTTCACGGTCAACAAGAGGAAATGACGCAAACTCAGGCACAGCGCTGCTGCACACGGGTAAACGATTACAAAACTCCGGTATCGATCATAGAAACTTGCCAAAACACTTCACGTGATCAACACGCCGGCTGTGGTCTTTATTCGACAGGGTTGGGTTGATACACTCGTCACAAAAAATTCCGTAACCTCAGAACGTCATTGAGTTCGTAATTAAAAACGATCGATCCGTCTACGTCAGCGGGAGATCTCGTGAAATGTGAACTTTTTAGCGAATCCCTAACGAGAGAGCTTTGCACTTACGCCATCTTTGACATTGAGCGGCGTATGTTTTCTCCTTCATTCCGAAATTTGTTCGCAAACAAAATTGAGCAAAGCTGGTTGCGGAATTTTTGAAATAATACATTCCAAATTTAATTGTAATGTTATTCTGTTGACAGGCAGTGTCATTTATGTTTTATAATTAATCAAAGATTTTAAACTTGTATTTATTATAATATTAATATTACATTTTTTTAAGCATACTTATTCTTTTAATAGAGATTGCGTTAACTGCATTATTATTTTGATGTACAATTTTTTTTATTAGTAGATGAAATAATATAATCAAAGAAATTATAATAGAAGTAATTAACACGGCTACAAAGTACACCTATTTAAATGTTTTCTAGATAATATATTCACAATATAAACACATATTCAACAATCGGTACCAATTTTACAGTGACATTGAAAATTCGTTTCGTTGCGAAACTGTAGTCTTTTAGTGTTACTGGCCTCGCGCCGCCGCGTACGAGATCGAAGAATACGTATAATAAATATGAGAAACTTATCCGACCTTAGTTGGCGGTCATTGCGTTACACAACACTTCATTACGACAAACAATAGTTTTGAATTCGACGTGACGTAACTAACGTATTGTATTCGATCGACAGAAAAACAGTAATTAACTCATAAATGAAGTAGAGAATAACATTTTACGTAATCTATGCGAAATTGATTTATCTTATTGTATACTACATTTACGGCGATAAAATTCATATAGAAGACAAAAAAAATACAAGCTAAGTAATGATTACAAGCGGACGAAGCCGCTCGTGGAAACCAGTATAAATAAACTAAATTACGCAAAATCTTTTATACGCTTCGTCATTAATTACATCAGCCATCATATAATCGGTCGACTGTGTTACCAGACAGTGCGAAAGATCGCACTCAGTGTCCTCATGTAGCCGCAATGTCAGAAGTATAAGCGATATCTTAAGTTAATGTATATTCCATTAACATGACACGTCTGTCTATTCAATGGTGTCATTGGCACTGAAGATTCCCTATCATAATGAAGTCATCGCTTTATTAAAACAAGCGACAATAAACATCGGCCTCCATTAGCCAACTTATTATACATTCTTGTTTTTCTCCGATGTTTGTACAGATTTTATATATGTGTATGTATGTATGTGCGCAGTTAGGAGTTCCATACGTGATCCTTTATAAAATGGAAACATGGCCGTAGTATTTACAGCATTTAAATTGAAACGAAAATTCAAATATTATTATTATTTTGTTCATATAACGAAGTCAAAACAGGTGACCGCCAGAGCATAGAAATACAGTTAGGTAATTATTTATAATATTTGACAACGTAACCACGTTCGATATAATTATCCAAGTAAATTCGAGCGACGTAGACGACAAAAAACAATTGTACAACGGGCGTTCATGTAATCAAGAGCGTAGGTAATATAAGTCACGTTGTAAGGGATACCCTAAAAACTCGGTTACGGCCAAAATAATATAATATCCATTGATAGCACAACGTGCTCGAGAATATCTTGCCCTGTAGGCTCTGACGCATTTCACGAAAGCTCCCACGCGACCTTACCACAGATTGATACGTAACCCGTAGCGTTATATCGCTACGAGCAAATTTCTATTTACGTAATGACGTCACCGGGGAAATTACCCTTACAGAATTAGTGTTGCCATACTGTCAGAAGAAAATTACAAATTAACATGAAAATTAGTTAGGGTAAAAACACAGTATTTTGAAATATCTCAGTCAACTTTAGAATGTTATTTAGTCGCTGGATGCAGATAATAGATATATCTAAAAGGAAAGATTTAATATACCCTCCCTAGAAAGGTTCAATTATTATGTTATAAATAAGCGTGAACTTCGTTACTAAAACCAGCGTACACCCAGGATATTTACTTTTAATAAGCTATTTTAAAATGTTTCGAGAGCCAGGTCAAATTGCTGTTTCGAGCTTTATCCCACCCATATGGTAGTGGGGGATATCTATATTCATAAAGCCTGAAAAAAAGATAATTAAAATTCTCATCTCCACGTTAATAAATACAATGTATACTTTAGATTTTACATAATACAAAGATCTTTTTGTTACACTACAAAAAGATTTTTTAAATAAACCTTAGTAAAAAATTAACTCATTAATAAAAAAATATGTTTATTTAACGAAAAAAATTAATGTGTGCAATTCACACGTGGTAGAAGTGAAACCTTCAAAAAACGTATAATAGAAACACGTATACAAAACACCACGGTTGTTGTAATGCCTTTTCCCAAGCTTTGTACTACGTATGCGCGCACAAACATGTACTGTCGCTTTTTCGTTTCATCGAGTTCAAATCACAACGATGCCAGAAAGATGCGAAAGTTTGACTTCAATAACGTAACAGAACCAGATTGTGTTAATTTGTCAAGAACTGAGAAATATAGCAAATAGGGCAACACTGAATGTTACTGACGTAAGTTGTTTTCTAGTTTTATCGATCAGAGAGGTATGAGTTTGTTTCTGAGTGACGTAACGTAGAAAAACGTACACGGAAGTTGTTACGCTCGTTGATCGCTCGGTCGAACTGTTTGACTCTGTCTGAGTAGGCGCATTGGCCAAGGACAGCCGGACCCTGGGCAAGGCCACGCCGATTTCGTTTGCGAAACAGCTGTTACTGATTATATCATACTGCCGCTCATCCGTTTATCTCTTACTCAAATTCTAATTTTGAAACGTTTTCTATTATTTATTTTAAGAACGTGTGCCTAAAAATTACTATTTTTTTTTTGTTTTTGTTACAACTTGTTCAATTTTTTTCCTAATTATGAACATAGTTTCGTAACTATGAAATAAAGTTAAATAAATTAATCTTAGATTTTTGCAAGAATTTGATTTATTTTTTGTAACTGTGATTTATTACTGTATGTTTGTAGCGCTTAATTTACCCTGGAACTATTCTAAGTTACGCAAAATGAAATCATATTAGCAACTTCAAACAAATTACAAACACATACTAGCTCTATAATATTCCGATTAAACAAATGAAATAACACTAATCCACAAGCATAAAAAATTTAATATCTATAAAATATTATAAATTCCTTATTTATTTCCACATCTTTGCATTTCAATCAGTGTCTAGACGGCCGATATTATAATTTATTGAAATTGATAGCTCTATATAACTTTCAGGTGTATCGCAAGACGTTATTATAAGAAATGCTTATTTTTTTTATAAAAGTGATTGACACAATCACCTTCACTCCTGTGAATGACACGAGAGGTGACATTGCTATCTTGAAATTAACACCCACATTGGCGATTTTCTTACAGACAGTAGTTAATCTTGCCTCATCGAATATATAAAACGTAATCATTCGAGGTGTCGCGTCATATCGACATTTTTCATAAGACTTTTACACGAGTTATTTATTATCTATAGATGAACAAACTGACGAATGTATACAAATTATTGGAAAAAAAAATAAGAAGCGGAAAATATTCATCAAAACGAATTACTAATTTCATATTATTTTCACTTCAATTTTCTTGGTTATTATATTACACATTATGTTACTAGGAAATATGTCTTAAAGCATTAATTGGTTTATATAAAGATTTGCGGTTTTCCTTTTAAATATGTATTTACAAATGCGTTCGCGTTAAAAAATGATTAATTTTATATAAGGAAAATGTTTAACACACGCTGTGTTAAATGTTCTCTAGCGTCGTTAATTCACATTAAGAATCGGGCGCCCGACGGCCTCCGATCGAAGATCGCTTCGTTTCAATGTCAGTTGCGCAAACGTCGCTCTTCCGCCTTCCAATCGAGCACCGCCCAACCAGGACCGCCGCCACACGTTCCGAATTAAAATTTAACAACGTTCCTTATCACAAAGCATTATTATGTACCTTATGATCATATCCTTATTTATGCTGACTCATAGATATATTATATAAAATACCATACGTGAATTTTAAACGGATTTCGAAGATATCTTTAGTCAAGTCATTCGTAATAAAGAGAAAATCAACGTGACTTAATGCAAGAAACAACAAACAAAAAAAAAATCAGAGTAAGCGTTTTTGTAAAGAGTGGAAATCACGTTTTTCTTACATAATAACTTCAATAGAAAACGAGTTTGATGTGTAAAATGGCCGAGTTTTCCATTACGCAACATTTATTTTTCGTTGCGTAAGATATACTAAAGTTTGAAAGAAGGATTTTTACCAAATCTATATTTATAAATATAGTAAATGTATTTCACTGCTCGATTGCGATTTTTCACCATTTTTACCATATAACTCCATAAATACTGAACTAACTTGCATGCTTCTATTCACACAAATGTCTAGTAAGACATATCTGCCAAGGTATAAAGTGTACATTTTGTTATGTTATTTTATGAAAAATTCATGAGGATATATATATCAAAGATATAATTTACTTAATCTATAGTCGTATAAAACAAAGTCGCGTCTATCTGTCTGTTTACCCAGTAATTTCTCTTAAACTATGTAACGGACTTAGTTGAGATTTTCACCCTGGGCTAGATATTTTTTTAAGGATTTTTAAATATACATCTTAATTAAACTTTCTTAGTAGAAAAGAATAAATATTTTATAACCAAGTTGCAATAGTAATTCTCACCAAATCTTAATATGTCGATTACCCATAAAAATGAGACAATAGGAAAACAATGGAAAGCTCGCGTAAACGCCAGTTTAGTGCTCAAGGGGTTAAGAGACACATCAAAATTATGTATTAGGTTCTACTTTGTGATGTCCAATCTGTTTTTTTTCACCATAACAGTTTCTCTCAGGAACCAATCTATACCAATAAATAAAATTGAAGTGTCTGTTTGTAAAGTCAAAATTTTTTTTTTTTACTAAATAGATATGAATGTATATACGATACCTATATCAAAAATACAATTTTGAAAATTTTTGTCTGCCTGTCTGTCTATTTGTAATGGGTAATCTCCGGAATTGCTGTACCGATTTTGACGGATTTTTTGGTAGATAGCTGAAGTTACTCCGGGTAACTTTTAATTATCGAAAATAATTAGGGTTCCGCGTAAAAAAAATATCCGAATCCGAATAAAATCCGATTCAATGCACAGTTTTTACGGACAAGAGCTATAATTTGATATAAGCCCCTTAGGGTCTAAATTGAATAAAGATATTTTTTATTTTTTTTATTTTGTTAATGAGAAATATTTTTACTTTATCTTAGAGCTAAAAAATTTTTTGGAACATAATTGGGGTTCAGTATAAAAAAAATTAAACGCAAAGAAGAATATATGAAACGCGGGTGAAGCTGTTGGCATTAGTAGTTTTTTGTTTTTATTAATATGTCGATTACCCATAAAAATAAGACAATAGGATAACAATGGAAAGCTGGCGTAAACGTAATGTTAGTGCTCAAGGCGTTAATATTGTTTTTTTTGTTATATATAATCACAATTTCTATCTTAATCTATCTCGTTAATAATATTTTCACTACGTATTTCTGCTAACTAGACTAGAGTATTCATTTAATTCGCCATATTGTTTACTGTATATCTACATCGATTAAAATCACGCTTTCTTATGATCATTGGTTTTACAACATCATACGTTATTAAACACGGAACTTGGATGACCTTATTAATGAAACATATCCATTAAATGATTAATTTATTAAATAAATATTGTGTACGTACACAGATAATTTATTGTCGATTTAACTCGTTAATAAAACTACTGCCGCGTTGAATGTTGATAATATTGTACTACAATTTTGATATTTTAAAGAAAAAAAAAAACAAATTAAGAATACTTATAATTCACAATATTTTTTGTCGTTTAGGTACAAGGAACATAAAGTCCTTTGATTTAATTAAAAATTAGATATTATGAAAGGCAGTGCCTCTCTGAATCTTAGTTAGCTTTATAATTCGAGTACCAATTAAACGATTTATGTGTTTATTTTTTCTGTTTCAAATGTTTTCCAGAGTTTTGTGTATAGTTTGTAAGTTGTAATATATGGAAAAAGTTTTAAAAACGATACTGACACTTAATAGTTTTATTATTCTCCGCAATGTTACTTGAATGGCCTTAAGTATTATTACACCTTACTTTACACACACAATGTCGGCCATCTGCCGTTTTCGCAGTTCTATTTAAAATCCGTTTCCTGTTTCCGCTAAGAACGTCTGGGAGTGTTTGAACAATCGAATTTATTCCTGTCATTATATCAAATTATTTAGTTTTGTTTTTCATTACAATTATTCAAGTATTGTTATCAAAAAGACCGATAATGTTAAATTATTTTCACGAAGCATTAACGCAATTTCTTACTTAGAAGCGTTTTAAAAAAATATTTTTTTTACAGAAAACTTAATTATAATTTGAAATAAATATTTTAGTTTTTCGGTAAAACCCCCCCGCGGTCATTGGTCTGATTCTACTATATCTACGTAAGTGACACCTAATCGACATTTAAAGGTCACATTACAATCTCTTATCATCAAACGATAAACAGCCTAAGGTCACAAAGTATATACAAGTATACGAAAATAATAAAAACGAACTGATTTCTTAACGAAAATATCGAGATAAAAAAATAAACACATGTGAGAAACCTAAGGTCTTTACAATTTCGAAATACACATGATACACAATAAAGCCATTCAAAAAATTTTGTAACAAAAAAAAAATTATCAAGGTGTCCTCATTATAGCTCTACATATCGGGTTAATCTTTCAACAGTTTACCTGAATTCTGACAATGCTCGCCCTCATCATTTCAATGCTCGAACGAACCAGATGTTCACGTAAAAGACATACGCGCATTGTAACCGTCTCCTACGCTTGATATATGCGTTTGAATCGATGAAGAATGCCGAAAGAATAATAATACAACATTGTGCAAAGAGATACACCCCAAAAGAAGACACTTTATAAACAGTGAATTGCACATGGCGAAGACTCTTTTTACCTGCGAACGCACGTGTCTGTTCGCGTCCCAAACTATAACCATAAAACCTGTCTGTCACCTTCTAAAATTTATACAACAAAAGCTGTTACTTATTCTACCGGTCTTGTGTTAATACTGCAACAGTATTAAATCTTATTGAAGACTCCGTGGCCGACAATTTCTCGAGTTTAAGGCGATGTTTCTATTTTTAGTTGAGTGAGTGTGTGTGCTTTTTTACGCCTAGAGCCGGTACAACTCTCATTACTTGCTCGGCTATTTATAACTCGATTCACTGCGAATAGTGCACTTAGTTGCTGTTTGTTGCTATGATGACTATTATTCTGGGCTAGCTCGATTTATTTCTTAGTTGGTACAATTAAATCAACAAGAAGGTGGACCGTAACATTTAGTCGGTTGTTTGGTCACGTGGATGACAACTCCATCTAGACGCATTAAAGTCTGATATTCGATACAATGTAAGGTCAACTGAGTTTAGTTACTATCGTGAGGCGATGTTTATTCAAATGCACTCGCAGTCGACTCGAGTTGAGTTTGAGTTTCGACATCTGCGACGAGGTCAATATTTGCCGTTTTTACGAACGTTCCTTTCATTATATCGCTTAAAGTAGTCCCCTATGTTGTGTTAGCCTTTTTATAGGCCACCTTTGTCTTTGGGACACAATTCAAATAATAAACCCAGCGGCAGATGCCGGCCCTCCCAAAACGTTATCGAACGCAACGCTAAAATCAATTTCATTGAAAAACTCAAGAGCACCGAATAAACGCGCCGGTCAGGATATTACGCGTACACAGTAAATTGGTTTTGGCGTTATTAATTTTGATAACTGGGATTCGTTTCGTTTCTCTTTTTAGTAACAAAGGGAAGCCATTGGAAATTAATTTATTACAACCGTGCGCTGAAAATCAACTATATATGTATGTATGTGGTACCAATTTGCAAATAAAATAATTTACAAAAGAAATACACATTGCTTGTTTGTAGGTAGGCTATTTCGTTAAATCAATATATACTACATATATTATATTTTTTGTATCGACATGTGCGCGACCATCTGTTCGATCAGATTAAAAACAGTTTTTATTCCACAATTCCTACGTAAAACATATATATTTTTTTGATATGAAAAAAATGACACGTAGCACATGGCATGGAAACGTCCTGAGTCTTCTACCTGCTTTTGTTGTTGGGACAATGCGTGCTAGCACATCTGCCGTGCCGCCTGCACAAACATCAACTTCTATAGTATTGTGAACATAAAGTCCTGCGCTTATGGTACACACGTACCTATACGATCCATCATAGAGGTTCTATTCATCACGCTAACTGTGCGAATTTACATAACATGCTGTTTGTTGCTTAGCAACCATTTCAAGGTCTCAACGCGCCGCTTTATTTGCTTTACATTGCAAAAGTTAAATATATATGTTAAGAATTAAGTATTCATAGATATTATTAATACGTTATAATATGATATGTTTATATTAAATCATTTTACGTTGTGGTGATAATTGCTTTATAAATTTATATATGTGTATACAAGCTCGCTAATTTCGAGGTCTGATGTTTGCCCAATTACAATTAATTATCACCCCAATTTAATAGTAATAATATAATTGAAGTTCTAATCAACTCGAGGTCAGCTTTATTACATAATGCATTTATTACAAGTATTATTGCAAATATCAAAAGTTGTCCAAGCTAACGTGGTAACAAATAATAATTATTTTATTTTCAATTATAATAGACGGTAACGTGGCAGTATAAACTATAAATAATAAACAAACAGAGAACATAAAACGAAGTACTGTCGAATCACAACAATCGTTAGGAAACAAAAGAAACAAGCACTGAAATTTTACGGAAGGGGCTATTATTCGAGTGGTCGACATGATGATAGATTCAAATAACGCAAGAATTGATCGCAGCGCCACCGTGTACTTTCGAGTTTTAATACGGTTTGTACGCAACCGCTTTTGAAATAATGTAATACATCTGGACCGTTTTGAAACCTATTAAATGTGTTTGTTTTAAATGTACTCACGACATTACTTGAAAGCATTTCAAAGTACTTTTTCATTATTCTAAAAGTTACGCTCTCATCGCCTGGGACAAAGGGGCGCCCGTGATGATCAAGTTACATTTGTTTGTTTGTCCTCTCTACTAATTATACAAAAGATGTCCGAACTCATTTTGAACACAACGGCCGACGGACAGGTGAATGAAACATCGCTATAACAAAAGATGAATTTGTCACCTTTATGAGAGGATCACCTTCATTTATCATAAGACTGTTAACAGACCGAGAGTCGCCCATTATATTAAATGAAGGTGAAATTTTAAAACAATTACAAAATACTGTTAATGAACAAATGCAGCGGAACCAGGCGTGCAGTTAGCTCATAGTAACGAATGCTCGACGTTTTGGAGCGGAGACTTGCCGCAATAAATCCTTGATGAAACCTTAACCCACTTGGATGATTACGAGTGCGCTTGCCGGGTGCGGACGATGCCTCGAGCGCTGCAGCCGCTTTATGGTTTCTATTGTCGCTTGATAGTTCTCCTTTATTAATATTCGTGAGATAACGTATGTCGTGGTAACCGGAATCGGGCCGCAGTTGTAGAAGCGCGATAATTTAAATTTTGACGAATTCTAAAGATTCATTGAAATGAATTCATAAATGTTTGAAACGATTTCGTGGGTGCTGCACTGCGCGATGCAGGTATGCTGGCGACCTTACGCAATGACATATTATATGTCTACTACGTATATATCTAGGGGCTAACAAATATATTTAACTGAAACCGCTTGCGAGATACTTTATATTGCGTTGCAACATAGCTTTACATTTGCGTACTTACTTAAATTGATACCCTAAACGTATCGAGGTAAAACTCTTCACAATATAAGTGGCTAATTATCTTGTGAATGATTCAATCGATGAACTATTTCTATGAGTATTGCGGCAATGACATCATCGGCGGCACGAGAGCTACCGCTCATGGAACCGAAATCGTTCCAAACAAAATACATTATATTATTATATTTTTGATTGACGCAAAGAAACTTGCCGGACGATGCCAAGTGGGTTAGTGCGCCAATGTCGGCGCTATCATAAAACCTCATCGCTGTTTATCTTTGCGTCGTTATAACGTACAGTAATTATTAATGTGAGAATTTATATAATATTGTTCGCGGCTGCACAAGGCTCTCACGCATGCTATCAATCGGCGAAGAACGACGCCGTTGCACCGGCCGGGCGTGACAGCCGGTCGCCGAAATACTAGGTCAAGTACAACGGTGCTTGCCATTCATTGTCACCGGTGGGCTGCCCCCGCGACCACGAGTCTCACCCCCCCCCCCCCCCCCCCCCCACTCCCCCCACTCTACCTCGAAAACCATTGGCCGCGTATGCCTGCGCTCGCACATCGGCCTCGCATAATCTGAACTTGACATATCACTCTTTTTAACATATTTTTTTGTCAAAATATTCATGTCAGTGCTAAATACGCGTGTAATATAAAGCACTTTGTGATTTCGTTTTCACAGGCGCACTGGATATTCAGGTTTTCAGCTCCTCAACTGAATCCAGTTTCAAAAGTGTATGCGTATTGCACCGATAATAAGATTATTAGTTAATCATTTTTCCTCTACTTGCACGCATTACGTCAACCTAGCAATTGCAACAAACAAGTGTGACAACACTCGTTACCTAACTCCATTGCAGTCTCTGTCTCTAATACAGAAACCGTTTGATGTAACGGTACTACTGAAACGCGTTCCCACTGAGTTGTCGTCGCATCATAAATATTACTATCCCGTCTATACGACGTATTATATAATAATAGGTTTTTGCCGAATGCGAAACACATCCATACGGCGGTCCTAGCCGAGGTCGTCGCCCGGCGAGCCTCCATTAGACCCCGCGGAATCGAATGATACAATACTAATGTCCGGAGTACATTCACCGCATTAGAAAACAAACCAACCTACTTCAGTTCCGCACTTTCTTCATTGCGTCACGCTGATTTGCCGTTTCTCGGGCGCACTCTCTTCCGCTGCGTCAGTTGTGCAAGCGGTCGTCTACCGACTGATCGAATTTAACGAGTTTAATTTCGTTATTAATCAATCGCCAATCCGGATTTATTATTGTTTCATGTTACTTCCGTACTTTCTTCTGCTGTTACATCGGGTATTGCGTTCGCTGTTCGCTGTCACAGGTGTTTTTCGCAAGTTCACTAACCTCTCTCTCTCCCCCGTTTCGTGCCGCATTCGCGACCGAGATGCCCGAAAGTGATATAATAAGACGCAGTGTAATTCTCTGTTTCTGCTTAGAAATTACCATTTCCGCACTTTCCAAGTTACATCATTGCGTTTGGTGAAAAAAATGTAATAGAGGTTAACGACCCGCGCGACTTGCTTCTAAATGTGATGTTGCTTGATCATTGCTTCGGTATTCGTAGGGAGCAATGATCCTTTTATGAGATCATCAGATATTATATACATATATAAAAAAATACTTGAGAAATTGTGCGTAGATGTTTTTGTTAACAATATTTCTTATGAATAACATTGATTATATACATTATGACTTTTAAATACGACATATCTATTTTAGCATGACACGTAGCCAGCATGATATAACGTGTTTTTTACCCTATCGGCGTGTACTTTCATCGGCCTAGTAGCATTCGAACAGAACGGTAAAAGTTCCAATGAGAAAGTACTGCATTTGGAAACGCCGTATACAATTCAAAATAACCATACGAAACGAATTCATATCTTATTCCATTTGTGGAAACATTTAAATTACGAAAAGAAGAAAACAAAGGGCATTGTACGCAAATCCTAGAAGTCCGTTTTTATTAATCCAATCTACCTACCACGATCACTCGAAACGTATTCGATCCACGTTCCCGATTCACACAACCGTACCTACGTCGAGTACTACGGTACTTGAAATTCTTGACCACGGAGGCCTATGAACTTTTACGATCTCGATTAGCGATTTGTTTAATGAAACGTTCCATTTTACCACATATATATCCGATTATACAAAAAAGTTGTTACGTGACGGAATAAAATCGTAAAGAATTCCCGTGAAATCGATAACGTCGTCAGAACAACTCGTTTGCCTCGATGTTGTTCTCATTTTGTTGTATTGTTTTCAGGGGAGTTAACGGTTAAAAAAACACGTTTGCCACTCGCGGTTTTATGTTTACAATCCAAAGCCAGTATTATCAATATATTATAGTATGTTTGTACGATTTTTTCCTTGTTTACATTAAGAAATAAACATTTTACATCGATAAATTTTATGCAGTGCGTACTATTGTAGGTACTATTACAACACTTTCTCCGATGTTCTTCTATTTTAACTATCCACTGCCACTTTTGTATGTACTACAATTTCGACTACTACGACGTCAGTGATACGTACGTGGTAATGTACGACGATAATAATGGTTTACTTATAATGTCCAAGGCGTAGTAAATTGTTATACGTGTCTTATCGGCGTGAACCGATAGTAGTAACGTCATTAGGTCTTTGGGACCCCGGTGTTATTGAAGCTATTGTTCCTGCTTCGACGTAGCTTTGATAGCGATCTCGGTTAGTACTTGTGTTGTATTGAACGCTTAGCGGTAAACGTTAGTGGTGATATTGTTTGCAATTTATATACATGTACTTAGTACATAAGGAAATATTCTTATTATTTAATATACGTTTAGATTCATTTTTAATACGTTGCAAGCAAATCTATTATGCTTTATCGCATTCTATAAAGTTAGTGGATGGTTATAGTATAGTTAAAAACATTTCAAATTGTTATTCTATTTAACTCTTAAAATAAAATTAAGAATTTATGTAAGTATAATAAATAAAAATATAAACTTGCTTTCTTCATTATCAAAGCGAATTAAATCGGAACGTTGCGAACATAAGCGAAGTCATACATACATAAAGATGCAAACAACAAAGCGATAACCTCAAAGTGACTGAACTTTTTGACCGAACACTGGCGAGTTTATTAATATCTTTGTAGAATAAAAAACGTACTGACATTTAAGAGATATTTTTTATTTGTTCTGGAAAGATTATTGTAGAATGGTCCTCCGCAATGGCCTTAGGTCTTCGTCTTAGGTCCACAAGAGCTCCGCTCCGGTAAGGCCTCTAGTTAAGCACTACATAGACACCTGCCTATAAAACATCCAATGAATGAAAAAAAATTACATTAATTGTATATTTACATAAAACTGTTAACATGGTTACATACAATGTTGAAATATTTCTGCCATAGTTATCATCTTTCTTAATACATAATTATGTCTCCAAACTCCGTATAATTGGCAACGTAATCATGCCATCAGATTCAATACAGATTGCTCGATGAAATTGCAGTAAACTTTTAAAATAACATTAATTGAAAGAATTAATGTAAATGAGGATACATAAAAAGATTTCTAAGAAAGCGCTTTAACAATTAAAGTTAATTATTAGAGACATGACAATAAACACATTTTCTCAGAAAAATACACAATAACATCAGACAAACATAGTAATCATTAGGTTAAAATTTTATAAATTTATTAAATAACTTTAAACGTTATTCTAGTAATTAATTGATAATTTTATCTGATTTACCCAATGACTCATATTATCCAATTAAAAAACATTCACATACAATAAACAGGTAAATAGCTAGAAAAACATTTTTTTTTTAAATTCTAATTCACCTGCCAGTTATATTGTAAATATATACCTAATAATATTGAGGTTTTATTGCGGATAACATTTCACTGTAATGATATTAAATCTTAAATTTACCGCTTTTCTTCTAGATGATTATATATAATTTTTTTAAATAAAATTCGTTATTATAACAGTAAATAAAACAGATCAGCAATTTCGCAACGCGCAAATAGTCACACAAATAAAATCTAATTGTGTAACACATCACAAATAGTAAGTACCTAGACATTAGATAACAAAATATTTACTAACCGTATCACAGAGCCTATATAAATAAACACACCAGGGTGAAAATGTTAAAGTTTCCAATAGATAAGATACGGGTGAAATGGTGATAACGAATTGCGACAGATATAGAACTATCATTCGGTTTATCTCTGAGATTATGTATGGCGATCATTTAGAAATAAAATTTATCGTATGCAAAAAAAATAATGTTACTGTGGTACGATAAAAAGAGATATAAGAAAAAAGCTTTCAAAAAAAGAATTTATAACTTTTTTCTTCTTTTCTTGCCGTCGCAGAAGCCTATTTGCCAATGTCGATGAATTTATAACTTTCATACTATTTGTAATATTGTTCTTCATACGCAGCCGTTAAACAATGATTAATACGATTTTGTCATCCCACGGCTTTCTGTTCGCGAAGTAAAAAACGTATTTCGCAACTCGAAATCGCAACGTCGCTTATTTCGAGTTTTCGAAACAATCCTGCGTCATTCATTCCTGCCTTTTGTACTTACATACGAGATTACATTGTGTTTATTGTCTTTTATAAAAACGTTAACAAATGATCGATTTCAAAATAAGCAGGCGCACTACCTCCGCCGCGGCTGTTTCACAAATTGCAAATGCTTGCGATTAAATTTGCGAAGCCATTAGCTAATTTTACTCCCGTCTAAATAACATTATGAGCTTACAAAATATACTAAATATACGTATCGTGTTAATTAATATCATATCGTATATTAATTACTTAAATTACAAAAGATTCAAAAAAACTTTTAATTAAAACGTACTAAAACTAATAAGTAATTACTTTATTAATCTACTTCTGCTAACCTTCGATATATCCTTTGTTTTAATACCATTAATAATTTTGAAATTGATTTCCCTGCGATCCACTGATGAGATCCATACTTGGTGATAATGTGAGTGTGTGCTCATTCGAATAAAAAAAAAATCGGTACTACAAATCGGTCTACAATTGACGGAGAAATCGCGTAAGAAACATACAAAAAAAAAACGTATAGAGGAATTGAAGTCGGTTAATAATATTTTTTTTTCTGTATATAAATTTTATTTCTCTATAACACACTATAACTGATCACTAATGTAAAAAGGTAATATAATATGTTAATTCATAGAATGTTGCATAAAAATAAGTTTGACAATTTATATTTGTAACATTTACGTATTGAAATTGTTGCTTTATAATGTCAGTAAGTTGCTCCGCACCTAGTAATGCAAGAGACAAGACAAAACCCTGATTATTGTGCAAACAACATTATGAAATAGAGCGTAAGGAGCAGTAGTTTAATACGTTGCAGTAACTGCACGAAACGTTTTGTAAATCTGACGAACATCGTTACAACACTCGTAAGGATTACCAAAGGTCCCTCATCCAAGTTACCTTGACCTGTCAGCTGCTGCATATTCATCAATATTTAAAACAAAGAGAAATGAGAGCAGTTCTGAAGGTTCAAAAACGTCATTGTGTATTGATGAATATAAATGTAACTTTGTTGTAAGAAACACGATTATTCGTCTATCCAATACGAAAAATATGTAAGGCCATTAGTGATACCGTCTCTGAATTCAATACTTTTTATTTATGTATGTGTTAGAATATAGCCCCGCCGTATCTCATTACACTTTTCCATACATTTGCGTCATAATTCGCAAGATCCAATACCGTTAACCAACTGTTTCAGTAACGCGGCTCGGCATTGCCCCGCTGTTCGCAATAGTCCACTCGCTACATATCGCAAGCTCTTGCGTCGCTCCAACCGACCAAACAGCGTAACTTTCATGATTAATCGTTGTTCTCATAATTTTTGCACATTGCAAACCCTTAATTTTTTTGGTTCGATTAATTCATATATTATTAACAACATATACAACGAGGACATTCATGTTGTTCATTTCTTACTTCCGATATAAAATAATGAGGAGGAAATGATCGTGGCGCGTAACAATTGTCGAATCCGGCGGCGGCGGAAACTGCACAGGCGCATACGGATGTGGACGGAGTAAATACTCTTTATGTTATCGAGCGATCTAGACCGCATCTGTCGGTTGACAAACGTCATACAGCTGCCCTTTATGATTGTCGTTTACGCAGCCTCCGCGAAACTGGCTGAACCGGAGGGCACGTGCACCTGTCGCCAGGTGCTCACATATTCATTACATCGTTCAGTTTTTGATTATATAAAATTTATACAAAACAATATTTCGTAGTTTTATGTGTCATCGTCGGCGTGAAAGCTTTAACATATGTAATCATTGCCTGTCGCCCGTTTATCGTAGTGTTTCCTCTATGTAACGGTATGATGCAATGTCTGATACTCGTCCCCGATGTGGGAGTCCCAGCTTTTTGTTCGTAAGTTTCCCAACACCTGGAAAAATCAGTACGAAACGTAACAACTAGTTATGAAACTAGTACATAAACGTATCGCTGAGCCGGTTACCAGACGTACTCGTACTCTTCGTGTAATATCCTGCATAACAGAATTCTATTCGAACTAGATACGAGAATTGCGATTACGCGTGGAATTTTAATATTTCGCTCGAGACAGCTGACGCCGACGCGCTTTTCGAGCATGTCTAACAAATGGCCCTTGAAAATGACTTGAGTTAGAAATGTAAGCGGATGTTTTTTAGTATGTCCTCACATGTGCGATATCTCGGTCGGCGAAAGTATATTTCGAAACGGACAACGCAGTTATATCGGGAAGGAGTCAATGAACGGAAGTGTTTCACGAGTGTGACACGCGGCAGCGGTTTATCGGAGCTTGCACAACCTTAGGAATCACTTGCCTAATCACACGCAGAACATTACTGCTATGTTAAATGAATCGTGCCGCTGCGGTTGCAGGACTATGCTCAAGTCTCGTTAACGCATCTGTTGCAATTTGTGCACTGCGGTTACGCCGGTTGCCGCTCGCGAGAATCTACGGGTCGACGTACGCTTTCTACATTTCCGTTCTTTCTCCGCCGATTCGAGATTGCAAAACGCTTGGGTCGCGCTTTCTTCGTTCGCGAGGCTCAGAGAAATTGTTGCGACACAGCGGTGCGTACACCGACCCCGCGTTAGAAAGTCGACCGCTCACCGGATTTAAGACGACAGCCGCGTAACGGTGTAATTGCATCGAATTGAGCCGGTTATCAATGAAATTTCGTGCTGGCACTTTTTGCGGACGCATTCCGAACGCTTTCTTCAATTACGCAATGTCATAATAGAAGTGTGCGGGTCATCGAACGGTACTGCACGTTTCGTAAACGCGGGACCGTGCGTATCGTCGTTGCGTCGAGCGAACACCGCACGGAGATGCTCGCGATTAACCGATTGCGTTCGGCAGCGGTTTACGCAACGGGCACTGGAGTGGCGCCGCGCTCGTTCCGCAGTCCGCGAGTTGCAACACGGGATTATTTCGGCGGCGGCGCTTGGACCGCCGCCCGGGCTTGCAACACGCCATATCGCAACGCGCACCTCATAATCCACATCATTGTGACACGGCTGCCGTGCGCGGACGCCGCCCGCCTGCCAAATACGGGCTGCAGTGCTCTTGCGCTACTCGATCTCCTTACTTCATCGACATGACGTGGACGCGATGAAATGTCACCGGCGGCGCGGCATGTCATCAGTGTCCCGCGAGCTGGGCCTCTTTGCAATTGTCACTCACTGCATTCGATTTTAAAACTAAAACAATTTTGCAATCGATGTTCACATTAGCGTTTTGCAAGCAGCCCAGCGCTCTGTTTCAAAACTGAGTTCGACTTGCGTTATCGCCGCTCCGATAAACCGAACTGTGCCGCGATCTGTACCTACGATTTTGAGACCTAATTTTATTATAATACCAGTAATGTACCGTTTGGTAGTTTTATGTCGCGTTCATGCGATTTCGCAATTTTCATCGGTCGACAAGTTAACTTTGCAAATTCATGTACGTATCGCCCGATAAGGGTAATTTCGAATCACAACAGGCTCGTTAGTGAAGTCGTTATCAATGAAATTTAACAAAACATCCGTCGCGGAGCGTGGTTACGCAACACGTACAGACAGATATATAATTAGGCATGATCGGGACAGTTTCCCAACCTATCCCGACGGCATCTCTGCGGTGTGGCAACTGGGTACACGCTTGCGACACATCAGTCCCTACAGTGCTAGTTACGAAAACCTATGAGTAACACCAGCGCGGCATACCGCAGGGCTCTGAAACGACTTGTATTGAAACAGTGTGTGTTATACATTGTTGACACCGCTATTATTTCTTTCGCAATCGGCACTCGTAAGTGACGCATCAAATCAGTTTTGTGTACGGTCGGCGTAATGAGTTTCCTAGAGTTCCTAGCTGTTTGTTGTGCAATCGGTCGTCACATACACCGATACGAAGCGGAGCAGGAAGTGCATGCGTGTGTGATGCATCTGTGTACCGCGACTGCCATTGTTTGTTACGAAACTGTCAGGGTTGAGTTGAGCAATCGCGCCAGTTGCGAAACGCCGGAGCATCCCGCTGACTGCGACCGATCTCACACACTGAGCCCGCAAACATTCTCATTCAATCAATTATGAAATACAATTACTATAATATCAACATTATTTTAGTTTATTAGTAAATCTATGTTCATTTTTGATTGGTAAATATTTCATTTGAAATACAACCTCATTTTTTACCTGTTACAGTATTATTAAAAAATATTATTAAGTCAATAATATACGGTTAAAAGACAAAGTGTCTAATTGCGGTAGAAATATTCATCCTTCAAATTAACCATTAACATAATTTAGCTTAATCTTTTAAAAATAAATTAAATATGAATTCTACTTCATCATCAATTAAAAAATAAATATATGTATGACGTGAGAGAATCGTTTACATTGCAACAACACTAGGTTTATAAATAACGATGCAACAACACCATTCAAACTTGACCAAGAATTGTTAGGTGAACACTCGACACGCCGTTGTTACACACTTACAACAATACAAAGAAATATTTCGTTTGTTAACATCATACGTTGCGAAGTTCGCGAACGTGAGCGCGTCAGTTTAGTAATATTTAGTAGATACGCGTCACAAGTTCATAATTTTGTCTGTTATTAGAGCGAACGTAATGTGAAAGATATCGGTGCGAAATGCGAAGTACCACCAGCTTGTTTAAACACATAGTGTGTGTAACCCTGCGTACGCGTAACGGCAGGTTGCGTAATTCGGTTGTCCTTTCGCCCGCACTGAGCCCGAGACACACCGAGAATCCTCGAAGGCCACCGTTCGGAACACGCTCGGAAATCCGGCCAACCTTCCGACCGCATTACGACACTCGGTATAACTTATTTGAACATTGCGAAATTCGAATCAATTGCTTGCAATTGCAGGCATCGCACTTCATGTGCAGCCTTGCTCGCTCGTAGGGATTTTAATTAGGATCCAGTTGCGTAATTGTTCGGCACATAAACGGACACGCGGACGTCCTCCGGGCTGCGGTCTGCTCACTGGTGTGATTATACAAACAAAATAACGATTCTGAGTGCAGTTGGTTGGGTGCATCGGTGTGACGTCATCAGTTTCGTCACCTATTTCCCAGTGCGGTACTCTCGCGGTGTTGCCACAGATAGATTAACGCGCTAGAGACGCACGTGTGCACGATACGCAACAGAATTAAATTAACCAGAATTATTACGGACGCAAAATTTTAACTAGATGTTTCACTACAAACGGTTACCAATAAATCTGTTTGATACACATTTATAAACGATGCAACAATAATATTTCACAGCAGAATACGCTTACCCGTGTACTATGAAGACAGCGGCTAATTTGCGCGGTGTTCTGTTGCGTCCATGCGTAATATTTCACTTGATAAAATACACACGCGTTGCGACACTCTTAACGAGGGTAACCTTTAACTGCAGCCAGCCGCTCCATATTGTCACGACTCGATCATTTAAAGCCATTTAACACATACGGCATTTTACAAAAGGCGACATATAATCTAGCGACTAATTTAATCGCACGTTAAAATGAAAATCCCTGGAACATGTTGAAATAATTTAAGTCATAATTATTTAATCTTGAATTCTGAAAATTACATTACGTTCTAACAGATTTGGTAGTTTAGAATAAATGTATAATGGAGTTCGCAGTTATGTTCAAATTGCGTTTAAAAAATCGCAATAGATGTTGCACATTGTGTCCTAAGCTTTAAAATCCTTATGTGTACATAATAAATAGGTATCGTTTATCTTACGCGGATAATCTCATTGTGAGTCTTGTCTGATGCCAGTGAGTGAGGTCTTTATAACGTCATTGGGCAGTGTTACTCGTGTAAGCAATTCATTTATCAGTCCCATACAGGATAGTTTATAATTATTTATCTATTCTCATCGATACCATGAGAATAAACACAAATAATATTTCATAATTACATATAAAAATTTCTCAAATAATATAAAAATAAATAAATTTCTAAATTGCTAGATTATAATAGACAAATTACTTTCTTAAATTAGCCTAATTCTGGGTCATTCGTTAAATCGAAGCCATAATAATTGTCTTTATTATTGTATTGAGATAATTTAAAATTTCTTAGGTTTTGTCGTGTTTTTAAATAGTTCTGTAACAAATAAAATCCATCATCCCGCGCTCCGGTTAGTTTACATAGAAACATCATACGAAACAGTCAGTGTAAAGTTTCCAACTGTGCATTTAATGCATTTCGTAATCGAGGTTACGCGCATGGTGCGGAGAGGTGCGCGGTGCACCCATACCCTGAATTATGACGAAACAAACCCATTGCGTCACTGAACTTTACGGTTCACTGCGTAATTATTAGCATAATTTCATCAAAATGATGATGATCACGATGGTGATAAAAGTTAAGCAAAACATCAAACGGAAACGCAGAAATATTAAGTAATAAAAAAATCACGCGCTTTTGAATATCATCCATTTAAATTAAATGGATTTAATTATTCGACTTAAAGTTTCAGAAGAAGAACTAAATAAAGATCTGGCTCTCAAATACTGTTGGGTAAAGTTCATTAATGTACCTTTAAATTTCCAACTTCACCATAGTAGCCAATCAGTTGAATATTAGAAAAAGATCCTTCCTACCTTTTAGTAAACAACGCTGCATTTAATTTAGAATATAAGAAACCAATTGCTTTAAATACAACAACATATATGTTTGTTTCTGATAAACCTTTGTAACATACGTTTCAAAGCCCCGGATACAAGCGTGTATTGATCCCGATATATATAAACAAACAAGCAACGTATTTGTGAACGCACGTTTGATGGGTTTTAATACTAATTAGCGATTCGAGCGAAACATTAATAATAGTGACTGACTGCGTACCGTCAAAGCTTTGTGTGCATATAAAATCATTACGGACGATTTAATACCCTGTTTTAATGGACATACAGAAAAATTTCGGCACAAATTTGAGGGGATGCGGCAAATGTTTGATTTATTGAAAAAATATATTGATATAAACTGTTCTTTAAATGAATTATTTTGTTTTTAAGTTACTAGAGAGAATAATAAAATTAAACGAAAGTATTAGGCATTGAAAATACATATGTCAAATATTTAGGATTTATAATGAAACGGTGTAAATCGTATATTGTGAGGCGCAATTTTCTAGCTTTATGAAACGCAAACACAAGTAGGGAATCTAAAAATAAGCAACCAGGAAAAAAAAAGTACAATTTATTCCTAGTAGAATTGATAATGCTCGATGACAAACAAGTATTTATGATAGGATCTACAGAAGCTTGTAAGAAGCGATGAATTTCCGCAAAGGTAGATAAATAATTTTGAGTGTATTAATGCAAAATAAAATTAAATTATTATCTCCTTTGTTACAGGACGACATTAAAACTGGAGTCATTAGAAGACGCAGTCGTTCTTGACGATCCGGAGGAGGATTTGCTTCAAGACAAACGAGGTTGTCCCGCATACGTGTCGCCTGAAATTCTGAGAGCTCATCGGACATACTCCGGCCGAGCGGCTGATATGTGGTCACTCGGTGTTATACTGTACACCATGCTCGTTGGGAGGTATGTACCTGAATCAAATTATTCATATTTAGTTAGGTATTCCCTGAGTCAGCAAATAGTTTGGCCATTTTCCATCCTACAGAATGACGGGTTTTGACAATCTCAGTCAATATATATCATTTGTTATTGTAATCTCTTAAAGTAATCTACTGATGACCACATGACAAAACTGAATAAATGAGAACGGTTAGAATTATTACAAACATTTGAAAAAGACCTGCAAAGAGTTGTAATTAATTAATATTAGGGCAATACAGTGCGCGTCTTCACCTGCCAAGCGTGGGACTTACCGTTTATAGAGATCACAAAACGAGGGTCGCGGCGACCGTTGGCGGAGTAGGCGCGGGAAGATCACCTGTCGTCCGTTACGCGCCAACGGCTGACAATTATATCACCCACATATAAATATAAACTTTGTGAAATCTTCACCGCACCTGCCGCGGTCATGTGGCGAAGACGTTGCTACCCCCGACTCATGCACGCACCTGCCCCCTCCGCGCGACCCTTTGTTTTATACGTTTTCTGAGCCGAGCGCACCCGTAATTTGTATTCGAAATTTGGGATTTTGCCGCAATCATCGGCATCACCTGTCGCCGGAAGGGTTCTCTCTTACCTGAGTTTTTTTTTGTTTTCGCATGCAGCTGCCTTCTTCGAATGACAATCAGGATCGCCATAAATCGGCCTCGCGGCCCATTTATACTCATCAATTTGTACTGGTCTCCCTTTCCCTCTTAATGTCGTCCTTAATGATCGGCCTCGCAGATAGTAATCTTTTCCAAAGTGATAAATCGTAACGGATGCTTTCTCTACCTGTTCATTGCGTGACTTAGCGATTTTTTTTAAAAGAAATAAATTGACACGCAAATAAGTGAACTTGTTATTGATGCGGTAGTTAATCGTTGTTGTTTTTTTTTTTTCAGGTATCCGTTCAATGATTCGGAGCATGCGTCGCTTTTCGCGAAGATATCACGCGGTTACTTCGTGGTGCCCGAATGTTTATCTTCGAGGGGTAAATGTTTGATACGATCTTTGTTACGGAGGGAGGCGTGTGAACGATTGAGCGCTAGAGATGTGCTGCGGCACCCATGGTTAGCTCGGGATCCGAGGAACGAGTTGCCACCACGTGCTGCCGCCTCGCACGACCGTCTCGTACCCGACGTCGACATCGACGACGACTGTCTCTAGTTCCGCACCGACTAACACGACGGCAGCTTACCCGACCGGTGCTGGCATCGGTCATCACAAGTTCCATTGACGCGCTCGCTGCGATAACACTTCCAACAATAACCGACAGCGCCCGCAATGAACAACTAAAATGTTTTTTTTTTTTGGCAAAACTATTTATGAATTTATTATTAAGTTATTATTCCGGCCTAATCCGTGGTTGCTCGCTGAAACGTTTGCGTTTGAACGGTTTCAATGGTGAGTGTTGTACCCTGAGCGGAATGATGGTCCATGAAGGTATATAATGAGTAGTTAGTTGATTTGATCCGCAATAGGATCGATAGGCCGGGGCCGGCTGGTCCGAGCTCTGGTCCTATATAATTTATAAAGTCTAAGCTAGAACGGACGATTGCATTCGTAAGACGAGTGGTTACTATGGAAACGCTTGTTTTACCTTCGCTTCTAGCGTCGTCGAGTTCTTCGCTTTCACGTGCTGTGGTATAGTCGGTAACGTTCATAATGACATAATAAGTGAGACTGATGTCGCGTTTTGTGATCTTAATTATGAAAAAAAAAACAAACGATAAGCGATCCCATTTCGCGCGCGCGAGCAGAGCCGGGTTGGGGGCGGCTGTATGTCGCCAGCCCTTCGCGTCGCTGTCTCTCCGGATTTATTTATAAAGAAAATCATTTTGTTAACTATTACATTTAATATTCATTGTAAGCCTAAATATTCATATATATGTATCAATTTCACAGCAGTATAAATGAGTGATTATATTGTACTGAAATTGTTTCTGATAGTTTTAGGTAAATTACCTATGTGTATATATATATATATACATTATATTTATATAAAAGTTATATCGTGTAATTATGATCTCCACCGATGCTATTTAGCGATAAATAATATTTATGCCATTATGTTGTTACGTAGACAAGTGTTTTTCGATCTTTTGTTACGCACAACATGTTTCAGTTGCTTCCAATTGTTTCATTATTATTTTTTTTTTTTATTTCTTTTTGTATAAATATTATATTATTTCGGCCTTATAAAATCGATTTATCAGAATTATTATTTTGTTAAAAATATGTTTGTTTTGTAATCTATTCACACAACTACCACGTACCGAAAATAATATGGTCCGTAGAATTGGGTAAAAGTGCCATGTATTTTTTCTAAAATTTAATATGTAATAAAAATTGAACATTAATTTATTTATTATCTGTAAATCGACACGCGGAGAATCAAGGATGGGGGCACTAACTATTATTCATAACATTTAAATTATTTCGCCGTTTGGTACTTGGTGTTGAATTATTTGTTAATTTTTTTTTGTCATTATTATTAAAATCATTTGAAATCAAAAATTGTTTTGTAGTTTTTATTTTATATGTATAAAGAAATCATTCGGTAGGTAGTTTGTTACCTTGTGTCTATTTTAGAAATCAATCTGTTTTTTTTTTTCGTATTCCGAAATCATTTCTGTTTTAGATAACATTATTTTTATTTTATTTTTGTCAATCTATTTAAGTGAATTAGTCACGTCTTTCGTTTCGACGGAAGATTTATGTACAATAGTAGGTGTTACTATGTGAAATAAACTAAATAACTTTAATTTATGTGAACTGTAAATAGTGTTAAGGTATTTACGATAAGAATTATCATTAAAAAAAAAGAATGAATGATAGAGGGAATAAAAAGATTTTCAAAATTATACCATACTTTTATTTTTATAATGTTTGATTATATTTACCTATACTCTTCGATCTCACGTTACAAGGAACATCAAGTAGATACGAAAATGAAAAAGTAGATGATAAAAAAATATTTTATTATATATAATAAAAACGTCCGAACTGAAACCACTACAGAACACAAAATGGTTTACAATAATATCTTCATTGCTTATGCAATAGGTTTTAGACATATAGATCCCTCACGCTTACATTGGATAAATTTTGAAAAAAAACCTAGGCAACAGTACGATGTGTAAATATAAATGTTATTATTTATCTCTGAGCGCCAGCACTTAGACGCCATCTTATACTTAACATACTGTAGCATGTAGACGGCTGACTTCATAGCATTGGTAACATGAATCTATAAGTTTTCCCCTAACCGAAAGTCGATCAATGCCGCTAAAGAAATTTTCCTGTAAAACAAAACCGATAATTAACGAGTAATATTGCTTATGTAATCAGCATTGTTATTAAAAATAAAAATGTAACAGTTGATCAATTAAAATCAGAAAATGTTAAATTCCAAAAAGCGAATGTTAGTCTATGGTGATTTTAATGTAGATATTTTAAGCTGGTTACCAGAGGTCACTATGTTCATGTCGTTGTTTAGATCATATAATTTTAATCCACTCTTTAATGAACCAACAAGAACTACGCCTCACACTGCCTATGATTTGTATTAGTTTTTATATTTCAAAAAATTATATATATATATATATATATATATATATATTTCTTGCCGGCTCTTCTTGACTGGGTTTTTTTCCGAAGCGTTGGTAGTGTTTTGAACGTTCATAAGCGCCTTCTTAGGGCCTAACTTGTAACGATTTTTTTGATTTTTGATCAGCCTGACACAACAGACACAGTTACTGTTAAACTAAACGTAAAAACTTTGTCTAAAATAAGTTACCTATTTTAATAGCCTTTGTTTTCATTTTTAAATGTCTAATTCTTTAAACGGTTAGTCGCGTATAAATTACTTAGCAAATGTGATATTTATTTATTCATCATGGATCACCAGCGTAAAATATGTCCTAATCGATGGCTACAAACAAAAGATTTTCATAATTTATAACTCCGTTACAGCTGGTTACTGCCTATCTAAAATATTTCATACATCTTTCATAGACGGTAAAATGTAAAGTATTTCTGTTTATAATTTATCTATTTATTGATAGTAATTATCGCAAAAAAAAAATTATAGCATCAATTATTATAATAAATATTATGATGATCATTCATTAGATATCGATCTACGTCATCTTTACATTATATTTCCTGCCATATTGATATTATATAATACTGGCATATAATAATGTCTAATGTATGTTAACACAAAAGCCCGTTTATTGATTAATCTTAGGTTTTACCAGTAAATCTTAGGATATATCAATCCATCTATTCAACAGAAAGACGATCACTGCTGGGCATAAGTATCCCCCAAAGTTTTCCACAACGACCAGTCTTGTCCTCTCCATCCGGCGGCGGTCTTCTTCCACCTATGACCTTCTGCCATTGCTTCTTCACCTTTTAAAATAGGGGGCCGTCTATTTACACATAGGCCGACAGAAGACATCCCCCATGTAGTGCCAGTGCTCTCTACCCTCCTGGGTAACCCTTCCCAGTGAGATACTGTGTCCTTCAGGCCAACGAGACGAATGTCCGCTCGTTTCATGGGCCTGGAGACCATAGCGACTTTTGCCGGTGCCGTCCGGAGACAGGCAGCGAGGGCATTCGCTCGCTCTCTACCATTTGGACCCGGTATCCTGTGGCGGTAGGGTGACACGAGATTTCCTAGATGTCCATATCCTCTAGTCCAACCTTGGATCTTGCGTCCGCCAGCACCTCCCCATAGGTGAGTACCCTCGCTACCGTGTCCAGTCGCAGCGTAATAATCACTGCCGCCTACCGCGGTAGCGATGGGAGCCTCGGCCTGGGGCTCGGTGCGCTCATCTCCGGTATAGCAGCCAGGGGCTTGAGGACCAGAACCACAGCCTCTCTAGGCTGAACCCTCCTCCCCGTCACTACCGTGGAGTATTCTCTTATTATTCTGTCACCCTCTTTCATCTATCCTCCGAACTTCTATCTGGCACCACATTCGAAGTTGGACCTACCTAACTGGACAATTTAAACAATTGCCAACAGCTTCGAGCACCATTTTTATACGGATATGAGGTGGAAAATTCATAAAAAAAAGGACAAATTTTTCGTCTCGCTCTCACTTGAATTATTTTTTATTTTTCCGACAGGGCTTTTACGACTTCAAGATAGGAAATGAACGATGATAACAGAACTGTTAGGACTTTAATTTACCTTTAAGATTTGGTAATTCTTAGGTTTTACAAGAAAATATTAGGATTTACCGTTGTTCAGACACATTCACAAATGTCTTTCAAACCGTTTACGAACGGTGCATTTTTACGGGCATTCTTGCACGAACTTGTCCTAATTACGGTGTCGCTTGATGGAGGCACATGCTCATAGTTGTATGCCCGGTTTTCAAATATACGTAAATACATCAAAACAGCGTCTTGATAAGCATAAACTTGATAAACAGTGAAATTTACGATTAGATATGATAGTATATATCGACGAGGATTTGGTTCCTATCTTACAACGATCATGAGCTTTTGGTGAAGGAATACATAGTTACATACAATACAATTTTTTTTTCTTTTTTTTCTAACCGGAAGGGCTACATTACAATCTGTTACCGAACACCTTTATAGGCGTGTTCCGGCACATTACTCGAGTATCTCCTACTATTTTCTCTCTCTTATTTTCTCTAATAATAATTTAACATCGTATGAGATTGTGTTGAGAAACTAAACTCACATAAAAAAAAAATTACTTATTGTTATCTAAGATCAGTCTAATTTTGAAGTGAAAACTTCTTTCGGTAGGAGAAAATCTTACAGATTCGAATTATCTATGACGTCACCCTACAGCAACATGCTACAGTCTCATATATTAGGCGGCGTTGAAGTGTATGCTTTTGTGTTGCCACATCTAAAATATTTTCCCATAAATTCCCGAATAAAATGTTCGAGTTACGAAACGATTACTACTAAATTATTCCATTGGTCATCTAAATAAGGTCGTTAGTAATCAATCAGACTCAAAATTGTAGTCCGTGTAATATTTATTTAACTCTTAATAACTTTTAGTTTTCACTCCTATCGGCAGTCTCCATGGCTGCTTAGTTTTTATACTGTATAGATTCCGAGATTTGATCACTATGAAGTTGATTTTAAATAACGATATGTCCCAAGATGGAAAACATGCTAAACCCAGAGGTATTATCTCTCAATTGATGTCAAAACACGCCTACAGACGCTCGGCGAAAAGTTTTCAAACTTGCGGTTGGTAATTAAGAATGCGGGCATTAGAAAATCCCCTACCACAATGGACGGTTTCTTTACAATGTTTGTCTTTATCGAAAGCCTAGGCTCATTATAGATAAGATAGGTGGATTCAATCCTACGTCCATAGGTCCATCCCTACTACACTATCACTGAGCCTTGCCACAATCATTGTCTTGTCCCTAGTTAATAAAAATACTGCGAGAGAAATGCTTTTACATCCAAATTATAAGATTCAATTCAACAATACTGGATGACTACGTGAAGAAGAACCAAAGTATTCGAGATTGTCCGAAGAATTGCTAAACTTAAGTGGCAGTGGGCTGGGCACATTGCTCGCAGAACCGATGCCCCATGGGCCCAACGGGTTCTCGAATGAGTACCACGCACTGGAAGACTTAGCGTGGGAAGGCCCCCCCCCCCTCCACAAGGTGGACCGACGACCTGGTGAAGTTCGCAGGAATCTGCTGGATGCGGGTGGCGCAAGACCGGTCGATGTGGAGATCTTTGGGGGAGACCTATGTCCAGCAGTCTACGTCTTTCCGTTTAATAGATGGATGGATGGATGGACGTGAGCGCAAAGAAAAATCTCAATTTCCAGTCGAGCTTCGAAACTAGAGATGCCACGAATAGTGATTTGCCCGAATAACGAACATTCTGCGAGGCTCTTGGCCGAAGCGCCGGATGTTAGGCATCCGAATATTTGGCAACACTTAGTACTCTTCGCGGGTAATAAGTATAATAAACCTGCATCACTAAAATACGTGTGATGACGACGCGCCGTGCACCCGCGTAACCGCCGTTCCCAGATAGGACAGCAGACCCTGTAATGCTGTAGCTGTAATGACAAGTGGTGGTTAAGCACACGCAAAAAAATATCATAAACTAGGAGAAATTGCTGAGATTTATTTATCGTCTCCCGCTAGCATTGTATAATATAAGAGGCTATTTTTAAAAGCTGGTATAATCTATGAGGAAAAGCGTAATTGTTTGATATCAACAAATGCTGATAAAATGTTTTCTATTCATCATAACTTATGACTGCTAGATTTTACATACATATTATTTATAAAATATTTGTAATATAAAAATCTTTGTGTAAAATATTATGCATTTTATTCGTGGGCCGAATATTGTGAATTATTCAGCTGAATACCGAATAGTGGAAAATTATTGCCGAATACCGTACAGTTGCCGAATATTTGACATCTTTACTCGAAACCATATTAACATACTTATTCTAATGAATGAGAAATATTGTTACTTTATCTTAGTACTAAAATAATTATTAGGATTCCATATAAAAAAAATAAAACTCAGTGAAGAATAATCAAATGTAGGCGCAGCCGCGGGCACACAGCTAGTACGTACATGAAAGTGTCTGCTTGTAATGTCCAAATAACATTTTTTTACTAAATAGATATATCATAGACATGTATGTATATACGACACCTATACCAAAAAAACAATTTTTAAATTTTTTGTCTGGCTATCTGTTTGTTCCGGGTAAACTCCGGAACGGCTACACAGATTATGACGTGACTTTTTTTGATAGATAGCTAAAGTTACTCGGCGAAACTTAGAATACTTTTGATTTTGGAAATAATTAAGGTCCCGTATTAAAAAAAAATTATGAAACGCGGGCGCAGCCGCGGGTACACCCGTAGTATCTAAATGTATATTTATTTCGATGATTATCATTGAAAGATTATTGAGGTGCTAAATTTTAAAGAATCTGCGTCGTAGGTGCTTATTATAAACTTATCGTAATTTGCTTAACTTATCACTTGCGCACACTTAAAATGTATTATAATCTTAATGAATAATCTACATTGGAAGTAAGTAAACAATCTAATAGATTTCAGTTTCATTATCTTATTCACATTCTGATAGGTGAGGTGATTTCCTAGTGGGGTCAAATATAATGATTGTTAATTTAAAAAAAATACACGGTATAGCCTCAGTGCTTTGACCACAATCTCACCTCATATTGATGTGACGATGTAGTCCAGGATGGTAAACATATAAAGCCTAGAGATACTGGTTCTTAAGTGATTCTGCCGGAACACACCTGATGGTATTTGGCGACAGGTTTTCAACTTTATAGTGGTAGCTGTCCAGGCGAGCATTATTAGAAAATGCTATCGTTTCTTCGCGATATTTTTCTTTATCGAAAGCTCAGGCTGATTTTAGAGTTGGATAGGTGGACTCGCACGCGTTCATTGACGCGGAATCCGTCCGCACGATCCATTGCGCCATCATAGTTTAAAAACATATCTACTTGTATTTGAATTCTGATATTGACCTAAGCATGTTTATAAGATTGACTGTAATACTTATATTTGTCTAATCTTTTACGCGATTGAATCCATTCTCAAATTAATCATTCATTTGTTATTAGGAATTTTGTGGCTCCATTCATATAAATTTCATGTTCACTTTAAAAAAAGGTTATTTTAATAAGGTGGCCACCCCATGACGTATTTTAGCATCCCCTTCGGTGGCTACCCAAGACGTGTCTTGTTCCCCAACTGCGGAAGCTCTTGACGTCGCCACTGTGACACTGGCCATGCACTGAGTATCACACGCACAACACTGCACAGTGAATATACACTTCTACACACTACACACAGGTACATAGGTCCTGTAACAACCTTTTTTATATTAAATAAAAAATGTAGGGATTAGCTAGGATTAAAATTCCAGACACATTTATACACAGGTAACGGCCAAGCCGAGGTTCGTACTACTTTGGTAACACTTGTGATAGTTACCTTTTGCGGTTGAGCCTTCACAGCACTCGCCCATAAAGTTCAGTGAAGCTGTAAAGGCCCCTCCAGTCAACAGCATTAGCTAGGTTAGAAAAAAAAAAAAGTGTTTTAGGATGAAGCTTGTTCTGATTATAACGCCCCCTTGATTGCAACCACGGAACTGGAGAGATCTCATCGACGTTATCATAAATCCTTGTAATTTGTTGAGTCAAAATAGAAATGATCGTTGTCTACACTCCTAACAGTACCTATTAGAAATATTACGGTGTTAATAAACGTACGGACCGGGCCGCGGACATAGTACGGCGGGCGGCCGATATTATCAGTTGTAAGTAAGCATGGGAATCCTTTCCGAAGAAAATTGATTTGTGAATCGATTCGAATATAAGTTTGATGAATCGCGTCTGCGCCTGTAGCCGCTGTGGCCGCTCTTTTCGACCTTTAGTAAAACCGTCTTTTATAATCTTTTTATTGGCTTCTTAACAACAAATCATAGATAAAAATATAAACACGATCAAACACGTTAATCTATAATGTTTAACGATGAAACTGCAGAAAAAGTTTCATTTGATAATAAATGTGTAAATATGAATTACAATCACTTATTTAATTGACGTCAATTTATTCGCGATAGTAAAAAATCATGTCATGCGTGTCTAAAGGTTAAAAATCATAAAAGGTGTATATTATAATAAACGTGGCCCAAGGCTTCACTTGTGTTCTTCGTAATTTCTAATTAATGTGGTAAAACATAACATAAGCTCACGTTTGTTATCCCCGAAGGGTTAAACAGAGGTGAAATAGTGACATACACCGCCCACACTTCGCCGAGCTTAGTTCCGTCCCAGATGTGACAGGGGCAAACCTGTCGCCATATCAGGCACAAATTCCATACTCCGGGATGATACTGAGTAGAAAAACCCAATATCACTTGACCCGACTCGGGGATTGAACCCGAGACCTCAGAACGAAAATCGTACTGTAATACAACTGCGCCATCGAGGCCGTAGGCATAACTGCACTGCACCTCTTCGAATAATAATTATTATCTCTTAAATAGTCTAAATAAATTTTACTTAATTTAATACATTATTAGAAGAGGGTAAGTAAAATAAGAAACTATAAATAATGGCACCTTTTATATTAATCGTAGTGTCCGGCCGAAGGTCGCTTTTTGGCCGAAACCGGAGCCGAAACCGATTAATTGGCTATCGTCAAAAGCTTCGAACGGAGCCGAAGGCCGAAACCAAATGTTTAATAACCCTAATAAATATGGTTCATGATTGGCTATATTTAGAAAAAAGTTTCGTTCGCTGTATCAGCTTTACGAGATCATTAAAATTACATCCTACTGGTTAAAAATAATGACACTGAGATAATATTATGTATAATATTTATTAACTTAAAAATAATTTAACAATCATTATCAGTCCCAGTTCTGTTTTAGTGTCGTTTTAGTGTCACTTTAAACTAATATAATTTTTAATTACTATTGAATAAACTTTGCGTATTTAATAATTGTAAATCAGGTGCTCTCTATTTTACTGACAAGTTAAAGTATTTTAAGTTAACCATGAATAAAATTATGTTAAGTCGGCTAAACCGTCTCATCGATGATCCTTTACGGGGCTTCCATGTGAGCGGATGACCTGACGGCCTGCAACATCGCAGGTCTGCGGAAGCCGTAGAGAGCGATGGTCGTTAGGTCAATCAGGAGATACAGCACGGTATCTTTTGAGGTCGCTACAGTGTTAGCGACCTCCCCATCCTAGGACTTGGAGGTGATACCTCTCGCTATCCTGTACCAGTGGCGGGTCGAGGTACTATAACGAGGAGCTTGATCTGCGTCACGAAAAATCAAGGCGCGGAGGCTTGAGCTCCACTCACAAATCACGACAGCGTGGGAAGTGTGCCTGGATAATCCCAGTTTCGGTGTAGCCGCTGTAGAGGCCATCTCTACCGGATTGGTCTGCGCGAAATAGTGGTACCCTGACCTTTCGTCTGACATAGGTACTTTTGAGGCGTGGGTGCTTCGGTAGTTACCTGTGTCGGATAGGTAGTCAGATCACCACTCAACCCACTACCCACTACCACTACCCTGACAGTGCACGTGATGACGTACAATACACGGCCCCAGTCTGCCCGGCATGGGTCACCGAAGATAGTGACCTAGTCGCTGCAGTGGGTCCCGAGCTCTCGCTCCCGTCACTTGTAACACTGATGGTTAAGCTTGAGGGCGCCTAGGCAGCTATGTCCTCATTCAGCAAGGCAGTTCTGCTCGCAAATGAGGCAGCAGATAGAGAAACTCGCAATCGACGGTCTGGCAGGCGTAGGATCAGAAACGATGTGGCCTACACGCGCCGGGCTTTGGGCGAGTCCGATGCAATGCACGCAGACCAATACCATACACGGCGGTGTACTCTGAGGGGCGGACCGTACTGGGATTGAAGCGATAAATGGCACTCTTCCGTGTGCACCGCTCCACCCATTTTATTTGAGATTACATTGGGGTTTTATTCAGTACAAGTCTGACATAACCCACCCAACGTTGCCCGACGGGGGTGAGTATCCTAGGAGGATTTCTCTACTTACAAAAAAACATTTCATGTTCGCTAAACAACATTTCTAATTAGCTTTCTAAAGATGGAAATTACTTCTACATTGATTACTGTTTGAAAAAAATCACATAAATAACAATACCTAAGGAGTCGTTAATTAATTTAATGATTGTTTTAAATAAGGTAGGGCACAACGGGATATATATTTCACATTTGACTTTTCTTTTTCTCAGTCAAATAACCATTTTCACAATCTATTCCAATAAATAAAATTGAAGTGTCAGTATGTAAAATAAAAAAATAATTTTTTTTTACTAAATAGATATGAATATATATATGATACCTGTATCACAATTTTTCAAAATTTTATCTGTTTGTTTGTTCCGGAAAAACTCCGGAATGGCTGGACGGATTTTCACGGAATTTTTTTGGTAGATAGTTGAAGTTACTCCGGGTAACTTAGGGTACATTTAATTGTTGAAAATAATTAGGGTTCCACGTCAAAAAATTAAAACTCCTAAAAAAATTACTAAAATCCTATGCAATGCAAAGTTTTACGGGGACGTACTTGAATTTATGAGAAATATTTCTACTTTATCTTATTATTACTCATAAAAATTTAGGGTTCCGTATAAAAAAATTAAAACGCAATGAAGAATATATGAAACGCAGGCGCAGCCGCGGGCGAACCGCTAATCGTATAATAAAAACAAACACAAAATATCAAAGCAGATAATTCAAATGCGCCTACGAACTTGTTTTGTTTTGGTTAATTACTGACTTTAAGCGGACAGTGGACCCGTTGCCTTTTCAATTCTCGCGCATTCGTATCGCAATAGATCTTTAAATTTCAGAGCCTACTACATTCCTTCGGCTTCGGCTAAAACTTTGACGCATTTTGGCCGAAGCCGAATATTTGGCCGAAGGTGGATATTTGACCAATGGTACCCGAAGCCGAAGCCTGAGCTAAAGGTTCGGCGGACACTATTTATTTGACATATCTATTTATTCTGTTTTTTATTTGTTACCATGACAACGTTAAATATGATATTAGGCCAGTTTTAAAATAACACACCCCACTCTCCTCAATCCTTGCACGTTATCTCTAATTTTTCTCCTCTCCTCGTATCTCTCATGCACATTGCCTCGTCCCGCTTTAGCCTCACTTCGCCCTAAAGCTACTGAAATACCTCTGTTACAAAATACTTAAATATGAGTAGAAAATATAGATTAAAAATCTAAGTAGATATCCAGTTCAGCGCATCTAGATAAGTCAACTTAATAGACAGCAAGACGTTGTTTTTATAATATGCATTATTTTGATGTCCGTAAGGGTCTATTTTGGTTTTCCCCCTTTAATGTTTATCTCTAAAAAGTCGAAACAATTGTCAACAATTAGTGATGCTATATCCGGCTAATAGGTTTGTATTGATATTCTAGATCGTAATATCCCGATTCGATCAACGGATATGGATCCTATCCCATTTTCTAAAAGTCGAATATATTTTTTTTATCAGTAGGTATTCAGAATTAATATTCCAATAAATATTTTAAATTGTTTGTAAAGGAAAATCTCAATCCTAACTTTAACTCATAAAGCAACGTCACTTTAATTACGTAATATTTATGTTTACTGAGGACAAAGGCTGATTTATACATTAAACGATTTCAAAGTAAAATAGCTACTGAAACTTTATACAGGATTGTGCTATGACGTACCAAGTCGTTTTGAATTACAAATATAGAAAATAATGTATATCTCATGTACGTTATATAACAAAGATACCTACGTATTACGTACTGTAGGTGTATAATATTACCAAGACCTTCAGCTTTGCACATCTGTACTAAGTCGCTATTAACCTTTCTGGTTCTGCGTAAATCGCCAACAACAAGGACACATTTACGTAACGTAAACGTGCATATTTTGTTACGACTACTAACAACATATTATTACTATGGTGTTACATAATATTGTATAAGAAGCTAAGCAGTTATTACTATTTCTATTACATGTTAAATTAACTTATAATTAAGCATATAATATGTTGGTCAACATCTAATAAACTCATCTCGGTTTTGATCACAATGAGGAATAAATCCAATGTTATCGATCGATGTTACTTATTATATTATTGTTAGTTTAACTTTGGCTGAGTTATTTTTATTTAATACCAAAATGATTACCACGTGCCAGTTGAAAAAACCACAAGGGTGGCTTTCCTGCGTAAATCCAGCTACACCTTTTAACTATATTGCAGTTAACAATGACTAATTTAAAAACCAAGAGTAACGCAAGAACTGACTAATTTGCACTGAACATTGGCCAAACTATAGAGTGGTAGGACTGCCAAAATGTCACGGGCCCCTTTCCGATAGGGCCCCGGCCTGCCAACTCAGAAGAATCCTATGATTTGTAGCAAAGAAAAATTAACCGGTGTCCCGTGCAATAAATTTACTACGGGCCTCAGAAGACATAGTTACGCCACTGGCAGTGAATGTATGATAGTTGCAACTTATATACGCAATTACATAAGTTAATGTTAGACAGTGATTAAAACCGCTATTCGACATAACTGCGGTTCGAATAAAATGTATTTTTTGTAATAAAGGTTTACTTAATTATTTGTTTTCACATTACATACAAAATTAAGAATAGAAACCCGCAGAATTTATTGGTTTGAATCAACGCTGACCCACGTAGGTCAATCGGGTTGATCCGATTCGGGTTAACGTGCTTAGAGGACGCCGAGTTTAATGTTGAAAACACGATACCAGCTGTTTTAAAGTTTTCATCCTAAATATCGAAGAACTTGTATAGCAGATAATAGACTTGAGTTTATTATATAAACAACAAGGAATCAGAAACAGATCATTTGTAATTCATCTCAGAGCAGACACAATATATGAATATATTTGCTTCATGATTGACACAAATTCAATATTCGAATTTTCTGACACATGTGTAAAATCGACTGACGAGATTAAATATACACGAAGAAGTTTACTCTACATAATAATACCATTATCTATTTAAACACATCTCCTTGATTTTATATAAAGTAAAAAACATTTGAATCGCACCACTATTGTCATGATGGCTGTATATGCTTCATGACTCCTAAACTTAAACCGTTGAATACTTCTGGAACCGGCGTTGAACTACGTTCTTCCACGTAAATAGTCAATCTATAAATTCTGCATGAATATGAGATATTGACACTTATTTTCTAATTTTGTAACTTTCATATTATCGGATTATTTAATTGTTTTTTTTTTTAAGCCCCTGTATTATATTTATCTCTTAAACAGTTAATTTCTTTTTTATGGTTTTCTTCCATTTATTTAACTCGAAGAGAATTTACTAACAGCATTTTTATCTTTATTACTAAGCCTTTACAAACGTTTACATAAACAAAATGATCATAAAAGTTTTCTGCAAATCATATTTATCCTTTAACTCGATTATGTACACTTGCCTCCTCACTCTCAACTCTCTTTGTATTATTTACCTTCATATATTCTATTATGTATTCAAATTCTTCAACGTAATTTTATTATGTAACGAATGTTACATTATGCGATATTATGATTTTCTCGTTACCTAATTAATACTCGACATCCCATATCAGTGCACCTTTTATACTGTTACTATTTAAATACTATTTTGTTCAAATTAATTTTTAAATTCAAAGAAAACATCAGCTGTCGTACAGTTACAGATTATCATTAGGTTTTCTCTTAATATTATTCACATGGTGGAAACTTCTCAAACGTGTAGAGAATAGTCTACTACCTAAGTGAGCTGAGCTGTCTGGCCGATAAGATTTTCTAAGCTTGAGTTTTGACATTAATCACTTTCGAATCTTTCAGTCTGTTTATTTAATGAATTAGTGTGTGCATACGGAACTAGGCATCAAATAAAAACCTTCTGGTTTCACTAAATAAAAAACAATCGTTTGAGATAATCACGTCCGTTGCCATAGTTTATTTAATTGTTTATGCATTATACTAATTTTAAAATCGATCCATATTCTATTCTATTATTCTATATATTATTATTCTATATATTCTATTCTATAGTTTTAATCTGAATATTGGGAAATCTATGTAGCAATTCTAATTTTGATTTTTACGTACCTGTTATAAAAGATGGATTAGTACGCTGATACTTGAGATACACTGCCGATTTAAGTAAATATTTTTGACAACATTATTCTGTGGTTAGGTATGAATAATAAACCCCCTTACTCATTGCATTGAGGGACTTCGGTTTCACTAATGCAATGGGTAAGGGTAGTGCGTAAATGCATTCCCCTCGTAAAAAAAAAAAGTATGAATAATAAAAAATATTTTCTGCTAACACAGCTTGTCGTAAAATAAGTCGAGAGTTTTGAAGTATACACCAAGGTAATTTTTGTTACAATAAGACGGATAAAGAATTTTTACTAATAACAGACAGATATAATACCTGAAAACCGCCGAATTCCGGTTCCTTGCTTAATTTCTTATTTTTTTAATCCCTGATAATAGGGTTTTCAAGCCATGCGTTGTTGTGTTATTTTTCACTATCTTTTATTTTATATCATAAATACCTACTACGGTGCCTATATTCATTGACTTTTTCTGTAAATATATATTTTTTCGTAATTCATAGAGTCTGAAGAAACGATAGAGTTTAGAATGTCCATATTTCAATCAGGTTAAATAATAAAATAACCAATTTAAAATCTCAGATATTTATTTTCTAATTACAACAATATACAAAATTAACTAATAAAAAATGGAGACCATCTGTTACTATTATAAGCTTGCTAATGTTTTGATTAAATTTTTTATTATTTCCAACTAATTAATGAGGATTCTTAAACAGCAAAGTTTATAGAAATAACAATGAAAAACTTGTTTCACTATCGCTTTACGTACGTTTAAAATTCATGAAGCATGACATCACACATCAGTACATAAGGTAAAAAGTAAGTAATAACACATTCACAGGTGTTAGAATAACAATATGCTCATAAGTTTTAGTAGGTATTTCTTTATAACGAATTTTACATTTTACGCAAAAATATATCGTCATAGGTTTTTATTTTAGTCTTTTTACTATTACTCTAATTTAATTTACATTTTAGTCTAAATTTTTGAAGTTTAAATCACAATCTCACCAGATAATATATGGTGACGATTTGTCCAAACGTGGTATCATTTGGAATTTCCTTCACTCTAGTCCCCCAAACATTCATAAGAATACTTGTAGAAACAATCATTTCATATTAAATTCGATCACTAACCATTTAGATTTAGAAGAGCAATCTCACTATTGTAAAAAAATCATCATAGAAATATTCGAGAAATATTTAGCAGAAAAAAAAAAAGTTACGTTCTTTCATCTTATAAACAGTCGCTTTAAGTTATTTAGTTTATTCAATACGGAGATATTTAAGTTGGTTCACAATGAGCTATTATATTACTAATAATGCGGGACGAGGCGAGATGACCGAAAGAGACAAAAAACAGGATAAGCAAGGAGCGGGGTGATATTTTTAGAGTAGTTATAATCCACTGTATGGTTGTAATCGGACCTATAATAAATGTACACGTCAAATGCAACGTCTAACCTGACGGTCTTTATTTTATCATATGTATATCACAATTTCTATACAATTCCAAAATATCGCAGCGTTGTATTGTTGTTCTTTTATTTTTCTAAGCATCACAGGGGACCTTGACCGTTGTACCGTTCGCAACGTAGGTAGAGATAACAAAAACCGCGATAATTATCAACGAAAAAATATTTTAATGAAATATCCTCACACAGCTTTGATCGTGACTTGCGTAAAGTATGTTTTACTGTTTTATTTTCTCTTTACTGTAGCAATAAAAAAATGTTACGATATAATTACTTCATCGAAAAAAACATCTCTCTTTATTATATCTTTATATTCTTATTCTTAGTTAATGGCAATCAGTGAATTACATACACAAATCTGACACGCTACAACGATGTAACAAAATAATAGCCATCTTGCAAGAAATTTTTATGACTCTCCGGAATACATGTTCCGTGTTTATGAATAATCAAACTATATCACGCAAAATTACATAATATAGAGTCAAATAACTGATGTTGTTAATTTACATGGCAGACTCGATATTCCGCCAAAAAAAACTCTCCATTATTAATATTGTCATGCGTACCGTATCTAGATAACAAAGAAACGTAACAAAAACACACCGAAACCCCAATTGAAATGTGTAGTAGAAAACGTGCAAATGTTTTGTCCCGATTCAAGTTTCTCCTTTATACGAGATAAATGATTAACGAAGGCGTTACTTTGCGGGAAAAAAACATTACTAGATCTTATATTATGAACCTACTTATTATTTCGTAATTTGTTATTCATGATTTTTTCTTTAATTTCCTTTAGTAAAATTTCCGAAAGACTTATGTATAACAGGCAGCTGAAAAAATCATTTCCAAGCGGAAATCAAAAACAAAGTATTTAATCAATCAAATAATTTAATACGAGATAAATACATAATACTCAGCAGTATTCGTACATTGTAGATTGTATTATTTCACACACATTGCACCATATTTTGTAATGTGTTGTCATTGTTCTGTCCATACTACGTCCTAGAAACGTTTAATAATAACACTTTGGTAGATAAATTAGTCGATTGAGATAATAACAAAAAAAAAAAAAACAGGAAAATTGTGGATATTATCACCGGAATATACTGAGGTGTGACGTCATACTACATACTAGAATTTTCTCGTAATAAAGAGCCGATTTATCAAACTCTTATGAAAAATCATGATGTAAACGTACATTGATTGATAAATCGCGACGGTTACTTGAATAACTTTGAAAGTACAGTCGGCAAATTAATTAATTGTTCGCTTCGATTTTATACATTACTGTCAGTAACATTTTAATTAGTAATTTAGTTGGACATAATAAAAGCCGAACGTGACAACTAATTATATATAGATAACTGATACATGATCATAAATATATAAAACTCAGGTGATATCTACAAAACGAAATTACACGAGTCCACATAAATAACAAAGGAGTAATGAAATCATTCGGGTTTGTTTAATTCGTTTTATTAACTAGTAACTGTGGGCAAAAAACATTGAGAATCATTGGATTTGGACAGGAGAGGGTGGTTTGTTGGTCGGGATGGTCACCATCGCGTGTTAGGGGTGGTTCAGTAGAGGCGCTCCGCCCTGCTAGGTCCGTTGGCGGCCGCGTACTCCTGCATACGTCTCTCGAGCTCCGGCCTAAAGTGTCGGATGAGACCCTGTACGGGCCAAGCGGCTCCGTCACCCAACGCGCATATCGTATGACCTGGCAACACCGAAAACGGTTTTTTTTTCGAGTGAAAACTTCTTTAGCTGCGTTGAGCGATTCTCGGTAGGGGAACAACTTACAGATTCGCGTTACCAATGCTATGACGTCAGCCTTCAACATACTACAGTTTGTCAAGTATAAGTGCTGGTGCTCAGAGATAATTAATAAAATTTATACTCACGCAGCCCATCGTACTTTTTTATTATTAATAAATGTACATATTATGAAATTTAAACATTAAAAAAACAGTTTTTCCAGTATTTAGAGTTTTCACTTGTGTCGTCAGTACCCATGGCTGCCAATTTTTTTTTCATACATATCGCACACACGTTGCAACGCTGTTGCTTAGGAGGCCGTTCAAGATTACGTAAGCATTCTTATAATTATTGACAAAAAAAAACTAGGCTGCCATGAGACTGCCGACAGATGTGAAAACTCGAAATTTATGAAAAAAACGATTTTTTTTTTAATTGAAATTATCAACATGTTAAAGTCTGATTTTTACATGTATTGGCGCTCCGAGCAATAATTTTCATACAGTTTATTCATAATCGATACGGACGGTAGGGCTAGGTAGGGTAGGTAGGGTAGACCTATAGCATACATTTGATTATTTATCTCTGAGCGCTAGCAATTAAACGTCAACTTATACTTGACATACTGTGGCATGTTGACGGCTGACGTCATATCATTAGTAATCTATAATTTCTTCCCCTACCGAGAGTCGCTTAACGCCGCTAAGGAAGTTTTAAAAACAATTTTAAGTGAAAAAAACATAATAGACATGGTCGAATTTCCTACTTTTGGAGTATCTCAGAAAATATTTATTAAAACACTCGCTATATTATATTAAACACTCCCTATGTAATTCCCACGTCACCACTTTATTATATTGCAATATCATGAACGTTCTCTTTACCAAAGTGTTTTTTTTTCGCTGTTGACCGGAAGGGCCTTTACAGCTTCACCCTGACTTTGGGGGCGAGTGCTGAAGGCACTCAGCCGCAAAAGGTGACTAGCACAAGGGCTACCAAAATGGTACGAACCTCGGCCTGGCCGTCACCTGAGTGTACAAACTCTTTCGCGAATTGAATCCTATGTAAACCTACCGGATTTAGGCGGACAATATCTTATGGCGCCGCCGGATGTGTGGCGAAAATATTGTTAACATATAATAGACATGGTCGAATTTAATTATAATACATATTATGATAACTTGGAAAAACGAAGTAATAATTGAAATCTCACGATAACAAACATTAACCACACAATTTTTTTTTTAATTACATACACTTATAATCGTGAAGGTCAATATGCGAAATATTGTTTTAATCTTTTTTTTAATATTAATTATGTTTACCCTACCGTCTACTTTATTTATTTATAAATTAAAAATTACTTTAAAGCTTTCTTTGTAGAGCGTTCAATTCTCTACAAAAGTAGTCCAAGAACTTTTACAGTACAACTTTAAAACTACTGGACCGATTCGGATGAAATTTCGTATGGAGATAGTGACATAGAATAGTTTTTATTCTGAAAATCCCACGGGAACGGGAACTGAGCGAGTAAAATCACGGAGAGCAGCTAGTCAATTATAGAAATCAGAAGGAAAAATAATTTTTGGAATACGAATTGTACGATGTAAACAATTTTAATATTAATGGTTCATATGTAAGGCCTATTTTGGCATCCAAATAAACTTTAAAGCATGGATCCAAGAAAAAAAACACCATAATATATTTACATCTCTTCATGTGAAAGTCGTGGGTCCTAAACCAACCCCCCTCCCCATCCCACCCCCTAAACAAAACTCTGAATCGCGTAAAAAAAAAACTTTCAAAATTTTTCACTTATAAACAAAAATTATTACACCAAATCATATTTCCTGTCAAAAGAAAAACATACATAAATAAATACCCTGTAAACATAATACAAAAGAAGTTCAAAATACTGAAAAAACTGAAAAAAAAATGCGGAGTTTTTTTTTTACCTTCAATCTGTTTGGAGATCTCCCATATCATGTCGATTTCTTTAGGTGACGCGTTACCATCGACAAATCTGTAACCAGAAGTTACATTAACTATAGTAAGTCAGTTGTTATACAGTTGTATGCAAAAGTTTCCGGCCAAACAAAATTTTGCGATTAAATTAAAGTAAAGGATGCGAAGTGGAAACACAAATATATCATCACAAAGTATCTTTATTATAGAACCAAAATGTGTATCTAAATATTTTCAAGTAACAGTTAATACATATTTACAACAAAAATAAAAAATTTCACTATTTCATAAGTGTCCGGCCAAATTCCAAGAAGCTACAATTCCCTCTGTTTCGTTTATGTTATCGGTTACAAAGGTATGTAAACATCGAGAACAATATTTCTTTCATATCCTACCTTTATTATTAATTGGTTAAAATGCCTAAACCCACGTCTTTAGACATACGCGAAGTAGTAATTACGTTACATAACGAAGGGAACGTTTCACGTGTAATAGTCAATCTTTTGTCATTAGAAAAATCCACTGTTAACGATATTATAAATAAGTGGAAGACTACAGGTGATCTAAAAGATAAACCTTGTTCTGGAAGGCCCAGAAAAACAACGAATCGTGTCGATAAGATTATTAAAAGAAAGGCTGTCGTAGACGTAAAAAAGTATGCTGCGATCATCGCACGTGAATTACGTGAGGAAAATTTAGCTGACATTAGTCAGAGTACTGTTTCACGTAGATTAAATAAAGTGGGACTTTTTGGACACGTTGGAACTAAAAAACCACTAATTAGTATAAAAAATAAGAAGGCCAGATTGGAATTTGCAAAAGCACACCAGTACTGGACTACTGAAGAATGGAAAAAAGTGCTATTTTCAGATGTTCGTCGACCTAAAGGTACTAGAAATATCTTATCATATCTTCTCCCATCATTTTCAAACAAATTAATTTTAGTTTTGTCTGAAAATAGCACTTTTTTCCATTTTTCAGTAGTCCAGTACTGGTGTGCTTTTGCAAATTCCAATCTGGCCTTCTTATTTTTTATACTGATTAGTGGTTTTTTTAGTTCCAACGTGTCCAAAAAGTCCCACTTTATTTAATCTACGTGAAACAGTACTCTGACTAATGTCAGCTAAATTTTCCTCACGTAATTCACGTGCGATGATCGCAGCATACTTTTTTACGTCTACGACAGCCTTTCTTTTAATAATCTTATCGACACGATTCGTTGTTTTTCTGGGCCTTCCAGAACAAGGTTTATCTTTTAGATCACCTGTAGTCTTCCACTTATTTATAATATCGTTAACAGTGGATTTTCCTAATGACAAAAGATTGACTATTACACGTGAAACGTTCCCTTCGTTATGTAACGTAATTACTACTTCGCGTATGTCTAAAGACGTGCGTTTAGGCATTTTAACCAATTAATAATAAAGGTAGGATATGAAAGAAATATTGTTCTCGATGTTTACATACCTTTGTAACCGATAACATAAACGAAACAGAGGGAATTGTAGCTTCTTGGAATTTGGCCGGACACTTATGAAATAGTGAAATTTTTTATTTTTGTTGTAAATATGTATTAACTGTTACTTGAAAATATTTAGATACACATTTTGGTTCTATAATAAAGATACTTTGTGATGATATATTTGTGTTTCCACTTCGCATCCTTTACCTTAACTTAATGGCAAAATTTTGTTTGGCCGGAAACTTTTGCATACAACTGTATTTCCTTGCACTTACAATGTAAGTAATATTTCATATGAGAAGTTTTTGCAGTCACACTAAAAAGGAAGTTGTATAATTATCTGTTACGACCGACCGTATTGTATAATACGAGTTCTTTAGGCAGTGACTTTCTCAGGTCATAGGAGTCATGACGAATTTCCAAAAAAAATAAAAAATAAATTACACTAATTTCCTGTTTAATGTGTCGAATACCCAAAATTAAACAACAGAAAGACAATAGGAAAACGATGGAAAGCAGGCGTAAACGCCAGGAAGGTGCTCAAGGGGTTAAAACAACTAAACAATGAAACAAAAAAACGTTAAGAATTTTCAAAATAATGCGCAAAACACTATACTATATATTATGTTTGTGGGTACAAAGCGCCAGTGTTTATGTCAAATTTTGTATTATTGTTCTAATCTGCATTGCACTAATAAAATGCTGCTTTTTGTTAAAACTCTCCTAAGAGTTTTAGTGACATTTCAGAATTCACGCCTATTTGTAATGTCAAAATTATAATTTTTTACTAAATATATATGAATGTATATGTGTGATACCTATACCATAAAAGTCCCGTCAAAATCTGTCTAGCCGTTCTGGAGATTACCCATTACAAACAGACAGACCGACAAAAATTTTAATAATTGTATTTTTGTATAGGTATCGTATTGTTTCTGTTTAGTAAAAAAAAAATTTTGACATTACAAACAGACACTTCAATTTTATTTATTAGTATAGATAATAATATAAAAAATAATAATAACTTTTTCCTATATTAATGAAATATATCACACAGAGTATCAATAGAAAGTTAAGGTAAAGGGGGTTTAGGATTGGTAAGTGGGTGTAAGAAGGGGCGAAGGGGTTGTGGAGGGGGCGAGGGGGGATCGGATTGAGGGGCTGGGGGGGGGGGGGGGTGTGGAGGGGTTGGCGAGGAGGGGATGTGGACATATGTCCAGCAGTGGGGCTAAGTAGATAGCCGGCAACACTAACCGGTACATGATCTTGTTCATCCAGGAGACGCCCTCACGGCACGGCGTGCATTGCCCGCAGGACTCGTGCTTGTAGAACATGATGAGGCGGGCGATCGCCTTCACGATGTCCGTGGACTTGTCCATCACGATAATGGCGGCCGTCCCGAGCGACGTCTGAGCGGCAACGAGCCCGTCGAAGTCCATCAGCACCGTCGCACACACGCTGACGAACATACATACATATCTAAACTAAGCCGACAAACTTCCCGAGCGTCGTTCATTTTCTTTAATATATATATTAGCCGTGTGCCGCGGCTCCGCCCGCTTTTCATATATACTTCAATTAATATTTTTTTTTTATACGGAACCGTCATTTTTGTTTAGTAGTAAGATAAAGTAAAAATATTTCTCATACATTCAAGCCATTGCCAGTAAATCTGTGCATTAGTGAATCTGATTTTATTAAATTTTTGTATAAGTTTTAATTTTTTAACGCGGAACCCTAAATATTATTTTCGTCAGTTTCGACATCGGTAACGACTAAAAAAAACGAGTCAATCAATTTTCTAAAAAAGAAAAATAAATAGAGGCAAAGCCTAGTGATTTATTATTAGTCTAGTTCCGGTTTTGTTATAACGTTGAATCATCCAATTCTAATAACACACAAGATTTGAAAAAATTATCGTTATCCAAATGACACTGGCAGAGTTGTGTGTGTAAACTGACGCATAAGAAAAAAATAAACATGGACTGGGATTATGAGTGAATCGCCTTTGCCTGCTCATCCGTGTATAACCTGTAAAAGTGACGGATCAATGGCACTTACTCCTTAGGTATAAGCGGTGTTGACGATCCGCCGGGGATGATGGCGAGCAGGTTGTCCCACCCGCCCGTCACCCCGCCGGCGTGACGCTCGATCAGCTCCTTCAGCGGTATGCTCATCTCCTCCTCGACGGTGCACGGTGTGTTCACGTGACCGGATATGTTGAACAGCTTCGTGCCCGAGTTCCGCGCCCGGCCGAACGATGCGAACCACTTGCCACCGCGGCGGCAAATCGTCTGCAAGTACAACATTATACAACTCAACACTTATTTAACCCTTTCACGGCCAGGGGAAACATTTTTCCCATTGTAAAATTGGCAGCTGTCTATTTAATTATAACAATATTCGAATTTCAATTTGAAAAATATTCAAAAAATGTTTCCCACAAAACTCTAAAAGAGATAGACTTACAAATGCATCATTTTGTGATTTTCATATACTCTATGTTTACAAAACTAATACAAACAGTTGTATGGTAATATTTACTCTCCGCCTACTTATGGTCCTGAAAGGGTTAAAAAAAAAATAAAAAAAATTAATAATAATAAAATAAATGCAAGACGTCTGCTTAGTTTATTATTGATGTGGAGGGGGGAGGAATGTGTTGGCCTGTATTATCATTACGTAAACAATATCTAATACTAATAAATAAAATAGACGCGTCTGTTTGTAATGTTATTGTTTCTATTTGGTAAAAAAAAATTAAAATAACTATAACAAAGACACAATTTTTAAAATTTTTGTCGGTTTGTTCCGGATAATCTCCGGAACGGCCGGACGGATTTTGACGGGACTATTTTTGGTAGATATGTGAAGTAACTCCAAGTAACTTTTAATTTTCAAAAATAATTAGTGTTCGCAGTATAAAAAATTCAAATCTTAACAAATCCGACTCCATGCACAGTTTTACGGGTAAGTGCTTAAATTTATAAGATATATTTTGACTTTATCTTAGTACTAAAAAAATATTAGGGTTCCGTATAAAAAAATTAAAACGCACATGAAACGCGGGTACAGCCGCGGCACGCAGCTAGTTTACAATATTTCTTTTTTTTTACTATGCCAATGCTTACGAGGGAGGGATTTAGAGCTTTGGCTATTATTTAAAGATACAAACTTTAGTTGAATTTAGTTTAGAAAAAAAACCTGGTAATAATCAGATATCAAAATATATCAGATATAATTCTACTTTAAAATCAAGTAATGAATAATAACTGTGAGTATGATAAATATGCATTCAAATCTGGTTTCATATTATATATTTTTTAATAGAATAAATTAAGATGAAATATATCAAGGTTAAATGGCGTACTTGTAGGAAAAATTAGACTTTGATATAATTAAAAATGTAAGAAATTATGGGTTAGAAATAATACACAGATGATTTCAACAAATTAATTTTATCAGAATCAAGTCAATTTCCACAAGTATTCTATTAACATAAATTAAGGTTGATTATAAAAAAGTTCTAATTAAAAGTGTCAGCAAATGTTTGGGTGATATTTTTTTAAATAAAGTTAGATTGAAATGAGTAAAATTCTATGTAATTTAAAATCATTAACATGTTTTTATTGTCATCATGCTGAATTAATTTACTTAATACTAGCTTCTCTCCACCGTTTTCACCAGCGTAGTTCTCGTTCGCGTGGGATTTTCGAAATAAAAACTATCGTATGTTACTCCTAGGATTTCAAACTATCTCCATACCAAGTTTCATCCAAATCGGTCTAGCAGTTTTTAAGTTCATTTGTTACATACAAAAATACATATCTCTCCTTTTTATAATAATAGTATAGACGTAACATAACATAAGCTCACGCCTGTTATCCCCGAAGTGTTAGGCAAAGGTGAAATAGCGAACTACATCACCCACATTTCGCCGAGCTTAGTTCCGTCCCAGATGTGACGGGGGGCGAGCCTGTCGCCATATCGGGCACAAATTCCAGGCTTCGGGATGATACTGAGTAGAAAACCCAATATCACCTGACCTAACCCGGGGATCGAACTGGAAACCTCAGAACGACAGTCGTACCGTAACACAACTGCGCCACCGAGGCAGTTATTATTAGTATAGATATAGACTTAATTGCTAACAATAGCATACTTCATATTGTAATTATTAAATTAAAAATAATATTATTTTAAACTGTATAGGCTCAGTTGTTATGAAACTTGAGGATGCTATTATTGCTCTAACACCATGCTACAATTTCTCACAATGTTCTCCTTCACCAAAAGCTCAGGCTCATAATATAGTTAAATAGGTGGGTTCAAACCTATGTCCATCAACATGAAATCTGCAATAACAACTCACCCATCATGGTTACAACACTACAAATAACCAGTTAAAACTTACTGGTGCAACTGCTATGGTCTCAACATTGTTCACAGTGGTCGGACATCCGAACAGACCAACGTCAGCAGGGAACGGAGGCTTCAGGCGTGGCTTACCCTGCTTGCCCTCGATAGACTCAATCAAAGCGGTTTCTTCTCCACAGATGTACGCACCAGCACCACGATGTACAAACACATCGAAATCATAACCTGACCCGCATGCATTCTTACCTATGAGACCTGCTTGGTATGCCTGGAAATATAATAATAAACAATCACATTACAATATAAAATTATCATTAGACGAAACCAGTTACAATATTTGCTACCAAAGAAAATGCTTATTTTATATGTACATAACGATGTACTTTGAAACAAAGATGGTTACGTAATAGCCACCTATCCTCTTCTACAACGAACCTAAAATCTGCTGTTAAAGAAAAACAGATCGACAAAAATATTCTATGATGGTAGAGCTGTATTTACTAATGTCCATCTCCCACATTTAAATTTGACAATTTTTCAAGTTTCTTTTCTTTTGGCAAAATCACTTGTTAACCAGTAGTTTTATAGCCTGTTCATATATATTCAATAACAAAATGATTAACTTATGTTTAACTAAAATAGTGGATGTAAATCGCCACTAAAAGCTCTTTATTCCTAAATTGCAAAGTGATTGAATTATGAATTATTTGAATTTTTTCCATAATCTTTCAACTCTCTTCTCGTACCAAATACATTCCTTTTGGTAGTGTGGCTTTTGAATTAACCATTTTCATGAATAGTGTCACAAATTTTAGAAAAATATGCATGGACACTTGATTATTTAAAATTAACTAAACCTTAAGTTAAAATTTTGTTATACTGTTGTCACATAATACATATAACTCTAATCTTAGTGTATTGCCATCTTAAGGCACATGTAAGTAACACTACTTAGTGTGATTGAGGTTGAATGTATAGTCTGTATAAAAATATAAATGTATTGTTGTGTTTTCATTACTTTTATTTTTTATTTTATTTTTAACTTTTAAGAAAACTTACAGCTAATATAAAGCATGAAAATTGTAAATGTAACTTATGGAGTAGGTGTAACTGTTTTATAACATGTTTTATTACAGGCATGTAATAACATTGACATGTAATATTATCCATTTATCAAATGGTATTATTGACATAGGAAGCCTTCTATTACAGGGGATCTATTAAATTTATACATATTGGTAGAAATTGATATTAATATATTCTGAGATAAATTAATATTATAAAATGTTATTTACCTCAGCAATAGCCACTTGAAGGTTACTGGCTTCATTATAAAATTCACCTCTAATATAAATATATGCTGCCTGTGCTCCCATAGCTTTACCAGCAATAAGACAGCCTTCTACAAGCTTATGGGGATCATGGCGCATGATCTCTCTATCTTTACATGTCCCCGGTTCACCCTCATCAGCATTAACTACCAAGTATTTTGGGCGTCCATCAGATGGTTTGTTCATAAAGGACCATTTCATTCCTGTAGGGAAACCAGCACCGCCTCGACCACGAAGACCTGATGTCTTTAATTCACCTGAAGTATTAATAAATGCGAGCTAGACATATCTTTAGATTTTGTGTTTATTAAATTTGAAAAGTAAGTAATCGTCATGTTCTTTGATAATATTCTAAATGTTATTTTATCCAATAAGTAAGAGAATTTCCTTGTCACTTAAAAATGGTGATTTACAAGAAAATGAAATCACAAACATCTATGTAGACTTTGTATTTGCTTTGTATATCATCATATGTGATAAGTGTTTTTTTAATATCACTATTTCATATTACAAATGTAGGTACTCACTGACAATCCAATCTGTGCCTTTCAGTAGGATTTCTTTAGTTAAGTACCAATCGCCACGGCTTAGAGCACCTTTCAATCGCCACTCATGACGACCGTACAAATTTGTGAAAATCCTGTCGCAGTCTGCCAGAGGTCCAAACTTCGTTTTGGCTGGAGCCTGTGTCTGTTGGTAACGCACCGGTACATTGCTGCTGGTTGCCAATGGACCAATAACTCCTAAAAGAGAGACGTCAAAATTATGTAAGAAACTATCATACGCATAAACTTAACGGTAATAAGTACAGATATTTCAATTACATAAAAAAATACTTAAACATTTTACTATCTTACATCAATTTAAGCCACTAATAATCACCTAAATGTGTTTTGGTTCCTTGAATGACCCTTGCAAGCGCACCAGCCATTTTTTCTCATATGTAGAAATTATTTGCTATGTCAAATGTCAAGATTATCAACAAGTCAAAAGTTTTGGTTCATTGTTGTTCCTTTCTAAGGATAAGACAAAGGTGTTAAACCATACAGCCAATGCTGACATTAAGCACCAATTAGGAACAACTTTCACAAAATAGTTCACTTTCACAAAACAAAATTATTAAATTTCCCAACTTGATAATTGAAATTATTATCTGGTTTTTACATATGTTGGTGCTCCGAGGAAAATTTATGTGCATTTTCATAAACATAGTTTATTCATAATCAAAACATACGTACGGTTACGTAAGTCGTAAGTATAATTTTTATTGTTTATCTCTGAGCGCCAACACTTAAACGAAATATTATACTTGACATACTGTGGCAGGTTGACGGCAGACGTCATAGCATTGGTAACGCGAATCTATAAGTTTTTTCCGTGCTGAGAATCGCTCAACGCCGTTAAAGAAGTTTTCTCTCCAAAAATAATTATATCTATAGAGAATATTTCAGATTTATTTTTAGTATAGATCAGCATAATAGCATAGACTCAGCGAAAATCATACGTACTGCCTCAAAATCAAAATGTTCTGTTATTACCTAAATTAAATTCATGTTGCCTTCCAATTGGTAACTTTTTGAGCCTGAGACGGACAAAAATAATTATCGAAATCAGGTAACCTGTTGTCATGGTATTAACAAAAAGTCGTTCCATATAAACAATGACTTTTTTATAACTTTATATATGAATTGTCCGTTGTTTTAATATTTATTCTGTTATTCAAGCGGACACCAATCCAACGAATCATAGAATATAAAAATAGATCTAGCCGTTCTTTTGAAGCGATGATAGTGCAGTGGGTTGTGTGACCGGATTCCGCGTTAATCGACGCGGGTTTGATCCCACCTATCCAGCTCTATAATCAGCCTTAGCTTTCGGTGAAGAAAAACATCGTGAGGAAGCCATATCATGATGGTAGAGCATTTTCTAATGATGCCCACCTGAGTAGCTGCCACCCTTAAGTTTGAAAACCTGTCGCCAAACACCAATAGGTGTGTTCCGGTAGCATTACTTGAGAACCAGTACCAGAACCAGCTTAGTGTGTTTAGCACCCTGAAACACATCGTCACTTAACATCAGATGAGATTGTAGTCAAAGCACTGAGCCTATATCGTCTAAAAAAAACAGAATTATAAATGATATAACTAGCCCAACTTTATTTTATGTATATACTTTAAAGAATATATACAATAAAGAACACAATGCTCTGATTTAAGAAAACTCCCTGGAGATTTCAAACGGAAGGTCGGTATTTTGTTAGAACACTGAAGAAAAAAAAAAATAATACAAAGATGGACCTTAAGAAGACGTATTCATGACCGTTATAATTAATAAAAAAGGATACTAATACTTAAGATTACATATTTGGAGGAAAATTCCAGAAAAATTTTTGGCTGTTATTGGAAAATTTTGAAAATTCAATCTCGAGATCCCTGTTTTATGAAAAGTATTTCAAACATCGCACTAGGCTGAATGGTCTAGTACCTTTTCATTCATAAGAAATACATGGAACAAAAAAAATGAAAACTGTCAAAATGTACCCGTATGATATGGATAAACTATTATTTTATCTTTATATGAATAATATTATATTATATTCTCTTTGGTCTTTGTAATAAGAGCATTATCAACCTTTGGATTAAATTTAACCTTTGGAATTCTTTCGTTTATGAATATTTTATCTACGATATTTGGTAAATATTAAAATTACTTTTGTGTAATTAACATTTATTTAAAATAACATAACAAAATGAAAATAATTATGTAAGAAAAAAATAACATGAAATGAATGAGTAATTCTCTATCTTGTTTTCTGAAACTATTTGCAGGTATAAATTTTAAGTTTATTCACATAACTATTGTCTTTGAATAAAAAGTATGGCAGCAGTTATACCTGCAGTAACAAAATTATCAAGCAGAATAATAAGGATACTAGGATGTAATCCTGGGCCGATGACACTTCAGGGTACCAATACCTATTTAATTGGAACAGGGAAGAAGTAAGTTGATTAATGAGGTCTTTCTAAATAAATAAATTATGATGTGAGGACACTTTAATGAGTTAATTTGTGTACATCACATAAGTTGTCACATGCAAATAAATGTGAATTATTTTAGTATCTACTATAGATCTGGAATTGTTGCAACCTAGAGTATTTTTATAATCCTTCATACTCTCCAAGAGTATATATGTTTGTGATATTTTCACTCTTAAACTGGACTTTTTTTTTACTTGTCAGTTATTGTTAAAAGCCACTGCTCTTCACAAATTTAGTCATAGCAATGATGGTTTTATCCACAAGTTGTATATACTTTCTGCATTTCCATCTGTGTGTTACATTCGTGTTTTTATAATGTTTTAATAACATCAAGCTTTTTATGCAACTTTCTTATGCTCAGTGTCTGTAACATACTCACTATCAGTTGCTTCTAACCACTTAAACAATATGTTGATAGATTTTGAGAATGGTTTAAGCAAAATATTGCTATATTGGTCTTTCAGTCGTATTTTGCTGGATGCAGGTGATAAAGACATCCCTGATTATCAAAAGCACTTATCGGACTTGGTGCAGACAGAACAAGTTAACATAGAACACATTGTTGTAACACACTGGCATCATGATCATATAGGGGGAGTTGAGAACTTGTATGGCAAAATAGCAAGTATGAATTATTTAAATACATTTCCTGGTTTGAATAGATTAAGAAATCTTATTTAATTACTAGATACAATTGTTAAATTAATGATTCATTATTATTTGCTGAGTAAACCATGTACATTTAGAGTATTATTCTTATGTCTATGAAAAATGTTTGGAGTTAATTTTGAGTCTGTAGAGCTTTTAAATATATATTTATTATATATAAATGCTGACTGATCTATAGAAACAATTTGGAAATTTTGCTAATAATCAACCTAATCATTTTTTGCTGGGTATATTGAAGTTTCAGAATCACTACTTTAGAATTTTGAAAATTGAGGGTCAATTATTTGTCAAAATATTTTTTCATTCACAAATCATTGACAGTGAAATGAAGAAAGTGTCATGATTAAAATGATGTCCTTTTCCACAGAACAACCCAAAGTATGGAAGCATAAAAGAAGTCATGATGATGAACCTGATAATGAACTACCTCCATCAATAAAGCCGCTTTGGCTAGTTGACGGTCAGGAGATTAAAGTTGAAGGGGCCACTTTGAAAGTTTATCATACACCTGGGCACACAACAGATCATGTTGTCTTGACTTTATTAGAGGAAAATATTCTGTTTAGTGGGGACTGCATTCTGGGAGAGGGTACTGCAGTTTTCGAAGACTTGTTTACTTACATGAAGAGTTTACAAAAGATTTTAGATTTGAAGCCAAGTGTCATTTATCCGGGCCACGGAAATATTGTTGAGGTACATTTTTTAAATGGTTTGGCTAACTAAATTTATTTTTAGGTTAAAAAAAATGATAAAATATATGATTACTCATATACAAATATAATAAAAAAGGCCTGAAATTCTTACCTAATAAAAATATCCTTATATAATTTAAAATGTTTTGATTTTAGAGCCCAATGCAGAAAATCGAATATTATATCGCACACAGAAATCAAAGAGAGGCACAAATATTGGAAGCTCTTAAAACGAATGCTGAAAGACAACTAAACGCAATGGACTTAGTTAAAATAATATATACAGAAACACCAGAACATTTGTGGTCTGCCGCCGCTTATAATGTCGGACATCATTTGTCGAAGCTGGTGAAAGAAAATAAAATAAAATGCCATAATATTAACGGTGAAAATAAATGGCAGTATAATGTGGGACAGTGTAACAACAAATTATAATTTTTGTGTGTTCCTTTAAATTATTGTTACTTGTTGCCTTTTTATAAATTTTATATATCGTTATAAATTAATACACTCTGATAATTTATATAATTGTTGTTGTTTGTATGTTCTCGCATGTTTCACTAGATTTTAATTGTGATATTTTTAGGTTATGTAACTATATTTAAAAATTGTGGTACTATTGGAAAACAAATTTAAAGGAAGCGATGATGGCGCACTGGATAGTTCGGCCGGATTCGGCTTCAATAGACGCGGGTTCAAACCCACCTATCCTACTCTAAAATCAGCCTGAGCGTTCCACCTTAACACCAATTAGTTAACACCGATTCCACATAGGTATATTTAATTCAGTCATTACTTGTTACTACATTTTTAAAACGAGAATTATTTTTAATGCTAGACAGAATCACTTGTTGTTTTTATGATTTAATCACTAAATTAAAAAAACAAACTTAATAATTTTTTACAATGTACAAGGACATAGACTAAAAATAAGAAACAACTTTGTACAAAATGGTTATTTTATTATTCTTTACATTAATTAATCATTCATTTTAAATAAATATGAACAACAATAATTGATACAATGTAATTTAAATTTGACTATTTGAAATGATGGTATATTATTGATCTTTATGGGAATTCTTTGAATTTGATTGATCATTTTGAATATTTATTCTGGTTATCTAATTTGCAATAAATAATTAACGTAGTCTGTCAACGTGCTCTCTTCGGGGGTGGCATTATATCGGAGTCATCTTGAAACCGGCTGTTCGCAATGAAATCTAACAAAATCTCTTTCGTTACGGGATAGTTTATGCTTTCGCATACAGCTGCAAAAGGATAAACGATGATTTGATAACATGAATCTTATTTTATTATTAATAATTACTTAAACTAGCTTCTTATTTGGTTAGAGACCCTGCATACATTAATCTGAAAACTACATTCAAATCAGTTGAGCAGTTTCAAATGATGCACATTCGAATGATGATGTATTTTTCTTTTTTAATAATTATTCACTACATTTCGTATATTTAGCATTCAATGCAATTTTTTTATTAAAACTATTATCTTCACAAACTTATATACCAAAATGTGACCAGAGATTGATAGAGATTTAAAAAAGGTAGTATATAAATTGGTTTAGTGGTTATTGAGTTACTAATTATTAACAAAGACATACAAACAAAGATACATTCTAATCTAATAATAAGGCTATAGATTATTAAAACTGATTACATTATTGGTATTTGAAAGTTGATCGTTCACTTAACATTAGATTAAATTTTGTTAAAGTGGTACAATATTAGGAAAATTTCTAAAATATTAATCTATTTAATTTTAACAAATTTTTTGACTATGACAACTTAATAAAAAAAAAAACAAAAAAATTAAGTTTATATTAAGTTATTATGGGCCCAGAAAGATTTTTAAGTTTTATTAGCGTATATACAGGAACCAGTCCCTAGCACTATTAGAACAGAAATAATTATAAACAAAATATAGCATAAAAGTATTTTAGTACAATTTTTTGTAATAAAAATTAGATGTCCTATGGGTGTAGTTCAGAAGGGTGCATTAGATACTAAGTTTCCATTTTAAGTTACTATCCACTTTTCCCCGTTATTGTACATAACAACCCGAATTTGATTGTGACCCTACAATAATACAATAGATAATTATAAAAAAAGGACCATACCCATAGCAGTTGTATGACTATTCGGAAACGATTTATCGGTCCTCTCCCTCATATAAACCCACTGATTGTTTTCGAATTTACACTCTATTATTTTTTCGTTCAAATGCCTAATGTCCTTTGTTACTTTAATCTGTGCGAAAGGTGGATCCAACTTTCCGACATACAAATTCCCCACTTTCTTAGGTAACATGCTGAAAAGATAAACAAAAAAAAATAAAGGAGAAGACATTTAGATCTATCGATTGCGGAGTCTCAATAATACCCCAGGTTTTGGCGTATTTTCCCTCTTATTTGTTTTTAGTGAATTATGTTGCAAATAATAACGTGTTATGTTGTGAATAAAGTGTTTGTTTGAAATGTCAAAACAACAACTATTTACTAAATACATATACTAAGAATACAATTAAAATTGTATTCTGGCTTTCTGTCTCTTTGCTCTAGAGCTAATCCCTGGGCTGGCTGGACCGATTCTGACGGAACTTTTCTGGCAGATAGCTGAAGTTTTACACGGCGTAACTTTAGACTACTTTCCTTATTCCGAAAATAATTAAGGTTCTGTGTAAAAAAATTAAAATCCATAAAATTATGAATAAAATCCGTTTCAATGCACAGTTTTACTTAACAAGTGTTTCAATTAGTGAGAAATATCTTTGCTTTCTGTTAGTACCATAAACAATTTAAGACTGAAAAATAGCGACAACGAAAACATTATTTTCCAATGATTATTTGCTATATCACCCAAAGAAGAATTGTGCAGAATAGAAAATAATACATGGAGGTGGAGCTACAGCTAATATATATATATTTTAATTAGTATAAACTCTCTGGTTACTAACCCAAGTCTATCTTCAACTACAATTTTAAGTTTAAAATCCACACTGTTCATATCACCAGGTTTCCATTTAAGTACTTCATCGCATCGTCCGGGAACATAAGGCTAAAAATTATTACATATAAAATAGAATGATTTTGTAAACTTTAAATTATATATATTTATATATTGTTATGGTATGCGCTTTTTAAATGTGCCGTTCTGGAGTGTGCAACAAATGGACGCAGCCTATTATGGTTTGTTTAAATATTATTAAATGGTGTGATTGTGCTGTGGGTCTGAATATTGGTTAACAATATACTAGTGATTGAGGCTCGGTTTTTTTGAAATGATAACTTTTGATGGGAGAGTGAACCGCTTTCTTACGTAACGCGTTACGGCGCCAGTTTATCTGGCTTCTCTCTCTCTCTCACGCATACGGTAAACAGGCTCATCCGCTCTCACTCTAACCCACAGCGCTAGCCGTATTTCGGGCAGACGCTTCACTCTCTCTCCTCTACTCAGTGTTTATTGTGCGATATACTGTTGATTAAATAATCATACTAATAATGTACATACTCAAAATTCTAATGTACATATTCAAGAATTGTAACTAAGAATAAAATATATTGTATAATCAATAAAAGATTTTATTAATAAATATAACCTTTCCTTACATTATTGTATTAATTTAACATAAAATTTAAGTAAGAATCTAAGCTTTTCTGAAGTTAAACAATTTCAATAAAAAATAGTTTAAGTTATCACTTCTGTCAGGCGTCCCAAAATAAACTTTTTTTTTTTGTTTCAAATTACCACAATACATACGTAATCATGAGGGGGGAGGTGTAAGAGCTTTGCTTACAATTACTGACAAGAGGGGGGGGGGAGTTAAAATTTCTAATATTTTATTTACGTAATACATACTTGAACGAACCCTTATGACATGACAAAAACAGTATTTCGGATGCGCTTCGTTCTCTCGGTCACTCCTTTACGTTAGATCATGATTTCTCAACTTTATTTTGCTCACAGCCATACTTTGAGAATATGTTCTTTTTTTCTAAAGTCTCCCCATCTTATATTCTTTTCGTACAATTTTTTTTAAATCTTACCTACCCCCCTTCAACCCTTAACCTTAGCGCTAACTCAATGCCTCCTATTTGTCTCTGGGTCTTCTACTTCCACAACCGGGCGTCATCGCCCGCGTTGAGAATTTACTTAAGCCTTAGATGTATGTATCTTTACATCTCGTTCGGTTTATGTCTTACGACAATTTTCGCTGTTATTTTTTTTTTGTTTCAGAGCGGCACAGTTTAAAATCCTCGTGCAGTATATAATCCCCAAAATTGTTTAATTGACAATAATTCCTCATTCCAGCAATATTACGAAAAATTACAATTCAAAATCGATTTCGATGTGAATCGATTACTGTCGTTATCGATCTTACGAGTCACATCTCTAGGTCCTATAATTTACTGAAGGCCGTCGCTACCGCACCGATAAGTTTGACAATGTACCGTTGTTGTTGTTATACCGGCAGAATCACACGAGAGCTACCAGCACATCTAGGCTTAGCTTGTTTACCATCATGTACCATATCGTCCACTTAACGTCAGATGAGAAGTGCTATGAAAATGCCAGAAAAGTAAGCAAGGGCGATTATTAAACTCTCACCTCATTCGAAGGCTGGAATATCAGACCGTCGGGTTCATGAGAAAGGGTTTTGGCAAATTTCTCGCCCAAAAGCTTCTGAGCCATTGTGACTTCCCAGAACTGTTTTAACCTCACGCTGAAAGGTTCTCGGTCCTTTTGTATCAAACCCTGTTCCATAGCTGCGTACCTGAAATAGATAAAAAAAACGACTATAGAGTGTTAAAATGACAGCTGTCAAATTAATATCGTGATGATGATGAACAACTGAAGGTGTATTATATGTCGTGTGTGTCAAATGCTATATTAAAGGTCAGAATTAAATGAAATAGCAACCTTAAAATTATATGCAAAAAGGCGATAAACAAACAAACATAATGTAATAGATTGAATAAAAAATTCGATTCAAATGTAAAATTAGAAATAAGTATATAAACTATGACAAAAATTATGAATAAATAAAGATCCGACAAAACAAAATGTAATAGGACAAGAGAAAAGAAATAAAATAAGGATTGTAAATTATAAATAGGATTTAAGTAATATAAAGATTCGACATAACCACAATGTAATAGGAATACATAATAATAGATAAGAAATAGAAATACGATGAAAACAATAAAAGCACAAAGAGGAAGAAAAAAAATTGGAGAAAGCCACAAAAAAGTAAACAAAACTCGGACTCGGAATAGGGTTAGCACTGTAAGAATGTTAATCAATTCACAAAACAGTACTTTATTGTATGAGTTTATTTTTATAAATGTCGAATCAGAAAATTAAGCAAACTGACACTGTTGACAAATAATTGTCTTTTATAAATCGTCGTGTCTCTGAGCGTGATATATGGACAACAAAAAGAATTTATTGCCTTTGTGTTATATTTGCAAGAATAAGACGATAAGTATATTTTTAAATTGCTTATATTTTACTAAAAACAAACACAAAACTTCATGCACGTTGTCCCACTGACAGCTGTCATTCGAATCGAACTGTACATTCAAGGGTCTTACTGCATATATTTACAAAAAAAAAAAATTCCAAAAGCATGTAGAATCTTTTAAATAAGTTTGTAATATATAATTTTATATAGTACTTTTAATTTTCGAAAATTATTAGGGTTCCGCGTAAAAATGTAAAAAAAAACTGAATAAAATCCGATTCAATGGACAGTTATACGGCGAACTGCTATAATTTATGAGAAATGTTATTACTTTATCTTAGTACTACATTTTGTTTAGGAAAATAATTATGGTTCCGTATAAAAAAAATTAAAACGCAGTGAAGAATACATGAAACGCGAGCGGAGGAGCGGGCGGACAGCTAGTTAATAAATAAAATATATAGGGCTTAGCTAGTTTCAAAATTCCGCAGAACTTTTCTACACAGGTAACGGCCTAGCTGAGGCTCGTTCCACTTTGGTAACCCTTGTGCTAGTTACCTTTTGCGGCTGAGTGCCTTCAGCAATCGCCCACAAAGCCACGGTGAAGCTGTAAAGGGCCTTCCACTCAACAGCATTAGCTAAGTAAAAAAATATTCGTCTACATACCTAGGATTAACAATTTCATTCTGTATACAATCGAGTCTCTCCGGATAGAACCTCGCTTTGCCGACGTCTTTGCCCTCAAATTTGATTATATCATAGCATAAATATCTAGGCACCTCTTCCCCGGCCACTTTGTCAACTACCATCTCCTGAAATAAATGGTTATTAAAGTGATATTTTTTGTTCCATCACCTGAAAATTTTTTCGTCCATCTATAGCATGTCGCATTACAGCCGGCCGTGGAGCAGGGTTGAAGTGAAAGGCGCTCGGCAGAACATCCAAGGACAATATGGCGGCGCACATGACTCGCATTAGCTAACCATTTATAATCTCATTTATTCATACAAATGCTCCGCGGTATTGATTTTGTGTTTTCAAATATTTTATGATGACTAAAATAAGTAAACCAATTACTTGTTTAATTGAAAAAGTTTCATTTGCGCCGTGGTTTCAAAAACCACACAATATTTTTTTATGTTAGCATCTATCTGACCTTTTCACTTTTAACCCCCTTCACAGCCAGGGAAAACATTTTTTAAAGTGGTGATTGTTTAATTGTTGCTAATTTGAAGTATTGTTTTTTTTTTTTTTTTTTATTTTATTGTATCACACAAACTGTACTTTTTTATATGATATTGTGTTTGACACCAAAATATCTATGTTTTTTTTAAATACTGTATTAAAAACTTTGATTACAATCTCGCTCGATGTTAAGATGTGGTCCAGAATGGTAAACAAAAAGCCTTGAGGTACTCAAGCGATGCTGCCGCAACATACCTATAGGTATTTGGCGACAGGTTTTCAAACTTGAAGATGTAGCTACCCAGGCGGGCGTTATAGAAATGCTCTACCACCATGTTATGGGTTCCTCACGATGTTTTCCAAAAGTTCAGGCCGATTTTGGAGTTATAAAGGTGAGCTCGAAGCCGCGATCATCGTTTTAAATAGTGTTTTGATTTTGAGGGCTGACACGGTGTTGAATATTAGTGGGCACTTATTATCAACATTCAAAAAATAAATTTAGCTACCAATGATATTTGTAATCTAATGAATTGTAGAACTAAATTGAGACTAAATATTAAAAAATTGTGCGAAATGGATAAAACGCTACGCGAACGGAGCCGCGGGCACAGGCTAGTTATGAATCTGTAAGAAGTTATCTGACGGAAGGATTGATACTTACACCATCGATTAACGTATCCCTGAGGTGTTTCCTCAGATCTTTCCTGTATAAAAACCTGAGACCATTTACTTTGAACACGCAATTGTCACGGTCCAACATATAAACTTCACCTTCGCCGTCAATTAACATCATATATCTAAAATTAATTGCAGATTAAATATTTCATAACTTTTTCTCTCTTTATTTTTTAGACACTTATGGCTTGCCAGTCCCATCGTATCAAATATAAATATAATCTCAAATAGTATAAAATACCAAAAAGGAAAAGACTACAATACTAATTTACACAAATTTGTATAAACTAAGTTTAAAAGAACTACACAGCATTCTGGGACACTCCGATATTGAATCTGCCAGATTGCTGTGATATACGCCTATATCACAGATAATTAATATTAAAGTTAGTAACCAGTATCATCCGATACAAATCATACGATAGGCCATGGCCATGGCCAAAATTGTATTATTTATTTCTAAGCGCCATCACTTAAGCGCCATATTATACTTGACATACTGCAGCAAGTTGACGGCTGACGTGACAGGATTGGTGACGCGAATCTTATAAGTTTTACCCCCAACCGAGAATCGCTCAACGCCGCTAAAGAAGTTTTCATTTCAATACAAAAGAACATCGACTCACCTAACGCCGTCCGCTTTCCACGAAACCCTATAAGGTTTCTCGTGGAGTTTCCTTAAATTCATTCTGTCCATTGAAACAGGCTGCGAACCTGGAAACCCTGTGCTCTTCCAATCGCAGTACTTCTGAGTTTTACGTTGCACTTCCCTCAGTCTAGGCTGAGTATCGAACGGCACGACACCATGTACCCCGGGCATAAATATTGCCTTTTTATGATTTGTCTCTCGTTTACCTTTACCTTTGTGTTTGTGACTATGAGGAAATAGAAGCTTTAACACTTTTTAAAATTTCAAATTATAACAAAAATTTCAATCGGGAAGACGGTTTACAACTATCTTCGGCGTGGAATGCAATGATTGAAAAACTAATACCCCGCAGGCGATCGGCAAAGTTTAAAGCGGATACATTAAGTGTCGTGTAGTGTGCCGAAAAATCATTAATGACGTCCACATTCTAAACCCGATAGTATTAATAAAAAAAGTTAGTATTCTTCTAAAATTTCATAGTAGATATCTTTGATTGCAGGAGTTACCTAATGGCAAACCGGGGTCGGCATCCAGATCGCCGACCTATTTTATGTGGAATTGTTCTTGTTTATCATGATATTTTTTTCCCCCAAAATGACTAAATGTTGCGTTTAATGCGCAGGTGTGTGGGGTGCCGTGTAATGCTAGTGCATGAAAGTGTCACAGTACAATGCTGGCGATGGGCACAGAAGCTTCCTCAGTTGTGGATCGGAACACCACCTAGGCCGCTTTCGCAGGGTTATAAGGGTGTATAATGATAAAAATTCATGTTATCTAAGTATATACATACTTTTATAAATGTATCTAACCATTCTATCAAAAGACGTCCACTGCTGGACATAGGTCTCCCTAAATACATCTATTGTATCGCTTAGCAGGCGGGTCAGCGATCGCAGTCAGATGTTTGTCGTACTTAGAAGATATGATACGGGAACGATATGAAGTACTATTCTTAAAGTGAAACCACACGGTTCTTTATTTATAAGGTATTGCAATATGGACACTCAGTTAAACTAATTGGTGACCCTCGTTCTAATGCCATGGTAAGCCCCTTTATAATTAGTCATCGACTCGCAACATCAAATTTTATTTACTGCATAAGTTTTAGGCGTTTGACCACAACCTCGCTTCATGTTAAGTGGCCATATTACCTAAAATGATAACACGCTAAGGCTAAAGGAACTAGGTTTTAGAGTGATTCGATGGGGACATCTATAGATGCTTGTTACTCAAAATGAATACCGTAATTTTGATACTTTTTGGAGACTTCAAGTCATCACGTGATGTTTGGTAGTATGTGGCGACGATTTAGACCAGTGATGGGCAAAGTACGGCCCGCAGGCCAACTCTGGGCCGTGAAAGTATTTAATCCGACCCGCCGAGAGTCCATCGACATGGATAGTATATGTCCCGTTATAATTACGTTTTGGCGGTCGAGAAGAAAAAGTCAATTTTACTTAGTAGAATAATAGATGCACAACCTATAGGTGAAGGTAAACTAGCCGCGTAGTGCATGTGATGCGTAATACTGATCTGACTGATGATGATTAAAAGCTTTAACACAAAATGCATTTTTTCTATAATTCTGGCCCTCCTCTAGAATTTCTTTAACTTTGTGGCCCACCATTAAAAAAGTTTGCCCACCACTGAATTAGACTAACATTGCCCCCCCACCCTACTCAAAATCACTTGTATATTTTATGAAACAAAGTATCTTAAAAAAATTCTTTATCTTAAATCGTTAAACATATAATTCTGGGAAAATTCTCGGTTTAGACAACGCGTATTTAACGAAATATTAAACACAAGTGATATCCCACCGCACCCTTGTGATATTTGGTGACTTTTCCGGAACACACCGGCCTCAAATTTCAAGCCTCACGTGATTCAACTATCTTTAGTAATATTTTTTTTAATATAACATAACACGTTTAAAACAGCTAAATTAGCTTCAGAAAAAGTTAGTGTGAATTTTATAGTGTGTCTGTGAATGTGTGTATTGTACTTATGGGGCATAATAATCACAAAGCGACAAAGCCCATACGCAAGATTAAAAAAAAAGCATAACCAAACATTTTCAAAATAACAAAAAGCAATTTTTATCAATTTCATTATAATTAAATAAGTAGTTATTATAATAGTTTAACTTACTGTGATTCATTATCGTGAGAAGTTTGTGAATTTTGCGAATTACTAGGCGTATCGTCATCGTAATCAATTTCTTCCTCTTCTGTGAAAGGAACAAACTTAAAAAAATGATAAATAAATGGGGATCTGTCTGTCATGTAGCTTGTCTTTAATCCATAAACTTGCTTAATTGGTACAGTTTACTGTGTAATTTGGTGTTGTTTTATATATGATATAGTTTGGTGATTGTGCAATGGTGAAATGTATTGGAAATAATGGAACAAAACATTTACTCTGAGATGCCACGAAAACCCCAAAAAAAGATCAAGCAAGAGAGTCACCTGCTTTGCTGGAGCTTAGAAATGTTGCCACAAGATTGAATACATTACTTATCAAATAACACTGGCAGAATTGTGGATGTAAATCAGAGATTGCCATTAAACAAAAAGTAAATAAATATTTAATATACTCAAATCTCTAAATATAAGTATGGGGTCGTTCAAGCGACAGGTAGGTAAAATTTTAGGCATGTTTCAGTCTCTCCTTCCTTCTTATCAGCAATAGTAAGCCATATTCAAGTATAAGCATATATACAGAAGTATACCTGACATTTATTCATATAAACAGTTAAAGAAACTTGCTTATGTTCAATAAGGTTCACAGATTTATATTACATACCATCACACCAGTCTGGTCGACTGGGTGCAAGAGGTGTATCTGCTACATCTCCATAACGTCTATACAGTTCTTCTATATAATCTTGTTTGTATATACCTGGAGGCCTAAAAATAATTATTATACAATTTATAGGTATAACTCAGGGAAGAATTCTTATTGTATTCATGAGAGCACTATATTTCCTAATATTTAGTTAGTATACAGTAATAATATATGGTAATAATAATAATATCATATGAAATACACACAATTGTTTTTTGTGTTTACACAAGAAATAACAAATAAAATAAAATAAAAAACAAATAACAAGTTTCAAATAGTAGAAAATTGTGGCTGTTTGGAAATTAAATAATGTAATCTAACACTTACACAAATTCTCTTTTTTTAATAATTTTATAGTTTTGTCTTAAATAACATGTAACTTCATAACTGTTAATTGATTCAATTGAACTAATTCACAAGTGAGTCAGATTCCAAATAACAGCTTTAAATGTCTATACATTGTTATCATAACATTTAAAACAATCTTCCCAAACAAATTTTATTTCCACTTTTCTAAATATTTCTTACCTGACCATTGCAAATTCATGTAGAGCCGCATCAACACTCCAGTCTAGTTGGTCCACCATATAAGAAACAAGAAGAAATCCTGTCCTATTGAATCCATGTGTACAATGTACTGCAATAACTTCCAGTGGCTTCTGGCTTAAAAACTTACATACCTTTTGTATAAATTCCCTTAAAATAATCATTATGGGATTAAAGTACCAATTTTGTTTAATGAAATTTAATTTCGTTTATACAAAAGAATCATATCCAGTTCTTAAATGAAATTATTAAACATTCAAAAACATTTACCTAGTTTGTTCAGGGCTTGGTGTTTCTCCATGACCTCTACACTGTAACTTCATGTATTTACAATCTTTCTCTTCAATTTCACTCTTGTTATAAAATCTACTAGTATTTGTCAGATCTATCCAAAGCCCCAGTTTTACCTTAAAATAACAAAATAACTACTATAAAAATGTTTCAGGGCTGATATATTACTGAGATTAATTTGTAAATTTCCCAAAACAATAGTGTATTTAATTAACAAAATTTATTAGAAAATACCGAATATGGGTTCATATAAAAAGTTATAACTAAAACGTAAACAATTAGAACTCACCTTCAAGCTTTTCATGTAAGCAAACAACATAGACGGCGTAAAACGATTGCCTTCAGGCACCTTTTCGTTGAATTGAGGTCCTAACGGCGTTTTAAATGCTAAAAACTTATTAGCGAGTAGGCCTGTAGCCTTTCTCGGACACTTTAGCCACCTGGCTGGAAGTGGACCCGGATCCTTGTACGACATATCGACACTTATTTTCGGCTTATTCACTGGACACCTAAGAGTTTCATGAACTTTCGTTATAGCCTCTTTTATGCTCTTTTTAATAGAAAAATACTACTTATCCGCCTTGACACAGCATTTTGTATTTTGTTATATGTTAATGCTATAGGTAATAGTACAGACAGTTTAGACTCAGACTAGACTAGTAATGTACAAGCAGTACATAGATTTATACTTCTTATTAGATAATGGCAATCTGTGTACACATAATTTATGCCAGTGTCATGTGGTTAAGATGTATTTTTAATCTTGTATCAGCGTTACCAGCAAAACTGTGTCTCATCCTGCTAGAACTTTCCATGGAGCTTTGTCAGCAGCTCAAAATAAATATTACGTGGTATCTTTTATAATAGACTTAACTTGAACACAATAACAAAACTATATCACACAAAACGCTACCAAGATTACATGATATAGAGTCAAATACACAAGTTTAATGAATTAAAGAAAATAAGTGCTACATGACAGACTGAGATCCTGCCAAAAACCCCCAGATGTATACTTTACAGTAGTAATAGATTAATAGAGAGTCTTTATTGTCTGTTAGGAATACTTGATATAAATAGATGCATAAAAAGAAATCGATTCATCGGTTAATTTTATGTTTAACGATGCATCGATACATTTCATTTTATGCATCGACAAAACGTAAGCGTTCACCGATGCAATATAATTAGATCAAATCAAAGTAAAGGCAGGACATTGTATCGGTATACGTTAATATCCCTAAGTACAACATTTTTGATAGTCAGGCATCCGAATTCCCAAGTCAAGATATTATCAAATTTCTTAATTTTAACAATTACGCAAATAACTGCTTTCATTATACATCCAGATAATTATTAACTGTTTTTATTGGGATATATTTAATGGATATTGAAATTAAATAATTTGTTTCTAAAAGTTATATAAACAATGTTGAGTAGTACTTACCAATCCCAAACGTCACGAATTAAAAATAAAATAATGACTGAAACTTGAATTTATAAAATGATTAACAACAATTACGTAAATAGTTTTTAAAGGTATAATTATTATTATTATATAAATATATGAAAAAATTAAATAATACTGAACTACAAAAAAACAATTTAAAGAAATCTGTAATTTTTATATCTTGCTAATATTCATTATTATTATATATGAAAAAGTGTAGCGTAAAATACTTTTTTGGAAACTTATACAAACTTTAAATGGCCTGCATGTTATTACCGATTTCTTCATAATTTGTCAAAAATGTGAGAGCCCCACTTCACTACGTTTCTTCTTCTTCTTCTTAGTTAATGGCAATCTGTGTGTACACACAATTTGTGCCAATGTCATGTAGGTAAGATTTTCAATCTTGTATCAGCGTTACCAAGCTCCAACAGAACGGTGGCCTATTCTGCTCGAACTTTCCATGGAGCTTTGTCGGCACCTCAGAATGTATGCTACGCGTTGTCTTCTATAATAAGCTTAACTTGAACACAATAACTAAACTATTTCACACAAAACGCCACCAAGATTACATGATATAGAGTCAAGTACACAAGTTTAATGAATTAAAGAAAACAATTGCTACATGTCAGACTGAGATCCCGCCAAAAAACCTTCACTACGTTTATACGTTACGATTTACGAATGTACGTTTCGTTCGTAAACAATGTCTAAGACTATGTGTTTATTCACTGTATTAAAATCATCTATGTTCTATTCAATGCATTACAAAATATCGATACAACGTTTCAATGTATCAAACCAAAAAAATAATCGATGTATTTTTTTCATGAATATCCTTAGTCTTCTTCTTCTTCGATAATGGCAATTTGTATTCGAACAATTAGTTCCAATATCATATAGGTAAGATGTATTTTCAATCTTGTATCAGCGTTACCAAGCTCCACCAAAACTGTGGCTAATCCTGCTAGAACTTTCCATGGAACTTGGTGTGGCATCTCAGAATAAATGCTAAGCGTTATTTTCCATAAATAACTTGAAATGTACACAATAACCAAACCATATCACACAAAAACGCCATCAAAATTATATGATATAGAGTCAAATTCACAAATTTAATGAATTAAAGAAAACAACCGCTACATGCCATGTTGAGATCCCGCCAAAAATTCCATCCTTAGTCTTTGTAATAGAGTAACAGACACAGACTGTCAGTATGACGCAACTTCTATATAAATATAAATTGCGTCTTGTTTAATGGCAGCTCTAACCTGTTTAAATTACGAAGACACCCGAGAACCCCAGAGCTACATCGTTGCTTTTTAATCTAGCTAATGGGGCCTTTACAGCTTCACCTTAACTTTGGGGGTTAAATTTTAAAATCCTCCCATATATAGCCGTAATACCCGCACCGCCATTTTGATCATTATGAGTTTTTGTCGGGATCTCAGTTTGTTATGTAGCAGTTATTTTGTTTAATACATTAAACTTATGTATTTGAGTCTAAATCATGTAATCTTGGTGGTGTTTTGTGTGATATAGTTTAGTTATAATGTACAAGTCAAGTTTATTATGAAAGATAATGCATAATATTTATTCTGTGGTGCCGATTAAGCTCCATGGAAAGTTTAAACTGGATGGGTCACCCTTTTGCTGAAGCTTGGTAACGCTAATACATTTTACTCACATAACACGGGGACAAATTCTGTGTACAGAGATGGTCATTCTCTAAGAACAAGCGTCAATACTCAATAGTAATATGTATTTCTTTGTTGTGATCCTCGTAGAAAATATTGTTTTTTTTTCCATTTATACATAATTTTTTAGATAGTTATTTACGATATTTCTCCAATGTTACATATCTGGATAAATCATGATTTGAATTTACTTTTTCACAAATTGTAATGATTTTTTAAATGTGCCGGACATAGTGTGCGTCCAATTCTCTGCATTTGAATAAGCATAAATTTTATCATTTGTAGCTATGAATTGTTGTACAAATTACTCGTGTAATAAATATATTTTTTTAATTAAAATCATTTTAATAATATTATTGCTTTCTGTGTGTTATTTTTGAAGCTCAGTAATATATTTTTTATGTTTTCGAACGTAACCTAAACTAATTTTGGCTGTTGACAGTAGTAACAACTTTACAACTATGACGTATTAAGAATATTGTCGTCTCCCTTTAACTTACTCATGCGTTGCAAATTAGAAGAAGATGTAAGACCAACATAAGTTTTTATACGTTGGCTGCATTTGAAGTTGGTATTTGCCAAGAGCCTGCCATTTTGTAAGATAGAAGGGAGATAAAAAATAGTTTTATGGTGTTAACATTTTATAAAAACACTGTTGCCATTTGTATTGGGGCTAAGAACAAATGTTTAAATGGACGCATCGTCCATTATAACTCAGGTGTCACGGGATGACGAGCAATTAAACAATTATGGATCCGACAGAGGTAAATCTTAGGCGAATTACACCTGTTACCTACTGGCATCGAATTAGAGCGTATAGTGTTACCTCCTCACGACATGTAAATATTTGCTTATTGTGACCAATGATAAATACAGCTTTAACCAACATGGTGTATTGTTAGTGTTGTGTCTAGTGTGTGGTGTTTGAGGTAAACAAATTGAACGTGTGGACGCGCTAACATTCCTATAGAGCAACCTTGAGAGTGGTTTTTAACTTAAGAGGCCCAGTTCACACAGATTTGGGTGTCGAGCGACGTGCTGTTAATAATTATTGTGTTCATTTATGATGGTTGTTTTAGGATCATCCCTGGGCGGCCAACATAATGAAGGAGATGGCACCCCGGTATCAGGGTCCACCCCCTTGGGAAGTAAAAAGTCTAATGGGGGTGGTGGATTCTTACGGTCGTTATTATGTTGTTGGCGTGGAGGCCGTGGCAAAGGCCCGCCCGGTGGAAATGGCACGAATAGTATCGACGGCAGGGCTTCGCCCCCGCTCTTGGTTATGTCGGACCATGCACCAAGACCTTTGTTACCACCAGTGAGACACCAGGATATGCATAAAAAGTGTATGGTTATTGACCTCGATGAAACTTTAGTGCATAGTTCATTCAAGGTATGTTTTTACATTCTTTTTCCCTACTTCTTATTACACTATCCCAAATTTATTTCTTTAAATTTATCATAAATACTAAATTTTAATACTATACTATATACATTTTGATTTGTTACTAGATTGATACTAGATTTTATTAGATCTCATCATATAACTTTCCAAAAATGTTCTCATGTTTTTGAAATACAACTCAGTATGTTTTATTCGATTTTTTAAATATATTTTATAATTTGTTGTTTTAATACCAGTACAATATTTATCCATTTAATTTAAAAATATTTAGGTTAATGTAATTTTGCTCGATCTACAATACACCCCGTAAACATTTCTATGGATGATTTACTTTTACTTATTGATGACTCAAAATCAGAATGTACTAAAAATAAGCATTTACATAATAAATCAGTGTGGAAAGTGTATACCAGTGTTAGTATATTATCAACAAACTGTTATCAAAGTATTTAAGTATGTAGCTGTCTCATTAATTATATCATGTTAAAAAATTTACACTATTATCTCACATTTATATTTAAATTTTTACTTTATTTTTATATGTATTTCTTTTATATGTCTTTATAAAATTTAAGTAAATAATTTAATCAGCCTCCATGCATAGCTATGATTGGATAGGATAAAAGCTGTTTCAGCTGTATGAAGAATTAATTACAATGACTTGGTTATGGTTAATTGTAGTTGATTGGTTAATTAAAGGTCATATAGACTTTACGAAATGTAGGTCCTCTTTTATATTAAAGGTGAGCATTATGGAAAATTATTTCTTTGAATTTTGAAAAAAAAAAAAAAAAAAACTGAGGTATAGACTACTTTCATAACAGATTATTAAATATTCATTGGTTTAATTTAAATATTCTAAGGGAAACAATGTCAGACAATTTTATGATGACTTCATTTACTATTATCCTCATATCTTTTCCTGTAGACTACCTAATGTATATACTAGAACCTGGCCAGCCTCATATATTTAAGATTTTAAAAATGTATATGATTCATATACATTGTTTTATTGATTCTTGTGTAATAAGCCAATAATGAAGAGGCAGAGAGACATTGCCTTTTAATAATGAAAGGAATATTAAATATTATATATGTTGAGAAAAGTTTCAAATAATTGTTAATTGCTTCTTAAAGCAGTAATTCTGTTTAAAATTCTCAGTTTTTATAAAAACTGATTTATACATCCACGTTGAAATATATTTCTCTGTCTACGTAATTTTTACTTTTTTAAATTACTGTTGATTGGTTTTTTACAACCTCTGTCATGTTGTGATTATCTCAATATTCTAGGTCAATTCATAAACACTGTCTTTATAATAGGCAAGTAATTACTTTTCATTTACACCTAAGTAAGTAGGTTAATTGTTTACATTGGTAATTACTTAAAAAAACACAATGGTCTTCTTTATTCCCTCTAATGTTTTTATAATTGAACAAAATACTATTAAATTATTTATTCTAGTTAAATTATAAAACTTTTATGTTTTATAATTTAATTCATCATTTAAAGTACATAGGAGGCACTTATTGTGTCTGTTATGTTATTAAACTGTGCCTTTAAACATGATCTCATATCAGTGATTACATACATATCTTGTATGCTGATTTATTTATTCATGTTTTTATTTACAATTTTTTACATGTACAGTATATATTAAATTTATTATAGGTATGTAAATTGAATGATGACATCTGTCTGTCAAAAGGTTTGACAATTGATTTTTTAATAATTTGAAAGCCGAATAAATTATAATCTTTTATCCCATAAAAATTTTGTTCTGAAGCAAAGTATGAAATAAGCTTTCAATTTTCCTAACCTTAAGTGGTTGTTATTGATCAACCTGAAAAGGATTACACTAGTTAACTGAAATCGGAGATTGTTGTTTTAAGTACTGCAGTAACAGATGTGGCGATTAGCCTATCTTAGTCAAACTTTATTTAGATCTTGCTATAATTTTAAGATTTGAATCAATAGAGAAGTTTGATCCTAGATGTGTAAATCATAGGTTTTCTATTGTTTTACATGTTTTGTTGTGTATGTTTAACTTAGTCTTGAGTTTGGATATCATGTTATTTGTCGCTATATCTTTGTGATTATTACTTTGAGTGTATCTATCTCGCGGTAGGTACGGTACGCTAGCAGGGTGCGACGCGGTGGTTGCGAAAGCCACCCCGTGTCGCCCCCATCCATCCCAAATGCAGCGGACGGCCCCGGGGGGTTTTAGTGGGTATTTCCGGGCGCTTCACGCCCGGGTGAGTCCCACACTGGCACGGAGTTCGTCCCTCCGCGCCCCCTTACCTATTGCATTGGGGGACTTCGGTCTCACTAATACAATAGGTAAGGGTAGTGCGTAAATGCATTTCCCCCCGTCAAAAAAAAAAGGTACGGTACTCTAAGGGTAGTGCGTAAATAAGGGTAGCGCGTAAATGCATTTCCCCCCGACAAAAAAAAAAAAAAAAAGGTACGGTACGCTGTATAAAAGTGGGTCGTGCGGAAAGTACACCAGTTTGTATGGGGGATAAGTATTTGAACTTCAATCGTAATTATTAATGATTAGCATCTACTAACGGCATTGCTGCTTGCTTGCATTGCAAAACCGTTAAGTACTCCATGCAATACAGGAATCTGATCCATTTTGTGTTTAAAGTTACAGTATTTTATTTTTTATTTTCGTTATCTCCTCGCAGGTTCGTATTTAACGAACTATGTAGTAATATGTACTCTGAAAATTAATGATTCATTCATAAGGTTTATTTGAAGATAGATGAGATAATAAAAAAGAAAATATGTCGACTACCATGTCTTTTATATTAACGTTTTAATTGCGAATAGAATCGACTTTTCGAAGTAATAATTAGTTTTTTATGTAAACAAAACAAAATATTTCCAATACGCAATCGTTATTATGTACTAGCTGTGTACCCGCGACTGCTCCCGCGTTTCATATATTCTTTGTACGGAAGTCTAAATATTTTCCAAAATTTTTATTACTACTACAACTACGACATTGTGCAAAGATATTTCTTACAAATTCAAATACCTGCCAGTAAATACTGTGCATTGAATCGAATTTTATTCACAATTTCATGAGCTTTAATTTTATTTACGCTGAACTAATTGTTTTGGAAAAATTAAAGTTACTCGGAGTCATATCAGCTATCTGCCAATTAAAGTCCTGTCAAATTCGGTTCTCTGCTGCCGTTCCGGAGATTACCCGGAACAAACAGACAGACAGATACAAAAATATAAAAAAAATGTTTTTTTGGTATAGGTATCGCATATACATTCATATGTATTTAGTAAAAGAAAATTATTTTGACATAATAAACAGACAGTTCAATTTTATTAATTAGTATAGATGTGCTCGTAAAATCGTTCACAAAAAAAATCTCACTTTCAAAATCGCGAATAAATCCTTCCCCTTCTGCAAAGAGACGGTATCAAATCTCGTTTTAAATATTTATCAAAAGGAAAACTAATCAAAACCAATTTTTTTAAACTTAAAAAATTGTGATATTTTTAAATATATTTAAGTATTTTAATGAATTTATTGTCAAAAATTGTTTGATTTATAATAAATTATAAAATGGCTCAAATTGTTCACCATATTAAAGAATAGCTATCATTTTGCGCAGTGGCAAATCGATTAGTTGAATTTTTTTTGTAAAAACAGGTTTGGTTTTTTTATTAACCTTCTGTTTACCTTTGTAATTTTATTTTATAGATGTAATCGATACAATTTGTAATTAATTTGTCTGTTATGTTATTAATAGCACGCTAATTTGTTTGGTGTCCATATATTGTTTAGAATAGTTAGTATTATCGGCTGAGATATTAGCCTTTATTGTCGCAAATTACCTACTGGTTTTTAATGTTTACGTGTTTTATAAAAAACCATTATACTCATAATGTTGTATTATGACTATATAAACCTGTATCTGTTGCTCATAGTTCTTCATTAAAAAAGAACTCTGCATATTTTTTTAAGGTTTTCTCATAAATTTGGCAATATTTTCATTGATATACATATATGTTAGCTAAATGTTATTTGCATACTTTTGATTCTCGATTTAACGCTAAATCCCGATAGCCAGTTTTCCATCTTATGTTGTGTGTTGATTTCCCCAAAAACCTAGAATATCGCTTTAAGAGCTCTAAATCAATCTTGCATCCCTTTGCTGGAAGATGTTTCCACTGTTTCACGGTACGACATTATAAACTAACTTTATACGGTTTGTCAAATTCAGTAGGTAATTTACTGTTATTTCTTGGATTACCTTATTTGAATTCAACTGCTTTTGATATTTAAGTTTATCTTCTTTTGTGTTTTTTTACAAGAACATTACAGTTTATTACACGTTTATTTATTAAACCAGTCCTACTGCCGTAAGAGAACAACAGATAAGGTCGGATCTATACTAACTAGACACTGTTTTTTGAACAAGTGTTTCAACAACAACACAACATTGGTGTCCACAAAAAAAAATATCTTTATTCAATTTAGGCCCTAAGAAGGCGCTTATGAACGTCAAAACATTACCGTTCGTTCGGAAAACAACCCAGTCGAGAAGAGCCGGCAAGAAACTCGATCAAAACAAGAGAGTGCCAATTCTGTGTAAATGCGGACGAAATGCCAAAACATATTTTTTTCATGTATTCCATTAATACAGATATGGAAAATACATAGATAGCTATAGGACTTTATTAAAATAATATAATATCCCGTTTACAGTAATGGGTTTCGAATTTGTAAGCGAAATTTTATTTCAGACTCCAAGTCTAGTGAAAACTTTGGATATAATAATATAAAAGTTACTTATCAGAATAATATCAGCGTTTACCAACGGTGTGTAAAGATATGAATTATCATTTATCATTTCCATTTGGTATCTCGATAACCTTGAGAATGCACTGGACTATTGTCAGATGACAAAATAACAATGTTTTGATTTTACAATCGGTGACTCTTTTTTATTTATCGAAACAAATATTTATTGAGTGTTATTTTTTGTTTTTAATAATCACCGAATTGTTATTTATGTTAAAACTACCCGAATATGACGTTTGTATAAGAGTGTAATTTCAATTAAATTAATGCAGTGTCTTAATAATTGGGTATACATACACGCTCTTTACAAGAATATGTAACGGACAATAGTCTCCGCGGCTTCGCTCGCATAACAGCTTCTATTCTTTACGTGTTCATTTTTGTGTCGTCTTCAATTCACTATTAGGGACCATACATAAATTATGTCACACGAATTTAGTTTTTTTTAACCAATTTCTAGTGTGACGATACAATTTTGCAGTTTTACATTTAGAATAAATTAAAAATATATATACGTTTTCAAATTAGTTTTGTTTTCGATTAAGTCATCATTTTCTAAATAAACTCAACATCAAATCGACCTTTTGGAAAAACTGTCAATACCAAAATAAGATTAAGATTAATAAATAAAAATGAGATTAATAAATATAAATACTTTGATATAGAAATTGAAATGTGACGTCACGAATGTTATGACTCCTCTCACAACGTCACACTTTTTCAAACTCCCTCCTGCTTAACGTGTGGCGTAATTAATAGATGGTCTCTCATTCAAAGTAACTTTTTACAAATACATATACTAACAACAACTATGTTTTACAAATATATGTAAAACGTAAAAAAAACAAAATAACCTGTTTCAATTTTTTTTATTGGTAACACTAGAGCTCATAAATATAATAAGATGATATAGAGAGGAGAAAAAATCTCTTGAACTGTATTATCCTTGCTTATTTCTATATAGGGAATACCTGATATAACAGAATATATTCTAAGACCTAGCCAGATAATATATCTGCGACTAGAAAAAAGTCTCGTCTAAATCGGTACACTGGTTTCTAGTCATAAACATGTTAAAGAACATATAGACAGACAGACATCTTTCCCTTTGATATTTATTTATTTTTCCAAAGAAAAAGGCATAACGTATTAGCTGACGACGGAATTAGATAAAGCTTCCATAAACCTTGCTTTTTGTGCGTTTGTTTTGTTTGCATATTTTTATTCAGCTAAGTAAATAATAATTAAATTTTATATATTCTGTGTAAAGATTACACGAACGACATAAAAATATTTTATTACATGTAAATAAAATTGAAGTGTTTGTAATAGATATGAATTCAATTTTTAAAATTTTTGTCTGTTTGATCCCGATAATCTCCGGAACGGCTGGTCAGATTATGACGGGATTTTTTATGGATTGCTGAAGTTACTCCGCGTAACTTAGGGCACTTTTAATATTCCAAAATAATTCGGATTTCGCGTAATAAAAATAAAACTTATAAAAATTTGAATAAAATCCGATTTAATGCACAGTTTTACGGACAAGTGTTTGAATTTATGAGATATATTTTTACTACTACTATTAAAAAGGTACTACAAATCTGTAGTAATTTAATTCCGTATAAAAAAAAAATTAAAACCGCAGCGAAGAATATATGAAAAGCGTGCGCAACCGCTGGCAGACAAACGGGAATGTGTAAAATTCATTTTTTTTGTTGCAAAACCGTTTTTTTTATTCATTTTTGTTATTGTGATCAAATAGAACTAGTACGACAAAAATCGAAAATGGATTTTCTGTTTTCATAAATGCTTTCATATCATCTCGCCTTTCTCCCGCGGGGCTAGGCAGAGACTAACTAGATCCTTCCAGTTGCGGCGATCTTTCACATCTATTTCGTTTCTTCTACTTTAATGAGCGCTTTCTTACATGTTCGTCGGTTATGAGTACTTATCACCTGGCCTTTATTTAAAACGTGTTCGATTTGATCTAGATACGGTCACCTAAGTCGACCCTTACCGACGTGCCCATTCACCCATGCCTTATAACTTCGTTTCTTTAATCTTGTCATCCATCCTCTCTACATGCCCGAACCAACTAAGCATACGTTCTCTTATAATACTATTCCTGACTTTGTCAATCATCTTCACTCCAGCTATACTTCTCATTTCCAGAGCGTTAATATTAATTTCATGCTTCTTCTGCTAAACTCAGCACTCACTACCACACCTAAGTGTAGGGACCAGCACTCCTCGATGAACAGGTAAACACGTCTTTTTAGTTACATTTTGGCTGCACATGAAGTTACGCAGGGACCCATTCTTTTTTCATTGCTAAATTAATTATTTTATTGAACATGTAATTACAAATGTCATTATTTCCTATATTGATTGATGATACATTTCATTTCACGACTTGAGTGAATGAGTAGTACTGGGCTTATATTTTTGCAATATTATTATTCAGCTAAATTGCATTGACTTACGTCGTGAATCGTGTTTCTTAGGAAGTTGTGACACATTGAATTTGTTATTACATGTACGTATAATGAAAGTAGGTTGTATGATTTAAAGGTTAAAAACTTCTACGTGTATTGTATATAAACAGTATTTTAGGTTTTTCTATCTAACCATTCAACCTTAAGTTCTCATCTGCTGGACATAGGTCTCCCTCAATAAGGAGGGGATTGTCATATTGCTACGCTTAGCATGCGAGTTGGCGATCGCAGTGGGTGTTTGTGGTACTCAGAGGATACTGCTGCCCATCCTGTGGTTTATCCCTTAGTCGCCTATTACGACACCCACGGGATGATATGGGGTGGTACCATTCTTATCCGGCACCACACGCTTTTTCTTAATAATATATTATTATATTTAAACGCTCCTTTATTTTTATTTTTGGTGTGAGATATGTTTGATTTGATATAAAGGTTCGGGTCTACGCTGTAGCTATCCCACTGGTTGATGTTGGTTATATATATTTTACACGGTAAAGGCTCAGTGCTTTCACCACAGTCTCACCTGATGTTAAGTGACGATGTGGTCCAGGATGGTAAATACACTAAGTCAAGATACTGGTTCTCAAGTGATGCTGTCGGAACAGACCTATTGGTATTTGGCGACAGGTTTTTGAACTTGAGAGTGGTAGCTACCCAGGCGGGCATTATTAGAAAATGCCTTACCACCTTGCTATGTTTTCCTCACGATCTTTTCCTTCACCATAAGCTCAAGGCTGATTTTAGAGTTGGATACTTCTATCCTGTCGTCTGTCTATCCCATCGTTTTCTATCTATTCTATCTATCTGTCCATTAGTTGGCTTATAACTTATCTGGCTATGTTTTAGTATACATTTTGTTACGACATATAATATGTATGTGTTCTGATAAGGAAGAAGTTAGCAGACGTATAAAAAAACCACAATAATGATAATTATAGTGTCCTTCTAACATCTTTATTCTTGCGTTATATGAAAGGCAATGTCTATCTGTTTTTATATCCGTTAATATACACGATCGGTGCCGCGGGCACACACACAGCTAGTGTTAAAATATTTTTCGTGAATGTATTATAGACTTTATTTAGTTCTAAAACATTGCTTCGACGAGCAAGAACTATTAAGAGATTCGGTGAAGATTCGTTTTTGTACGTTTAATATTTTTTGTAACCGAAAAATTGTTACTATAATTATCATCAGAACTGTTGAATTGTCTACCCAGAGACCATGACAACATCGAATAACTTCCGAACCGTAACCTATTATATATACATATAATGTGTAGGTTTTTTATTTAATTTTTATTTTAAAAATACGTTTAAATTTACAATAATTAAAAAAAAAATTGCTTGTTATATAGGTCACACAGAAATACACAGATGATGAGTAGAATAACACGCCGTATTAGTTATATATATTATACTAATGACACGTTATTATTAGATGGCTGTCCACGAGACTGGTGTACACTGTACACACAAAACTGTTACGGTGGTCATAAAATTGAACGTTTCGTCAGAACGAACCTTAAAAATAACCCAGTTGCGCGCGAAACTCGAAACTGACCAATGGCGACACTCTGCGATATAGATTATATAGAACGTAAGCAGGGTCACCAAATTGAATAGTGGCCGTTTGTTTGAATATCGTTCGAAGCGTTTTTGGCAGGATTTATGATTATAGTGTTGTAGTCTTTCTTTGTAAATATTTTATGTCAGCATTTGATCTATATTATGTCAGTTTGGTAGTCTTATACGTGCTTATAGTTTTTACTAATGCACAGATTGAGCGTATTGAATACATTGAATTCTGAGATGTCAAAAAAACTTAGTGAAAAATTCTACTATCTATTTGAAACATTGAAAAAAATAATACAAAATTGGGCATAAAGAACTTGTATCATGATCGTATTGAATGAATTATTTATTAATTACAACAAAAAACACATCGTACATCACCGCGAAAGTTTTGCAAAGTTAGCATAAACATTTTTTTATTCAATGAAACCTCTTTAATTTTTTAATGAAAGGTTATAGAAATATACGATTTTAAATTTAATACTGGACATCAATATTCTCAGTACTCTGATAGAGCGTAAAGCGATATCTCATAGTTTACGACATAAAGTTTGCATAATGGCGACCTTTGCTTTTTAAATTATCACATAAATCGAGCTCTTTGTGGCAATCACGACTGAATTAGGTAATTTGAAATGTCATCATAATTATCTGATACTGATCTAATATTATTATATTTACGTATATTATTATTATCATCGTGTTCTTTTTATATAAAATAATAAACTTAAAACATTGAATTGAAAACAACTTAAATGAATTGAAAAAAATAAGTTTTATTTTAAAATTTTACAATTGTCTACATTTTCTTCCTGACGTAATTTTATAGGAATGATTCGAAAGTTAAATTTAATGATTATATTAATATAACTTTTTTATGTGTATAACTTGAAAAATGGCAGTGAATAAATGTCTTTTTCCTGTCTCAGAAACGAGCTCTCTTGAAGAGTACAGTTAAAGAAGTAGAGCGTGGAACTGTCGACGTTAGTTCGGCAAAAGGGATTGTTGTCTATGACGGAACCAGAAAAACTAGAATAAATACTATACCAAAAACTGTAGAAGTTTTGTTAAACTTACTTGAAACGTGATCTTTAGTATTATTGTTCGAATAAAATTTCTTTAAGAGATGAAATGAATATTTTTTTTATTGTTTAGCATATATTTTGATCATATTTAAAGGACGTGTATGGTCAAAAATCGTGTTAAAGCATTTAAAATAGTTATCTAGGGATGTTTTATATTTATAATATGTTGATCTGGTACTTTCTTTTGTTATTCGGGAGGCAGTAAAGGTAACACAGTATTGCATTTCACATTCCCCCACGTCATTGAAGCCTTTCAAATACTGTTTGTGCTCGACTAAAAATATAATTATCTACTACGTGTGGTTCGATATTTTATATTGCGTGCTTTAGAAACAAGTTAATAAATAATGTAATCATTTTACGGGTTAATAAATAATGTAATTATTTATAATGGCTGGTATTATGAAAAAATCGGTAATCTATATTTAACATACTAAAATAGAAAATGTCAAGTAAAAAAAAGCATAGCATAATTTAATGTCATTGTTAGATTGTAACTAATATATGAATCGCGTGTCTAAGAGAAATATTTATAACGTAAAAAATATGTCTTAAAAAGAACAAAAAGTTGTAATAATAGTTTGAGGTTCAATTACAATCGATTTTGGACTTAAGTATGATAAGGATTGGGTTATGAAAAATAGTTTTCCATTACCCCTCTGTTGTTATTAAAATTTTGTTAGCGAGTAAACTAATGTAGTTTTTAAATCTGTTATTTACTTTACTTTACTATGTTAAACCTGTGTAAAATAAATAGAAAAAAAATTGGAAATAGTAAGATAAATCGTACATTTTCTATTCAGTAAATGCTGTAAGACCGTTTAGATTTTCTTTTTAGTTTTAAAATAAGACTTACAATTTTTTATGTCCCTTTTATATTTATAGCGAATATTTTTATATATATATATCAGGCAAATACGTTTTTTATTTTTGTCGTTTTTTTCCTATCGTGCAATTGTATCCTGGTTTCATTCAATGTTCACTTTTATATGTCAATCTTTTTATTAGGTTTTAATATCTTTTCGTTCTATTTTAGAATAACAAGTGGTATCTTTTAAGAGTAAGTTTTAATATTTACGGATTTAATTATAAGAATTCTATATTTAAAAGAAAAAAAAAAACAAGTAGATACACATAGGACATGAGAGAGCATAAAGTTGATTTCAAAAATGTTTATAAAGTAATTGATTACGGTTAAGTTAAAATGATAATTATTCCGTTCTATAGGTAAACTATAACCTTCTTCGTCTCATTTGTCCAATGAGATAATATAAAACCTATTTTAATACGCGGCCTGTATGGTGTGCATTGAACTTTAACATCTACGCTTATAGATCGGTTATTTTTTGTTTACACATCAACGATTCGTTCCGATTTTTCACTGTTCATTAGGTCGCTCAATTTGTGTAAAGAAATAGATCAAAATTCATGTAACATAGGTCAATGTTAGGTAGACACTTATTTTCTGTGTTTTTTTACGCTTGCCTCTATTGATTCATCGCTGTGTTCATCAATTATTACGTAGTTTCATTAACACTTTTTATCTTTTTGTTCTACTGAGCATTGAATATACGATAATCATATCTTCAAATTCGATTTACGACACTTCTTTAAATTATTTAATCGCTAATACAAAATTTGCTGTCTTGCGAGTTATCGTTGTTTAAAAGCTTGGTATTCTCAACAGGTTACATACAGTACTTCACACCAAAATTATTACTTGTTCCAAGTGCAAACCCGACCTCATATGAAGTACTGCTCAGACATTTGGGCCGGTTTTCCTGCTTACCAGCGATCTTCTCTTGACTCCATGCAAAGGCATGCTATTTATATTGTTGATGATACCGAATTAACATGCTGTCTAAATTATTTGGAGTTTTGCAGTGTCATCGGGCCTCTATGTGTCTTCTACCGAATTTACAATGGAAACTCAGAAGAACTCTTTGTAATGGTACCCTCTTCGCCATTACGAACCTATACCCTCCACCGTTGGCTAGTTGATCATCCCTACACTCTTAAACCTAGTCGTAAAGCTATCACCCTTAGATACTCTAGGACCTTTTTATCACGTATGCTAGCGTTGTGAATAAGTTATCCAATACATTCGTGACCCAATGCTACGACTGCTATTCGACTCATCAAAAAGGTCTCTCTAAGGTCGGCTACGTATCGGTAATTTGTTGCCGTAGGCGAGGGTAACCATTTAAAATAGTAACAGTGACCACATGTTCTGAAGACACACGATGAAGCACTAATATACACTACAAACGACTCAAAAAGGCTAAATTGAGTAATTCCTTGTGTAAATTAGTTTCCACACTTTTATTTACTCGTGTAGTCAATATTTGAAATCATTTATGGGGTCTGCGTAGACATCGATTATACTGTCTTGGGGATTCTTTTGTATGGCTTACGAAAAGAATTGTTTGTTACTTGTCATTTTGGCTCCAATCTCACCTCATGTTGACGATAAAGCCCAAGGTGATAATACGCTTCTGGAATAGGTGCTTAAGGATAGATTTTCGTATTAGGATGGTAGGTAACCATGGGGCCATTAGAAAACCATTTTATCAATATGCTATGGTTTTAACACGTTTTCCTTTATCAAAAGCTTAGCTACATTGTCTATTGAAATATATTTCCATCCATCTATTCAACCGAATGTGGTCCACTGCTGGACATAGGTCTTCCCCAAAGATCTCCACAACGACCGGTCTTACACTACACGCATCCAGCGTATTCTCGTGACCTTCACTAGGTCGTCGGTCCGTTTTATAAGAGGCCTAGCCACGCTGCGTCTTCTGGTACGCGTCAGCCATTCGAGAACCCCTTGGCCTCATGGAGCATCGGTTCTACGGGCAATATGACCAGTCCATTGGGACTTAAGTTTGGCGATTCTTCAGGCAATGTCGGTTACTTTGGTATTTCTACGGATCTCATACAGTTTTTAAGTGACTTTTTTTAACATTGAAAGTTACTTTAATTCACTGTTTTGTTTTTAGACTTCATTATCATTTTTTATACCTTTTGTGGAGTTTTTACTTCGGTAAAAAAAATCTATCAAACAAATTGAATGAAAATTTCAACGTGCAAAAAGTACTAGTTTCATAATATCCCTTCACTTCCCTAACGATCATTGGTCAGTCGATACTTTCATTTATCTATTTTATTGGTTTTGTTGGAGTTGGTAATTTTTCCTTAAGCATATCGATAGACTCTCGAAAAGGCTTTCCTTAGAATTAGATTCCTTTTGCTGTTCTTTCCTTAGAATTGTATATCTTCATATCGGAATTGATTTAATTTTAATAGTTAGTCATATAGTATTAATGTTTTTTCAAGTAAATCCACATTAGCTAAACCCCTGACTAGGAATTTCTTAGGACCGGATGGCCTATATCGAGGCCTTATGAAGGTCATTGTAACAAACAGAGGCAAACTGATTATGATATAACCAATTTAGACATCATTGACCAATAATCGCAAAATGATTTATGCATACAGTCACTAAATTCAAGGCTTCCATAGTTACAAGATCGGAAAATCGATCCTTTGTTGTTAGTTCGCACACTCGGCGGCCATATGTGCGCATAGTCTATTGTGTTTTGGTTATGGATAGCCAATTCTTCGCATGTGTCAAGTTCTCGACCTTGGGTTTATTTGGATACACATTTGGGAATCAATAGTTAGTTACGCGCAGTGAGGCAATTCATGATTGAAGGTTTATTTATTTATTTATTTACATTAAAATTCACAGCTCGTATAAATATACATATAAACTAAACCGATACATAAAGAGCCAAAAATGAAATTTTCACTATTTAAAAACTAATTGTAAGACAATGTTTACATGTGTGTGCGTATATGTAGTGTATGTAATGTGTATACGAGTATGTGGATAAATTATAGTTGTATTTTTTAGCTATCCATTTGTTGGAAAACTTTTTTGAATCTTTGCATATCTTTGAGAAATTTGAACTGATTGTATTTTACTACATTAGGGCTGTCAACTATCCTCTTTACCTAGAACTTGTCCTACTTTTTGGAATTTCCTAGACTATTCTAGATGGTTTTAAGTAATACCTTGGGTTTTTAAACTGTTCTAATAAGGACTTTTATTTTAAATTTTGCGCGTGACTTTTGCCTTTATTCTCAGTAACTTACTGATCTGATATTGTATTTATTTTTTACAATCGAAATTTTTATCTTAAAAATCTGAAAATATATGAAACCAATAGGCATGCCCAACTTTGTCCTTGGGTGTAGCAACGTATACATAAATAAATTATCATGCAATCCTATTTGATTTGTTAATCGATCAAGTCCAAGGTTGTGTAAACTTCACTAAACAATTAACATCAGATAACATGTTGTTTCCTAATTATATAAGAAATAACAAATTATTCACGGTATTCATACTACTTTTTTATACGCTGCTTTCTTTACAAACATGTGTCAAGTTAATAATAAGTAATTATGTAATTATTTATGGAATGTTAGTATGTAACCTCGGCGTGTAGACACGCGCTGACTAAGTCTAACTATATTAATATAACTGTATAATACTATATTAGTACTATTAAGGTCCTATGCAAATTATGAATGGACTAAGTTGTTTGTTTTATCTATACTAATAGAATTAAAGTGTCTGTTTGTAATATCACACTAACAACTTTTTACTAAATACAATGGATGTGTATGTATCAATAGCAAAAACTCTTTCTTCGTTCTGTCTGTTTTGTTCCGGCTAATCTCCGGAACGGCAATACCGATTTTGACGGGACTTTCTTTGGCAGATAGTTGAAGTTCTCCGCGTTACTTTTATTTCTCGTAAATTATTATGGTTCCACGTAAAAAAAATGCATCCATCTATTCAACCGAAAGACGTCCACTGCTGGATATAGGTCTCTAGGTGAAAAATTAAAACAATAAATTGTGAACGATACAATGGTCAGTTTTACTTGGAAAGTGTTAAAAAAATTAGTGTTAAAAAATGAAAAGTTATGAAATTGTGAATAAAATACGATTCAATGGACAGAGCACCATCAAAACATTGTTGCCATTGATTATTTAAAAACTATATTACGCAGTAAAGAATATATTAAGTACGGGCGGAGCCTCGACCGTACAGCTAGTTTATTATAAGTGCGTTTCGTTCTACCTTGGAATGAGTAACGAGGGGAAAACCTAGATTTTTCTTTCAACTTTGTTTCAAGTTTATTACTAGAATTATACTTATCGTTATTGTGGGTTAAATCACTATGATAAAGATTTATATTATGCCCTGAGAGATTCTGAGTTTATCGACATTGATTTTTAAGGTATTAATTACATCGTGTATTCGGTTGCATAGGATCGTGTCATTATCAGTGATGGCGTATGATAGTATATTTGTATGATAAATTAGTTGTTACTTTGTTATAAAGTAATATACTATAATATTTAATTTAAATTCTAAACGCGTTGGTTATACCAAATGGAGACTGACGATAAAACGTTCGATTATTGTTTTTGGTCCATTGTTGGGCTAGGAGAAAGTGTCGCTGTGTAGCAGTTTTCATTTCAGCTTTCATCAAGACTTGTGTACCGTGAAATATGGTTGTTTATTTCGTTGTCTAGTCGTTTTAAAGATGGTCCTATTCCTTGGTGTTTTATGTCGTATTTTAAAAATGAAAAAGTATTCACCTATAGATCAATTAGACTAACTGGTTGCGAATTTAAATCTTATGGAATTGTAAATCAAAGAGATGGTATACGCTTTCTCGAGGGAAAACTATGCTCCTACATCATGCAACTAGGTTACATGTGTTTTGCATTATTTGCACAACTTAGCAGAAAACAGTAACAGAGCACTATTTAGGAGCTCTCTTTATTTACTTTTTCTGTTTTTGTATCTCCCTCTACTGTGTCTAGTAAATTTCGTGTTCTCTAATAATTTGATCGCGGAGACCCGGCTAAATAGCGGATCGTATAAATGAAACGATAATTGGGGCATGAAGCATTGATGTTCTCCGTACATTCCTTCCTAAGGCGTGTCTCTGTATTATCAATGGATATCGTTCAGTTGGCGATTGTTATTACAGACATTTATTGTAATTTTAAGTATCGTATATTGGTTCAAGTGTTGTTAAGTATGAACAATTTAAATAAATTTTTCTGGTTTAAAGATAAATTGGTTATTTATTGTTAATTAAGTCGAGTGTTTTAAGAAGAATTATATAATATTTTTTTTTAAGAATGATTGAGATTTTCATAGGAGAGTGTTAATATTTTCATATATGTATAGTTTAGCAATTTATTTTATTTTAAGCTAATTATTTCTAGTTATGGTTTACAATATGGGATTTTGGGAAACTCGAAAGAATAAGTTTCCAGAGTATAGTATTTTAACTTGAACCCTCTCGATACATTCTTTATAATGTATTCTATACTAATAAATAAAGTTGAAGTGTCTGTTTTAATGCCAAAATTATTTTTTTTACTAAATAGATATGAATGTATATACGATAACTATATCAACAATACAATTTTTTAAAATTTTGTCTGCCTGTTTGTCTATTTGTAATGGGTAATCTCCGGAATGGCTGGACCGATTTTGCGGGACTTTTTTTGGTAGATAGCTGAAGTTACTCCGGGTAACTTAGGATACTTTAATTTTCGAAAATGATTAGGGTTCCACGTAAAAAAAAAACTCATAAAAATTGAATAAAATCCGTTTCAATGCACAGTTTTACGAGCAAATGCTTCAATTTATGAGAAATATATTTACTTTATCTTAATACTAAATAATTGTTAAGGAAAATAATTAGGGCACCGTATAAAAAAATTAAAACGCAGTGAAGAACATAAAAAAGCGGACGCAAGTAAACGATCGGTATAATTTTAATATTAGAAATTAATATAAATTAGTCGTCCCATGCTTTAGGCTCAGTAAGACAAGCAACAACAAATACAGAAACAATAGCGAAAGGGATTGTATCTTTTGAATTTTTTTCTTTCTTCGTGTGAATGACGTTAAAATTTCCCGTACCAATTATGCTATGTCTTAATATTGATTTAAAATTCACATCATTATCTCGAAAAAGGAAAGGAGTTTTTAAGAGCGAGGTGAATACATTTTCGATATAATATAGACTTTGTTGTTTTTTTTTTATTAATTTTAGCCCATAAACAACGCTGATTTCGTAGTGCCTGTCGAAATCGACGGCGCGGTGCATCAGGTGTACGTGTTGAAACGGCCGCATGTGGATGAATTTCTGCGGCGGTGCGGTGAACTATACGAATGCGTGCTGTTCACAGCGTCGCTTGCGAAGTACGCGGACCCGGTCGCCGATCTGTTAGATAGGTGAGTAAATAGCGTGCCAATTAAGTTCGAGGGATGAACTTTAGTATGGAGAGATTATTCTCGGGAATATCCACTCTAGTTTGCGTGGTGGTACTACTATTTAGTGGAGGGTGTAAATTCTCACCTATCGGGCGTCTTTATCGTTCTTGAAATGTACTTTTTATGTATTTTTTTATTTAGAATCAGATAAAGCTCAGTTTGCTGAACCAAATAAAATTGTGACATATTTTAAGTATAGAACATTATTTTTCCATCGGTTTTTGCTGCCGAGAGTATCTGATACCAGACACTTCCTTATAGTTTGAAGTCACCAAACTGTATTTGTATACGGAATTGTTTCACAGTATTCTAATAGTCTCGTTCATCATTTCCTATAAGGTACAAAACGCTCTTAAAAATAGATAGTTAGTTAATATATTATACGCTAAGTTGAGATCGAAAAAAAAAAAAAAACTGTTAATTGGGTTACACGCTCCTCTGTCATGTTTACATAATATGACTTATACCAATTAGTGGGATGACTAGGAAGGCGATTTTGTATATAATTTTAAACTAAATAGTATATTTAAAATGAAATATGTCGCTGCTAATGGGATTTTAAAACGCGGATACGGGCGTTAATTGAATTCCTTAAATGAAGCCTTAAGATGTTTCGTTTATAATAGGAATTGACCAATATCCCTGTTGTATTTTTTGTACACTTTATAGGCGTTTTGGCTACAATCCCAACTGATATTAAGTGACGATGTGGTTCAGGATAGAAAACACACTATGTACTGCCGCCGGAACACACCTATTGATGCTTGACGACAGGTTTTCAAACTTAAGGATGGTAGCTACCCAGGCAAGTATTAGTAATAAAGTTACCATCATATTATGGTTTTTTCACGATATGTTTTCTTCAGCGAAAGCTCAGGCTTATTATAAATCTGGGTAAGTGGATTTGAAACCTACGTCTATCATTGACGCAACAACACAACCACCTAACATATCATCGCTACAAAAATGAATATTAAAAAATATATAATTTGCTTAAATGGTCAAATACGAAAATATTTTTACATTGTAAATTAAGTATTGAAATGATATTGTATGTAAGCCGAAATATTAAGGACAATGAATACCCAAGGTATTGTGTTGCTTCAATAGGTATTGATTGATTGAAGCGGTACTACGTACCACCGCGAGCTAATCGTTGCGACGCATTATCCGTGTGAGTCAGTCGCCGTAACGTAGTGTTACTGTACCCACATTAATTGAGCATAGTTTTATTTAATAGATGCATCGATGCGTCATCTTCATCACGGACTGTGACAATTCTGTTTTTTTTTTTTAATTTTATTTGAGCTTGGTAAATAAACAACATTCCTAGATCGCTGATCTGGGAACGTAATCCATTTTAACTTGAGTCAATATGATGGGTTTTTTAGAAGAGTGCAATGGTTGCGATTTAGTCATGCTAAATTGCCATTCTACCCAGCTAACTATTGGATCTATACTGATCCCAGAACACGTTACGCCAAAACGTGTAACTTAAGCGAGTTTTTCACTATGTGTATCGTGGTCATGGCATGAAAATCTTACTACTCTGCAATACCACCTTTATGGTTTCTAAGTACATGCTAAACGCGAAATGGATGTTACTCCTTAAGTTGTACCTACTGTTCATCCGTATCCGTCAACTATATAGCAATGCATAGCATAGCATAACAGTGTGTTCTTTTCGACGATTTTCAATTTGCAGTGTAGTTGGTTACTTTATAGAAATACATCGTTTGTTTGACGTTACTTTGCTACCACTGTCTGAAATAGATTGACGGCTGTTTCTTCTTTTTACAACATAAAGTGCTCAGCTGTGCTTTCTGTTGTTTTAAGGAAGTAGAAGTTGTGAATCTGTTGTAGGCGAAATAGTAAAGCTTCTTATCTTGGTAAATAGTTTAAAAAAATTCTTACCACCATTTTGTAGACTTTAAATTTTGTGTACTTCTAGTTCCAATGTATTTAATGTACTTTCTAATTAGGATTATACATGGTCGGTCTGCACTACTCGCGAAATTGACCGAAGTTAAGCGAATATGAAATAATAGTTCGTGCAATCTCGGATTGTTGATTGTTGTCGGATGTCAAACGACTCGAAGTTTCCCGAAGTAATTGTAGAAGACTTGAATCACTTCAGTTCGCGTCGAGATATACGAAATACACATGTAGCTATAAGATGGAAGAGTGCACATTGCAATGGCAGCTGTCACTCGAACATTATCCGTGATGCGTAGCGTACAGGCACTTGCGAATAAGTTCCTTGCGAGGTTGCATGAGTGTACGTATATTTGGGTAAATTTCGAAAAGCACTCGTCAAAGCAACTTCGCGAGTAGTGTTGTGGAGGTTTTATAGTGGTCACCAGAACTTTAATATCGTCTTTGATGCAGATGGGGCGTGTTCCGAGCGCGCCTGTTTCGCGACAGCTGCGTGTTCCACCGGGGCAATTACGTAAAAGACCTCAACAGCCTCGGCAGGGATTTGCGCCGCGTCGTCATCGTAGACAACTCACCGGCCTCCTACATATTCCATCCGGACAATGCTGTGAGTGATACCATTAAATATCTATTACTACTGACCTAATCTTCTGATAAGGGATACCATACGTTTATTATTGCTTTAAACAAAATAACTTTAATAACAAAGACTAATAAAAAATATAGTTTTTTAGAAGGGAAACTTCCAGAATAATTTAATTAACAACAATTACCAATTGTTTTCTCTTCTTTAATATCGATTTAGTTTTGTGTGTTGTTATTTCAAGCAAAACCTACTTACTCTTTATATTCGGGATTTTATATTTCCCTGAGTAAAGTTTAGTACTAAGATAAAGTGAAAATATTTCTTATAAGTTATAGCATGTATGAATTTATGTTTTTTTTACGCGGATTAATCAACCGTCAAAATCGGTCCAGCCGTTCCGGATATGACAACAAACAGACAGTCAAAATTTAAAAAAATTGTATTTTTGGTTATGTGTCGAATATACTATTTAGTAAAAAAAAATATTTTGACATTACAAACAGACACTTAAATTTTATTTATTCGTATAGATAATGCACCCAATCCTCAACTGGGCAAGAAACTCTTGCACTCGCTGCCAGCGCGATACACACACTAGCAACACACTGCACACACAAACACACAATCATACACAGCACACTTGCACACTTATACACAAGTAATATATTTATTTATTAGAGAAATCAAGAGCTCTTAGTTACATATTCACTAAAATAATCATTAACATATTGGATTAGCCAAAGACGTATATATATATATATATATAGTTTCTATAAGGATTTATTGCTGGATAACATAGGTATAGCTAGGATAAATTTCATAGAATTTGTAAGTTGGTGTCAGTTTAAGGCGAAATTTGGAACATTATGCTGGTTATTATTTTCCTGCTGGTTGGCTTAAATGTTCGCTTGTACAAGTTGTAAAGGCCCATCAGCTATTTTAACAGCGTTACTTAAAAAAAGCAAAAAAAAAAAAACATTAGTTTTGAACGTTACAATATTCTAAGACGTAACTAAAAAGGTGTAACGGAAACTGATCTCTTATAATTGAAAACGTTTTATTTCAATTTATTTGAACTATTCATAAGGTGATTTTCAATTTATTGAAATTTTTTTTTTAGCTGAACTTTTTTAATTATTGTTTTTTTATGTTATAAGTACGTAATTAAGTCTATCTCACAAATAAAAATTTTCATATATACTAAATTAACTTAGCTAATATCGTTCATATAAACTTAATCGCGTAATGTACACAAGACACAATCCGTTAATCTAACACGGTTAAATGCAAAGATATACGAGACAATGAATCCCTCACAATGGCAGTGGTCATCGGCCGCACTTGTATCTCGAGTGATACTTAACTGATAATTACCTACAGGATATGTTTAATCCCTTTAGCACTAACCTGGCATTTACGTCAGCTTTCCATTGTTTTCCTATTGTCTCATTCTTATGGGTAATCCATATACTAACGTAGTTCGCTATATTTGAGGTGTAGTATTAATTTTAAATTCAAAAGGTTACTACATGGTGGATTATTATGTGAACGATAGTGATGTCTCGAATTTACATACCTCTCTGTGCTTCCGCTATAATTGGTTATAATTATAATTTGCATAGTTTTTATATTGAAAAAAAAAAGGATGTAGATATTTTGATTTTTTTATATAAAAAACTTTTTTAAATTATCAACAAAACCGACTTCAAAAGAATAAACTATATAAATGCACTAAAAGTCAATAAATAATTACTTTATTAATCTGCTTCGTTAATTTTGAAATCTGTGCCAGCTTATGGGTAAATTTACGTCCCTAATTATGTTCAGTTTTTGATTAATTATTCTTTAAAATCACCCTAGTCCTTTATTTAACTTATATATAATTGTGATAAAATATAGGCAGTTATTTCTATTTATAAATGTGTACATTGGTTAACTCTAGCTGGCACCGACTCAAAAATTAACGAAGCAGATTAATAAAGTAATTATTGATTGACTTTTTAGTGCATTTTTATAGTTTATTCTTTTGAAGTCGGTTTTGTTTTTAATTTTAAAAAAGATTTTTTTACTACTTTGTAGTTTATATATGTACTTTTAGGTGCAGTTGTGATGCATACTTCATAGCTTTGGAAACGAATATATGAAACACGTCTAAGTGTCTATAATATTCGAGGGTTTTTACTTAATTTCACTGAGTTCCATTGATTAGAACCAAATATTTGTGCATCAGCCCACAAATGAGGAGTTACAAACAAAAACAAACAGACGAATTGATAACCTCCTCTTTTTTTAAGTCGGTTAAAAAAGGAACTAGATCGAGTCGCTTGCCGGCCCTTCTGGACTGGTGTCGGTTGTTTTCCGAACCGGTGGTAGTGTTTTGACGTTCATAAGCGCCTTCGTAGGGCCTAAATTGAATAAAGATTTATTTTATTTTGAGTCAATATTCTGTTTGTTAAGTTTTCTTTAACGAGTAGTCTGGAAAAGGTTCAGTATATCAAAACGTATCTGCGGCGAATACGACAGTAAATAATTACTGATACGATGTTTTCACATTATAGATAATCTCACTCTTCTTTATTTCAGGTACCTGTCGCGTCATGGTTCGACGATATGACAGACTCAGAACTGTTGGACTTGATACCGTTTTTTCGAGAAACTAAGCAAGGTGGACAGTGTTTACACAGTGTTACGTAACTCCAATCATCCGTACAATCCGACACAGAACAATTCCCCGCCCACATAGCCGTGGCGTACGCTTCTAGCGAGCGCCCACGTCTCCGACCACAGAGCGTGCGTTACGCCGTTACACTGTACGCAGTTATGCTGTACGCAGTTATGCTGTACGCAGTTATGCTGTACGCAGTTATGCTGTACGCAGTTATGCTGTACGCAGTTATGCTGTACGCAGTTACGCTGTACGCAGTTATGCTGTACGCAGTTATGCTGTACGCAGTTACGCTGTACGCAGTTACGCTATACGTGGCTCGTAACACACACAACAATCATCCCACAAACACTCAACAAAGGAGCGAACTTTGTCATAAGTGCCAATTTTGCCTTCTGGATAATAAGTAATAATAACGTTATTTGTACCTATTTTTACATTTTAGGTATTTCTTAGTCCGTAAGCGGTAATATGTATGATGATGACGATGAATTTATTATGTTTTTATGTGGTTTTCGTTTTCTATTTTCATTTAACCTATACTTCACTGTTGAGCTTGAAATGTGTTCTATGAAATCGACTAACGTTCGATTTGTTTATAATTACTATTGTACCTCGTTTTTTTTTTCTATATCTATATCGTGCTTGGGATCAAATATGGAATAAGATAGAAGCATCGCTCTCACTGTCGTATTTAATTTTATAATAAACGAGCGTTTTGACACGGAAGCTTCACTAGCATGACTTCGGTCGACGATAATTTTTACCTTTATGTCATATAGAGTAGAAACGCTTATTTCGAAAAGAAATATCAATATCGATAATCTAATAGAAATAAGCACCCATCGTTATACGCCCTCGATAATTAATTGTTTGAAAATCGAACGAACCGAATAAACTCGTGACGTCACTCCACATTATAACACTCGACTGGTAGGTATACTTGGTAATTAATATGGCCGCCATTAGTGAAATATGGAATTATTTTTTTATACAAGTTTACGAGATTGACAGCGCTCAAATCGTGAAATAGAGTCGGTACCGAGTACGGTTATGTACAAATTTATATATTTTTAAATTAATTATAAGGTATAATTAACAACATGTCTACAATTTTAATGAGTTTTACTGCAATACGCGAAAGTCTGCATTGTCTTGGATATGTGGATATTTCGTTTCGTAATCACTTATATAATCGAAGTTTTAATAGATCTACGATCTAGTTAGATCGTTTTACTCCTTTATTAGGGTTGCTAGTGTCCAATACGTTACAAATTTTAAATCCTTATTACATGTTTATTATTATTGTTTTGTAAATTATTCTAGCAAACAAACGATAAAATAAAGAAATAAATGAAATAGAATAAAAACAGTGGGTATTTTACATTCTTGATGATAAATTAAATCCTTACCTATTTCACAGGACTGTTCTTAAGATCACATTTCTTAAAACTGCATATAGAATTGACACAGTCAAAAATGAATTTCTGAAATATTTCCTTTGATTATATTTATGTATAGGACAACTGTTAAAATTTCAACTAAGACAGTGCTACATCAGCCTTGACGTAAAGGTCCGTTCACATTTTAGGATTTATCGTATCGTATCTGTTTTTATCGTTTTAAATGAGATTAAAAAAAAGTTTTATCATGCACATAGATGTAATTCGACGTTTTAATCGTAAACCGCAAACACACTACTTACCTTTTAAGTGAATGTTTTGATGACAATAAATAATGAGTCAATCGCGCCTGTGTCATATATGTATTATTTTAATTACGATTAGTTTATATGATATTTAAATACGTGTGGTGAACGTAGTGAAACGACTCGGTATCTTAATGTATTATTAATAAATCCTGACTCAGAGGAAAATATTCATGCCGCAAGTAAATTAAAGTCAATAGTATGGTAAAAGTATAATTTAAAAAAAGAATCCTTATTTCTCGTAAGATACTCGACAGAAGCGAAGTTTCTTATGGCTTGTGTTTAAAAATTAATATAATATACTAAGGAATAAAATATTTTTGATTCTTTTTAATAAAATATCAAAATCAGAAAGCGAGGTTAAGTTTACGATCGTAATACTATTACTGACACTCGCACTTCCGTTCCGTTTGCAACTTCCGTTCGTGACCTTTCTGTATTTATAGTTACAAAACTGACGTTAAAAGACTTCGCTTAAACATTTCGTTTTGTGGAAAAAAAAACTATTCATAACCAGCTTTTTGCTCTTTCGTGTCAGGAGATTAAAAAATCAAAAGCGAAAAATATAATTATTTTCTCAGTATTAAAATTAGCTTTGTAATAAATCTATGATGCCATTTTACATGAATTACAAACCATAAATTTGTATATAACTACGTAAACTATAATTACATTATTATTATTATAATAACATAACATAAATATAATATATATTTTTACTACGGAATAATATTTTTCGAAATTATTAGGTATCATGCATAAAGCGTTGGATTTTTACAATTAAGTATAAATAAGTTAAATTTAAATTTTTTACCGGCGTCGTAAGTATGGTATAAGGGTTAATGTAAATTCGCTCTCACAGAACACGACTAATTATAATGATACACGTAAATTATAAATTAATTATTCGAATTATGTTTCTTTGAAAATGACAAACTAGTTTTCGAGCTGCAGGCCCTTTAAAGACGATTTGATTAGAGTGACAGCTGTCATCGTGACAGTATTTAAAGTTCTATATGTTTCTACTATAAAAGGCAGATGAGATAACGACCTCATACTTTAATAGAGATGTCCTTGGTTTGATTTAATCACAGATAAAATTAATATCGATTGACTGATTCATAGTGAATCGAAACAATTATTTATGTTTTTAGGACTATGATATTTAGGTACCCGTTTTCATACATAGGTATTTCAATGTTCATATCGATTCGGCCAGTACTGGTTACATTACTTTGACAGCTGTCATTATAATCAAACGGTGTGATAGTCTTTTGGCAAAGTAAAGGTCAAATGTGGGTTAGGGCAATAAACTAAAAAAGAATATGTTAAAGTCTTAAACTATATGTAATGGAGCCTGAAGTTACATCTTTTTTATTTATTAATCAACGTTTATATCGCAATACAATCGTATCGTAAATACTTATGTAAGAGACATTGCGGCGCATTTCTCGAAAATTTTTCGTCACATTTTTTATTATTATTGTTATATCGGTTTTTAACTCATTTCCGTGTACAGTAATACCCCGCTTAGCGCGACCCCTATACGCGCGGTTTCACTATAACGCGAATGTCAAATTTCGCGCTCAAATGCCTCGCATTACGCGAAAGAGTGCGTATAAACATAATGTAAAGACAATAGATGTATTTTTCCGTAAAAAATAAGAGTATATATTGCATAAAGTGTTCTTAGAATTAAAGTGATTGATTAAAATGATTTGTATTTTTTTGTATTAAATTTTGACTATGTTTAATCATAAACCTCGATATACGCGAATTTCAGTTAACGCGATTTTTTTCGGAACGTATCCCTCGCGTAAAGCGGGGTATTACTGTATTGACTATTTCAATCGATATCTAAGAAAATTCTTTAAAAAAAAACTTATGTATAATGGACTTATTTGTAAGGAAATTTGATTCAAATTAGGGAGTATTGTGGAAATGGTGCTTACAAGTATTAGTTGAATAAGCGAAACGAAACTTCGACTTTTCATATGAATCGATGATTATTTAACGCACATTTTCGCTCTCATAATTATTTCTTTGGCACATTATTGTCGTGTTTATTGGTAAATAAATGTATATATAATTAAAAAAAACCGGATTCGACTACATACATACGTACTATTTATTTTTATATTTTTAATTTGCTTAATAAAATATTTATTACTGTTTTGTATTTTTTTACCCCCTCTTTTGTGGTGAACTTATATTTAACAAAAATCAATATCAATTATTTCGATAGGGTATGTAAATAAGATTATATTTAATAAAATTAGGAATACATTTTAGCTGATTTTTTTTTGTCTAATTAAGATTTTTTTTAAATGTCATACGTGTTTGTTATTTAGTGACTACGTCGCGTATGTAACTTAGAAAAAATAAACTTAGATATACGCGCTAAAGCTAGATGTGTCCTATTTAATAGACAGACGCATTTTTTTTTTGTTCTGTCTTTTTAATACCGATAGATATTGTGTATGACAAAAAATTACTCCTTTTTTTCAATAAATTATAGTCGTCCGGTACCTTTATTAATAACATATAAATAATACAGAACGTTATTTATTAAAAAATATATCGTAGATAGAAATGAAAGTATGTGTCGGTATCACTTTTACACTGTATAATTTCACTTATCCCCGATTGCCACGTTTGAATAAAAATATACTCTTGATTTGTTTACAGTTTCGCGATAAGATAATTACGATTTTTCGAAAAAAAATAATAAAATATCGATAACAATTGAGTTTTTATTAAGGAAAATTTATAAACGGTTTAAATATTCGATTATAAAGTTTTAAGATAACTACAGACCACTGTAGACGGCATTTATTTCTAAGCAATTAACATATAATATAGCTTTAGAGTCGTTATTATAGTAATATATACGTTGATTTCTTTAGATTTAAGCATTATGTTGTTTGGATAGGCGGTGTTTATTATTATTATTTTTTTAATAATAATTGTTCGATAATGTGGTTTATTTACGGGCAACCTTTAATATTAATTTTGTGACGAGAAACTTTTGTTGTTGGTTATCTTGGAAATAAATCTATTTGATGCACGTATAAAAGTGTTTCGGCACTACACGGGACATCTAAACAGAAATGACATTACAAACATTATTTCTCGTTACATATAAGAACATAATGTATGATTAAGATTAATTGAATCGTCTCTCCCTGTGACTAGATTTTTTTTTGTTGTTGATTGTAAATCAATTGTCGTCCAGCAAACAGCGTTATTTAGAGGTAATTATTATTGTTAAAGTTTATTTATCGATAGTAAATGCATGCAATAAAATTCGATTGATATTTCGCTATTTAATAACGTATCTTAAAAATGTATACTATTAATGTGTATTTTTTGTAAATTTGATTTTTATCTAACGTCTAATTAAAGCTAAACGCACATGACAGCTCACGGACTTACAATGCATAGATATAATATATTTTAATTTAGTGCAGGCGTTGCGATGATTCGTATTATTTGAGTATTCAGATCTATGAGATAAGTGGTGCCATCACTTATTATATATATATATAACGCTTAACGCGTGTATGTACTGAAATTTTCGTTTTTAATAATTGTAGCGAGTTATGTTGAATTACGCTGATGCGATACCAGCTTAAATCGTTTCCTTGATAGCGAAGTGGTAGAATTTAAAAATGTTACACTTATATATACTAACTCCTGTTTGTTTTTTTTAAATAAAATAAATATAAATATAAATACACTTTTAATGTATTATAGAAAAAGAGATGATTTTGTCCGCATGTGTAATTTTTTCACACTTTTATATTGTGACAGTGTATTTAACGAGTGAAATATATCCATCCGCCGTGTGCCGCCATGTGTGTTCGGCTTATTATATTTGTTTTAAAAATTGGTGATTCTTTGTTGTATGGATAATGTCAAGTTTCTTTTTTAAATTAAATATTATAACTTAACATTGGTGTATAAGGCATACTTATGAAAGTTAGTGATTTTTTAACGCAATTACTAGATGTTTTTTATATCTTTTTGAAATTATGAGCTTATATATAATCATATTTGTTGATTGATTGATTTATGGAAAGTATTGTTGTACATACCGCGGTCCTTGTAGTGAATCTTGTTTATATATAAAGTAATGTCGTATTGATTTCTAAAAAAAAATAATTAACAGTAAAAACATCTTGGCGTGTTACCTTAACAGCATAGATATCGATTTTTAGTTGTGATTGGTTGCCGTTTCGTGGGATATTTGCGTATCGACCGTGTAATTCGTAGATTACAGATCGACCTATATTTTTTAATTACATCAGTCTATGTTCAAGATGTTTTCTGTATTTAAAAAATATAAAATTCTAGTTGATTTTGATTTTGTGAGAGTGAGAGTTGATTTGACTTCATTATTGATAGATTGAAATAGTTTGTGTTAAAAAAAAACACCACGACATTAATTGCAAAAGAAATATAGAAATCAGCTTCCACTAGTAAAAATAAACTTAACCGACACTTAAAAAAAAATTAAGTTATCCATAGAAAAAAGCACAGTGAAAATGACGAAACGTTTTAAATCGGAGGAAATATGTTGAAGATGGCTCTTGATAAGAGTCACCCCCCCCCCCTATACTCCCTCGCTTACTAATATGATAAAGTACAAAATGCAAAGATGACGTTTTATGAACAAAAAAAAATGTCAAGTCAGTTATTATTTAATAAACATTTCGTTGTAAGGTTGTGTCTATGATGTATCACATATCTAATATATAGACACGAATCACTTTGCTTATGATATATAGGACATCTTGCCTGTAGGATAGAAGAAAAAACCTCTCGGATTTATTTTTAATTATAATGCATAAAGGCGGCGTTCTCTAATTGGTCATCGTTCTCACGAAAAAACGATCGCATTGTATTATCCGTAGGAAATGGCGAACAAACGTATCTGCTCTTATTGAGCTTTTAAATGATTTTCGCGCGATTAATTCGTACGATCGTGCAATTTACATACACGAACAAATGTTTTTTTTTTTGTTCAATACTAATTCTTTTCGCCGGACAGCGAAAATTGTTTATCAGTGTTATGAACACGGTTAATTCACATTGCGAATGCGTACTGATTATGTTTACTGTCGTACGAATGTTTATCGCACGATGAAAAGTCGTTATTTGTTCGTGTGTACGATGGTAAATTAGAACGCTGCCTAATATGAACCGTTTTCAGATTATTACGCCTTTTCTATCTTAAATTCCGACAATTAGTATAAAATCGAAGGCGGTAAAGTAGGCGAAAAATGCGGTTATGTGGAAAATAATCCATCTAACCGTTAGATTATTTCCTAGATTCTAACCTATTCTATAATTAGTTCAAAATTTGTGATTCCTTCACATAGAAGAAAGCTATAGTGATTAAACAATATCACAATAGAATTAAATTAAAAATCTTTGCAAACTACCTTATTGTGTTCTGGCAGTATCACTTGAGAGGCAGTGTTTACTCTCCTGGGGGACATCGTCACTTGACATCACGTGGGCAAATCCTAAAGCTATACGGTATAAAAATGATGAATTACAATACGATTTCTGAAAATATAATAATAATAAATACGTAATTCTCTGTGTTGATATAATTGAAAAAAAAAATCTGATTTGCTTAATTATTGTCCGATCTATTTTACCGTCTTTGATTTTGTACAATTTAGTTTCTTGTGTATATATTTACTTAATAAAAGTTGTGATTGTCTATATAAACTTATTTTATCGACTATCGATAAAATTAGAGCAATAAATTCACAAAGTCGGTTGTAAATTCGATTCCGAACATGTTAGTGAGGTAATACAATTGTATTTTTCTAATTTAATTATTACTATAGATACGCAACAATTTTAAAGGCAGCGGGATTTTTATTTCTCTCTAATAAAGCGTTTTATATTTTTTATCGATACTTCACTGTATATTCAATAATGAATTGAGATGATCCGGGACATTGTAGATATTATATTGTACAGTATTTCAAAGGGGACGCTTCGCAAACTATAAGTTGGATTGTGCATTTCCTAATAAACGAATTGTCCGCAAGCTAACCAATCAGTATGTCACAGTAACTCTTAGTAATATTGGGTAATATAAATTGTTATATAAATATTGACGCTATATCGGGCCAAACACTATATGGCGTTGTAAACACTATAATCATATCGTTATAAATATGTCTATATAGAATAGGGCTGGGTGAGTGAGACACAAAGTAGGGGATTTATGAATAGGTGGCGGGAGGTCCCGGGAGGTATAGTGGGTATTCTCGGCACCTTCTGTGCCGGGTGAGTCCCACACACCCCTCTTTCGACTTCATCGGGGATATCTCTCCGGTGGGTTCGATAGAGGATGTGCGTAAATGCATTCCCCCCGTAAATAAAAGGGGGTTTATGAAAGACAAATTAGTAACCAATAGTTCAATTGTAATTTTGAGTATGCTATGTGATAAATTTTTATTCGGAATTTTATCCTTTTAAATACCATAACAGTTTCTTTTCAATGTAACTTTGCAATAAAACAGAAAATAATACAGTCCGTTCATATGTTATTTTGATATCAATAATGTACTCTAATTATAACTTTACAAAATATATTATGATAGCGTAAATACGAAATAAACGTACCGAAATAAATATACCGTTTCAAAATATAATATTTAATATCAATTTATAGTTTAATTTCGAGATGCTGCAAAAGTTATGTTACCCACTATTACTATCATGTTTTTAAGTATTTACCGATTTAATTTTAAACATTTAATATTACCACGTAAATAATACTATGTGAAGCGACTTCTGTATCATTATTTACTATACAGACATCGTACGTACTCAGAGACTAGGCATGTGAGAGGTCTATATATACTATAATCTAATATGTAATATTTATGAAATGGTAATAATAATAATAGCTATGAAATAGAGGAAATAATCAAAAAGAGTAGAGAGAGAGAAATGGGTAACATTTACCCCGAGACGAAAATTTATATAACGGTGTACATTTTTGATATATGTTGTACAAAAAGAGACATTTGGTATGTTATTTTATAGGAATGAAATAAATATAGCCTTAATAAATAATGTATTTTTTTTTATTTATTTTTTTCCTCTCCCCTGTTTTGGTTTTATTAATAATTTCAATACAGCTACTTCCGGTATGAATACGTAAAGGAGACGAGATGTGAGAATCTAGGAGAGATCCGTGTTATTTTGTTTTTAAATGTATGATGGTTTGAAAGGTATGAACTTTTGTGACATTTAGCGATATTATGCTCAAGTATGTATATTGTATCTAAAATAATAATTTAGAACATGAATTCTAAGGTGCCATAAAAATCCATGTAGAGTTCTAGTAAAATAAACGTAAGTTTACTAGAGAATCGTATGAACGATAGGAAAATGTGATACATATATCCACAAGACATTAAATGATAATAAATTTTCATATTCTTTTTTTAACTCTTTAAATAACAATGATTTTTATCAGAAAAATAGATTATGGTTCCTAAATTACAAGATCAAATTTAATGTGGAGGTCCAATAGAAAAGTTTATTCCATGAAGTTAAGACAGTTACTTGGACGTATTATGAGTTTATTGGAAGATATCCTTAAATAACATAAAAAGAAACATTCTTTTGTTTCACTTAAAATATGTATCTATAATTTAGTACATACTTTCCATATTTTATAGCGAATGAAGTATAAATACAAGTTACCACAACACATGATCTTCAAGACTTTGTATGATCGAATGAAGAATAACAATCGGAAGAGGAAAAAAAAAAAAAGACAATATTTAATCTGTGAACGTTTAATAAATGTTAAATATACATTTCAAAGATTCAAACACTAGATACATTATAATGACAAGAGATTTACAAATATTCAAACCGCACTTATACAAACATTTGATATGGTTAATCATCAATTGAATTCGATTGAATAAACACTTCATGCAATTTACAATATGTTTTTTGTTCATGTCGTCAATGTCTTAATATATTTATCTATATTAATTATATCTACTGCTAATTACAAATAGTACAGAGTAACAAAAAAAAATGCATAGGATTTGAGAGATAGTACTAAAATATATGTATAACTTTGTTAAAACATTTGCATATTCTGTTTGTACTATGCGTGTGACATGAATTCCTAATTAAATTGAGGCGATTTTTATTAATTGCATTATTAATTTTTCTCCGGACTCATCGCTTCAATAATCCATTGCTAATCTGTTTCTGTTAGTAATTTTATTACGATCGTCGAATGCAAGCTCTCTTTGGTTGGATTTTGTTTTCTATGGTTTGGTATTTTAATTGTAGAGATTTGAAAGGAGTTTTTGTGACATATTAGAATTCATTTCGTTCACTTCACTTGTGAACAATACTGAACTATTTCATTTCTTATCACATGTGTTTCCAATGTAAAAAAAAAACGTGTCACAATAGGTACTATACTAACTAAATCGTGGGGAATGTTTGTAATTAACAATAACGATAGTTTAATAAATATTTAAAATATAAAAACATAACGACTAATAAAATATAATACTTAAAAGATAATACGATAATAAATTATTTTGGTTACAAAGTGATACTACTCGTATATATCAGAATTTCGAACTGATGGTAATAGATGGCGCTCGTGTCGTTAAATAAATTAACACATTTACATGTACTTTATTGGATATTCATGTTTTTAGATTAACATAAAGATAAATACTGAACTAAAGGACAGGTGTATGTTTAATTATCATTACGGGATAAATAATAAATTATAAAAAAATATAACGAAACAAAAATACAGCCCGTTTTTAATCTGACATGTAGTTCCTACGGGTAATGTTGTTTTAATATGAACGAAGTCGCAGGAACTAACTAGTTTTGAATATATGTACCTAATAAAGAGTGATTTACTTATATTAGGTTAGGATCCTAACGCATTACACATAACCTTAAATGTACTGGTGTTTATTGATTAAAATACCTAAGGATTCATATGTTGGGAGATCAAAAAATATATTAATTTAGACATCGAAACATTATTTTATTTTAAATTTACTATTTAATAATCGACATGACTAAATATTAAGTTTACAAAAATGTAATAAAGTACAACACGTAACAACATAATAACCGTTCTATTGTATAGAAATAATACTTTCTTTTAGATACTCAATTTTAGCAAAATGAAGTCAGCAAACATTTTTTAAAATTATAAGAAAAGTAATAAATATAAAAAAATAAACAGATGTATACCGAGATCAAAATTGTTTACAAAAAGCAGCTTTAGTTTTAATACCATCTTCGAGCGTTTATCATTATCTCTCAAATAAGATGTTACCATCAACTTTTCATCACTGCAAATACTTTCAATTTTCCATGTTAACAACTAATAATATATTGCCACTTTTTTCAGCCCAAATAAAGTTTAGCGTAAGAAATTTTTGTTTCACGAATTAATTTGTTACGATCAATTTTTCATCTCCTCAGTTAATTCGTTATCACCAATTTTCGTATGATTTGTTACACGAAATTTTGGTCTCCCGAATTAATTCGTTACCACCAACTTTATGTCTACAGAATTAATTCGTTACACCAACTTTTTGTCTACAGAATTAATTCGTTACCACCAACTTTATGTCTACAGAATTAATTCGTTACCACCAACTTTTTGTCTATAGAATTAATTCGTTACCACCAACTTTTACATCGAGTTAATTCGTTACCACCATCTTTTTGTTTCCTGAATTAATTCATTACCATCAACTTTTTGTCTCGTTTATTAATTCATCAAATTTCGCCTATTGGTTTCATTTGTTAACATTAGCTTTACAGCTTACACGTATATGAATTGTCAACAATGGTGTTATTAAGTATTAATTGACATCTTTTCTTGAAGTATTTGAAAGTAACAAGCCTGGAAATAAAGCTTACATTATAAAATGTTAAATTTAAGTAAAAATCGAAGCTATTTGGAATTTTAATAAAATGTTATTACTTTATTTTTGTTCATTTATTAATAATACTTAGTCGTAATAAAAAACGAAATAAGTATCAAAATACAATTAACTATTATTATTACAAAAATTATAATGGCTCCTTCACACCGTGTCTAATGACATGCGATTCCAAATCTACACTACAAATAAAATCCCAATTCTGATATTAACAAAACTATGGTATTAATTTTTTGAATGTTTGTTTGTTTTAATAAACATTATGCCTATATTTATTATCGTTGAGCGATCATTATTTGTGTTATCTACATATGTATAATATTCAAGGGGGAATGAGGGGAGGGGGGGTGGGGGGTTGGGTTGTGGGGGTGTTTGTTAATTTGATAATAGTTTACCTTCAGCGTAGTGAACATGAGTCCAAGTTCGCCGTGGTGCATGGCGGGCTCGAGGAAATCCTCCACGAAGTGGATCTCGGAGCCGAGCTGGAGGATCCTCGCGCGGACGACGACGAAATGAAACACCGGGAACAGTTCGTCCATGCTCCATAAATAATTCTGACCTGTTAATGTGTTTCAATAAGACAATAATAAGACACCTAAGAATCGGCAGCCGGACACAATAATGTAATTCAAGGCTGCTTAATTTTTTTTATCAGTCGAGACGATTCAGAAATAGATATGGATGTATCCATGATACAAATACTAAAAAGGCTGGACCGATTTGTACGAGACTTCTTTTTTTGTTACATAGCTGAAGTTACTCCGCGAATTTACTTGGGCCACTTAAATTTTTCCAAAATAAATAGGGTTCCGCGTAAAGAATTTACAACAAATGAAATTGTGAAAATAACCGATTCAGTGCACAGTTTTACAGACAGGTATTTGATATTTGTTAGAAATATTTTTGCTTTTTTGGATAGCGAGAAAAAAATGTACGATAATAATTAGGATTCCGGTTTAAAAAATTCAAAAACAGTGAAGAATATATGAACGCGGGCGCAGCCGCGAGCACACAGCTAGTAATGTATAAACCGAAAGAATGCTAATAAGCCCCTAATAAGGGGCTTTCTGACCCATGAAATGGCTCTAAAAAATTACCATCAACACACACACACACACACACACAGAGATTCTTTAATGGCTCCTCCGTCATAATTAATCGATTAATTTTATATTTATCGTTATATTAGAACTTTACATACATATTTTTTTGTTGTTACAAATTAATAAGTAGGCCGTTTAAATTATTAGGACTCGCCTAATTCCAACTGCACAGCTGTGGTCATCTTCTGAAATGTAGATCGTATGACGAGCAACTTCTCAATGGGTGAGAAGGTGGTCTTGAGCTGCTGCAACGTTTCCACCGCCTCCTGGAACAGCTGGTCCCGCACGGGCGAGTGTTGCGGGGACACGTGCTTGCTGTTCGCGGTCGCGTTGGAACCGATCCAGAATTTCCTTCAAACGATCCCACATTCACGACAAAGTCCCGGTCCGTAAATGACGTAACAAGTCACCATTCAATAATAAATATTAGGGACAAACGGTACACAATTTTTTATTGCATTCGCACTAGGTGGAGTGTGCGAGATATATCGAATCAATCCGGTATTATCGAAAACTATTTCTACATTCATTTTCATAAACAAATTTCACTTCCAATAATGTCATATTTCAACAATAGACAATTTCTATAAAAGGGGGTGGGGGAGAGGGGTAGCATTTTAGTCGGGCATACGATACAACTAAATTATCGATATATTTGCTCGATATACTGTTGCCCTACCTAGGTTATTTAGAGGCCATTCATATATTACGTAAGTATTCATGGGGCTTTGCTTATTATTTCGCTAATACAGTGTTTGATGAGAGAGTTTCTGAAAGATAAATACGTTAGGAATATCTACTTATAAATATTTGTTTTTAATTTATCAGAATGATGCCAATACGTGCCTTACGTAATCATGGGGAGGAGGGATGTAAGACCTTTACTTACTATTGCTGATGCCTGCCAAGGGGCACGAGGGGTTGGGGAGGGGAGTTGATGTGTAACAAATGCCCAAAATTTTGCTTGCGTAATATTTGAACGGTCCCTTTATCGTATAAAAAGGTTTAATTTGCAATTTAAAAAAAAAACATTTATCGGGATTTCACACACCTTGTGAAAAAATTCATTAAGATCGGTTGAGTAGTTTCGGAGATTAAGATTGTAATCAATAATAAATATATCATATGCGTGTTATAACATCATATATTCCAAAACATAGTAAAATATCAAGCGCGGAAATAAGTTCTATGTCACATAAACCATCATTTTCATTCAAAACGAACACCAGTTTGTGAGGACCTTGTTTGTGAAATATATGTGACATACATAAAAACCAATACACCTACTAACCGCAAATTGCTAATGCGCGTGGCCGCCATTTTTACTGACGATATTTTTTGTTATCTCTACTTTTGAATCGTGTATGACGTTACACGGATGTTAACGTAAAGATCCAGCACGTTAGCAATTTGGGCGAATAATGTCACACGATTGAAGGGTCCGATATATACTAACTGATCGATCCCGAGGAATGCCATTAGAGTGACGTCAGGCTGCTTGTTCCACTTCATAAGCCGCCGCCAGTACATATCATCCTCCCGTTTATTGTGTAGAGCGTATAGAACGAACAAAGCCGGGTGCACTCTAGGCAGTAATACCGGCTGGAGAAGCGATGCGGCTGATACTATTTCTCTAAATAAAAACGTAACACTGAACCAGGGGTCGGCAACCTGCGGTTCGCGAGCCACATGCGGCTCTTTAGTTGCAAACGCAAATATTATTTATCGTATATAAAAAAAAAAACATTTAAATAACCGTCCTAATCGATCTAACGAGTATTAGGCATTACTTAATAAATAGATTAGTTTTTTTTTTTTACCAAAAAACTTTATGCAATTACTTTTCTATTGTTGTAATTTTTTACTCTTCCGACTCCAAATGTTGCCAACTCCTGCACTAAACCGATAATATCTCAGTCAGATAATATTATGAGATACCTCATCAACTAATTGATAAAAACGAACATCAAAAAATTTATATTTCTCCACGATGCTTCGATATTGTCAAACTAAACTCCCTATAAAACGCTTATCACTTCACTTCACTTATAAAAGGCTCGATATTAGACTGACAGCTGTCAAACTAATGTCAGACTAGTGCTGCTCATATCGATAGGAGTAATGAAAGACATAAATTATTAATAGTAAATTGACAATATTTACAGGAGTACAGACATTATTTTCTATATAAATAGGCCAAGATAAAACAGTTCATCATATTACTCCTTCTCTTTCTTTGAATCCCCACAATGGGACTTAGTTTTTCATGAAAGTTCGTCTGGTCTATAGGCTACAAGTTTCAATTTTTTTATTCTAAAAACCTACTATATGCACTATGCACTGTGGAGCGACCGCGCGATGCATGTTGTGTGTCGAGGAGGGTAGGGAGGACTGGCACCATATGGAGGGTGTCTTCTGCCGGCCCTCTTATCAAGAGAAGGCGCCTTCTAGGGTGAGCAAGTAGGTGGCAGAAGGCCATAGAGAGGATCGGTGGAAGCCACAGAAGGGAGAAGAGGAAGTCTCTACTAATGCAGAGAGCAGGAGGCGCAGTTCCTATGTCTGTGCCTGTCCCGCCTTCTTCAGTTAATCGGGGGATTCTGCTCCCCTCTCTTCCCAACTTATTGTCGAAAGACAAGAATGCAGAGTGGAGAGGGGTGAGGGTCCATGGTTAGCGGGTGGAGAAGGGGAGGGGAGCTGGTACCAGGCTGTCCTCCTTGGACTGAAGAGAAAACTAGTGGCCCGGTTTTTGAGCCTGCCGCTGGTATGGTATGGTACCGTGGGTTTTAGTGGGTATTCCTGGCGCTTAACGCCGGGTGAGTCCCACATACACCCATCTGGCATCTCTAATCCGGGAGATTTTACTTCCGTATTACAGATGCCAGGGGGGATGCGTAAATCCATTTCCCACTTTTAAAAACTTGGTAAAGTTACAGTTACAGTATAACAAATAAAAAAGGGATGAAAATAATATTAAAAAAATATAATTTGTAGTGTAATTGAACGTTTAGATGCCACATTACTTACCCTTCAATAGGATTACTCTCACTTTCAACGTCTTCTCCTTTCTTCTCTCCGTCTTTCTTATAGGGCAATACTATATCGGCGCCCTCCGGTGGGAGTGCTGGGAACAACAACCTGACGACCTGGTACAACCTCGTGGTGATACTCTTCAGTTCTTTGACCCCATGGCTCAGTAGTAGAGGGTGGACGCGAACCCCACCGTATGTTGTATTGAAAGCGTTTGTCAACCCTAATACCAGTTGCCCGAGTGGGTGATGGCTGGATTCACAAGCCTGGATATTTAAATGGATTTACAGTAATACCCCGTAATTACGCGTTAGGCAGGATCGAGCGATAACCGTTTTAGTCGAATTCGCGTTAGTCGGGGTTCAACTTTGCATATAAATAAATATAAAGAAGGTTAATCAGGACCAGTCTTTTTTTACACGATATAGGCTTAGTACTTTGACCACAATCTCACCTGATGGTAAGTGACAATGTGGTTCAAGATTGTAAACACACTAAGCCTAGACACTGGTTCTCAAGCGATGCTACTGGAAGACACCGATTGGTATTTGGCGACAGGTTTTCAAACTTGAGGGTGGTAGCTACGTAGACGGAATTTATTAGAAAATACCCTTTTTTTTTTTGACGGGGCGAAAAGCATTTACGCACTACCCTTATTAGAAAATGCCCTGCCATCATGCTATGGTTTCCTCACGATGTTTTCCTTCACCGAAAGCTTAGGCCGATATTAGAGTCGGAGAACGAACCCGCGTCGATTGACGCGGAATTCGGCCGCAGTACCCACTGCGCTATCATCGCTTCAAAAGGCGTAAGGCTTCGTATTACGAAGCCTCAGGCGGTGAGAAAAGCAGTAATGAATACTACAGTGGTAATATTGTCGAATACTGCGTCGATATTTTTTCAATTATCCTGTTTCACGCACATTTCCAAACTAGTTTCATAATAAACACACAATACACACTTATTTTTCATATCAATGTTTAGACGTTTTAAGTTAGTGATTTATTGAAAGCTTTAGTAAAATCTCTATTTTTAAGAGATTTGTCAATTTGATGTAATCGATTTAGGGCGTAGAGAGGAGCGAGCGGTAACCTAGACCCCTAAGAATCTCCCTCTCGGACCGCTACTGAGAGACAATACCTGCCTAGTAAGACCTCCCACTATTTCTATTTTTCTGTCTACACTAAATATTAATACCCTATATCTTCTTCCGGAATGAATCATTCCTCGTTCAGTTTTCAGTGAAAGAATGCGCTGTCATGAAACCATAAGATGGCGATAGGATATTTTTACAGTTTACCTACCATCCTGTAATTAAAAATAGTCACCAAAACACCTTCTTTTGTATTTTTTTTTTCAATAGCTGTTGTACATGGGAGCTAATTTTCCAAGCTTAATTTCTGATCTTAGCCCACAATTTAACTTAACACTAGGAGAGATTATAGTCTAAAATTAAGTTAAAAAAATGATGTAAAAATTTCGAAAGGAAAAAAGTACATACTTACATTATGTAAATATTGCTTCAACTCCATATAACTGTCCAAGTTCAAATTTTTTTGCCCAAACTGCGGTATCACCTCCAGACAATCGACTGATTTCTCTAAATCTAGACTTTTACATGACAAGCTCATTTTGTTTCTGCCTTTATGCGAGCACGAGATGGCAACTGCGACGTTTTGCCATATCTTCACGTTGTCCACCACTGGGCCTGAGGGTCCGTTAGCGAAGTGGTTCCCGGTTGGAGTCAGAATAACTTCGGATACGCCTAAGCATTGGAAGCACTGACGGAAAAGCGCATTCCATTTCTGGTTCGGTGCGACGCTGAGTTTGCCGAAGGAACTGTTACAATAGTTTTATTAACGCGTGTCCGAATTAACAAGTTTAATGAAATAAAACGCGCGTCTAACAAGGAAGTCAGAATGGCAGCCGTCATCGAGTTTTGTATTTATTTGCCTTAAAATGCAAACAAGACAATTTCTTTTTATCTTTGACATAGTTTGACAAAGGAGATTTAAGGAAAACGATATTTTTACGTGACGAAATTTTTTTCTTAACCAATACACAAACTTTGAGTGTTTATTTTACTTACATCCTTTGGGACCGTTCAAGCAATGAAAGGGGGCGACGACAAGGCTTTGTTTATTTTTGATGACGTATATGGGGGGATCTGAATAGAGTGATTACGTCATCATTCTCATGCCCTGGTCCCAACTCACGTGGGGTCGGCGCAGTATGTCCGTCATCTCTTCATTTACTCCTTTTTCTTTCATTTCTTACGCACTCCAACCACACTTTCTTTGGCATTCCTCTACTTTTCCCACCCATCACTATTTTACCCACATGCGCTTCCTCTCTTCTCATATCATGTCCGTATCACGACAAACGAGAACCTTACAACTTTTTTACTGGTGAATACGTAAGCAATATTTACTTATTAATTTTTATTATTTTTAAATTGTTCCAATGCTTACGTCTTTAATTATACTTACGTAATACTTGAAAGAGCCCGTATATATCTCGGTTTTTGCTGAAATACATATAGAGTGAATAAAAATTGTAATCAAACTTTATCTGCCACTTACTTGGGTTTAGAATTTGTTAGTAAAACCGGATTGGAGATGTTGAGATGCATTGTCGCATTTGATATTTTGACACCTTCAGTCCACGCTCCGCTCAAGGAACCCTCTATGCGATCGCCACTTGAAAACGTCAGGATCCCTTTCCCAGAGAACACTCCGGCTGATCTAAATTCACCTTCGTAATGCGTACCATCTTCGAAAACCATTACCCCGTGGCCCTGTGTACGTCGTAAATTATACACTAAGTACAATAAAATAGTAATAAAACAAATATTAAAAAAATACTGACTAAAATTAGCAAAATACATTTAAAAGGTTTAAATAAATAACCTACAATTACAGAAGTGTTACATTAAGTATGTATACATAAAATAATAAGGTTAAATTATCAAGTCGAGAACATAGGGATCTTAATTATTTCATATTTTTGGAAATTATAGAAGCTGTTGGCAGAAAATAACGCGACTATAATCTATACATATTATAGGTATAGCGACAAACAATTGTAACATAAATTGACGTAGTATGGGAAAGTTCACTGAACTTATCCACCAATCACACGAGAGATACGACAAATCTTCGTGCGGCGGTGACCAATAATACTTAAAAATCGATATGTACGCAATCAAGGTCAATTTTCGAGATGTTTATCGATATTTATAATAAAGAAAAATCGCTGATAGTTCTATTGTTTTATGTCCAATGTTTATGATCAAATGCTCATCTTTAATGAAATTAATAATGTCGTTTTAACATAATAGGTTCATTATTTTTTTTACACGGTATAGGCTGTGCTTTGACCACAACATCACCTAATGTTAAACGACGATGTGGTCTAGGATGGTAAACGCATTAAGCCTAGATACTAGTTCTCAAGTGATGCTGCGGGAGCACACCTATTGGTGTTTGGTGACAGGTTTTCGAATTTGAAGGTAGTAGTTACCCAGACAGGCATTACTTTAAAATGCCCCTACAAACATTATAATTAAATTTACATGTGTCCACTTACTGTTAAAATGTCCTGCATAAAGAGTCCCTCATAATAAATTCCGTCTAAGGTCACTATCAGACCACATCCATGCTTTTTATTATCAGTCCAATTACCCAAATATTTCTCTCCTTTGCCGATGTCGTCCATAACACCGTAACCCTGTTTTACGCCATTTACCCACTCCCCTGTGTAAATGGTAGCGGAAGATGATGTGAAATCCCCTTGTTTTTTTATTCCGTGACCATGTGGCTGACCATCTTTAAAATAACCCTCGTAAATATCTCCCGATGTGTATTTCAAAATGCCATAGCCATTTTGAACATTCTCTTTCCATTGTCCTTCGTATATCCCTTAAAATTATTACAAATTGTAAAGTCAGATGTATTTATAAAACACACCTAGCTATTTATTCCAAAAGAGTATTCTGAGTAAATATTGACTCATAACAATATTATTATAACATTTTAAATTAAGTATACTATTTTTCTCATTATATCCTTAGTAAGGAAGTTAATTTATTCTGTCCTTGGGTAAGTTTTATTGAGATTCGTTACCCTAGCTTAGATTGTATTGTACTGGGATTTTTTGCTAAACTGCTCACTTAGAGTATTTACGTTTTATGAATGCATACCTATATTTGGCATTTCCATTTTTCCATGGCCACATAACGTATTTAACTGTAACTGCCCTATATAGTATTTGCCATCTGGCCATTCTATCTTTCCGCTCCCATGAATCTTGCCATCCATCCATCTGCCAGTGTATTTAGCATCTTTAAAAAAAGGGTTTTTATTGGAGAATGTGTAACTGGCTGTTCGAATGGATGGGGGTTTGAAAGATGAGTCTTTCTTTAATATATTTCTAATTGAGTTGTTGAATGCATGAACCCATTCTGTTTTCTCCTGTTCAGTGTTTGTTGATACTGAAATGGTTTCTTCGGGTGTTGTTAACTGAATTACATTAGACGAAGAATCAGTATTTGACGTAGATTCAATCCATAAGGTTTCCAAAGGATGGACTACAGGTGTGCTTCCACTAACATGTACAAAAAGGTCATTGAACAAAATAAACCAATGGGATGAAAATCTCCCCGGATTCACTAAATTCAATTGGCGTGACTTTGATTCTCTTATCAATCGACGTCCAGGTGTTCTGTATTGTTCTAAACTTTTACCTATTGTCTCCCAGAACAATTTTGTTACCTCCGACTCTTTTCTTTTTTTTTCTTGTTCATCAATCAATAAATCTAATGATGCTATGGCTTTATTTAATCTTTCATCAAAACCAGATTTAACATCATTTTTTTTTTCTTTTTGTCTTATATCGTAAAATTGATTGAACTATACACTTGTAAGAACTTAATCTTGTCAGCGGTTGTACAAAAGCTAGAGCCACTATGGCTTCTGATGTTTTCTTATTATTTTTCTGCTTATTAGATGGAAGTTGGTCACTAAATAAGTTATAAATACTAGTCGGCACATCAATAATATTGTTGATTTGAGTAAACCCACCAATAACAATTAAATTGCTTACACCTATATAATACATTTTATACAGATAAATAAACTCTTCTAAATTTTTTATCAAAGAAATATCACATTCACTTATGTGCTTCTCAGCATATTGCCACATTGAAAGCACATTCAGAGCAGTTATATTTAATATGTCACCAAAAATATCACAAACATTTTCATATATACTGGAATGTAATGTTATAATTTTGCTTTTCTTAAGAAAAGGCTTAACAAGATTATGATATATTAAAATCATTTCTTCTAGATACCTTTGAGCAATAGACAGATCTTGGAATTCAGAGCATTTTAAAGATTCTTCTGTTGAACAGTAACTTAAATTACCAGCTGATAATACTCTCCAGTGATAGCACATACTTTGGGGTTTACTTGCAAAATTTTGGGGTTCATTAAATTTCACAGCCATAATTTCATCATTTTGTTTGACATCTATGTTCACATGGCTAATCAAATTAACTATAGATTCAGTATACCCATCCATATGCTTACCCATGTAGAAAATATTTTCATTGTGTGTGTATGCCAATGTGTGGTGATCAGTAGCTATCATGTCTCTAATTCTGTCACTATCAGAATTTTCAGTAAACTGTTTTGGCCCACTTTTATCCTCTCTACTATCTAAACTTACTTGATGATAGTGATTGTATCCCCACATAAATAACCGTCCATCAAGTGTTAATGCTGCACAATGCCATTTCCCACAAGACACCTTTTGTAAGCCCAATGATGATAAACTCATGACTGCCATTGGTTTTATCCGTTTAACTGTATCACCTATTCCTAATTGCCCATATGATATATCTCCCCAAGTCCATAATTCAGTTGCTAAAATGTTCTTTCCTAATTTAGACATAGTTTTTAAATTTTCATTCTTCCTAACCAGTTCAAATTCTTTCTCACTGCTTGTTGTACTCGTGGAAAATTGAAGATCTTCTAAATTACAATTTGAAGTACAACTATACATTAGAGAATTCATTTCCTCATTCTGATTTTTAGATATGAGTTCTACTATTTCATTGTTTTCACTACTGCCTGAGACATGTCTCGACAGTGTGGCAACTTTATCTCCAACTGTTTTGACACCTTCGTAAACAAAATTTGTAAGATTTGACACATTTTCTTTTATTATCCTCGTCGGTTTTTCTGTATATTCAACTAAATAATCCTCACCTGCTGATACCCAAGATAGCTGTCTACTTAAAAATTGTTTGGCTGCATCTGTGTTAATGAATATATTATTGATTCTATCTGTACAACCTTCTGTCGTATCACTGTTTTTCTCTAGATCATCAATTACTACTTCTTGTGAATATAATTCAGATTCTAAACAATCTTTTTGGGCATTAATTCTTACAATTTTCGATTCCTCTGATGAGGGACTAGAATCTTCAGTAAAGCTATGAGCATCAATATGGACATCTGTCTGTGGAGCTGTAGTGCTACTAGAATCTTCACTTGATTTACTTATTTGTACACCTAGAGGGCAAGTTTCTGATAAGGACGGTATTGATGCTGGAGAAGCTAAACCTATTATTGTTTGACACTGTGAGCAATTTGTTCCAAATACCTCTTCATCATCATTGTCACTCTCTGTATCACAATTATCAGACCTTCGTACATTTTTTCTAGCTATAACAGCTGCAAAGTTCTGACCCACTGATGCACTATACACAGTTCTACCTTCGAAAAAGGGTATTTTTTTAATAGTATAAGAGTCTAAAGCTATTTGTGGCATCACACCAGACCCCCATAATTGTCCATCACTACTTATAAAGAGCTGTCCAAAATCACTAGTGACCACATTTCTAAACTTCACTTTAAAACTAGAGCTCTTAAAGCCATGTGGACAACACTTTGCATCTTCTTTAACAATAATTTCTTCTTTGTTTTTAAAATTAGAGTTTGTTTTGAATAATCGCCCACGTACATCAATGATGTACAGAATATCTTTATGAAATGATATATCTATAGCTGATATACCACTTATTCTTTGAAAATTTATAGAATCATCTACAATTTCACAGTAATAGAGGCCATGGTCATTGCCTAAAACAATGAAGTCTGAATTCAAACAGCACAATTTTACAATTTTATCTGGGACTTGCTGCAATGGCGACAAATTCAGTGGTGTTAATCCTCGCCAGAATTTGTGGTTATTCATTATTTAATTAATACTTTCGACTTGCGGAAGTAAGAAAAACATTGATACTGATATTTACGGACTGATTTCTTTAATGTAAGATCTTATGAACTTGCTGTTGACTCATCGTAAAACCCCACGCATTAGCACATATTAAACAAAAAGCCATTATTTCGTTCTCTACTTATTTGTTTAGGATAAACAATAGTGTATTTGTTCAAACACTGATAACATTTTTTTTTTTTTTCATTTTTTAATCACTAATCAGTTTGACATTTTTTTTTTGGTTCCTCATTCTTCTTCTTAGATAATGGCAACATGTGTTCAAACAATTAGTGCCAATGTCATGTAGATAAGATATATTTTCAATCTTATATCAGCGTTACCAAGCACCAGCAAAACAATGGCTCATTCTGCTTGAATTTTCCATGGAGCTTTGTGTGGCACCTCAGAATAAATGCTACGCGTTATTATCCATAATAGATTGGACTTGTACACAATAACCAAACTATATCACAAAATGCCGCCAAAATTACATGATATAAAATCAAATCCACAAATCTAATTTTTATTTTTTTTATTTTATAGTTTTTGGGAAGACTTACAGTCAAATGTTGAATATAGGTAAAAGAAATTATGAAAGTATTACAATTGCTAATTATAAGCCTCCACCTTTATTATATAATTAATTAAAGAAAACAACCGCTATATGACAGATTGAGATCCGCCAAAAACTTTTTTGGTTCCATTTCTTATTCTTCTTTTTAGGCAATGGCAATCTGTGTACACACAATTTGTCCCAGTGCCATGTATATATTTTCAATCTTGTATCAGCGTTACCAAGTTCCAGCAAAACGGTGAGTCATCCTGTTCGAACTTTCCATAAAGCTATGACGGCACCTCAGAATAGATATTACCCGTTATTTTCTATAACTAACTTCATTTGAACGTAATAACTAAACTATATCACACAAGATGCCACCCAGATTACATGGTATAGAGACAAATACATAAATTTAATGAATTAAAAAAAAACTGCTACATTTCAGACTGAGATCCCACCAAAAACTCTTGTTTCCCTTTATTACTTTATAAGGAAAAGGCAAAGGTACTAGTAGACCATGCGTTAGGAACACTATCAATAAATGAATGGCGGTAACAAAATGGTGATCTTTTGTTACGACCGCAATGGGAATGTTCGGGACATTTCAGAATTCACGCTCCGTGTCATTATTTTGACTTCACTACACTTGTGTATTATAACTACACTATTACACGTTTAATGCTACCAAAATTACATAATATGTAGTAAATACTTCAAAATAATGAATTAAAAATAAGCACGCCTGGGTGGCGCAGTTGTATTATGGTGCGACTGCCGTTCTGAGGTCTCGGGTTCCATCCCCGGATCAGGTCAAGTGCTATTGGGTTTTTCTACTCAGTATCATCCCGGAGTTTGGAATTTGTGCCCGATATGGCGACAGGCTCGCCACCTATCACATCTGGGACGGAACTAAGGTCGGCGAAATGTGGGTGTTCGGGGATAACAGGCGTGAGCGTATATGTTATGTTTATGAAAAATAAGGACAATAACATAACAGATCAAAATCTCGCCAAGCACTCCGTGACATTTCAATATAGTACTTAAGTATTTCATTTTTTCTCTCCAGCAATGATAATTCGTGTATTTGCCAGTAACGCCAATTTTTTTATGATTTGTCTGTGGTATCGTCATAATTTGGTGAATATAGAAAATATTCTTATCTAACTGATCTTAACATTTTTTTATCTTTTTAACCCTCGAATACTATAGACACACGTGTTTTATATATTCGTTTCCAAAACTATGAAGTAAGCTTCACAGCTATACCTAAAAGTATACACTTATTAAACTAAAAAGTAGAACAATAAAACTTTTTTCATTAATAACAAAACCGACTTCAAAGATAAACTATAAAAATGCACTAAAAAGTCAATAAATAATCACTTTATAAATCTGCTTCGTTAATTTTGGAGTCAGTACCAGCTAGAGTAAACCAATGTACTCATTTACAAATGGAAATAACTGCCTAAACTTTATCACAATTACATTTAAGCCCAATAAAGGACTAGGGTGATTTTACAGAACAATTAATCAAATTCGAATTTAATTAACGACGTATAATACATTGTTATCCGTATGCTGGCATCGGTTTCAAAATTAACGAACTAGATTAATAATGTAATCATTTATTGACTTTTTAGTGCATTTTATAGTGTATTTTTTGAAGTCGGTTTTTTTTTTTTTTTTCGAACCTAGCTAATGCTGTTGACCGGGAGGGCATTTACAGCTTCACCGTGACTTTGGGGGCGAGTGCTGAAAGCACTCAGCCGCAAAAAGGCACAAGGGCTACCAAAGTGGTACGAACCTCGGCTTGGCCGTCACCTGAGTGTAAAAGTCGGTTTTGTTTCTAATTAAAAAGTTTTATATGCTCACTTCATTCAGTTGTACGTTGCTATTATTGTTCATTCGTTCTCTCTACTTGTACATTACTAGTCTGTGCCCTGCGGTTCTCTCATAAAAATGGCGAGTCGTGGTGGTACGTCAAGACGCGTTCCTGATAATGAACCAACTATTACTTACGTTCAATGCGATGGATTGGTGAGTAAATATAATTAAATTTCTACTTTAACTTACAATAATAAATTTACATTTTTAAATAAAGATTTTTTCCCCTCAAAAAATAGTCTTACTTCGACACGTCATTTGTATTCTTGTTTTTCTGGAGTATAATATTCATATTTTTATTAGGAGAGTATCAAAAAGGTATATCGTGTAGATCCTCATTGTGTAGTAGATCTAAATATTATTTACATCAAAAACATTTTGTATAGGTTATGTTTGTGTTCGACTTTCGTGGAGACTAATTAGTTTATTATGTTATAGTAATCTAATTTTTATTTATAATTTCAAGTTATAATTCTTAACCTTGTCTTACAATTATTTTCACAGATTTTTTTTTTTATTATTCATAGTAAAAGTAACCCATGCAAAAAAATAGTATGTCAGGTTGTCCCAGTCCATTTCCTTCAACAGATCAGATTAGTTAAAATTATGACTCATGGTTTGTTTTGGGACATTTACTTCACACTCTGAACAATGTTTTTAAGGATGATCTCATGCTTTGTAATAAAAGGATTACTTTCACTCATTGTATGAATCAATTTACAGTTATAGTTATCTTACATTCTTTGTACTATAAAAAAAAAAAAAAAAATTTGAATTCATTTTTATGTTGTATATTATTAAAGTGTAGGAATGACCCACAAATTTATTATTTATTAAAACTTTTGTACTAGATATTTATTAATTGTTATGTTCATTTCCAAAACAAAATAAAGAACAATGTACATTTAACCCCTTGAGTACTAACCTGGCGTTTACTCTAGCTTTCCATTTTTTCGTATTGTCTTCATATTGTCTCATTTTTATGGGTAATCAACATATGAAATATATAAACTGGTCAAGAGTATAAAGTTTTATTAATGTCATTAAATTAATTATTGTCTATATTGCTAATAGGCTTATTAGGGTATAATCAAATTTACCTTGTTTAGTATAAATATTAGAAATTGTATTTTATTATACCCTAAAATTCTACCCTGCTAATATGTAGCTCTTGACTTGGCTTAAAATACTTTTTTTATGGTTAATTTGAAATTATTTTGTATTGGTAAATTGTTATTTGAATTGCTCAAATACCAATAAAAAATTGACAATATGAAAACATTTGGAGGCTGGTGTAAACACCAGGTTGGTGCTTAACTGGTTAAATTATGGATGACTTTCTTTTAAACCACAATACCCTTATATATTATCATTGTATTTTTACAGGCGGTAATGAAAATAGTTAAGCACTGCCATGAAGAATCATGCAGTAATATGGAGGTGGCTCAAGGTGCCTTACTGGGTTTAGTTGTGGAGAATCGTTTAGAGATAACCAATTGCTTCCCCTTTCCGAAGCATGATGACACAATGGATGAAGAGGAGTACCAATTGGACATGATGCGAAGGCTCCGCAGGGTCAATGTTGACCATTTTCATGTTGGATGGTGAGTTTCAATTTGAACATAGTACACTTAAGTGAACATTCAACTTTTATATTTAATTGTAATTCTTTTAATACACTATTGTTGATAACACTTAATTTACAGTTCTTTCATTCAGTTCTATCTAATTTTGATGAATATTAGAAGTGATAATAATTGTTATTAAGATTACAAAGAATAAAGTAGTAGAAAAAAAATTCTCAAATAGAACTTATGATAAAAATAACATTGTGTTACATATATTTAGAATATTCAAATAATTTCAGGTACCAAAGTGCAGATGTAGGAAACTTCTTGAGTCAATCTTTGCTTGAATCACAGTATCACTATCAAACCTCAATTGAGGAGAGTGTGGTGGTTATCTATGATACTAAGAAGTCTGCTAGGGGATTCTTGACTTTAAAAGCTTACCGTCTGACACCACAGGTAATTATTTTTTAAACTATATATTTACTCGAAACTTTGACCTCTCAGGCTTGACGTTTGAGTTCTGTATTGTTTCAACAATATATTAAATGAAGTTATCATAATATATTTTTTTTGGATAAGGACAAAGAGTTTAAGAAGTAAACAAAAAAAAAAAATTGAAACCTTTCCAAAAATACTTACCTCATTTGTCCAGGCTTGCATCCATCCACCCTATCCACCGAAAAATATCCTCTGCTGGACATAGGTCTATAATTACTATTATATTACTCTATAAATACCATTGATTGCCATAATTGCCACACTTGGCATGTGGTACTATTTTTAGCTAGCACCATGTGAAAAAAAAGGCTTGCCTCACTTATCACTAAATGCTATTAACCCCTTGAGCACTTACCTGGCGTTTACCTGTTTTCCTATTGTCTTATTTTTATGGGTACTCGACATATTAATGCTGGTTATAAAAATCATCCGCATTGCTGATGATATAGTAGTGGTCATGGCTGAGACCGCAGAAGTACGATTCTCGGTGACCTCAGTAGACCTTCCAAACGAGTTGGCCTTAAAATCAACATGGACAAGGCGAAAGTCATGTTTAATGTCCATGTTGTGCCATAAAAATCGGTGACTCTACGCTCGAAGTTGTTGATCGGAGACAAACTGTCCAGTTGGGTAGATACTAACTTCGAGAAAGAGGTTAATCATCGAATCCAACTCGGCTGGGCCGCGTTCGGGAAGCTACGCAAAATCTTCTCGTCCGAAATACTGCAGTGTCCCAAGACGAAGTCTTCGATCAGTGTATGTAGCCAGTTATGACAAACAGCACTGAGACATGCTCGCTCACAATGAGCCTAATAAGGAAACTCAAAGGGCAATGGAGAGGGCTATGCTTGAAGTTTCACTGCGTCATCAAATCAGGAATGAGGAGATACGCAGAAGAACCAAAGTAACCGACATTGCCCGAAGAATTTCTAAAATTAAGTGGCAGTGGGCTGGGCACATTGCTCGTAGAATCGATGCCCGATGGGGCCCACGAGTTCTCGAATGGGTACCACGCACCGGAAGACGTAGCGTGGATTGGCTGGAAGGTCGCGGAAATCCACTGGATACGGGTGGCGCAAGACCGGTTGTCGTGGAAATCTTTGGGGGAGACCTATGTCCAGCAGTGGACGTCTTTCAGTTAAATGGATGGATGGATGGATGGATGTATAAATATCATAATTTCTTACAACTGATATTTTTTTATTCAATGAAGATATTTATTTACAAATAAGGACCAAGTGTCTAAGCAGTAAAACTAAAAAAAAATTGGTTAAAATCTATCAATTAGTTTTGGTCACAATGGCTGCACAAGGACAAAACTCTATAATATTATTTACATAGATGAATTAATGTTTCCAGGCTATTGCTATGTATAAAGAAGGTGATTACACTCCTGATGCTTTGCGTAACCTTAAAATCGGATATGAAAGTCTATTCATAGAAGTGCCGATAGTGATCCGGAATTCACCGCTAACAAACATAATGATATCGGAGCTCACCGAGATGATACCCGAGGAGGAAGGGTCCAAGTTCCTTGATTTGGGAACCGCATCTGTACTTGAAGGTTTGTACTATTTAGAAACTTCTATTATTTCTCGTAAACTTTAATGATTGATAAAACACAAAGAAGGGATGAATTTGCTTTTGTAAAGTATTAATGAAGATATACAGTAATTTGTAAACAAAATTGACTGTATTATTTATAATTTAAACTATCCGTTTGCCCGCGGCTGCGCCCGCTTTTCGTATGTTCTTCACTGCGTTTTAATTTTTTTTTAATTCAGATCCCTAATCATTTACCAAATGTTTTATTCCTATTATATTAAATTAACGTTAAACAAAGATATTTCTCAGAAATTCAAATACCTGCTACTAAAACTTTTTTTTACGGCCTAATTATTTTCGAAAAATAACAGTACTCCAAGTTACCCGTAGTAACTTCAGCTATGTAAGGAAAAAGTCTCGTCAAATTCGATGCAGCCGTTACGAAGATTACGGGGAACAAACAGACAGATAAAAAAATATTTTGGGTATAGGCACCGTATACATAATACATTCATATGTATTTAGAAAAACATTGTTATTTTGATATTATAAACATACACTTAAATTGTATTTAATAGTAACTACCTGCTCTTCGCGGTTTTACCGGCCTAGTTCCCGTTCCCGTGGGATTTTCGGAATAAAAACTATGTTATTCCCTGGATTTCAAACTATCTCCATACATTTTCATCCAAATCGCTACAGTAGTTTTCAAGTTTATTCGTTACATACAAAAATACAAATCTTTCTTCTTTATAATATTTTTATTTTATTCTATTTAAGCCCCTATCCTCAGGCATAGATCCGATATCTTGTTTGCTTTATCTATAGCTAGCTTAATTTTTTTTTAATTCTCATTCTAGTTATAGCTATTAACAACATTTGTTATTCTAGTTGTTTTAAGTCTTACAACTTAATACTTTATAATATTAGTATAGATAGCTCTAGGTGTAAGTATGCTTCAGTTTAGTAAGTCTATTGCTACTTTTAATCTTATTTCAAAACTTTTGTTTCGGTAAGAGATTTTCCAAATTTAATATCCATTATTATGACTTCATCATGACGATTCTATTGAATGATGGCTCGGAATCATTATAGAATAGACGGGTACGAACTTGCGTCCACCGGACTAACCTGATTATCATTTCAATTATAATTGTTTCATTGTGTTTTGTGTTCATTCTTGTCATTAAAAATGATGTAAAGCATGTGATTTGGAAGGTAAAGCTCTTAGTGCACGCTTACAGGTCAACTGCGCAGCTTGATGGAACGCGTCGACGAGTTGAACCAAGAAGCTATTAAGTTCAACAGGTACCAGCAGCTGGTCGTGCGGCAGCAGCAGGACAAGCACCGCTGGCTCGTGAAGCGCGCCCAGGAGAACGCGGCCAGGGTGGCCAAGGACGAACCCCCCCTGCCCGAGGAGGACGTGAACCGACTGTTCAAACCCCACCCGGTCCCACCCAGGCTGAATCCGATGATCGTCGCTGGGCAGATCAACACGTACAGCCAGCACATCAGTCAGTTCTGCTCCCAGAGCCTTGCCAAGTTGTATCTAACGCAAGCGCTACAGAACGCTAAGGAGACGAAGCAAAACAACTAATTAATAATCGTCCATGTATTGTGAATTAAAATAATCTTGTATGAAATTTGTTTTTTTTTTTCGTTTTTGAAGTTATTACTTCTTTTGGCGCGTTAGGGTTAAAATGATGAGAGTGAATTTTTAAGATACGCGCGCACCGACACTTTTTTAGACCTGCCATCGAAGTCAGCCTCCGGTAAATAAAAAGGCTGTCTTCCTGACGGCCTTGCTAGTGCAATGAAGGAAGGGATCCCCACTCCTACCCCCATGGCTTATCAAGGGTGAGTTAAGACTCACGCCCCCTTTCCGCACGCGCCCCTCACTGAGGTAACCATATAACCAATTAACCATGTCGTCCCACTAAACGAAAACTGCGATCGATAGTATACAGCACCATGAAAAAAAAAACGACACCCTGAAGTTAACTAGTCAACATACGATGCGCGCGCATACCGTCACGAAAAACCAACACCCTGAAGTTAACTGTCGACGTTATTTAGTTTTGTTACGTCAAAGAAGTATAACTTCTACGTGCGTACATAAGTACACACACACACACACATTTTTTTTAATATTTATTTTACATTTAAAAACTAAACCTATAAGTTCTTATACCTTCACCAGTTAATGCCGTAAGTACCTCGATTTCAGTATCATTTTGTCGCAGAGGGAATAAAACTGCGGCCCGCGGCCTAGCAAAAAATTTTGGTAGACAATGACCCAAACCGGAGTTAGCATACTACTTGTTACTTGTTGGTGGGCTCCTGTTTCCGCACTTAGACACATTGGCGGTCCGTTGTGCGTGAGTTAGCATACTATGAATTTAACTAAATAGAAGTACGCAGTGTGAGTAGAGTCAGTAAGCGGGTTGTGGGAGAGAGTTCTCGACAACGGCTAACAGTTGCCCGGCCCGCACATTCCTGCTTTTTGGTTGATATTATTATGAAGTTTAATAAGGCAAGGCGATAAAAGGTAACAAAACGATCAGACGAATAATGAAATAGTATTCGCATTTGAAGCTAATGTTTTTGAAAATGATACTAGAACCTACTTAGTAAATTACCTAAATAGGTGGGTATGTACCTAATGTTGTCTGTTACATCGAAAAATATTAATCAATATTCTATATACATTATGTATTCAGATTCATTCATTCAGTGGGATTCGCTGGATGCGGGTGGCGCAAGACCGGTTGTCGTAGAGATATATGGAGGAGACCTATATCCAGCCGTGGACGTCTTTCGATTGAATGAATGGATGAATGAACTCTCTCTAATTTTTCTGTAACTTTGATCGTTTCAAAAAATAAGATTATTTCGTATAAATTAGATTTTGGTGGCGTGTATAAAAATACTACTCAAATAGTATAAAAAAAAAACCACTAAACTATATGAGTTGACGACAATCATCTATAAGCACCTAGGTACTTTGAAAGAGTATTTTGTTGTCTAGTGTCTGCTTTACTTCGGTTCATTTCAGTAGCTGTAAAAGGAAATACTTTAAAATAGTGGTGGACAAACTGCGGGCCGTTTGCGGCCCTTGGCTGTATTTCTGCGGCCCACGATGTAAGCATACAATTTTGTCACCACGAATTAACAGAAAACAACTTGTCTAATAAAAACTTTGTTTAAGCTATGGTAAACTTGATTATTTTCAATTAACCGCAAATTAGAGTTTTCGTTGCTTTGAAATCAGATAGATAATGAATTAGGGTGACAGAATTTTTTAATTATCGTATAATATAACGCATTTGTTTATAACAATTTTTTATACCATAAAAGATAAAAATTATAAAAAATCATTAATAGAAAAACGAGTAAATACTATTATTTAAAAAAATATATTAAACTTTTTAAATTGTCACCGATGTAAAATAACAATTCGAAAATTAATAATTTTTTAATTCTGCCAACGGAAATCTATTTTAAAGCCTTTGAAGAGTGGCTCTACGAACGAAAAAAAATTGAGATTTGTAATTTAACAATAATCGCACTTGCAATGTTAACATTCAAGCTACATGAAATTGTTAATTAACTAATGTATAGCTTATTGAAAAATCGTGATAAAAAATTGTCGCCTGTGGATTATATATTATTGGTTGATTTATCATGTAAGATTTTGAAGTTTTTCTAATTAAAATTATAATATTTAATATGTTCAATAAATATTATTTTTTGTTTTAGTGCTCGAAGGGGTGTGTCTTGCGCAAACCTGAGTACTCGTTTAAGGACGTATTTTCAACCCTCACTAAAAATTTTAAATATTGGTTCTACAGTTTTGAGAGTTGGGACTTTTTTTAAGGAAATTTCTTTCTCTTTTTATAGATTTCAAATATCTCAAATAGTTTTTGAGATTTACGCAAAAAACCAAACACCTTTTTTCAGTTAATTGTTTATAACTTTTGTAATTTTTGCAAGCGCATCTTGAATTCTTTCATAACTTTCTACATGTGATTCCGAATCGAATGACACCTCAATCATATTTTTAGAAGCCGGCGAAATTTCTTTATAAAACTAGACTTATAAGCCTGCTTGGAATTTTATTAGTTATGCAGCGACCAACGAATCTTGATAGTCATATAATACATTTTCGCATTTATTATTGTGAGTCGTAGGAGACCCTCTAATTAAATATTCCGAGAAGTATTAAAAGTAAAAGCTTTGATTACTATTGCTGATAAAAGGAAGGGAAAGACTGTGTCAAAAATATGAAAAAATACTTAATGGCCTCTAAAACCTTTTAAGTCTTTTAAAACAGGTTATAATGAAAATAACTAACCTCTTTCAATATGCCTTATATTTTCTTGATATAAAAAGGTAAATAGGTTTATGGGGGCAATTTCTTGTTATTAATTATTATACGATAATTGCTTATATGCTATGATGCTAATGGTCATTATTCCATTATAATAAGTATAATAACATAATTCCGTTGGGTTCTAAGTAATGCAACTTTGTGAACTGCGCCGGATAAAATAATGCCGACGCAACATAATTGATAATAAGTAGGTATGATATATGCTGCCGTTCGATTACCTAACACAAATTATTAGCGTATCCCGACCTACCGGATGACGTATTTGAAGCTAGAGGTTTTTACTTATATAAATACAAGAAAACGAGTAGGTACATTGTCTATAAAAATACCGGTAATTTTATTTATTGTTTTGGATTATTGTGTATACTTTTTACTGTTTAGTTATTACTATTTTTTCAAGCGTCTTTTAATAGACGTTTAGTCTCGATCAAACAAACTAGGCCAAATATTTTTATTTCAAATTAGCTGTCTAGATTATAAAAGTACCTTTTAGGTCAAAAATTTTTCTCCGGCACCTAAAAATATAGTTGAGGTGTCGATTATTGTGCGATTATTGTTAAATTACAAATCTCAGATTTTTTTTTCCGTTCGTAGAGTCATTCTTCAAAGGCTTTAGAATAGATTCTTATAAATCCAATTTTGAATCTTTATAGATCTTAAATAGTTTTCGAGATATAAGCAAAAAACCGACCCCCTTTTTTCAGTTAATTGTTTATAGCTTTTGTAATTTTTGCTAGTGCAACTTGAATATTTTCAAAAACTTTTTACATCCGATTCCGAATCGAATGACACCTCAACCATATTTTTAGGAGCCGGTGAAAAAATTTAGACCTAAAAGACACTTGTTGACTAGCCTAATTCATTTTAGATCTCGCTTAAAGATAATGAATATAAAATACTCGAATAAAATTAATTACAAAAAACTATAAAATTACAGGGTTAATGTGGTATGAAAAATGTTAATATACAAACTAATTATTTAGAATTAATCCTATTAATTTTATACTTGGCCAGTCACTACAAATTTGTCCTCATATTCTATATTATTATTATTATTATAATGTTTTTGTAGATTGAAATTGGTATAAAAAACCTGCTTGATTTGCTCGTATTTTGGTACCTACAACGTCATTGGACAAAAATTAAGTTTCTATTTTTTACTGCACCGGATTGCATCAGAGTTGAATCGCGTGACCCGTCGTGCAGCCAGGTAGTAATATTTCTTTAATTTGACATAATATTTCTTTTTAATAAAGCTATCACGGGAAGGAAATGGGATGTCGCCGACGTTCAGCCTGCTACTTTGTACGTTTCGTGGCCAATTTTGTACACCATTAAACTATTATCACCCGCAGAGATCAAAGGAGTAACCGCAACATCTGACTGGATACAAATTCTGGTAGGTATAATTTTACTGTAAATATTTTTGAGGTTATTGTAAATAATTAGACCTTTCTAATTGTCCCGTATAACATTCAGTTTCTTGTCATTTTGTAGATTTGGGTTGGTTAGTTTTCTTCTTGTGTCATAAGATAATTTTGCTTATTACAATATTACGAGGATATCCAAAATGGCTGCCAACGCTATTACATAGTATAGTTAGTTCTTTCCATCTTTTCATTCTTTCAGACTAGTGACTAATCTTGAAAGGATTTCGAATATTTATTTATTTAAATCACCTACAAGGTATACAATGTGTTTAGCTTATTTTTTTTAATTATAGTTTTTTTAGTAGATCTAATCTTGTTTAATCTAATCTAGTGTGTAACAAAAAATGTAAAATACAAAAAAAAAAACAAACCAAAATGAAACTAAAACTAAAATATAAATAGAAGAATATCAAGACATTTAAATATAATAATTTCGAACATGACTTTAATTGTTTTTAATGTCCGAGATAGCACATTGTACGAACGAGAATTTTTAGTTAATAAAGTTTAAAGGCTTTGAATACCGATGTAGGTATTTCCTTGTATATAGTCGCTTTGTGAAAACATTTCCGAGTTTATTTAATTAAATACACAATGAAGTAATTATTCTTATTATTATTATAGCAATATTAAATGCTGTCGACACGTAAGGCAATACGTAATAAACGTTTACGCCGCGAATGGAAACGCGGTGAGCATCAATTTTATGTTATAAAATAGTACATAACTACTAAGAATCCTGCGATAATTGTGCGGTATATGCTCATTAAAATTTATTTTACCTTATGTCAGTGTAACGTAGACGGATTTAGGTTTAAAAGAAAATGAAATGTAATGTCTGTTTGTAATGTTATTTTTTTTACCAAATATATATGAATGTATATACGGTACCTATACCAAAAATACAATTTTTAAATGTTTTGTCTGTCTGTCAGTTTATTCCGGGTAATCTCCGGAACGGGATTTCCGGCTTCCGGGATTTTTTGATAGATAGCTGAAGTTACTCCGCTTAACTTAGGGTACTTTTAATTGTCGAAAATAATTAGGGTATCGCGTAAAAATATTAAAACTCCTAAAAAATTGAATAAAATACGATTCAATGCACAGTTTTACGGGCATGTGGTTGAATTTATGACTAATATATTTACTCTATCTTAGTACTAAAAAAATATTAGGGTTCCGTATAAAAAATTAAAACGCAGTGAAGAATATATGAAACGCGGGTGCAGCCACGGGCACACATCTAGTAAGGTATAAAATTAGTTATTTGAAATAAACATATATGACAACATTAAAAAAGAGTGTATGTATAAAGTACACATGTCAAAAGTGAAACTTATTGCACAATTTTAAGATGAATTAGTTCCCGGTTTCTAAAATACAATCACGCGCACGGTTCCTAACGCTTATCGCGTGACGAAATTTTACTCTCACCACGTGCAAAGAAGTTTATCTTCAAAAGAATGTAATTACAATAAAAATGTATAATAATATAATATAATATATAAATTATTATATATAATAGTCATCATCATTGTTTCAACCGAAAGACATCTACTGCTGGCAATAGGCCACCCCCAAGGAAATCCACAACGACCGGTTTTGCGCCACCCGCATCCCGCTGATTAGTCTTCCGGTACGTGGTCCTTAACTCCATAAGGTATCGATGCTACGGGGAATGCGCACTACCACTTAAATTGAAAACTCTTTAGACAATATCGATTACTTTGGTTCTCCGGCGGATCTACTCATTCCTGATTCGATCATGAAGTGAAAATCTGAACATAGCCTTCTTATGAGGCCCATATAGACGATTGCCTAACACACACACATACACACACATATTTACAAAATTTACGGCAAAATTTACGGTGCGCCTAAATTTGAAAGGCGACAAATTTATGGACAGTTCAAAAAACTTATACCCAATACAAGTCATAAAGCTAAAAGCATTGAAAACAATATCTGAAACTGTTGTGGTCAATCTTATGATTAAGTTATGTCAGGAATATATGCAGAACTTCATATACGGATAAAATAATTAATCAAAAACCAGGAAGAAGTAATTAAGAAAAATATGATTTAAAAAAAACCCTAATTTTAATGAATGAAAAATTATATTTTTGAAAAAAGGTGTAATTGAACTAATAAAGTTAATTTAAATATTTGATAACTGGTTGTTTAATTTTGCTAAGCACTTCCATATAGGTAAATTACAAAGGGTGGAACATCAAACAAATCTAAGGTGTTAGGCAGCAACCCTGAATCCCCTACTGCTCGCAGAATGCTAAATTGGTAATATCGATTCTCTGTACAAGAATGTGTAACAATGTGACCATTTGTCTGTCACGTTAAAGATATTATGATCTGTCATAATAATTATACATTATTACTGTTTATACAATTGTACAGAATAATTGATATGTTTATTTCATTGACAGAAATAATTAAAACTTATGGGTCATACCATTTTTAATTTTAAGTCAATAAAATCTTAGGTAATCTTAGGTCTTATTTGATTTTACACATTAAGTCGTTCAATAAATTTATTCATGACTATATATGATTGCATTATAAAACCCTTTAATTTCCCTTTAAACAAAACTTTACTGTAATACAATTTAAAAAAAGTTTATGGCTGAAAAACAGTTGACAATTTTCAATTAAATTACAATAATTTACATATAATCATATGTGTACGTACCAACTAATTACTTACTATAATTTAATATTTTATTCTTGGGCTCGATAACATATCCTTATTTATTTTCTTGGAACAATTCATTATACCAACATACGAGGATGGATGGTGTTTAACTTAATCGTTCGACTATTTTTTTGCGACGCTCAGACTTGAAAGTGTTTGTAATTTTATTATGTAAATGCGGCGTAAAGTGTTGCCTGAGTTAAACGGTGTTACTAAATTACATTTACCGACAATAAAACGATTTATTGGAAGGAAGAAACACAGGTATTTTTTTAAATAATTTTATATAAACACTAGTGATTATTTTAACGTGATACATAATATATTGGAAAGGGAATTTATCTTTGCGTTACCAATACTATGACGCCAGCCGCCAACATGCTACAGCATGTCAAGATGGCGTTTAAGTACTGGCGCTCAGAGATAAAACTAAAATGTACACTTACGCAGCCTGTCGTATGTTTTGATTATGAATGAACTATTTGAAAATGTTTATAATTACTCGGAGTCCCAATACATGTAAATAATTTTTCGTAATAAGTTATGAAATTTAAACATAAAAAAACAGTTTATTTTTCTAAAATTTCCAGTTTTCACTTCTGTTTCCAGTCTCAATGGCTACCTAGTATTTTTTCTTTACTGCTTGTAACTTACGGAAGTGCGTAGTCTGTATATTTAAAGTTATATATTCATTTAAAAACTATAATTAAATAAGTGGCCACTCTCTATGAAATGTAAAATTAAAACCTTATTTCTTATGTTTTGATATAAGTACTTGCTATATTATGTATGAAATTATGATAAGACTAAACCTCTGTACAAAAAAAAAACTTAAAATATGCACGCTTAAAAGTTTACCGAATTATAACAACACAGCCATTAGAGAAACACAGAAAAGGTGTGTTCACCTTTGTTTGTTGGCGTTCCTCATTGCGGACAGGTAATAAGTTGTTGACGCTAATTGCACGTGCGAATTACTAACCGTCGATAACAGTTTGATAAAGCTTAACTATTGGTTATGAATGGATTTAATCAAAAAAAATGTATATTACTGTTATTAAGGGGTCGCAGTTAATTTAAAAAATATATTATAAAAGCGAAAATAAACGGGAATTAGGCTGCCGGTGTCTGGATTCGTGCAATTTAGTAGATTGCGCTTGAGTCGCGAAGGCTCGCCGACGTTCATTTTTCTTTGAATTTTTTAATTAAATTACGAGATCCAGATGCTGTAAAGTTGATGGGCGGCGTTTTGCTAAGACCCTATATGTTCGTGCCTTCTATAGAATTAAGTTGTATATGTAAGTTTGGAATTTGAGGAGAGATTAAAGTCACGTACCTAGAAGTGTTAAGAATGAAAGTGGTCGGATTTAGACGTAGAAGGAGGCCGAAAATGTACGAATGGACTGTCCCATTATTTTTTTTAATTTGTTAGTGTGACATATGCTTTTATAAATACAAACGTCAAATGAGTTATGATTGCAGTGCGAGCTCAAACACAAGAAAAATTAAAAACCGGCCAAGTGTGAATCGGACTTATCTTAAAAGATTTCGGGCTTATTTTTGTAACATACATACCTACTGTATGGGTTAAGCGATCTGAGGTTAATATACAATGTGGCCCACATTATTAATCTGGTGACATTAAGCCTAGAGGTTATTATTAATGGCTGTCTTGGTTTCACCACACAACGGGCGGGTCTGGACGCCAGCGTGCTTTTACTATAGAAGAGGTCGCGCACGGCTCGCGTCGACGCTAGGTCTTCCATAGAAACAACATGGTGGCGTCCCGACTTCCCTGCTACGTGGCGAAACTGTTGTGTAATTTTGTCACTAGACACATCATATCTAAAGGTTCTTCGTGACAGATTTTCTAATTTGAGAGTAACTCTCAAATTCCACTAAGCCATCGATCGTCGTTTTAGAAATAAAACTTCTTTTTACAAACTCATAGCACAAATATTTTTTGTCACATCGTTGCAAAATATAATTCTCGGTATGCGCACATTACGCAGATTATTATTTAGTATAACACTATTCAATTCGAAATTTCCTCCTATTTTAATTCTTTAAATATTAATAGTTTTTGAGTTATTCTCGAAAAACATAATTGTATCAGTTTGTACGTCTTTTAAAATGATAAAATATAACCTAAGTATTGTTAAAGTAATTACAATAATGACGCAAACCTTGAAAATAATATTGAAAATTTGTTAATTGATATTCATGTTAAAACATGTAGGTAGATACTTAAATAATATAAATATATATTAATATTAATTAAGTAGTATTTAAACCAACTAGGCTTGCGCAGCTAGTTCGTAATGTTTTGTTGATTAATAAAAATCCATAAAAAATTATATAGTAATTGTTGCTAATAGTGCCGATAGATCCTAAAATCAATTTACAAATTATACAATTTAAATTTTTGATAATTTATTGTAAATTTTAACAACGGTACTGCTATTTCATAGTTTTAACTTCTGTCGGTAGTCCCAACTAACTGTCAATTGTTTTTGTTTTTATTGTGAGGAAATAATATAGCCAGATACCGTGCTGGTAGTCTTTTCTTACATGTAATACTCTTTTATGTTTCCAATTTGGATATATAGACAGACCGATGGATGTTGCCTTTTACTTAATGTAAGAATGAAGATTATGGTAGATACATAGATGTTTATGTATTAGTAAATTCTAATAAGAAATGTATATTTCACATTTAAATTTATTTTAACAGTATGTATGTCAATTTATTCGTCATTGCTTTATTCATGTCATACGTTAAATTGAAGTGTTTCTAATTTTATTATCTGAAGTTTATACAATATAGGTAGTTCAATTTTAAGTTACATATCGAAAGCCATACTTGCTTTCGTATTATGGGCAGTTTTCTTAACCTCACGCTAAAGCTTGTCTTCCACTGCATAATGTTCTTTTGAATACTATTTTATTTACTATAACTATACACAGCAGCGGGCATTTAAAACATTTCGTTATAAAATTGTAAATCCTTATGTAGCCGTTGAAATCTTCGATGATTCACGCGCGTGAGTTTAATTTATCGTGTTTAATACTGGAATTAATTATTTTAATGAAATTTATTATTTGAAATTTGTACATGCCAAAGTTTTTTGATGCAGCTAACAATGAATGGTTAGCAAAAAAATGCTTTCCAGTAAATCAATGGCGGGGGCAAGGAGCGTGGAATGGATGGTTGATTACTTGTGATTACACTCCTGTACAACAAGCTTACTTACTCTGCTAATATTGGGGTTCTCAACCCGCGTATTTGTATGGTTTTAAATTCATATGCAAACTTAGGTTTAATTGTTATTATCTGTTGAAATAGTACTGGAAATGAGCAGTTGTTTCATAACCACTAGTGTACAGAATGTATACAAAGAAAGTGGGCATACCTATATACAAAATACCTACATATAAAATGCTAGGGTTCCTAAATGTTTCGCGGTGCATGCATAAGCGATCCCGTGTTGCTCCAACAAGGTGGCGCGAGGAACCGGGGGGTTTAGTGGGTAGTGGTCAACAGCGCTTCTCGCCGCGAGTCCCACACTAATCCTGTGTGACAGCCCCTCGTACTTACGTGCGAGAGTCTGTCACACATCTTCAGTCGCTCCAGTCTCTCCTGTTGGGGTACTTCCCTTTCAGGTCTGGCTGGACAGCAAGTGCGTAAATGCATTCCCCTCGAAAAAAAAAGAGTTCCTAAATGTAGTCAATACGGTACTTTAGTTGAGGCCCCCAGTTATGATTCGTTTTTTTTGGAAAGATTCGCTTTCATCGTGCCCATGGTTCTTCACACGTATATATTTTAAATTTTGTATATCAGTTCAGTGGATAAAAGGCCTAAAGCTAAGTGGTCGTAAAGTATCCAGTCCACAGGAGCTGATAACTCACGCCGGTCTTTATAAGGACCTTTAGCTTATGAAGGATAATGGAAGTGCAAGTAATAACGTTTTATGACTCTGGTACTGATGAACACTTGAGATCAATTTTATAACTATGTTGGTAAAAAAAACGTGGATACCATACCTAATAGTAACATGGTGAGATTGAAATAAATTTCTTTTAATTGTTTTAATTCGACTTATATAAGTTTTATAGATCGGAACGCGAGTTCATTTCCTCTTTAAGTTATCATCATTTGAAGCGCTTGAACACAGGTTTTTTAATCTAAGATTTCTTTAGTCTTTAGGTTACCAAAAGCTCTTTACCCAAAGATTATTTTAGGGGATGAAGTCACATCTTTCGTTGAAACGTCTTAGCAGTGTGACATCTGCAATATCGTTGATCTAGCTGTATACCATTTTTGTGATAGGTACATGATATTATTCACATGCCAAATAATGTTATATACGAGTTTTATCATAAGATTTTTTTATAAGAATAGATGCATTATTCACCATTTGCTTAGGTTATAAAAAAGTAAGGTAATATTGGCCGACATTCACCTAGCCACGTACCGTCCATTATTATGCTACGAGTTATACTCATATTTTTTTGTCAACGATGTACGAATTTACATGGCCACTGTAAGATGAGAAAGACATTTATTTTAATGCGTAATTACTGTATTTTCTTTACTATATCAATACAATATAAGTGTAAGTTGTGATTTTTAGCGTTGCATCAACAATCTCGTCACACTCTATGTAATGGTACTTCATAGGCGAGTAATAGTTTCTCAGTAATTCGGTATTAATACTTTGTAATTCATCACGACCGGACTTTGTTGTAACTTTAAAAGAAATTTTATGTTCAGTGAATTTTTAAACACACTTCTTTTTTTACTTGATAAAATGATATTACAAAATGTCCGTTGATACAGATTACCTATGTTTGTTTTTTTACTTGGTATTTTGCCATTTAACTTATATCTGTTTGAAGGTATATATGGTGCTGGTAATTGACGTATCTGCAGTAAGTTCATCAGAGGGAACTGATGACGATAGTTCTTAAGATAACTAACATTACTTACATTTTAACATTAGCTAATGCTGTTGACCGGAAGGGCCTTTACAGCTTCACAGTGACTTGGGGGGGGGGGGGAGTGTTGAAGGCATTCAGCCGCAAAAAGATAACTAGCACAAGGGTTACCAAAATGGTACGAACCTCGGCTTGGCCGTTACCTGAGTGTACAATTTCTCTCGCGAATTAAATCCTATCTAATCGCTACATTTTTTTAATTAACATAAAAAAAAGTGTTCCTTACAGGACTTATGTACCTGCGTGTTATGTGCAGGAGTGTGTATGTAGTGTTGTGCGTGTAATGCTCAATGCATGGTCAGTGTCATTGTATCGCGCTGGCGGCGACGTCAAGAGCCAGCTTTTTGGGAACCCAGTTTGGGAACGAGACACGTCTTGGGTCGACGCCTGAGGGGGACCCGGAGAGTGTACGGGAGCAAACTTAGGCGCTACTCCCCGGCGGCGAGAACGGCGGTTTTCGCGGGCGTGGGCGCTTACACGCAAGTGAACGAGGTTTATATGGAAAATTCAATATGAACGGGCCTTAACAATTTCAAAACAAGAACAAAGGCGGTCGCCTCACCCCGACCAATGACCCATCTCACTCTGTCAATATCGGAATTGTGCGAGAGACATACTCAGTACTCGTTTGTAAAACAGACTATAGTATAAGTAGCAAAATAACATAACGCATACGGGCCAAAAAGTCGCTACTTGCAAATTGCAAAATCTCTAAAAGTATAATTTCTACCCTAGGAAAATAATAACTGAATATTAACAACTGGAGTTCAAAATACCCCATATCTTTATATATAACTTTTCAGTCTTGTTTCATATACTATAAAACGTGTTAAAGTTTTGGAAACGCATAATGACATCCTTGATAGTTGTAAAATTGTACCCGAAATGGATTTACATAAATAAAAGAATGATGTGGCAAGTCTGACATGTCGCCTTCTGGCTAAAAGGCCCTGTAATTGATACCCGATTGACGAACAACTTATGGCTCACTTGTAACATGTGACAAGTGAGTTCGGTAAATGCCGCGTTCGCACATCATACGTCAGGGTTGTCAAGTCGGAAAACGTGGTGCCGCGGGCGATTATCGATTAAACGCCGACTATTACATATGCCCTATTATATATCGCACATAATGCACTCAACAGCAATCGCTATCTCTTTACTTATTGTTTTCAATCGAAGTATAATATAATTATTTCAAAAGGCTCGCAGAGTAGCAAAAGCAGTGTGGCTGAATTCTATTCTTGTTTTAAAAAAGTTTGACTAATCGAAGACGAATAATAGCTATTTTATTAGCTATTAGTTAATGCCAATCTGTGATTTACGTACACAATTCTGCCACTGTCCTATATTATGTAGATAGGTTATATTTTATATCTTGTGACAATGCTTCTAAGCTCAGCAAAATGGTGGCCCATCTCGCTAGAACTTTTCATGAAGTTTTAGTGCCACTTCAGAATAAACGTTTCGCGTTATAATTTCCAATACAGTCCAATTATACACAATAACCAAACTATATCACGCAAAACACCACCAAAATGACATAATATAAGGTCAAATACGCAAGTTACTGAAATAGAGACAATAACCGTTACATAACCGACTGAGATCCCGTCAATAACTAATAATCGCTTTTTCTTGAATTATTTTAATTTATAACAAAATACTCTGTGTTGAAAACTAACAAAAGAAAAACTATTTGTTAAATTGAATAATTTTTTGTACGTCACATACAGATTTGCGTATTTAAACGAATAATGAAATTATCCGTACTGTTATACACTCTACATTTATAAGTGATTAAAATAAGCGAGGTGCTATGTCAGCACCTTCATATTAATATAAGTCGATCCGGGAGAATAATTCAAAGTTATGCTATAATTTCTCTTGAATACTATATATTTTAAATCTAAAAGAACATTTTTTTTTCAAACTCAAATACCAACTCCCGTATAAACAGTACGTAAAAGTTCGTTCTTTTCTATAAAAACCTGTAGCTTAGTTTAAAAGAATTCATCAATTTTCTATCCATCACAATTAATCTGTTATTATTGTATACTTAATAAGTCGGTAAACGAATGTTTCAAACGTGTCATAGATATATTATGGCATGTGTTGTCACTGGTTACATTGCAGTTTAACATGCAAATTGGTTTAATAAACGGTATAAGTTTTTAATTCTGTTTTGTTTATAATAATAGCATCGTTACCTATTACTACCGGTCGCGTGATTAATCTGTTTGATTAAATCAAGGATTATATGGCAAGGTAATTGTGGTCTCTAGCGTTTTTTATAACTTTACGATTTTACAGTAATAAATAATTAGTTTTAATTGTTCGTACCTTTTAGTTATTAGCTTTTAAACTAGTATTCTATTCTTACTCAGTGTATCTATTATATAATATATATCTATGCTGGAACAAGAAATGAAGAGATATGCAGAAAAAACAAATTAATTTACATTGCCAAATTTAAGTGGGCGGCATATTCCGGTTAGAACCGATGTCCGGTGATGTTAATGGGTTGTACCAGAACGCGCAGCGTTAACAGGCCTCCAATAAACTGAATAAACGACGGTGGAGATCGCGGAAATCTGGTGGTTACATAAGAGCAGTGACATAAGAGCTGTCGTGTCATAAGGCTTATATCCAGCAGTGGATGTCTTTCAGTTAAGGTAGTAATGATGTACTGTATTTCAAAAATATTCAATGCACTAGATAAAGTATTGTACGAACAGTACAGACAGACATGTAGTATTTTGTCAACTTTAGTTTATTGTGACTTCATAACTTGTTCTATACCTTATTGAATACAGCACAATAAATACTACAATTTTAATAATACATGTCGGCTGGTAGAAACGTGATAAATTACAACATAAGTAAGTATGCGTTCTAGACCTGAACATACTAAAATTACGAGTACAGAACGCAAAAGTTTAAGACACTCAGGTAGCGGCCAAACCGAGGTTCGAACACTTGTGCTAGTTACCTTTTGCGGCTGAGTGCCTTCAGCACTCGCCCACAAAGTTCGGTGAAGCTGTAAAGGCCCTTCCGGTCAACAACATTAGCTAGGTTAGATAATTAATATAATAACAAAAGTTTAAACAGTTGTTTATGCTTAAAGTATTGGCTAGACAATACTGCTGTGAATTTGAAAAAGAATCATGTAAGCGTATATCAGTTCAGTGGATTTTAAGTCATAAGCCGAAGAAGGACTAGATAGACAGAGAAAAACCTTGTATTTACTAAAAGTAAGCATAATGTATATATAATTACTTTGCTTATTTATAATTGTATTTTTGCAGGTATGGACATTTACATTTCTGAATGTTAGTCACAGTAAGTAATTTTGAAGGTAGATAGCAAAAGTATTTATCGACGCTCTAATAATTTATGTGATATTTTGTGGATTTATACAAAAGCTATAGTTCACTACAAGCCCATGCCTTCAAAACTGGTGTAGGAAAGCTAAAGCTGCAGGTTTGCAGTGTCTCATATCATCACTTCACATAATTGAGCACAACCGCGCAAACATGACAACTAGAAAAACGGCTGAATGAAACTGAGTATCATATTAGAAGCCTGTAACGGAAATAAAATGCTACGAATCGCTGCAATCAGGTGATTAGAAATTCACGACGTCGCTTTTTCTACACCAGAATAGACAAAATGTGATTCAAAGAATTTGTGAGCGTTTCTACGATGTGTAGATTTTGGAAGGAAACAGCAAGATAATAACATAACTCTGAATATGATCGAGTTAAACCACCATTTTTCAAATCCTACCCTTGTCATTAAAGATAATGTTAAGACGTCAACTATCCAAACTATTCTTGGTACTATGTCGACTAACTCTCCGTTTTTATTCTCTGCAACTAGTGCAAGGGATATTTTCAAAATTATTATGTCTATTTCCAGCAGAGCCATTGGTTTCGATTTCATTTGATATACCATATAATTCCTATATTAGATACAATCCTACCATCTATAATTCATACTATTAACTATTCTGTTGCTTCTGGTATTTACCCATCAATGTGGACAAGTGCAAATATAATTCCTCTTCATAAACAGAGCCACCCTACTGAATTTGCTCATTTCCGAACTATATCTATTCTCCCATTCTTATCCAAAGTCCTAGAACGAGTCTTATATAGACAATTGTCAGAGTATCTAAATCGGAACGGTCTCCTTAATCTTTTTCAGTCTGACTTTCGAACGGCACACAATATATGCTCAGCATTAATCAAAATAACTGACGACATTCGCGAAGCTATGGATGGCGGTGAACTTACACTTGTCACCTTAATAGATTTTAGTAATGCTTTTAATTATCTAGTTCATGATATTTTGTTATTTGTCCTCTCTTCTCTTAATATGTCGCAATCAGCTATCCACTGGTTTTCTTGATACATCAGAGGGCGTCGTCAGCGCATTTAGCTTGAAACATTGAATTCAGATTCGTGTGATACAAGTGCAGGTGTACCGCAAGGGTGTGTATATCTCCTTTACTTTTTTCTATTTTCATCAACAGTTCTGTTTTCAGTCTTAAAAATACATTTTAGTAGTTACCATCTACATGCTGACAATGTTCAACTTTACAAACACTTCAAGGTCGAAGCAGTTTTTGACTGTATACAAGATATGGCCGATAGTCTAAAAAGGATTCGTGGAATTCATTAGAGGAGTGAGAAGTATGGTCTTCCTGTTATCCCGGCTTTTGCCATTAGGTCATCATTATTGATGACCAATACCTTAAACCGGATAAATATTGATACATTACCCAAAGTTTCTTTCAATGACTTTAACTATCAAAAGCAAGTGAAGATTTTAGGTCTGCTCATTTTGCAAGACTTGCCATTGCTTCAAAATATCTGCGCTATTGGTAAAAAGATTATGGATGTCATGCATTCCTTAAAAAGAATGCAAAAGTTTCTATCATTATCGACAAAAGAGACTTAAGTCAAGTCGCTTCTACTTTCGATCATTGACACATCCAGACGTGACAGAGGAGCTGGTTAATAAACTTGATCGACTACTAAACTTGTGTATCCGTTACATTTTCGGCCTGCGTAAGTATGATCACATTTCACAATATCGTTCGCAACTAAAATGGCTTCATATCCGTTCACGTCAGAATACACACATATTAAATTTTCTCTATGGTGTTCTATTTAATCCAAGATCTTTTTTTTAGTTTCTAGTGGATCGTGGTCGTAATCTTCGATCTCCTTACTACAAAACCCTTGAGATCCCGGAACACCATTCTACACTATATGAAAACTCCTTCGAAATAAGTGCAATAAGATTATGGAATGTACTCCCGCGTCAATTACAATATGCGAAAACCATTATCAGTTTTAAGTTGCAACAGCACAAATTCTGATTGTCTAAACAAGATTATGAATGATTTAAATGGTATAATAAAATTATTTCTTGTTTATTTCGAATAGCGTTACCTTTTTTAATGTATTATTTCTCCATTATCGCTAGTTAGCTGGTAGAAAATGCCCTGTGGCATTAAGTTCGGCAGTGTGAAAATTATTGGTACAATAAAGAATTCATTCATTCATTCATTTCATCTAGTTATAAATGATTTCTTTAAACGGTGGGACGGTGGTAAAATACTAATGGGCAACATTGCAGATGTTAGTTTTGTATCATCGTAATTCTTTAAGGTTCAAGGTGATGAAGGTCGGTACGGGGTAGGGAAGGTAGGGCAGGGGGAGAGGGTTATAGAGGCGCGGGCCGGAGGAGCCCCAGGGCCTACAATTAGGCGTCGCGAACTGCCGCACCGATATTATACAATTTGGGATAATTAACTACCGGATTTTGTTGAGCTACCACTAGTAATTACCTTTCATAACATCGACAGCCTTAGGGTTGTTGACGTAGAATAATAATAAAAAAAATTACATTTATATTTCTAATTAATTCAAATATTACGTAAAAAAAATATTTTTTTATACACTTTTGTGGAACAGCGTTTTTGATGATATCTCGAGAACGGATTGACAGAATTCGATTAAATTTTCTTTCTTTTCTTTCTTTTTGAACTCCAGAAGTTACTACATGTATTGTACGATAATTGATTTTGACGAATGATGAGGTACGAAATCTGGCGAAACAGTTAGTTTCAAATAGAATCCATTTACCTAGAAAGAGTATGAGCAAATTAAAGTATAGTTTAATAAAATGGAACGAGTGAAAGGAGAAATGCTGTGAAAGTATTTCTATAATTTTAAAATTATATTATTAATTTTATATTGTTGCCTTATGTCTCGACAACCCTAAACACGGGGCAGTAACACTAGTATTAAGAGGCCCGACTTCATATTTGTTGCTAATGTTTGGTAGCAGTTTTGTAATTGGCACTGCATTTATTTAATTTTTTTTGGTACATTTGTTGATTTGTTACAATCTTCTTTATTAAAATTAATCTTTTTATTTACTGTCAATGATTGGGTATTCTGTTATTATTAACTAAACTATAATTATATCTATCAATTGATTTTATTTATCTTTCGAATAAAATTGCTAAAAATTCAAAACAATGTTTAGTTGAACGAATGGGATTGCAAAAATACTTATGTATACGATTCTATATATCCAGTCATTTAGTATCCGTATTATAGTTGCAACACACAGCGGGCGCGTCACCGTGTGTCGAATCCATTAGATTTAACTGATGTGTATAATTACCGGGACAATGATTATTAAATTAATTATTAAAAAGATTCAAATATTACAAAATACAATACATATATCTACTTTGTGGCGTTTTAGAAGTTATTATCATTTTTTTTTGTTTCTGTATTGTTTTAATGTCTTTTGACCATAGATAAAGCATGAGAGCTCTAATGTCGTCATTATCGACCAGGGTTTACAGAATAATTGTGCGTTTTTGTAGTTACTTCAGGGTAGATGCATGCTGTTCTTGTGCATATAGGCTCAGTGCTTTGACGTATTTGACGATAAGTGACGATGTAGTCCAGGATGGTAAACACTTACCCTAGATTTACTGGTTCTCAAGTGATGCTGTCGGAACACACCTATTGGTATCTGGCTACAAGTTTTCAAACTTGAGCGTGGTAGCTAACCTGGCGGGCATTATTAGAAAATGCCACCAAGCTATGATTCTTCACGATGTTTTCCTTCATCGAAAGCTGAGGCTGAGTTTTAGAGGTTGATAGGTCGGCTCGAACCCGCGTCCATTAGACGCAGAATCCGGATGCACTGCAAACTAAGTAAAGTCTCTTGCCTCCTTTTTCTGTGCTTTTGTGTGTAATTGGTTTTTTTATTTCGACCACGCTTTTGACCTTGACTAGGTTTTTAACCTTTATTGTTTCATCGGGTATGTATGAGAAGTGTTGAAGGCTCTCCGACGAATATAACAACAAACACAAGGGTACAAACCTCGGTGACAGTTGTTTCTGTGTATGCATTTTGTACAACCCAAATTAGTTATTACGTAAATCCCGGCACGCGACAAATTTCGTCTCAACAGCAACAACAAACTTCAATGGTGTAATGGCGGTTAACATTAACTAACCGTCATTACACTACGGCCCCGTTCGCTGTGGAATTATTTAAATGTCAGCTAAATTGCTTTAACTGTCCGTGAGCGGTAATAAGGTGTCCATACAGCCTATAATTTGCTCTCGCATTCAATCATTCAGCCACACTAGGGACTGTGTATTCCATATATTAAACTATTTTAAGAGCGGTCATTCTTTTGGTAGTTCATTGGTGATGTTTTTTTTATGAAGGACAAAAGTACAACATATGTCATACATTCTTCTAGTTAGTTTAAAGTGACGCCTGAGTAATATATGTGGCCGCCCAAGAACTACATTATATACGGTCAAATAAATCAATGAATACGAAATAAGAACTACTTACAAATTTTATAATTAAATGTAAATTTGTATGATTAAAATTCGCATAAAACTCCAAAAAAAAGCATGTTTTTAGTAACCAATATCTTAGATTTAAATTCTTTTTACTTCATTTTCGTTAAAAACGTTCCATTTCATGTAAAAATTCTTAGAATTACATATTTGTAAATTATCATAAATAATTTTGTTTAGATATTTATTTATTCTAAATATAAAATACTGTCTGAGATTCTGATAGAGTTTTTGTCAGATTGACAGTGTAGTCAAATATAGTTCTTTATGCCATATCTGCGTAAAATTCTTTGGTAACGTAACGTACACAGAACGACTTTCATCTCGCTCAACCCGTCCGGAGTGCGACGTCGTGATAACGTTTAATAGTACCGCCAATCATAAGTTTATTAATAAGTTTCGAATAGTAGGCGTTTTCTCACTTTAATCAACATTTTTAATAAGATTATTAAAAGCCGCCATTTTCGATGAGTCGAAATTCAACATCGCCTTGTTTGGGAGCGGTTGAAGTTTATTACATTGTTGTTGTTGATTTACATGTCGTTTCTTAAAGATTCTCTTATTTAATGTATAATTTAAAAAAGTACTTTCATTAATTATTTTAATAGAAAATACAACATTCATTCATATTTTAATCATTTGTAGTTGAGTTCGAAATACGATTAATGATGTATTTGACATAACTAAAAATCTTATTAGCTAAGGCTTTATGTCTATGATTACGTTCCGTCTTTATCGTATTCTATCATTTTAGTAAAATACTATCAGTGCCTGCGGTTTCATTCGTATTAAATTGTTGGAATTGGAAACAATTGAACCCATAGTTATTATTTGTCGTTTTCTCTCTTTCTACTTGCTAGACTAATTGCTGTTTATGACTACTGTTCTTTATTTTAGCTGCTCAATAAAAAATAAAAAAAGACGTAGAAGCCTATGCCTCAAAGTTTTATTTTATTATATAATTGCAAGAAAAATGAAAATCGGTCTAAATTTGGAAGAGGAAATTATAATATGATATGATATATATGATAATTTAGTCTATTTTGCATAGGTATAATTAGGCCGAGCTGTAGTTTCGGGGGTTATAACTTTCATCGGGCACAATGTGACAGCAAAAGATTTTTGAAATACATATTATTTAAATTTGTTGCCGATCGCGTTTCCTCTTAAAAGGCGATTCGTTTTCAACACCGAAAAGTGCAAAAGAGATAGAAAAATGAGTCAAAAATCAAAATCACAAACATCTTTATTCAATTTAGTCCCTAAGAAGGAGCTTATGAACGTCTAAAACACTACCACTGGTTCGGAAAACAACCCAGCCGAGAAGAGCCGGCAAGAAGCTCGATCTGGTTCGTTTTTTTTTTTTTTTAATAAATATAATACAGATCATTTTTTTTTTATTTTTAGTTATTGCATTTCTAATGACGCGATCTTAAAAAAATGTTTAGCTTATAAACCAGTTAAATAAATATTGCATTATATGCACGTATTTGGAATGTAATAGTTTGTATATATATAACTGTATTCAAGCATTGTATGTGATACACAAAAGTGTGGGGTCGCTGTGTCATGCGCTTCCAATTTGCTCCCGCTGCGAGTCGAACCACCGCAGACAACTCACTTACAAACTATCATAGATTAGATAACTAAACCAAAGTTATTATTTATTACCTTTGCACGTGATATTTTTAAATACTTATACCACCTCTTTTTAACTGGAAATATCAAAATACTACTATAACTGCATGATCTAGTTAGAACCTTTGCTTTAAGTTTATTAATGAAAGAAAATAAATGCTACAGTCATGTACAGACTGAGACAAAAACTCCACTATTTAAATGGCGGTAACAAAATGGAGGCTTTCTGTTACAACTCTTACAACAGGAATGATTGGTACGTTCAGGATTCATGGTCCATGTCATTATTTTCAATTCACTTCTGCACCATAACTTTTCTAAGTATATCATGTTAAATGACATCAAAATTACATAATATATAGTGAAATACTGCAAGATACTGAATTAAAAATAAAGATATACCAAAATCGCGCTAAGTACTCCCTTGGGAGTAAATTTGAAATACAATAATATTGAAAATAAACTAAATCAACTTTACTGGTTTTCGTAGGACAATAAGAGATTGAAAATCATGAAAAAGGTATCTAAGCCAAAATATTCTTTCAAATAGAACTGACAAACATATATTCTCTATGTTATGTTTAGAATGGCTTCGAATATTTGTTTTTTTTTTTCAACCCGCCGTTATCAGAATTAACAGTTTAATAATATAGTTTATAAGAAATTAGTGCATATTTTATCCAACCTGTTTTATCATAAATATACTTATGCATGGCAAGTTTTTATGTGTCTCATCTATAAACGATTAATGTTTGATAATTTACCCTTTACTATTATCATCTGTAATTGAAATATGCAATAAAAAGTAGCAGAATGGTCGGCGACGAGTCAGATACAACTTCATTACGTTCGATGGATGGGAAACGTATATTAGTCGCAGCGAGACACCTTTGTTCAGTTAAATCGAGTAAAAAAACATTATGAGACACCGAAGTTGTAATATAACTCATAAGGATGCTATTCCAGATAATTTCAATAGTGTATCTATTTGTAATGAAACTTATTTTAAATTAATATATAATTATTTGAGTTAAATATTATAGTTATGCACGCTTCCAAAATTTGGCTTCGAAATTAAAAAAAAATGTCTATTGTGTTAGTATGAATAAAAATTTGACGTGATGAGATTTTATTTTCCATATGCGTTTACTTGTTAAAACCTTAAAGTATTTGATAAAAGAAGTTTGTCAATTTTTGAAAATTTAATTTTTGTGGTTATTCATAATTTGTGCAATTTAATTATTTAACTTATATAAATGAAATGCACATATACATATATACTTCTTATTCTCTGTGAGTAATATTTGTTACATTCTTCACCACCCTAAGGTTAACTGGGAGAAAATGCCCAAGGCATTAAGTCCGCCTTTGTACATAAATGTGTGCAAAAAGTGTTAAACAAATAAATAAAAATAAATATTATTATTCGAAAAGGGGCTATGCAGGCTAAGAGAGTCCTGTATCACTACGTCATAGTTAGATCTAGCTATTGCTACAGCTCACTGCCTAGACTTACAACTTGGAAATACTGTAGAATCGTTTCGGCAGCGAGCGTCTTTACTTTCTCCGAGAGCAACGCGTGCTTACCCAGAAATCGGTTACGTATAGGTATTAATGGGTCACATTCACACTAGATGAACTTTGGTGTTTTGTCTGCAATCTCGCAGAATCTGGATTCTCTTGTGTTCTGGAGAACAGTATAGTGCATAAGTTTGCCCAAACAAAAGTGCCCAGTTGGCGTTCTCACTAACACTAGTAGCTTATTCTTTCTCCTTTAGTAAGCATGGAATTATATTATATTAATAATATAAGTTAAGTTTTTGAGGCACCGTGAAAATATTGTACAATTGAAAACGAGCCTGGCTGCCTAGCAGGTAGTGGATTTCAATAAAGCCTCGGATCTTACGATTAATGAATTTTTGCGCAAAATCTGTTTTTGTGGCACTGTGAAATCATAACTTGATATAAATATTTGATTCAACCGAAAGAGTCCACTGTTGGACATAGGTCTCCTCCTATAAAGGGGGGAAGAATTATGTCCCCACGTTTGGCAGGCGGGTTGGCGCTGCAGTTAGGTCTAGGTATTACTCAGAAGATGCTGCTGCCCATCCCATGGTTTATCCCTTAGTCGCTTTTTAAGTTAGATACAGGAAGATATGGGGTGGTACTATTCTTAGCCGGAACCACACGGAACTAAATATTTGAAGATTAAAAAATATTTAAATAAAACCAGAACATTTAGGCGAGTCTAAATAATTGCCAGAAGTTTGTAATTTTTTTTGTTATTTTTCAGATTTTCTTACTATTGCATCAGCAAGGGCGGGAAGTAAAAATTAATAAAATTTTGCCGAAGTAATAGTTAAACTACCTCTTTACTAATTAATGTACATTACCTAGTATAGGGAAATGTTGAAATGAAAATTGTAAAGAGTTATTCAAACTAGTAATAACCCACCATTCAAGAGAGAACTTTTTGAGAGTCCCAATGGAGTTATTACTATAATCAATAAATTATAATAAAATACAAATAAGTTGGTAAATTAATTGCTGTTAAATTAGTAGAAAATAAATTTATGCATTACTTTGTTTACAAAAGTTCAATTATCACAAAAGTATCATAATGTTGTGAGTTGGTTCTAGTTTACTTAATTATTACTTATTTTAAATTTACGGTGTAAAGAAAAAAAGATAATTTTTAATTAGTAGCACTGTGGCAGTAAATTTCGAGGTTTAGATTTCTCAAATAGGATTGCACCTGAGCTTGATTTTCAGCTACGGGTTTAAATATCTGTAGATTAGGTTAAGATGAATCTTTAAGTTGGGATCTATGTGGATTTGTTGAAAAAAAAAATATTGTTTAGTTTATAAAATATTTAACAACAGCAAACTTCATAATATATTAACGATAATTAACGCCGGAAGGCGTATTAAATCAAAGATACGCTATTCTACGACTGAATTCAGAAAACAGCGGAACTAGTAGACAAAAGAATTATCCTACCTACTTTTAATACCAGCGTAAATTGGAACGTTAACATTCCCGCTTTTAAGGAGAAATGTATACTTTTAAAGGTCACAGGGACATATCACGGAGGTCAAATAAGATTGGTATATGTAACAGCTAAGAACCGAGTTGGGAGGTCCACCGGTCACCTCGCTAATTGAATGTGTCAATCATTTTAACAACGCAAATGAATAGGGCAGGTATGGAACCAGCAAATTCATATAGATCCTCTAAACTGTAATATTGCATTGGTTATATTATTAGATCTGGATTTAAGTGGGGTCATATTAAATGGTCACTAGTGACAGACGCTCCAGGCTCTCAATCACTCAAATGTATGAATACTTCAGACTAATTATACGGTGTTTTCTAGTAAACTCATTACCGTATGTAGGTAACGCTGCGGGCTAAAATTAGGGTTGCTAAATCTGCAAAGAAATTGATAATAAAAGAAATGATTAAATTAAAAGTTTTTTTTTTTGCGAACGGACTAAAGCTTTTTACTTGGAGGCATCTTAACAGCTTCATCATGTTTTGTGGTGAACGTTTGGGATGGTAACTAGCATAAGCGTAACACAATGGTACGAAATTCGAATGTAAGGAAAGACTTAGGAATTCATCTCAGATAAAGAAAAAAATTATTATACAATATTTTCCTAGACTGCTGTTCTCTAATAGAAGCAAAAAAATATTTTTTACATGTTTATGTGCTCTATTTATTTACTAATTTTTATAATTTACGATTTTGATATGCATAATGTATCGGCTCAGTGCTTCGATAACAATTTTACTAGATATTAAGTAACGATGTGGTCTTGGATGGTAAATACACTAAGCCTTAGAGGTACTGGCTCTCAAGTGATGTTGCCGGAACACACCTATTAGTGCTCGTTGATAGACTAGTAAATCTCGATTTATAAGTACAGTAATAAACCAATAATAGTCACGATATAGAATAAGTTTTTGCCATTTGTGATATACAGGTGGACAGTTTAAGGGTAATTTGGACGGTGTTGTAAAAATCGAACCTACAATAGTTTTAGTAGTATTTATTTATTGTAGTATAATACAACTATAAGAATTTTACATACCAATACGTTATTCAAATATAAAAAAATATTTGTTAAGAAAAAGGTGTGTTTTTTTAATGTATAATTAGTTTTCAAATTAGAAACGATCTTTTAGTTATTTATACATGTATTAATTATTACTATCTCAAAAACTATATCCAATTATAAATAATAAATGATACAACAAATAAAACCATATAAGGACATTAAGTATTCAAATTAATAATTACATTGATTTCTTATACGTCTCCCAATCTCATTCACTACATAACTATTATTAAATCAAACGGGAGACGTTTTATTTACATTTACAGATTAGGAGTCGGCGTCGTATGAGAAAAAAGATAATTTGTTACAATAAATCATAAGAGAGTCATATTTTATCGTCACCCCGTTCGGAACATTTGTAGGTAACATTACACACATGATACGTGATGCGACTTGACCCATTTATTTATATCTTATTTCTACAAAATATTTAATAAAATATGAAGCATAAGGTATTTGTAATAATATGTACTGTATTATAGTAGGTATTTATTGAGAAAGACTATGTGCTACTTAGTTTTACGTTAAGACTCTAAAAAGTAGAGTTACAATGAATGTCAGCCATACTGGGAACCTATAAGCACGCGAATTAAAACAAAGGCAATGGGAAACAGGCATCTATAATTTACGTGAAAAATATGAATGATATCTTCCTACTAGCTGTCTGCCCGCGGCTGCGCCTGCGTTTCACAAATTTTTCAATGCATTACGCATTGAATACGAATTGAACGCATAGTTTTGAATTTTTTTTATACCCTAATTATTTTCCAATGTTTTTTTTTGCTACTAACATAAAGCAAAAAAATTCTCACAAATTGAAATACCTGCCAGTAAAACTATGCATTAAATCGGATTTTATTCTATTTTTTTTAATTTAAATTTTTTTAATCGAAGCTTCAGCCATTTGACAAAAAGTCCCGTCGTAATCGGTACTTCCATTCCGGAGATTAGGCGGAACAAGCTAGCAGCAGCTGAAAATGACAATGAGCCTAAGGACATCTAAGTGGTACTTACCTCATCAATGTGAAGCAAACTATATCTATCATATATTAATCTACTAGATAAAGAGTAGTCCACACATTCTTGGTATTGAAAAGTTTAGAGGCCTAATATTAAGACGTATTATAAGAGTTTAAATAACCAGAAATAATTTACATTCAATTCTATTGTAATAGGATGACCGTAGAAAGCCGCATGAGCTGTTACGTGACGTGTGTAGAGTATGCCTGTTTTAAAAATTCTGTTACATATGTTTGAGGCGTCTCATTAAAATATTAAATAGATATGAACTACCACCGTATGCGCGATAACATTGGACTACTTATATTTAACACAATCACAATACAGTATAACTTATTAGAAGATTATAATCTTGAAATAGATCGAGTTTTGTATGGGTAATATCAATCTTTCAATACATTATCATACCTACTGCGTTACTAGTGAGGTAATTAGTAAAATAAAGATTGAAAATATGTCTTAGTCGCATAAAAAAATATTAGGGGTTTCTTTATACACAGCTATATGTCAATATTGCACATATTGTTGTGTTTTGTCTAAGGAACTGAAGCTCGCGACTTTATTTATGTGTAATAAATGTTTCTCGGGTTTACTTATGTTTTCATTATTTTATGTTTAAAAATTGAATATTGTTACATAAATATTTTAATATCATTAGCCCATTACAGAAGATAGAATCTATAGAGAAATAAATACATGCTAAACTTTTAGTTGATGAAAATAGTGCCGCTGAAAAAAATCAATGCTTTAAATTGTTACCACTAGGTCATTATACATACTTGTAATAGAGATATAAAATACATGTGGAAGATTACAAACAATATTCACCATTAAATCGATTGGATTAGATGCGTTTCATATAGCAATCGCTAATAATACTCAATTTAAATCTGGTACTTGTTTATTTTTAAATATAGTAATCATAATAAAACGTTATAATCGTTCCGTTGATTAAATAACATTGTTTAAAAATTAAAAAAATCCCTAGCTCGAATACATCTGCTTAATTTTTTTATCGATATGAAATATCATTATTTGCACCTGCGAATCGTAATCGATTTCGTCTTCTTCCAATCTCTTTTGATTTTGGGTATAGTAAGCGACAGGCGTCAAGCTGTGTGCGCGCACCCCTACCGTTATAAACTCGTATGGCTATATTCTGAAAGCGATAAACGATATTGTTATTTTTAACTTTCACTTTGTCAAAAAACACCCTTCTGACTGAACGACAGAAAAGCAAACATTATTTAGCACCAGAATAGGACATTATACTAGTGTTTAATTATTTGAAAACAACAAATTAAGTGAATAATATAATTAACAATAATATGTATACCGACTAAATTATTTCATTTCGCCTAATATTATCATCATTTCAAGTCATTTCAAGCGTTGAAGTTTTTAATGGGGATGGAGAAGAAATACGCTATCCTTTTCCTGCAAAACAAATGTTAGTATAAAAGTTGTATGAACAACGTCATATTTTAGCGTAGTTTGCCCTCTGTCTATCATGAAATTAAACTGTTTGTAAGTCTATTATTTTGGATCAGATATTAATTTTTTTTTTAATGGTTAGTCTTATTTATTGTCTATGTTTTCGTGAAACAAAAATAATCAGTAAACATCTCTATTGTAGAAGATCACAGTCGAACTTTAAATAGGTTTTATTACTCCATTTACATTTCTGTTTTATTCATTCGTTTGTTGATTCATTCGACAAACGTCATGAACATTCTATCAGACAATTTACACTATGATGGGTATGAAATATATATAAAGATTTTATAAATGACTGACTGAATGAACGAATGAATGGACGAATGCGAAAATTAAAATAGATTGAGTAGGTTATCATACGATATTATGTATTTGATTTTATTCTTTAAAAACATTTCTAAGTTTAAGCAATGTTTAAAAAGTATCATGGGATATAAATAGAAAATATAAGGTATAGGTATTATTATTTTTAACCGACTTCAAAAAGGAGGGATTATCAATTCGTCTGTATGTTTTTTTTGACACCAGATCACGATCTGATCAGTGGAACTCAGGGAAATTGAGAAAACCCCTCGAATATTTTATTTTATGTACTCGAATTTTATGTACGCGTTTTTTCTTCGTCATTTCTGTACCGATTTGCAATTTTGTTTTAATCGAAGGATTACACTTCCGATGTTGACTCATTTGCACCAAATCAGGATCTGATTAGTGGAACTTAGGGAAATTGAGAAAAACCCTAGAATATTTTAGACACTTACACGTGTATATTTATTTCCAAAGATATGAAGTTGGCTTCACAGCTATACCTAAAAGTACATACTTAAAGTAAAAAGTAGAAAAAATACTTTTTAGATTAAAAACAAAACCGACTGCAAAAGAAAACCACTGCAAAAGAAGACCATATTTATGATAAAATTCATGTCTTAATGTATTTTTATAATTTATGTATTTAATCAATTGAACAAAAAACTTTAATAATTAATATTAATACGCCTTATATTCTAAAAAGCAACGTATCTCCTTTAGTACAATTAAAATTAAAAAAAGATTGAATATACGAATATAGCAAGACACCAAATTTAAAAGTTAGTTAATCACATGTGAGAGCAATTTCTTTCTTAGGCTTAAATCATACATGGTTGTACGTCATCATTTTGACAAGAAATAGTTATAGAATAAGGCGCTTCGGTTGACCATATAAGGTCAGGGCTCCATTTAAATGATGAATGCACCTAATTCAATCAACTACAGCATCGAATACTTTCATTTGTTAGTTAAGAGTTGTAAACAAGTGATTTATTATAGTTATTAATTTTACCATTTCTGGTATTAAAATTTAAATTTCTTAGGGTTTTTTATTCTCAAATAAATCTTTTTTAGGTATCTTCTATACACTATTATGAACTATATATATATATATATATATATATATATATATATATATATATATATATATATATATATATATATATATATATATATATATATATATATATATATATATATATATATATATATATATATATATATATATATATATATATATATATATATATATATATATATCTGATATGTTTGTTTACTTTTATGGAATAATTAAAAAACATTTTGCTTTTTACAACAAATAGTGTTAAATGTAAATTTGTGGATTTTAACATGGTCGTAAATTCTAGGAATAATTAAGTATTTCGGAAATATTGTAAAGATCTAATGTTTAAAGTTGAAAAGACTAATTAAGGTAGCGCTTATAAAATACTATATAATAATAATGCCAATGATTTGAGTATATATTAAGTAATTAAACGAGTAGGTAAACTAGAGTTCTATATTCCATATACTTGTAATACTATTCTAGAGATTCAATTTGACAACTAAAAGAGGCTATGCTCGGATTTTCCGCCCGAAGAATTGCTAAGCTGAAGTGGCAGTTAGTATAGCCCATATTGCTCGTAGGACTGATGCTCGATGGGGCCAACGGTCTCTGGAATGGTAAGTATGGGCATTACGGAAGATATAGTGTGGAGAGGTCCTTAACAAGGTGTACTGATGTCATTGTGAAAGTGGCGGGAATCCGCTTGATGCAGGTGGCGTAAGCCCGGACGTTATAAAGTACTTTGTGCTAGTCCTATGTCCAGTAGTGGACGTCTTTAGGCCGAGATAATGGTGATAATTTATTGAAGTTAAAACTTCTTTTGCGGCGTTAAGCGATTCTCGGTAGGGGAAAACTTTTAGATTCGCGTTACCAATTATATGACGTCACCAATCAACATGCTACAGTATGTCAAGTATAAGATGGCGTTTAAGTGCTAGCGCTCAGAGATAAATAATAAAACGTATACGTATGTAGCCTATCGTATGTTTTGATAATGAATAAATTATATGAAAATGTACATAACTATTGATCGGAGATGTAAAAATCAGTGAAATGTTTTATATTAAATGTTAGGTTATGTTATTATAATAATTATTTCAATTAACAAATTTAAACATTAAAAATAGTTTTTACCAGTTTCGAGGTTTCTCTTCTATCTGCAGTCCGAATGCCTGCCTAGTATTTTAAATTATAGTTTTAATATAAATAGTTATACATAACTTTTGGCAGTAAAGTAACTAGATTATTTACACAGAATAATTTTGTTTTATTTTCCGTTGTAACTTATTATAATTACTCGTTACTTATGATAAAATCAAAAATAAAAATAAAAATTTCTTAATTTAATTTAGGCCCTAAGAAGGCGCTTATGAACGTCTAAAACACTACCACCGGTTCGGAAAACAATCCAGTCGAGAAGAGCCGGCCAGAAACTCGATCTGGTTCTTTTTTTTATAAATATAATGTATATCATTTTTTTTGACATATAAAAATACTATACAAATCGTAGTCTTAATAATGTTAGCGGAAGCACAGAGATGTGGGTTAATTCCAGACATCACTATCGTTCACGTAATGATCCACCCTGTAATAACCTTTTGAGATTAAAACTTGCTTGACGTAATACTTGAACTTATTGTCAGGTAAATCGGTATTGTTACTTGGGATCTTATTGTAAAACCGAATACTATTACCTATAAAGCTTTCATTACACTTACTTAACCTAAAGCGCGGGACGGCCAACTTGTCATTACTTCTAATATTAAAATTATGACGATCATTCACTAGATCTAGCTTGTCTAAATTTTATCTTTATTTTTATTTTATAAAATATAGACAGATATCATCATACCTCTTTAATTTATTATTTAATATACATCAGAAGAATAGCGTGTTTACCCACTATGAATTATTTTCGGTACATTATTACAATAAATTTCGGCGTTAATTATTTCGTGAGCGCGGGTCGGTCTCTCGAGTTGGTCCGCGGCGGTACAAAGACGCTACAGAGCTTGTACGCGTGTTGATTTTCAGTTTATTTCATTATGGCTGCGCCGCGGGGCGTGCATATTTCGATGAGTTTGTAGGGTGACCATGAATTATTATGTAGTTGGGAAAATCATGTTTGTAATTTCTGTGCTTATATCTTGAGACAGTGTATGTTTATACGTATTTATGATTACAGAGTTATGATTATTTTTTTCAAACATAGATTTATTGATAATACTAAAAAAAGTTATGGGGACTGCCAACAACAGTGATTACTTGAAACTTCTTTCATATATAAACAATTACAGGTTTATAATTTGTTAATTGAAATTATTGACATAACTTAACATTCAGCACAATACATTTGTCTGGTTTTTATGTACATTTTAATTTAGGTTATTTATATTGAAGACATACGATAGGCTGTGTAAGTATTCATTTTATTATTTATATTTGAGCGGCAGCACTTAAACGCCATTTTATACTTGACATACCGTATTATGTTAACGACTCCTACCTACCAAGAATCGCTCAACACCGATAAAGGCCTTTTCCCTTCAATAATCATATACATTACATTAAGATGACATTCAATGATATTTTCACCTTAAATTCATAAAAATATTAGTTAATACTAACATTAACAAAACTATATTGAGGTGTGTTGAAGATTTAATAACAAAATAATTGTGCTTTCAACCGTGATAGAAGTGAAGCTTCTTAAACATTAAGAATAAGAGTGGATGAGAAAGAGACAGGTAGAAAAGTAATACAACAATAAAAAAAATTGCGTAAAACGCATTGTATTTATCCAATATTTATCTGTAGCTCTTTTTCTTACCTCTCACGTAAAGATATTTGTGTAAACGTGACGAAACATATAAATGTCTTCAATGTACCTATGTTTATCCTGTATGTACTGCGAAATTATTCATCCTATTATAATAAAACTTTGGCGATTTTTCCTGCATACGCCCGACAGTTTTCCTAGCTAAAAATATCTTTTGATGGCAATGTAACATACATGTGCAGGTTACAGCTAATTCTTATTCTCTTTTTTCTTGGTTAATGGCAATCTGCGATTTACATATGCAATTCTGTCAGTATCATGTGATAGGTTATGTATTCAATCTTCTGACAAAATTTCTATGTTCCAGCAAAACAGGTGGCAAATTAATGGAATAAACATTTCGCGTCAATATTTCACCTGTGCACAATAACCAAACTATATCATATAAAACGCAACCAAAATTACACAATATATGTGTCAAATATGCAAGTTAATGGATTAAAGACAATATCTGCTACATGACAGATTGAGAACCCGCCGAAAACACGTACGGCTAAAAATAATATAAAAAAATGCTAGTACTTCACGGTCACCCTACGGAACATTCACCTGCCCGTTTAAAAATTGTAAAATATAGCATTTTTAATGAAGTAACCTTTTCAATTTTCGGCTTTATGGCCTTTATCGGCGTGACATCGGTCCTAATCAGGCTCGTTTGCTTGTTTCCAAATGTTTTTGTTGACTTTTTCTCAGGCATTATTTTTAATATGGACTTTGGTGATTGCCTTTCTTTTTTAATTTTTAAAATACGAAAGAATGTGAATATATACAATACTTAATTGAATATTTCTAAACGCCGTTTCATCGGATATCGATTCGTCTATAATAAACAGGTACTTAGGGTTGTCGCAACGTTTTAGATGTTAATTTGATCAAATGATCGGATATTATTAGGTATGTTATAATGAGTTTGATAACTAGCTGTACTCGTGGCTGTTTTCGATAATAATTTGTTCTGTATATTAAAATATGGGTCATATATTTATATAAATATTTTAATATACTAATTAAATCTCAGTATTTTTATTTCAATGTTTTGGAAAGAATTGAGGAGGTGGTTAGAATGTCCCGGCATCACTCTAACAAAGGAGTTCTAGGAGACTCTAACAAAGTCATATAGTAACTACTATATATTATATATAGTAACTACTTGTTGGTAATTAGTTTATAGTATTTTGGCTCAAGTGAAAAATACTTAAAATAATGGCAAGCATTGAATTCCGAGATATAATTTAAAATCTTCCTTAAAAGTAAAACTATGAACCACCATTTTGTTGAAGCACAGAAGTTCAAAAAAATTATACAAAATCCGGCCCAAAGAACTTGTATTCATTTCCGTAATAAATTACAAACCAGAAAGAAAGCGAGTATCGGATAGTAGTGACGGTATGTACTATACTATGCGCGTAGTTTTTTTATACAGTTTTATAACCAGCTCTTGTTCGAAATCTCACCTGATGTTAACTGACGATGAGGTCGAAGATGGTAAAAAACTAAGCGTTTTAATTAAATTGTAATATCGGCATTACACTGGATAACATTACGGGAAGACTAGCGTCTGAGATACAAGCTCGGCCTAGTTCAGGCGCTAGGAATCATTAATATATTACATACAATTTATGATTAACTAATTTACAAAAAATAATTAATTATTCTTCATAAAATTTAATCTTAAACTAACTGTGTACCAGCGGCTTCCTTCGCGTTTCATATATTCTTCATTGCGTATAGTTTTAAACAATGAAATAACTTGTTACAATGTGACTTTGTGTTATATGTTATGTTATGAAATAATCGCTATATTTGCCAACATGAAAAATGAAAACTATCTGTGTTAGCTCTTTCTTTCCTTCAGCATACTAAAAACATCATCGAGTCTCTATAAATTACTAAATCAAAGTTGATTGTTCTAAAATACTAACAGTTCGGTGTCGGAACCAAAACAACATAACATACATATTCTGTGCCTCTAAAATATCTATATATAAATATAGGGCAAGATAAAACAGTTCAGTACTTTTTTCTTTTGTTTGTTTAACTTAAGCTGTATTATTGTATTTGTGCCTGGTGTGGGGGAAAATTAACAACGCAGTTTATTCATTTATTGGTTATATTTTACATCTATTACATAAGGGTTACGAGATTTCGATATGATAAAAGAACCACCATCTTCAATGAACAATGAACAAAAGCAACGTAGAGTAGTCCTTTGTAGTGGTGTTGCCAACTCCCATCCTGTGTGGCTATCTTTTTAATACAAAATTTCCAACATTTATCAATAAAAAAGTTCTCTTTATGTTTTCATTAAAGTTAAAGTTTAAATTTCGATCACTTGGTGTGAAGAAACAAATGTTTTGAAGCGTTGATAGCTGAGGCATAATAACCACGGATACTGAGATCAATCGCCTTTGACTAAAGTCTTACCCTATAAACATCTCTGCTTACTGTAATAAAAATATGGCGAAGAAAGCACTGCAAGATGGCAGAGCGTCTTGTGAGTTCCGTGTGGCTTAATTATATCCTTTAAATAGAAAACTTGTTGGCAAATATATGTAGATGAATTTCAGCAGCATAACTCGAGACTGTATTTTACACTGTATAGGCTCAGTGACCACAATTCACCTGATGTTAAGTGACGATGTGGTCCAGAATGGTAAGCGAACTAAGCCTAGAGGTACTGGATGTCAGGTGATGCTGCCGGAACATACTTATTGCTATTTAGCAACAGATTTTCAAACTTGCAGGTGGTAACTAACTAGGCGGGCATTATTTTAAAATTCCCTACCACCATGCTATGGTTTCTTCACGATGTTTTCCTTCACCGAAAGCTCAGGCTGTTTTTCAAGTTAGATAGGTGGGCTCGAACCCACGTCCATTCACTCGGAATCTGACTGCACTATTCACTACGTTATCATCGCTAGTACACCTAGACTTAGCATATCACTTTACAGTAGGCGAGATTGTTATCAAAATTTGTAATGAAAGTTAACAAAGTTTAGCGTCAATTTTAAGATAAACTTTATGACCTCTCTGAAGTACATACGAATCCAAGGGAAGATAATAAATGAAGTAATATATCTAGATAATTAGCCAAGTTTTACGATTGGAATAGCGCACACATGTAAATTATCTTTAACTGCAGTTTAGATTGTAAACACAGTTGTAAAGTTTATTGCTTATTACTATCGCTACATTGAAACCATGGGAACTGTATGTAGTCATAATTGTTACGTGATCGATAGAGGGAGATAGAGATATTTATATGAACTTGTGTCGCCATTCTTGACGATTTAAAAAGAATGGACTCAATGAACTTTTTTCATCCTTACCAACCCCGAAGATGAAATCACGCGTGAAAATAGGATCTTTCCTCATCAACCAAGAAAATATGCGTACCAGCGCCTACGTCCACGAAACTGCCGTTCCTGTCGCCGGGGATAGGCGGCTAATTTTGCACCCGCACACACTCTGGGTCCACCTCTGATGGCGACCCAAGACTTGTCTTGTTCCCTAACTGGGGAGGCTCTTGACGTCGCCGCCAGCGCGATACAGTGACACTGACCATGCACTGAGCATCACATGCACACAATACTCAGCTACATATGTCCTCTGAGGAACCTTTTTTATATTAAATAAAGATTGAAGGGATTAGCTATAATAGGTTTACAATTCCGAATAACATTCGTCCATTTATTTCCAGCGAAATAAAACATTCTTTATAGATTGAGGAAGGAATTAATATTTTATAAAAACCCAAAATTCTTTATAGTAGTCTATACTGATAAATAAAATTGTAACGTCAAAATTATTTTTTTTACTAAATAGATACGATAGCTATACCAAAAATACAATTTTTAAAATTATTATTTGTCTGTCTGTCTGTTTGTTCCGGGAAATCTCCAGAACGGCTGGACGGATTTGACGGGACTTTTTTTGGTAGATAGCAGAAGTTACTCCGGGTAACTTAGGGTACTTTTAATTTTCGAAAATAATTATGTCCACGTAAAAAAATTAAAAGTCATAAAAAATTAAATAAAATCCGATATGCTCGGATCCAGGCAAATGCTTGAATTTATGATAAATAATTTTATTTTATCTTAGTATTAAAAGAAAATTAGTGCTCCGTATATAAAGCAAAAAACATATGATATGAAAAATATATGAAACGCGAGTTAGCCGTGGGCACACAGCTAGTTATTTATAAATACGTTAGTGAAAGAAACGTGGGCGTGGTTCAGTGAGCCGTAACAAACGGTTTCGAGCTCCCGCTGGGCCCGCGTACTCCAGCCGGTATTAGGGACGTCGATATATAAATCTAAAATTATATTTACACACATTATTAAAATACAAAAAAAAGTAGGCTAGGCAGCCATGGGGACTGCCGACAGAAGTGAAAACTCGTAACTTTATTATTTAACGACATCTTATAAGGACTTGACATACTGTACCATATTGATGGCTGTCGTCATAGTATTAGCGCGAATCTATGAGCTTTGCTATACCGAGAATCGCTCAAAGTCGCTAAAGAAGTTTTACTTCATAAAAACTATAATTTAACTTGATTATATATGTAAATATAACGTTAGAGTAAGGTTAGACGTTTGGTTGAAGGTTGACACCTAGTCAACTAACTAGTGCTAAAGGAACATACTTATCCGTTGCTTGATAACATATTTGCATCTTGAATACCCCAATGATGAACAGATGGACATAAGAAAATGCTCTAAGATCCGTGGTTTCGTTAACCGTATCGGTTTCGAGCAGGTTTAACATGAGATAAAGTGTAGTTTGCAACTTAATTAGATTAAAAATCTGTACATAATTTATTAATGTTTTAAACATTCCACGACTTTGAGCCAGCCCTAGGTTATAAATAACTGGAGGATATCATTAATTAGTTCACAAGGCTCCACTACCCCCGAAACTAAAGAAAAACTCGAAATAATTCTAATCTCACATAATTGGATATTATAACAAAAACACTGGGGAGTTATTAAAACAAGAATGGAGCATTCAATTTCGTTTCGACCTCATTTGTTATTCTGTTTGTCTATATGTTTTGTGTTTTGTTTTGTAACGTCACAGCCGCGCGGTTCCACGCGTTACCTACATCAGTATGAGAAATGGCCAGCAATTTATTCATTCTAATTTACAAATCACCTTATTATGTTTAGGTTTAAATTTTGTTTTTCATTTTTGAAACTATACGAATATCTCCTATGAAAACATCCTGCGTGGATTCGTTTATTTAAACACGTACAATTTTTTAATTGTAAAAGTACGTTCTGTCAATAGTTAAAAATTACGTTTTAAAGGATTTTTTCTTTCAATTATGATTTATGCTAAAATTGCCTTTTATACGACCTAGTAAACAAAAATAATTAGAAGGAACTTTTTAATAATATGTAATTTGAATAAGTAAGTAGGTATTTTGTTGTCAAGTAAAAACATTAAGTATTTCCTGTACTTTGATATTTAATACTAAAAAGTTTGTTAATTTCAAATCGAATAGCTAATTAACAATTTAATATTAATTTTTGTTGGACGTTGAATACATATAACATGGTATGTTTTTTTCATTGATAAATAAATCACAATTCTGAATCAAATTAGTTATTTTTTGGTAAATAAATTATTAAAAAAAAAAGAAACAAATGAATATTTTTTCCAAATCGTGATCTCTGGCCGCCATAACGTGGATGCGTTGGAGCATCGACGGGGGCCGCGGCTCGCTCCTTAGATAAATCATAGTGGCGCTTCTAGATCCTCATTGGATGTAACTTTGATTGATGCATTCACATCAAAAACAGAATAAGTTTAGTTTATCGACTAGACTCGGTAGTTCAGAGATGTTGAGTTTGCGTAATGTGGTATATACTTACTCTCATTAAATTATAACTCGAGTATTCATTTACCAGTGTTGCCATTTGTTATTTAAACGAACGGATAATTTTTTCAAACAAATTATTTGACAAGTAAGATTACAAAATGGTAAAATGTTTAATGGGTTATGTAGTTCTTATTATGTTTCATTAACTTATTTCACCCTATGTTGTGTGATTTGGTGACATTTTTATAATATATCTTACTTTGCACAGGTGTGTTGGAGGTAATAATAATGAAAATGAATTCTGATGCGTCACAAATATTCCTTGGAAAGTTCTAGAAGATAGTTATCATTTTGTTAAATCATTGGTATAAGATTAACTGACAATATTGGTTATTCTAAAAACCAATCCTTACATAAGGTATATAAAAGTGAATGCCAGTCTGCTGTCTGCCTGTCCGTTATGTATAACTCGAGAGCCACTAAAACGATTTAAGTGATCCTTTACATTGACATTGTAGATATGTTATCTAGTCTTATTTTATTTCCTACATTAATATGTTTGAGTATATAGGAAAGTAAATCAAAATAAAAAAAGATCGAAAAATATCCTACCTGCGTACAATAATCGTATTCCTTCTTACACCCTTATCTTTAAATTATATAAAAGGTAAAGCTTATCTACTTTTCTGTCTGAAAGTATACGCGATCGAAGCCGCAGCTATACCACTAGTTAAAATATAAATTTCTTTTATATTCATAGATACATAGATACTGCGACAACTTTTCATTCGTATAGGGCAAAGGCATCTCTTCAAATGATCCTTCAGACATGCATTCGCTTTTTTTATGCCTGTTACACCAAAAAAAGTTTATAGCGTTATGATGAAGGTTTTTATGAATAAAAACTTCTTTTGATAGCTGGCACAAATCGTATTACATCAATTTCAATGCTCATAAAAATGATACTTAATCATTATTGAAACATAAATAAAAAGTCAATTGTGACTAATTGCTTTATTGTTTTAAATCAACAATCATCGATTTGTTGATTCGATACAAATTATTATATATTCGCTATGAATTTAATAACGTGCCGAAATGATTGTCTACACGCGAGACCTGGGCGTGTGGCGGGAATGAATATCGTCATGATTTAAAAAAAAAAACGTATTCATTGATACGCACACACAAACAAGTGCCTTCAACATATACAACTGTCCCTTATATTTGCCAAACGTTGTTCTTTTTTTCGTTTTTTTTAACAGACCGAAATAATGTTTAATGTTAATTTTAAATATATAAATCATATGATTTATAATACATACAAGACTCTGCCTGTGTTATGCTTATAAGAATTCTTCCTTAGTTTAATCAAGGTATCAACGCTCTAGCAAAACGGTGTTTATAATATTGTTAGAAGTTTCTAAGGAGTTTGTGGTACTTCAGCCAATACATGTTTTGTGTTATTATTTCCAATAGACTTGTGCACAATAAAAGGGTAATTATAAGGTCAAACAACGTAAGTTCTTTGGCTGCATGGTCTATTATTACCTATGCCTTTTCCTTAGAAAGGATTAAATGGAAACAAAAAAGTCTATGTCCAAGGGTGCTTGGCGCGATTTTGGTCTGTCATGTTGTCGTCCTTGTTTTTAATTCATTATTTTGCAGTATTTGACGATATATTATGTAATTTTGGTGGCATTTTACGTAAAATAGTGAAGTTATGATACGCAAGTGTATTGAAGTGAAAATAATGACATTGAGCGTGAATTCTGAAATGTCCCAATCATTCCCGTTCTGATCGTAACAGAAGCCCACCATTTTAATACCGCCATTCATTTATTGATAGTGTTCCTAACGTCCGACTTGGCTTTATGGTTTACTAGTATCTTTGCCTTTTCCATAAAAAGGAATAAATGAAACCAAAAAGTCTACGTCCAGTCGTTCTAAATTTGAATTTGAATCTAAATCTTCCTTAAATTTTATTTAGGAATTCGTTTCAATGTTTTTATGAAATACATTATCATAATTAACTATATTACATAATACGTAATCATTTTCATTTAATGTTTATTAATAATGCATATAATTGTTATTAATTTATTGGAAACTATATGAGCACTCATATAAAACACTTCGTACGTAAAGTGTCATTAAATAAAATTGAAATGGAACAGAATCTTTGTTTTGAATTATTATAGATTTCTGATTACCGTCGTAAAAAAAATATTTTCTCTCTCTGACTTATTGACGTTCGAAATGGCTTTCTCAAGCTTTAAATTATAAATAATAATTTGATTTAAACTTGATAAGAGGTATGTAAAAAAACCACAAAATTACGTTAAACCGTGTAGGAAATTCACGTACGACTTTTACTACCAGTTAAGTATGTAATACGACTTTAAATTTAATTATTTACGGTATTTATCAATTATATCAGCAAGTTTTCGGATATTCGAACATCGGAATGCGTATCGTATTTTAAATATGGGTATTGATTAGCGGTGGGCGTGGACGGGCTAACGAGTCCGACCGCAGCCGTATCTTCGTGTTTGTTGAATTAGTCGTATCCCTGTACCTCCTCAAAAGTCATGACGTCTTAGTACTTTTTTTAAATGTTTCTCTTACTTTTTTATAAGTCATGTACGTACTATGAATACAAGTTATTTAGGTCAAACACTATTTTTTTTATATATCAGTGTTTCAATAAAATTTGGGCCGTTTGTTAGAAATAAAAAACTAGGGGGTTTTTGTAAGATTTCCAATTTTACGCTTCGCGTTATTATATTCAGAACATTTGTATATAATGACCAGAACTTATAACCTAAAATGTTCCCAAAATTATACAATTTAGGGTCAAATACTGTTAATGAATTAAAAACAACAACTGCTAAGTGACAAAACAAATTCGTGCCAGAGCCTCCTTAAAATTTTCATGATTATAATGTTGTCATAGTTTTTAATTAATTTATTTTTGAGTACGTAGAACCGTATACAAGCAAAAAAAGTGCATTCAAAATAACATCGAGAAAACGTTCTTTTCTTATTGGTTAATGGCAATCTGCGATTTACATTAATGGTTCTGCCAGTGTAAAGTGATAACTTAATCTTACGACAACGTTTCTAAGCTCCAAGGAAAATAGGTAGCTCAGCTCACCTTGCTAGAACTTTCTATGGGGTTTTCATGACACCTCAGAGTAAAGATTTCGCGTCATTATTTTTAATACACTTCATCAGTGCACAATAACCAAATTATATGATATAAAACGTCACCAAAATTACACAGTGTAGTGTCAAATACGCAGGTTAATGGATTAAAGACAATAACTGTTACATGACAGATTGAGGTCCCGCCAGAAACCGATGAAGATCTCTTTTTGCGCTAACAGTGTAAATTGGACGTTGAACTCTTTTTTTATCATTCAAAACACTCAATAAAAAAATTGTTAGCTTACACAAAAATACAAATGAAATAGTAATTTGTGTAGATGCCCAATAACTGATTAATTTATTCACAAAATCTTAACACGACATTTGGTATAAATACAATTGTATATATTTTTTAACATTAAATTTTTTTTTCTATCATACGAACTTCAAAAAAATATAAAATCGGTATAAAAACTGATTCTGTCATTCAATGTTCCCCATTCAAAAACATGATTCTGCATTAATGCGTTGTGTATTTAATATCAAAACACATCATAATCATAAATCGAGGTATGATAATTTTCATATAACTTTTTTTTGCGTGAAGTCTTAATTAGATTTGGCGATGACCTTCCTCATATTCTCCCTATGCTCCTGTATACGGTTTAAATCATAAGCGATACAGATATAAAAATAAATGCTTAAAGAAACTTTTTTATAAAAGGTAAGAGGACTAAAAGATCACAGGCACATACACACATACTAGCTGCCCTACCCGACGTTGCGCGGATTACTTTATTATAATAAAGTAAAAAAAACATTGAATCTATACCAATAAATTAAATTGAAGTGTCTGCGTGTAAAACCAAAATAACATTTTAGTAAATACGTAATAATGTATATATGGTACCTATACCAAAAACACAAAATTTAAAATTTTTGTCTTTCTGTTTGTACCGGGTAGTCTTCGAAACCGTTCGACCGATTTTGACGGGATATTTTTTTGCATTTAGTTGAAGTTACTCTGCGTAACTTAAGCTACTTTAATTTTTACAATAATTAGGGTTTCGTAAAAAAAAATATAACTCATGATATTGTGAATAAAATACGATTCAATGGACAGCACCATAGAAACCATTATTTTCCAACGATTATTTAAAAACTACGATTAATACGATTTATGATTAATACGCGGGCGGGGCCACGGGTACACAGCTAGTTCTTTTAATAATGTTTTATGCCTAATTTCAAAGACTAGTACAATAGATAACGCTATCGCTTATGTACTGGATAGTGCCGAAATAAAAGAGCGCGCGGGAAAGGCGTTCCCAGCAGATGAGTTCGGGAGAATAAGAATTCGATTATAATTAAATTAATCTCGCCCGTATATTTATATTTATTTTTCATTAACTGTATCTGATAATAAAACCAATTTACCTCAATAAAATATCAACTGCGTTTATCGTTTTCGGAAAAATATTCATAAAAAATACGTAGTTAAGTTTTTGTATCTCATAATGATTTTTAGTTATTTTGTGACGGTTTATTATACCGGAAATGTGTATAAAAATCCTTTCAGATTATAATTATGTCTTAGTCCAATTTATTATTAACAAGTTGCGCATCCGATAATTTCTATTAGGGATGGCGACTGGTTATTTTTTTATTTCCTTATCAAAAAAGACAACAAATAAAGCTGAAAAATGAAGATAAAATTAAAGTCAAATGTACAAAAATTAGAAACTTTTAAACATTAAGTACTGTTGGCGAAGGCCAGTTTAATGCAAAACGCATAATAAATATTATTTAATTAATTATTTATTCGTAACATCAGCCTTGTCAATAAATAATTTAAACATAATATAGGTATAATATCAGAAAAAATAACCTCTAGACTTTATGAGTCACGAATTTACTCAAACGAAATAACAGGCGTGACCCATATACATACATGGTTTTATTTTAATCAACATTAAAATCATCAACAAATTCATTAAACCAGCATAATTGAATTTTAGATTAGTGGCGATTAGGAAATAGTCAGGGTCGGATTCACCGTACATCAGATATATTTGTATAGATCGATATAACGTCGTTCATATATAGTTATTTATTTTTTGGGTATACACACTCACACATACAAACACTCACACATACACACAATCAAATTTGAATTTCAAGACATTATACTGCATAACAAAATTTAATTATAATTACTTTGTAATTGGTACTACTTAAATGTTAAAATAATAAACTGTATTATAGTAAATGTACTGTTAAGTAATATACAATAAAGAAAATAAAATAAAATAAAATAAATTTTGATGTATTTATCATCATTAGAAAAATAAAATTATTACATAACATGAACGACATGGTTTTATTTATTAACTCAAATGAACGAAAGTAGCTAAATATCTATACTAATAAATAAAATTGAAGTGTCTGTTTGTAATGTAAAAATAACATTTTTGTATTAAATACATCAAATCAAATCAAATCAAAAAATTCTTTATTCAATTAAGGCGCTTCATAAGGCGTTTATGAATGTTAAAACACTACCACCGGTTCGGAAAACAATACAGTCGAGAAGAGCCGGCCAGAAACTCGATTTGGTTCCTTTTTTTTATGAATTCAGAGTATAAATATTATTCAGAATATACATATGAATGTATATATGATACTAATACCAAAAATACAGTTTTAAAAAGTTTTGTCTGTCTGTTTGTCCCAGGTGACTGGGTCCCGCGACGCGGCCTCATGCCTTGCAATCCCGTATCGCCCCCATCCCAAATGCGGCGGACGGACCCGGGGGGTTTTAGTGGGTATTTCCGGGCGACTCTCGCCCGTGCGAGTCCCACACTGGCACGGAACTCGTCACTCCGTGCCCTCTTACCTATTGTATTGGGGGACTTCGGTCTCACTAATACAATAGGTAAGGGTAGTGCGTAAATGCATTTCCCCCCGTCAAAAAAAAAAAAGGTGACTGGGCCCCGGGCTAAGTGCTTATAAATGAAAGATGTATCTGCGTGTGGATAAACGTGGTGACTTTTTGAAGAATTATTTTTAAATTTGAATTTGAGTGAATAAACAAAAGTTCATAAAAAGTTTGTTTCATATTATTAGTTATGCCCTTTTTCGCACGTAATAATTTAAATTCTTCACAAATATGCATTTAATTATGACTCTTATTATTTAATGACCTATGTAAATCATTGAAAGTGAACCTGCTTTTGATTATTTTTTTGTACCCTTCAGTCATTTTTACCCTCATATCTTTTCCACATTTACCTTATACAACAGAATATATACTATGATGTTGCCAGAGTTTTCATCTATTATTTTAAATAATCACGTAAATTGATTCCTTGATTTTACAGTTATAAGCCCATTAGCAGACAGATTTTTCACTCAGGTAAAGGCCAAGCCGAGGTTCGTACTACTTTGGTGCCCTTGCACTAGTTAACTCTTTTTACTGAGTACCTTATGCGCTCGCTCCAAACTTCGGTGAAAAAGTTAAGGTATTTCCTGTCAATAGCATTAGTCAGATAAAAAAAATTACGGACACCTAAATAAGCGTTAGTGTTTATAAACATGTAAGGAGAGTTCAAAGCCCCCCACAAACAGTGGCCACGGGCCCCGCCCTGACTTAATCCGACACTGGAAATAGCAGTCAAATCAGGAGCGGCCCACGCCACACCGTACGTCGAACATTCCCATAATCGGTATATGTTATTAAATTAAGTTTTAATAAGATATGATTATGTAATAAATGTATTCGATATTCTATCTACGAATCGGTGCGGGGCGTAGTTATGATGGATGATGAAGGCTGCCGATGCTCAGCTGAGATTTCGTTGACGTGACTTTAATAAGTTCTATGATTAATGGACTGCGAATGTTGAAAGCCATACGATAATTGTTTTGTTTGTATAAATTAATGTTCGCTTGGTGGTCTTCTTCTTCTTCGTAGTTAATGGCAATCTAATCTAAGGTATTTTAAATCTTGTATCACCGTTAACAAGTTCCAGAAAAACAATGGCTTATCCTTCTCGAACTTTCTATGCAACTACGTCGGCACCTCAGAATAAATGTTACGCGTTATTTTCTATAATAAACTTCACTTGTTCACAATAACCAAACTATATCACACAAAACGTCACCAAGATTACATGATATAGAGCCAAATCATCACCCTGCCCTTATCCCATTTTATATGGGATCGGCGCAACATGTTCTTCTTCGAATCCATGTTGCTTTACGTTTTGGCTATTTATTTTATGACCGGCCACCTGCCTGACTTCAACCCTTCTTGAGGATGCTATTTTTAGTGTTTAAGCCGCCACCTACGGTCCAGGCGTAGATGTATGGCCATGTTTTCCCTTCTGTCGCTTATTACAACACCTCACGAGATAGGAAAGGGGGGTTGATATAGAGTCAAATACACAAGTTTAATGAATTAAATAAAACAATTTCTACACGTCAGACTGAGATCACGCCAAAACTCCTGCGCTCCGTGCTCGTCAATATTTGACCACAAAAAACCGACATTGAAAATATGAAGGAAAAAAATCTAGATTCTTCATAATTTGTCGATATCCCTGAAGTTCATCAATAGCTGCTAAACGAAAAAAGATAAGAAAATCGACTGATAAATCGAAGAGAAAAATATCTTGAATTGTTTTATCTTTGCCTATTTTACATATAGACTTGCTTATGTAATATATTCTTGTCCTGGTTTCACATGGGTTTCTAAAGTTCTCTAATATAAAAAATATTTAGCCTATGTTACTCACTGATAATGTAGTATACGACAGGTCAAAGAATTTTTTAAATCGGTAAAGTAGATTTTGTGTATATCCTTAACAAACATAATAAAAACTAACATTTTATTTATAACAATAGTCGTATTTATTTCAGTCATCGGCTTAAAATGGGTGTTTTTAAACACTTCGAAAGCAAATTATTTCTTCGTGTAAAAGTGACGTACTCAACGTATCATTTAGTGAATGGAATTAACTCTCCATCAGCATCTTAAACGTGGAGAACGTATTATACCGATATTCCTTACCATATTCAGTTGTTTAGTACACTTTCATTGTGGTGAGGTTCATAGCATGGTTACTATTTTCCGGTTGAACATGAAATTATTGAAAAAGTCGGGAATAGAATGATAAGAGAACGCTATGGTGTAGTAGAGGATGTAGTAACCAAAACAGAGAAAGGAGTGGTTGCTTGGTTTGGGCACGAGGAGAGGTGGGACGACAGAAGATTGACGAAACGAATTTACAAGGCGAGAATGACTGGCTACATCGGTAGGGGTCGACCTAGGCGAATGTGTACCGACCAGATCGAGCACGTCTTAAATAAAGGGCAGGTGAAATATCCTCATAACCGACGAGCATCCATGAAAGCGCTCAGGTAAGTAGAAGCGATAGAGTTGTGTCCAGATCGTGGAAGTACGTAGTCTCTACCTACCCCCACGGGAGAAAGGCGTGATGCTATGTATGTACGAAAATCCGAAGCGATCCCCAATAAAGCTATGTGTTTGAAAGAAAGTTTTATGCAATAACGCCAGACTTGGCTGCATGGTTTAGTATTTTTGGCTTTTACTTAGGGCCAATTTTTTGATCCGTAGTCAACTCGAGAAATGGTCAGATTTGTAACAAATGGTTAGAATAATGCCCTAAAGCGTTTTTTTGAAAACATAGCTAAGCTAACCATTTGTCAAAAATGTGACTATTTGTTACAAAAATTAACCATTCAACTCAGTCGGGTTAGCAAGATGGCGGATGGTTAACTCCAGTGCGAACAGCTGTTTCATTGCTTTTGTGTAACATTTGAAGTAGATAATTTGAAGTTTCATTATGTAACATTAATTTATATCAAATAATTTGTTAAATAATTATAACGTATTAATAAATTGCTATTTATTATCTTTTTCGTAATATATTTGTTGATGAATTTTGTTTTTCATAAGAATTCAGTATTCCATTATGTATAGTAAATCAAGTTCGTACAAATATTTATTTGGCTTGTAAAATATATTAAATCCAAGAATTAAATTATAAAATCAAAGAATATTTTAGACAAGACGAAATAAAAAAAAAGGTAATATCATTACAAAACTATCACAAGAAATAATAATGGACACAGATGTTCGAGAGTAGCTCGATCCTTTGTTTTTTGTAATGTTTGTTCGACAACTCGAATTATGGACCATAACACATTTTACTCGGAATGATCATACAAAAAAATTACCGGAATCAAAAGTATTCTATTATACAGTTCATTTTACTGGCAACATAAATAACTATTGCTAAATTTAACCATAGTAAATTTTGTCATCAAAAAACGCATTGTGATTATAACCATTGGTTTGTGTAATAGTAATAGTAAAATTGACAAATGGATATAGTAACTTTGACTACGGATCAAAAAATTGGCTCTTAGAAAGGAATAAAAATAATAACTAAATACTGCTCAGGAAAGTTTTTTGAATTTTCGCTTTGCTAAAGTAAAAGATTCCATTGTCTCAAATAATTACTTATTTAGAAGTTTTTGTGTATTATAGACAATTCAAATAAATGTAATAAAATTATTATTTTTAACCAGGTTTACGATCCACTTGATGGTAAGCAGTCACCGCACTCTTTCAACTGTAACATTTTTTCAACTCGCTTTTAAAAATCCTCATATTGTATATCTCTGCAAAAAACCACAGAGAGAGAGCTAATTCAACATTAAAGTAAAAAATAAATAAAAACATTGAATTAAATAATGCGTATTTTATTATTATTGTCAATTTCTTTATTACCTCGTCCGATTCATACACAAAAGTTTTTACATTATTTTTGTGGACACAAAATTTAATTATTCAGAAGGCACTATATCTATATGCGTCAACACTTATTATCACTTCATAATATATAAAATATTCAATTATGTAACCTTACAACTATAATAAATAAGTAATACAATGAAGTAAAGAATTGGACGGATTTGATATTATTAAAAACTTACTTTATATTTACATACATTACAATCTAAGATGTAAGGCTTGTTAAGGACGATTTCGATAATACATCAATATTTAATTTACTATAGTGTTCAATATTTAAAAAAATTTAAAATAGCCGTTGTATGAAAGCATGTAACTCCAGTTAGTCATAGCTAACTCGTATCGGTTAAGGAAAAAAGGTTCATTGAATACACCTGTGTATATTGCGTATGATTAAGTAGGCATGCGATGTGGAGATGTTTTGTTTATAATTTATGATGACCATGAATACAAGTTCTTTAGGCCCAATTTTGTATTCTTTTTGTTATCTTCAGTGTTCCAACAAAATGGCGGCTCTTTGTTAGAAGTTTCCCGAAACATTTTGTCAAATCTGTAATTCACACTTCATGTAATTATTCCCAATACACTTCGCTTATAGAGAATGGTTGAATAATATCAAGTAATACGCCATCCAAGTTACGTAATATAGAGTCATTAAATTAAAAAACAAAGACTGTACCACGTGACAAGCCAATATTGTGCTAAAAACTACGTGATTTACGATATGCAGCGTATTGCATGAATTGCTAGTGCATAGAAAGTAATTGCATTCTGCTGACATTGTACCTATGTAAGAGCTTTCTCATTTGTTGATCGGAGCACGGCTTGGTCCGTTGCCGAATAAGCATGCATATAAATTAGATTTTAGTTTTCATTAGAAATAGTAAAATAGTAATCCTAAAAAAATAATTAATTAATGTAAAAATTTTACCACTATTCACGGGAAAGGTGTAGGTCATTTTCAACGACATTACATGAATAACGACAGTCTACGTATAAGTCACATACAAGTAATATATTTATTTTTTACACGTATCATTTGTTCTTATAATAACAATGAGAAATAATACCGTTGTTTATATAAATGACCCGGGAAGCTAAATTTTTTTAATAAACATTGTAATCTTCATTTCATTAACCTCATTTAATATTTGTCGTTACTAAGCAAAAGTTCAAGATTAAAGTCACTCTCGGCTTGCATAATTCATAAATTATCAATAAAGTCGGTCGCGGTAAGTGCAGTTCCAGTAATTGAGTGATTATTCCGCTCGCCTAATATAGTATATTAATATCTCTGACATTTGAAAATATTCACTTCGAATCATTCAAGTGGGACGAAGCTTCACAGGTTCGTTCGCCATAATCGTGAGGTGTTTTACATTTTTTCTTAAAATTATTTACCTTACAAGGCGTTGTCATGATAAACGCGATATGAATCTCAATTATTGTATACAGTAGCGCCGGCGCACCGTTTGATGATAATGATATGATAATGAAATTATATCATTAGATAAACTTACTAAACATAGTTTCGCAAGGTATGATAAGATAATTAATTTTAAAGTTTTAAAAGTGGATTTACAAAAAATAATTGTTCAATTCACTAGAACAGATGTTTCGTGGAAAGGACCGAATAGCCGAACAGTAGAGGATCATTTTATTACGTACATTGATCCTTTTATCTCTATGATCGAATGACTGTAGTAGTAATCATGTTTGCATAGATTATTCTAATAAAAAGCAAAATGGATTTATTACGTTTGGGACGTTTTAAACGAGGTGAATGCTAGAATGAATGAGTGAACGAATGAATTAGATTATTAAAAACGATTAATTATAAATAAGCTTCTACAAAACATTAGTGTACATACATACATATTTGTTTTATTTATGTATGGGGTACTAATTTGGAAAAATAAAGATTGCTTGCAAGAAGTTATATTAAGATACCTACCAAAGAATCCTGAGATTTGGAGCTCAAATCGAATTGAGTCTGTCTTAAAGAATATATTATATAATATTACTAATTCGTATATCTGGTTCCGTACTTAATCCATTGGATTATTAATGTTTATATATTATAGTAAAATTATTAATTAATTATTATTAACAAATTAACAACTAAGCTCAACTAATTAGGTCAGTGTGATGTCTTTGTCTCAATATTTCTAATCGGAGTTCGTGTTCCCTCGCCGCCATTCTGAGGGCTGCGATGCTGGAACTTCTTCTTTCCACCTCTGGTGCGGGGGGATGCGCGGGGGGCGACTCGCTGCCAGGTGATATAGGAGGTGAAACGGGGGGTGGGTCGGGTGACTGCCGCGGTGGCGCCAAGCCGGCGAGTAGTGTGTGGAAAGGGGGGCTTGTTGTGTAAAGGGGAGCGCTAAATAGGGGCGCCCTGGTTAGTGGTGCGCCGAGGTATTGCGCTCCAAGTACTGGCGCTGCTGCGTATCTGTGAAAAATATTATTTTTTAAATATGAGTTTTTTTCGACTACTTGTCTCGTCTGACCCTAAATGTACCATTTTTAGGACCTTGAAAGACGCTTCACTACGATACGCTAATTATTCTATTAAATAAATAAGTCGTACCGTATAAAGCGCTTTGAATACATAAATAATTTTTATATATGTTCTTTATGTTGTTAACACACGTACGGACAGGACCGCGGCCATAGTACGACGGTGAGTTAAGGTTTTCAGTCGCCTAAAAAGGGATGGGAATCCTTTCCGAAAAAACTAATTTATGAATCGATTCAAAACACATCGAGGCCCAAAAGATCGATCTTTCAAACTAATAAAGTACCGATTATTAGATCTTTTTTGTTTTGTATGATGTGACGATTATCTGTAAATAGGCAAAAATAATACAGTTCAGTTTCATTTTTTCCTTAGTAGGTTAGGAGTTCTTCTTTTTTTGTTTAGTTTCTATTGATGACCTATAGTGCTGTTAATAAAAAAAATGAAAACAATTTTTGCAATAAATGATGATTATAGTCTAATTTAAACCACTGGAAGAATACTATTTAAGAATAAAAAGTTAAATAAAAGAAGTAGGTAAAAAATTGATCTCTTAGACCTCGATGTATTGTGAATCGATTCAATAAATCGATGTTTTTGAAAAATCTTATTCCCCATCCCTACTTAGACGACTGACGACCTCGGCCGCTCGCCATACCATAACCGCGATTCGGTCCGTACATGTATTAACAACTTTATAAAACTAATATTTCTACTGTAAATTTAAATCTTTTTGGATTATTGTATTATAACTAATGTTACTAATAAAACAAAGGAAATATATTTAGGCGGGTTCCTAGTCTATCATGCGCTACGTAGTTTTGTAATTTTATGCATTAACTTACGTTTTTGGTGAAATTTTACACGTGAGTTTACTTTAGTTATTATGCTTGAAGTGAAATAATAACAAAGAACATGAATTTTGAGATGTTACAAAAATTTGCAAACAAGAGAGACGCCATTTTGATGGACCATTTTTTTGGAGTTTAAAAATATTACTCATACAAAATTTGGCTTAAAGAACTTATATGTAATGTCCGTAAAAAGTATTAAAAAAGGATGCAGAATAATATGGCTGCTTCAATAGCAGATGATCATTCTGGTCGAGAAGAAACGATTATATATCTAATGAATGCGATGTGGTGGAGTATTCATGTTCAACTGAGAACCGACTAACATTGAGAGAAACTATTACTGTGCTTTTTGTGTTATTTTGGTACTAACTATAGTGAACTGTTTTTTTGTGAATTTATTTACACGTCTGTGAATTTTATAACACATTCGTATAATAGTTTATTTCCAACATGTATGTGTATTTGTGTTTTTATATCTTTAAAAACGTTATTATCCATCTGTCGACCTTTATTATGAAATGAAAAGGTTAACGATTAACATATTTCGCAAATTGTTTCAATTGTTTGTTAATTATGAGAAACACGCAAAGGTTTGGTTACGCCGTTTAGTTGTTAATTATACATTTAATTATTACTTGTTACTGTTAATAAATTTTATAGTTTTAATTCAAGCTGTTCTTCAATTCGAGGGTATTTGGATTATTAATAAGAAAATAATAGGGTAATAAGATTCTAGAAATTTTATATTAGGTATTTAAAGTAGTGATAATATAAAAAAACTAACATAAAAATCAAATTTTTTAGTCGATATTAATAAAATAACGATATCATATTAATAATAAGCAAAATGATATCTACATATCGAATTATATTAAATTAATCTTTTTTCTGTTTCTATTTATCCCCATTTAAGGAAAAAGCAAAGGTAGACTATCCAGCCGAGTTTAACGCTAGAAACACCTTTCATACAAAGCTCTAAAAATGGTGGTCTTTTATACCAAGGGAGTTATTGAAAGATTTCATATTTAATTATTTTCAGTACACTTCACTGGGCCACAATAACCAATCTATATGACGTAAAATGTCGCTAATAATAGAACGCTAAAAGAATTACAACAATAATCTAGAGTTGGGGCCATAGAACTTGTATTCATGATCGTAATTAATTATAAAAAAAACATCGATTTATAATACATTTATAGTTATGGGAGAGTTCTATGCACGTTTTTACTCCGTCATAAACTTGGTTTCCTTATTTTAATCCTTTAACTTGCAGTAATTGCCTCTATAACAATGCATAATATGCACGGCAATAACGAAAATATATCACGTAGAATGCCAACCAAATGCGCTTCACGCCGGACGAATCCCACATATTCCCTGCCTACTCTAATCCAAGAGATTTTACTTCCGGATTAGAGTTGGCAGGTGGATGCGTAAATGCATTTTTCCATGAAAAAAAGAGTATAAGCGCTAATTCAAATAATTAATCGTGCTTACCTAAAAGACGCCAAGGCGTTCGTATCGAAGGGTTTTCTGAAGCCGAAGCCCAGCTGGGTAAATGGATTCGGCATGGAAGCGACCACTGAGGGCGGTGGAGCACCACCCGCTCCTCCCAGGTAAGGGTTATAGGGGTGACCTTGTGGACCAACTTTCTCTTGTTTCCGCCATTTCGCTCTACGGTTTTGAAACCACACCTGTAAAGAATCAAAATTTAGATATGGCAGTAATTGTGACTGTCAAACAATATAGTATCACCCTTAAAAAAAATCGAGATTGTGGTATTAAACGTAATATCACATAATAACGTATATTTAACAAAATAAAGTCGAGTAACATAAAGTAGTATATCTATATATAAAAAAACTAGGCAGCTACAGGGACTGCCGACAGAAGCGAAAACGCGAAACTTTAGATAAATTGTTTTTTTTTAATGTTTAAATCTCATAATTTTTCATTATGACATTATTAATATAACCTAACATCTTACAAATAAATTATTTATCTCAGAGCACGAGCACTTAGACGCCATCTTATACTTGGCATACTGTAGCATGTTGACGTCATAATATTGAGCGTAACTATAAGTTTTCCCCAGCCGAGAATCGCTCAACGCCGCTAAAGAAATTTTGCACTTAAAAAAGGTTAAATCGTAAACATTTTCCTATAATCTGTCTACCTGCCGAATGTTTTCAATAAAATTCTTCGTTAATTATCGTTTAAAAAAATCAAAACCAGTTAAATGTAACTTAGAATTTTCTATACTATTTACAAAGACGTTTTAAATGTTTAACTGCCATTTTCTCTAAACGATTATTGAGTAGATTAACACAATATTACTTATCAATGTCCATATGTACTGCATTATCGCTCGAGCTATCACAAGTAAGTGAATTAAAAGAGATTTAATGTTATTTTTCTATCAATTAGCTGGGAAACATTTTTATTTGTTGCCCGTGATACTATAAAGCGTTGTTACAAAAAATAAATATAACATTTAGTCTATATTATTTTCATAGTTTAACACTGAATTATGAAGAATTTATAACTAACTTAGTTGTATTTTTTTGCATACTGTACTGAAACATTCCGACCAACTTCTAGTCGACTATGTTCGATCTTTATTTTTTTGTGAGTGGTAACACTGGATATATTTTTGCTACAGCTATTCGTAAGTTTAAAAGTTTAATATTTAAGAATTATTAGGATCATATTATATTGGACATTTAAAATTCTGTGATATAAATCAATTACATACTCAAAATATTACATTGTATCATAGATAAAGTATATTATATTCTTTATTCCAGTATTAATTACAAGTTAACTCTATCAATACGTTGACACGTAATAAAACATAACGTATGTAATATTAATGAGTGATTATAAATACACAACAAAAACACACACATACACTTATATTTATGTCTCTATCGACGTTATCCATAAACCATAAATCTACTGATTATATCCTGTCGCATTATTGAATCGAATGGGACAGATCTGAGGCAGAAATTTATCCTACGCTGTGTGAACGTGAAAAACATTATATAATTTTATATTTCTTAGCAACACTCCAGCGACTCCGTAGAAATAAATTCCCGGCTACAATGTATTATTAAATAATATTAAAGAAAAAACAACGTTGAATTTCAAAATAATTAAGTGTAAAGCTGTTAGATTGTGTAAAAAATTAATAATTCAAATCGATACGGTTCGTTTTACTCTTAGTTGGAGGAGTTTTGATAACTTTTAACGTATTTATCTGGTTGTGTTTTGATTATAATATAAATATTGTATTGTATTGCTATTATTAATAATATGCAAAATGCGGAATCAATGCAATGGCTACTCTAGAATTTTCTAAACTTTTCAATTATTTACCAGAATAAATATTTAACGTTTTCTTTTAGAGCTGACTAAATACTGTTCGGATCGGAAGAGCGTTTACAACTTCTCCGAACGTTCGGAAAGAGCGCTTAAGAGGATAACCTAGGGGCCTGTTTCCTCCCTGGATAAATAGCATTATGGTAAATATTTTTATACCAAATAATATATCTCCACGAACGCCATGCCCGTACGTTGATTTTTCCCATAAATTAGTTATTGTGGAAACTAGGTGCCTTTGAAAATGAAGAAAATGCTCGATTTTTACCGTCATTTTTAGACATTCGATGAACAAATTGGTTAAATAAGAACAAAAAAAGTAGCGTAGAGGCATATTCAAAGTCTTTCTTATTCTATAACTGAAAGAAAATTCAAAATCGGTTCAGTTTTTGAAGAAGCAAACAGGGTTCTGCGAAGTTATGTTTTCGTCTCCTTTTCTCCTTTTCATAGGTAAAATTGAAAGGGTTGCCCTTTCGTGTTTTATAACTCTTTCTTCGGGGCGCAACGCGATAGCAATAGATTTCTGAAATACCTACTTTTCAAATTTGTCGTTGACCACATATCCTCTTCATCATCATTCTCCTGCCTTTTCTCAACTCACTTGGGGTCGGCAGTATGTTATCTTCGTCCATACGTCCCTATCAGCCGTCATCTCTTCATTCACTCCTTTTTCTTTCATATTATTTCTTACTCACTCCATCCACACTTTCTTTGGCCTTCCTCTACTTTTCCATCCATCCACATTCATATTCATTACTATTTTAGCCACATGAGCGTTCCTCTCTTCTCATAACATGTCCATACCACGACAAACGAGAACCTATCAACTTTTCTACCACTGGCCCAACTTTCAAACTCTATCAGACCACATATCCTCTTAAGTATAAAATATATAACAGTTTAATTTTTTAAATATTTAATAAATATATATTAGAGGGAGTTTGAAAGTTGCGTCAATGGTAGAAAAGTTGAAAGGTTCTCGTTTGTCGTGTGGTATGGACATGTTATGAGAAGAGAGGAAGCGCATGTGGGTAAAATAGTAATGAATATGAATGTGGAAGGATGGAAAAGTAGAGGAAGGTCAAAGAAAGTGTGGATGGAGTGTATAAGAAATGATATGAAAGAAAAAGGAGTGAATGAAGAGTTGACGGCTGATAGAGACGTATGGAAGAAGAAAACATACTGCGCCGACCCCAAGTGAGTTGGGAAAAGGCAGGAGAATGATGATGAAATACCTAGAGTTTATTTTTAAATTACTAAAAAGAAACTCGAGACCTAATTAAGTACCACTCATAATTAATTCTTATTTCATTATAATTTAAATTAATTCACTTATGATAAATGCTGCATTGTAAAAAAATATATAATTAGCAAGTATATAATATATATTTAAACATGTTTCTGTAAACGTCGATGCGGTTTTACCGACTGTTGGAGTTTAACAAGAAATTGTTTATGGCTGTTAACATTATTACAGTCAATTTTAAACCTTGACAATAGGATCCTAAAGTTTATTTTAACTTAAATGTTATATTCTATTAAGTTTACAAGAGTCATTATAGATATGACTTCATACAGCAGCAATCCGCGATCGCGAATTTATATATATTATATGTTGTAATTGGCGGAGAACATGTTGGCGGAATGTGAGGTAAGGTTTGTACAAAAAGGGTACCGACTTCGACCCAGGTGCCGGATTTAATAGCTCGACGGAGTCGCGCATTAAAGTAATGACGCTGTGGCGATCGATTGTACCGGGCCGTTAAAATGGCACTCGTATATACTATTTTTAATAATATATTTTCTTTTGATGTGTTACAGCATTTCGTGACAAGGGACGGAATTGTGTTACAGGATACGCCGGGGAAGCGCGCGCTATGTGATTTGACAAATGAGCGCGCGAGTTGGTAGATTTGGCCGACATAGAGTACCAACCACCTTTGTATTTAACCTAAATTGTGCTGTGAAATAATTAAATTTATATTTGTAAATATAATTAATAAATGTGTTTACTGCGGTGTGCTTGTTTACAGCGTGTTTAATGCGTGTCTGAAAAAGGTACAGATCATTGATAAAAATTAGAAATTCGAAAAATGAATAATTATTTAAATAATTATCTCAGTATTTAGCTTTTTTTAAATCGAATGAGGATAATGTCTATTATTTTGACGAAAGGAGCTGAATGTTTACTAGTCGATTCCGAAGCGAGTTATTTTGATAGGTTCTTCATGAGACATTTTTCTTTGTCTACCATTTAGGTTCCTGAATTCTAATGTTCTATTTAATCTGATTGTGTATTATTTTATATTACAAAATCAAACTATCATTACTATATTCTTAAACCTTATCAGAAAGTGTGACGATTTGTAAACAAGTGATTCATGTTTCAATCCGAAATATTTACAGTTTTATTAAGATTTACTGTACACGCGGCACCGTTTGCGTATCTATATTTTTTATAAATCACAATTATTGATGGTCCATTATTTACGTATGTGTTGAAAGTGTCAAACTCTAATTATTTTAGAAAATTAAAAATAGCTTAAGTTATGCGTAGTAACTTCAGCTATGTACCAAAAAAAGTCCCGTCAAAATCAGTCCAGCCGTTTCGGAGAGGAGCCGGAACAAACAGACAGAGAAAGATTTTTAAAATGTGTTTTTGGTATACATACCGTATATACACTCCCAAATATTTACTAGAGATGTCACGAATATTCGGTAACATATAACTATAACTATTCGGTATTCGGCTATTCGATCGAATATTGAGAACTATTCGGCCAAATACTGAATAGCAAATCAGGAAAAAAAATGCATAATTAATATTTAAAAATGATAATATTAACACAGATTTTTCTTTTACCAATTGCTTAGCATATGTACTTAATAAAAATCTAGCAGTGGTAAGTTATGATGAAAAAATTTTTTTTTAGTATTTTCAAATATCAAACAATTGCGCTTTTCCTCATAAATTATACCAGCTTTTAAAATAGCCTCTCATTGTATACACTGCTACCGGGAGATGATAAATAAATCTCAGCAAATTCTACTAGGTTATGTTTATATTGTTTTGCGTTTGCTGACCACCGCTTGTAAGGGTCTGCTGTCCTATCTAGACGAACAATCACGAATGAAACAAAAGCGCTCACGGCGCATCGCCATCACACGTATTTTTTGATGCAGGTGTATTATAGTTGTCACCCTCGAAAAGTACAAAGTGTTGCCAAATATTCGGCCAACAGCCACACCGAATATTCGTCATTCATCCAAATTACTATTCGCGGCGTCTCTAGTATTTAGTTTTAAAACATGATATTAAAAACAGACACTCATATTTTATTTATTAAAATAGATAACATCAAAGCAACAAGTTCCATCTATATAAAGAATTGCAAATATTAGATGATAAATCAAAGCGCGATTTTATAAGTCCACACGGCATCGTGTTCGTATCAGCCGGTTATAATACATGAAAATTGCTAATGATCTCATTTAATAAACAACAGTTTGAAAAATACACCTACCCGCATTATAACAATGGATACTAAGGGCCAATTAATATAATATTATGAACTTAAATAAATATACCCCATTATACTCTCCGCTATTATTATTATTATTAGTTGTTATGGAGTTACAGAATAATTGTAACGATTGAACTCAAATAAAACTGATGTTGTGCTCGCCTCCATATTTCTAAAGCTCCATGCCTAGACCTACAACCTGGATATAATGTAGGATCTTTTTGGCAGAGAGAGTCTGTACATCCCCCGGGAACAAGGCATGTTTACCCAGAACTCGGTTGCGTATGGGTATTAGTGGGTCATATTCACACAAGATGTGCTTTGGTGTTTCGTCTGCAACTTCACAGATTCTGCACTCTTTTGTGTTCTGAGCACCCATGTTGTGCATGTGCTTGCCCAAACAACAGTGCCCAGTTAGCGCTCTCACTAATACTCGCAGCTGATTCCTACTGAGCATCAGGGCTTCCTCAGCTTTGCGCTGAGTATATCTCCTGATGAGCTCTTTGGAATGAATTTGTCCTGGCAATTAATTCCAGAACTCTATAGCCTTTTAGGTACGTTAGTGCTTTATGGTCAGAACTGATGTTAAGTGACGATTTGGTATAAACACGTAAAGTTTAGAGGTAGTGGCTCTCAAGTGAAGCTACTGGAACATATTTATAAGTTAATTGACGTCAGCTTTTCAAATTGAGAGTGGTAAGCTTACAAAGTAGGTATTATAAACGTTTTATTCGGCACACTAAAGCCTGCCAATTAAAAAAAAGGATAGACAATCGGTTGATAAACGGAGGAGAAAAAGGTCCTGAACTATTTTTATATCTAGGCTATAATATTTTTGGTATAATATAATGGCGTAATGTTTAATTTTGCTTAATTTGTTTGCTTAATTTTGCAACTCACATTAAATAATATAAAATTTAGCTTTTTCTCTATTTATACTTTAACTACTACTCCAAATATCAGATTATACGTCCTTAAGAAATAATCAAAAGTATTCGTTTCAATAATATATTAAATAAAATTATAATATATTGTAATGTAATAACCGTTATCATTTTTCATCATGTTCATTAGGATCAGCACAAAAAAAAAATCTTCTTTTAAAAGGTAATACATTTTGTATACATGTCATACTTTATACAATAATTTATTGCTATGATGGCGCAATTGGTAGTGCGGCCGGAGTTCGCGTCAATGGACGCACGTTCGACCCCACCTATCAGTCAAACCCAACTCTAAAATCAGTCTGGCATTTTCTAATTATAGGTTTATTCCGGCAGCATTACTTGAAAACTCTAGGCTTAGTGTGTTTACCATCGTGGATTTAATCGTCACTTAACATCCGGTGAAAATGAAAACAAAGCACTGAGTTTTTACAGTGTTAAAAAAATCTACACACACGTTCTTCGGTCTACCTTTATCTCTATAAAGTAATACTGTAAAAGAAAAAAACTGTCGATACCGCGGCTAAATTTATTACAATAACAAAATCACTAAACATCGTCATTCTCATGCCCTATTCCTAACTCACTTGGGGTCAGCACAGTATGTTTACTTCTTCCAAATATCCCTATCAGCCGTCATCTCTCTCATTCATTTACTCCTTTTTCTTTCATATCATTTCTTACTCACTCCATCCACGCTTTCTTTGGCCTTCCTCTACTTTTCCATCCTTCCACCTACATAGTAATTACTATATTACCCACATACGCTTCCTCTCTTCTCATAACATATCCATACCAAGACAAACGGGAGCCTTTTGAAAACAAAACCACAAAATATTGTGGTAAATCTAATGATAATCGAATCCTTTTAAATCTAAACGTAACGAAGTCGGCTTTATCGTTCAAATGTTAAGACAAACGTAGCGGCTTTTTATTATACTCTGACGTTTTTAACCTTAACGTAATAATAACTTTAATTATAATTAAATATAATTATTAATAAATAGATCAATTAAATTGATCGATGTTTTTATTAAACTGTTTCGAAGTAGAGGTCGCCGCAACATGTTTTTTTTAATTACACAAAAGTTTTATTGAACTTGCGAAGTCGAGAGAAATGGATGGTGATTTTTTTTTTTGAGCTGAATGATGCTGTTGACATGGAGGACCTTGACAGTTGCAGCCAGGGTTTATGGCGAATATGTAGGGCATTTGGCTGGAAAATGGTTACTACCTCAAGGGTATTAATTACAATGATACGAACATTGGAAAGACTGCTATCAATTGTAAAGAAATCATCATAACTAAATCTATTCGTTAAGTATTTAGAGCAGTGATTCTCAACCACTGTGCCGCGGCACTTTTGTGTGCCGCCAAATTTCAAAAGTGTGCCGCCAAATTTTGTAAATATATAATAATGTTAATATTATTAAATTATATCATTTAAAAAGAAAAATATTTTTAACAACATCAATTCAAGTATGCAAGGGCCTAATGAAAATATCTTAAACTCAACCGATAAGCTGGTGGGATTCAAAAAACAAATAACTTTATGGAAAAATAAAGCTCAGGAAGGCAATTTAGAAAAGTTTGTGTCAGTCCCTAAAGACAATTATAAAACTACTAAATTAATTGTTGTTTATCATTTGACAACATTAGAGGAGAGAATTATTCATTATTTCCCAAAATTAGATATTAAGAAATTTGATTGGGTTTGTAATCCATTTCTCATAACGGATACTTCTGTATTTGACTTAACTTTGAATGAAGAAGAAGAACTCATTTTGCTTTCCAATAATCGAGATTTAATTTTAAAACATTCAGAAGAATCAATTAATTCATTTTGGATTAACATCAGATGCGATTATCCAATGATAGCCAAAAAAGCTTTAAAAATATTATTACAATTTTCCACATCTTATTTGTGTGAATTCGGATTTTCAGCATTAGCCAACATTAAAACTAAAAAAAGATCAAGGTTGTTAAATGTAGAAGACGATATGAGAGTAGCTTGTCATTTTTACGACCAAATATAAATGAAATTATGAAAAAACATCAAGCTCAAATTTCGCATTAAAAATATTTTTATTATTAGCTTGTAATTAATCTCTTAATAAACGTTTTAGTTATTATTGTAGTATATATTAGTTTATTTCGTATATTTAAATTTTTTGTCATAAACTATTTATGCAGTGTGTTGTAGTAAGTCAATATTTTTTATCTTTTTCTTTGTGTGCCGCCAAATTTTGAAATCGTTAAATATGTGCCGCAACAAAAAAAAGGTTGAGAATTAAAAAACTAGACAGCCCAGAGACTACCGACAGAATTGAAAACTGGAAACTTTGGATAAACTGTTTTTATAATGTTAATGTTATGTTATTTCATAATTTGTTAATTTAAATTATGAACCTAACCTAACATTTAAATATCAAATTTTACTGGTTTATCTATTGGCGTTCCGAGCAATAATTATGTACATTTTTATATGGTTTATTCATAATCAAAACATGCGATAGCCTACGTAAGAATACATTATATTACTTATCTCTGAGCGCCAGTACTTAAACGCCGGCGTTTATACTTGACACACTGTAGAATGTTGACGGCTGACGTTGTAGCGTTGGTAATGGAATCTATAAGTTTTTCGCGTACCGAGAGAATCGCTGAAAGCCGCTAAAAAAGTTTTCACTTCAAAAAGTTACATGCCGAGACCCTCTTCGGTAGCTGTCTAGAACAAACACCAACCCCAATAGGGGAGACGTTAGCGTGATACAGTGACACTGCACCAAAAACGCCTGCACACTACACAACAACATGGGATCTGTACGGAACTTTGAGACCTGTTTTTTCCATTAAACACTTTAAGTTTAACGCGGAGTAAATTTCACGAAAACTCTATCAAAGGTGGAGCAACTCAAGCTGAGGTCTGTACCACTTTGGTGCGTTTGCGCTAACTACTATTCTCCTTGCTAAGTGGCATTAATGCTTATCCCAAAAGTTCGGTAAAGGTGTAAAGGCCTTTCCGATCAGCAGAGTCAGTCATCCTTATATCATGTACTAGCTGTGTGCCCTCGGCTACGTCTGCGTTTCATATATTCTTCACTGCGTTTGATTTTTTTTTTGTGCGGAACCCTAATTATTTTCGCAAAATTTGTTTGGTACTAAGATAAGGTAAAAGATTTTTTATAAATTCAAGTACTTGCACAAGGATTTTATTCGAAATTTCATGAGTTTTAATTTTTTTACGCGGAATTCTAATTGTTTTCAAAAAACAAAAGTACCCTAAGTTACGCGGCGTAACTTCAGCTATCTACCAAAAAATGTCCCGTCAAAATCGGTCCAGCCGTTCCGGAGATTACCCAGGAGCAAACAGACAGACAATAATTTAAAAAAAATTATTTGCGGTGTAACTGTCCTATTCATATATATTCAGTAAAAAAATTATTAAAAGTACAGACATACGCTTCAATTTTATTTATTAGTATAGATAAGAGAGAGTAGTGAAGAAACAGGACTAGTTACTATCGCGTTCCTCAAAGTATTTTAATTAAACCATTAAATATTATATATGCAATAGGTAATTATAAATAACAATGAAAACCATTATCAACGGAATTGGAGCCGATGTGTTATATATAAATTAATTAATTAATAAATATTAAGTACAGGTAAATAGTTATTATCATAAAAGTCATAAATTAAATTGGTAGATATAAAAAGTTAAGACAATTTAATTATTTCTTCATTGTAATTCATAGTAATGTAATTTAGATTAGTTAATAATTTAAAGTGAACACACACCTGTTTATGTACTAGGTATCTTGCTAAATTCATTAATTACGTTCTATCGTAAAATACATTTGTGTTAATTCCATTTATACATAATCTATATTAATAAATAAAGATTGAAGTGTCTGTTTGTAATGTCAAAATATTTTTTTTTTACTAAATAGATATGAATGTAAAGATAGATACAATACATATACTAAAAATAGATGTTTTTTTTTAATTTTTGTCTTTTTGTCTGTTTGTTCCGGGTAATCTCCGGAACGGCTGGACGGATTTGGACAGGACTTTTTTTGGTAGATAGTTGAAGTTACTCCGGTTAACTTAGGGTACTTTTAATTTCCGAAAATAATTTGGGTCCCGAGTAAAAAAATTAAAACATACAAAAAATTGAATAAATTCCGATTAAATGCATAATTTTACGGGCAAGTGCTTGAATTTATTAAAAATAGTTTTAGTTTATATTGCTACAAAAAAAAAAATAGAGTTAAAAAAAATAAAACACAGTAAAGAACATATTAAAAACGGGCACAGCCGCGGGCACACAGCTAGTAATATAAATAAAAAACGACTGTTCGAATGTAATACAAAGACAACAGTTGGTATACGGTTATGACACGCGAATTTAATGGACTTTAACACAAAAGCTGTAGAATGAATGAATGAATTTAAATAAATTGATTACGTTTAAGGAATACAATTGAAGTTATTCGGATTGCCTCTAATATTCATTTATAAATTTGCAAATTTGATCCTAATTACATAAATCATTGTACAAAAAGTACAGTCGTGAGAAAATTCTATAAAAAAAGGTTTATAATTGTTATTGGGAATATCTTGATTATTTTTTGAGGTTTACAAATTTGATTCTAGTTAGATATTATAGTTAAAAGTAAGTACAAATAACTGTATATATATTTCATAGAGTAATACTTACTCTTTTTCATTCTATTTTAAATTTATATTTACGACTAGCTCTCTATCCACCGCTGCGTCCCGTGTTTCATATATATTCTTCACTGTGTTTTAATTTTTTTATACGGAACCCTAATTATATTTCTTAAAAAATGTCAGTACTAAAATGAAGTAACAATAATTCTCATAAATTATAGTACATGCCCGTAAAACTATGCATTGAATCGGATTCTATTCAAATTTTTATCAGTTTTTTTTTACGTGGAACCCTAATTTCTTTCGAAAATTAAAAGTACCCTAAATTACCCGGAGTAACGTTAGCAATCTACCGAAAAAAGTCCCGTTAAAATCTGTCCAGCCGTTCCGGAGATTAGCCAGAACAAACAGACAAAAATTTTAAAAATTGTATTTTGGTATAGGTATATACGCTATATATAATTATATCTAGTTGGTAAAAAAAAATCAATTTTGACATTACAAACAGACACTTCAATTTTATTTATTAGTTTTATTTATTTAGTAGTATTTTCAGAGTTGAAACATCGTGCATCACTAGAATAGAGATGAACTGTTTTGAATGTAGTTTTTACGTGCAAGATTGAGTGGTGCCGGCTAAGAACAGTTCCACCATCCTCGTGTGGGTGTCGTCGTATAAGACGACTAAGGGATAAACTACGGGATGGGCAGCAGCATCCTCTGAGTACCACAAAAACCTGACTGCGATTGCCAACCTGCCTGCCAAGCGTGGCGATTAGGGCAATGACAAAAATAATAAAAATAAAATCACATTGAGACACGTGAACATGAAAATATGCCGATTGATTGACACAATGATATTGATTTCTCGACTTATTTCTCGATTGATTTTTATTTAGCTATTTGCCTGGTTCCCGGCTGATGTAAACCTTCATTTGAGGGATTCTTGCGATTTTACGTTGTTGAGTGTTAAGTGTATAACTAAATATTTCTGGCGACTTTGTTCACCTAAAGTACAGCCGGTTTTAACTTAATCGAATCTTAACTTAATTGAGATCAAACCACAAAATGAATCGTTTATTCTGACTCCATATTGACACTAATCTGACATATTAGAGAAAATGGATTGAATATTCATATTTCAGTAGATATAAACAGATTGAGATCGTATATTGAAACAGCTGGTAAGTGAACAAAGTCAACGTGACCACTTAGTTTTTAATAAAATACACGCACTCTATTAACTAAAGCAGTAATTGTACTAATTTGTAAGTGTTTCGTGATCAGGTAAAAGCAATTTAATGAAAATGCACTTCACCACGACGTAGCACGCTGGCGTAATACGACTGGCAATTTTGAACACTGATAAAAATGTAATTGTGTAGTGCTAACTCGATTTGTATAGTTTGAATAAATATCGCAAAAAAAAAGGGGTAAACCAGATTTAATACCTTGCTGGCTCCTACCGATAACTGTGTTATTTTCCTAGGCGTCTGGTCACAGGGTTTAAATTGAATAAAGTAAAATAAATACGTGTTTTAGATTCGAAATTATTAGGTATAATATATTATGTGTACGATACGCGAATGAATAAAAATTGTTTCTAAATAAATTGTTGTATTTTGAAGTCGTAAAAGCTGTAACAGATGCGCGGATTAGACAGCGTACGTGGTACAACGGACGATCGGAATTTATCAGTCGTTTTGTAGGCAAGTACATTTTGTCGAGCTCGTATAAATAACAAAAAAAAATTATTCATAGTTTAAAACTTTGGCGGGATAAATGAAAAAAACGTAGAAACGTTTTTTTTTTTTCAAGCTAAATTTTCAATAACGATTATGAATCAATATCGTCAACTTGGTGATTACTAATTTAATAAAATGCATTAATATTTCAGCCGAATCTAGAGAATTGATATTAATAACTATTTATCAATTAATTCAACAGGAATATATTGCAAAATCTATATACCAAGTTAGCGTCAATTAGCGTTTGCAGGTTAGATGTTATATAAAATAGATATGTAGTAAGTATAATTTTTTTAATGAATTTTCATGAACAGAAAATGTTAATCATGGAGTTATTAATTTTCAAAATTGTTTTTAGCTTCTTATTGTTTCATTGTTGTTTAATTATAATTTTAAATTGAACTTACTACCTAACTTTTCTACGTTAGTAATTAATAGCCAGTTTAAACGTGTGTGTATATTTTGTTTTTCTATCCTAAAATATTCCTTAAATTATTCACTGCACATTCCTGCACACAACACGCAGGTAAATAGGTTCTGTTTGGGACCTTCAAAGTCGCAGTTTCCTTTAACCGCCTAACACCTAAAGGATTAGCCACAGCAAATTTAGTGGGATTTACGTCTCAGGTAGTACGGGAAATCCGAGATCCATACTACTATGATGTCCTGGTGTTATCTACCACTCTACCGGCTAAGCGCATGAAGAGGACATGCGGGCGGAAAAGTAGGTATTTCAGAGATCTATTGCTATCGCGTTGCGCCCCAAAGAAAGGCTTATAAAACACGAAAGGATCAATTGCAGTTCGGGCTGATTGTACCTATGCAAAATAAACGAAAACATCACTTCGTGTACCCTGCTTCCTCCTCTAAAACTGAACCGATTTTTAATACACATTCAATATAATAAAAACTTCGGCTATGCCTGTACGTTTTGCTTTTTTAAATTTTATTCATCAAATTTCTTTGACGAACTTCTGAAAATGACGGTAAAAATCGAGCGTTTGTTCATTTTCAAAGGCTTCTAGTTTCTACAATAACGAATTTATGGAAAAAACAAAATTTACGGGCATGGCGGTAGTGGATATAATTTATTTGGTGTAAAAAAGTATTTACCAAAAACGCTATTATCCAGGGAAGAAACAAGGGACTACGTCTGTTTGGAATTAATGTTATTCCTCTAAAGCGCTAGCACTAAATTTTCAGTGGAGCTGTCAAGGCCCTTCCGATCAACAGTATTTAATCAGCCAAAACAAAAATTGGTATTGCATATTTTGTTCCTGCGAATGGAACTGTTATTTTAGATTTAATTACTTTTTTTCACCAAACAATGTATGTTATAAATTTCTCTTTACTACAACTGTCACTTTAAAAATTAACTTTTGATGTATTTACTAACTCTATTATTTTTGTGAATTTTACCTGTATCCTCGCCTCTGTTAATCCAATTTTCATAGCCAACTCCTCTCTGTAACAAAATTTATATAAATGTTTAATATTTAATTTAAAACAATTATTTAACATCGTTATTTTATTTTATTTACCTCATATAATTATAAAAACAAACTAAACAAAATATTGTGCATGTAAGATGTAAGTGTTAAAGGGAAATTTCTGTGAAGTGAAGTATATAAATTTGAAATAATTTACGTAACTTCCGTAACACCAGGTAACGACACTTCCGTTACAATTTTAGCTACGTCATGTCCAAAGTAGTTATACTAGAGAAAAGTCAGGTTTTTATTTGTTAAATTGAAATTTCTTTGAAGTAAAGTTTATGTAATTTAAATTATTTACGTAACATCCGCAATGTGAGGTAACAATACTTGCGTTACAATTTTATTTTTTACTTAACCTTTTTTAAATTTTTATATCTTGATATTTATATGAATATCATAGTATAAGTAATAATAGATAATTTTTGTAATGTATACAGGCAGTCATACCACTCAATAGTCTGTGGTTGTTAGGAGTATCCGAAGAATCGTGAGATGTGTTATATAGACATATTTCACTAAATTGTGTACCTAACTTCATAACGAAGTTCTGTCAGCCGCGCGTCACGAATCAATATGTCGTACTTGGCGTATTTAATTGTACTGTATCATAATCTAAACTAATAAATGAAATTGAAATGTCTGTTTATAATATCAAAATAACAAATTTTTACTAAATACATATTAATGTATAAGGTACCGTTATAAAAATATCATTTTTAATTTTTACTGTCTGGTTGGTCTACCTCCAGAACCGCTGGACCGATTTTGATGGGACTTCTTTTTACCAGAAAGCTAAAGTTACTCGGTGTAATTTGGCTACAATTAATTTTGTGAACTTTTTTGAATTTGTGATAAATAAATATCCTTTTGGTACTAAAAATATTTTCAGGCAAATAATTAGGGTTCCACAAAAAAATTAGAACACTAGAAATTGTTAAGAAAAAAGTCGATTCAATGCTCAATTAAACTGGCATTTTTTTTTAATTTATGACAAATATCTTTGCTTTTTTTTTCGTAACAAAATTATGTAGAAAAACCCGTGTATACAAATTAAGACTCGTGAAATTGTGAACAAAATACGATTCAATGGACCAGAGCACCATCAGGATATTATTTTCCAATGATTATATTGAAACTATAAACATTAAAGGCTAATTTATTAACGTCCCTACAGTGGTTATTATCGTTTATGTTATAAATAACTGTGGCCTAACTAAAGAACACAGTACCTACTACTAAAATGATTCAAAATGGAAACGCATAAAGGTTAGTGTGAAATATTAACACAACATTACTGAATGTAAGTGACATGATAAAATATTTTTTAATTAAAAACAAAAAAAAACCGACTTCATAAGAATATACTATAAAAATGCATTGAAAAGTAAATAAATAATTACTATATTAATCTACTTCTGATGCAACTTCGATATATCCTATAATTGCATTAACAAAGAAATAGCTAAATGAAATACGTGTAAATATCTACATGATACTCGTGGATTTCTCTTGATTTCCCTGATATCAACTGATCAGTTCCTGACATGGTGAAAATGGGACCAAATAGGGAGTATTCAAATGAAAAAAATTACAGATCGGTTCACAATTGATGGAGACATCGTGTAACAAACATACAAAAAAAAAAAATACATACGAAAAACCTCCTATTTTTTGAAGTCGTTTAGAAGTTATTAGTTTTTTTTATATTTTTTTTTATGAATAAAAAGCTATCTGTTGCCTGGGTCCGCACTTTTTTTAAATTGGAGCTTTTATTTGACTTGCGTCAAAGAATTACTTTACAATAGTGATAAATATAGCAAGATAGTTTCCTTTTTTTTTTACTGAGCTTATAATTCTTAATTAAGTGAGCTTATTTGCTAAATGTAATATCTAAGAGTATAAACTATTTTTTTTACTTTGGTTTTTTTTGTACATAGTGTTAGTTATTATAATTATTATTAGTTGTTTTTTTTATTAGTTATTGGATTCGACATCACGTACAAAGGTATTAGAGAGTAAACAGTTATAATTGCACTGTTACCTTTAATAGGACAATTAGGTATAAAGAAAAAAATATAGTAATTATGTCCATGGACTGAATCATGATTCGATGTTATAATATTCATCAATCGAACTTATTAATTGGTAAGAAAACAGACAGGCTAATCGTTCGTTGTTAATTATACGAATAATTACATACAATAATTACTGTCTTGGAGGTTAAACTAAATTAAATTTAAGATATAATGTTAGTTTCTCTTTTAATTTTCCTGTACACGTCGTGGTTAGTTTTAGACCCTAATAATACAACCATACAGAAATAGTTTCATACAAAAACTAGCTAAACATTGAAGTCAACGATATGTGTGTTTGTAACTGACACGGGATTACGGAATCACCGGCACGTAACGAAAGGCGTACGTGACCTTTTAAGGCCAACTTGAAATGGGTGCACTCCACGTGTGGCTACTGTCGTTCTGAGTGTTTTATTTCTATGATTAGAATATTATTACGGTGTATTACTCCAACAGTTGCATTGAGTACAGTACGTAGGGACCGTTGAAATATTCTGTAAGCAAAATTATAGTAATTTTTAACCCCCACCCCCTTGGACAGCAATAACGAGCAATGCTCTTACCCCCTTGTACGATTACGTAAGCATTAGCATAATTTTGAACAAAAAAAACAAGATAAAAATAAGCAAAGCACAAACCCGAACTTCCCCACCCCCTCCTTCATTGATGCTTATAGTATTTGACCGGTTTTAGTCTCTTTCTCTCTCTTACTGAGCCAGTCAGTTATGGTGAAATGTAAATAAAGTAGATTTTAGGGACTTGGGTGTACCAAGGAGATGTTAGTCCCATCGTAATATAAACTTAAAGGTAAAAATCTATCATTTAATATTACCCACTTGCAGACAAAGCCAAAATTTTGATAAAGGTTCGTAGATTAATTGGGTTAAGATTAAATTGTTTTAGTACCTACGCTGTTTCTGTTCAGTTTTGTTAAGGCCATATTCCATCAGCAAGAATATCTTTAAGAATTCCATACACAATCGCAATTTGTATGAATTAATAGATTTCATGAGAAAAGTAAATTTGTTGAGAGACCTATGTCCGGAATGGACTCTGAGAGTTGTCATATATGTTTTAAAAAACTTTTAAAGCGATGATGGCGCAGAGGATAGTGCAGCCGGATTCCGTGTCAACGGACGCGGGTTCGAGCTCACCTATCCAAATCTAAAATCAGCCTGAGCATTCGGTGAAGGAAAACATCGTGAGGAAACCATAGCATGGTGGCATTTTCTAGTAATACTCGCCTGGGTAGCTACCACCCTCAAGTTAGAAAACCTGTCGCCAAATACCAATAGGTGTGTTCCGGCAGCATCACTTGAGAACCAGTAGTTTTATGCTTAGTGTGTTTACCATACTGGACCACATCGTCACTTAACATCAGGTGAGATTGTGGTCAAAGCGCTGAGCCCTGTGTAAAAAAAATGTAGGGATTTTTTTGTGAGCGTAAATACAAAACTATTGACTTTCATAGTGTTTCAAATTGTAAATACTTGGCACACTTGTAACTTGACATAACTTGAATAATTAGCCAATTGTGGAATATAGTATGAGTTGGTGTTATTACTATAAGTAATCATTCATTTCATAACATTCTAAAGATAAGAAACTATTAAAAAAAATATATACAGTAGTACCCCGCTTAGCGCGACCCCGTTACCCGCGGTTTCACTATAACTCGAATGTCAAATTTCGCGCTCAAATGCCTCGCATTACGTGAAAGAGTGCGTATAAACATAATGTAAAGACAATAGATTTTCCGTAAAAAATAAGAGTGTGTATTGCATAAAGTGTTCTTAGAATTAAAGTGATTGATTAAAATGATTTGTATTTTTTTGTATTAAATTTTGACTATGTTTAATCATAAACCTCGATATACGCGAATTTCAGTTAACGCGATTTTCTTCGGAACGTATCCCTCGCGTAAAGCGGGGTATTACTGTATATACATATATATATATATATATATATATATATATATATATATTACTCACATGCCAATAACGATAATAATTGTTTCGACTATCATGAATAATTCTTATTAATTTAATCCTTTTACTATGTCAACAGAATGGAACAGAAAACGAAAAAAGAAATGTTTTTATCCAATACATATCTCGGAAATACATAATGAAAGAAAATTTACGCGTATAATCAATATTTAAATACTTTTATTATTACTATTATATATATATATATATATATATATATATATATATTATCGTTATTGGCATGTGAGTAATATATATATACGAGTATATATCAAGACTGTACTTTTTTTTGTCATACAATGTAGTAGACATTTTACAGAATTCAAATTTAAACAAATCTATTTACCCCACCGGTAAGATACTTTCTAAGCCACTATGAAATATTCATTGCATGATGTAGCACAGAGATTAATTTTTAGAAACCTAAATAGTAATATCAAAGATTTTAATGCAAATATTAATACTAATTCTAATATTGGAAATATTAGAGAATAAATGCTAGTTTTTATTATTCGTTTCTCTACATTATCAGTTGAACGCAACGCGTCACTTTGGCATGTCGGTGACGCGAACCCACCAGTTTTGCCACTACCAAATATCGTACGACGCGGCTAAATAACTTCAAAAACTGGGCAGCCATGGGGACCTTTGAAAAAACGATCTTTTGAAACTTTGGAAAAACGTTTTATTTAATCTACAAATTTCATAATTTGTTTATTGAAATTATTAACATAACCTAACATTGAATATATGACTTTTGTATGGTGTTTACATCTATTGGCGCTCCGAGTAATAATAATGTACATTTTCATATAGTTTATTTATAATCAAAACATTTGTTCGGGTGAGTAGATATATTTTTTTTATTTAACGCCATCTTATACTTGACATACTGTAACATGTTAACGGCTAACGTCGTAGCATTGGTGACGCGAATCTATAAGTTTTTTCCCTATCGAGAATCGCTCAACGGTGCCAAAGAAGTTATCACATTCAAAAAGTCTGTGAGTTAGACACACACAATTCTGCCACTGGCATGGCGAGAAGGTATTTTAGATCTAGCAAAACGGTTGCCATTGTGTGAAAATTCACCAAAGAGTTTTTGTCCTATTGCAAAATACAAATTCCGTGTTTATTATTCGCAATCAAATTCACTTGTGCATTATAACCCAATTATATCACGCAGAATGTCATAAAAGTTATCTTAGTTAATGAATTAAAGATTAGAATTTATTATGTGACAGACTAACGTCCCGCCAAAAGTTTCCAGTGTACTGTTTATATATGTAGGTACTAATAGATTGAAGTAATACCATTACTGATAACTGCCTTCTATATATGGTTGGATTTTTTGTTACAGTCCTTGACAAAAGCGATTAATCCATAAATTTTAGTCAAATAAATAAAATAAAAAAAACAATTGAATGATCGAATAAAACTTTTGAAGTATCCATTACGTGGTTATTCAATTTTGTTATAGTAAAACTATCATTATTTTAATCACAGTTTTAGTATTTACAAAATTAAAATGAATGAATTCATGAATAAACAAAATTGAAGCGTCTGTTTGAAATATCAATTTTTTTATTTTATTAAATACATGTGATGGTATATACAGTAACCAATAACTCAATTTGTACAATATTTGTTTGTCTGGCTGTCGGTCTATTTGTTTCGGCTAATCTTCGGAACGGCTGTCCCTATAATAGGTCCCTATTTGGTGCCACTTTTTTTGGGGTATAGCTGAGTTTATAAGGGGTAATGTAAATATGTGTTCCGCGTAAAAAATTTAAAACTCTTGATATCGTGAAAAAGATCCGATTCAACGTGAAGTTTTACTGGCAAGTATTTGAATTTGTAAGAAATATCTGTTAGTAAATATGTTAGTATCAAAAATAATTTAGGGCATGTAGAAACATTTGGTCCATTCTCTTCCAATGATTATTTGAAAACGATATTACGCAGGATTAATTGTGTAGAATAGAGAATATTTTACTCGAGCGAAGCCGCGGGAACAGTTAGTGTTAGGCCGAAAACGATACAAACACTTCTCAATCTGTTTTTTCCTTTCCTCTCTCTCCGCTCACTTTCAGAATATGTTTTTTCCCAGGGTCCCCATCTTAATTTCTTTGGTTTTTTCAAATTACAAGTTTATTTTAAATCTGTCCACACCCCCTCTACGCTATCTCATTGCCCCCTAACTTTCTCTGGGCCTTCTACTTCCACAAGGGGGCGTTGAGAAACCATCCGTCTAGATAAAGCCTGGTTATACACTTGGCATCATGACTTGACAAGTGTGAAATGGTCGGCAATCAATCAGGCTTTATTGTTGATCATCCTTCTGGTTGGAAATAGTAAGAATTGGAAAAAAAAATGATTTAAAAAATAAGCACCACAGATAACAGTATTATAATTCGGATATCGTTCATTCATAATTTTCATAATAATGGATTTCATAATTATAATAGCTGTACATTATTTATTATATAATAAAATTTATCTTATCCTATGTTTGTTTATCACGCAACTTTTTATTGTCTGGCTTTAGAAATTTTCAGAATTCATATGTATCTCCTGTGAATTTTATTATGACTAGACTTATTGTTAATCCTCGAATTTATCTGTTTTTGATAATAACCGCCAGTGGTTTTTTTTTTCATTTTACGTAATTACTAAAAACAGTCCCTTCAAAAGAAATTAGGGCTAGTAAGGCAATCACAGAGTGCAGTTTTGTATATAAAAATTAAATAAATGTAAATGTTTAGAAATTTGTCATATATCTATATATTATCCATCCATTCAACCATAAGACCATACCACTGCTGGTCATAGATCTTCCCTAATAAGGGGGGAATAGCCATAATCGCCACGCTTGGCAGGCGGGTTGGCGATCGCCGTCATGTGTTTTGTGGTACTCAGAGGATGCTGCTGCCCATCGCCTGGTTTATAGCCCTTAGTCGCCTTTTACGACACCCACGGGAAGATATGGGGGTGGCACTATTCCTAGCCGGCACCACACGGCATGTATTATGTGTTCGAAATTCTATGAATAAGGTTTTAATGGAAATAAAAAAAAAATCTGAAACAACATTAAAAAAATTGTAGAAACTCTATATAATAAATAATAAACTCATGATCAACCGAATAATAGATTTTTGTATGTTTTTATATCACTTGAAAGGTTTTTTTAGGTTATAATTTAGTATAATTACAAAGGAATGTAGGAGAATTAATAAAAAAATCGTAAGAAAATTATTTTATCTATGTCGAGAGTGCATAATTCATGATAAGTGCGACATTTTTTATAGCATTTCAGCGTTAGTATGGTATACCGATAGGCTTTATTTCTCATATAATTCACATACTTTGGAATGTACACTTAAAATTTAATTTTTTAATCGATACAATGGTTATATGCAATAGATACTATGGAAAAACGTTTTATTTCCATTGTAACTTTATTGTGACTTAGTATTACTTTTACTAAATTCTCAAAACGATCACGAACAATTTAATTGATTTATTATGCTATCACGACATTATTTGTCTAGTCAATTAGTTAATTACAGACTACGTTAAGTACTAAATAAAATTAATAATTTAGGTTTTTAGTAAATTTTTAATGAAACACTACTAATAAAAACAATATCAATTGTTCACATAATTTGTACACAAATAACATAACGTAACAAATAACATAACATAAATTATTACTCTCTAAATGATTGACTGATCTGATTTTAATATATTTAAATTAAATGATGTACTTACAATGAATGGAAATAGTATCTACAATTATGTATAAATTAATAAGTTTTTATAATGAATGTTATTGCGAATCTAAACCTATTAATTCTCAATCTCATTAATCAAACTGTATTGAAATTGAATGTATAATGAATACAATATAGGTATAGACAAGAAAAATGAATTATTTAGTATACAAATACTGTTTAGATAATAGTGGCACGTTCTTTCAGCAATGAAGTTTTAAAACGCATTATTTAATTTATTACAAAACTACCTGCGGTTACCTTTGCGTTTCATATGTTCTTCACTGCGCTGTATTTTTTTTTATACGGAACGGATGTTTTTTTTTTATATTTTCCTAAAAAAACATTTCTCATAAATTCAAACACTTGCCCGTAAACCTGCCCATTGAATCGGATTTTATTCGAAATCTCATGAGTTTTAAGTTGTTTTACGCGGAACCCTAATTTTCCAAAAACAAAAGAAACCTTAGTTACTCGGAGTAACTTCAGTTATCTACCAAAAAAAGTCACGTCAAAATCGGTCCAGCCGTTCCGGAGATTAACCGGAACAAACAGATAGACAAAAAATTCAAAAATTTTATTTTTGTTATATGTATCGTATGTACATTCATAGGTATTTAAAAAAATGATATTTTGACATTATAAACTTTAATTATATTTATTAGTATATATAAGTTTAAATGACGTAGGTAAACGTAGCATACCTAGTTCGATTGACCGTAAGTGACCAAGATAATAAACTGTAAAGCTATAGAATTGCCAGTACAAATGGATTCCAAAGAGCTTATCAGAACATTTACTCAGCACAAAGCGTAAGAACTTATTAATGGTGTACTATCCATGTGACATTGCCAAGATTGTGGTTACTGACACCCACAATAGCAATCAATTATAAAAAAAGGAAAAATAGTAGGTACTTCGATGCTAACTATATATCTAAGCACAGTTATTGTTGTTTATTAGTTATTAATTGGTATGAAGCATTTATGGTAAAAAATAATGGCGTTAGTCATGATCACGACATTATTCGATGATTTATTGTCTTTCGACCGACGCTACTATTTTATACTCAATCACATACTATCAATCGGATGGACTGTTACGAATTTTTGTATATTTATACTAATAAATTAAATTGAAGTGTTTGTTTTAATGTCTCAAAGATTTTTTTTTTCTTACTAAATAGATATGAATATATATATAACACCTATACAAAAAATACAATTTTTAAATTAATTTTTTGTGTGTCTGTTTGTTTCGGGTAATATCCGGAACGGTTGTGTTAATTTTGAGAGGACTTTTGTTTATCGAAAATAATTAAGGTTCCGAAAAAATTAAATCTTATGAAATTCTGAAAAATTTTGTCGACATTATTAGTATCATTATTTAATCAACAGTATATGTGTATCGCACACTACACATTGAGTAAAGACAGAGGGAAGCGTCTGTCCGAAATACGGCTAGCGCTGCTTGGGTGAGAGAGGAGGAGCCCGCTTACCGTATGCGTGAGAGAGAGGGAAGCCAGAAAAACTGGCCCCGTAACGCGTTACGTAAGAAAGCGCTTCACCCTCCCATAACAAGTTATCACTTCAAAAAGAATCCAGTAAACAATCCTGTTATTCGAAGGTCAATTTTGCAAGGTGGTAGGGCCTGGGTTGTGCTCACCATGCACACGGTTATAATCTCGCCACATGTTGACATGTTTTAGCGTGTATATCCAAACTTACCTAGAGGTTTTAACCGCGGTAGATATAGCCCGGTATGAGTATGGTGACAGTCGATAAATTACCATACTATGTCGATGGTAGTCGTTGTTATTGGATTCTATTTTATTTAACACTAGCCGTGTGTCTACGGCTGCGCTCTCGTTTCATATATTCCCCAAAGTTAGGAAAATTGTTTTTTAAATAATAAATGGAAAATAATGTTTTCATTGCGCTGCCCAATGAATCGTATTTTGTTCACAATTTCTTGTTTTATATTATTTATACAAAACCTTAAAATGTATCGTGAAAGTAACAACAACAACAACAATAAGTGATACTAACAGAAAGCAGAGATACTTCTCAAAAACTCAAAAACATGCCAATTAAATTGTGAATTGAGCCGGATTTGATTCACAGTTTCATGAATTTAATTTTTTTACGCGGAATCCTAATTATTTTCGTAAAATAAAAGTACTCTAAGTTATACGGAGTAACTGCATTTATCTACCAAAAAAAGTCCCGTCAAAATTAGCCCAGCCGCTCCGGAGAATAGCCGGAACAAACAGACAGACAGACAGACAAAATTTTAAATCCTGTGTTTTTGGTGTAGGTGCCTATATATACATTCATATGTATTTCCTAAAACGTTGTTATTATGAAATTACAGAAACAGCCACTTCGATTTTATTTATTGGTATAGATCAGACAAAGTGCCGTCACTTGTCGTGCCAATATAAAAAAAAACATACCGCGAAATTATATCCAAAATTTACCTGGTAAATACGTCCGGGTAGTGCGTCCTCGAAAATGCTTTTTCGAGTTCCTCTAGCTGGAAGCTCGTGAATGTGGTTCTATATCGCCTCTGCTTTCTCTTGGGTGCGTATTCGTCTGCGTCATCACTGTCTGCGGAGCCAGGGGGCAGGCGCTCCGATGCCGGCGACTGGTCTGCTCGCGCTAATTCAGGAGTCGTACGAGGCGAGGAATCCTCTTTCGGAGCCTCCGATACTCCCATATTCGAGTTATACTTCTGGTAACTATGCTCTGTGTAGAAATCTGTAAAGAATGAAAAAAAAACGACGGTTTATTTTTGAATTGAAAATTTCTTTAGATGTTGCATTGAGCGATTCTCGGTAGGGTAGGTATGTAATGTGGCGTTTAAGTGCTGGAGCTCAGAGATAAATAATAAAAATAGGCTGTATCGAATTTTTTTGATTATGAATAAACTGTACGAAAATGAACATAACTATTACTCGGTGCGGGAACAGATGATAAAACCAAACAAATGTTAGATTATGTTTCAATAAACAAATGATGAATTTTAGATATGAAAAATAATAGTTTTTCCAAAGTTTCGACTTTGCACTTCATGGCTGCCTAGTGTTTAAAAAAATACTGTATAGGCTTTCACTACAATCTCATAAACACATAAAGCCTAGGCTTACTGGTTCTCAAGTGATGCTCCCATAACACATATTGATGTTTGGCGAGAGGTTTTCAAACTTCACACTTTGATGAATGTAAAATGACAGTAGCTGTTTCTAAATTTCACTCATCGATTTACCATTAATCGTTCGGAGCCCTGAAAATATTACGTGATAACAAAATTTTGTAAATTACTTATATTTGATGACAAGGTCGACAGGCTATCTGGGTGAGTATTATGTAAGAAATGTTTATTTAATTATTGCTAATTAGTTAAGCAGATATTGTAGAAAAAAATTGACAATGAAGAAATATAGTGTCCTATATGTGTAAGGAGTATAGTAATGTTATGTCAATGTAGTTTTCAGATTCATACAAGAATGAATCAAATCATGTTTCTCGGAATTCGCTCCTGGAATTTACATTACTTCCAATAACAAAATACCGAAAAACAGTACAGAAAATCATTATAATTTACGTGTCTTGTCATTTCCAATAATCCCCAGTGACAACACTAAATATTTATATTTCCAGTAATTTTATGTTCATTAAAATAATAAGATTTACAAACGAAACCGTTGAAAAAGTCGTTGCAACCATTTAAGGCGCAACGTTTTATGTCGAAGTGCCGTGATTACAAACGATTATATTTGTAATTTCGACCTCAGCGTTCCCGTAATCAATTGCCATTTAATAAGTTAACGTAATTAAATACAATTGCGCTCTGATTGCGGTGTTATGTCTCTAATTAATATTTTATTGTGCATTTCACGTTCAAGTAATTTAATTATAATTAATGACTGGAGTCCATGGTTCATTTTCCGTCCATCCATTCAACCGAAAGAATTCCATTGCTAGACGTAGGTACAACGACAGGTTTTGAGCGACCTGAATATAGCGGGCTACCGTGACCTTCACAAGGTCGTCTGTTCACCTTGTGGGTGCTCACCCACACTGCGCTTCTTCCTGTATGCGGCAGCCATTCAAGAACCCGTTGGCGCCATCGGGCATCAGTTCTAAGAGCAATGTGCCGAACCCATTGCCACTTAAGTTTGCTAATCTTTCTGGCAATGTCGATTACTTTAGTTTTTCAGTGGATCTCCTGATTTTTGTGTGAAACTCCAAGCATAGCCCTCTCCATACCCATATGGATAACTTTAAGCTTTCTAATAAGGCCCATGGTAAGCGACCACGGCTCAGTGCTGTAAGTCATCACTGGCAACACATCATTGATTTTATCCATATGTAGGTAATTGAAAAATTTCGTTTTGTGGATTTAAAGTTTAAAGCACAGTTTCTCAATCTTAATTTGTTCACCCCATCTTAATTTTTTTTTGTCCCATATCTTTTAAGAAGTGTCTGTTTGTAATATAAACATAAATCTTTTTTTTTTCAAATAAATACATGTGAATGTACACACGTAGGTACAAGCTTAAAATACGATTTTTCAAATTTTTGTCGGTCTATGTGTTTGTTCCGGATAGTCTCCGGAACGGCTGGACCGATTTTGACGGGACTTTTATGGTAGATAGCTGAAGTTACTCCGCGAAACTTTTCAAATTATTTTCAAAATTAGTTAGGGTTCCGCTCAAAAAAAATAAAGCTCATGTAATTGTGAATAATATCCGATTCATATCATAGTTTTACTGGCAGGTATTTGAATTTGTGAGAAATATCTTTGCTAAATGCTATTAGCAAAAAAATTTCGAAAACTAGTTTGGGTTCCGTATAAAAAAAATAATAACTTTATTACTAAGTGAATAATTTATAAAACGCGGGTGCAGCCGCAGGCACACAGCTAGTTTCAAATATAACCTATAACTGATATCTATTTTAGGCGTTACTAATAATGAATATTAAATTAAATTTTTAAGGACGCATGTTTGTTTGTTTGTCTGTCTGTGCTTATAACCGGATTTAATACAAAATCGCCTTGACCGATTTTAATGAAATCTTGGATACAGGGTGTGTATGTTAACAAAGAACATAAAATTTATCAAAATTAATATGCAATGTCAAAAGTCTATTAAGGTAGACTAATTCGCGGAAATACACTAGTATATATTAAGAATATTCTACGTAATGTACGCATTTTGTAGTATTTCGCTTTGTAAGTTGTAGGTATATGAACGGTAGTAGTCGGCATAGCCACATTAGTTACTGAATTTTACTAATTGACATTGGCGAAAATATATACTTAGGGAGACGCCATAATTAAAAAAAAATCGAGTAGTATAAAAAGCGTTGCTCCAGATTCCAGTAACAAGGTAAACGTTGTGAGACACTCGCCGAGGCAATGAAACAAAGGCTCGTCTGTTGCAAGCGATTGAATTTTTTTTATACCAAATAATAGTAATTAAGAAAGTGTATTGTGAGAACGTTTAACTGATCGTAAATTCGAATTATAATTTATCGTATCTTTGTTTTTTTTTTTTCGGTCTCTTAACAATGTAAAAACGTAATAATAATGGCACGATTTATCTCTGCATTCGGATATATATCCGGCATCGATAAATTAGTTAATTATATCATTACGGTGATAAACGAATGTGTGCATAATATATATTTGTGTGCACAAATCACGTGAATCAGGAGTGAGAAACGAATTTGAAAATATGATGATAAATATTTTTAATTTTTAATACCTATGAAATTCTAGCGTCCTTCAACCTATCTGAAATGCAATACACTTAGAACGTTTTTATTGCAGGAAACCCAACACTGGATATGGGGGCTCTGTAAGGAGAGATAGCAAAAAAACGCCCTCGAATATCGGCCATACAACAGTATTATTGCAGTGTTCCAGTTGCGTATATACGACGATAAAGAAGGGGCCATTGCCTGTTTCGGTGTAGGAAAACGAATGCGCACCTGATTAATCAAATCAAGTTTGAAAATCTGCCACCAAGCATCACTTCAGAGTCATATTACCTTTAAGTTTAGCGTGTTTTTAGAATTACCATTGTAAATTTACATCAGGTGGGATTACATATACTCGTATAACTTAATAAAAAAAGTTTAAACAAATAATTTACTTGATTTAAAAATAATTAATACTTACGCGTAAATATACTCATTTGGGTTATGCGGTCGAATGTGAATTATTTATAATAATTCAGATTAAAAACGAATGAATGAATATATTCACAGAGATAAGGTAAATAAACTGCTAAAATCGTCATTACACTTTCGTTGATCGACTGTTTATGAATGGACGCAAATGGATTACCGCAACAGAATATACAATAGCGAGATAATGCAATTTCCTTTATTCGATCTTATCATAGGGAATTGGATTACGAATCTACCTAGTTAGGATTTATTACGCTTAGGTTTATTTATGTAAAAGATTATCTGGTATTAGTGGCATTTATTGATAAGACGTGTTCTGCGCATTCTTGCATACTATAATGTTTTTTTTTTAAATTATATAATAAGTCACAAAAATGGGTCAATATTATATATTTTTAAACACGCTTGGCATAACATTACGGAATTTGTGGAGTTAGATAAAATGTTAAATGTAAAACCCTATATATACGAGTAAAAGGCAAAGACAGTTTGATATATATTTTTTTCTGTTTTTCTATCAATTTTCTTCTTTTTTTTGTATTATTTAGTAGTAATTGACGACCTTTAGAAGTCAATCAATAAAAAAAAAAAAAAATAGTATTTAAACATTGTACAATTTTTACGTAAATCTCTTTTAAAAGAAATATATAAATGTATTAATTGTGAAGATAAAGAATTATTTGGTAACTTAATTTCTCTTTTCTTACTTTTACTCCTTAACCCCTTGAGCACATACCTGGTGTTTACGCCAGCTTTCCATTGTTTTTCTATTGTCTTATTTTTATGGGTGCTCGACACATTAAGTTTTTTTGTGGACCTTATTTCATTCTTTATTTGAGAGTAATTAAATAAATATTACAATATTCACATATTGCACGTAGAGTACAAAGAGCGGCCTTATTACTGCCAGCAATTTCTTCCATGTAACCTTGGATTTGTCTTAGGAATTCAGGGGTAGTATGGGAGTCGCGAGAGTAATATTTACAGGTTCATTAAGCATCACATAACGTTTAAGACAAATTATACACAAATGTATTACATGGATACATATAATAATGTATACATACATACGTATCATAAATGCGTATCTGCCTCGGTGGCGCAGTTGTATTACGGTGCCGTTCTGAGGTCTCGGGTTCGATCCCTGGATCGGGTCAAGTAGTATTGTGGGTTTTTCTACTCAGTATCATCCCGGAGTTTGGAATTCGTGCTCGATATGGCTACAGGCTCGCCCCCTGTCACATATGGGACGGAACTAAGTTCAGCGAAATGTGAGTGGTGTAGTTCCGCTATTTCCCCTCTGCTTGACCCTTCGGTGATAACAGGCGTGAGCTTATGGTTATGGTTACGGTATCACAAATAAATAAAACATTAAATATATACAGTACAATTTACAAAGCATTCATTGTTGAAGCGACTAATAACTAATTTTAGAAATATGTTTAGCGATTGCGCTCGTTTTAAGGTACATAAGTGAAAAAGCGTTCCATAGTCGCGCTGTCCATAATTGCAACCATTACCTCAACAATTTTACTGGACTTGTATACAGTTTATTATCGTAAAAGGCAATTAAAATATATATCTATATTAATAAATAAAACTAAAGCGCAGTTTTTTTTTGTTTTATTTTTTAACCTAGCTAATGCTGTTGCCCGGAGGGGCCTTAACAGCTTCACCATAAATTTGGGAGCGAGTGCTAAAAGCACTCGCAGTAATAAGTTAACTAGCACAAGGGCACCGAAGTGGTACGAACTTCGGCTTGGCCGTTACCTGTGTGTAAAAATTCCGTGGAATTTTGATCCTAGCTAATCCCTACATTTTTTATTTATTAATAAGAAAAAAAAGGTTCTTTATAGGACCTATGTACCTGCGTGTTATGTGCAGGAGGGTGAGTACAGTGTTGTGCGTGTAATGCTTCATGCATGTTCAGTGTCACTGTATCGCGCTGGTAGCGGCGTCAAGAGCCTGGACTCACTACCGCTGAGCTTTACGTTACTAAGAGGTATTCGGCGACAAATTTGAATAATAGATATTTCAGAAATCTATTGCTATCGCGTTGCGACCCAAACAAAGAGTTATAAAACATGAAAGGGACAACTGCAGTTCGGGCTGCTTGTATCTATGCAAAATAGATGAAAGATCACTACGTATTCCCCTGTTTCCTCCTCCAATAGTGGGCCGATTTTGATTTTTCTTTCAATTATAGAATAAAAAAGACTTTGGATGGGCCTTTACGTTTTAATACTTTTTGTTGTTATTCATCAAAATTATAAAACGGATGTCTGAAAGCCGCGCTAAAAATTGAGTATTTTTCTCATTTTCAAAGGCTATTTTGTATAATAATTAACTTTTTTTTTTTTTAGGACCATAATTATTTTTCAATATTTTTGCTACTAACATTCAACAAACTAGCTGTGAGCCCGCGGCTGCGCCCGCGTTTCATAAATTCTTCAGTGCATTTTTTTTTAACGGAACCCTAATTTTTGTTTAGTACTAAGATAAAGTAAATATATTTGTCATAAATTCAAACACTTACCCGTAAAACTGTGCATTGAATCGGATTTTATTCAATTTTCTAAGAGTTTTAATTTTTTTACGCGGAACCCTAATTATTTTCGAAAAAACGAAAGTACCCTAAGTTACGCCGAGTAATTCCAGCTATCTACCAAAATCTCGTTAAAATTGGCCTATCCGTTTTGGAGATTGCCCGAAACAAACAGATAGACAGGCAGACAACATTTTTTAAAATCGTGTTTTCGGTATAGTTCCCAATGAATATATCAATTCACTACGAAAAATATTTTGACATTACAAACGGACACTTTAATTTTATTTATTAGTTTAGAGTATAGATAATAGCATTATTATCCAGTGAGGAAACAGAGGAATACGTTTATATGAAATAATCACCGCTCGCATATTCTCTAAACTAAACGACAAATGTTTATCAATATCAAGGAATTGATTAAACAATTGTTTTGGCCGACAACAATAATACGTTTATCGTTATTTACCACTGTCCGTATCGGAATTTATATCGAGAAATCGCATAATTACGAGTTCGATCTAATTAAATTAACAAATCGCATCAGATCTTACAACAAAAGTACCGATAGTTAAGATCGTGGCGATTAGATGACAATTATGATATTGGAATAAACGATACTTTATCTACGTAAGTAAGTAGGCACCATCGTATGCGTTTCTAGAAGATTACCGCGCGTTCGACTCACTATTAACTCGAATGTATAATTTGATAATGAGTCGAACAAAAACATTCGCGATACGGTGATAAGTTATGCATTATATAGCAACATATGAAGCACATATCACGGGAGTTTTGGGCGCTATTTTGCTTACTCACGTATTTAGCAATAAGGCCGCACTTTGTACTAATTTCATATTTTCAATTGCATAATATTATATGTGTGTATGTGTATGTGTGTGTAAGTCCTTTTTTTTTAAATTAACTTGCCGTATATGACAGTGTACTATGTAATTTTGATGGAATTTTACGTAAAATATAATTTGGTTCTTGTACACAAGTGAAGTGTATTAAAAATAACAATACGGAGCGTGAATTCAGAGATTTCAAAACAACTCACTTAAGATTAGAAAAATAATACAATGGTAAAAATAGGTATGTATGTACGCGCGTAAGAAGTTATACTTCTTTGACGTAATAATAGAAGAAACTAAAACGTTGTCAGCTAACTTTAGGGTGTTGGTTTATCGTGATGGTGTGCGTGCGCATCGTATGTTGACTAGCTAACTTCAGGGTGTCGTTTTTTCGTGACGGTTGCGCGCATCGTAAAAGTTCACTGTCATCATTTTTCCCAAACGCACCACAAGAAGTGCTTATAACTTCAAAAAAGAACTTGTAGTCATGGCCGTAGGCTAGGATTAATTCTACGTAATTTGCATGCCGGAAATAAATCAAATCGAAGTTCGTACAATTGTACCAAACGTATCCTTGTGCTAGTTACAATTTTCTGGCTGTATCCTAAGCGCTCGCCACAAACTTATATTATTATACCTTAAATGTACAAAGGACCTTCAGTTTTTCAGATCAGAGTTCAGAGTTTTCGGTTGTTAAAAATTTAACTAGATGTAAAAAAATGTGACTTTTTATTTCATAAATATAATATTAATCATAGCATATTATTTTTACATATTTTAACACTTTTAACATATTTTATGGTGTCTGATTAAAAAAATCGAAATGATAAAATAAATTCTAATTACAATATCTTAATTTAGTACATCGGATGACAGTCATGCTATTTTAAATATATGACAAATTCAATTACACTTTAATAATTTTCTACGAATTTACATCATGCACACGATAAAGAATTTACTGTCATAAATATTACATAAATAAAAATGAATCATTATTTGTAATATTTTTTAAAGTGGAAATTTAATTTTCACTCTCATAATAATCATTACAATTTATCATGATACAATTATCACCACATCCTGTTTCCTGTTTAAAATGATATAAGTCATAGGTTTAGTGATAATTTTATTACATGATGTCATGCAACATAAATTGGTAGTTGGTTAAATAAATTAACTACCAAGTAATTTATTGAGAGTAATAAAAAAATCTCTAGACGCATTTAAAGTTATTGTAATTACTGTTATCAAATATGACATTCATCACAAATAAAAATAGATTTAAAACTGGGCTAAAAATAGCATACAAATCTTATTTGTGTAATTAAACCACATTCAATTATGTATATTACTTGCGTGTAAATAAAATGAAATAAATTGGCAAACTGAAAATCACAGGTTTTGTGGGTCGTCTCCAGCAAGGCTTTAGAAATGGGACACATACCTACAGGGTCTAACGAGAATAATCGCAGTTCTAATTATGACCATGATTGACGCGGATACTGTACACTCTCTAAATGTATAAGATGATACACTAAAAAAATTTTGAAGTGAGTATATGGAGTTGAAAATAATTTAAAAAAAATTGGTTTATAAGGGAAACGAAGCTATATTATTTCTATAACAATACATAACATAAAACATATTTTCTTGCATAGAAATATATTGTAAACATCTCTTTTATAACATTGCGTTTCATTGTAATAAGTGTATGAATAAATTATAACCCAATAATTAATAAAACTGATATAATTTTAAATGTTTACACGTTGAACCGTTCTTTTTTATTCTACTCGTGTGAACTTCACGCGGATCTAACTTTACTTTTATCCATAAGTTTCGTTCAATGAGTAATTATTTTATAAAACGATTACAATCTACACCCAAGAACAATGGTCTACTATTTATAAGCTATAAATTGTGTTTGCAAGGGAACAAATTTATTAATATTCAATAAAAGTAGATTGATTTAAAGGATCAACATCAATATGAATCAGTCAACGGGTATGAAGATTCGTTGTAGGAAAACCTTGTGATGCAATCATATTGTGATATATTCTATTTGTAGCGCGTACGGAATTAGCTTTATACTAGTAGAGAAATAGTCGCTAAGAAGCCGAAATTTGCGGAATATTATATCAGTGGATGAAACTCAACGACTACCGTTATTGTAAATTTGTAAAACAAAAAAAAGGATTTTATTCCTACTAATCCAAAAATAAAAAATCGGGTGATCAACAGAAAAGAAAAATATACTGCACTTTGTTTATTAGATTATTTTCTTTAGATTATTATAATATATGTATGTACAGGTTAAATAATAAAAAGAATGTTATTAATTTATCGCGTGTATATTTCTTTTTAATGATAATATAGTACTGTAATTTGCAATTACTAAAGTAAAATCTGAAAATTAAGTTGCTGTGTTTTTATATAATGACATACTATGATAGTGGCTGTAATTTTACTTTGCAGCATGCGAAGATAATTATTATTGGTGTACGTGTATCATTTATATACGGACACCACGAACATAACTCAATTATATATATTTATTTAATTTTTGTAATGAAAAAGTGGGAAACAATCGGTTTTTTTCATAGTTAATTTGATATTTTTTTATTACTGTTCGAGTTATTCAATTTGTTTACTACAGTTTCTCGATCGAGATTTAGATATAGAAGAAATTTCGATTTTATAATGTATTTAAAATAAACTGTTTAAAAAGAAACAAATTTACTTGGTAAATATCATATTTTTAATTCCTATAAAAGTTCGCTCAATATGTTCATAATTAACCCCTTGAGCACTAACCTGGCGTTTACGCCAGCTTTTCATTGTTTTCCTATTATCTCATTTTTATGGATACTCGACACATTAATACCAAATGAGTAAAAAGTATCCAGGCATACATGATACAAAGAAATAAGTTATATGTGATAAGAAATATTATAATTAACAGCTACTTAATAAACTATATAGAGTATGTAATAAATAAATAAAAATGTAATTTTTTATTTTGGTAATATTCCTGTATTCATTGTATCCATGTACGTCTATTATTCAAGTACACTTAGTAAATAAATCACACAATTCGCAATAGTTAAGAAATAAAAAATTTACATCGGAAATTTTTTTGTCATCATTTTATGGTATGTAATATTGTTTTATTAAAAATAGGTAATTTAATAAAATATAAGCGTTATAAAAATGAGTTTTGAAACCTGTAGTTATGGTTGACTGTTGACTATACAGTCATGATCGTGTGTGCGTATTCGCATGCGACGTTTGTCTATAATAGTAATTTACTGAACTTTACCAGAATTAATGAATTAATGTGTGTATATACTAGTTGACCTATCTGCGGTTAAATGTAAAAAAAGGAAAAAGGACATAAAATAACAATTTGAAAAATAGGTAGGTAGTACGACCATTACTGATGATCGTGTAATTATGTATGTGAATGTGTAATTAATTGTGTGTCTTATTATAAGTATGGGATTTGTTACTTATAACAGTTTCCGAAAAACAAGTCTACGTACTTGTTCAAAGCCTTTTTTGTTATTATTTTATTAGTAAACTCTTTTTTTTATTAGATATAAACAATATGATTTACCAAAACAATTCTTCTATACGATTCAAACACTTTTTGTTCATAAAATAATATGGAAATGAATAGTTAAAAAAATCTATTTGTGTTGCTATAATTATTAATGTTGTTGCAGTGTGAAAATTGATACGAAACCTTCAATTTAATATAATTGAATTTTGATTATAGATCGAGTCAAAATTAAAGATAGACAGAGATAAAAACAAATAATAAAAATTGAGCCGTCGTCGACTGGCTATATTATAACACTGCCGAATATGAAATTAACAAATCGCTACATTTCCATCGTAAATTATGCCTTAATAACACGGCAGCTTATCTCGACCTAAGACATCAAACTCGACTATTTTATTATTACCATTTTAAAAACATAATAACACCCGTATGGCACTTATTACAGAGTCGTATTTTCTAATACAGTCCAGTTTACAAGCTGCAAATGTAAGTTGGCGGTTATTTGTAATAAAACAAAGGGAATGATACGTGCAAGTTAATTACGGTCAGAAATGTAATTAGGTCTAATCAAATAACTCGATTGTTTTTTTTTATTTTATTTATTTATATTTTTCAATATTTTTTTGCCTTCGCTTCATCGCGAAACGTTTCTGTCATAGATTTTATTTTTATTGCAAATGTGTTTTTCGTTTATTCATTTACAGTGTTTTCGAAATTACGTTATAATTTTGAAGTGAAGACTTCTTTAGTCCTCTAGGAAAAAACTTATAAATTCGCGTTACCAATGCTATGATGGGCCATCAACATGGTACAATATGTCAAGTATCAGATGGCGTTTAAATGCTGGCGCACTTAAGTTTTTTTTTAATTCAATTATCAAACTATTAATTATTTATACTAACACTGAAATATTAAAAAACAGTTTTTTTTCCAAATTTTCGAGTTTTCACTTCTGTCGCTAGTCCCCATGGCTGCCTAGTTTTTTTTTTTTGCATGATGCGTGTACAATAACAGACCTCTAGTTTTTTATTTTTTTAGATATGACAAATTAAGAACTGCATTAATAAAACTAACGAACATACGAACTGTTTATCGATATAATCGAAATACCGGCAGAAAATGACGCAAAAACAATATTTCTTAATTCACCTTTCGTCATGTAAATGTAATAAAAATGTTATCAACAGTCACTGGATCGATTTACGTCGCCATTGTAGGGTGTAGCAAAAACGTGAAAAATGCGAGACTCTCCCGACGTTTATTATTACTGATCGAAGAGATATCCATACATGCATACTTACTTATGTATGAGTATAATAAAATACCAGTCGAGACAACATTTTGATGGGTCAATTTTTGCTCTGTAATTTGTTACTGTCACGTAATATATATATTTCATATTAAACAAGATATTTTTATCAAGTTCATATTCGGGCTGTTAAAAATTAAACTATAATAATTATAAAATAAATTACAACATTTGTAGCTATATATAAGTGGTCTTCGTCTGTTGACCTGGATTCGAATTCGAACTTACATACAATGCTTGAGCTTGAGTTTTCGGTACAGAAAAACGCTAAGACACATCTTCCAATTCTGGTCTCATTAGCTGTTAAGATCAAATTCAAAATTTGTCTCCAAGCGCCTACGAGTAAAATAAAATACGGGCAGCTGGTTAACATATTATCTATCTCATCATAATAACTTATTAATCTTATCGACCTTTATTATAACAAGATTCAGTGGCAGTAAACAGAAACGCGATAGATCGTGCAATATGCACATACATGCCTTAGATTAATTCGATAATCATTAACGTAATTAATTAATTATATCTTAATAAAATTTAAATTCAATTAAGATAAGCTACACTGTTCTTTATACATAAAAATCACATTTTTTTTACCGAGTGCTTTATGCATTTTCCATATAGCCCAATAAAACTGTCAAGCTTTTTCAGAACAACACCCTCAGTCAGTTGAGAAAAAAAGGCATAGTTTTTAATAATATGGTGAACCTACTCTCAATAATAATTAGACATAATAATTAATAATATTGTCAGAGAAAACAAATTGATGAAAATTACGATATAGGTATCTATTAAATTTTAACAATTTTACAAGAACCTGGCTCACTGGGATCTAGCAATAATGTTAAAATTGTGAACTCTTTATAAACAGAAAATCCAAAAATCGTTCTCAACTCAAATGATTAACTTTTAGTACAGACCACCGAATCACTTCGTAGCTCAATCACTACTGCCTTCACAGGCGTTCCGATCGCCATTTTTATAACAGTAAAAATTAAACAGTGGGTAGTTTCATTAGTACTAATAAAAAAAAAGAAGAATTTCATTGTAAGGAACAAGTTTCAGTATCTACTATCGACTGATCAAAGATAAAAATATTCGACCAACGTGAAACGTGACGACGAACATTCATTAAAAAATGTACAAATAATTAATTTTATTAAAGCTAATAATAGCAATTATTTAAAAAAGGGATTGATAATCAGGAAGATTTCTTTCATTGTAAATATCAGAAATCTAGAAGAATCATCAAGTAAATTAGAATTAAACAAACCATTCAAAGACTTTCATCATAAACGTGGAACGCAATGAGCTGCCTATTATTTTTTTTTCTATTGTCGCCGCCTTATGCAATGACATAAAAAAACTATCACATTTAAAGATCTAAATAAGACTTCAGTCATGATATTAGTTTTTTTTTTTAGATTAGATCATATCTTACATTAATTACTGAGTACAAACGGGCTACCGAAATCGATTGATTACATTCATGTATTAGTCTTTGCCGCCTTTAGGTATATTTTTGTTAGTATTGGTTATGTATTATATAGATAAAAAAATACGGAATAATTACTTTTATTCTGTGTATTCCTTCTTTGTATATTTGCGTGCAGGCGCCGCGCCGGTTTCATATAGTTTTTTATTAAATTTATTGTATGTCTAGAAATCATAAACGATATTTCGAGGAAGATGTTTGAATCTGATTTTGACTCGAGCTGTTCTGAATATCTTGGACCAATTTAAGGACTAACGATGTCATCTTACAAATAATAATCTACAATGGTATAAACGTTTTTGAGAGGTCATATAATTATTAGATAGTTTGGAAATAACACCCTTCTCTAAAAACTTTTTAACGATGTGTTTTATTTAGACACACACACACACTATCCATTAATCCATTAATTCAACCGTAAAACGTCCACTGGTGGACATAGGTCTCCCCCAAAGATCTACACGGCGACGAGGTCTTGAGCCACCCGCATCCAGCGGATGCCCGCGACTTTCATCAGGTCGTCGGTCTACTTTGTGGGCCCTATCCACGCTACGTATTCCGGTGTGTGGTAGCCATTCGAGAACTCGTTGGCCCCATCAGGCATCAGTTCTGCGAGCAATGTGTCCAGCCCACAACCACATAAGCTTAGCAATTCTTCGGGCAATGTCGGTTACAATGATTCTTCTGCGGACCTCCTCATTCTTGACTCGATCATGCAGTGAAACACACACACACATATATATAAAACTAAATTCAGTTTCTTTAAGACTCTTCTCCATGACTGTGTTTGTTTTCCGAATCGGTATGGTGGGTTTTGTTAAGAGCCTTATTGAACTTCATAAAGTATTTTCGAACTTAAGAGCAATTTTAGCTAACTTGAGTTGAATTTAGATATATCAGATATCATGTAGTTCGATACGGTTACGATTGTTCATGCGTCATGTAATCGTATGATTTCGAGGCAAGTTACATTGTCGAAATGAGGCGCTTACTTAAACACTTTAGCTAATTCGTAAAAATTCTTTAGACTAACTATGTATAGAATTCTATTGAAGGGGGCTTTATTATATTTATAAAATTAAATATTTGCAATAAAGTTCTTATGCACGTTTTTGGGCAGACACACTTGAAAGAAAATTCGTTTTCAAGGGTAAAAAGCATGTTGTCATTGTCAGCTACATTGAGATCATTTGAGATTAAGATCAAAGGTTACCAGAAATTTTATACCTGAAGATTTTATCAAAAACAGCGCAGTTATTTTTAGGTACGATTATAGCAAATAACTACAGTGATTTACAAGTACTAAGAAAAATATACACTAAGATTAAATTCATCTTGTATCGCTGCAAAATACTAGGAAGACTGATTATTTAGACTTAATTATGATAATTATTATCATACAAAAATAATAATAAAATTTGGAACATTCGAAGAAAATTTTGACGATAATTCCGAATAAGGTATAACAAACATCAACCTATGAATATTTTGTAATAAAACTTCTGTTTGGGGGGTGTTGATTTTAAAACCTGGTATGTAAGTATACGCTGTAAAAAAATAGTTACTCAATGAACTATGTCGATGGAATTAAATTTCTGAACGCATTGACGTCAGCTGAACCAAGTTTTACTCAGAAAACAAAACAGAAGTCCCCGATGCGGAAGGCCGGATACTGACAACTGCACGAATGTATCTATTTAAAAAATATATAAATAATTGCAGAATTATTCGCAAAACATTCGAATTGAATTGGCCAGTGCGTGCGCTGTCGCAGTAAATTAAAAAAAATATAATTCAATGAACACTAATTGCAGATGGTAGCGAGTGCAGTCGGCCAAGCCGCGTAGGGCAGATATTATCATCGTTGTGCAAGTAAAAAACATTAATCAATTGACTGGTGAATTTATGTCAAAGCTGTAAACGTAATTACACATTACAGCCACGCTATATATATCTCTAAAATGTTAGCGGAGATAGAATACGTTTTCGTGCAAATAATTCTACTGAAGATACGGCAAACAAAATTAAATCAAGTCAAATACGCAACCCAAAAACAACGAGGCAGTTGAACTAGGAAATGTATTTATATTAAGTCATAAATGACAAATGCGGTGAATTAATATGCACCTTTAATATGATGCTTCCATGGTCTCTAAGACATGATGCTTTTACTGACCCTATTATGACATAATATAAGCTCACGCCTGTTGTCCCCAAAGGGTAAGGCAGAGGTGAAATAGCGAACTACACTACCCACATTTCGCCGAGCTTAGTTCCGTCCCAGATGTCTTAGGGGGCGAGCCTGTCGCCGTTTCGGGCACAAATTTCAGACTCCAGGATGATATTGAGAAGAATAACCCAATATCACTTGACTCGACCTGGTGATCGAACCCGAGACCTCAGAACGACAGTCGTAGCGTAATGCAACTACGTCACTGAGGCAGTAAAATAATTTATCAATACGACGTACTCACATTTTGATATGAAATATCTATGCCTGTTTCAATTTATGTAATGTATGGCTATGTATGGTATGATTATATATTAAGCATATTATGCATTGCGATAATACATTTTCTATTACGTCTTGTTGATTAACTACTTGTTATATGTTGAATGTCTTTTCAAAAAGGCCGTCTTCTTGCTGTACTTAGACTGTAAAAAAAGAACCTGATTGCTACGGAGGTAACATTAAGTTTATTTCGAACTGATGAAATGAAAAATAATATATTGGCATAATGGGCCGTGACAATTTTACTAGGCTTTCTGGTGCTTAGAGATAGTACCAACTAGCGTATGGATACTAGAATGGTTCTAATCTCGATTTGGACCGTATGTAAACACCAGGAGATTCATCGTAGCTAAATCTAAGTTTTTATTAAGTAAAAATACCGATAAATAATGTTTTTTAATTTTTAGTTTAAGTATGTACTTTTACGGTTAGTTTTCCAGCCAGCATTTGTTTTTTCTAAAAAATAATTTTATTCACGTATTCAATTATTCTTCTATTTTTTTTTTTATTTACCATAAATAAAGTACAACTTTTCCATCCATCCATTCAACTGAAAGACGTCCACTGCTGGATATACTCCCCCAAATATTCTCACTACGACCGGTCTTGCGCCACCCGCATCCAGCGGATTCCCGCGACCTTCACCAAAAACAACTCTTACAACAAAAAAATCTACAACTCCTACACTTTAAAATATTAACCTTTCATAATCAGATCAGCTAAATATGATGATGACTGCAATACGCAAATACTTGAAAAACTTGCTTGCAACAATGGTTGCTCTCGATTTCCCTGAGATCAGATCCTGATTTTGTGACAATGAGACCACCTCGGGAATGTACTCATTCGAATAAAAGTTTACAAAAAGGTCCACAATTGACGGAGAAATCGCGTAACAAACATACAAAAAAAACATACAGACGAATTGAGAACCGTCTCCTTTTTAAGTCGGTTAAAAAGGAAATAATTCCTTACAGAACCTGCGCATTTTGATTCAAAGGAATAATTAAGTCAGAACATTTGTCACATAAGGCATTTTTGGTATTCGCCTTACTGACTACTACTCTCAAGTTTAAAGATCTGTCGCCAAGGAGTATTGTTGCAGCAACACTCGAAACAGCGTCTGGGCTTAGTATCTCGTCATTCAAGATCAGGTGAGTTTGTGGTCAAAGCGCTGACCATATTACAATATTAAAAAAAAACAAAAAACTTGATAATTCGACAAGAGCTCGTGCTAATAAGCAATTTATTATGTCTAACGTTCGCTAATTCTCGCTCTATGACTCGGTTAAAGCCACTTAAAGGCCTTCCATATTTGCAATTAAAATACTCTGCCTGTAAATGTTACCCCTGTCGACAATCCCAACAAACTATTTGTTAATTGTTTGACGTGATAAATTGATATGTATATATAAATTAAAAACGTCTCACTAATGCTGACAAGAAAATTGATTAAATTTATTGATTTATTGGCATTAATTTTCATCCAATAACAGACGTGCTACAGTACATTATAATGTAGGCTACTGAATTTTAAACAAATCACTTATTAAGTACTAAATTTCGCTCACCACTTCGTTCGAATAAGGGTCAGGTCATTTCTTCTTTACATTCTGTATTAATGTGAAAATTACACTAAAATTAATTCAGTCGTTTTTGTATGACGTATGCACTAATATTAGCTGCAACTCGTCAGCTTTCTTGTGCGTGACTTTATTATTAGTTATTTTTGAGTGATTTTTATTATTAGTTATTTTATTATAAAGTTATTTACAGTTTTTAAAGAGTATCCTATGTTCATTTTCACGGCAAAAAGTATCTTAATACCCAAATTTTATTGAAATTAGTTCAATCGTTAAAGAGTTATTAAGGAACAAATACACAAATATTCAAAACAAGTATTTATGAATTTGATCATAATAATTACTAAACATTTGAGGAAAAAGTAGTTTCAAATTTTTTTAATTGATTATACCAAAACTTGGCTATAAAACGTTAAAAAAAGTTAATAAACAAAGAAGAAAATGTTCGATCTTTGCCTATTTACATGTAGATTTCTAAGGATAATAACTATTATATATAAATAGGCAAAAAACAAAACTGTTTAGTATTAGGTGTCTCTTCCGCTTCTGTTTTTTAACCGATTTTGTTTTTAGTGGTTGTTTTGATAAGCTTTAGCGTTAGAATTAAACATTTTTGAAACGATTTTGTTCCTTATATTGTCAATAATAATTATGTTCGATCATCGGATAATAATTGCTGGGAATAATGCGAAAAAAGAACACCTTTATCAGGATTATACATATATTAAGTGATTGTAGAAATACGTTACATTGAATTAAACGGACTAATTTGACTTTTAAAAACAATACACGAGAAAATGTCAGTATGTAAGAGTACGTGGAAGCAGCTGTAGACGCTCCCGGTTCACTTTTAACTTGTACTTTCGCACAACCATAAATTACTTGTACATTGCTACGTCCGGACATCGGGGCCGGCTTCCCGTGCGGGTACTAATTGCAAACAAATATCGCCCTTCGCGCCTTCTTACTACGCGGCCCTGTAATTATGGGATCGTTCGCTCGCTTCGTAAATGCACACCTCTGTAGGACATTAGATGCGCACGTTTACTTTATTAGTATATACATTGAAATTTACAATCGGCCCTAAGCGTTGACCGTTTCTATTGTTCGCTCGTTTAGCTCGAGTGGTTTTATTTAAATTGTCCGTATTATATAAACAGTAAGTTATTTATTCTATTATGTGTTAATTGTACATGGTAAACCCAACTTTCGTCAAGGTTTGGGTAATTAACTAAATGTAAACAAAATAGAGCTGCCAAAAACAGGTGGCACATTGGTTCTAAACCTATTAAAATGTTAGTATGTTATAGATTATATCCAATTCTAAGGCAGTTATATTCATTACTAGCGAACGCTCGTGGCTTCTCTTACGTGTGCCCTGAAGGCACTCGCCACAAAAGGCTTGGCCGTTACTTTAGTGTAAAAATTCCCGCGGAATTTTAATCCTAGCTAATCCCTACATTGTTTATTTAATATATAAAAAAACAAGGTTCCTTACAGGACCTATGTACCTGTGTATTATGTGCAGGAGTGTGTATGCAGTGTTGTGCGTGTAATGCTTGATGCATGGTCAGAGTCACCGTATCGCGCTGGTAGCGGCGTCAAGAGCCTCCCCAACTGAGAAACTGAGCACGTCTTGGGCCACCACCGGAGGGGGACCCGGATTATCTCGATTGAAAGTGGGATGACGTATATAGCATGTCTGTTAGCGGTAGATAAATATTTCAAGTGCATCTAATTTCATTCAAATATTCTATTTATATAATTTTTAAAAATGTTGTTGATAATTTGTTTACAACTTTTTATTGCATTCAGTCTACCCGTTTTTGAATTAAATGCGTAAATAATGTACTTTATTCTTTTTACAAATTGTAAAAATAATTTCTAAAATCTATAAGGCCTATGCACAGTTCCTTGAGATATTTTTCCGGTGTACAAAGTTTTTTATATCGAGTTAAATCCGGACATACACACAGACAAACAGACTTGAGTTGAGTAAAGGCTAAATTATATATCTGTCATAAAGTTTCTAAAAAAAATAATTGTACAGACAAAGTTTCAATTTTATTATTAGTTTAGATTTATCCGAAGGCTAAAATAGGTTCTATTTTATATTTAGTATTTATTTATAAAACTTTTTAAACATAATAATTAAACCTTAATATAAAAATTAAGTTATATTTGAACAAAACACAATCGGTTAATATAAACACTAAATAGTATAAGCTGCATCACAATCGTCAAAATGTTTTAAAATCTGCGAATTTTAAACGTGGAAGTTTATAATCAACTAGCTGAAGTTACTCCGTGTAATTTAGCCCCATTATTTTTGTCCAAGATATTAGAGTTCCGCGTAAAAAAAGTAAAACTCATGAAAATATGAATAAAATGCTAATCAATGCACGTTTTTGCCGGCAAATGTTTGAGTTTGTGAGAAATATCTTCGCTTTCTTTTAGTACCTACCAAAAATAATTTCAGGAAAATTATTGGAGTTCCTATTAGAATATTAAAATATAATAAAGTACGATTCAATGGGCATCATCGTCAAAACATTATTTTTCAATGAATATTTCAAACCCTTATTACGCAGTGAAAAATATACTAAACGCGGGCGGAGCTGCAAGCACATAGTTAGATATTCATACATATATCCGTTCGTCTTAAACTAGGTTAAATCGTATAAGTTCTCAGGAAAAATTATCATGACTATTGCCGCATGTGTACATGGTGTCATAGGATTAGTCACGCTGCCGGGTGTGTTTCGTGCTGTGACGGGATTATTATCGGCCGAGGTACGTCGAGTTTATGACGCGCATAAATCTCACTGAGAGGCCGATAAGATGGCGCTCGCTCGGGGCTTGGTTCGGACGCGGCGCAATCTTTAAGGGTGGTCGTGTCTGCGACATGCAACTCGACGCGCCTTGCCAACTTTGCTACGTCACATGAAGTCAAATAATCCAACAAATACCTTTTTATATCCAGTTATTACGAATAGAGTATTGCTGAATAAGAAAAAAAAAATAATTTAAGTGACTATATTATGGCTGAAGATAGTACGAGCAAAACTTAGAAGTACTGGCTCCCAAGAGATGGTAATAGAATATACAATAGTATAAATTTCATTATTTAAATTGAACGTCAGCACTTAAACGCCATTATATTTGACGTACTTGTAGCATGTCGACTGTTGACCATAGGTATTGGTAACGTGAATCTATAAGTTTTCCCCTTTCTAGAACTAAAGAAGTTTTCACTTCAATAATTTAAATGACGTCAGAGATTTGTTCAATATTTACTAGTAGCTGTGTCCGCGGCTTCACCCTCTTGGAATTCAGACAAATTGCATCCTATATTCTCCCCCTGGTTGCAATATATTAATTAAGTCAGAACATTTGTCACATAAGGCATTTTTGGTATTCGCCTTACTGACTACTACTCTCAAGTTTAAAGATCTGTCGCCAAGGAGTATTGTTGTTATTGTTTAATAAACAGACAGACAAGAATCTAATAAACGAAAAGACAAAAACATTTTAAAGTATCAAAATGTGTTCTTTAATCGATTCTGAAGCTCCGCGTAGTATTTTTTCTTAAATATTTTCAATGTACAGATTTCGTCTAATTAGTATTTTATTATAAGTATAGATTACCATGAAGGTCGAGATGAGAGGGCTAATTATGATATAACACCTAAAAATCGCACAATACGTAAGTTTACTAAGAAAATGTAGATTTAAACGATTAGTTACCGTACCGAGGCGCCGCATTCGTATAATATACCGAGATTGATATCTATCAAACTAATTACGTTATACGCGTATCTGTTACAGATAAACATACTTTAGTCAGTATTTCTTTTTGTGTTCGAGCCGTCTCTTGATAACGGTCTCTAATCAGTATTATGCATTGCTTGGTTTTTGCTTCATGTCTGCTTTTTCGTTTGAACGATTCGGTGCATTGATAAAGTGCAAATTCTGTTATAGTCTACGAAAATACCTTCACTTAAGTTGCCTCTTAAAGGTTAAGATGTTTCCATCCATTCATTCAACCAAAAGACGTCCACTGCTGGACATAGGTTTCCTCAAAAGATCTCAACGATAACCGGTCTTACGCGACTTGCATCTAGGTGAATTCAGCGACCTTCCTGGGTCTTTCGGTAAACGCGCCTGCCATTCGGAAACCTGTTGGCTTCATCGGTCGCGGTTTTTTCTACTATTTTGTATATAAATGCCAATGTAATGTAAAATATTGTAAACAATTTTGGTATTGTAATCTTTAAGCATTTTTTTTTTTCTCATCGTTGTGACGATGTGGTTCAGGATGGTAAATGCATTAAGCCTAGAAGTGCTGGTTCTCAAGTGATAATGCAGTAACACACCTATTGGTGTTTCGCGAGAGGTTTTTAAACTTGAGGGTGGTAGCTACCCAGGCGGCCATTATTAGAAAATACCCTACCACCATGTTGTCGTTTCCTCGCGAAGTTTTTCTTTACCTAAAAAGCAGACTGATTTTAAAGTTGGATAGGTGAACTTGAACCCGCATCCACTGACGTGAAATCCGACCGTACTATCAACACCGCCATCATCACTTTTAGGTAACTAGCCAGATTAGGAAGGTTAACTATTACCATGCATGGACGCTACATCCAACTTCACTTCGACCAAACTTTTTATTTAGTAAAGATTCTATAAAGCTTAACAATACTTAATAATTTAAAGGATGTGACGTCACAGTGGTAAATTCTTTTTTAAACTTTGTTTCAAATTTGATTCTTGCACGGCATCCTATCAAATAAATAATGTTTGTAATTACTTGTGGCATAGAGGGACAAACATTATTTTAGTACAAAAGAATGGAAATTATGACAACCTTGATGGGATTAGTACGGTTTTTTTCTGAATAAAACGAACTTATTCGAACGCCACCATGAGCGGGCTTCATAATAAATGCATAAATAATCTTAGCTGTCATTGCTTCATTGATGTTAATCGCATTTGGCCACACAAGCGTTGTCAGACATAATTTGCACGCATCTGTTTTACTTAACGGGTAACATATACGATACAATCGGTTATATTTACGATATATACGATTATATACGATCTATATTTATTAATCTTTTTTATCGTTATGTTAATATAATATTTAAAAAAATGTACAGGTATATGTTGATAAAAGTTCTTTTTTTTGTAATTATTAAAAATTGGTCTATCTGTTTTACGAAACTGCCGAATCTCTTCTGGGTTTTGAAACAGCATCAGGTTGGGCATAATTGTGATTCCTCGTTGGCGATGGCATGTAGTGGCTCACCACGACCCATTGTGTTCTAGAGCCATGATACTCGTACTTTACTGTATCCGAGACTTTACAGCTGTGAAGAATTAATAATGAATTAAATTATATAATGCTAGTTGGTTTATTTTAACTATTAATTAACTTGGTAATATTATTGATGATTATTATTATAACTATAAATTTCATGCAAAGAATTTTCACAATGATCACGTTTATTAATATTTATTTACATAATTCGTATTAATTAACTGAGTTTAAAATCGACCTTAAGTTGTGTAAATTGTAATGATTTCATTAAGCATAATCGTATTTCTACCAAGGTTTATGTTTTAAAAAATATTAATTATATAGATTTCGAGAGTCTTGTATCATTCAATTTAATGTAAAGAATGTACTGTTTACCTATCTTGAAAACAAACGTATACAATTATAAATGAATTAAGTTAAATTCATGTGATACTATTGAATAAGCAGTCAGTTTATCCGACGATTGACTCGTTTATTTACCTAACCATTGCTCTTCCTTTTTAAATTGTATAGTTTCACAGCTTTGACAACAATCTCACTTGACTTTAAGTGATGTTGTGGTAAAGTAGGTTATTAAACACGATTTTCAAAGCAATGGTGGTAGCTAGTCAGAGATGCATTCTTTTAAAATGCCTTACCACTGCATGAATGCACCACATGCATTGGTTTCCTAACGAAGTTTTATTTTCATCGAAATATCAGATATATTAGGAATGATATAATTGTTGGATTCGAACCAGCGTCCATGGAAATGAAATTCAAGCACGTTATCACTGAGCAATCGTCGTTTCCTTGAGCAAAACTGCAAAAACAAATTATAATTTTCCTCAAACACAGAGTTGGTTTGTTTATTCCCCTTAAGTTAAATAGATAAAAAAAATCGTTTATGTATAACTTAAAAAAAAAAAAACTACTGGAACATTCACTATCTCGATCAGTGGTTCCCAAAATGTTTTTGATGAGGGATCACAATGAACAAGAAAAACAAACAAACAGAATCATTGCCAAAAATAAAATTTTACTATACTATTACATAATCTCAACAGTAAGATTAATTAAAAATTGGTATAATTTTTGTTTTTCTGCACAAGTTCGGAAATCTTAGAAATAATTTGCTCAAAAAAAACTTTAACCGAGCACCATATTGGATGCGTCATTCGCGAAATTCGAAATCGATCGCGGACCATAGTTAGACTCCTGCGGACCAAACTATTTTGAGAATGAGACATTTTTACAAAAATGAACTGACGCCTCAGACACACATTACTAAATTGGTGTCAGCTAAAACTTGTGCACGCCTATTGACTTGCCGTGTTTTTTTCATTTTGTACAAACTTGTGCACGCTTATCCACTTGTTGAGTTTTTTAAAGTACAACAATGATACTTCCTACAAAAATGTTAGTCATTCTGATAATAAGTTGATACACGTAACACGACTTATACAGTATCTTGAAAGTTTCAAATAAGAACTTGTGTTAATTAATAGGGGTCGATTTTTAGACCTCGTCGACCCCCAAAACCAATATTCGTTTATTTCGATCCCTGGGAAACCTATATCGATCCTGATCTAGATAAAAAGTATTATAATACAGTTTTGTTTCTTTTTATTAAATTATGTTATGTAATAAAGTTAACTTTTGCAATAGTATTTTTATTACGATCTTTGAATGATGTACAGACATGAACAGCAAATTGCATTATTGAATTGTATTGTATTGTTTACGCCTTACAATATAAAAGAATTACATTTAATAGGTATCCAAATACATTTTTTTGTTATAATATAATGTTATTTCATCATTGAACGTAGTTTGTATTGGAAATTTCGTATAATATTATTACTGGAAATCACTTTTCTTTAAGAGTGTACATAAAATAAAATATATTTATTAATTCAAATATGCTTGCCTAATCATAGATTTATAGAATATTGATTGACCACCATTAATTATGCAAAGTTAATTAAATGATTTAGCTGTACGATGTTTGATTCGATTGTATCATAAATATACATTACGTCAACAGTCCTTCGATGTTTTGTTATTAAAATTTATATATATACATACATGATGGTTATATTTATGTTTAGATAATTAATTGTTGTTTTTTTAATATTCCAATTTCCAAACTAGACTCTGTTAATTGATACTTGATTCATATTGCTTTAATTATATATTTAATTAATTAGAAAAATGTCAGAAAGAATCCACAATATATTATTGTGATAATTATTATAACTAATAATCATATTGCATGAATCATCAGAAATGAAGAGATCAGCAGAAGAATCAAAGTCAAAATAAGTGACAATTAGCTGGGCACATTGCTCGTAGAACCGATGCTCGATGAGGCAACGGGTTCTCGAATGGCTGCCGCGTAACGGAAGATGCATCGTGGGGAGGACCCCCACAAGATGGATCGACGACCAGGTGCAGGTTGCGGGAATCCGCTGGATGCGAGTGACACAGGACCGATCGTTGTGGAGATCTTTGGGGGAGACCTATGCCCAGCAGTGGATGTCTTTCGGTTGAATCAATTAATCATGTCGCGGCTCGTACCTAAAGTAGGACTGATATTCCACAGGCCTAACTATTCAACCACTATAGTAGTATTTTTAGATAAAAAAAAACAATTTTGTATGATTATACGTTTTTTTTAACTAAATTACATAAACATTTTAATTATTTTTTAAAACAAATAAATAATTTTTAGTTCTTTCATTATTATAAAAATGTTGTCTGTCAATGAGGCATTGACACTTCGGATTTGATCATTAATTGTGCTTTAAACACTTTAATCTGAGAATTCAACAATGACTGTACCTACCTAAATTATGACCTAAAGCTACCTAAAACTGACTAACATCTGATTGACTTGATCAAATCATTCATTGTATTATAAAAACCAACAGCAACGTAACTTCAGCCATAATCCCTAGAAAATAAAGATAAATTTAAAAACATCATACTTAATTCTTTATGAATGGAAATTAAAACAGAGTTTTGTCATTTATTAATCAAAGAGTGACTTTGACGATTGTTGTTTTGACCGAGTCAATTATTAATATATGTATATATTCCTATTATTATATGCAGATTTTACGGGGTTTTGTTATGTTTTATTAGAAATTTATTAACTGTTTTGAGTATGTATTTAGTATAATTATTTTATAGTAATCTAGTCCATAATATAGGAGGTCCCAAGTTCTTTTCGTGTTTACGGATTATTTACCCCTTGAGCACTTACCTGGCGTTTACGCCAACTTTCCATTGTTTTCCTATTGTCTTTCTATTGTCTTATTTTTATGGGTACTCGACACATTAAACATGTTTCATCAATTAGTTGATGTATTCTTTTTTTATGTAAAAATAAAGTTTGTTAAAGTTGGACCAAGTTTTGGCAATTATTTCATGAATTTTGTTTTATCGCGGAGTTCCCGACACAATTTGACTTAAAATAAGGTGAATTAAATTAACAATCATAAACTAATTATGACTTTTTTAAATGTTTTTCATTATTATAAAATTTCGTAAATATTATTATTACTATTCAAATTTAATTTCTCAATTTAGCATAAAAGTAATTAAATATATAAATAGTAAATTCTGTAAATATTGCCTCATAATGTAATTAACCGAAAGTTAAATCACAAAAACTGGTCGTAATTTGTTTTATCTTTCCCGCTAATTGAGTTAGTTTGATATCTTTTTATAATTGTAACCATGTTTATAGCATTACGTTTTAATTGATTTTAATTGGACGGTTACGTAGCAATTTTCTAACATCAACAGTAAGACTTAATTTTGAAGATTCCGAATTTGAATAATCAAAAATAGGATACAAAATTAATTTTAAATTCTAACTAGTTTTATGAAGATAAAAAAAATACGTTAACAATGTCTTAAGATATGCCAAATAGGTAAAAAAACTAAAACGAATAGAAAATTTATAAATGTAATTCTATCTACATAATTGTAGACCATAATAATTAATTAATTCATGTTATCCTGTGTTGTTTTCATTTTAACAATAGAATGCGATGACACATTCACGTCAACGAGTTAACGATCATTTTTTTTCTTTTGCATCTCTACAAGGACATAATATACATATGTCACTAATACGTTACACTAATAACATAAATAATATTGCCGGTTTAATTAACAAACATAATAGTTTTTTTTTGCAGTCTGCAATTAGATGTGACTATGGTATACATATGTCGCGTCTGAATATATGTGACGTAAATATAACATAGAGGACAAAACCTGTTGGCTCAAATTGGGCTTAAAGGCTTAATTGATAAGTCAAGTACAATTTATACGATACAAATGATTTTGGTCAATGGCTCCAGCAATGAATTTCTCTGTGAATCACTTGTAATTATAATATAGAAAATAGAAAAGAAAAAACAATACAAATGAATATTAATGAAGTAAATAGGCATTGGAAACCGGATCTACAATTACGACTTAGTCATGAATCAAGCCAGGAAGCACGTACAAAACAGAATTGTAATTGTACTGAATAAAATAAATACATAGATATTTTTGAATAGCTATTCCTGCGGCTCCGCTTACGTACCATTTTTCCTATTCGGCATAACTGTTCACTGCGTAATAAGCTTTTACATAATAATTGGAAAAGAAAGGACCTTAATTTTTTGTCCAAGGCCTCAATTATTATTTGTACTAATTGAAAGCAAAGATAATTCAAATGCTTGGCATTAAAACTGACCATTTAATCTGTTTTCACAATTTTACCTGCTTCAGCTATCTGCCAGCAAAAGTGCCGTCAAAATTGGTCCACCCGTTCCGGAGATTAGCCGAACAAGCCAAATGAGACATATACAGTATTGCATATACATTCATATGTAATTATTTTTATTTTTATATTACAAACATACTTGTATACATTATATACTCAATATTCTAATTTAAACTGATAATAATAATTTTTTATATCATAAAGAGTTAAAATTTATTTCTTGTTCATTATGAATATACAAAAAATGAATGAACCAATTTTAAAAATTATTTTACCTGCCGAAAGCTACATTATCAGTAACATCGGATATATCTATCTTCTATCTATATTTATAAGTGGAATATGGGGGTCTTTTGAAGTACCATAACCTCAAACTTACTGAACATATCGTGACTACTACCATTCGACGCAGAATTTTTCGTTATAGGCTATTTATTTTTTGGGATCCATTCATATTTTCTTTTTTTTTTTCGATTTTTTCTTATGTAAATTTTTTGCGCTAATAAAAACAAAAGATTCTCATTTTTCTTCATTCCTTTGATTTTTTTATGTTAGGTGTAAAGTAATGTTATAAGCACTTTTTCAGAGAACATATGAGACGTGAGAAAAAGCCGTGGGCACACAGCAAGTAAAATATTACTTGTTTCAAATTAAACGACATTACATTTTAAAACAGAAATTCCCGTTAAATTAAGTGTACAAGAAAATACTTCCGTAGGGTTGTTTTGCTTATTGATTATGAGGCTTTTATAAATGTTATTAAAGCGAAAGGTACACTCTTATAATCGTATCCGACACGTAATAAGTCGTCGGTGCGCCGTCCCAGTGGGCTACTTCGGCAAAGAATCCGTTCGCAATTACGCCGCAATCAATTATAATGGATGAGGAAATTGCTCGTTTCCGCGGCCGCGCGGCTCGACTGAACGTTATTTACACTGTGGTTCGAGTCATAAACTTAGTCAGAGAATAACATTTTATAATATTTTACAATACTATTACCTACACAATGAAGTCGCCATTTATTATTATTTTCTTAAATTATTATAATTGTAAGCCGGTTTTTAGTTCTCTTCTTAAGAATATACGTGGTTGGCAACAAATTTGAATGTGTACGATGCCTCAATGAAATAGTTATAAAAACCATGACTGCAGTTGAGGCTGATTATACCTATATATACATCTTGCCTTCTCCAAAACTGTGCATATTTTAATCTATACTAAAAAAATAAATTGAAGTGTCTATTTGTAACAACTAACAACTTAACAAATAACAACTTTTTACTAAATACATATGAATGTATATACGATACCACGTACCACCAAACTACAAGTTTTTAAATTTTTGTCTGTCTGTTTGTTCCGGGTAATCCGGAACTCCGGAACGGCTGTATCGATTTTGACGGAACTTTTTTTGCCAGATAGCTAAAGTTACTCCGCGTAACTTAGACTACTTTAACTTATCGAAAATAATTAGCGTACCACGTTAAAAATTAAAAATCCTGAAATTGTAAATAAAATCTGAGTCAATGAAGTTTTACTGGCGGGTATTTGAATTTGTGAGAAATAACTTTGCTTAATGTTAGAAGTAAAAAAAAAATAAAGTTCCGTGTAAAAAAAACACACACACTAAAGAATATATAAAACGCGGGTGCAGCCGCGGGCAAATAGCTAGTTATAAAATAAGATAGACCTTAACTATAGGTCTACGTTTTGACTTTTTTTGTTTTCATTCGTCAAATTTCTTTGATGAACGTCCGAAAACGAAGGTAAAATCGGGCTTTATTCTTACTTTAGAAGGTTCCTAGTTTCTATAAAAAATAATTTATGGGAAAAAAATAAAATTTACAGGCATGGCGATCATGTATATATATTATAAAGCACAAAAATGTTTACAATAATGCCATTATCTAGTGAGGAAACTGGGGAATACGTTTGTATGAAATACACGCCGCCCGTGTGTCCTTTTAAATACAGGTAGAAAAGATCTTTAACCTCTTTCAATAAGAAGAAATTAGCCGTTTAAAATATAGCGACTAGTTTTAAAAACTTGAAACATATATATAGTATCTCGCCTTTCTCCTGTGGGGGTAGATAGAGATTACATCCTTCCACTTGCTACGATTTTGACACACCTCATTCGCTTCCTCTAATTTTATGGGCTCTTTCATACATGCTCGACGCTTGTGAGTACTTTTCATATGATCTTTACTTAGCAACTTAACGAACCATGGTTAAAATTGATCGGAGTAGTCATTTTACGTTAATCGTACGTACCTACGTTCTTCAACGCGATCGCTTGTGTTTTGAATCGAAACAGTTACGTTTGAGTCTAGCACGCGACTGAGAACTTTTTAGCGGATCAAAAAAAAGTTTTGTAAGCTTCTTCTTATACACTTTAGTTTGTCTTAACCCGCCATGACAGAAGCCTATGTAGAGACAAGTTATAATTATAGCACGTTTTAGTTGAGTTGAAGTAATTATTAGCTTAAACGGGAATACGATTAGGGGAAATAAACTTACACCTGTATTTACATGGATTAATTAACATAACAGGCTTTAATAATTAATTACTAAATGTCCTTTTAATGATGATAATAAACGGGGCTCTTACATATCATAAACAAATAATTATTGCATGGGTTAATTAAATTTTGTTTTTGTTCAACCCTTTATTTGTGTAGGGACAGAGCCGTCTTTACCTATAGTGCTGAGTGTGCAACGCACAGGCTACTGCTAACTATTCATCTCGCTCTTCTACTCGGACATATTCTTTTGCCGGTTATTTTTATATTGCAAAAAAAAAAGAAAGGTTTGCCTGCGGTTCGTGCGCGGCGGCTTCAGCAGTGACGTCTCTTGCGAATATGGCCGCGTCGTCGGCAAACAGGGCAAGCTCCGCCCGGCCGATAAGCAGGAAATCGTTTGTGTACAGTGCGTAGAGGCCAGGTGACAGGCAGCTTCCTTGAGAAACTCCCGCCCGCACTTTGACCTCGCGCGAAAGATTGTCTTCGACAGCTACCTCGATTCTTCGATCTTCTAAAAATGATTTGAGCGCACACGGGCGCAGGGTTTTAGATGGCTCCGAGCGACGCTCGCGACATCTATAAAGATGCTTGGCTTGGAGCGCCAACGTTCTTAAAGACCCTGCGCCCGTGTTATGGCCGAGACCGAGCGCGGTAATGGTTAAATTGCTTCCCGACAGCATAAATTGCAGCGGATTGTCGTTTGAAAATGAAACTCCAAGTTTTCCATTTTGACCGCGCACCTACTAGAGGGCGTCAGGATATTGGTTGCACACGGGAGCTACAAGGGCTAGAGCCGCCGCTGTGTAGGGAAACTTATCTCTTTCGAGTCAAGTGGCTCAATAGGGTTATTTGCACCCGAACCTTCTCGTCCGCGTAACATACTAACTGATCTAGAAGCCAAGATAAAACACGCTAACCGAATCTGTCACCCCTAGTCAAAATCAAGCGTGCTCACATAACTATCGTCTACCAGCTGGTAGCTAACTTTCTCCCTGCCAGTGTTACAGTCTCCAACAATTCGAGTCGCTAGACTCAATATTCGCTAGAATAGTCTGTTTCTGCACCTTATATTTGATGCATATATCGCAAGTGCGTTTGGGTTTCTCATATCTCTTGGCACTAAATAACTCTGTGTCGAGTTAACAAAAATTGTATCTATCATTGGCTCTAAAACTGTTTTGATTTACATTCTAAAATCGTCATATAAGTCGCTAAGCCATTTTTGTCGTTAAATCTACTTCGTTGTCGCCGAGACATAAACAAAAGTCGTCATTTCTTCCGACAAAGTCGCTAAAATGGCAACACTGGCCTCTACACACCTCAAGATGTGATCCGGTCCCTAAGTAAGGAAGCTGCCGTCAGCGTGACACGTTGTTACTACACCGTTTTGCACTCTAGACGCAAGGTGCATAAGTTCTATAAGAGAACTTTGTTTTTCTTTATTTGAGTTATGTACATTTTGGGCGAGATTTTCTTAAGCACTCGCCCCAAAATTCGGTGAAGCTATAACGACCTTCAGGTTTAGCATTTAGTCAGTCAGGAAGGCTTATGTAAAACTGATGTGGTAATCTTGTTGTGGTAGTGTGATCCTTCCACAAGGCACTGTTTCTATCCGAGGCAATCGGATAATTTCAGAGGGCGCTCAGACTCGATCGCGAATCATCCGTTTCTTGTCTGCCAAAGTGCAGCGATGGGCAATTTTAAATCCAAAGTTTGTTCAACGTTAATTGAAAAAGTTTTGACTTTGTATCATAAACGTAAAGAAAAAAAAATCTTTATTCATTCTTCTTTTAAATAATATTATGTACTTTCTGTGATATGACAATATTTCTTATTGAAATATTTCATGATATTAAAAAAACAAGCCTATTTTATACGAAAACTTCATCCATGGTTTTTGGGACTAGAACGAATAAAAAATTTATTGACACAGTGACATACAACAGTGACATACAAACAAGATTTTAACAATCCGCTTCGCTCAGGCCATTGAATGGTTTATATAACTCCATTGAGCTATTTACTGTTATAAAAATTATTCAAGGTTCATTTTCTTGACAGGATATAAGAAATTCATTTTAAATGTAAATGCATAAAAGATATTATTTTATTTGAATAAACCAAAATATTTTATCTTAAAACAGTGTCTTTCTATTTTTTTTATAACTTCTCGCAAGACTATTACATTTATTTAACCGTAAACCGAAATGGTTATTTGATTAACATAAAAAAGTACGTTCATGTAAATTATAAATTGACTTAAGAGAAGTTAACGCAAGATAGATTTTATATCACGCCGGTTAAGAACGAAATAGGTTAAGCAGAGAGGGTAAGAAAAAGCTACATCGCGAGATAGAATCGTATCGCAATGAATGTATTCGGTCAAATAAAATGGCAATTGCCGTATTGAAAGCGCGAGTGGTGGAAAAAAGGAATGTAGGATATTCATGTGGGTTTTGTTGAGCGCAGCATGCGACTAATTATGCCGAGGATTCGAGCAGTTTTTGCCTTCAAGCCATTAAGAGCCAGCGTTTCGAGGGAATTGAGTTTTTAGCGTTGGACAGGCACGTAGCCAGAATTGTTTTCTAAGAAGTGTACTTTTTATTTTAACGTTCAAAAACTTAGTTATATTTAAAATTTACAAATCTGTAGTCTTAATTCGAAATTGGACAGATGATAATTGATTTTTTGTAAAAATAAAAACGAGTCCAAAATTTACTAGATACTTTCTTTGAAAGTAACAATTTTACCAAATTGTGTGTGGCAATTAAAGGTTAAGCCACATAAGGGGTCGTGCAAACATGACGTAACCTTAAATAGAGAGAGAGGGTGTTTATGTTTTGCTTATTTTTGATAACGTGTGGAACGAGGATGTTAGAATTGTGATAATGTAAGAAATATTTACTTATTTACTATTTGTTTATTTTTGTTCTAAATTATGCCAATGCAAACATAATAGATATTTGGTAATAGAATTACTGACAAGGGGAGGGGTAAAAAACTTCAGCTCACGTAATACTTGCATGACCCCTAATAACACGACTGAAACTTTTAAAGGTTCTCTCTCGAATTGTGGATTGATTCTAGTTTACAAAACACTATCTAACTGTCAAACGGCTTTATTGTTACTTATTTTGATAACTTTATGTAGTCAATTATTACAATCTCTAACTAAAAATAAATTATCTATGCTAATAAATAAAATTGAGGTGTCTGTTTGTAATATCAGAATAACAACTTTATACTAAATATATATTATGAATGTCTATATTCTAACAAAAACATTATTTTTCAAATTTTTTGTTTGGATGTTTTATTTTATTTTTTTACTTTTATTTTTCGAAAAAAAAAAAAAAAAAAAACATAATTAGAGTTCCGCATAGAAAAATTCAAATTTTTTAAAATACGAATCCAGCAACATCAGAACATTAGTTTCCAATGTTTATTTAAAAACTATATTACGCAGTGAAGAATATAAAAAAAACGCGAGTGGAGTCGTGGCCACACAGCTAGTTAGATTATAAATACGGTAAATAGATGGTAAAACCTAAAAAAAAAACAATTAATTTTAACTTTGATTAGGATTTCACTAAATGATTAGGGTTATTATTAATTTATTACAGACAAGATGATTTCGTTTCTGAACGAATACATTATTATCGCATTTTTGCCACCCGGCGCCGGGCCCGATGCGACTCGAACTTGAGACCTTGAGCCCGAATCGGTTTTTGTTTCTTGATTACATACACACCGGGCTCATGTATATTCCGTGCGTCTTCATTAGGTCGAATATCTCCCTCCGGTTTCTTGTTCTATCTCATGGAGATACGCCTCGATATGGAATTCTGATATCGTTTCGATTAAATGGATCTCTTTGTGGTGCTAAAGTTTTAACCATATTTTATTTTTAACAGAGAATAACGTTTAGAGGATTTTATTAGATAAATAGGAAAATCGTTAATAAAAATAATAATACCTTTTTTATTATAAATTATTACTTTGTTATTTTATGTTATTGGTTGATAATGATAAATGAACTTTTTTTGTATGTTTTAAAATTTTCCTCTTTCAATCATAAACTCAGTAATATTCATTCATTCATTAACTCAACAAATCAGTCAAAGAAAATGTAAATTTGCTTTATGACTAATTGATATAATTTTATTTTGTTAGCGTTTTTATATAACCTAAAATACTACCATCAGACATCTATAGCTAACAGATGTTCAATTTCAGAGTACTTAGTAGGTTTAAATTTAGAAAAAGCACTGCCACAATGCTAGATGTGTATGGAATAACGTTCAAGCTCTGAGATGGTTCCACAAAATATCTTCATGATGCCCTGTATATATTACAGCGACGGGCAGTCCGCATTATAAATTATACAGACGTAACTAAGAACATAGCACCGGGATATTGTCATGCTGAGCATTTTTTTATCATCTCTATAATGGTTTCTTAATGATGTCTTCCTTCACCGAAAACTCAAACTCATTTTAGAGTTAGACATGTAGATATGAATCTACGTCTATCGACGCGGAATCTGACCACAATACCAACAGAGCCAACATCGCAGTAAACGATATAATCTGTTTAGAACAAACAGACAGGTACGTATACTTAATACCGAAAAAAAATTCACAGACGCCGGCTTTATCCCGTCTCATATAATTCGGACACCCTGGATTGTTCGCCGAATCCGAGGATCTTAGCGACAACTTTTTGCCCCAACCTTGAACCGCTTCATACTCCCTCTACGACAATTTAAAACAACACGACGCGACGTTTTAAACACAAGCCATTAACGATACAAACTTTGGGCAACACATGCGCCCTTTTAACACAAAACACCGTCTTCAACAGGGTGGCAAATTATTTCTTATTCAATGGCCGAACTGCTTCGATTATTAAGGTATTTATATAATCGTGAAACGTGAATATAAAAAACGAATTCCATTTAATTATGGATGATTTTTAAAATCTGTGAACAATGCTTGATCGACCTCATGTGATTTCGTCGGGCTCGGCTTTTTTGTCATCGTCGAAGTTAATTTGATAATTTCTTATTGGAATTCTGACAAGTCTTTCTCTGAAGTTAATATATGTTGGTGGGTTGTCTGTTTTTTTCTCCATCTCTCTTTTAATAAACAAGATTGCGAAGGCTTGCTAATGTGTACTTATTCTTAAGTACACGTAATGCGGTCATCACTTTAATTCCTTTTAGGAATACTGTTTATAATACATTTTGTTACTTTATCTATCAAAATAATTAAATTGAATGAGTAAATAAGGTATCATTATATTAATTTAAAATTTTAGTACCGGTCGTTACAAACATAATTTTTTTTGCTCCATTTATTTCTTCTTAAAGAAAAGGCAAAGGTTCTATACAGATCATGCAGACAAGTCAGATGTTAGGAACACTATCAATAAAAGGCGGGAACAAAATGGTAGCCTTCTGTTTCAAACACAACGGGAGTAATTAAGACATTTCAGAATTCACGCTCCGTGTCATTATTTTCACTTCACTACACTTGTGCATCGTAATTAAACTATATCATGTAAAATGCCACAAAATTTAGATAATATAGTAAAATACTGCAAGATAATTAATTAAAATATAATAGTAAAAAATAAACTAAAAACACGCTTCTTAGAAAATCCAAGAAAAAAATAGAAAATGCCTAATTAATAGATTTAAGTTTAGAATAGTGTAAATAAGAGCAAAAAATGGTTTGTTGTTTCTAATGGATTTCAGTTGAACACAATACCCAATACTATTTCTCGTAAAATGTCACCAATACTAAAGAACATAGAGCCAATACCACTATAAATACCACTATATGGCAGACCAAAAAAACCGCCAAATGTGCAAACCTGGGTAATAGTATTTTTTGAATGGAAACCATTGATTGCCTATGACTCTAGATAAGATGACATATGTTTAACTATTCTCCAGATTGTCTTAGCTTCATTCACGTAGGCTTTCTGCAGATTTATACAGGAACATTCTAGAATCCCGTATACCTCTGCCTGGAAAATGGAGGCAAAACTACCAAGATTAGTTGTTTGACTAAACTTGGGTCGCTCTCCATATATTCCACAGCCTACGTTAAGTCCTATTTTGGACCCGTCGGTAAACCACAGTAAGCTGCCTTCCTTCCACGTTATCTCACTGTTTAACCAGGAGTCCCGTGGAGGGATTTCGACATCATACAATTTTTTAAGATTAGTTTCAGGAATCACCATATCTGATATCATCCCTAAAATTGGTGTTTCCATCACTGAGTCTAAGAAAGATCTCATGGACTGGGATATCCATTGTCTCCTCCCGAGGGCGTACATTCTGTGCATCGTCAACCTCGCTACCTTCTCTACATGTAGATGAAGGGGCGTCAGATTTAACAGAGCATCCAGAGCCGCTCCAGGGGCTGTCGACATGGCTCCTGTCACTAAGATAGAAGCTATTCTTTGTACTGAAGCTAATCGGGTACAAACAGACTGCTGTTGTGCCTTTTTGGACCAAGCCACACAGGCGTATGTTATTATGGGTCTGACAACTGCCGTATAAAGCCATATGGTTAGCCTGGGATGTAAACCCCAGCGCTTTCCGGCCATTCGACTACAGATCCCCATTGCTATTTTAGCCTTTTGAATTATATATCCAATTTGGCTATTCCAGGTCAGTTTCTGGTCGAGAATAACACCCAAGTATTTGACCTCTGGTGAGAAGTTTATTGTCTTGCCATTTAGTGAAGGTTGTACCAATTGGTCAAGACGCCTTTTCTTGGTAAATGGTACTAGGACAGTTTTGTCTGCATTTATTCTCAGTTCATTGTCCTTGCACCATTTGTCAATGACACTTAGTGCGTTCTGCATAAGGTACGAAATTGTACTTTGAGAGAAACCTCGGACAACTACCACCAGGTCATCAGCGTAGCCCTGGGCGTCGAGCCTTAATTCCTCCATCTTATGCAGGAGTTAGTCCACTGTTAGGGTCCACAACAGGGGCGATAGAACACCTCCATGTGGACAACCTCTTGTGGTTACCACCTCATGATTAGTGCCATGCAATGATAATTTAACTATACGGTTTGAGAGCATTGATTCAATCCACTTTATAGTGGTTGAATCTACCTTTTTAACACTTAACCCATGAACTAGTGTTCTAGTGGGTGTGTTATCAAAAGCGCCCTCAATATCCAGAAATGCACATAATGCAATTTCCTTATCTTCTAATGCCTTCTCCACACTACCTACAAGACAAAGCAGGGCAGTCTAAGTGGATCTTCCTCTGCTATAGGCATGTTGTTTAGAACTTATAGGGTTTGTGGTTAATACCACTTCCCTAATATTTCTATCAATTATCTTCTCCATAGTTTTGAGAAGAAAAGATGTAAGGCTTATTGGTCTAAAGGACTTTGGCATAGCGTAATCCTTTTTACCGGCCTTGGGTATAAAAAGTAATCGTACTTTTCTCCATAGTTCAGGTATATATCCCCAAGCAAGGCTTGTCCTGAAAATCTTAATAATTACGGGTGTGATGATGTCAAGACCTCGCTGTAATAGCACAGGCTGAATTCCATCCTCTCCACCTGTTTTATATGGTTTGAATGACTTTATAGCCCTTTTCACACTCTGTAGTCTTATAAAGTTTGCCGCTCTACGCCAGTCCTCTAATTGAGGCCTTATTGAGAAGGGCAGTCTTCTAAAAGTAAGTCTCTCAGAACCTGGGAAATGAACTGACGTAAGGAGCTCCATGGTCCTTTTCACTGTAAGTGAAGGTCCCATCTTGTTTTTAAGGAGTCCTACTTGTTTAGATTTGTCCTTAGCAAGCACCCTGTGAATTCTTGCTCCATGAGGCGTATCATTGATTTCCTCACAGAATTTTCTCCAGGAAGCCCGCTTCGCTTTCCTAATTTCTTATTGTATTTGGTTAGGGCCAGTTGGTATGTCTCCCACTCCTTTGTGTTTTTGGCCCTATTGAAAAGCCGCCTAGTTTTTTCCCTAAGCTTTTTAAGCTTAGAGTTCCACCAGGGAACTTGTCTTATTGAGGTCTTTTGTTTTAGAGGGCAACTCTGCTCATAAGCATCAGTAATGGATGCCGTGAGAGCATTAGTTGCCAACTCTAGACTCTCAATCGTCTTAATATTTTTAGGGAGCGTTTCCAGGTTAGACCTTAGGGTGTCCCTGTAGGTATCCCATGAGGTATTCCTGGGATCCCTATATAGAACATTCTGACTCTTTAGTGAAAATAAGAGCTCGAAATTAATATGCCTGTGATCAGACATAGAGTTTTCGTCACTTACACACCAGTTTATAATATGCCTAACTACATTGTTAGTGGCGAATGTTATGTCTAAGACTTCTTGTCTAGCACGTGTAACAAAGGTTGGTTTACATCCTTTCTTTAAAATAGTTAGGTTACTAGTTGTAATAAAATCAAAAAGTAACTCTCCTCTTGCGTTAACGTCACTGCTACCCCAAGTAGTATGTATGTTGAGCATTGGCGTCACACCCCACCAGCAGCTCAGCGTTGTATTTCTTCGCATAGTCCACAACTCGTACAACCTCTTCTGAGGAATTACTGTTCTCTCCAGGTAGATAGGCTGAACAAACTAATAGTTTGGAGCCCTTCCACCCGTCAAGATTAATATACGCTGGAAATGACGTTACTAGTTAGACTGATATCTTATTCTTGTCGAAAACTGAAAATGAGTAAAACCCGGAGTCTTACCTTTGCCCAACTGTGGGACCGTATAAATAATACAAAGAAACGAAAACTGTTAAAAATGCATACACTAAAAGTTCAAAGTAAGGTGAGCGACAACTGCGATCATATCGCAACATATATATCATTGGAGGGGATGCAAAGTATTGTAAAACGTAGAAATCTAATTTTAACTTCGCCGTCCTGTTTGCAGATTGTCTATGAATAGTTAGAGGTTGTAGTGACTACTTAACATCAGGTGTACTGCTTGCTTGTATGCTATTTTATACTATAAAAACTATATTAACTTGTAAGGAATTCTAAGCGTAAAGACATGATGATGAAATCAAACCACTTTTGGTTACGTACATATGTCAGTATGACAGCGAATTAACAGAATTAAGGACGCGCGAACTAGATTGTGATTCGTGATTTTGCGTTCTACGAGCTATAAAATAGTTTGCGTAATTTAATAATAGTTCATTCCTATTATATAAATAGCTGTGTGACCGCTGCTGCGCCCCGCGATTCGTATAAATTTTCACTGCGCAATACAATTGTTTTTTATACGGGACCCAAATTATTTGGCAAAAAAAAATTTGCTACTAAAATTAAGCAAAGATATCTTTCACAAATTCAAATCCTTGCCTGTAAAACTGTTCATTGAATCGGATTTTATTCAACTTTTTATGAGTTTTATTTTTTTTTTACGCTGAACCCTAATTATTTTTGAAAATCAAAAGTACCCTTAGTTAGCCGGAGTAACTTTAGCTATCTACAAAAAAAAGTCTCGTCAAAATCGGTTCAGTCGTTCCCGTAGATTACTCGGAAATAACAGACAAAATTGTTAAAAATTGCATTTTTCATATAGGTATCGTATATCCATTGATACGTATTTAGAAAAAATACATTTTGAAAAAAAAAATTGATATCACTAACAGACGCTTCAATTTTATTTACTTATTAGTATAGATGTTGTTCGTTATAATTATTATTGAAAGCGACATGCATCTGTACGTTGCTCAATACATTCTGGGAACCGGAATAAAAATGTTCAGTTAAAAAATGAGATGCCCTTATACAAGTAACTATGAGAGAAAAAGGGAAGAATGGAAATATTTAGCAAAAAAATCCAGTCCAGTTTCGTATTAATTTTGGTGGTGCTTAAATACGGGTCGATTTTTTTTTTTTTTTGATATACAATCAAAACAACAATCAGAAGGTCTTTTGAACGTAGAGCGTCTTATAAAAATACCGGTTTCTTTATTTCGGCCGGTTTATTATTACTATCATATTACGTTAATGTAGTGAATGGAATAATACTGTGTACTTATTATAATCTCATATCTCCAGTTTCATATATATGGTAATTCATTTTTAAATCCAAAATTCGTATTAGTGTAGTCGCTATTCCATGTTTAATTGTTTACTCAATAAATAATGTTTTATATACGTATAGGTATTTTAGTAGGTATTACTATTTATTTACTTACTTACTACTATTTAGTAGTATTTAGGTAGTTTTCTTTGAATTTTTGTGGTGACCCGATGGACGATTTTTCATAGCTACCAGTGGCGAAGCGCTTCTATAATCCGATTCCTTATAGCTTTACTAAAAACAAAACATAAAACACTCACTGCGCATACATACAAATCACGCATCAAACATACTATAACAACCACAAAGCGTAAACGCGAAACACGCTAAGAACTTGGTCATCCAAGCCGGTAGAAAAATGTCTGAATTGGATTCACACATCCATGCAAATTTCACTTTAATTATCACCCACACAATGAAAGCATTAGTGTACCTATTATGTAAACGTAGCGCATGTTTATGCTGAAAATAATCCGGTTTGTTCCGGGTTATTCATTTAATTTTAAACAATATTTTAATAGGATTACAGTTTATCTGTATAAATATTTTAAGAAAGCGCCATCTACTAATATACTAGATAGTCTTCTAAGCTACTTCATCTAAATAGGATAATATACTAATTAATCTCAATAGATGTCACCATTTTGCTACACCGAAATGATGGATTTACTTCCTATTTTAGAACGGGCGACTACAATCATGGGCCAATTTCGAAGACGAAGAAGTTAGGACTTTGTATTAAAGTATTTTTCGTTTCGCGTAGTCGCCGTCTCGCGGCGTCATGTTAAAATGTAATATTTAAAATCCACGATCACGAAAGTTTACCAATTTTACAATTTATTAGGATGTCATAATTATAGCATCATTTATCACAAGCAAAATGAATTTGACATTTTGCGTGCTAAATAATTTTCATCTTTAATCTGTAAACAACTTACCACGCTCGACAATCACTATTTATTTAACTCCAGTGAAGTCAAGTATGGTGAAGGTGGTTAACACTAACTGCAACTCTTCATTACTGCATTACTGCAATTCTTCAAGAGGAAGAACTATGACGACCAGGTAGATTTTTTATGCTCCGGCTTTACCGACCCTTTCTTTTACGCCACTTGTAGCTAAACGTACCTATTTTTTTCATCCAACCAGTTTAATGTTCAGAGTACAATTGCAAAGTATGACACATTAGGCTTACTAAGTAACCACGCGACGTCGTCGTCAGAACACAAAGACTGTCCACAACTGAGTTACCGCGTATTTTAAACGCTTGTAACAGCAAATACACTTTTTACACGTGCTGAAACGAATCAAATTGTGCCATATTCTATTATCAGAAACATCCTATTAATCGTAGACATAATTATGTTTTAGTTAGTCTATACTAGGTATGTGCTATTAACATTATTAACAACCGTTGTGACATTGCGTGGTATGTTAAAAGTGTGTTTCCGACTTGATTCGCGCGATAACACGGTAGCAAAATGGACAATGTTACGTCATGATTCAGTTTAGTATTTCTAAGTGTGCTAACTAAATATTTATATTATTATATACGTTGATGCCTATGTTCTTGATCGTGTAAATTCTAGACTACTTCACTTGTTCAAGTGATACTTATACAATACTGTATCTACTTGTTTTATCGATGAGAGTTCACAGTCATGTTGGAAATTGTCATTTGGCTTTATAATCATTCTTAAAACCCCTTGAGCACTTGCCTGGCGTTTACGCCAGCTATTCATTGTTTTCCTATTGTTTTTCTATTGTCTTATTTTACAGGTACTTGACACATTAATAAAATTTAATAATTCTCTACCAAGATGATTTCTTAATATAGGTTAGTGTAGTCATCATTCTCATGCCCTGTAACCAACTCACTTGGGATCGGCGCAGTATGCCTGCATTCCTGTCAGCCGTCATCTCTTCATTTACTTCTTTATCTTTCATATTATTCCTTACACACTCCATTCACACTTTCTTTTGTCTTCCTCTACTTTTTACCCGTACACAATCATATTAATTACTATTTTATCCATATGCGCTTCGTATCTTCACATAACATGCCCATACCACGACAAATGATTCCCTTTCAAGTTTTCAACCACTGGCGCCACTTTTAAACTCCCTTTAATATATTTATTCATTCATGACCTGACTTCATCCATTCTTATACATCGTTTTTAATCCATCTTCTTACTAGACCAGCATTCTGATGTATACAATACGAGGTCTTATAATGAACTTATATATCCTGGCCTTAAATTTAAGGTACATTCTGTGGTCACATAGCACACTAGAGACCCGTTGTCATTTTATCCAACCAGACGGATTAGTGTACTGTTAATTAAAAATGCTTTAATATTGAATTATCGGTAGATGACGTTTTTGATCAAAATGGGAACAAAAATGGCTCCCAGCCGATTAGTTTATAAGTTATCTAAAAATAAACTACAAAAATAAATTCTAGTAATGTTATAATGCGAAATCGATTCAATATGTGGTTTATACGTTATCAATTTTATTAATACATTTGCAATTAATATCGTGGATTGTTTGGGACAAAACCGCAAGGTCCGGCGCGGTTCGAGATACAAGGCGGAGATTTATTGGCGTACGTCGCACGGTAAAAGCCTCGATAGCCGGGCTTGAGCGATAACTGAGCATAATTAGTGGGGCCTACACGCGACCACGCACCGGCACGACCTGTTCTAGATACGACCATACAAATTAGGAGAATCTACACAGACATTTGTCCTATGAGTAGCGAACGTTATAATGCAGATGTTGAAAATACTTAAACATGAATCTCTTTCAGATTAAAATCCAATTAACTTCATTCTTCATTTATTAACGTACATAATACGTTAATTATACATAATAGCTATTAAATTAATAAAATATATAATTTTAAAGGTTGCAACAAAATGTAACGAGTCTTTCTGTCTGTTTATCTGTTAGTTGGCTTATAAATAAAAGACTACAGAACCTTTCTCTCTTTTCACAGCCATTTGTCCCATATGGTGGTGGGGTCAGCTTTTGGTGTTTTTCTTTCTACTTCGCTTTGTCCTTGACATCGTTTTCGGACACCATAGTTTCCTTCATATCTTTCAGTACTATAACTTTTCAGTATATTTTGGGTCTGCCTCTGAATCTTTGACCGGGAATGGAATGATGTAGTACCAAATATCCTATGTAGTCTGGTGGCCTTCTCTTGACGTGGTTATACCATATTTCATCGCACGTGTTCATTGTGGATTTAATCGAGCCTGGTTACGCCGCAGATCTACCTCAGCATCTTTATTTCGACAACTTAAAGCAATTTATGTTTTTTTGGGTCATGTGTCAATATGGGCCACCTTTCACTGCCATTTAACAATTCGAACAATAGAGAACTACAGAACCGATTCACATAACTATTTTTTGAATTATAAATCTATTATTTGGCCACATTTCAATATATTATATTCTGTTACAGCTAGTGTGGTGTAGGATAAAATTTATGGTGTTGACAGAAAGTCTCTTGCGAAAGAAAAGCGATGCGATTTTGAACAGATAATGTGGTGGTGTGATTGAATAAATGTAGGTAGCTTGTGATGAAAAAAAAATTCTCGGTAAAAGGTATAGATTGGTATAGGTGTGATTCGCTAGCATCGCTTGAGGGCCATTACCTCTAAGCTTATATGGAGTATATTGTGAGTGGAGGTGTTGCTCAAAGCGCTGTATGGTATTAAAAAATTTTAGAAGTCAACGATAAATGTTGAAATGGAACCAAACTTACTATAATTATATTTAAAAAAAACTGCAGCACTGATATTTAAATAGTAGAATATTGTGCAGATTCCATTTTCAAATTGGTTATTCAAACTGATACTAGATACATACATTTTTTTTGTAATGGATGTAGATTGATCTTTGTATGTTATGACTCAAATGATCTTAATGAATATGCTGTTTAATATTAAGTTCAGCTGCTAGGACTTAAAAAGTTATCCCAAATAGTTAAAAACTATATATGGAACATACAGAGCCATTTTGTAAAACTGATTTGAAGCAAATTTTAAATTAAAAATAATACTCTTATTAACCTCAAAGGTTTATTTTTATATCGATTTTAAATTTTAATTGTACTTTATGAATTAAATTGCAATGCCAATCATTTGCAAAAAAACTTAAAAAATCTAGGAGAAAACAAAGATATTTCTCACAAATTCATATACCTGCCAATATATCATTGCCTGCCAGTAAAACTATGCATTAAATCGGATTTAATTCACAATTTCATGAGTTTTATTCTTTTTACACAGCACCCTAATTATTTTCGAAAATTAATAGTAACCTAAGTTACGCGAAGTAACTTCAGTTATCTGCCAAGTTAAGTCCGTGAAAATCGGTCATGCAGTATCGGACATAAGCCGGAAGAAACAGAGAGACAGATAAACATACATTTTTAATATGGTATTTTTTGTGTAGATACCGGATATACATTATTTTGATATTGACAAACAGGCATTTCAGTTTTATTTATTGGTATAGATTACTAGAATCATTTCAACTACATAATTTTACCGATTTAGAAAAAGTATTTTGTGTTATTCTCCCATTATAAATATACTAATTTATGAGGCATGTAGGTAACAACGTTTGGGAATTCCTCATAGCGTGTCAACAGAGCTACCCCGGTTGACATTCCAGAGGGTCGGGCGGGTCTCCGCGCGACAAAATTGCCTCTTTATCTTTGGCGCCTTCGACAAATTACGTCGGCCCCGAAAAGTGAGCGGGGCCCCTTATCACACGAGTACGTTAGCCGTGTTAGTTGTATGTTCGTACGTCTTTGCTTTTAATTTCGCTCCTTTGTATCTATCTATACAAACTTACCTACTTATAGTTTTTGTTACGTCCTTATTTGGTAGTTATCGAACGTCTCTGCGTGCCGTGTCGTCGTAAACATAATATATTCTGTTAACCCTTTTTGTTAACGTGCGCGTTGAATGCGTGTATTTGTTGATTGGAATTGTGTTTTTTTTAATGTATATTTTTTATAGACGTTTATTGAGTGACCTAATTTGATATTCGGCCACGATGTCTGGAAATGAAGAAGCTATAATATTAAATGGTTTTGTATAAAAACGTAACTATGAATCGGGATCACTGGCAGTTAATAATTGGCATTCACAATAGGAATGCCGGTCATAAATAAGGCTCGCCACTGAAGAAAACAACATTTCAATTTGATCAAAAACATTTTAATTTCATAATAGTGAGAATGTACTCTACTAAAATATTGGATCAAACTTTTGTAATAATTTCATTAAAAAAACATTCATTTTGTGGGATAGGGATAGGACACCTGTAATGATTGGTTTTAGTTCAATTCATATTTATAATATTATTATTATTTATTTATTTAAATTCATTAAGGTTTTCTATTAGTTTATTCATGTCAAAATTCAGTATATCTTACGCGTGCGCTCTGCTAATGTAACATGAGTTTTAGTGGATTCATTGAGGAGGCCGTCTAAGAAAGAACATTTAAAATTTGAAAATTTGGAACTTCAAAAAACAATAGAATTTTAAGAGCATGAAAAAAGGAAAAGATGGTCTGGATGTCTTCATCAAAATTTCAAGTGAAAATATTATAAAATATAATAATGAGATATAACACGATGCAGTGGGAGAGGACGTGAGGTATTGGATAATGGAGCGATGTTTAGACCAATTTTTACATTATTATATATAGTAATGTTATCAGACACACTACGGGTGATGAAGACCAAGCGACACTCAACAGACAATTTATTGGATGTAGTAAATTGTTGGACAATAAAAGATCAGGCAACACTATTTATTACATAATACTGTGCAGATATTTAGTCGAGGCAAGCGTATACAAGCGTACAGTTCTGACAACAAATGTTGGTATAAATATTGCAGTGATATATGGGACGAGATTCTATGCTGGCCAGGTTTTTTTTTTGTATTACTTGTATTTTTATACCTATTTTATGTAGTTTTACGTACCTTCGGTTTTTATAGATATTATATTATGTTCATATTTTCATTCCGTTTTTTTTAATTTATTGCTTTATCAATGCAATTGTTCTCGCGACATCACCTAAAACTTTAAGCGTTTGTATCTCACTAGAATACTAAAAAAAACGCGATGAGCGCTTTTCCATACATTACTTAATGTGTCGAGTACCCATAAAAATGAAACAATAGAAAGACAATAGAAAACAATGGAAAGCTGGCGTAAACGCCAGAAAGGTGCACAAGGGGTTAACCTAATAAAATGTATGTTTTGATTTACCTGATTAAAGTATACAATTAGAAGTTGATTAAGTTTTTAGGAAGTTACTTAAATGTATTATTAAAATTAAAAAAATATGTTAATTAAGAAGTTTAAGATTTATGTTAAAAAAAATAAAAAAAAAATTATATGTACCTAGGTATAATACATAGCTTAAATATAATATAAATACGCTTATTAATGTTTATAAAACAATGAAAACATTCTTACAATAAAAAAATCAATTTGTATCATTGTCTTATCTGTTCAATTACTAATTATAATAGTATTTTAATAAATAAAATAATATTTAAATAATTACAATTCTCTACATAACTATAATTAATTGATTTATCTACCTACGTAGGTAAGTATATATTTATAATAAGTTTCTTCGAAATGATCTCTCGTAAGGAAAAAAAAGATCTTGAAATGGAATTGAGGGAATTCGAAAGGCAAAAAAAAAAAAACAACCTCAAAACTCGTCGACAATAAAAGAGACAACGTTGGATGTCCTTTTAATTAATTTGTTTCCTAGAATTATTCCTTGTCAAGAAAGCTGTAGGTGACGAATAAGCGATGGTTCCGTGACAACTATCTCTTTGAATACCCCCTCCCCCCACTTTTGAATGTTTTATATTTATTCACTACTCTGGTACGCAGGCATGCAGTTTGATGACCAAATGTCACGTCGCTTCGTGTACTGGTTTCACCCACATAAAATGGTGTTTTTTTTTTTAGTAGCGTTGAACGATTCTCGGTAGGGGGAAACTTATAGATTCGCGTTACTATGCCATACTAATGCTATGATATCAGCCGTCAACATGTTACAGTATGTCAATAATAAGATGGCGTTTGAGTGCTGGCGCTCAGAGATAAATAATATAATTTATACTCACGCAGCCTGTTAGTATGTTTTGGTTATGAATAAACGACCTATATGAAAATATACAAAATTATTGCTCGGAGCGCCCATAGATGTAAAGACCAGACAAAATACGTTTAATCTTAGGTTATGTTAATAATTTTAATAAAAAAAAAATATTATTATTAAAAACCGGTTTTTTTTTTCGAAAGTTTCGAGTTTTCATTTCTGTCGCCAGTCCCCATGACTGCCTAGTTTTTTTTTTAACCGGGACGGCAAAATGTCTGCACCTTGTCCGGTGTTAAATAAAGTACGGTCAAAGAACAATGACGACCACCAGCAGATTAGAATCTATAGACAGTCATCATCATCATGCCAACATACATCTACCAGGTCTAAAGCCTTTAGGCAGGCCTGAGTATATACTAAACTCCTTTGCGCAAAAATGACGGACGTCTAAGGAAATTTACATCCTAAGGTCGATTTCAGTTAATTGAACTGAATTTAATTGTTTGACATATTCTGTATAGTAGTTATAATCGTGTAAATTTATAATTGCATTTAATTTAATTTCATGCAACTTTTTCATTAATTTTCGACGAGTTCCGTAAAACCGATGTACAAGAACAATTAATACTTTAACAATAACAAATGTATAAACTTAATAACGAGTGTGACTTTCTCTGGCCAAAATCAAGGCTTGAATCCTTCTGAGCGTGCTTTGCACGATATTTTTCACACAATTTCTTATTTTGCTAACTGGTTAATTTTTTTGCCTTTTTTAAACTATATATTTTTAATCTACCCACGCTCACTCTGCGCTAGCTCATTGCCACCCTAATTTTCTTTGGGTCTTCTACTTCCACAAGGGGCCGTTACTGCCCACATTGAGAACCTAGAATCTCTAATTAAAAAAAATAGAATCGCGAAAATCAGTTCAGTGCTACTCGAGTTATTATAAGTCGAACAGGCAGACGTTACATTTTGTAAGTTATTCTCAATGAGTTAAAAATATCTTATAAATATTAAATAGTAATAAAAAAAATCACATTCATATAAAAATAACGAACAATCATAAACCTTATTAAAGTATCTAAGTACATATAACAATAATAAGAAAAAACTGTTATACGCGTTAAGTTGCCAATTGTCAACTGTTTGTAAAATATTAAAAAAAAATCAAATCACAAATACCATGCCAAATTGCGTTTTCAATTATTGACAAAAATTAAAAGGATTGAAAGTTTATTCAGTTTTTAATTATTTTTTTATTTATTTATTGTTACAGGAAATAATTTTCAATGCAACGTGGAAATATTTGTATAGAAATTGTAATATTGCCACTTTATATGAATTTATATCTCTATTATTATTATCGTTTTAAAAAAATCCATAAGCCGTACTAATAATTTCAAATTAATAAGTATATTCATAATAAAAATGTAAAAAAAAAAATGGTATTATTTTCTATAATTATAATTATAAAATTATTTACCTATATAAACACAAGAATAAAAAAAATATTATGATCAATCTTATTTATAGGTTCCGACGGGGAACGATTACTACGTGTAAAAATACAAAAAGTAAGTATTTTAAAACACAAAATATTTTAATTATTTATAAAAAAAAATGTAATTAATTCAATTAATAATATTTTGAGATAGGTATTAATAATGTTGAAGTTAATTAAAAATATACTATAATAGGTATTAAGAAATTAATAAACAAAAAATCAACTGTTGATTTTTGTGTGCATACTCTACGTATATAGTTATTATGAGTAGTCGTAATAATAATAATAAAAGAAATACAACAAAGTAGTATAAATGAAAAATATTAAAATCAATTTTACTCACAATTATTTCACTATGGGCCAAGCATCTGGATACAGTATCACTATCTATAATAAAGTTCGTGATCACTATTATATTTATTAACAACAAATTACAGAACAAGCAATTAAATGAAAACGTCAATTAATTAGAAAGGGAGAGGCGAGCAGGCGCAAAGCTGCGTCACTTACAACTGGTTTGGAGCAACGAACGCAACATGCCTCATCCATAATTCAAATAAAACATGGGGCCCAGACCCCGCCCCTGAGGTAGGCCGGCCAATAGCCTCCACAACGGTCGCATTCAACAACTCCGCCTGCTTATAAACTTTTTTCCCCACCTTTCCTATTTCTATATAAGTCTTCATTCAATTTTACTAATAAATAAATATATATTTCAATAACATTATTATCCCTCCAGGTTATCGATGCCGAATCAAATACAAAAGTAAAATCGCTGACGGGTGCCAATTGATTGTTAGCAGTATTCAATTAATATTGTTCGTGATTTCGATGATCACGACTTCAACCGACCTTATACTACTTATAAAACGAGAACGATTTTTTAACTTTTTAATTGAGAAATTGAATTCTGAGAAGTTAGAAAGCAATTACGTGTTTCGAATTCATTCCTGGAAGCCAAAAATTCATTATTTTCTTATGTGTCTACCGAATAATTAGTTTGCACACAGTAGCTAAAGCTTTGCATGATTCAATTTAGTACAGTTTAAATTTAAGTTAATAATTATTACCTACACTAGGATATTAAACAGGAAATAATACTTCAATACTAAACACTATTGCTTTATCAGTGTTAATATTTCACAAAAGCAATTCGCTACAAAGATAAAATTGGATTGTTGGTCTCGGCTTCATATTCAATGGCGGGCGAGTCACGAGGCCGACCACTTTATGTACATTAACTAATTTATTTTCGGTGCTTTAGCTTGAGTCGATTGACATTCGAATTGGTCCTTGGTGATAAATAATTTGAAATGTCTTAAAAGGATTTCGATGGTTTTTTTTGATAAAGATCTAAAAAACCTATTTTACGCAACCGGTTCTCATTTAAGTTACTTTATGATGGTTCGAGGAGGGTGGTAGGGGTTTCGTTCCCGGAGAGGGACCTAGCTCTCCTTCTTCTACAGCGGAGGCGGGTTCCTTCTTCTTTCTTCTTGGCCCGTCTCCGCTCTGTCCCTTTCTTCCCGTTTCTCTTTATTGGGGCAGGAGTATATCCTGTCCCGGAATGTGACCGTTGGGTCAGGCCTCCCTTCGGGGGGGCGGGTGAAGAGGTGGGGTCGAGAATATTCTCCCCCATCCCCATTTGGCCATTGCATGACGAGGCCCGGTGGGTTCGCTGCAGGGGGGCGACGCGGTGGTGACATGCCTAGCAACCCCGTATCGCCCCCCATCCCAAATGCAGCGGACGGCCCCGGGGGGTTTTAGTGGGTATTTCCGGGCGACTCTCGCTCGGGTGAGTCCCACACTGCACGGAGCTCGTCACTCCGTGCCCCTTATATATTGTACTGGGGGACTTCGATCTCCTAAGTACAATAGATAAGGGTAGTGCGTAAATGCATTTCCCCCCGTCAAAAAAAGAAAAAAGAAAAAGGGGTTTCGTTCCCGTCTCAGTTGCTAAAACCATGCATATGGTGAAAAACGCATCATAGTGATACATGATAATGCGTCGCAATGTAGACCGGTATGATGATGGTAACTGTCGTCATCGTCGAGTCCCAAAGTACATTATTGATTTATCAGACAATAAGTTTAGGCACCATGTCAAGCAAGTTTTAATTTGCTAAGGTGGAATCATTATGTGAACGATAGTGATATCTGGAAATTACACACTTCTCTGTGCAACTATTAATAAACTTGCCGGTTCTTCTTGATAATTGGGTTGTTTTCTAAATCGGTGGTAGTAGATATGTTGACATTTATAAGCGCCTTATCAGGGCCTAAATTGTATAATGTATTTTTGATCTGATTAGATATCTTCCTGGTCTGCACTTTATTTAAAATCAGTTCATGTGTAATTATTTTGCAGAGCTCGAACAAAAAGTCATAATAAAAGATACCTACATAAAAGTATTCGAAATTAATATGTGCAAATAAAAGGCAGTATTCTATCTATCATCTACTAAATCTTACACGGTACTATTACAAACATTTCCGTTTGTAAGAAAAGTGACAAGTACACAGTGGCTATTTTTGAACAAAAAGAGATTTGTCCATTTTTATTTCAAATACAATAAAAATCGTTTATGTTCATTATTGTGCGTTTCTAGTCAATTTATCCATAAATCCTTTAAGTAATATTGTGTAACTTTTGAAGTTTTGGGTGAAAGAAAAATTTCTGTAATAAGTATCCTTTATTCAACAAAAAGATATCACAAAGTAATTACTTGCGTTCGTAAATCCCTGTTCATTGTCATCAACACTAATTCATTCCCGGGTAATATTTCTTTTGAATTTTTACATTGTTTGTTGGTAAAATTTGTCAGTTTGTTGTCCCTTTGAGATCTGACCGACAGACGTTGCAAAAAATCTTGCCCCGTTTCGGAAGTTACTAATGACAAGGCGCCAGAAGCTTTGTTGTTTTTTTCCCCTCACATCTCTGGCATGAATTACAGGTAGGACCAAATTGAATTCGCCACTTTCGAGTCAAATATCGTCTAAATCATCCAAACATAAAATTAGTTCAGTGACTGGGTTACAATTTGTAACTTTATATCAAACAACATAATTTACGTTAGTTTGCGGTTCCTCTCTACGTTGACGGGATTTTAGCGATTCTACAATAATTTGGCAAATTAATATAATAACAGAGCTATTGACTTCTCTTAGTGTGGTCCGGATGTTAACGTTGTTATCATGAGATGTTTTGTAAAAATTTTCATTTAATGTTCTCATTTTAAGTCAAGTTATTAAGATATATTTAATAGGGTTTTTGGCTGAGCTCCTATTGCGGTATATTTATGATGCATATTGATTTTAATGCATTTTAGCTTTTATACATTTAGTTAACTTAGATAAATGAAAAATATTTTACCACGTATAATCAAAACGCAATTAAACTAAGTAATTTTTGATACAATTTTTGTTATGAGTTTAAACTTTTAAAAATTATATTTCTAACCCTAATCGGAAATTCAACTTGACATCTTCATAAGGTTTGTGTTGCGAGCGCTGAAGGCACTCAAACGTAACTATGAACAAGCATCACGAAGGCTTAGCTTGGTCTGTTGCTATTAATTCTAAGTATATGCATCCACAGAAAAAATATAGTATGTCGATCGTGGATAGTTCTATGTTTTTGTAGAGGTCTACGTTGCAACGAAACCATTGTGCACCTACAGTTTTGCGTTAGAGTGGTTTTTGCAGTAGTTGCATGATAAGACATGTAAATGAGAATGGAAGGTTTTATATAGAGTTTGTATTCAAGTATATCTACTAATTATTGTAGTGTTAATAATTATCAAACGATTGCAATGTCGTTATATTCACCATAAGAGGATCTTGATGCTGTAAATTAACTTAAAAACAATTTATAATTCAAATATATATCGCTCGTTGATGCCTAATTTCATCAGTAGTTTCGGATTTCATATTCGGTTGTTTTAAATACCTAATGTAGGTATAACGTTTTTTAATGTATTTAAAGTACCTATATATGTTATGTTATGAGTTATTTCCTCAGAGGAAGTTATCACAAGCAAAGAATCATTAGAACGTTCTAATTAATTGCTGAAAATGCTTTCTTCAGGAAGTCCCATGCCGTCTTTACCTATAGTGCAGGGTGTGCAGCGCACACGGGCGCAGGGTTTTAGGGGGCGCTAGCGACCCGACCGACACCTACAAAGATGCGTCGCTGGGTGCCTCCTAAAACCATGCCGCCCATGTTACATGGCCTTCCTAAAATTACTTTTTAATCTCATACCAATTGCTTCCCGATATCATTTATTGCATCCGAATTGCCGTTTGAGAATATACTTATAAATCTTCCATTTTGACCGCCCGCCTACTAGATGGCGCCTGTGTATTGGTTGCACACGAGCGCTACAAGGGCTAGAGCCGATGCCAACCCAATTCATACTAGTCAACTCAATAAAGGAATACAAACTATATATACGTACTTAGTGCTACTTTATGTACTAATACACGACCTAATCATAGATCAGATAAATATATAATTTAAGATTCAAAAAGAAATTACCGTACCGTTAAAACGGTTGATTGTAAACGGCACGGGCGCGCAGACGTTGAAAAACTAAGTGCTTGTTATTTACTCAGAGCATCGCTAAATGTACCTACATTCCAATAAAGCGAGTATTTGATAGGGCTGTGCAAAATATATTATAAAATGAAACGTATCATTCAAGAGGTAATTTCATAAAAAGTAAAAGAGGAAATCGCCTTTCGCCAACGGCTTCGTAGTTGCGTGTTTTGAAGTGTGAAATACTTAACACTCGGATGTGTTTGCGTTACTTTGGAAACTCGATAAATAATAATGTCGACAAACCTGATCGAGTTTCATAGTGGCTCTTCTTGACAGTCCCGGAAGAGGCTGGTGTATTTTTGCGAAGCGGTGAACTATTATCACAAAGTGAATAAAAGTTACCTAGGTACTTGGTTATAACGAGTCCAAGCGTCAATAGAAATAGGATTTTTTTATGAATAAACATAGAGAATAATCAAATATCTTTTTAATTGTAATGTAAAAGTAAACATTTTCTTTGAGCTACCTACCTATTTTTTATGTATTCATGGGCCATTATAAATTAATATCTATTTTTTAGCATCGATTATAGAGCGTCATTGAATTATATATTTCCATTTTTGCCGTATGAAATTTTCTTAAAGAAAAAGTTCAATCAAAATAGTAAACATCGATTACACAAATGTGATATTTATTACAAAATTCATACTTATAACGAATGCGAGCGTTACATCTCTAGTATCGGAACCGGAATAATGGCGCGACGATGCGCCCGCGCGCACGGTCCCGCTCCTCCCGCCTTCGCACCCCGCATACCACGCCCCGCGTCGCCAACGCTACCGTTCCGCTAAACAAACTTCACGCAGCGACGCCAAATCGATTTTCCTCGATCGCATCTCCGCCGTACCATCCGCCTAATAATACTACCAAATCACTTTTTTATTATTATTATTACAATCTCCCGAGATATTGTTAACGCATTTACTATGAAATTATAGCGGCAACAATCGGGTTCTCATTGTTTCCGCTCCGATCTCAGGGGATTTAGCGCTGCCATGAAAAATGTGTTAACTCATAAAATCATTATTACAAAATTAGTTCTGCATTGTTTCTCTTCCGACATCTTTGTCCACTGAAATTGCCGTGGTGGATTCCTCGTCCCGAATTAACCGTTCGGCGTTACGGCGATTTGCTGAAAATTTAATTTTTAATAAAGTATAATAAAACGCGGTTAGGGCGAAACGAAACGAGCTGATTATCATCGTTTTTTTTGTATGTATTTTAAAATGATCCGAGTTGTGGGTGTTCTTTATAATGTATCGAGTCACCGAGAAAATTGAAAATATCAGTCGGTTAAGGTGATTATAAAGTATATTGAACTCGGGTTTAATCGAACGATTATTTATAAATAGAATGAAAAACGAATAGTTGATAAACAAAAAAAACCTAACAAGACAGTGGTTTGTGGATAATTTCAATGGTTCGTCGTCCATTGAATCGAGTGAAATGGAACGACGCACGCGCCAGGAGTCACGAGCCATAGACCCGATAGAAATTCGCAACATTTTTTTTTTTCGTCATACTGCTTATTAAATTTACAATTAATCTACTATTTTATTTTTCTTTACACTTCAACGATTTGGTACAATAATAGTATAAGAGTTTATTTTATTACAGTAAAATGTTAAAATTATATTACTAGTGTGTACTTAACTGAAATTCTCTATTATTCTAATATTTTAATTATCTACGAATCATTTCGGGGACGATTTTCGATGGGAATTTCATTATTTAATTGGAAAACATTGTACTTGGTGCATTACTTCACATTTTATTCGGTACCCATTAACGTATTATTTTGATTCATTTGCATGAGCAACGGAAATAAATTGAAAAATGAGTTGCAAACCATTTGTACATAAAAGCAATCAGTATGTTTAAAGCTAGCATATATATAAAGTTAATAAAATATACTTTTGATTTTTTTCACTGGATAAGCTCAGTGCTCTGACCACAATTTCGCCTGATGTTAAGTGACGATGTGGTCCAGGATGGTAAACATACTAAGTCTAGAGGTACTGGTTTTAAAGTGATGCTGCTGGAACACACCTATTAGTATTTGGCGACAGGATTTCAAATTTGGTGGTGGTAGCTACTTAGACGGGCATTTTTAGAAAATGGTTTTCTCAAAATATTTTCCTTCACCGAAAGCTCAGGCTGATTTTAGAGTTGAATAGAAGGACTCGAACCTGCGTCCATTGACGCGGAATCCGACCGCTCTATATCCACTAAGTGTTGACTTAAATAATTATAAAATAAATTGTGAACATGTACTTGTAAGGACTGATGCATAATGTGTGCCAGTTTTAAAGTTCAGTTTTGTTATTATATGTAGTCCTATTTTAATTTGTTGATGTACCAAATGTTTGTAACCGCTGATTAACCTCAGTCAATTTTACAAATAAATACGAATTACATTAATTACTACTACTAATGGAATAATCAAGAGTTGCAGCTGTAAAAAAAATATAGTTGAAGCAATTTAGGTTTATTTTATTTAAGCGCGTGCACCGGATATGCATCTAACAAGACATATAATTAACATATTAACTGAATTGAGTATTACAGTCGTACTGTATGACGATGTCAAATAATTAACACACAAATAATTAAAAAAACTATTAACATTTAATTTTAATGGTCAATACATTGAGATATTCATCTGGATGGTATTTTTGAAGTGAAAATTTCTTTAGCGGCGGTGAATGATTCTCGGTAGGGGGAAAACTATTATTATAAAACCAAAATTATCACGTCAGCCGTCGATATTTATATCAAGTAGAAGATGGCTTTTAAGTGCTAGAGCTCAGAGATAAAGTTTAAACATTAGAAAAATAGTCTTACTAAAGTTACGTGTATTCAGTTCTGTCGGCAGTCCTAGGCAATCGCTAATTTTTTTGGCGGTTTTACATAGTTTTAAATTTATGCTACCTTCAATATTTTCTAGTGTTTCACTGGTTAGTTCTTATTATCAGATAGGATATTTGTTCACGAATGTACCTTCGGTTTGCATTGCGGAACAAGTTCATATACTGATAGGTCAAAACAGAGGTTCGTAGATACCCTTGTGGTAACAAAACCACTTTTCGGCTGAATGCCTTAAGCGCAAGTGACAAAGCCCAGGTCACTTAAAAAATATAGTCCACTTTCAAAACAGCCTTTGTCTGCATCTGTAGCCGCATCTATACGAATATCAGATTCAGTCACTTTATTAGGTTACTATAGATTTTATAATAATCTACCTATATATAGAATCGATAAATAAACATGTACAATTATTAAATAAGTCGTACCGTCGGCGATTCGTATCGTAATTGTAGAAATGTATTTATTATGCAAAAGTTAATGACTAAGCGGCTGGAGTGCATTAGCTAGGTAATAACTTTACATTAACTAGTTGCTCCTTAAATCCATTTAAACGGAAATAACTGATACAGTGTATACAAGGTGAAACATAGACTATACACATACATACAGATAAGATCTAAAAATAGCTTCATAGAGTCTACACAGAATAAAGTTTTATAACATTTTATTATTGAAAAAAAAAAAAACTTCATCACGCAAGTATAATCCTTTCAAAATTTATTCAAGATTCCTTTTTCGTTGTTAATAGTAAATGTTTATTGCAAATTATATAAACTGTTATTCGTGAGAAGAATTTATAATTTAAACACACCAACGTTTTAGCAATATATGGGCCAAAATGCTAGAACTTTGTAGAGAGGTTTTTTTTGGTCATAACTTAAACTACATACTTTATTATTATATAATTAATTTCGCAGGAAGTAATATATATATGACCCTAGATAAATATGTGATCAAATAACGTAATTATGCTGTCCAAAATTGGCAGTTAATAATTACGCATTCTATATGCATTTGAAGTGTTCTAAATTTGTCTCATATTAGAGATAAGTGTATAGTAATTTACAATGAACACTAAAAAACAATAATAGTCATGAATAAAGGGATATACTTACTATCAAAGATAGAAAACGTGATCTGCAAAGAAGATTCGATCGAACCACAGTAATTTGTTTTAACACTACATCAAATATATAGAACTAAATCAAACATTACATTCGAATTGATCATTATTTTATTGTATATTCTTTGATAACTCTATCTAGTTAGTGATTGATCTATATAGTTTTTTTTATTGTTACACTAAATACAGCGATCTATCACGGAACCTAATAATTTGATTGTATGTAACCTTGTGAGTCGAAAATAATATTACCGACTAACGATCGGTCCACGGTTTTATTGAGCAATTTCGTTTGAGCATTAATCCAACAATGTGTTGTAATACAAATGTTGGTGATAACAATGTTGTATTCGTAACTTTGTACAGTCGGCGACGTAAATGCTTATCGATATGTTACAATTAATATTAACATACCGTGTCAGTTTAGATGATGGCTGTTTAATACTTGTGTACTCAACGGTTATACAGATTATGTAAGTTAGGTAATATTTTGAAAATAATTTTAATACAAACAACTTTAAGTTTCGAGTTACTTGTTTTCTCGATGTTAAATCGATGATTAAAATTTTTGACAGCATCTTGGTCTGCCGTATACTTAGTGGTTTTTCTTATTTATAAGCTTGCAGTAATTAACTTTATATTTTTTAATTTCGATGGGATTTTACATGATATACTTAGTTTAGTTATTGCACGTAAATGATGTATTATAGAATAAACAAACAGAGAACATAAATTCTGCTGTGCTTGAAAACTCTCAGGATATTTCTAGTACAATGGACACAGTTTTGTTACAGCGTCGAAGCGTTGATATTTAAATATGAAAAATACTTTACCCATTCGATGCTGAAAAATTGTGTATGTAATTCATACCTTGCTATTAACTCTGAAGAATAAGGGACCAGTTTAATTTCTATATCCACTTTTTGTTTTTTTTTACAAGATATAGGCTCAGTGCTATGACCACAATATCACCAGTGATGATGTGGTCCAGGATGGTAAACACACTAAGCCTAAAGGTACTAGTTCCCAAGTGATGCTAGCGGAACACACCTATTAGTATTTGGTGACAGGTTTTCAAACTTGAGGGTGGTAGCTACCCAGGCGGGCATTATTAGAAAATGTCCTACCACCATGCTATGGTTTCCTCACGATGTTTTCCTTCACCGAAAGCTCAGGCTGATTTTAGAGTTGGGTTCAAATCCACTGCGCCATCATCGCTTTCAATATTAAATTTTATGGTTGATGTTTTTTGTCCCCATTTGGTATTTAGAAAAAAGTTTTCAAGTACCCAATACGTACAACGAGTATTTATGCAGACGTTTTATGAAAACTCTTCGATACAAAATTCATCATTAATCCTTCCTTTTTCTTAACCTCCGTATGTCCGTACCTACTGTGGTAACCGTACTTACTAAAATAAATCGTTGACATAAAATATGAAATAATCCTTAACTAGAATAGCCACTTATAAATATTTTTTATGTGAGAAATGAGTGTTGATATTGACTGTACATTTGTATATACAAAACAAAAGTTTGTGGTTACCATCGTTCAGGTAACAATAAACAAATTGTATTGCTTCATTACGTTTCACTACAGTTATGTTTGATGATCAAACATTGTTACTGAGTTTTTCGTACGACGTAATTGCAACTAAATGTAATTGATGTATTGGATAGGGTAGCCTAGTGTAAGTGTTATGTTGTTTTAAAATGCGAATAAATGGTTTCGTTTATATATTGTAGGTATTGAATGATTTATTCACTTTTATTTATACCAAAAATAATTTCATATATAATAGTTTACGCCGTAGTTAGTAATTGATTACGCCGTTGGGCTAGGCTTTTCATAGTTTCATTGGGTGTGATTGGCACTCAGCAGCCAAATTCTAATAACGACAAGTGTACAAGAGTACAACTGTACAACATTGGTGGATATCTCGGCATATAGAGGTATACAAATTCTGCAGCATTTAGCTAAACTTATTTACTTATTTTCTAGGTAAAGCATCTATGAGAGCGTGGTTAGCCCGAGAGCGTGGTTAGCCCGTGAGCGTGGTTAGCCCTGAGAGCGTGGTTAGCCCGAGAGCGTGGTTAGCCCAGAGAGCGTGGTTAGCCCGGTGGACTTATCCGCGTGTCTCATAGACGGTACGACTGAAAGGTCGGAGGTTCGAACCCAGAGCGGGTAACACATTTTGAGAGCGTGGTTAGCCCGGTGTACTTATCCGCGTGTCTCATAGACGGTACGACTGGAAGGTCGGAAGTTCGAACCCAGAGTAGGTAACACATTTTTTTTGGGGGGTTTTAGTGGGTATTTCCGGGTGCTTCACGCCCGGGTGAGTCCCACACTGGTGCGGAGACGTCCCTCCGCACCCCCTTACCCATTGCATTGGGGGACTTCGGTCCCACTAATGCAATGGGTAAGGGTAGTGCGTAAATGCATTTCCCCTCGAAAAAAAAAAAAAAGGTAAAGCAGCTATGCATCTTGCATGTAATGTGCAAAACTTATAGTGTGCAGAATTTTGCTAGCGTCACTATATCGCGCTAGTGGCGGCTACAAGAGCTTCACCAGTTGAGGATCGGATCACGTCTTGGGCTACTGTCGGGTTATGAACTTTATAAATGATTACTTAATTTTCAATTTATACTTATCGAGAGTTTTATGTACATTAATCATTATTTTTATTAGATTATCATTAATGTGATATTTACATAAGCTAAAAATAATATTATGACACTAACGTAATAATTTTCCCTGATAGTGTGGGTTAGGTAGGTAGCTAGATTCAAATTTTCTCTTTATTTTACAATGAGACTGAGTTTTAGAGGTAAAAAAAACATTGTAGTAAAACCATAACATTGTGGTGGGGCTTTATCTAATAATACCTACATGGGTAACTAACGCGACATTAATACAACTGGTCATGCAGTTGTCCATAGGTGAATCTTTGACAACTAATACTAAATAGGTGTGTTCAGGCACTTGAGAGCCAGTACCTCTAGGCTTAGTGTGTTTACCATACTAGACCACATCGTCACTTAACATCAGGTGACATTGTGGTCAAAGCACTGAGCCTATACCGTGTAAAAAAAAATCATCACTTAACATTATATGAGATTGTGGTGAAATCGTTAAAGTATAAATACACTGCATAAAAGTTAATTTTAACATATATGTAAGTGCGCATTAAAAATAACAATAGAATTATTTGCATAAGTGTACCGAACGAATATTCAGAAAGTACATAATGCCGTCTCACATAGTAGTTCAGTCGCTAATCGTCTACGGCGCGTAACCGGCGCATAAGCGTAAACTAATGTAGTTTTAATACTTGTGGATAGTTCAGTTCCCGAGTCGAGTAATTTGGCAGCCGGCGAATAAAAAAAAAACACCACCCATTTACCCAGTGGCTAGCGCTGCGTGTGGCTTAATGGTAAACTAATTATTGTTATGCAGCCGTTTTTCGTAAAGAATCTCCAGGTTTGTTCACACGTCACGTCATGTCACCGTCTGCGGTACTTTTAACAACTTATTTTTTATAATTTATTTTATAAAATATGTATTTATTTTTGCTCTTATGACGAACTAGCTGTCTCCGGCAGCCATGCGTTTTAATGTAATGGATAGATTTTTTGGGTTAGAAACCTACTCGGGCGTATGTGGTATAGGTAATTCACTGAGGTTCATCATAATCGGATAAATAGTTTAGGAGTGTAGGTATAGAAAATAAAGATAATTATATTGATTTTTATTTTTATACTAGCTGTGAGGGCGCGGCTGCGCCCGCGTTTCATATGTTGTTCACTGCGTTTTAATTTTTTATACGGAACAATAATTATTTTCGTAAAATAAAATAACTTAGGCGGAGTTGCTTAAGCTATCTACCAAAACAAGTCCCGTTAGAATCAGTCCAGTCGTTTCGAAGAATACCCGGAACAAACAATCAGAAAGACGAAAATAAAAAAAAATGAATTTTTGGTATTGGTACATACATTAATATTTGTTTAGTAAAAAAAAACATTGTTTTAACATTACAAACACACACTTAAATTTTATTTATTAGTATATATAGATATGATTGTTCTTCTTGTCTGAATCATTTTATTGACATCCAGCCACAAATGAAAGATTATGTAACTCGTCGGAGCTATTTTGAGTTCCATATTTCTATGCCATATTTCTTTTAGATCAGACATTTATTAACATTATAGGGGGCAATTTTGTAGCTCGAAATATTTGAATTAAGAATTGTACATTATTTTTATAATACCTTGGTTTAATTTAAGAACTAGAGTCCACGTAAAACTCATCACATCTGAACTTATAAATTTTTAAAAGAACTTGGAGGATTTGAGAGGACATGGGGTGGTAACAGATTTGAAACGTAGGTATATCAGAGATCTATTGCTATCGCGTTGCACCCCGAAGAAAGAGTTATAAAACACGAAAGGGACAACTGCAGCTCGGGCTGATTGTAACGTATGCAAAATAAACGAAAACTCACTAAACTAAAATAAACTCACTTCGTAGTACCCTGTTTCCTCGTCCAAAACTGAACAGATTTATTTAACGACTAACGATTAATTTTCTTTCATTAATAGAACAAGCAAGACTTTGTCTTTGCCTCTACGTTTTGAATTCAGTTAATTTTAACGGGTTTTCACGCGTTACCTTTGCTTATTAACTGAATTTAAATATGGAACGCGAAAACTTAAAAAATTACTCTACGTTTTGGTTTTTAAATTGTATTCATCAAATTTGTTTGACGAACGTCTGAAGATGAGCATTTTTTTTTATTTTCAAAGGCTCTTAGTTACTACAATAACTAATTCATGGAATGAATCAAAACGTACAGGCATGGTGGTGGCGGATAAATATTATTTGGCATAAAAATATTTAACATAATGCTATTATCCAGGGAGGAAACAGGGGACTACGTTTGTATGGAATAAATGCCGCTAACATATCCTCTTAAAATATGTTTATCTATCACAAAGTACCAAGTGGGCAGTAGAGTTTAACACCTTTTAAATAAAACGATAATGAATTTATGTAAAGTAATCAACTAAAAAAGTAACATGTAAAGCCATTTTTTTATTTAAAATATATTAAACGTGATATTAAATTTTAAAAATGTAATTACGGACTTGTGATATTAAAAGTGTATTATAATAAATATACATTATATTCCTCTTTACCTATATTATATTTTTTTTAATTTAATCTTGTATGTTTTTTATACAATATGGGCTTAGTCCTTTAACCACAATCTCACTTGATGTTAAATGACGATGAGGTCCAGGATGGTAAACGCATTAAACCTAGAGGTACTGGTTCTTAAATGATGCTGCCTGAACATACCTATTAATATTTGGCGACAGGTTTTCAAACTTAAGGCTGGTAGCTACCCAGGCGGGCTTTTTTTACAAAATGCCTTACCACCATGCTACGATTTCCTCACGATGTTTTCCTTCACTGAAAGCTTTGGCTGATTTGAGAGTCGTATAGGTGGACTCGAATCCGCCTGCATTAATGCGGAATCCGGCCACAATATCCACTGCGCTATCATCGCTTCAAAGAAATGTCGGTAACCTACTGTTTAAGTCTTTATAAAATTAACTAAATGTACAAAATATTAGCACATTATGAACGTATGTTATTGCATGACTCTTTAAGTATTAAAAAAATTAAAGACACTTTTGATTTATTGATTCAACCGAAAAAGTCCACTGCTGGACATAAGTTTCCCACAAGAAAGCGGAATTGCCATAATCGCCACGCTTGGCTTGGTTGACGATCGTAGTAAAGTTTTGTGGTGTCCAGAGGATGCTGGTTCATTAGGATCACCTGGATTATCTCTTAGTTGCCTTTTATAGCACCCACGGGAAGATATGGGGTGGTACTACACTTAGCCGGCACCACAAGGCAATACTTTTGAATTTTACATAATAATTATTTTTATTTATAAACATTTAAATTTTGGACCTTAGAAATCAGGCAGTTCTTGAGTTTACTTGTACACAATAAACAAACAATATCGCGTAAAACCATCACCAAATTCATAAAATATAGGTTAAAGTGCTTTGAGTTAATCAATTTCAAACAAATATTACGACCATAAATGAGTTAAAGGAGGCTTCTTACATCTGTGGAGTTCAGCATGACAAACAGAATCCTATGAAAACTTTAAGAACCTTGAGATGTTTCAAGAAGAAAGCAAATATGAACACATATTATTCTCTATAAAATATATGCTTATATTTGCATAGAATGATTAATCCACAAAACTATTTTTACATATGTAAGAAGATACTACTTCGATGATAGTATAAAATGTGTGGATATACTAAATTTGAAATTTAGGGATGTTATGCGTTTAGTGTGCTGTCGCCTGTTACACAAATTGATTTTTATTATAGGTTAGAAGCGTTACGTCGTTTGAATTGTTAGGGTTGAGGGATGGATCGTATAATTTTATACTCGTTTGAATGTAATTACATGCTCGTTACTTTGTATGCCATAAACGGAAAGCATCATCACCACACGTGTTTTGTTTTTTTTTTTCTATTTGTTGCGTAAATCGACCAGTAGTAATAGAAATATTTGTCCGATGGGACAGGCTAAGAGACGATTTTGTCCATACTGCCTATTCTGAAGTTCAAACTTGTATCAATATCCAAGGAGACGATGGCAATCCCTCTAGAATATTCCATGGATTCTCATGCCACCTCAAAGTAAACGCTTCGTACCATTATTTTCAATTCACTTCACTTGTGCACAATAATTAAAAAAAAAAAACTAAACTACTTAAAACGCCATAAAAATCACGCGATACAGGGCCCTATAATAAAAGTTATTGAATTAATCATAACAGCTACTACATGACAGACTGAGGTGCCTAAAACGACTTGGGTGTCTTGTGTATTATTTTTTTTATTGACGTCGCTGTAGCATTTGCCAGTATCAAACTTACAGAGTTACAAAAATAGGAACATATAATTTGTGCGGGATCTTATTCTATCATAGATCTTTTATTAGATTTATTGATAGATTTTATTAGATCTATTTGATCCTGTAAGATGCTTATTTGCATGATAAGGTTTGATTTATGAAGTGAAGTATTTTAGAAATTATAACACGAAATATGATATATCATAAAAGGTATGAGGTATCATTATACAAAGTTACTATAATAATAGCCCGTTGTATGAAAACTTGAAAAATATGATATATATACCTAATAATTTAATCAACGTGACAATGGCAAAATTATCTTATATGTACAGGTCGCGTTCTATAAAAAAGGAGAGATGGATATACCAAAATGTTTTCATAATAACGTCACAGAATCATTCTTATTGGAAATTATCGAAAAACAAAAAGTTAAAAAAAAATTAGGTGGTTACTTAAAATAAACTTAAGCGGTGTTATTTATTACAAAAAAATTAAACTCCCGTTGAACATATGTTTAAAAAAAGTTCAATTGCAATTTTAAGGTTGTTTAGAGATTATATTTAATACAATTTTAAATTTTAGACACTGTTTAGTAAAAAGCGTGTTTAAGGCCCCCAATTTATTTTTGTTTTTGTAATAAGACCGTATATCATGTTAAAACATGCCTGTTGTTTGTATATTGACGCTAATATCGTCATAAACAGAGTGCCGGTGGTGGTTGCATTATACTATCTAAAAATAAATTAAACTTTAAAAACCGAAAAGATATATGTAGTCTCTCTATAGATCGTGTTTGTGAAGTGGCTTGTGCAGAGATGGTAGATTTAATTATATTATGTGTTTATAGACCTCCAGCCTCAAATGTTCTTCAATTCTTACAAACAATGGAGGTTATTTTAGTAAAAATGTTTAATTCTAAAAAGCGAGTGTTAGTTTGTGGTGATTTTAATATAGATATTTTAATCCACTCTTTAATGAACCAACAAGAACTACGGCTCACACTGCATCTTGTATAGACAATATTTTTACTAATTTTAAAACCATTGGCGGTGGTATAATATCTGGAATACGGTCTGATCACAAAGGTCAGCTCGTTAAAATTAGCTGTCATAAACCTAATGATGAATGTATGAAAACGACTAGACTTATATCCAAAAGTAGATTAGATAGTTTAAATAATAATATTCGCCAGCAATTGTCTACTAAGAATTTTAACAATCGAGATCCAAATAACGACTACGAAAACTTGTTTAAGATTATAAGTAATGAATTTAATAAACAATGCCCAATAAAGGTTGTTATTGACAGGAAAAAAATTGCATTCAGTGAATGGGCAACTAAAGGAATAAGAAAAAGTAGAGAGTGTTTATATGAATTATATCATAGAAAATCACTAACTACTAATTCATCATTTCATGCTTATGTCAGGGAGTATTCAAAAACTTTTAAACGTGTATGTATAGAAGCTAAAGCAAAATTTTTGGGAAATAAAGTTCTCGTGTCTAAAAATAAGGTCAAAACCGTCTGGCACATCATAAATAAAGAAACAGGAAATAGTAAAATAAATAATAATACACTTAATCTGAACGTTGACGGAGTACATATTTCAAACAGTTCAGAGGTAGCAACTGCTTTTCAGGACTACTTCACTAACATACCTCTTGAAGTTACAAAACATATAACTTCATCACCCCATGGTGCCGCATTGCTCCTTAATAACTTAAGTGCTCCTATAAATTCAAAATTCTATTTTACATCTATTACTGCAGGTGACATATTAAAAGCCTTCAAGCAATTAAATTTAAAACATACACAGGACATATGGGGAATGTCGGTAATGGTTCTTCAAACCATGATTGTTGATATTTCACCATATTTGGCTAACATATTTAACGGATGCATAGCAACAGGCACTTTCCCTAATTTAATGAAAATAAGTAAAGTGGTACCCTTATTTAAATCAGGTTGCAGAAGTAGTCTTGAAAATTATAGACCAATTTCAGTACTTCCATCGATTAGTAAGATTTTCGAAAAGATTATGCTTAATCAGTTAGTTGAATACTTTAGAGCAGAAAAGATTTTAGATGATCGGCAGTTTGGTTTCACGAAATCCAAATCTACCACTGACGCTGGTGCAACGTTAATAAGTCGAATATTGGGAGCTTGGGAGATTTGGCAGGATGCAATAGGTGTATTCTGCGATCTCTCAAAGGCCTTTGACTGCGTTGATCACAGTACACTTATACTGAAACTAAAACATTATGGTGTTTCTGAAACCTCTGTCTCCTTCCTGGCCTCTTACTTAACAAACCGATGTCAGAAAGTAAATGTTAATGGGGTTACCTCCACTGGATCATTAGTTAGAATCGGTGTGCCGCAGGGGTCGATTTTGGGACCGTTTTTATTCCTGGTTTATATTAATGACTTACCGCTAATGGTTAATAACTCAGCTGATATGGTTCTATTTGCAGACGATACTTCACTTATATTTAAAGTAAAAAGAAAAAATTCAGAAATTAGGCACTTAAATAATACACTAGCAAACATTTCCAAATGGTTTGCCTTAAATAATTTACTTCTTAACACTAAGAAAACGAAATGCATAAAATTTATATGTTGCCCAATGTGCAACATATTGATTGTAAGTTAGAGATAGAAGGGAATTTAGTAGGCTTAGTTGACAAAACTCTGTTTTTAGGTATCACACTTGATAATAAGTTACAATGGGGTCCGCATATTAAAACTTTGGCAGGAAGGCTTAGTTCCGCTGCTTTTGCGGTTCGAAAAATTCGCCAGTTGACGGATATTGCTACTGCTAGGTTAGTCTACTTTGCTTACTTTCACAGCTTAATGTCTTACGGTATTTTGCTGTGGGGTACAGCAGCAGAGGTAGACACCATTTTTACGTTACAAAAGAGAGCTGTTCGAGCAATATATAATATGGGACCTCGCGAATCTCTAAAGAACAAGTTTCAAGAATATGATATCCTAACTTTGCCCTCCCAATACATCTTCGATAACTTAATGCATATTCGTCAAAATTTAGACAAGCTAGATCTAGTGAATGATCGTCATAATTTTAATATTAGAAGTAAAGACAAGTTGGCCGTCCCACGCTTTAGGTTAAGTAAGTGTAATAAAAGCTTTATAGGTAATAGTATTCGGTTTTACAATAAGATCCCAAGTAACATTACCGATTTACCTGACAATAAGTTCAAGTGTTATGTCAAGCAAGTTTTAATCTCAAAAGGTTATTACAGGGTGGATCATTACGTGAACGATAGTGATGTCTGGAAATAACCCACATCTCTGTGCTTCCACTAACATTATTAAAACTACGATTTGTATAGTTTTTTTTTATAAGACAAAAAAAAAATGATATATATTATATTTATGAAAAAAAAAAAAACCAGATCGAGTTTCTTGCCGGCTCTTCTCGACTGGGTTGTTTTCCGAACCGGTGGTAGTGTTTTAGACGTTCATAAGCGCTTTCTTAGGGCCTAAATTGAATAAATAAATTTTGATTTGATTTGATTAGAAAAACTTTCTTGTGTCGTAGATTCGTGTTACATAGATAATTTGAAATGAGACAATAGTTTATTGTCTGTTCTGGGCTCCAGCTGAAAATCAGCGCTGAGTATCTCTTGGTACTTTAGCATATGCTGAGTTGGAGACCCTTTCATCTAATGAGATGCGTTGGTGGGTGACACACAGTTACCCTATTATGTGAATTTTTTTTTGGTATAATTTTTTCATTATTATTTTTTTTTTCTGTTTTTTCAGTATGTGTTTTGTATCTCATTTGTGAATAATGAATTTCTTTCTCTTCATTCGATTTCTTTATATTGTTAAACATCCCAGTAAGCTGGCATTTGAACCTTCATAAAACTAAATTTGAGTCGGCTGCATCATCAGTTAGCTTTAATAGTACCTTCATATTTTCTTAGATTAGCTTACCTTCTGAAAATATTCATGTTACGTTTTCGACATATGTAAAATACTACAGTAATATTTCTTAGGTTCTATGTTAAAAACAAACAGATTATATCTATTACAGACATATGTACACCACGTTTTATTTTTATAATTATAGTCTGTTGTTACATAAGAGTAATCTCATTTTTATCTTAATTACAAATCATACTTAATTACACAGTCTTGACACTAATTTCTTGCACAACATAATAGTGTAGGAAAAGGAAACAACAATCATCTGATAAGCATCGGGGAGATGTGACAACGCAAGCGCTACTGTACGCTGGAATTATGTGCCAAATAGCATTTTAATTAGATAGATAAAACACAACATTAGCTAGCAAATTGTCCACAAAACTATCTATGTTTTATTCTTTTCGCTTATCCGCTTGCGCTAATGTTGTTTTGTATGCGAAATAAGCGAAACGTGGCGAGGCGAGAGGCGCTTGGCAAGTGCGTTATCGTCAACTGTTATATTTAGGTAAGTAAATATACTCGAATTACCCGTAACGTAGCAAGGTAACAAAACACCCTAGTACAAAAATAAATTAGAACAAAATATCTTTTCGTGTAAATGTAAAAATATCGATTTCTTGAATATTGTTAGTGTAATAATATATTCAATTTATTAAGATTGTTGAATTGTTTTTATACAAATTATTTGTAAAATAATTGTTGGGATGGAAATATTTTACAAGAAACTTGAGGTTATATTACAAGCAACAGTCTATAAAAAATGAAAATACAATAAACTGTTTAATAAGCAAATTAGACAGCACTATGAAAACAATACAAAGAATTTAGGGGAATTCACGGAAGGTTCGAATTGCTCTGAACTGAGTTGCCATGATTATAGATGTGATTACGTAATCGGTGGTGAGGATTGGAGGGCCTACAGAGCTTTAGCTCCACCTAAATTTTTACTACGCTACTGATTATTCCCCGTATTATAGTTTCGCCACACAGCGGGAGGGTCAGGACGCGAACGTGATCTCTTCTATACAAGACACAAGCCGAACGCGAGGTGTGCGTGACCTCTTCTATAGTACGTCGGTATATTGTGACGTACCGTTCTTGCTCTTGCTGAAAGGTCGGAGGTTCGAACCCAGGGTCGTTAACAAATTTTTCCCGGTGGGTTCGCCGCAGGGGGGCGACGCGGTGCTTGCGAAAGCCACCCCGTGTCGCCCAATTCCAAATGCGGCGGACGGCCCCGGGGGGTTTTAGTGGGTATTTCCGGGCGCTTCACGCCCGGGTGAGTCCCACACTGGCACGGAGCTCGACCCTCCGTGCCCCCTTACCTATTGCATTGGGGGACTCCGGTCTCACTAATGCAATAGGTAGGGGTAGTGCGTAAATGCATTTCCCCCCGTCAAAAAAAAAAAAAAAAATATACACAACACCAATACACCCTACCCTACATCCACCTGTCTCCGGGGCATCAGTGTCGACGTCGGTACAGGGTAAGTAGACTTAATTTAGCGCTGTGGTAACGCATATCGGGTACTCTGTTACACGGATGCACTGTTCCGTCGTCCGACTATATTTTACAAATCGTATAACGGGCCCAGCATACATTGTCGGATGGTGGTGCAAATGCGTTCGGTTGTGTAACAAACTTCTACCCACGACTTTGTCCGCATTAACTTCTAAATTGGGCACAGAGAGGAACAGTGTTATTAGAGAAGATATCCTATCGTAGAAGATATCCCAACAGAAAGTTTGCTTTAATTTTTTTGGAAAACTACATTTTTCTGATAGATCATTTTGATAGATCTATTGAGATTTAACCTACGTTAATTATGACAATTGTTTTTTTGACGACTTGATTACAATATATGTATTGATTTTTTCTAAATTACACAAAAGCTTAATTAAAATGGTTTATATCCTAAATAGAATTAAAACAATATCTAACTAATGATGGCCGATGAAAACCCGCATAAAAACTCGTCGCGTGACTTAGAAGAACTTTATGTTGTACCATGCATAGGTTTTATAGTGTGGCGCCGACTAAGAATAACACTATCCCATAACTAAGGGTTAAACGGAGGAATGGGCAGCATCATCCTCTGAGTACCACAAACACCTACTGCGATCGCCAACCCGCCTGCCAAGCGTGGCGATTATGTCAATGCCCCCCTTTTTGGCGGAGACCTATGACCAGCAGTAGACGTCTTTCGGTTGAATCTATAGGTTTCATCCATCCATCTATTCATCAGAAAGACATCCACTACTGGGAATAGGTCTTCACCAAATATCTCCACGACGACCGGTCTTGCGACATCCACATCCAGAGGATTCTTGTGACCTTCACCACATCGTCGGTCCATCTTGTAGCCTACCCACGCTACGTCTTCAGGTGTGTGGTAAACATTTGAGAACCCGTTGGCCCCATAGCACATCCATTCTGCGAGCAATATGCGCAGCCCATTGCCACTTAAGTTTAGCAATTCGTCGGGCGCTTTGGTTCTTCCGCGGATCTCCTCATTCCTGATTCGATCACGCAGTGACTCTCAAAGTAAATACCCTTTGAGCAACTTTGAGTTTTCCCATTGTAAGCCCATTGTAAGCGACCACGTATAGGTTATTTGTACACAAAAAATGTAAACGTCATAAAAAAATGTTTAAAACTATTTACACTTAAATTGGATAAAATTCTTAAAACGCCGTAGGTATTACATTCGTGTGACATTTTATCAGTTGTAAATAGGACAGGAGTCTTCACCATCAAACGTTGACCAGACGGTATTATTTTTACGAGCAGACCGTATTTTTTTTCTTTTTACCTTTTGAAGTCTGTGGGGCCGCGCGTGCGCTACAAATGGGTCCCCGTGATAACTCTCACTTTTAAATCCTTTTATGTCCATGGCGATCCGTGTAAAAATAATAAAATTTTACGTAAAATAAACCTTAAATTTACTGAGGTTAAAGTTGAAATTCATTTACGCGTTTGAATTTGTACTTTAAATTCCAGAAACATAAGTCATTTGTTAAGTTATCAGCACTTTATTTGGAATCGCTATATGAATACACTTACGTGTATACACGTGTATTTCTTTCTTATTTTTTCTATAAAAAATAGTTTTTTAGAAATTTACGTTACGGATGTTTGGAATTTTTGAGATATTTACGTAAGGACAGTAAATTATATCCTGTGATAGTCTGTGAGATTTAGTTTTTAATGGATTTCGTTTATTTAGTTAAGTTATATTCACCTGCCTCGGTAGCGCAGATGTATTACGGTATAACTGTCGTTCTGAGGTCTCGGGTTCGATACCCGGGTTGGGTCAAGTGGTATTGGGTTTTTCTACTCAGTATCATCCCGGTGTCTGGAATTTGTGCACGATATGGTGACAGGCTCACCACCTGTCACATCTGGGACGGAACTAAGCTTGGCGAAATGTGGGTGGTGTAGTTCGCCTAACCCTTCGGGGATAACAGGCGTGAGCTTATGTTTATGTTTATATGTTATATTTAAGTGAAACGATATGTTATTTTCCTTATTTTGAATTGTGAATACAATGATTTTAACACTATTTAATTACTGAGTGCCTTCAGCACTCGCCTCCAAAGTCACGATGAAGCTGTAAAGGCCCGTCCGGTCAACAGCGTTAGCTAGTTAGAAAAAAAAAATTGAATTGTTTTATTTTGCTCTAAAATCTATTTAACTTTTCCATTATCAAATTCGACAAATAAGTAAATCTAAAATAAACTCTTATCAATATAGAAAACTTAATTGTAAATCAAATTCTTGAACGTGCTACAATCAAAAACTCCTAACTATATAACGATAATAAACAAAAAAATCATGTCAAATTATACTTCAATACTATTTTGACATTTTTTTAACCTCTTAAGCACTAACCTGGCGTTTACGCCAGCTTTCAATTGTTTCCCTATTGTTTCATTTTTATGGGTAATCAACATATTAATACAGGTAATAAAATTTGTTCGTGTAAAATTTGACCAGATCTACTATTAAGACCTTGAAGGCTAATTAAATTACATTTATAATTATCTATTTTTTTTAATTGGCTTTACCTTTGCATTGTTTGTTATGCAATATAGATCAGTAATACTTATGTACCTAGTTATGGTTGGCCAAAAACCAAATAAGCTATTTATAGTTTCTTGAAATTCCTACGATAATATTATTGAGTTTGATTTAAGTTTTTTATTATAATACATTACAATACATACATTTTTTTTTAGCTAGGATTCTTATTGTACTAGATTAAATCACCAAACTTTTATTATAATTGGATGAATTGTTTAGGAATGCATAAAAGACAAATAGTATATTTTACATTAATTAAGAACTGTTTTATCTCATTTTAACATATTATCCCTCCTTTGATACTTCGCAAAAAATAAAATTTTAAATATTATTAATTTATATAATTAGGTACTTTATTACTATATTCTCATTAAAAATAAATAAATAATTATTAGAAATGTTTATTCCAGCTGATAAATAGCTATTTATATACACGCATACGTTTAAATCAATTTAATTATTGATGATATTTTATACTTAAATTATTCATGAATAATTAGTGTTTCATTTTACCGCATAAAATAAATAATTTAATTGAATTTAATTTTCCGTAATAGTTAATAATTATCATAGTTAATTAATATAATAATTATATCGAACAATATTTAATTTATATTCATAATGATCTTTTCGATGAGATAATGTATTATATAACTATTTACTATACCTCCTGGTTTCGCTCGCAAATAACAATTAAGTATATACGTAATACGCGATCTATTTCAGCAGCTTAAAACTAAGGTAATTACCCGACATTCGCATAATCGCACACCATCCGTTGTCGAGACTATACGTCATCACAACAAGTTATAATTCTTGAGTATAATTTATACATAGTCTTTCTGTATTTATCGATAACGTACGAATTATACCGCTGCTGTTACTAACGAAATGAGGAGATACGTAGAAGAACCAAAGATTGACATTGCCCGAAGAATTACCAAACTGAAGTGGCAGTGGGCTGGGCACATTGCGCGTAGAAACGATGCCCGATGGGGCCGACGGGTTCTCGAATAGCAGCTGCGTACCGGAAGAAGCAGTGTTGAATGGATGGATCTGACTAACGTTATTCATGTAATCGCTTTATCTATCTTTCTGTTAGTTGGTTTATAGCTCGAGAACCATTTAACCGATTTTGTGGCCGAAACATAACTGAAAGAAACAGTGTACTCCAAGCAACTGAATCTTAACTTATGAAATCTAAAAACCTGTCATGAAATTTTGGCTTTGCCTGCAAGTGTAGAAGCCAAAATTTTGTGGAAGCTTGCGAGTAATATTAAGGTATAGTTCGTTAGTTTTAAATTTAGGTTACGATGGAACTGACTGACATGTTCTTGGTGAACCCAAGACCCTAAATTAAATATAGATAATAAAAAAATTAACCGATTTACTTCATTTTTTGTTTTAAACGTAGCTGAACGTTTAACTGATCAAAATTTAGTATTTATTTGGTTACTATTGTTTGTATATAAGAAAAGTTATCAGGATAATAGGGAATGAAGTATCAAACATACACATATCGACAAACATACATATACACATTACACACACGCACACACATACACACATGTAAACACAGTCTTATATTTAGTTTTTAAATAATGATAAATTCATTTTTGCGTCTTTATTTAATGTACCGGTTTAGTTTATAGATGTATTTTATACGAGCTGTGAATTTTTAATGTTAATAAATAAATAAGTTGACAAAAAGTTATACATCATTGTATTCCTTGCCAATATTTGAATTAAACCAACGAATATTTAAGAGATTCAATGCGGTTCATAATTACACAAATCGCCATTTTAAAAACAGAGAATTCTATGCGGACAGATTCGCGGGCGCAGCAAGTTTTTTCATAAAACAAAGACAGGGCCGCATTTAAGTCAGGACAACAGAGGTTCCAGGGCCCATGCGAGAAGGTTCTGTAGAATAAGAGTATTGAAACAGTAATGCTGATAACAAAAAATAATATTTCACTAAACATTTTTTAAATCATATACAGTTAATCTGAGGTTATTGGTAATTCGACTTATTCCCGTTAGGACGTGGCAAGTGTGACTATTTGCGATAATAGTAACCCCCATATGTTTTATGGAAAAGATTTTTACGATTTTCGAGTTATCATGTTTTTTTTTTAGCTTTTGTCAAAATCAGTCAAAAATGCAAAATCAAATATTTATTTTAAAAAAGTATCAATTAAATCTCATTTTATCTTCTGATTTATAAAATCGATTAAACACTGATTATTTATCAATATTAAAACAACAATTATCGGTCCAAATTTTAAAATGCGAGACCATAAACGATATTATTTTAATATTTGTTTGAGTTTTTTTTCCACTAATATGTTTTAAATACAAAAAAAACGTTACGAAACTTGGCTTGCAGATTATTTTAAAAACATAAACGTTTGCTTAGTTCTCCAACTATGTATAACAACTAGGAAAGGAACAGTTTATTTCAAAGAAAATGCAAAAAAAAAATGATCACAAAGGAAGCAGGCGGAAATTCGTATTCGAACTAAACTTAAGGTTGTTCTTTAAAATTAAAATTTTCAAAAAATTAATTAAATACAATAATACCTAAAGTAAATAAAAACAAAAAATACAAATTTTAAATAAAATTTAGAAAAAGTAAAGAAGTAATAACAATTAACAATAAGTAACAATTAAGACATTTTGTAATGTAACCTAATTTGTTCAAATTGGTTCACTTTAGCATGAAACATATAGGGGTTAAAATTATCGCAAATAGTCACACCTATCATCTCCTAACGGGAATACGTGGAATTACCAATAACCCTGTATATTTACAGAAAGATACACATAATATCTTACACATATATAAAATACATAATACCTTTGATAATACGTACATGCCCAATAGTTTTTACCTTCTATATTTTACTTTTAATAACATTTATTTTTTACTAAACATTATTTATAAACAGTATAATCAAAACATAGCTACGATGGCTTAGTTGTTAGTGAGATTGGATTCAGCGTCGATAGACGTAGGATAAAACCCGTATATCCAATTCTAGAATGAACTTAAGTTTTCGTTGCATGCTGATAGGGCGTTTCCTAATAATGTCCGCATATTTATGTACCACCCTCAAGTTTCAAAACCTGTCGTCCAATAGTTATGTTCCGGCAGCGTCACTTGAGAACCAGGACCCCTAGGCTATAGTGTGTGTACTATACTCGACCACATCGTCACTTAATATCAGTTGAGGTTGTGGTCAAAGCACTGAACCTGTACAGTGTAAAACCAATATAATAATTTAAAAACCTGTAAGAGTTACATCGATGTTATCAACAAGTTATATTTTTAATCCAATCTTCATTGAAACATATCCGAACGCCATACAAGATTAATAAAGTTAAAACCTAGTTAGTTTGTATTCAACTGTCGTTCGAATATCATGAACGTTGTAAAAAAAATATTCCTCAGCGATATTGATGTACGTCGTAAACTTGTCCAAGTTTATTTTGATACTTTTATATTGTCCATTGGTCGTGGGTGGGCAAATCTTTTTTATACGAATATAAATTCTTAAATGCATATATCATTACACCTATGATATGTTATAATATCGACGAATGTGCATCTATCTACTTCTATTTTGTGATCTGTTTCATTGTTTCGACTTTTATTTGCTTCGAGATATTTTTTAAACTATTGAAACGTGTAGTGATGTTTACTAATAATTATTTATAGAAGTGAAAACTGGTTTAGCAGCGTTAAGCGATTCTCGGCATGGGGAAAAACTTATACATTCGCGTTATCAATATTATGACGTCAGCCGTTAACATGCTACAGTATGTCAAGCATAAGATGGCGTATAAGCGGCAGCACTTTTGTGTTGTCACATGTAATATATTTTTGAATAAAAGTTAATATTAAATTAAATATATTTCAAATTCGTACTGAATGTACTTTATTTTATTTTTGATAGAATGAAGAACGTTAAAACATAAACAGGAACACGTTGTTAAGTTCCCGAGCTAATTGAAGTATTAATAAAACAATTTTTCCAATAATTCGAGTTTTCACTTTTGTCGGCAGTCCCCACGACTGATTATTTTTATATAATTGGGTCTTAATTAAATAATATGTAAACTCGATTATCGATTTTTACTTGAAGTAGACCAATTTTTACAATACAAGTTACAATTGTTTTAATATTAATTGTTTTATTATTACTAACAAGGTACGTATTTAAGTATCATTTAATTAGTGTTCGTCTGAGGAGAGACCTAAATTATTAACCCAGGGTTTCAATTTTGAATCTGAAAAGTTAAGATTGAGATGAAACTAAAAATACGAAAATATATTTCGTTCTTCCTGACTGATCGATCACTGACACTTTAACGGAAAAAAAGATTGAAATTTGGAACAACAGACATAGATCGAATATTGAAACCGGTCGTTTTTTTTTTAATATGCAATGATGAATTGATATTATAAAACGTAAACATTACCTTTTCAAAGACCTTCTTAAAATATTCTTAACAATTTTATTCGGCCTCGAAGGATGTAGTAGTTCAACTATCCAATTCTATAATGAGACAAAGTTTTCGTTGAAGGAAAAAATTATAAGGGGAAACCATAGCATGATTGTAGGGCCTTTTCTAAGGCCCTCAAGTTTGAAAACCCATCACCAAACACCAATATATATATTCCGGCAGCAACACTTGAGAACCAGTATTTCTAGACTTAATAGATTTTGTCATCCTAGGCTATGTCGTAAGCGTAACTTATCACCAGGTAAAATTGCCTATAAAGTATGTAAAAGACCCTCCTATCGCCTGTTATTATTAAATTATTTGATACACCTACGCATGCCATAGAGCAGGTGACGTACAGAAATAATATTTGATGAACACATTAATTATAACAGTATTAATTAAGTGGTAACAATAAATATATGCGAAATACTTGAATATAAATTGATATAGAGATGCATTGTAGATATAATACCTATCTACTGTTGAATTATAATTATTTATTTTTCCAATGAAATTATTAGCCTGCAATTAAACAACGGAATTTAATAATTACAACGTTATAAATTAAAATAATAGTGAAGAGACAAAAAATAAACTGTAAAATTCCAGCAGCATCGGACCGGAATGTCTGACGAGATATGTAGTTTCCACTTTTGAAAGTAACAAGAGACACGTTGGTAAAAAATAATTAACATTTCTTATACAAGGAATAAAATAGGCTTCGTGCGCGCGCGTTACTTCATTCATATACCTGTTATTGTTAATACGTCGTCTGAAAAACAAACTAGAGCTGTTGATACACGTACGGACCGGACCGCGGATATGGTACGGCGGGCGGGCGAGATCTTCAGTCGCTTAAGTAGTAGTAGTAGTACCTTAAGTAGGGATGGTGATCCTTTCAGAAAAAGATCGATTTTTGAATCCATTCGAATCTAAGCGTGATGAATCGATTCACAAAACATCAAGGTCCAAAAGATCGACCTTTCAAACTAATAAAGTATCCCTATTATTTTCTATGATAATATGATGATTATATGTAAGATCAGTTCATTATAATTTTTTTTAGTAAGTAACATTTGGTGCTGTCAATAAAAAATTTAAAACAGTTTTTACAATTAATTATGGATATAGTCTAATGTCGACCACTGGAAGAATGTTATTTACGATTAAAAGTCAAATAAATCAAGTCGAAAAAAGAATGATCCCTTGGACCTCGATGTTTTGTGAATCGATTAAAAAATCGATCTATTTGAAAAATCTTTCTCTCTAACCCTACTTAGGCGACTGATGATCTCGGCCGCCCACCATACTATATTAGCGATCTGGCCCGTACGTATGTTAATAGCATTATAAACTATCTCATTCTAAAAATTATAGGTATTTATTCAATTATTACTTATGAATCGATTGGCAGACATTTATTGGGTCTTTATTATATTTTGTCAATAGGACGATGTTTCGAACTGGTCGTTTTATTTGACCTTTATAAGTGGCATGTAAGAAGCTAATGCAGTAGAGACGAGAAGTCCAAGAAGTACACATAACGTAAGGACTAATGTGATAAGAGAATGTTGTGGTATGGTAGAAGATGTAGTGACGAAGGTAGAGAAAGGGATGCTTAATTAGTTTGGACATGTAGAGAAATTTACAAAGCGAGTGTGACTGGGCAAGCTGGTAAAGGATCGTCCTGGAGAAAGGACAAAAGTACCCGTAACCGAAGAGCATGTATGCAGGTGCTTATGAAAGTAGAAGAAGTGAAAGACGTGTCAGGATCGTAGCCAGTGGAAGGATTAGATCTCTACCTACCTTTATGGGAGAGAGGCGTGATTTTATGTATGTAAGTAGCTAATGGTAGCTTTACGTTTTGACCGCAATTTTACGAAGTGTTAAGATGTTAAGTGACGATGTGGTCCAGGATTGTAAGCACACTAAACCTTAGAAGTACTGGGTTTCAATTCATGCTGCTGGAGCATACCCATTGTTGCTTGGTTCCAACACTTGGGGGTGTTAGCTACCCAGGCGGATATTATTAGAAAATACCCTACAACTATACTATGATTTCCTCGCGATGTTTTCTTTCACCGAAAGTTCAGGCTCATTCCGTCGACGTAGAATCCGACCACATTACCAACTGTGCCATCATCGAATTTCACGAAATTTGGAAAGAAATTGCAATTATAAAGTAATATAGAGGCAACCGAAAGGGGCCCCTGGGTGTGGCAAGTCCTGGCGTCCGCCATCCGTAGGTGGTGTTACTCGCTCTGATTTTTCTGTGAGCCCCTCAGGACCTTTTTTTTTTTTTTTTTTTTTGACGGGGGGAAATGCATTTACGCACTACCCTTATCTACTGTACCTAGGGGATCAAAGTCCCCCAGTACAATAGATAAGGGGCACGGAGTGACGAGCTCCGTGCAGTGTGGGACTCACCCGGGCGAGAGTCGCCCGGAAATACCCACTAAAACCCCCCGGGGCCGTCCGCTGCATTTGGGATGGGAGCGACACGGGGTGGCTTTCGCAAGCACCGCGTCGCCGCAAGCACCGCGTCGCCGCAAGCACCGCGTCGCAACCCCTCAGGTCCTGACGAGTGGGTATACTGACGAGTGGGTATACTCAATACATTATACTCTAGTTAGAGACGCCCCTGGCCTTAAAGAGCTTTGCGAGATACGCAGGCCACTTATACCCTACATCTATTTGTGTCGCACACTTTATACTAAAAATTAAACAGGCTCTGTGTCATTAATTTCTGAATAAATTTAACTTAAATGAAACCTCCTTAATTGAAATAAAAACTCCTTCAGCCGCGTCGACAGATTCTCGGTAGGGGAAAAATTTATAGATTCGCGTCGCCTACGATGCCATAACCTCAGTCATCAACATGCTACAGTATGTCAAGAATTGAATGGCGGTAGGGTGCTGGCGATTTATAAGCGTTTTATTTTCAATTAACAAATTATGAAATTTTAATTATTAATTCTATAATTTGAACAATAATATCTCGATTACCCATAAATTGAGACAATAGGAAAACAATGGAAAACTAGCGTAAACGCCAGGTTAGTGCTCAGGGAGTTAAAAGACTTTCAAAGTTTCAAGTTTTCACTTCTGTCGGCAGTCCTCATAATTTGATCTTCCCTGAGACAATCTATACGTGATTATAGATATAAGATATAGGCATAATAGGCGTAACCTAAGTAACTAATAATATACTATATTTAAAAATTAGGGATTCTTGGGACTGTTTAGCGTTGGACTACAATCTCAGTTGATGTTAAGTGATTGGGTACACCTGAGATGATACACACTAAGCCTAGAGGGGCCGGCTCTGTAGTGATGACAGCGGAATAAACTTACAGGAGTTTGGTGATGGATTTTTCGTTTTGAGGGTGGTAGCTACTGGCGGGGATTTAACTTTTTTAATTTAATTTAATGTTTTTCATTGTAGAATGTTCGGGTTATAATAATCAAACCCAACATTAACGACGCGACGTCCTATCGCATAACCACGGAACAATTATCCTTACAAATTAACTAGGCTAAACAATTCAATTACTTTTTAAGCTTGATTTGATTACATCATAATGATAAATTCTATGGTAAAATAAGAAGTAGACAAATTTGAATGAATCGTTAGTAAGTACCTTAAAAAGTAAAAAATCTTTTTTTACACACTCTATTTGTTTCTATGTAATGGAACCTTCGAACTCAATTGTCATTGAACCTACAAAACGTCGGATGAAATTGCAACTATATACACACTTATCAAGATCTGATAACAAATCAATAAAAGAATTTACTAAGTATTGTCCTATTATCTCATTATATATATATATATATATATATATGCAACAAATCGAATATTGGTAAAAAAAATAATGTACTGAGTTTAGCTATTGTTTTTTTTTTGTTTTATAACTATAATTTATTTTAAGCTGATTTGTTTAGACTAAAACTGGTCTCTAAATTTTATTAACTAATCACAATAATATAAGTTACATACGATGTTATGATTTTCAAGAATACATTCTCACGCCACCAATCGAAAAAGGTTTATTTGATTTTTAATTCATATAACCTCAATTCATCGACCAACGGCAGTAATTCTTCAAATGGAATTTTGTAGGTTATATAAATAATAAAATTTTATTATCCCTCATAATTAGATGACGATTGGTTTGTTTATTTCAATAAAGATTTGTAATTAGGCGATAGTTAAATTTTAATTAACATTGATGATTATTATTATTATTCTATATGATTATGATTAATTTAGGGTATTACAAGTTGATTGCAATGTAGTTACTATGAGGAATAATTTTGTTTTTGGTATTTAATAATTACGTTTTATATATTTTTTTCTATACTTATTTAGTAAATTACTTTTAGTGTTTTTTTACACGGTTTAGTTCCAGTGCTTTGACCACGATTTTACTCTACGTTAAGTCACGATGTGGTTGGATGGTAAACACACTAAGCCTAAATACCTACTGGTTCTCAAGCCGGAACACACCTATTGGTATTTGGCGACAGGTTTTAGAACTTGCGGGTGGTAGCTACCCAGGCGGACATTATTAGAAGATGCCCTACCACCACGCTATGGTTTCCTCACGATGTTTTCCTTCACCGAAAGCTCAGGCTGATTTTAGAGTTGCATAGGTGGGTTTGAACCCGGGTCCATCGACGCACAATCCGGCCACACTATCCACTGCGCCACTATCGCTTACCGATCGTACCGAACAACGGGTAAGTTTTGTAAATTACGAACTAACGGTTACCCAAGTGATATTGGAGAATCTATTTGAACAAAGAATTGTCATTTAAAATTACTTATATCCGTATATACTGAAAAACTGAAAAACGTCCACTGCTGGACATAGGTCTTCCACAAAGATCTCCACAACGAGCGGTCTTACGCCACTCGTATTCTGCGGATTCCATGATAGCCATTCGAGAACCCGTTGGCTCCAGCGGGCGTCGGTTCTACGAGCAACCTCCTCAACTCATTGATACTTTGATTTTTCTGTGGATCTTCTCGTTCTTGATTCGATCACGCAGTAAAACCCCGCGCCTCTCCATTGCCCTTTGAGTAAGTTTGAGCTTTTTTATTTGGTCCATTGTGAGCGACCACGTTTCTGTGCCGTATGTCCTTACTGGCAACACACATTTTGGTCTTTCGTCTTGAGACACTGCGATATTTCGGACGAGAAGATTCTGCGTAGGTTCCCGAACGCGGTAGTAAGTTTGAGTATAAAATGGATCGCTTATGTGTTTGGAGGTATATAACTAAGGAAATGTAACTTAAATCTTACTATTGGAAGTAATCGAATCGCTCCACTCCACGCAATCACTCTCGGCATCTTAAATGTTTAAAGCCCCATTATGGTGCACCATCAGCATTATACATTATACACTTTAAAATACAATTTTAAAATAACATAGTTCATACATAGTTCATAGTAGTACATAGTTCATAGTAACATACGAATTTCTGTTCTATTCAACCAACCAAAAGACGTCCACTGTTGGACATAAGTCTCCTCGAATACGGGGGATTGGCATAATTGGCACGCTAGGCAGGCGGATTGGCGATCGCATTCACATGTTTGTGCTACTCAAAGGATGCTGCTGCCCCCATCCCCTGGTTTATCCCTTAGACGCCTTTTACGACACACACGGGAAGATATGGGGTGGTACCACACAGCTGTTAAATTTGCTATTTTCTGTTCAATCAAGAAATTCCAATATCTACTAATTGGAGTTATTTTTAACCATTTATAATTAAATATCTGATCAATGCCCAATATTAATTTAATACAGCTAAAAATATAGTACCAGATACAATATAACGAAACGACGAATAAAATAATAGAACGAATAGAATAAAAATAAACAAATATATTGTAATACATACAAATGATTACTTCAAATTTTAATTTGATGATGGTAGGGCATCTTCTAATATTGCCTGAATGGGTAGCTACCACCCTCAAGTTTGAAAACCTGTCGCTAAATACCGAAAGATGTGTTCCCGCAGCATCACTTGAGAGTCGGTACTTCTAGGCTTAGTGTGGTTACCATCCCGGACCAACACCATTACTTAACATCAGGTGAAATTGTAGTCAAAGAACTAAGCCTATACATTATTTAAGAAAAGTTCAAAAAGCCTTCAAAATGTGACTAGTGTAGGCAAAAGTCATACCATGAATATACCGTACGTTGGTGGATTGAAGTGAGCAGTGTTGGAAAATGTAATATTTTTGAAGACTAAAGAACTCAACTATTTATGTATAAATAATTATTTTTTTTCGAAATATAACCTAATAAAAACTTCTATGAAATTTACCTTCTTGCTACAGTAGCGACTCCCTAATTTTCGCGGCTTTTCGACGTTCCTCCTTACATTTATTCTTTGTGATATAGGCGGAACTAAAATGTCAATCAGTTGTCTGATAGTACAAGGTAGGTACTTTAATAATAAAATGATAAATATATAAATATAATAAAATGACCGCAAATGTGTTAAGTGTTGTTTTTATTTATTTTTGCTACCTGTAGTACCCTGGAACGGTTGGGATGCTACAGAATTATTTATTTTTGAGCAGGAACCTTCGCGGGGATATGTAGAACAACTCATCTTTCATAATAATCGAATAAATAGTTTCGCAAGAGAAACACACTTTAATTTATTTTTATGTATACCTATAGATTGAAAGTGAAAGCGAGATACAAAATAAAAATAACGGTGACCATCAATAGGTCCACAATCGTCACCTGTTATCACTGTTATGACGTCCTGTGACTGTTACGCTCGGTGTCATTACCGGCTGATCCCGAGACGAGTTACTATCATAACAACAGGTTTACCATATTTATAAGAAATTAATTAACGCGAGCAAAGTCGCGGGTTGTAGTTAGTTGTTGAATCATTAATTTTATTTTCAAAAATCGGCAGCAATGACCACTGTCACTTTACCAATGTCAGGAATAAAGCTGTGAACTTTCCTTTTAAAGTACCAAGATGGATTAGGCATGTATTAGACGTGGTTTGCCCGTGATTCATATAAAATGCAACCATTTAAATTCTTTACAATTACTTACGTATATATCTTGTAAATATTAAACGGTCTAAAATCTAAACTTTAAATATGTATAAATTATTGTAATTTAAAAATTGCTGATTGACATATTTATCAAGTTAGTTCACTTTAATTCGATTATTTTCACATATAAAAACGCATATAGATCGTTATAAAATATTGAAGTAAAGTGATTCACTAACCATCACCAGTGCTCGTAGTACCGTCGGTCGAAACGTTCAGAATCCTCTGCGCCGACTAAATTTCTTATACTAAACGAGTTAATCTTCCTCGGTGTCGTTACTTCCGCTGTGGGGCCCGTGACGTCACAAACGTCCCGCGTTCCGTTCACTAATTCACGGCACACCTGCTCCGTTCCGTTCACCGGAAGGACCGATTCCGTCATCGCTCCGTCCAGTAAATCGCCGCGGCGAGTTGTCAAATCCATTTTTGTAATTCGCACTACCAACGTTACTATTACCGCGTCCCGAACGTTTGCTGAATAAATTCAAATTTCGAACAGTGTTTTTGTTTCCCTTTGTCATTTTTATTCCACTGAATAGAGTTTGTAAAAATTTGAACAGGAACTCATTGCTGTTAGTGAAACTATCGAATTAACATCGAAACTTTTCGATTTAATTTGCATTCCTTTTTTAAATTCCCGTTATATCATGTTAATTAGTTTTGTATAATATGTATAGCACTTTCTAGTTTGAAGAATATATTCATTATTGAGTCACATTTGTCTCTAAAATGTAATATCAATGTAAATAAATGCTTTGATAACAGTTTGTATAAATCAGAGTATTTTTGTGTACCTATACAACAATCCCGACAGGCACTATTTAGTAATTTCGCCGGCGGCTTTGCGCGAAAATTCGCGGGGGCCGCGCACTACGCGCGCTAAGTCCGCGATAGCGAAGGCAACTGGCCCTCTTTCCTCCTCAGTGCCACAACTCGCGAGGCCCTCCCTACGCCTCCTGAGGCGTGGCCTCACGCCCACGTACGACGCGTCAACGACAACTAATTGCAATCTCGCGCGCGACTTTTTACCGCATCGAAAACGGACGATTATTATTTTTATTTAATTTTCAAACAGATGACACCTAATTGCGTTTATTGATAAATATAATAATGAATTGTCGTAAACAAAATTTATGTAATTTCGTTAAAAAAAAAATCTATCTGGATTAATTTGTACTCCACTAGGTTACCTAACTAGGTTATGATTTTTAAAAAGAATCACATAAATTAGTTTATTGCTTTTCGAGTCGACTAACGAAACGACATGCAGACAGAGATCACTTTGTATTAAACTAATGAATTAATGATGATGCAGTTGTTAGTGCGGTCGAATGCGACCTCGATGGACCCTGGTTTGAATCTAACTATTCAACTATAATGAGCCTGAACTTTGGTTGAAGGAATATATAGCGAAAAAAAATCATACCATGGTGGTAGGGCATTATCTAATAATACCTACCTGGGTTACCATATACCATATACCACCCTGAAGCTTGAGAACTTATAGTAAAGCAACAATACATGAGTTCCGGTGAGGCCTGCCTGGCATCTTGGACCACAACGTCACTTAACATCAGGTGATACTATGGTCAAAGCCCTAAGACGTATAAAAAATGGATATAAATATTAATTAGCTTCTTATGCTATATGAACACCAGATGACGTCGAATAAGCTCTTTGACTATGAACGAAGAGTAGACGATCAAATACATAATCTCGTTAAATCCAAATAAAATCTCCAAATTTGACATAACTCGTCTAAAAAGCGATTACGCATTTTTACTATTAAAATCACTTAAAACTACATAATATAATTTACGATTAAAATTTTTCACCCATATTTTCTTTCATGAAAGTTTACCTACCTATACAAAACTCAAAAAAAGTTTACCAAATAAATAATAAGTAATTATAATTGATTAGTTATTTATTCGTTATAAAAGTTATTAAGAAACCTTATTAAGCGCACAACCCTAAAATATAAAGACTTGATTCGGAACATTCTATATATGAGAGTTTATGGTCGTAAATTCTAGTTAGTGACCAATCGACCCTCGCTCGGAGCGACCAACGAATTTATGTTGTTAGCATTACATGTTTGCCGGTGTTTTATTGTTATTCTAATTAAAATTCTGTTTAAATTATTTATTAATTTCATGAATCCTTAACATTTTCTTTTTTAAATTAAGAATAAATATACTTTCGTAAGAATAATAACACAAATAAAAGGATGAGGTGTCTTGTTAACTTTTTAATTTCAACCTTTTTAAAATTCGAATCTTCTTTTATTGAATGTAATCTCGATAGTAGGTATGCCAGATCAAATAGGTGACATAATATAGAGTTAACTACAACCTCCTTTGTTTTTAATTCGATTCTTTTTAATATCCCGAACTATCTACATAATGGAGGTTGTATACCTACTTCAAATTTATACTTCATATAGGTAGATAATAATTGCACCATTAAAATTATAATTATCTGTAAATGTAAAATGCAATTCCGTTTCTAATTCACACGTGCCTTTATATTATCGTGCGAGTACGTATTAATTTTCTTTCGACTAATGACTAGTTTCACGTACTTTCCGTCGAGCAATGGTGTTGATTCCGTGTTGATAGTAAACAAATAACGGATACGACGCATTTAATAACCATCGGAAATGAACTTAATGTTTCCCCTCCAATCGTACTTTATTACTGAAAGAAGTACTTAATAAACAGTATAAGAGAATTTTTATTATTTTTTTAAATTGATATTTAACTCTTCATTATATTATTTTTTTAGTGTTATTTTATGTGATATAGTTTGGTTATTGTGCACAAGTAAACTAGATATAACAACACGTAAACATATATTGCAGGGTGGCACAAAAAATCATTGGATAATTCCAGCAAAATATCCGCCATCTTGGTATCATCTCAATTAGGTATACGAGTACATTGCAGTAGTTCTCGAAATATCTCACCACATATAAACAGGTAAAGATAAAACTGTTCGGTGCATTTTTTCTCCTTTTTAATTAACAAATTTTATTTATCTGTTTTTTTATTTAGCAGCTATTGATAGTATTTAGTGAATGAATGAATGAATGAATGACAAAAAATATTGGAAACAATTTGATTTTTTTTTTCCTTAAATTTGTAGTAATTATTATGGTCAAATATTAGTGAATAGTAATATTTTTTTACACTGTGTAGGCTCAGTGCTTTGACCACAAATTCAACTGTTGTTAAGTGACGATATGGTCCAGGATGGTAAACACACTAAGCCTAGATGTACTAGTTCTCAAACGATGCTGCTGGAACACACCTATTGGGAATTAGCGACAGGTTTTCTAACTTGAGAGTGGTAGCTATCCAGGCTGGCATTATTTTAAAATGCCCTACCCCCATGTTATGCTTTTCTCACGATGTTTCCCTTCACTGAATGTTCAGGCTGATTTTAGAGGTGGGGAGGGGTTTGGGGAGGGGAACCCGCGTCCATTAACGCGAAATCCGACCGCACTGCCAACTAAGCCAACATCGCTCCAAAAATATATAAAGTGCCGAATACTAGTAGACTTAAAGTTAGATAGACGTTGCCTTTGATAATAATTATTTATGGTAAATGCAAGTAGGAAGACATCTCTCACCATAGTTATTTTGATTATTCGTTTTTAGCATTAAACCCTTGAGCACCTTTCTGGCGTTTACGCCAGCTTTCCATTGTTTTCCTATTGTCTTTCTATTGTTTCATTTTTATGGGTACTCGACACATTAAGTTAGTGCGTGTGATTAGTGGTTACACTTAAATATTCTTCGAACTTGTGACAGAGTTTTTTTTACTTTCCTTCCAAGCTATTAGTCTAGTGAAATCATAGACGTGATTGACCTACGGCCAATATTTGTGAAGCAATCATCCGGCATACGAGTATATTGTAATAATAGGCGGTTTGTGTGTCGCGGCCGGCGCAAAGGGATCCGAACAGCGGGATGCCAAACTCAATCATACACCGAAACCCGCGTATGGTTTGTGTCTTTAGTATGATAATCCACTCATTACGGTAGACGAGAAGGGTAAGGGAACCTTTTAAAGCGTAGATTTACGATCAGTGTATTGAAAAAAATCGTGCGAGCGTTTCGTAATTTCGTATTCTTACAGCGGCGTTTTAATTGTATATGCCATCGATGTGTGGACCTCCCTTCTCTGGCTTGTAGAATTACATCTTCATTAGGCCATAGATGAACGCTTCGGCCAACAATCAACGCGATTTATAGCCCTATGCCTTGCCTTTATGGGCAGTTTAATATAATCGTTAACTTGCAGTGATGAGTTGATGAGTTGTAACTTGCAAGTAAAATTTTAACCATTGCCGTGCTCGGTGTCGGCTATAATACGGGCGCAGGGTCTTGGAAAGAGTTGGCGCCCCGAGTGACGGATCTATGTAGGTGTCGTTTGGGTCGCTCGGCACCCCCTAAAGCCCTGCGCGCGTGTGCGCTGCACACCCAGCACAATAGGTAAAGAAGCTCCTGGGTGGCTATCGTCCTCAAGTTTGAAAACCTGTCACCATGCACCACCTTTAGGTAAATTCAAAAAATCTCACGTAAGAACCATCCAAGTTAAAGTATGGAGTTTTTACCATACAATTTAACATCGGTTATCCCACTTGATATCAGACAATGTGTTAAAGATTATCAAGAGCATCTACTGATTACTGATATTATTAAATTGCGAAACTATTACCACATGTTAACCTGCAACTAATTTCCGTACAAACAAGGCAATAAATAAATCCGTGCCCGTAATTCCATTTCTTCACCTAACATGGGTAGGCGTGTATCGAATTCTGTTTATTCGATCTATGGTCATCATTTGAATTTGACTTCATGCGAGCCGAAGCGGTATAAAGAACTTGTTTTCTTTTTGGTTTCTTTTAATTCTCTATCTTTGTATGAACCACTACCGTTGTTTGAACGTCGATTGTTATTATTGTAAGTACGTTCGCGGGGCCATTGAATCAATAAATAGATTAGAAGCTCGCCGTTCTTTGTAAGCGATACGCCGAAATGGATTTTGATTTTTGGAGTTGCTCGTAGTGATAACTACTGCGAACTATTTGAATTTAAATATAACACGTGTGCACTTTTTTTTAAACTGAGATCGGATGTAACTTATTGAAGTGAGTACCGATTGAGACTATGATTAATTCGCTATCACATTCACACATGAGTAAATTTCGTTAGGTGTGAAAGAGACAGCAAACTTGCGACTGTCAATTGTTTTCACGATATCATTGTGACATTCGATATGTTTATAATTGATCGTATATATACATCATCACAATCTTCTTCTTATAAATGTCTAAAATTCTGCTTAGAAAATAATCAAATGGCTCCTCACGCGCGGTTGAAGTAATATTCTTTGAATGTTGTATTACTAAATAATACATAAATACTGAAAATCATTTCTCTTTAAAAACGTTACTTCCGTTCGAAATACTTTTGATTTACTCGCCATATCGCACCTAAAGAAGTTTTACTTCAATAATGAAATAAAAAACATAAGGGAAAAAAATGACCAGCCGGTATGAATACGAGATGTTAATTCCATATTCGTTAAAAATTATACGGAACCGATGCGATTTTTTGTGGATAATTTCACGGCGGTGTTCCGGGACGTAGTACGCGTGCAAGTCACCGTCCTGCAATCAACAGCGATCATGCCGATGCTTTGTTTCAAACGGCACCGCCTTCGAAAGAACCCGCGCGGCGCCGGCGCTCAACCAAACATTATTAGTTCTAAACAGCCTAATGGAGTGCCTTACATTGTCAGATCGTTGAATGTATTTAGCAGAAGTTATTAAAAACTGTATTAGATCAAAATATATCTTACACCGACTATCTTCTTGTCGTTAAAGAGGAATTCAAGTAATTTATTATTATATTATTTATTAAATTTATTCCAAATTGATTTATCGTGACGGCCGAACTTTTAGAGCACTTCGCCGGGAGATTGGTAGCAATCTTCCTTAGAAAATCCCCTCGCTAGGGCACCAAAGTGGTACGGATTTCAGCTTAGGCTGCTAACTTAGATGGAATTTGCCCTTCTAAGATGGTAAAGGGAATAAATGGATTTTAAGGTTCCTTACAGAACTCATGTACGCATGCATTTAGGGTGCATGAGTGTGGCGTGCAGTAATATCTGTTATGTTAGTGTTTGATAGTGCCACCGTACGTGCTACCGAACATACATGGGCCTGCTCAGCTGAGGATCGGGGTACGCACTGGGCCTCTGCCGGAGACGGCCCACGTCGGCTGTTATTCTTCAAAACACCGCATATTTTACTCAAAACACAAATCTTTAAGTAAAAGTAATACAACTAAGTATGCTCTCTCACGTATAGTATTATCAGTACCTGGGTATATAAAAAGTAATAAGCAAGCACGTTCGGTCAATACAAGTTTCAAAATTACATTTGATATCTTCTGAAACGATCGATAAATTAATTTTTATTTTTCGATTTGATTATTAGTCGAATGTAATTAATTTGACCTACAACAAGCTTCTGTATGCGTTGTGTTTTTGATCATAACAAGCAGTCGTAGTGCTGTGGGTATCGTAAGTATGCGATTGTTCAACCGGTGTACACGCCCACTAATTCAATTTACATCGTCCAATCTGCTTGGACAGACGAGGAGAAAAGTTTTTAAAATGTGTTATACAAAACTGATTTCAGTAAGCATTAATACTACTAGTATTCGAAATTGGAGCAAAATTATTATCGTAAAAGTTGAAAAAAGAAATGAATATTACAAAAAAACGTACTTAAAAACTCATTAAAGAAAATGTGCTGGTAAACAGACCTGTTTTATCTTTGGCTATTTATATATAGATTTAATTGTATACATCAGTTCAAAACACGTTTTCTGTATTTTCTAACATGGAACAGATGCGACAAAACCATATCATAGTAATAGAATAGAAACAAAGAAAATAAGAAAGTTTTCTTCTTTCTTCTTTTTAATAGAATGTCTTAGTAGTTAGTATAGTTTAGCTAGCTGCCAGCCTTAAGTTGAAACTAAACCTGAAGTTAATTCTCGCGGAGGATCATACATTTTCTTCGAGGTTTTATTATTTAAAATAAATTTGCGTGTCCTTTCATAGCTACAATTATAATAATTAATTACTAAGTATCGCGCAAAATGTTATGGATTTAGTTTGAAATATAATAGAAATCAAAAGTAACCGAATAATTACGGAGTCAGTACAAATCTGTGCGTTTGCAAAATATAGATAGCATTATAAAGTAAAAAATTTTGAACGTGATTGTACATCGTTTGAATTAATGAACGACGATGATTTGCGGAACAAGGCTTCAAATATATTAAAAAATTTAATAATTACCGCGAGAGTTAGTTACCGGCGCCAGCCCGCCCTTCTCTATAACCGTTTTCTGATCATACTTCCATTGTAATATGTTTGTTAACTACGATTCCGACCGCATTGCAGCGGAAAGAAATAATATCATTTAAATAGATTCCTCACAATATCGCCAAGAAATTTTGACTTAATTCTAATTCTAACTAATCGAATCAATTATCAAGTTTAATAAAATGTATATTTGATTATCAAAATACTCCGTCCCAATCCTTTTTCTAGACTTTTTGTAACTTTTATCTACCGACTTATAAACTTAAGGGACTTACGAGTATAAACACTCTCCAAGGTCGGGAACGCATTGGTATTACTCCTGGTGTTGCAGTTTTTCATAGGCACGGTATACATTTACCATTAGATGGGCCGTATGCCTGTTTGCCTTCCATTAATATTTAAAAAAAAAAAAAACGAACTAAAAAAAAAAACTAAGTATAAACAAAACCGAATTCAAAAGAATAAACTATAAAAATGCACTAAAAAGTCAATAAATAATTAGTTGATTAATCCGGTTCGTTAGTTTTGAAATCGGTGCCAGCTTATGGATAACAATTGGTGTAAATGTACGTCGCTAATTATATTCAATTTTGATTCAATGTTCTTTAAAATCACCCTAGTCCTTTGTTATGCTTATATGTAATTGTGATAAAGTTTAGCCAGTTATTTCCATTTGTAAATGAGTACATTACATTACATTACACTGGTGACTCTAGCTGGCACCGACACCAAAATTAAAGAACCAGATTAATAAAGTAATAATTTATTCAAAATAAAAATAAAAAAATTCGTTATTCAATTTGGGCATATGAACGCCAAAAAACTACCACCGGTTCGGAAAACTACCCATTCGAGAATAGGCGGCAAGAAACTAGCTCTGGTTTTATTTTACATGTTTTTTTTTAATTATTAAAATTATTAATTAATATACTTTATCAAACTTGTTTAAAATTTTTCGGACGTACATTAAATTGTATGATATGTATTGGGAGGGCAATGTTAATATCTTATATTCCTTAAACTTACTCTTCAGTGATTCGCGAGGTCCCACACTGTAAATGGCTCGAACTGCAAGTTTTTGTATTAAAAATATGTCATCTATCTCACCTGCTGTCCCCCACAGCAAAATGCCGTAAGACATCAAGCTATGAAAGTACGCAAAATAGACTAACCTGGCAGTAGCAACATCTGTTAATTGGCGAATTTTACTAACTGCAAACACCGCTGAGCATGACCTTATCGCCAAAGCTGTAATGTGAGGAACCCATTGTAATTTATTATCAAGTGTTAATACCTAAGAAAACAGCATTATCAACAACGCCTACAAAATTCCCTTCTATCTTAATTCTGCAATCAGCATTCTTCACATTTGGTAAGACGAATATCATCCATTTAGTTTTATTGGCATTTAGCAATAAATTATTTAAGACAAACCGTTTTGAATTGTTTCCTAAGGTATTATTTAATTGCTTAATCTCGTAGTCTTGACTTTTCACCTTGAATATAAGTGAAGTGTCACCGTGTGGTACATCAAATAACATCTTATCTGGTTTAAGCCAGGTTTCTGTAAAACATAATATATCTAGTTCCTCTTTATCTAATAATAAATCAATGTCTAATAATTTGCCGGAGAAGCGATTTATGTTTTGATGATAAACTGTTGTGTAACGCTGCTCCTTTGTCTCATAGATTGCTGTATAAAAGTGATAGCAGTATCATTAGTTGAACTAGATGATACTGCCGTGTCACTTAACCTATTTATATTATATGCTATCAATGTAGCTATGTCTTGCTTATACTTATTGGAAATGTACATCCTTTCCTTTATTGAATTTTTAGTGCATTTTTATAGGTTGTTCCTTTGAAGTCGGTTTTGTTATAATTAAAAAAAAAAACGAATCTATGAAACACGTGTATGTGTTCTAGAACTTTCGAGGGTTTTTCTCAATTACCCTGAGTTCCACTGATCAGATCCTGATCTGGTTGAAAAGGAACCACCTCGGAAGTGTACTCCTTCGATTAAAAAAAAACCAAATGACGGAGAAATCGCGTAACAAACATAGAAAAAAATAAAAACATACAGACGAATTGATAACCCCATCCTTTTGAAGTCGGTTAAATAGTAGAAGTAGTGATTTAAAAAATCAGGTTTGGACGTGTTCTATCTTAAAATATATTATAATAATTTAAATACGATGCGACTTATAAAATTATTGACTAATTGTATATACCTAATAAATAATATTATATATAGAACCAAACGGCAGTTTACTTCGCACCATTTAAGAGAGATTTTATGCATAAAAACCTGGAGATAAACCTTTAATAACGAAATATATAATGAGTACATTACAATAAATACAAAATGAATGAAACAAAAAACAGCTTCTTTCTTTTAATAAAATTCGCAAGGAAAATTGAACTAGATATGAAAATTTGTTCTTGAAAAAATTTCAGAAGTCAATGATTTCATTGAAATGGTTATATTATGCGTAATACAAAAAATGTTACTTTTGTCATTAGTGAATTAAAGCCAAACCACGGAGGACGCCTAATGACCATCATTATTACGTACTATTTCTAAGTTTAACCACAAGATAATCGTCGACGTAACCCGCACCGACACCGAGACATTTAAGCTAAACCACCAACGTAATTCAAAATATTTACCTAATTAACTAAACTCTGGCTGTGTTATTCTTTCAAAATGTCCAAACGAGCTTTGGGGCTATTCAAGTATGTATAAACAACCCTCCCCTCTCCCAGTTATAACGTTAGGATTAGTATAACTTTGTAATGATCGTAATCTCGATTCAGAAACCCCTCCTCTCCAATCCATGCCATCAAATATAAGCAAAGCATAACCCATTGCTACTTGCGTTAATACTTTAACTGGCCCTTTTACCAATATTTTGGATTATACACGAATCTTCAGTAAACAAGCATACAGATGATTATCATACAAATATTACGATATTTGGATAACTTGCATAGCTACTTTAAGTTTAATCCTTCCTGTTTAAGCCATACCATATCGATGGGAATGGGAAGGGTATTGTCCAATATTTACTTTGTAACGCCTAAAGCCAAGCGGTTATAGTTCCGTTTCGGCAGTCCAGCAGAAAAGCCAGGCTCTTTTCCAGACTTAGCGGTTTAATGTGTGCTATAAATTATTAGTAGATGATGTAGATTCTACTGGAATGGAGATGAGATTTTAGGCTAACGTAGTGAGATAGAACAACGAATAAGGAAAATCGGTAGAATCAAGATCTTATTTTGTGATAAGTTTTGAAGCATGTCGAGCAGAAGATTATTTGATAATAAATTATTAACAAGACTTTATAATTAAATGAGTTTCTACCAATTCAATTATAACTCGGCAGAATCTATCATTTCAATATCGTGTCGTAATTGATTCCATAAGTTTATTTATAGGAAAATTGCAAATTTATGAACTGATATTAAGAATGAAAGGAGTGAGATGATATTTGAAACTTTGTTAATAATCGAAGAAGACGAGGCACTTTTTAACGACTCTTCAGAAACAACACGATTGAATTATTTGTAAAAATGATTAGTCTTCCGTAAAAAGTACTGATTTCATTTCTAACTGACATAATAATAAAGAAATCGTTTAAATGAAAATCCATTTTTTTTAAATCGATTACATAATTCTATAATAATAATACGCAAAATATCTCCGGCAACAAACGGCTAATGTTTATTTGTGTAACTATTCCTATCGCAATAATTTCATGTTTAAACATTTCTAATGGGTCTAAGAACAGATAGACGCTGTAATTGTCTCGGATGGATACACAAATAGAATATCCGATTGCGGTTTTATAATTCAACGAGTTAGGAAAGTTTTAGAGGAGTGCATTTTTTTGCATTTATTTATCTATGGTTTATTTATGGTTTGTGGTTTGTTTTCAGGTTATCTTATACTTAACACTTTTCAAATAGCACTAGCTCCATTATTGTTCTTGCTTTTTTAATTATTTGTAACTGTGAGTACATTTCTGCTAATATCACGTGGATATAATTATGTCTATGAATTTTTCATACAACATTTTACCAAAGTGACGGTTATTTTGCTAGAACTATCCAGGGAGTGTTTGTGGTGCCTTAGAATTCATATTAATGTTATAATTTCTAATGTGCATATTAACTGAACAGTATTATCTAAAATACTATTAAAATTATATAAGCTAGGGTCAAATATCTTAAAATTAAGGAATAAAAATTAAAAACTACAAGATGGTTCAAGCTATCGCCAAAAACTCTTAGTTGTTGTAATTTAAAAATCTATAGCTTACTTAAAGGCTGACGTAATTGACTATAACAAATATTATTAAGCTAGGACTAGTTAGCTAGACTAGAACTGCGTATATATCTTGTATGAGGAATGACAAATATATTTTAACTATGTAATAATAGAAAAAATTAAATTCAACCTTTAGATATTTTTTCGAATTGGTCTGTAACATTATTAATGTACACTGATTGATTGAATGATTGAGACGTCCACTGCTGAACATAGGTCTCCCCCAAAAAAGTAGGAATTGCCACAATCGCCATGTTTGGCAAGAGGGTTGGCGATCGCAGTAGCGTTTGTGGTGCTGAGAAACCCATCCCCTGGTCGCCTTTTACACCCTGGTAGCTTAGTCACCTTGTATGACACCTATGGGAAGATATGGGGTGGTACTATTCTTAGCCGGCACCACACGACCAGTATCCACTAAGGTAGTGTGAATTTATAAACATTATTTTATAAACTTCTCTTTAATATAATTCAAGTTATATTTATTAACAAATGATTCTTCTAAGCTTTCCTAGGTCATTGTCATCCAGTTGTTACCATTTTGATTGCATTCGCGTTTTGTGTCTATCGCACGCGACTTCCGCGCGTTCGACCGCAATTTTATTCCCCCATCTCGAATACAACGATCTATCGCCTCGTCGAGATGTTTGCTTTGTGCTTTAACTATGATTGTTTCGCGGTTCAACGCTGCTTGTTGTTTATTTGCACTTTTAAATTAAAAGCTAGACTTCACCTCCAGTTTTGTCTGTAATTAACAGTAATTTATCACTATTTTATCAATTATAAATATTTTAAAGACTTTCGAGAGGACATCTATTTTATGAACTCTAAGTTTTGTGCTGTAACTGTTTATATTTTTCCACATAAAATTTGTTTTTAACTATGCACTAGTAAATTTAATTCATTAGAATGCGGTACTGAATTACAAATTCCGAAAAAGTTAATTATGTTTTGGTAACGTACCGGTGGTAATTTTATTTAGTCATATTATTGTTATATTATTTATGGAGGCATAGAGCAACATTAAAAGCCTGGCTGAATAACGTAAATATGATAAAAAAGAATAATGACAATTTATTACATTTATTACAAGTCTTATTTATTAATTTATTAATAGACGGGCAGACAGAGCGAAAAACGTTGCTTACTAGACTACCTAAGAATGAAGTAGCAAAAATGAATGCATTCCAAATACTGAAACCTTTACCTATTGAGGAGAATCAACGTCAACGATTAGATATCGCAGTCCCAACTTATAGTAACAAAAATTAGATTGCTACTTGGATTAATTTTAAACGGATCGAGTACTACTATTTTTTTTAGTCTCCTTTCCCTTATACAGAAATCCGAGATTTTGACGCTCTTGGTTTTTTTTTAATATTTTTTTTTCATTATTCCTTATTTGTTTTATTTCAATCTCTCTTTTTTTCTATGACATTACATATTTTTACTAATTCCTGTTATATTTCTTTCTATATATACAACATGATTTAGCTTTTCTGTTTTCTTATCTAGTGATATTTCTTCTTTGTTACTTCTTTATATCTTTTTTTGCATCCATAAGCACTTTATGGATGAAGTCTATAAAATTCGGAAGTTTTCCTCGTCTTCCATCAAGGAGGCCAGGTTTTTCTTTACCATCTTGGTGCCCAATTTAGACTTCAGGCCGCTTCGGGACGAGGCGAATCTGATACATTGTAATAATAGATGATACACTAATATTAATCCTAGAGCTGGTATACTTGATGGTATAAGAAGATGTGGTGACGATGTTTCTGTGCATAGGTTCTACCACTTTGAGTCTGACTAAATATCAACCCAGGCGAATTACTAGAATCAACATCAATTCTACTTCAACATAAATACCTATAACTTATGTTTGTTTTTATTGTAAAAGTATCTAAAAAAAAAAATTACATTCCTTCTCGTTTCGCTTTATATAAAATTGTTTACTCTCGCTTTATCCAAATAAAGTCTAGACGCCATTTGCACAGAGACGTTCCAATTTCAAACAAATTTGAAATCCAGTTCCTTAATGTCTTTTGTTTGTCGATATCGGCGCGTGCCCGCTAATGGAAAGCTTTGCCGAATGATTGGTTTTTTCCTATATAAAATAAAAACTGTCACGACCTTTTTCCACGAACGAATTTTATATTTAAATCCTTTATATTCAAAGTTTAAATTAACTATGTGATTTGATAAATATACGACAACTGATGCAGCGTTCGTGCTAATGTTATCGGCTATCATTATGTGTTTGAAATGTTTCGATATTTTATTTATCAGATTATTATCCATTTTCCAATTTTCAAAAAGTGTTTTGAATTAAAACATTATTCGCATGAGTGTTGGAGCTTGTTTATTATGCTTTTCATTTAATCGATTGTCTCACGTACTTCTTTCTTAAATGTGTGATCCAACGTTTTAAAGTTGCGTAATTAAAGTGTTGCTGTTTTTAAAGAAACACGATATTTACTTATTCTAATGATGACATATTTTTTAATGGGCCAGTTTGATATTATAAAAAATATAAAGGTCGTACCACACTATCTTATAAACATTAAGTATGTATTCTTAACACCTTTCTTAAAATATCCTCTTCCTCCCAGACAATAGCATGACAGACAATTAATACTTTAATTCTATGTCATTGGTACCGGTTTCATACTTCTAATGAGCTTAAAATTTTAAAATACTGCATATTTAAATAACGGAAATCGTATACAGCAAAGTATTCGTATCATATTTTTTATACCAATAATAATATGTTATTAAAAAAAACATTACGAAGTATTATTAAGCCTTGTTTAGGAACATAATACAGGTACCTAATACCATCCTCCTACAGTGTTGATGTTTTTTTCTATTATGAATTCAATCAACATAAATTAATTTTAATTCGCCCGATGACGTACAGCGCCATCGATTTTTTGACCCTGCCGGTATCCGACATAGGTATTATAAATTGTTTTCGTAACTCCGACTACCTACTCGATTATTTTTTGTTTTATTAGTTTTGAGTTGAGCACTGTTATATGCATGCGCAAAACACGCTACACACTGCACATCACATACTTGCATACTGCACGCAAAGTATGCAGGTTCTATAAGGGATCCGTTTAACTAGGACTAATTCCCCGAAATTTGCAAGTTGTTAACGGCCTAAGTCGAGGTTCGTATTTTGCCATTGTAATGCGATTGAGGCAGTAAATGTTTTCTCCCAAGCACTCACCACAAAGCCCGTGTCATTGTTATGTAAGGCATTACATGTTATTAGCGTTAGTCATGTCGATTTACAAGAAAATTTATTAGTAAATGTACCGTTCCAATCTCAGGGAACAATAGTAATAACTCATAAAGATTTGCGATTTTCATCAAAATTCTATTCTGTTTTGGAGTAAATGAGGAAAAAAAACCGATTGTTATATTCTCCAGTACGTCAATAAATAATTACATTTCATCACAAACGAAAATCTATTATAAGTCATTCTAACATAATGAGAAAGGCAATATTATTTCATTACATAAAAAAAGAGAGAGACTTATTAAAAATATAAACAGGAAACGTTCTCGATTCCCATACGGCGATCGTATGTTATCATTAGTGATAACGAGACGTTTATGGCCTTCACTATATATATACATATATATATAATAATAATATGTATGTATACGTGTATAATTGACTAGACGATCGTTTTCGGCTTTACTTTTTGAATAATCATATAATTTATTATCTACATGCATAATATATGCTATTATATTGTGTTTTTGAATTGTATTCGTGACTAACTTCTGCCTGCGACTTCGTCCGCTTTGACTTTAGAATTATGTTCTGGGAGAAATTATGTTATTGTGAGTCATAGAGATTTTAGTTTTCTCTAGGATTTTTGAAGAATGTATCTTTGATGTATCTCTTAAGATTTAGCCCTTGTAAGCCATAAAAGTTCTTACACAAAGGCTTTATTAGGATACATTATAGAAATCTTAATTGATATAATATTATCTACATGAGAGTGAAAATGGCATCTTTTCGCGTTATTTGCCTGGTTTAGGAGGAGATAGCGGATAAACAGATATACATACATACATACACACACGGAAAGCGACTTTATTTTACCTACAGATAATTTGAAAATTGTTCTGTTTTGGTTAGATTTAAATATGGTAGTAGTTTACTTTTTATTCGTAAATTACGCTTATTAACATACATGGTTATTGCGCATAAGCGGATAAAAAGAAACAATGGGAATTTAAAGTTTAGTACAAAAAAACTCTGCATAAAGTTCTAATAATTAATTACCTTTAATTGAACTTTAAAAGTATTTTATAATAATATCCACTTAACACTGACAAAATTTGTATAAAAAAAGACACGTCAATTAATTAAGAACAGGTTTAAATATATAAAACAATATATATTTTATTGTGAATTTTGTACCATTAATTAATAACTATTGTAAAACTTAAAATACACATACATACTTTTGTTCAAATACACAAAATTCCATACAATTTACAAACTCACATACAATATTATTTCAATCGATATTTATATAAAATATCTATATGTTTTTATATAAAATTCAGAATCGATTAATTTCTACAAAATGTTATATCGGTCATCAAACATTTCGAATATCTCGTTATACTAATCAATGGATGGTGCAATAAAAAATTATGTTAGTGCCTGTTTATGTGTGCTTGCGTGCGTGCGTGTGTGTGTGTGTGTTATAAATTATTTTACGATTAATTGGGAACACACGGTTTATTGTAATGCATTCGGGCTATTAGTTTTCAATTAAATTCGTTATTATTATTAGTATTTTAAATATTATAGGTTATGACTTAATTCAATGGCGCGCAGTCAATGGCGGGTGGATGTGTGAGTCCAATGTGTAATTTTTCCGCAATTAGTCTTACCTAGGCCTTGACCCCATCGAGAGAAAAAGTTACCAGTATATGCTATTTAGAAGATATGCGAGCTGCGTTTATTCTATACAAACGCATTCCCCTGTTTCGTCCCTGGATAATAGTCTTATGGTAAATATTTTTATACCAAAAATTAAATATCCGCCACCGCCAAGCCCGTACGTTTTGATTTTTTTCATAAATTACTTATTGTAAAAAACTAGGAGCCTACGAAAATAAAAAATATTCCCATATTTTTCAGACGTTCGTCAATTAAAATTCATGAATAAAAACAAAAAAGGAAAACGTATAACTAGGCATAGCCAAAGTCTTTATTATTCTATAACTAAATGAAAATTAAAATCAGTTCTGTTTTGGAGGAGAACACAGGGTACTGAAGTGATGTATTTGTCTATTTTGCATAGGTAAAATCGGCCCGACATTTAGTTGTCCCTTTCGTGGTTTATAATTCTTTCTTTGGAGCGCAATGCGATATTAATGAAGTTCTGAAACACTTTCTTTCATGTTCTCTTAATTCCACTCTTCAACGATTTACCGCAATGACTCGTACGTAAAATATACTTGGTTGTGTATTAACTTTTTCTAAATTCTGAAAGAAGTAAATATTGAAAAAGTCACCCCGGTTTATTATAAGATAAATAAAAAAGTCTTGATATGTATCACAATGCAATAAATAAATAAATATTTATATATTATATTTTACCGCAAAGAGGGAGAAGTTGCAACTTTTTTTCTCAATAAAATACGTATCCAAAAAAGAGTTTGTTGTTTCTATTAATTTACAGCTAAAAGTTTATAGCGAAACATATATCTTGCAACTGATGTACATATATCCGGCTCATCGTCATACCAAAGTGGCTAGTAGCTATGGAGTTTCTTTTGTTTAACACTTATCAAACTTCTCTTTTTTAGTCCCCTTGCATCTCAGACATAATCCGAGTTTTGTCTACTTTTTTGTGGCTTTACGCCATTTTAATGTACCTTCATTACTTTCAACTTATTTCTATTTTACAATGTTATTCTATTTCTTATCTGTGTTTCTATAACATTGTGGTTATGTCGAATCTTTATATTTATTTAAATCTTATTTATAATTTACAATCCTTGTTCTATTTCTCAACTATTGTTCTATTACATTATGTTTTGTCGGATCTTTCAAACCTCTTTAAAATTGTATATTCAATCAAATCATGGCGTATAATACATATGTATAAAACATCGTAACACAATATTCAGAACGACAACTTAACGGCTAGAGGTACAATAAAATAACCGTGAATGGACTATAGTTGTTATAATAAGATGTTGTTAGTAGAATAACTGCTTGATCTATATCATTTCAAATTGATAAAAATTCATAATATAAATATAATTTATTAACCACTCACGACAATGGATAGTTCATTACTAAACAATGAGACGACAGCTCATCAGCTTTGATGAGATTCTATTTTTTTGACATACACAATATATATAGGTAGATGCCTCGGGAATTCATTTTCAACTGATCGTACGCTTCGCTAAAAATTATGTTGACACTTATATCCTATTGAATCGATAAAATGATATGCCTTTTTGGATTCTATTATACAGATCATAATGAGAATACATTATTAAGATTGTTAATTTTAAATACATTATAATCTATATATATACATATATATAGCGGCGTTCAATTTTTATGATTAAATTGATTGATAGTTGATATTTAGTACTTACTTCTTTATCTATCTATTGTTGATCGTTAATTATAATTATATTCGTTCGACTACATTTTTTGTGGCTTTAAATGACGCTGTGGCGTTAGATAGTGACATTCCTATAAATTATGAGTTTGCAACATTCAAACCCATATTGATATAATCGATTTTCATTCTAAGTCTGAAATATGTTATTTATATACATTATTGTTATAATATAATTGAGCAGCAAGTTTTTTTTCAATGCTTAGTTAGAGAGAAAAAAATAACGCTAATTTTCATATATTCTTTATATAAAATTTAATCTATATCTATATTAAAGGGCTAACAATACGAAATTTGTACATTTAAGCTATTTAAGAAAAATACTATGCGCGGCTTCAGAATCGACTACAGAATACATTTAGATAGTTTTAAAAAATATTATGTCTCTTTATTAAGTTCTTCGTCAAACAAGCAAAAACGACTGAACCGAATTCAATGAAATTTGGTAATGACATGTATTGCATCCAGGGGGAGAACATAGTATACAAATTCTCTGAGTTCCAAGCGGGTGAAGCCACGGGCACAGCTAGTATAATGTAAGACAATATACTTGAAAAAAAAATGTAAGTCCATAGATTGATATCACAGTAATTATTTGCAAAAGTCGAATAAACATGATTACGCACACACGTGCATTTCATAAATTTATCAAAAATTTAATTACCAATACATATGCGTTTATGTATATCTTAACAATAAATCCTAAGTATATTTTAAATATATACAATTAAAAAAACATTTAAACATTCAAGTGATGTTTATAAAGAAACTGAAAAATTTATCGATAAACTATTTTAATATCAAATAAATAAGAAACACAAACACAAAAAAGAAAACAATAGACTGTGCGACGCAATAACCTGCGAAATTGATTCAACATAAAGCTGATATTATAAATATGTATTTAAAATAATTTAAATGGAAACGTCTCGGTGTTATAACGCGTTTACAAAACGTCTTTATCCCTAAGCGTTATTTACGACACGCTATAAACTCTTGTACCTAAAGATCAGTGAATAAAACTTAGACAGCAAACGCCCGCTACTTCCCCGACCGTCCGAGGAGGTACGATAAAAAATTAAACGTATTTAGGGATAATATATAGACATCGATTAAGGTTATCGATAAACTAATCCTTATCCTACACGTTAAAAAGACAATATGCCTTTTCTCTCGCTATTCATCTGTTGGTTGGTTCGAAAACGAATAATACTTTTTATGTACATATGTATGTTTCGTTATTTAAATAATAGATTACACAAGTTATAAGGATAAAATAGAGAGTGACGTCGATACAAAATTATCGTACAAATTTTAAAGGTATGTTGTAATGAATCAATTTGAATAATACTAGCCGTGCCTGCGACTTCATTTGCGTTTCATACACGAAGAATAAAAATTGGACCAAAATTTGAATCGAAACCATTCTCGAATCCTCAACAATAGACACAAAAAAAATCATTAAAATCGGTTAAACGGTTTAGGAGGAGTTTAGTCACATACACACGCACAGAAGATTTATATTTAGCAAGATAAACTGCTGGCACATCTATTACGTGAGAACGTGAGGTAAGTCACTTGCTGTAATTATTAATTCGGTTATGCCATATGAGTAACAAAAAAACATTATTCTGGTATTGATATGTATATATAACTAAATAATAATAAAAAAAGAATAAGAAATAACTTCTGTACTTTTCTGTTATGTCAAATCTAAAAAGCAGAAACTTTGATAAACTCGTCGCCATTGATATTCAAGTTTGTATCAAAACTAAATTATTAATGATTGCACTTTAATTCGAAGTTCCTTACTTGAGAACCATGTGAAACGCAAGCTCGTTTGTTGTTTCAAATTGATATAAACAAAATCAAAAAAGAACCCGTACGAGTCGACAAGATTTGAAATAAATTGTAACTATCGATGATTCGTGTCCCAACTCTAAATAACATAGTCGGTCGAGCACAGGTCGTAAAATCTTATGATAAGCGCCATTATCATCACAAAGGATGCGTGTAATTGTTTGTCAAATAAATACTAATAAAATTTTGATGTTTATTAAATATAATTTCGGAATGGATCGTTTTATATGTTATTGATTGTTATGAAGAAGATATAGTATTGATGAATAAGATTTTTATTATTAAGTTGTGAATGGCAAATATTATGTGTTAAACTACATTATTATTTTAATTTACATTCTTTATTATAGTAATGGCAATCTATTAGTTACTTACACAACTTTGCAAGGGTCATATTATCGGTAAGATGCTTTCTTTTTCGTAACTGGTGCGTCGAACGGATTTGAACCATTCATAACTAGTCTTGTTAGATGATATAGAGGCTCGCCTGTCATCCACTAGGGCGTACTACTATGGCGGATGCTCGTCTGTCAGTGTCCTAAGGTTCTTATCCAAATTTGGCTGTTTGAGTAATTATATTTTAACAATCTTGAATAAATATGCAATGCTTCAACATGTGAGATGGTTATCTTTCTAGAACTCCCCATGGAATTTTTGTGACTTCTTAGGGTAAACTTTTCGCATTATTATTACCTACTTCATTTGCACAAATTAGCGTATTATATAAAACCAAATGAAATTAGAATGAATGAATGAACTTATAATCTTAGACTTTTTCCAAAAATATGCTTATGTGAATCATGGGGAGAAGGTTAATTGATAAGAGTATGTGGTAGTTATAAGAGACTTGTTTATTATGGCTTATTATTAAGAGGGTTCAAAATGACCAGAATTTTGTTAACGTAATTCTTGTACGACCCCATGTTTTTAAAACAAATCTAGCCTTATTATTCGACCGCAGTTTCGGCCCTCCGAGGTCAGAGACGAACGTAATTACGGCACGTAGAGATGATCACAGCATCCCTTCACCTCACCGCGGCCTTGGGCCGGCGACTAATGTCTAATTGGTGATGATTGTGTGTGATTGGCGGTGATTCATCTTGGGATGGGTTTTGTCTATAGGGTGTGGTCTCAGTGCGAGCTATGAATATAATAATTTTATTATTTCTATTTAAATTAATAATGTTTGTGTTATTTGTATTGGTTTTTTTAGTGAACTTTCATATTTGGAACATTATTGCCAGTTTTTCTATAGCAAATAAGTATTTGTATAATTTTACAATGATACCAGAATAGTATTAACTTTAATCCACTTAGTATAAGGGGTCGTTTAAATATACGTAAGCAAAATTTTAGGCATTTTTGACTACTCTCTCTTTCCTATCTGCTAGAGTGATCAAAGCTCTTATTCCCTCGCCCTCAATGGTAAGTTAAGCATTAGCATACTTTTTACATAAAACTATGTTGTAAAGCATAGAGCCCACGCCCCATTGGTTCTTACGTAATCCGGTCAATCGACGGTGTGAGGTATTCTCTCACTATATTAATATATAAACGATCATATCTCAGCGTTAGCGTAAATGGATATGACATCGTTGGACATATGTATGAAACCAATTCTAAAATTAATAACACGCATTCTCGTAATGCATGTTCTCATCTTATTGTTTACGTTTAAGCTAAAACATAGTATAGCTATGTATGTTTTTTTTTACTAACAGAAATAACATTCGCTTGTTAGTTGCTCTTGAATGAAATCTATTTGACTACAAAGCCATGTATATAGGTAATATCTACGAACGATCTGTTAAACGAAGTCTGATTGAAACTAGATTCTTTCTCAAATACAAAAGATATATGGCATTTTTTAAATTATGTTATGTTTAAAAATATTAAAAATAAAATACATATTTGATTTAGTCACGATACTCATAAATTCAAACGACAAACTACGTTATTAGATTTAAGAATTATCTGTAGATATTGTATCACTATATAACTTTATTATGGTCTAGTATAATAAATAAATAAAACAATTGTATATTAAAAATATATATTTATTATTTACAAAGTTATAATAAAATTGTCCTGGACGGAAACCTTTATAGATTATTTAAGATCAAGGCGTGTTATAAAACTAAAAATTAACCTAAATAATATTACATAGTATCTAAGTATAAAGAAAAAAGTTAAATTAAAAATACTCGTACACAATAATTAATTATTATATTATATGATCAACATATCAAATCAGCTCTCTGCCTCAATAAGTCCAGTCTTAGTTCGTGTTCCCTTGCGGCCATTCTTAGAGCGGCAATACTGGAATTCTTAACGTCTTCTACTCTTGTCGGTGGTGCTGGGAACGTTTCACTGCCGGGCGAAATGGGCGGAGATATAGACGGAGATCGGGTCACTTCGGGCGAACGGCGTGAGTCCTCAGTCACCAACCGAGAACTCTCGGGAGACATGCGGGAATGATCGGCTAATAGTCGTGTATCTTCGGGAGAGAGGTGAGGTGGTTCTGGTACTGTCAGGCTGGCGAAGAGGGAGTGGAAGTGAGCGTGCGATGTGGCATAAAATGGCGCTCCGAACAGCGGCGGCCGGGATAACGGCGGTAAATACTGAGCTCCGAATAAAGGTGTGTTGGCATACCTGTATACAAAAATTAATATATTTTCAACAATTGCAATATCACATAAACATTGTCACCTTGAATTAGAAATCGTTCAAATATAATTTAAGCCAAATTTTAAACATTTTTAACTCTCTTTATGAGACCGTTAGAGTTGACATAATTTTGAAAAATAAAACGTAAATAAGTAAGAAAAGTAAATAAACAAACATTGCCCACGTACAAAAACTCCATCCCTATATGCCATAAAAAAAGCAAAGGATAAACTACCCTTCTCTATTAATGTTTACGTAATACTCCAATGGTTCATTATTAGAGTTATGATTTTTAGTTGATGTTATCAGAAAGGACAACTTCGTAGTATTTAATCAATTACTATGATTCTCAGAGGAGGAGCACAAAACGTTTCAGGTAACTTAGTCTTGCCAAACATTATACTAGCTTAGAAGTGTTTATCGTCTGTCTGTATGTTACCTCGGTATTAATAAACTAAAACCTAAAACTAAGTTTATTGAATGTAAGTGTAATCAACACTAACGCTGACATGCAAAACACCGAAATAAATTATAATTCAGGTTAGTAGCCTTTGCTTTAGTCGTTCAAAGATTTCGGAGTATTTTTCAGTAAAGTATTCTAAAATGCTACAAAATCGCAAATACTACAAATTTACATTAGAAAAAGCTAAAAAAAAATTAAATATAAATCTATCACATACATACTTTGAATAAGTTTTAAAAAATCTATAAAATTAGGCAATTCATTAATAAGGCTTACAATGAGTAAAACAATATAAAAATATATAGAAAGAACGGGCAGAAGAAATAACTCACCTAAAAGTTGCAAGTGCGGTTTCGAATGGTTTCCTCAAACCAAAGCCGAGTTGCGAGAGCGGATGCGGTGGCGCCGGTAGCGGGGCGGACGTCGGCAGCGCTTGTACGCCGCTCAAATAACCGCTATACGGGTGCGATTGTGGCCCGACCTTTTCTTGCTTACGCCATTTCGCTCGCCGGTTTTGAAACCATACCTTTAGTTGAGAGAATTAAGTTGATTAGATACATCGAGACGGCCAACAAATATTTTATATCATATAAAATATTTCAACGATTTGAATTTTAGTAATTTTATTGCGACACAGTATTTAATAATAATTTATAGCTAATAAATAAGACAAGAATTTGTATATTATAATTTATTTTTATAATTTCAAAATATGCCGTTATTGTGTGTTGTATATTTGTTGTATATTTTGCTATAATAGATATCTATAGACTTTTCGAATTAAAAATTGCATTTTCTTTTTATTAATTAATTGAATATAAATAATATTTCTAATAAATATAATTGTAAATTTAACTATACGCTCAATAGTGATAACAGTAATGATTTTTATTTGAAACGGTTTTGTTTGAAAGTGTTATTTTTTAATAATATTTAATTACACTTATAATATCGAATTATTGAATATGTGTTATTGTAAATATTATTGACTGAACATCGCATTCCAGATAGTTATTAATTACAGCTAAGAATTACTCTAATAATTTTTTGTTACATATTTTTAATACAAAATATCGATATGATATAAATACGTACAAACTAATAAAATCCGTAAATATATACGTTCATTATTTTCATATTATTGAAACGTGACTAATAAGGAATGTATATATACTATAATAGGTACATAAATCAATAATACTATGTTTGGACGTCACATATATTTATTTATTATGTTGAAAATATCCTCATCAGAAGTCTTTATTAATCCATATTAATCACTAATTGGCAATTTCCAGCAAAGTCACGTTTGCCAATTTTGCCGCAGCGGAGCGGACTTTATTAAAATATAATCTCAAGTTAAGAACGCACCGTGATTAAGTGATCGTTAAAGTGTCGTTGTACTGTAAAGGCGGTTACGTATAGCAGCGCACGGACGTAAAATAAATATCATAACTTTGATTACTCGAAACTTAAGTCTCATTTTTATAAAACATTTGCAAGCGTTTGGATCCATTTATATTTATGCATTTATTTCTATTGAAACTATATTATAATCAACATCAGCGTTTAAGTAGCTCTAGATAGAAGGGTTTTTCACAAGTATATGGTGGTCGCGATCCAGTCTGTGTCAATTGCTCTAAAATCTTGTTAACAACTGGATCTACACTACTTGATCCCGGAATGTGACAGACCCAAATGTTTCACATTGGCCGGATTTTACTGTGTGTATGGTAGCCGCAACCCGGTCGGGCTCAACAAATCTATAACCCCACAAAAAACAAATACGAAATAATATCGTGAAAATCTGTAACTGACATTGAAGATCATGTATAAAATATTTATTTACCTGCGTTTTTTTAGTATTATGAATGTAATTAATTAAACAGTTCTCAAACGAGCAATAAAATACAGAACACGTGTAACAACGCAAAACAATTATTGCGTGTATTCTTATATGTGAACAGCTTTATACACTATGAATCGACTTGTTATTATTACAAACTCTCTTTTATGGAATCTTGTTATAGTATTGTGACCATAATTTAATGACTCAATCATAAATGATTAATTAATAATATTACTTGTACATTGCAATTTATTTAATTGGTGTTTGGTTGTAATTTATTATTATTTTATTAGTTCATACTACTAAGGGTCCATCCTTTGAATTGAGAATGAATTAAAATAAGATATATCTCCAAATAAATAAAAATATGTATGATCTCAATTATAAGGCAAAAATATATATAACTGGTTTTAATATTCAAATTATACACGAGAAATAAATCGCAGTTGTATTATATATACATGTATTCGAGTTTAATAAATATTACGCTTTTAATACGAGAATAAATAAAGTGGACTATTACTAAACTATGACGTAGCTCCCTACTATAGTCGCAACATCTGATCGCACGGAGTTACACAAATTAATTTACTCTGCAACAGCATATTTGTGGATACACTTGACTTGGCATTACAAAAGTATATACTAGGTTTTTTTATTACTTTTCTTACTTGTTTTGAAATCGGATCCATTTGTCGGCTGGAATATTAGTGCATGTTATTGAAAACCAGCATTATAGTACCTGTATATCGCGAGGTGATGCTGCAGCAAGTAGCTGAATAATGCGTGTTTGTTGAATAAACTCTAAAATGTATTTATTTTCTTTTTCTGTAATAGTTCATTTTTATTATCCGGCAATAAGTGTATTGTCTAAATAAATAGATCTAAACAATACGTTTTTTTTTGTGTAATATTACTTTAATTTAGATATTAAATTAAACACAGTTTAGCTATGCTAGATTTCTATTCAAGTCTAACGATGATCTTACCCATCCCCTAATACATTTATTTTATAAATACATTACATAAATTGTAGTAAGTTTGAAGTAGCTTTGTCTAAATATTGACAAGTCGGCCGTAAAATTTTGTTAAATACCATTGACTTGCATATGCATGAACATATCTTCCCACCATAATTAATACCTAAAATGTATTATTCTAATTTGTTACTATAGAACATAAACAACTATTACATGAAATATCATCCAATTTAGTCTAATAGTTTTATTGCATGATTGACGTCTTACACAGAGATACGTCGGTGAAAATGTCAAAAATAATCAATATTCTGTCATAGATTCTAAAGCATCGTAGGATATATTTTCTCATCTATATTTTAATGTACGAATTTAATTTCGTTATTCTTTTATTATGAGTATAGATATAGTCGAATATGTCGTATTAAAAAGAAAAAAAAATGTATTCAGGCAGTTCACACGCATTAAATATGAAACCTTCAAGGAAGTATACTTGTAGATACGATACTTATTATTATAACGCCATTTATCTAAGTCGTCAAGAGTGGGGAAACTTCGAAGCACCGCACGAGGAGACCGCGAATATAAGAAACATTATAATTTACCTACTCCATCTCATTCTCTCGCACGTTAAATTTTATTAGATGTATGTGTTTTTGTCTCTTTTTAATGTCGCTTTTACGTTTCATCCAGTTTCAAAACACAACGGAGCTAAAAAAGTTTCACTTCAAAAAGTCATTCATACTATTTTGACATGAGAATAAAATGTAACTTAATTTACTTGGTTACCCTAAGTATTAGACAGGTAGGTAACGTAAGAAAAATAAATATGAATATTTCATAAATGTATTCTTAATGACTACTTTAATAGCATTTTTAACCTTTGATATTTCATCATTTGGTTTCAGAGAATATTTATTATATGGATATATGTGTGTGTGTGTACATATGTTACTGAATTGATCAATAAGTAATTAAAAGTTGATGTCTTTATAAGGTATTATTAAGACGTGAGATTGTTTTAATTGGTTGCACCTATTAATAAATACGTGAGAAATATTTCAGAAATAAGTTGTTAGCCAAGATTTATATATACGATCGAATAAAATTATTTTAATATACCTAGGTATATGCACTTACAGAACAGCCGATATCTTGGCCGAAGTTAGTTTCTGTCAACATATAGGTACACTCAGGAAAGATAAATGCTATGAAATATGAAAATCAAGTAACTAAAATTATATTAAATACTACCTGTGTGCCCGCGGCTGCGCTCGCGTTTCGTATATTCTTCATTGCGTTTTAATTAACTTTATACGGGCCCCTAATATATTATATTATATATAATATGTGTATAAAATATTTATCATAAATTTCAAGCACTTGCCTGTAAAACTGTGCATTGAAACGGATCTTATTCAAAGTTTTATGAGTTTTTTTTTTTTTCGCGCGGACCTCTAATTATTTTGGAATATTAAAAGTACCCTAAATTACGAGGAGTAACTTCAGCTATCTACCAAGAAAAGTCTCGTCAAAATCTGCCCAGCCGTTACGGAGATTACCCGAAACAAACCACATACATACCGACAAACAGACAAAAATTTAAAAAATTGTGTTTTTGTATAGGTATAGCATATACATTCGTGTATATTTAGTAAAACAATTATTATTTTGATATAATAAACAGACACTTCAATTTTGTTTATTAGTATAGATAGATGAAGATGGACGCATACGCAGTTAGAGGGAGACTGAAAAATGTATGAATAGATTGTGTGAAGTATGATTTATTGTGTCGAAAAAAATCGTATTAATTGAAGTTTAAAATAGAAACGTAAATGAAATAATTATCTTAGTATCATAATTAAAAAATTACGAAAAACAAAATATTGTTTTAAAAGAAAATGAACATAAAATATGAACAAAAACATGACTTCTATTCACGTTTTTTTATGAATTGTTCTAAACTATTCCATTGGTATGATCGGTTTATTTGTCAGTCATCATCCATGGACCTAATTTACATAATATCGGTGATCTTAGATACCTATAATTTAACCTATACCTATATTATATAGTAACGAATAAAGTCCCATTATTAAAAAAAATTAAAAAAAATCCCCTTTTAAATGCGCATAACTTGAACATTATTACTAAACTAAATAATTATCACTTTAATACAGGATTCAATCTATGGAAGGATCTAGGTTATATACGATTATGCGTTTTCACTTCGATTAATAGAAAATGCAGGCGGCTTTTAATCCATTCTAACGTCCATGCTTCCTGTATGGATAATAATGACATTAGTGAAAGTATATTTTTTTTCATAAAATTAATAATGGGAATGTTTCCAGACTTTTTTTTTAAACCTAGCTAATGCTGTTGACCGGATGGGCCTTAACAGCTTCGCCGTAACTTTGTGGGCTAGTACTGAAGGCACTCGCCGCAAAAGGACTTTCGTTTTGACAAAAATTTACTTTAAATATACAGTTTTTACTTGGCATAAAGGGACGATGCGATCCAAGATAGTAAACATACTATAGTTATTAGAGGTTCTAGAAGTACTGGCTCCCAAATTATGCTACCAGAATACAGCTATAAATAGCCTATAGGTGCTTGGCAACACATTTTTTAAACTTGAGGGTGTTAAGTAGGCAGATGGATATTAGAAAAAGCCTATACTAGGGTTGCATCATGATATTTCAGAAAACTCAGGCTGATTATTAAATAGGATAGGTTTTTTTTATCCCAACTCAGCATTTGACGTATACTACAATTATTTATTATTAATAATTAGCAGTATAGAAAGTAAAATATTCAAAATTGCTCAAAGAGCAATGGAGAGGGATATGCTTGAAGTTTCACTGCGTGATCGAATCAGTAATGAGAAGATCCACAGAAGAACCAAAGTAACCGACATTGCCCGAAGAGTTGCTAAACTTAAATGGCAGTGGGTTGGGGACATTGCTCGCAGAACCGATGCCTGATGGAGCCAACGGGTTTTCGAAAGGTTACCACGCACCGGAAGACGTAGCGTGGGCAGGCCCCCCACAAGGTGGAACGACAACCTGGCAAAAGTCGCGGGAATCCGCTGGATGCGGGTGGCGTAAAACCGGTCGTCGTGGAGATCTTTGAAGGAGACCTTTGTCCAGCAGTGGACGTCTTTCGGTTGAATAGATGGAAACTAAAATAAAAATATATCTACAGATATTTCGAAAACAGAATTTGCAAGCAATCTACTAATCTTGAGAATAATTTTTTCAGTTCACCATCTACGCAAGACATTTTTTTTTGTAAAAAAATATTCTTGCAAAAATTGAGTTTTTTTTTAAATTGAAACTCAATCGATTAAGCACGAAGCTATTTTAATTATACTTAAACTTGAAAAAACGGTGTTAATAAGCAATGAACCGATACTAATTAGATTCTGTGTTTTTTTGTTCGGTTCAACAGTCCTTTGTTAGATTTACGCTTTGTGGATATTAAATGAAGTTATTAATTACATTTTTTAAAGTGCTATTCCTCTAATTAAACTACGAATAATTTGAATAATTATTCAAATATTGTTTACTATTGCTATGTCACTATGCTTGGCAATTCAAACCTTATTAATTAATTTTACATTGCATACAATAGGATGGGCATAATAACAAATTAAATTAATTTAACTGACGTAAAATTAACTTACACAGTAAAAATTAATTTATTCGGCAGACAATTTTATGAGATATAAACGTTTAAAAAATTTCGATCGAGAGAGGATGCTCTATCCTTTTCCCGTAAAATGAATGTTAGTATAGAATTGTCACGAAGCACGTTAGTGTGACGTCATGCATTCTCACTGTCTATCTAACTTTAAACTTTTAAGAGGAAAGAGTTCTTCTGGTTTGTTTATTTTTGATGGCGTGGATGACGGGAGCTCGAATAGTGATTACGTAAGCATTATTATTTTACTCATTAACTTTCGTTTTTTTTTTTTGTTTCATGGTGTGCGAGGTTAATTATTACGATTTCACCCTACAGCGGGCGGTACGTAACGGGACGCCAGCGCGATTTTACTATAGAAGAAACCACGAAACCATTAAGAGCTTTGCTGACTATAGCTTACAAGGTGGATGGGAGAGTGAAATGGTTAAAATTTTGCTCACGTGATCAATAGTAGTAATTGCCCCCAGATTAGATTTTAATTTTGTTCTCAATGATCAGTCCTATTTATGGTTTGTTTTTTCGTGAGATAATAAAAATTAAACAACCAACGTTAAGTATTTTATAACTTATATATGTGTATTTAAATTTTATAAAATAAATTTTCATAGTTTAAACATACAGAGAGCGTGAGTGAGCTTTCGATAAAGGAAAAAATCGCAAAAATACCAGAATACTATGGCGTTAATTTTTACTTCACTTCTTACAACCGCTTTCAAGTTAACGTAAGCGTAAACATCAAGTGACATGGATAGTAAAATGTCGTTTTTAGTATTACGTGAGCATCAATGGGTAAGGGGTCTATATTATGCTTATTAGTCCCAAATTTTGCTTACGTTATGGCCCCTAAAATGTAAACAAAGTTACAACACGGAACCCGTTTCATACGGTTTTGACACATGAGTGAGAAAACTAATATGCAATAACGACACATTAATCGAATCGGATATATTAATAATAGGCAATGGAATGTGTAAAATTTACGCCGCGCTCAGTGTGACCACCATGGGTAGGCGACCGGTCTTGCGACAGCGGGGGGCACGAATATACGGACGCGTCGTGCGACTTTTTGTCGCAAAATACAATACCTTTATTTGTTACCTATATTTACCTCAACTGTTTTTTGTTTAACATTGTGAATATCATTAGTATTATATGTAATGCTATTATTTAATATCCTTTGTTCTTTTTTCTTATAAAATACGAATTTCGAAATGACTTTGAGGCCTTTGTTAGAGAATTATTTTATGATTGATATTTTATCTTCAGCTAATCTGGACGATATTATAATAGTAAAAAAAATATTACCTGAATTCTTGCTTCAGTTAAACCTATCTTCAGCGCTAGTTCTTCTCTGTAACAAATGAAAAAATCTTTTTAATGCACGTAATTTGCCCAGCGATGGGATATTAAAAGAGCTCAGAAAAATATATATTTACTAGATAGATAATTAATTGCGACTCGGTTTTACTATAGCTACAATATTTGCTAAGTCTTATTTAAAAATGTTTGTATTTCACATCATATACTTAGATACGTAGGTACATAAAAAAAACTTTTTTTTTAAATTATTTATTTTATATATCTAATTTAATAGGCAAATAAATACATTTTTCACTGTATAGGATTTATTGTCATAGTATAATAAATTTAGAATTATTATTTATTTTTGAAAAATCTACAAAATAATAATTTCAATTCTGATACAAAAATTTCCTTCTTACAATGTGATATGTTGTGGTCCCGGCTAAGAATAGTACCACCCTATATATTCTCGTGGGTGTCGTAAAACGCGACTAAAGGATAAACCTGGGGATGGGTAACAGCATCCTCTGAGAATCAAAAACACCTACTGCGATCCCAACCCGCCTGCCAAGCGTGGCGATTATGGCAATTCCCCCCTTTTTGAGGGAGACCAATGTCCAGCAAGGGCGTCAAAAGGTTGAATGAATAAAAAAAATGTCAAATAGAAGTATTCAAGTGAGTCGTCGATAGGTCAGCATAATAGGAAAACATAATTAATATGTCGAGCAACCATAAAAATAAGACAATAGGAAAACAATGGAAAGCTGGCGTAAACGCCAGATAAGTGCTCAAGGGGTTAAATACACTTGCTGTTAAGTATTGTGTGTATTTTAAGTGTATCATTTTTATTAATTTTTCTTTAATAATCGTAATAAAATTATACTAAAATATATTATTTGTAGATGATGGGTAAAATAACGAATAGTGTGATAAAGAAACGTTGAGATAATGGATGATAGAAAATCGACGAAACACATCTATAAAGGTGAGAATGACTGGGAAGTTAGTAAGGCTCGATAGGGCGAACTAATCTCGACCAGACGGAATGGTCAGGTGAAAAGTGCCCTTAACCGACGAGCATATATGAGTGCGCTCGTGGAAGTAGAAGAAGCGAAAGACGTGTGACAGGATCGTGGCAAGTGGAAGGTTGTATTCTCTGCCCTTTCCCATAGGAGAGAGGCGTAATGTTATGTATCTAGTGCTATAGTACCTGGTAAAAACATCAGGGTAATGTGTCCTTCCGAACGCTTTCTCTAGTTCGTCGAGCTGATAGCTCGTGAATGTCGTTCTGTATCGCCTTTGTTTTCTCCTGGGCAGATCTTCGTCGTCGATTCCGCTCCCGGAGCCTGGTCGCTCGACGTCCATAGGCGGTAGAACTTGATTTGCGTGAGCACAAGTTTCTGATACGCCCATAATTACCAAGATTAATGATTTTCTGCAACAAAATTAATTATTGTAGCGATGATTGACGTGTATACGAACTCTACAATTAACCTGAAAATCGAGTAAAGAAATATATTGTGATGAGAGCGCAGGTATATGGTAAGGCATATTCTAATAAACGTCTTGTTAGATATCACCCTCAAGTTAAATGTCTATCACCAGATACGTATAGGTGTGCTGTAGCAATGGTACTTATGAGCAAGATTTAGTATAACCTTATGTTACAAAATATTGTCATTTTCATTATGACTTCTATCCACATTTTTCAAGTAAAATCTTCTTTAGCGGCGTTTAGCGATTCTCGGTAGGGAAAAATTTATAGATTCGTTTTAAGATTCACGTATAAGATGGAGTTTAAGTACTGACATTTTTTTTGTTGCCACATATAATTTTTTCCCCGTAAATGCTTATTTGAAATATATTTTATTTTGTTTGTATTTATTTTAAGTGTGTTTTATTTTGAATAGATTTTTAATTTATTTTAAATACATACTAAATTTATTTTATTTTTGATAACAAATAAGCGTATTGACAATAGGTAGATACATGTTCTTAAGACACTGAGCTAATTAAAAAAAACAGTTTTATCAACCTTTCAAGTTTTCATTTCTGTCGGGTGTACCCATGTTTTTATAGACGCCGTCCTACATTTTTATTACGCGGTCTCCATTATTAAATTATGTAACGATTCCACAATTTACATGTTAACGTAAATTGCAATGTAAAAAGTTGATGTTTATTCTTCTACGCGGTACTTACGTATAATTACAAGGGATCAAGCAGAAGCACATTAGTTTAGTTGTGAACTTTTTGCATTCTCTTATTTTATATTTTCTTATGCGATTTGTTCCGGTTCACTAATGCACGTTTTTGCTTCAACTAACTGAATAATTATAGTTCAAGAAGATCGGCACCTATAATTGAAGTTTTTTACTAGAGTTTTTTATTTATCCCTTTTTTTCAAATTGACTAAATGCTGTTGACTAGAAGAGTGTTCATTACTTCGCCGTAGTTTTGAGGCGAGCGCCCAGGGTGCTCAGTTGGGAGAGTGGTAACTAGCATAAGGACACTATAAGGCACAGACCTTTGTTTGAGTTAGTGCCCAGAATACCTTACAGTCTGCAGAATTTTGCGCTAACTATATCTACCAAAATGAAAGGAAACTACGGATCTCAAGGTGTCTTACAGAACCTGTGTGCAGTGTAATGTGTGTTATAACAGAAATCACTCGAGTTGAAGATCGGAATATACCTTAGGCCACTGCCGTTTTTTCCAACCTAGCTAATGCTGTTGACCGAAAGGGCCTTTACAGCTTCACCGAACTTTGCAACTAAGTGCTGAAGGCACTCGGCCACAAAAGGTGGCACAAGGGCACCAAAGTGGTACGAACCGCGGCTTGGCCGTTAGCTGTGTGTAAAAAGTCAGCAGAATTTTAATGCTAGCGATTCCCTACATTTTGTATTTAATTTAAAAATTGTTTAGTTACAGAACCTAAAGGCCACTGCCGGAAGGGATCCGGTTGTTTCTACAGATCACCTAAAGGGATGTTATACTACAAATACCGGGTCTAGATCGATTTAGGATCGTATCCTATTTAAAAATTAGCCTGAGGCTTAAATAGATCATAATATAATGGAAGTTCATTTTCTAATGGCCGCTATGTTATCTATCACTAACAAACTTGAAAATCTGTCGCCAAGCACAGAAATAGACACAGCAGTACATCTAGTTTAAGTGTTTTACCATCTTCGGATGTCATTTCATATCAAGTGAAATTATGGTCAAAGACGCTGTACCTATATACAAAACAAAACGACTTAATGTATCCATTATAAATGAAACAAAAATCTTAATTATAACTTAGAATGAAATCCGACGTCGAATTCTTAATGATTAGACTAATAACTACATACGTCATACAGAGAACATAGATATGATTAATATTTTTACTTTAACTTGTGAATATTTTCCGTTAGCGGCACAAGACCTGATCCGGTCCCCAACTGGAAAAGCTCTTGCAATCGCTGTCGGCGTGATACAATGCCACTTTATGCACTAACAATACACGCAAGACACTCCACATCACGCACTCACATCACTATTACACGCAACATGCTAAGTATTTTATTGTTTTTTTTTTATTTTTTTGAAAATCCAACAACTTACATTAACTAATTCACAATATAAAATTAATAAAGCCAAAAGAGGATTTCACAATTATACAATAATTTTATTATACTGTTACGAAGAAGGAAAAAGTGTTTACTGACGCGCAAATGAGTGAGTGTTTGTGTGTGTGTGTGTCTATGTGTTTGTTTGTTGCTTACGTGTGTGTCTATATATTTGTGCATGCATTCGTGTTCGTTTTTTTAGAATTATTTTTATATTTTACCTCAGTTTAATTTTATAATTTCCTTCCTAAATGATTTTTTAGGAAAGCATGTAAGGTTTTAGAGACTTTCCTTTTTCTTCTTAAATATAGGTCTACTACCTTCAAGTACTACGTCAAGTCAAGACTCTTAGCGTCTTGGTGCACTAGGTCTTATCTAGGTACCATTTTATGGCTGTTTATCCTATGCGCTTACCACAAAGCAGGGGCTAAGCAGTTAAGGTTCTCTTTATATTGGCGTTCAACATAAATAAACAATAAATAAACAGCTGTGTACGCGGCTGCGCCCTCGTTTCACATTTTCTTCACTGCATTTTAATTTTTTTATACGGAACCTAACATATTTTTTTGTACTAAGATAAACTAAAAATATTTCTCATAAATTCAAACACTTGCCTGTAAAACTGTGCATTGAAGCAGATTTTATTATGAGTTTTAATTTTTTTACGCGATTCCCTAATTATTTTCGACAATTAAAAGTACCCAAGTTACACGGAATAACTTCAGCTATCTATCAAAAAAGTCCCGTCAAAATCCGTCTAGACGTTCTGGAGATTACCCGGAACAAACAGACAAAAATTGTATTTTTGCATCATATATCCATCATACATTCATAACAAACATTAATTTTGACGTTACAAACAGACATTTCAATTTTATTTATTAGTATAGATGTAAGTAAGTAATAAAACAAAAGGAAACACAAATTTGATCTTTACTTTATGAACAACATTATAAATATTCTCCAAACCCGTTAAAACTAAACCGATTAGTTTTATCGAAGAAACAATTAGCACAGTTAATTAACTAGAGAGATCCTATTAAACAAATGGTTAATTACGTTTTAGTGGTTATTAAGGTGTATATAATTATTGTTGTACCGGTTCGCGGTTGAGTTGCGGTTTATTTGAAATATTTTAATCGAAAAAAACAAAACGCAAAAAAAACAACTAAACAGAATTAAGTAATTGTAAAATTATATTATTTGTTTCTTAAGATCATCGGATTAAGAAAGATATTAGGTATATAAAAGGAGATATTTTTCTATATGTACGATTCTATATGTAAGTTATCAAGATAAAAAGAAATGAAGTCGACAAAAAATTACCAACTACACATTCTTTAGCGATATTTTACCGAAGTCATTGATATGCAACATATAACAGGAACAACGCATACCCTCAAACACCCTAATTAGAATCAACATTCAGTTAAAATCATAAATACAGACGAAACGACATTTACTTGCATGTGTTATTGTTTATTTATGAAAGTACTTATAACCCATGTATACATATAAATAATAGGTAAAATCAGAGCGAGCTGCAGTTGTCCCTTTCGTGTTTTATAATTCTTTCTTTGGGGTGCAACGCGTTAGCAATAGATTTCTGAAATATCTACTTTTCAAATTTGTCGCCGACCGCATATCCTCTTAATAAATTTAAAGTTTCAGTGAATTTTGTGTTTGTGAAGGCAAAACCTAGTTGAGTACAAACTTATAAAATATATCGTAGCTATTTTATTTCATTAAAAAAATATTCTTAAAATAAATGCGACGTCACTGACTACAGTCGAGAAAATAATGTTGGAGATATATATTTAGGACGTTTTATTTAGAAATTAAACATTAATACAATTTGTTACAGACCACTAACGATTACACAGATTTGTATCTGCTAATGGTAGCGGTTCCGCGGGCTCCTAGTGCGTAACCACAGTACCACCTGCGCGCGCGTCCATCTGCCGCACGCGCCATTGATTGTAATGCCTACCTCTTTGAGTTTACCCGTTTTACTTAGTTTCTGGAGACAGTATTTTATAAAGAATATATTACTAAATGAAACAAAATACATACAAAAGCGTGGCCAAATGATATATCTATAATTAAAAAGGAAATTATTCACCTTCAGGCATATAAAAAGTGTTTTTCAAAATATAAACGGACAGATACAGAGAAATTATGTTTTTTTATGAAGAGGTGCGATGTCAGGCAGCCTCTTCATGATGTAACCTGGACAACTACGTCAACTTTTAGCAGTCAGGTCTTAATGTCATTCACCTTGAAAAAATGTATGACGCCTGATACTTGGCACTACGGCATTCCTCCCAATATCCTGTTCATTAGAGTTCTAGCAGCATGAGAATTGTTCCACCAGCCATCGTTAATTATCTCGTAATTCCAGGAGCGTTTTCGTCAGCTTCGAGTGGAACAGGAACGACAGGAAGACCACCTCTATTATGGGAATCAAAATTATCCCAGCGTTATCTCTTGTGTGCAGCCTTGAGTAATAAAAATTCAGAGGAAATGAACATCTTAAAAAATATCGTGATATAAAATCTTGGTAAAATATGACTGTGCGGGGTTCCGCGAGGAGTGGGCTTTGAATTGAATGAAGAATAAATACCTCTTTAGAAAATTACAACGGGGACCTCATTGGGGAATTGGGTCACGGAAGAATGCGGAAGCGATACCCCTGGCCCTAAGCAGTGGGCGACAAGGAAACACTTTGGGGTTTTCAGTGTGACGTGACGGACGTATAATATAATAAATGTCTTAAACTTTTTTTTATCTTTGCCTATTTATATACATCATACTGAAATAAAATTTCACTACTTGACAAATCACAACGCAGTGAAACCCAACCAGGGTTATGTAAAAAAAAAAACAAAGCAGTCGACTCTACAGTCCAGAGTTTACTCTTTGCGAATTACAGTAATAACAATATTAAAAATAAAACAACAAAAAAAAATGTGTAAATTAAATAAAGCAATCAAGAAGCAGATCTGAACGGTCCAATGATTTCAATGGATATTGTAAATATTAGCCACTGATTGACTCCGCCGAGCGAATAATCGACGCATTTGTTGGAGCGGAGTGTTTTTTTACCGACTTTAAGATAGCGGGCCTGAGTTCGTTCGCCTTTTACTAAATAAACCTTGACATTTTTTGCTCTATTACCATTCGAAATTTTTAAGAAAACCAACTTTCATTTCATGATGTCGATCGATGATAATAATAAATAATACCGTTTTGATTTTGAATTGAAATACGTGATTATTCAAAATGAAAAGTGTGGATCTTCATTATTGTTTTTTTTTAATAGTAGGTACTTTAATTTTGACTATATATTAAACACTTATAGTACTAATTGTTTTCGAAAAACAAAACTACCCTAAATTACGCGGAGTAACTTCAGCTATCTACCAAACAAGTCTCGTCAAAACCAGTCCAGCCGCTCCGGAGATTATCCAGTATAAACAGACAGACAGAAGCAAAAATTTGAAAAATTATATTTTTGGTTTAGGTTTCGTATATAGATATGCTATTCAGTAAAATAAAATATTTTGACACTTCAATTTTATTTATTAGTATAGAGCAAATTAACAAATTTTCATGATATATTTTATTGAGTCAAGTTTTAGTATATTTGTGACTGCGTTAGTTTTGCTTTCATTTAGATTGCAAATACCGCGGAATTCATGTTTCAAGAAACAGCCAAAAGTCGAGGTTCGTACCACTTTGGTACCCTTTCGCTAGCTATCACTTTCTTGGCTGAGCGCCTTAAGTATTGTTTACACAAAAAAAGTTTACGAACAGAGAATATACTTTGTTGGTTACCATAAAAAATACTTTACATCAATTTAATTTAATGTAATTGAATCATTGTCACAAAATAAATGCGATGCGAACAAAAGATGATATGAAATTCATTCTGCTTATTACCTTTAAGTAATTAATAATTCAATTACTAGGGCATCAAGACGTCGGTCGATTCCACAACGCTATACGGTTTCAATTATTAATGCACTGCAGTAATAAATAATTCTAAAGACAGCGGCTATAATTTAATACAATTGCTAATACGGTATATGTCTGTGTGCAGTGTAAAAAGTTTTTACACCAGAATAATATACTGAACGAAATGATAATGTTTTTTTTTTTTCCGAGTGGATAGTTAATGATATTTTATGAACCAATTTATGTAACAGCAAGTACAGTGACAGTAAAAAGTTTTCATGCGATTCTCAAACTTATATAAATGTATGAAAGTTTATTTAGCTTTCAATTAATTCAACTACATTGAAAGCTTTTTAATTTAGTTCTAAATTTGAATTTTTAATTTTAACTAATTTTTAAGTCTTTTTACAACTACCTACCTAATTTTTACTAATGGGAAATCGACTCAATTTATTTTTATCCCTTAATGTCAATCATCCTGAGCATTGGTTGCGTATTTTATAATATATTACATCGCAATATTTATTTTATATTTAAATATAGAACGAATTAGTATCAGGATATATTTCTATTATTGCCTTGTAAACTGATATATGGTAATTATGTCAAACGTTTGCCAATATTAAAATTATTTTACATACAAACGCTGCAAACTTTATTTCAAAATAATATTATCAATAAAAAATATTTATTTGTGTGTACTGATAGATATTTTGCGTTTAATAACTGTGTACGCAACTATATCTATTAACTATATCTTCTATTGGGTAATCGGTAGAATGCGCACGAAAAAAAAAACAAGGGGCATAGTTTTCATGCTCGCCTATGTAGCTAACACCAGGGATATGGTGAAAATCCCACCATAATGACAGGGAAATGACTGATGAAGTGCAGTCATTTTATTATTTAATATAATTTTTATTTAATCATAGAAGTAGGTATTGTCTAGTCAGAATTTAGTATATTATATAAATCTATATAGACATAAATAAAATTGAAGTGTTTGTTTGTAATATAATTTTTTTTTTTTTTTTTTACTAAATATTCGATACTTATACCAAAAATACAATTTCTAAAAATTTTGTCTGTCTGTTCCGGATAATCTCCGGAATGGCTGAACCGATTTTGACGGGACTTTTTAGATAGCTGAAGTTACTCCGCGTAATTTAGGGTACCTTTGATTTTCGAAAATAATTAGGGTTCCGTGTAAAAAAATTAAAACTCATGAAATTTCGAATAAAATCCGATTCAACGCACACTTTCACTGATAAGTGTTTTGAATTTGTAAGAAATAGTTTTACTTTATCTTAGTGCCGAAAACAATTAGGGAAAATTATTAGTGTTATGTATAAAAAAAATAATACGCAGCGAGAAACATGTGAAACGCGGACGCAGCCGTGGGCACACAGCTAGTAACGAATATAAATAATACTGAGTACAATCAACAAAACAATTACAAGAGGCATAAGTAGAGTACATTTTTTTTTACAATATTTTTTGTTTAAACCAATTAATTTTCAAGAAATATAAATGCACTAAATAACTTTAAATATAAATAATTCCCGAGTGGCTATAAAAACTGTAGATTACAAAAATCTAATGCAATTAAACTTTAATAATAAAGCTAACAAATTAATAGATCCATATTTTACTAACCCAAATGTATAACTCGAGTGGGTAGAAAACCGTTTGGAGCTATTAATAAAAATAATTTATGAAATATTATTATTATACGATATGGCAATAAAAATATGGCAATGATTATTTACGATGCGAGATCGAATTCACACCTGACGGTAAATTATGATTAGATCAGTTATGTAATATCGTGCTTACACAAACTTTTTTACACGGTACAGTACTTTAACCTCAATCTCACCTGATGTTAGTGACGATGAAGTCCAGGATGGTAAACACACTAAGCCTAGAGGTACCGGTTCCCAAGTGATGCTGCCGGAACACATCTATTGGAATTTGGCGACAGGTTTTCAACTTCAGGGTAGTAGCTACCCAGGCGGGCATTATTAGAAAATGCCCTACCACAATGCCCTGGTTTCCTCACGATGTTTTCCTTCACCGAAAGCTCAGGCTGATTTTAGAGTTGGGTAGGTGGGCTCGAATCTGCGTACAATAACGTGAAATCCGGCCGCACTGTTCATGCACCATGATCGCTTTAAGACTTCACTTGAAGATTCACGAATTGTATGATATAGGTCAAATAAGACTGAAAATGAATTACGAATAATTAAGAAGTGAATTGCTTAGTTTAAACAGGACATATAATTAACCACTTCGAGTTGAAACTTCTTAAAATGCTTCATTTCTTGCAGTAAAACGGAGAAGATGAAATCAACTCGAAGAAGCATTACTTTAGTGTATCCGATAAAATACTAAAAGACAGACAGACTGATAGACTCTCAAATCTCATTCAACGTGTCTGACTATTTTTATTGTTGTAGCAAGGTAAAGTTTTAGGAGTGTGTTTGATATAAAATCAATTACAACCCATTATCATCATCATCGTCGTCCTGGAACCAATTTGTTATTTGGGGTCGGCGCAGTATGTCTTCTTCCATACATCTCTATCAGCCATCATATCTTCACTCATCCCTTATACCCTCATGACTTCTCTCACACACTCCATCCATCTTTTCTTTGAGCGTTCTCTCTCCCTCCATCCCTCAACTTTCATAGTCATCACTTTCTTTGCCACATGCGTTTTATCTCTTCTCAAAACATGTCCATACCAAGAGAAACGGTTCTGTTTATCGTTTCTATCACTGGAGCCACTTTTAAGCTTTCTCGAACATATTCAATCCTGACTCTGTTCATTCTAGTCACGCCACATATCCATCTCAACATCCGCATCTCTTCTGCATGCAGTCGGTTTTCATCCATCTTCTTGCTTGAATCAATTACAACCCATTTGCGAAAATTACTATCCAAAACAATGGTGGCAAGAGAAAATGGCAATCCTTTGCCAGTAGTCGCTGACATGGTAGCCTGTGCATTTTTTCTATCCTCTGTATATACACCTGTATCCGGAACATTGTATACCTTCGACCTTATTTCACTTTGTGTTAAGTGAAGATGCGGGCCAAGATTGTAATAAAACGAAATCTAAGAGATGCTGGATTCTAAGTGGTGCTAATGGAACATACCTATTGGTGCTTGGCGTCAGGTTTACAAATATGCGTCTTGATGTTGTCCAAGCGGACATTAGATACTACAAAATGTTCTGTTACCATGCTATGGTTAGTTACATCGCTACGTTTTTATTCGCCGTTAATTAATGTGTGAGAGATAGATGAATTTGAAGAAGAAAAATTAACATGCACATAACATTATTATGAGTGTAAACTTATTCATAATTTATTTACAATAGCTAGTTAATGAGTAAGTTTACAAAGGTGTTGTAAAAAAATGGTTGTACTCATATTATAAAATTCTCAATAAAGGATTATGATAACATAACATTTCCAAGCACTAGCTGCTGTTAAGGCAAATAACAATGCTCTAATAGGATTATTTAGACCCTTACGGATTAACGCGGCGCTTCGTGGATTTCATATCTCTTCACATTAGTATTAAAAAAACTGTCTCGTTGTAGGTACTATTTGGTGGTACATTATTAAAGGTGCCTTTTAAAATACCATTTTTAAAATGTAAGCTAAGGTTTACCTAACCTTCACTATGTTTGCTAGTACATCATTTGTTTTATTGTATTTTTCTAATTAAATGGCCCGTGAAATTTACTTTATGCAGAAGTATTACGTTTAACAATCAATGGTATTTATGACCTGCTAGATTACTTACATCAGCTGAGGGAGTATAATTTAACCTAATTATACTAATTTTATAATTATATTGTGCAAACATGACTTTATATTCATTTTATTAGTTTATTCAGACAATTCGGTTGCTAAACATAGCAATCCCTGTAAATTTAAAAACCTTAAAACAATACACGGCTATGCAAATTTCCAGTCCATGTTTTCAAGTTTCTTTAGAATTGCTATTTTATGTATTATACTCTTATCTTTTACTTTTAAAATAATTAATTAAAAAAAAAAATGTTTTTTTATACCTAAACGTAAACGTTTGTCAACTCATTCACACTTCTTAACACAAAAGTTATTTTTAACATTGAAACAATTCTATTTATGTTCTCTCTTTGTAGAAGTAAACACAATACAAATATTTACTAAGAATAGTTTATCCCCATTTTGCAGTTTATCGAAGAACTCCAAGAATTGGAGGATTAATCGTTTTTGTCCATTAACGTACGGAGTTAAGTGTTAATGGCGTCTCGGATTATATCGCTTGAGCTTCAGATAAGAGCTTCTAGTGTCTGACTCACGCGTCCCTTGACTGATGTCTGTCTGCTACTCGATAAGCTCAACATCCTCTTAAACAGTCACATTAGGTTCAAAATTGAACCACCTCAATTGTTATTCATTTAAATTTACAATTATATCTTTACCAATCCTTATATTTCTTTAGCACCTTAACTCTTCAAGAATAAACTACATAGTCGTTTGGCAATTTCGATGTTTTTCTTATATCGTATGTTTGTATAATTTAACTAATTATTCTTTTGTTCAACTGTATTAACATAAGTAGATTTTTTGGCTTTCAGTATTTTAAATTAATGTTTAATTTCATTTGTATTATCTCGGATACGAACAAACCTTTGTGTTTTATACATAATAAGTATAATTCATGGGTAAAACCTTAGATATAGCTACATTATTTTTGATCTTCTTTTATTTTTAGAAGTAGATTACAACACTTTAAAGTTACGCTTCGTTGGTTCGGCCATACGTGGAACGTACGAGTGATGTAATAATAACAAAAAAGTTTGCTCGGATATCATGCGAATCCTCTACATATGGGGACAAGAAATACTAATTTAAAATGAATTCGATAGAATAATAACTAAGAGCAGAGAAACAGGAGAAGCACAATTAATCGAAAAGTATGGATGAAGTATTTCATAAATGAAAATCATCTCAAGGAAGCGAAAGAATTAGGTAATCATAGAGTAAAATGTTGCTACCATATTAATCAACATCCTCATGTAACTTTTATAAATAAACAATCCTATAACAAACAATAAGTAATTTATGGAGTTTTTGGCGGGATCTCAGTCTGTCATGGAGCGGTTGTTTTCTTTAATTAATTAAATTTGTGTATTTTACTCTATTTCATGTAATTTTGGTGGCATTTTGTGTGATATAGATTGGCTATTGTATACAAGTCAAGTTTATTATGGAAATCACGCGTAGCATTTATTCTGAGGTGCCGCACAAAGCTTCATGTAAAGTTCTAGCAGGATGAGCCACAGTTTTGCTGGAGCTCAGTAACGCTGCTACAAGATTGAAAATGCATCTTACCTACATGACATTGGCACTAATTGTTTGAACACAAATTGCCATTAGCTAAGAAGAAAAAGTAATTTATGTGTAAACGCATTTTCTGAGATGAACTATTTACATATATATTTCCCATCTTTATTATAGGGAAATAAATCATAATCCTAATATAGGTTATAATCAGACAATGAATCACTAATAATTATATAAAATATAGTAGCATTAAAAGATGAACATAATACGAATAGTATGAGGATATAAATCCACTTTCCTATTACCTTCTGGTAGCTTCGAGTAGCGTGTAATGAAAAATCAGAATGTTAATTAAGATCTAATTATGTTTAATACAATCAACAATGCTGCTCGCGTTGCGGAGGTATCCGCAAGTCATCGTGAGGGTTTCATCTCGGCCAACCTTAATAGATCCTTGACCTTCTAACGAACGCACTCCTTAGCTTATATATAAGTTAAACTCGATAGCTCAACATAGCTGGTAACACAAATCAAATTGAGATCGGCCAACCCTTTAAAGTTGAAAAAAACGCTTGAAATCACTCATTCCGTGGCCATTGTGATGTGAGAACTCAATTTAGTTTACAAGAGACGCAAGATCACTTCATAGGGCAATAAAGATATCAAAGAGTTTTATAAGGGCCATAATTACTCAATCATGAGTTAATAAATTGTACTGCTAAATAAATTTTGATAACGGAATGAACTGACTCGAAGAACCAGACGGGTGAGTATTTGATAATTGGTAAATTGTAAATTACGTAATAGAGCACGGACAAGTATGTCTGTTGTTAACACAAAAAAATAGAAATATTTATCATAAAAACAAAGTAAGAAAAATATTATTACACATAAAAGAAAAACGTGCAAAAAATGTTTTAAAAAAACACAGCACACAGGCACCAGCCGTAAAATTATAAAATTAATAAGATGTTAATTATATTAGTAAATTACTAATTAGAGTGATGAACACAAAAAATAATATGTACATATTATTTTTATTGTTGTTAAAGTTGGATCTAATCTGTTTTTTAATTGTATATGTTTAAATAATTTTAAGTGCTTTCTTTTGCTGATACTTACTGTAAGTATATTTAATCATTCTAGATAGAACGAAATATTTATTTTGTGACAGTATGAGTGTGAACCGTGGCCTTCAGACTGTGTATCTTTTTCGTCTGTGTTTTTTGGTTTATCGAGTTTAAAAAATATAGCTCCATTTTATATTCAACGTAATTAGATATGGTTTTACGATTGTGCTAATTGTTAAATGTTTTTTTTTTTTTTTCTAAATTTCCATTTTCAGTTTTGACGGCACTTCAGTTTGATATGTCGTAGTTCATTTTTGTTACTAATTAATTTGTGTTATTTGACCCTAGATTGTTTATTTTTGGAGGCATTTTATGTGATACAATTTGGACATTGTGCACAATTGAAGTGTATTGTAAATAATGTCACCAAGTTTCAATTCTTAGGTGACACAAGAGTACATCTGGCTCTAGCAAAACAGCCGCCATTTTGTCTGAAACGAAAACTAGCAAATTATGAAAATAATCTAACAACATGATACTGGCTGAAATGTATATACTCACAATTACTATTAATTAAGAAGAATATATATAACACTATATTTGGTTTGGGAACAGTTACAGCAACGAAATAAAACATTGACACTGGCAAATGCTTTGCGGCGTCTAGACGAAAAATAAATGATTTTTCTTAAATTCATAGTGCATATTAAATAGTTTTTTTATTTCTCTATAATAAAATACAGTTTTCCATAGATTACTAAATCATATTTGAAAACAATTTAAACTTGATTTAAAAAATGGTTATAATTAAGCAACACGCAAATCTAACAACATTATTACTGTAATAAATTTATTGTCGTAACTTATAAAATCCGTGAGCGAACGACATAAAACTAAAAGACACACGCAGGGCTAGAGTTGGAAAAATCGTAAAACCGGTGCGGTGCATACTTCTCTTTTATATAATAAAATCAAGACCAATAACATAAATACACTATTGTTGTCCATCTAACAAACGTTTATAGGATTTGAGATATGGGTTATAACATTTGAATATGACTATAATACAAGCTATAAACAAAATTAACAACACAGATACCCCGCTGTTTTCAATTTTGGACCTGACATCGGCCCTAATTCAATAAAGCAATAAAATTCACCTAATTATGCAAATGCTTTTAAAATATCCACGTATTATGCCTTATTCTACTTATAAATATATGTATGACTGGAGGCCGACAAGTAAGGGGTGTTTTAGAATTTGATTAATGATAGCCAGTCGAACATAATAAATTAGGTAATAATTAAACATTAAAAAAAGAAGTAATGTTTTATTATTAATTCAATGAATATTATTCATATCATATAACTTTGAAATACTTGTATCATTGTTACTTATGAAGAAGCATCATTATATATTATAGCCTAATTTTTCTATATTAGGTTTTCTAAAAACTGCATTGAAATCAGTTCAGTAGTATTGCAACGATGCGCGTTTGTATACGGAAAATTTACGATACAAAAAATTAAACCCGATTAAGTCTTTTTTTCCAAATAAATTTTGCTGTGAAATCATAATATAGTTATTTGATTTCTAAAATATATTTCTAGTATCATTTTCGAAAATAATTTCGATTCCTTAGTCAGGTAGGAGACTACATACACAACGACGACTAGCTCGATTCATCTTTATTCATTTCTATTAGGTCTAACTTCATTAGAGCCTTGGATGCCCGATTAAAAAGAGTTGACCAATAGTTACTACGCACCTTCTAGTTATGATTGGAAAAGTGATGTATAGGAGTGGGATATTAGGTAAGAGATAAAATGTAAAGCAGAAATGACATTTTTTAAATGAAGTTATCATAACTTTAAAACACATCTGCATGATCGTTCACTATTGAAAAATATAGATTACTAACTACTAGGTAATTTAGAGAGAAGATTAGTTTTTGTTCATAAATATTTCATCGTAAAAAATAAATCATATGAAGGTAATGAAATGATATATAAAAACATTACTAACCTTTTACGATTAACGCCAAAAAAATAAACTCCGTGATAAAGTCTTTAATAAGCACAAATTAGAAAACACGAAGAAATTGATGTCGTCAATAAAGGCCACAATTTACACAGTGCCCGGTGACGTGCTGACGACAACAAAGCAATAAACTATAACACACCAACGCCTTCAATCGACTGGTAGAGAATAGAAGCGACTGGCTGTGCTCGCCTACGCACTGATCGAAAAAGTATAACATAAAAACTGCCGGTCTGAAACCACTCCCCTGAGGTACGCCCGGCCAATGGCGGTACGTCGATATGGCGGCTGATGCGAGGGTGTGCCCGAATAAGTTGATACGGGTTCCTTACTTCGATACCGCTAATTGACTTTATCAACAAACTGACTTTACTGGCTGGAGTCACGATATACGCGTTTGTCTGTCGTGTCAAAAGCCTAACTGTCGCCCACGAGCGCGCTGTAATTAACTACACTGCGAGTTAATGGGTGATTTGAGGTATCTATAGAAATCTTGCACATTACTTTCTCAATAAGGCAAGCGCGGTATAGCTTTTAGAAAGTTTACGCTATACCTACCACTTTGATGCAAACTTTGGGACTACATTTTCATATTTTTTAATACGTAGCACTAATAAATTATTAGTTAAACACTTAACACCACTTAGACAACAGCTTTTTCTTGAACGTAATCCTGATTAGTATAAGATATTACTCTAGGTATATATATATATACCAGAATAGATTTAATTATATAAATAACGGAAAACAAAGAGCTAGTAATAATTATTGTAAAAATTTCTCTTTAGATATAAAATTCATATAGTACAAATATTTCAATCAAATTTTGATACTGCCTAATTTCCAGATTTCTTAATAAGTACAGCATAATTTTTATAGTTATATCAAGTATCCAATTTAAATCCACGAAGCATTTATTATAATTATAACGTTTGTGGAAATTATTCATTTATGTTAAGTGTTCGGCATCTTTGCCCTAATTGCGCTTCAAGCCATAAAGCGTTCTAAAAGCTGAATCTACTTGCAACTTAGTTAACATTATGCCTTTGGCAGCAAAATAAATTCTCGTGTGAAATGTTTATAGGTTATTATGAAAGAGTTGCTAAATATTTAATGTGATGAACAGTTATTTGTAATAGTAATTTCCCAGCCGAATGTTAACTGACTGACAATAGTTGGGGTTTTTTAATTTTTATAAATCAAATTAAGTATTTGGTAAATTAAAAAGGCATCTCAGCTAAGGACGTGAAATGCACACAATGTTTGGAAAACAGCTGCAAGTGAAAGTTTAAATAGAAGTAGAGAAAAATAAGTAATTAAGAAGGTATCGTATCCATTGGTCACTCACTTTATAGATAGGTAGGTATTATGATACTTGCCTTTTATTAACAGATAATATTAAATTACAGAAAAATCGACCTCAGAAACGTTTTGAAAAAGGAATACTGACAAAAAAGGCAGATGAAAAAAAAAAACACATGTGCAAGTAATTGTACAATAAGTCGCCATTATGTCCATAATTGTACACCAAGTATGCGATGTAATTAAAACCATTAAAATGACATTTGCCGTAGAGAACGAAGACATTCCGCCGAGCACTTTTATGTATAATAATGATACGAAATCGTTGTACCGATTGTTTTTAAAAAAAAACGTAATAATCATATTTTAAAGGAAATTTATGAGAGATTTGCTGAATCAACTTGATGTTGAAAGTAGCTACTGAATTAGATTTAATACAAATGGTTTAGGAACGTTGAATCTTCTCGTCCGAAATACCGCAGTATGTCAAATCTCAGTGTCTTCGACCATTGTGTGTTGCCAGTGATGACTTACAACATTGAGAAGTGATCGCTTACAATAAATGGGCTTATTAGAACGCTAAAAGAAATTATCCATAGGGCAGAGGGCTATGCTCGGAATTTCACTTTGTGATCGAATCAGAAATAAGGAAGTTCCCGCAGAAGAATCAAAGTAATCGACATTGCTCGAAGAATTATCAAGCTTAGGTGGGAATAGGCTGTGCACATTCTTCGTAGAAACGATGCGATGGTTCTCGAATGTGTACCAAGTACCGGAAAATGCAGTGTGGGTAAGCTCTCCTCAAGATGGACTGAGGACCTGCTGTAGGTTGCAGGAATCTGCTGGATACGGGTGTCGCAAGATCGATTGATGTAGAGATCTTTGGGGGAAAAGTTTTTCGGTTGAGTGAATGGCTGGACTAATGGTTAATGCATTAATTTTATAAAACAATACTTTGCGAGACAGATATTTATTACTTTATAAATATACTTTATATATAATATACTTTATAAATGCCTTTCACTTTCATAATGTTATACATTTCGTTATGTTAACAAAACAATAAATTAACATTGTAACAATCAAATTCAAGTACAAACAAAACAAAGTATATGTTTTATATAAACAGCTGATGTGATTATTGAAGGATCACGTGCGCATTCCATACTTATACAAAATAATTGCTATAGAAATTAGTAAACTTGATTGTTTCTTCTTTTAATACGAGTTTCATTACTATATTTGACCTAAGACCCGCGGAAGCCAAAACACTCATCATATCCAAACAAATTGTAGAAAAATACGTAAGTTTTTATTTATCGTACATTACTTCTTATTTTATTAAACCGAAAATTGCTATAAGTTTATCAGAAGATGAAATTATGGTACTTGAAATAGAATTAGCGTTACGGAAAAATTCTTTTTTGACCGGGTCTGCTGCGCTTATACGATTTACTGTAACATTGATTTTACAACGTCAAACGGTCGTGATCCAATCAGGCATAAGTACTTTACCTCCATACGATCCCTTATGTAAAACTAATTAGGAAGTATAACATACTTATATTTTAAGATTCCTAAGATCAATTTCTGCTAAACATTACCACAGTATAGGTAAATATTTGTACTGTGGCATTACTGGTACAAAATATAGAAGGAATGTTAAACTATCGTATTGCAACTGTTTGATGTATTTTACCGCATATTTTTCAATATGTGATAGGAAATGTACAAATCTGAAGACTGAATAAAACAGCTAAGTTAAATAAGAAAGCTATAAAAGAGAAAAGGTACATTGAGTTTGTTTATTGATTTGTTCATAAAATAGTATCCATTGGCTTAGTATTGATCAGCTTACATAGTTTTAGTTAAATAATATTCTATTGATCAAGGTACCTAGTGTTAATCTTAACATTGAGTATGGCAATATTTCATTATAGTTTTGTAATGTACCAATTTAAGCTTCAGTAGCGTTTGTTAAATAATGGTCACATATTATAATGTACGTATAAGCTTAGGAAACTGAGTTCTTAAGTATATATTTTTCACATTGATTTAATAGCTACTGCCTTGGTGGCGCAGTTGTATTACATACGACTGTCGTTCTGAGGTCTCGGGTTCGATCCCCTGGTCGGGTCATATGATATTGGGTTTTTCTACTCAGTATCATTCCGGAGTCTGGAATTTGTGCCCGATATGGCGACAGGCTCGCCCCCAGTCACATTTGGGAAGGAACTAAGCTCGGCAAAATGTGGGTGCTGAAGTTCGCTATTTCACCTCTGCCTAACCCTTCGGGGATAACAGGCGTGAACATATGTATGTATTTATTAGTAACAATAACAAATTAAAGAACACTAGTCTATAGGACCCAAATAACCGCCACTAAGCATAGAGCTTAAGAATCTAGCAACATTGTCACATTGTATGGCAATGCCTATGCTCAGATAATTCTGAGCAAAGATATAGCCAGACTTGTGATCCTGCCTGGACACAAGCAAATGGTCTGTAAAGTATTTGTACACGGAGTGTGCACTCGGCCCCTACTGATTCATAGATTCCATCCATAAATCAACTCCAAATGACTCAAAAACAAATAACTTACTTAAATTGAAGCACATACATCGCTTGGAGGCTTCCGCAAAAGCAGTTGCCGGCATTCACAGTAGTACCAGAAAGAACCAAACTATCTATACAAGTGACATCGCATAACAAAACTAAGTTATATAGCTCATCATTATACATTAATCAATAGATAGTAAAACAAATGTTAATAAAAATTAAGCACAGAATAGACATACTCGTAAATAATGTATTTTACAACAATAAAACAAATTACGTTGAACAACAAATTTCGTAACACATTGCTGAGCATTCATATAAATGTTTTATAATGAAACACAATCATAATAATGACTTTAGATAAACAGAAGCTAGATTACGTTAGAAGCGGGCTATTACGTAATAACAGGGATTTCCTCCCACGAGTAATAATCACAATACGTACGACACAAATTACAACAAGTAATAATAGAACACGTAATAAACATGTATTAAAAAATATAGAACCTCAAATAGATCGCCCTTGCTTATACTGAATCACATGAAATTATGACTAACAACGTAATACGCGCCGAGCGTACGAAATTGGCCCATATTTAATTTTGGGAAAATGTTAAAATAAACGTTTTTATTTGTGTAAATAACACAATAAAACTGCCAGGGCTATTATGTGCCGACACGAAATTTGTACGCGCACCAAATTACATAGATAAGATCTGTGTCGCCGTAATTGTTATTTTACTGTCGTTAGTGCCCGGGATCGTGTAAATTCAGTTAGGGGGATACGATTTTTTTTTTGTATATTTTCAAATTTAATATCTTTCAACTTTGTTTTGTTGCAACAGGAAATGGACGAGTTAGAAAAAATTACGCGCATCCGCTGTTTAACTTTTGCAGTTAATAATATAACGGCAATTTTGAATCGACCTGTATGAAATTTATTACAGATACAATAATATATATAGTGTAAATCACGATGTTTTATTACATTTATATAATATAAAATGGTTCATTTTATGAAGTAAATTACTGTAGTTTTGAACAAACTGAATTACCTCTAAGTTTAAATTACTTACATGTAATAAAACAAAATAAATACGATTCATAATATGAATAAAGGTGTCATGGATACATCAATTTTGGGTTCATAGAATTCCCTGACGTAGTATTAGATGTAGATGGTATTATTCAATGATTTGGAGATATACATATAACGCGATAATTTTCTCACAGCGTCTGTCGTGGAAGTTTGTAGAATTAAGAATCAGTTAAGAAATACAAAGAATGTTCTAAATTAGTCTTTACTGTTCTAATTTTTGCAATAGCGTCACTGTAGTCTTCATTATTATCTATGTGTATAGACTTTTCCGAGGATATTGCGTGAAGGTCCTAGTACGAGTATTGAATTGTGATTAATACTTGTCTCAATTGCGATTTTATTATAAACTAGTTGTGAGCCTGATGCTCCGCCGCCCGCGTTTCATAAATTCTTCAATGCGTAATTTAGTTTTTAAATAATGATTGATTTTTTTTATTAAAAACAAAACCGACTTCAATAAAATACACTATAAAAATGCACTAAAAAGTCAATAAATAATTACTTTATTAACCTGCTTTGTTAATTTTCAACTCGGTGCCAGCTTATGGATAACAAGTGATGTAAATGTACGTCGCTAATTATATTCAATTTTGATTAATTGTGCTTTATTAGTCCTTTATTAAGCTTATATGTAATTGTGATATCTAGCTGGCACCGACTCCAAAATTTAGGAAGCAGATTAATAAAGTGATTATTTATTGACTTTTTAGTGCATTTTTGTAGTGTATTCTTTTGAAGTCGGTTTTGTTTTTAATTAAAAAAAGCTTTTTTTTTTTTTTTTTCCAATTTTTACTTTAAGTATGTACTACTTTTAGGTATAGTTGTGGTATAGGTAAAGCCTACTTCATATCTTCGGAAACGAATATATGAAACACGTGTAACTGTCTATAATATACGAGGGGATTTCTCAATTTTCCTGAGTTTCACTGATCAGATTCCGATCTGGTGGATATGGGAGCACCTCGGAAGTGTACTCTTTCGATAAAAATTTTGCAAATCGGTCTACAAATAACGGAGAAATCGTGTAAGAAACATACAAAAAAACATATAGACGAATTGATAACCTCTTTCTTTTTGAAGTCGGTTAATAATATTTCATAAAAAAGCGTATTGTGTTCACAATTTTATGATTTTTCATTTTTTTTAAACGGAACACTAATTATTTTCTAAAATAAAAGTACCTTAACCTACGATGAGTAACTTATGCTATCTTCCAAAAAAAGTCCCGTCAAAATAGGTCCAGCTGTTCAGGAGATTCGCTAAAACAAACAGACAGACAGACAAACAGACTTTTCAGTTTTATTTATTAGTGTAGATATAAAATCAGCAAGCCTGATTTACGAACTGGTATCTTCTGCTAATACATCGATTAATATATTTTTTCGCTTTTTTAATATTTATAGCAATTTTTCTTTCACATTCTTGGTTTTAGATTTATCAAATGCAGGTAAATATTTACTACTAGCCGTGTGCCCGCGGCTGCGCCCGCGTTTCATATATTATTCACTGGATTTTAATTTATACTGAATTCTACTTATTTTTGAAAATTAAAAGTACCCTAAGTTATCCTGAGTAACTTCAGCTATCTACCAAAAAAGTCCCTTCAAAATCCGTCCAGCTGTTCCGGAGGTTACCCGGAACAAACAGACAGACATAATTTTTTTTTAAAATGCCTTTTATATCTATTTAGGGTAAAAAGTAAATTTTGATAAAACAAACAGACACTTCAATTTTATTTATAAGTATAGATTAATGTATACCAAGAAAAACGCTTTCTGGTGTAGAGAAGTAGCTGTCAGTATTTTTAAAATGAAAGAAGAAGACTAAGATCTTTAGTTAGAGTGGATTTCCGAAAAAGTATCATCTTCGAATAACTTTTATTTTTACACGGAATAGGCTCAGTGCTTTGACCACAATCTCACCTGATGTTCAGTGACGATGTGGTACAGGATGGTAAACACACTAAGCTTAGAGGTAATGGTTCTAGAGTGATGCTGCCGGAACACACCTAACTTCAGGGTGATAGCTACACAGGTGGGCATCACTAAAAAATGCCCTACCACGATGCTTTGGTTTCCTCACAATATTTTCCTTCACCGAAAGCTCAGGTCGATTTAAGAGTCGTATAGGTGGGACCGAACCCGCGTCGATTGACGCGGAATCCGGCCGCACTTCCCACTGCGCAATCATCGCTTGAAATCGGGAAATGGTAACTTGACGTGATACCATGCTAGGAAATAAACTTTAAAATACATTCTTCTGTTAAGTTTTGTAGGTAGAGACTCAAAGTTATTATGTTTCCTTATATTATTTATGATTTCAACGACATATATATTTATATCGTTATTTTTTAAATAATCCTACTAAAATTTCAAATCACCTACAAAAATGTCGGTCGTGTCCATTTGCGGTTAGGTGAATAAATTAGCATTTTTTTTTCCTATCGTCCGTGTCACCTCTATTCTCCGGATGTGACAATCGTTCCTCGACTTTTATAGTCACTGGTTTCCGTTTTTTTTTTTCTGTCTCTCTTTTAGAGACTTAATTTAAAATAAATTACAGAGTAGCTGGTTTAGTACCAGGCACGATTATACTTTTTCCTGTCCCGTAAACAAAGTCATCGGGTTCAGAATATTTCTTTGTTCCGAAACAAAAGATTCGATTGATTAACCGAATGAAGTCACTGACATAAAAATTTTAACGGTCAGAGGAAATACAATTAGGTAAATTTGGTTTTAAGTGTTAATTAGTACACAACTTTTATTGTCGTGGCAATGACTGATATAGTTGGTAATCGTGAAATTATTTTGTCATTGTATTGTTTTTTTTTTTAATTCCTTTTCTTATTTTAAAGTTAGTTTTTGACAAAGAGATAGCTTACTGCTGAAAGATGTTTCTTCTTCTTTTTCTTCGATTATGGCAATTTGTGTTCGAACAATTGGTGCCAATGTCATATAGGTAAGATGTATTTTCAATCATGTATCAGCGTTACCAAGCTCCATAAAAATTTTGGCTAATCCTGCTAGAACTTTCCATGGAATTTTGTGCGGCACCTCAGAATAAATGCTACGCGTTATTTTCCATTATGAACTTGACTTGTACACAATAACCAAACTATATCACACAAAACGCCACCAAAATTACATGATATAGGGTCAAATACACAAATTTAATAAATTAAAGAAAACAACCGCTACATGACAGACAGAGATCCCACCAAAAACTCCCTGAAGATGTTTATCGAATTACAAATTGTTTATATAATCTTTTTGGTAGATAATTGTAATTTTTCTGAGAACAGTTCGTACTCTGTTGCGCCTGGGTATTAATGGAGGACCACATTCACACAAAATATACTTTGGTGTTTCAAACTTTTTCTCCAAATAGTAGAATTTTACATCATCAATAAATTTATGATTAATCTACATTTAAATAAAGTCGAAAATTGAGTAATGGACTAAAAAAACAAAATATCCTATCATTGTTATAATTCTAAATCGTCTCTCATCCGACGAACACCGAGAGTTAATCTTAACTCAATATTTGTTTTAATGACGTGAATAATTGATATAGTACGGTAGAGTCGTGTATCCTCCAAAAGTCACCGTCACGATCACGATCGGAAGGTACCTACCTAGGTACCTACTAACGAAATTTACTTGCTTTTGTGTGAACGTTATAAAAAGCAAATCGAGTTACGTCGATATCAAAATAGATAAAATCGACGAACAAATATCATTACCACGGCCATTTTCGATCGAGATACACTCGTGATGAGCGTTTTTCAGTCTTTCCCTGTAGATGTCGATAGTTCTTACCCCAAACGATGTTTTAAATTTACAACGAATAAGTTACGGTTATTGTATTAAAGGTGATATTGAAGTTTCGATTCAAACGTGCAATGTATGTGGAGGTTTCTTTGGCTCACGCGACTGTAGTCCCGGATCGGAAAGCTTGGGGATTCAATTCACGACTCCTCTTTTTGGTGCGTTTCGATCCGGTCAGTCTAAACAAACTGGCCGGCGCGGCGTCGACTGAATCGATTAGTCTCAGTCCCGCACTGTTTGTTATGAAGGAAAATGTTTTTTTTTCCTTTTTCCTTTCATGGGTATTTTTTTTCTTTTGTGTATATATGGATGGATACAGAACGTTTATTAGTTTTATGAAAAAAATTGTATGTATAAGTAACACAGTAGTATATTTTTAACTTGAAAATATTTAACTTATCGATTAAAGATTTCAAAGCTTGTAAACTGTAAAACAAACAATAAAATTACGATAAATTAGTTCAAGGGCACTCCTACGTTTCAAAACCTGTTTGTATACATAAAAAGGTTTCTACTGTGGCATAGTTGTAAGCCGATGTGACTTATGATCACAGTCAGTGTAATTAAAAAAGTAGACCAACATGGTCGTCGCAAAATAATTTTAATAAGTCGTTACTAGAGTTTTGTCGTTATCTTTGTCTTTCGTGTAGTGGTTTTTCGTTTTATATCCATAAGCTTGTACATTTTGACTGTATATAAAGTATTTTTGGGGGGTATTTGGTATTTGGGGCTGAAGTGAAGTGCTTTGGAAATAATTTTTACGATATTTTTTACGACTACTGTTAGTAGAAATTACTGGGAGTTTTTGAAAGTATGTTGTTCTCCTATTAACTTGTTTGCAACTAATTAATTTGCAGTATTTCACTCTAATTGTGTCATTTTAGTGGAAGGTTTTATTGGAACGTGATAGTGATAAGGTTTGCTCTATTGAAAATAATGATACTGAGCGTGAATCCTGAGATGTTATAAAAACTCCCGAAAAGTACTTAAAAAAAGAACCACCATTTTTTAGAGCGTTATATGAAAAGTGTTTTTAACGTCAAACTTGGATGCATGATCTAAATATATTTGCCTTTATCTAAAAAGGAATAGATGAAAAAAGAACAATATTACTATTTGATACATAAAAATGTATGTACTTGAGCTTTTAAATCCGATGAGTGAGTTAATGTGAAGAAATAAGTCTTGGTTTGGAATATTTTTAATGCAAGGTAAAACACAAAATAAAAAGGTTTGAATTTTCTATTGATTTATTTCTATCATTTACCTTTAGTACATCTCCTTTAATAATAGACAGATTACAAACGAAATCGCTCGTACCTTAAATTAAAAAAACATTAACATCAATGTAAAAGTTGTTAAACATGATTACCTAAAGATCTTACTTTAGTAATGTTGGAAATTTTGTATTAAAAAGGTAGCCACACAGGATGGGAGTTGGCAACACCGATACTCAGGACTACTTTATGTTGATTTGATTTATGCAAGATGGTGGTTATCATGTCGAAATATCGTAACCGCTATTGTCGTAAATGAATGTATATCCGTAATTGTAACAAGTTGTGAAATATAATTAATAAATGTATAAAACTGTGTTGTAATGTTCACCCACGCCACACACAAACAACAAGTACGCTATAAACATCAAGTGTAAATTGTAACACTCATTATCAAAGAATATAATCATCTAAAAACTTTACGTAATGTTTGCAAAAGAGCATTCAGGTTATTCTACTTATTTTGTCTAGCCTAGATTTATTTTATTGAAATAAAACAAAAAAAAAAAAATGTTTACTAAAGAACTGATATTGTAATAAAATGATAATTTCCTTTAAAAGTATATCAAATTTTACATAAGTTTTCTTGGTTGTTCTAATGGAGAAAATAGATAAAGAAATCCTTCGAGCCCGGTACAATAAGGTTTAGCGAACCGATTAGGTAACACGTATCTATAAACATAATATCACTTTTCGTACGAAAACGCGCGCCCGTTTATATAAATTTTTCAAAATAAAACAGGAGTAAACATGAGAAAGAATTCAGACTACAAACTATTACATAATATTTTTTTCATAGGCCATCAAGATAAGAAACTTTCATTTCAACTTTAAAATAAAACTTGAGATTTTTCCAATACTTTTCATCAAACACGTACATTTTAGTTATTCTATTAGGGTTGTCAAACAGGACATTAATTAAATAATTAGTAATCACATTTCAAAATAATAACTTGACTCTGCGAAAAAGAAAAATGTGCCTATATTACTTATTTATGTTTGGTTATATATAGATTGATAAGGATAAATTACTATAATAATTTATTTCTGCTACGTGTCGCATTTCGAATTTAGCCAGGTTATACAAACAATTAGTGTCTATTGTTAAGATACGGCATGCCTATTGAAATGATGGCGATTAAGGATGTAGATTAATTACGAATTCGCCTACTATTAGGTATGTGTTTTTTTCATAAATGTTTGCTAAATCTATATAAAAAAATAAGAAAAAAACGATCCTCTACACAAGCCCCTATCGCTAATTATTCATAACCGTCATAAAAATACATTAATAATCAACACTAAACAGGATTCCGCTTTTTCCATGTCACCGGTAAACGCTCAGCAATGTCATTAGAAAGCCGCCCCGCGCTAAATCGACTTTTAATTAGTCAGATAAGAGGCTCATTACAGTTACATTAGTCAACTAACGTTTATCCATATTACATTATTTTGGGGCACAGTAGGTATCTTCTCTCACTAATAATAAAATTGTAAATTTCAAGTGTCTGTACATTTTCGATTTTTGTGATAAGAATTATTGCAAGGTACTAAAAATAGGAAAATAAACACATTTCTATCATTTCTGTCTGTTTGGTTGTGCAGGTATCAATTAGAAAATACTAAGTACATTTTAAAAATTCAAAAAGATAATTATAAAGTATATTCTAGGTTAACATTAAAACTTTATTTTATTAAAATCGATCTACTCTATCAAAAGTTATAGAAATTTGAATGACACACGGCGTCTATAGTATGAAAGAAGAGTTTGTAAATTAATGCGTTTTAGTCTTATTTGATAACAAAAAATTAATGAATTTATTGAAATTGAACAAAATGACAATACAAAATATATGTATAGCATATAAGTAATAAATATCTAAGAACATAGTAAATGAGAAAACAATATTTTGTTATATTTTTATACATTATTTTTAATTTTTACACATAGTCATTTAAGCCGTTGTATTAAGGAATCTTTGTATTGAAGTAGTGAACTGACTTTCAATCATAATATCAATAGGTAAATATGGCGGAGAACATCTAATATTATTTAAGTCTAATTATAATTAGACGGTTCATGTTTTGTTTACTGTTGAGGACATAGATGAAAACGTGTTATGAATTGTGATTAAGCAAGCAAACTATCTATGTATTTCTGACGATTATTCATAGAGAATTCATAGACGATTATAATTTATTAATAATTTCGAATGTTATGAAATACATATTACTACGTAGGACTTTAGAATCTACTACACGACACATTTCAACAGTTTTAATTTTTTTTTATCTTTTATTAATTTGTTCGCCAATCATACAAAAATTACCGAACCGATTTCGATAAAATTTGGTATGTTAGTAGTTTATACTCTATAGTAAGGTATTTGTACACAACTATGTATTTATATAACGTATGAAAAGCGTAATAGAAAGGTAAAGTTTGTGAGTTTGGATGTTCGGGGTAATCTCCGGTACCACCGATCCGGGACGGGATGGGACGAGAGTATAGTCTATATCTATTACAATATAATCATCTGAATTACACGCCAGCGAAGTAGCGGGCACAGCTGGTATAAAATATGTTTAAACTTTGATCTTCGATTCAAATTAAGAGTTTTTGTTCGTGCTAACTAAATGCTGTTGACCGGAGGCAGCTTCACCGAACTGAACTTTTCGGGTGAGCGTTTAAGGTGCTCAGCCGGGAGAGTGATACCTTTTTTTTTTTTTTTTTTTTTTGAAGGGGGGAAATGCATTTACGCACTACCCTTATCTATTGCATTTGTGAGATCAGAGTCCCCAAATACAATAGATAAGGGAGCACGGAGTGACGAGCTCCGCGCCAGTGTGGGACTCACCCGGAAATACCCACTAAAACCCCCCGGGGCTGTCCGCTGCATTTGGGATGGGGGCGACACGGGGTGGCTTTCGCAAGCACCGCGTCGCCCCCTGCAGCGAACCCACCGGGCCTCGTCGTGCAATGGCCCAGCGGGGATGGGGGAGTGTACACACTTCTCAACCCCACCTCTTCGCCCACCTCCCGTAGGAGGTATGACCTAGTTAGGTCAGTCAGCCGGACGGGCCTGGTGGGTAACGGGCCTGGTGGGTCTTCCGCAGGGGGCGACGCGGGCGACATGCCTAGCAACCCCGTATCGCCCCCACCCCAAATGCGGCAGACGGCCCCGGGGGGTTCTCGGTCCCACTAATACAACAGGTAGGGTGAGTGCGTAAATGCATTTCCCCCCGTCAAAAAAAAAAAAAAAAAGGTCAGTCAGCCGGGGGGCAGGATATATTTCCTGCCTGCCCCCCCCCCCCGGGAGAGTGATACCTAGCGCAATGGTACAAAAGTGATAAAGACTTCGGCTTGAGTTGCTGCTACCTGAACCCCTGAACATACACCGTGCTAAAGCAACGATAGTTAAGGGGATAACACCCCATATAAGCATCTCCCATAAGAGCCCATGCATCTCCGTATAGTATGTAGCAGTGTAGGGTCAAGTGTATTTTACTACTTCATTTAAAAGTGACTTTATCGTGCTGGTGGCGAGTTCAGAAGCCTCCACAGTTGAGGATCGGAATAAGCCTCGAACAGCTGCTGGAGGGGAAACCGGTAAATTTCATGTTTTAACACGAGCTCGCCTATAGTTAAGTGATGATATGACCAAAATGAGCTAAGGCTCGAGGAACTGGCTCTCAAATGATTCCAGAGGAATATAGCAAAAAATATAAGCTCAAGCTCATTCGAACGTTCGTCAATAAACGCAACATCTGAATACATTACCATCATTATTTAAACTCCTTTTTTTTTTCATTCAATATGAATGCGCAGGCTACTAGAAGATTTACTTTTTGGAACGGTTCAGTAAATAGATAACAAAAACCTATATTAATTATTGTAGCAACATTCCGCTCAGTTTTTGAATAGACATATTAATATAAAGCCATTCATTTACACTGTCACTATTTAATCCAACAAATAGGTAAATATTCACACTGTGAAATTTGGAAGTTATTACATTAATATTAGAAATTAAAAAAATTAGGTGTAATTGGTGGCTAAAAATATAGTATTGACAGTTTTTTAAAACCGATTTATGTATTAGTATTTAATCAATTCGAGAAAAAAAATTCCGTTTGAGTAAAATCAGATGTAAAAAGAGGAAATAAATCGAGTTTTAGACTGAACCCTCGAAAAACAACGAACTATCATAAGAAATTACTATATAAAGTTCATAATATTAGCGTAACTGAGTGCGGCAAGTAACCGTGCAGGCGTGCATCTATCTCGTAATGTACTTTTAACGTATGATAATGTTTTCCTTTCTTAATGTCGTGGTACACTCTCTCAGCTACATTGTCTTATAAGTAACAATAGAATATAGGTATTGTAAATAAGTCATTAACTTAAACGTATAAGCTTCATCAAAATAAATTTACTTTTAGACAATAATTACAATTGAATAAATTATAATAGTGAATTAGATCTATTTCTATGTATCAATGTACTAGCTATTAAGTGAAGTTATTAGCATACAAATTCTACAAAACTGTGTCAACGAATCGAATATTAGCAAATTAAAAAAATATTTGGTAATGAATAATGTATGATGTAATGTACTTTTGGAAAATGTTTTAATCACAGGTGTTTTTTTTAAATATTTTCCTTCCCTCCCCTGGTGATATGTGGAGTGGTTTTAGACATCCTCCCTTAATTCACGTGTATTTTTTTGGAAATATCGTAACAATTTTCAAAATATTATCTTTAAATACAGTTTGGCCTTATTTAATTTAGAAAAATTTTGTTACCTGTCAAGAAGTCATTCTAATGTTACGTAAGCAATGATATCTTACTGCACCTTCCGTTGCGACCTTCCAAAACCTCACGTGATTAATGGATAACCCCCGACTATCCAGACGCGACTCAGGTGTTTCTAATGTTATACTCATACCGGCATGCAGAAATACCTAAGTCACAAACAGGAAGGCAAAAAAAAAACAATGTCTTATTAGTCTAATTTAGCATGTGATTAGTTAATTTATGAACATTAAAGTGTATATATTGTGAGACGTAATTTGTATTATTTATTAGTTTTATTCGAAATAACCGTATTATTAGAATTATTAGGTGGATTTATTATTATAAATAAACTAAATGTGCACCGTTTCTCATCTAGGATATAATAATCTCTTTCAGTCTCAATTATTCAGTGTTATTCTTATGTAATATATATAAGGTAACCAGATAATACATTTTTTTTAAATCACCTGATCGTAATATTTCTCTAAGGAATGATCTAATTTGCCCTTTCGTATAATTAGAATAAGTTATATAAATAGGATTTCCTATACATTAAAAAAAACTAGGCAGCCATAGAGACTGTCGTCAGAAGTGAAAATTCAAAACTTTGGAAAAACTGCTTTTTCATGTTTAAATTTCATAACTGAAATTATGAACATAATCTATAATTTAACACATAACTTTTGTCTGGTTTTTACGTCTATTTTCATATAGTTTATTTACAATCAAAACGTACGATATGATGCGTATGTACTAAAAAAAAAAAATCATATTTATCTCTAGCGCCAGCACTTAAACGCCATATCATACTTGACATACTGTAGCATGTTGACGGCAGACGTCAAGCGTTGGTAATGCGCATTAAACGTTTTTCCTCTATGGAGAATCGTTCAACGCCGCTAAAGAAGTTTTCATTTCAAAACATTATCTATTGTTAGTTACGTATATACAACAAACATTAATATAATTCATTTGTAAAAATAAAATAAGAATCAATAAGGTAACAACAAATAACGGCTAATTCAATGATTACGGCCCATTACCGGCACTTAGGTCTCGGACGAATCGAAGCCAAATGATACGTTATAGCAGTCTCACGGATCAGTAATCTCGGCAACACATTACCGGGCTATTTTCACGGCTGGCTATAATTTAATATAATCCAAAGAAATAGTTGCATTCGGATTATTCTCTTACTATATATAACATAGGTTATTCATAAACAAATTTGATTCTAACCTCATTATCTTTTCGTGCGATTTTTCAAATGTTAAATTATATATCCAAATTTTTAATTTGAATTTTATTTCAACTGTACCAAGATTCATATTTGAATTTTGTATTTTATTGCATCCTTTGATAATTTGAACTTTATAGTATTGAGTACATAATGTTTCTTCGTTCAAAGTGTGGGTCCGATATACAAATGATCGTAATTCCGACATAATCAGTACGTTATCGATCACGAGGTTTCATGTTTCGATTCGATTTGATTGTGGACCAAAGCTTGTTTTGATTTCCAATTCGCGCTTGCGTCTTTTGGGCGCTAAACAGCGTCACGTAGATATTATAATACTTTCATCTTGTTACTACAAACACAATATCAATTTAAAATTTCAATTTGAAAACGCATGAGTCGTTCGATCAAAGGCTTGAATCAGAGCTACTACGATTCGTTACTAGAGTAGGTAATTTAAGATACATCTTTATAATGAAAATCGGTATTATTTATTATACAACTGGAGACAAAAAATTATATATTCTAATAAAAGTAATGCTGTAATGCTGTATATCGTTTTAAAAAAATATTTTACAGCACTGGTATAAATTGTATTAATTACATTTTTAAAACTGATAAATACATATTTAAATAATTTTCTTTTACAATGGATGTAACGGAGAAATTTCATAATTCATAGTTAAATGTGGGCAACTATCAGATGCAAAAAAAAGATCTAAAAACAATTAATTACATCCATAGATTCTTACGTTTTAAAGTTTCTAAATAAATACAAATTGGCTTGAATAGCAGAATAAGAATGTATTGAAATACATTAAGTAATATTTGAACAAGAAAAAAAGAAACCATTCTTCGAACATTTTAAAACTTTTCCTGAATCAGATAATATGCCGCTTAAGATATAAAAACAACCAGTCATTTATTGGGATATCAATTTTTGAGATAATGGACCTAATTATTATCCTGTACGTGACATCCGTCGCAGGAACGCGTTTTTTTTTTTTGGCATCCCTTGACTTTCTAGAATGAGATGGGTTTTTTATCACCGACTTTAAAAGTCGTAACAGACGCGTGGGCCGGACGGCGTACATGGCGTACGGTAGACGACTGAAGCTATCAGTCGCTTTGTAGGCACAGTCTAATAATGTCAGTCAGTCATTATCAAATCACGAAAAAATAGAAATTGATATTTGTGCAAGTAATAGACATACAGACAGATAGATGTTATCTTTTATAAAATATATGGATTTTGGTGGTGGCGTTAAAATTGATAATTCAGCAGTAGCGACTAATAACTTCGGTCGACCGCTGTACCATGTACGCGGTACGTTCTGCACGTCTGTTAGCACTTTTATAGCAGCAGAAAGATAATTTCATGGGCCATATACTTGTCTGTGTATCCGTAAGTTGTCTAGTAAATCTAGAACAATGGTATAGTGGTTTTTTTTTTCTTCATATGATAGATGTATTTTCTCGTTAGGTTCTGGAATATATTATTTTATATTAGATAAATACTAGGTATTTCCACGACACCAACTCCGATTCTGTGGAATTTCTTGTTTGTACAACGATAATTTAAATAGACATACATTTCATCATTTTAATTAGGTACCCAATAATTTTTTTATTAGTTCATAAGTCTGTTCCTTGGCTAGATATAAAGTATGAAGTTAGGTTTTCTTTTCGTCAACATCAATATATATAACTCTATAAATTACACTTATAAAACTACTGACATGTTTTTTTTTTCGAAATAATTTACCTAAACCAATTACGAAATATATTTGCATTAAATATAAATTATCTACCTATAAATTCCACCGGCACACAAAAAAAAAAAAATTTGTGTGTGCATTTGACCGGACCCACCTACGGACATTTATTTCGACCCGGTGAATCCGAATTTAAGGTCTGTGTGGCCTGGTCACGTCCTCAATTTGAGTAAAATGCAAAAACCCAAAAAAATAGGCAAAAAATGCGGTAAAACTGCAATTACAGCGATATAAAAAATTTGTGCTATCGGTTCAAGTATGGTTTTTATCTATTTCAATCCATTGAATCTAAAGGCTAATTATCCTGTTGAATGCTCAAAATTTGAAAAAATTGTGAAATATCAATATTAATATCAAATAATAATGAAAATCGAAGTTATGGTGATGAAAAAAAATGTTTGTGGATCCAGATCGAGTATAATTTTTATGTAACTTGTTTCACTGTATACGAAGTTTATATGGCCTATAATATTTGAAAATGTAAAAAAAAAAATCTCTAAAACCCAAAAAAATTGGGAAAGTTGGGAGTTATAAATATGAAAATAAAAAAACATTTAAACGCGATTGTTAATGATTTTAGTATATTTTCCTAGATAGATTATGATCTTAGAATCTGAAAATCGACAAAACTTTAAAATCTAATAAAATAGCACGTAAACAGAAGGTGGAAAAAATTATTTTTAATTTCAAACTGCTCTCACTGTTGTTATATTTACTCGTAATGTTGTTGTTATAAAAAAGCCTTAAGAGCTTTCCTTAGTTTAGCGCTGTGTGTGAAATGTCCGTCAATAGTGTTGCTGTTTAGGTTTCGTTTCAATACTCGAATATCAAACTATAATTCACTTAAATTAAATGACTAATTTTAGCCACCCATAGTTAACCTTTTATCATAATTTGTCTAACCTTCTCCGTCTACTCTAATTTTTGGGAGGCACAAAATGGGAAAACATGCATCCCGACTATTTAGAGCTAACAACTCCTTAACCGAGGGACTTTTAATAGTGAACGGACTGTAAGTACAGTGATGATGATAGGGGAGGAGGAGGGAGTTTAAGAAAATCTATACATGTCCTTATCTTGAGAAGAGAGGGGTTTAATTCTCGGTAATATTATACAAGTCGAAATTTATTATTAAAAACTGTTTCTATATCGGATGCTGAATGATTTTCTTCATTCCATAATGTACACTTCGATTTACATCTTATTTGTCAAATTTTTATTGTTTATTATTTTAAATCTTAAATACGTTCATTTTCATACATTTTAAATGTCATAAATATTAATCATATTAAAACGAGATTGCATCTTACGTAAGAAAATGAAGAGGGGCGGGAGGTTTTAGAGAAATGTAAGGTTTAGAGGGGGTTTAGAGAAAAGTTTATGTATCCTTACATGGTGCGGGGCGAGGGGGGGGGGTGGTTAAAAATAGTCAAAATCATCCATACGTAATTAATGAAAAGTCCCTAATTACCAAATATTGATAAACTATATCCCGTCCAGTGAATCCTAAATCACATGGTTATCAAATAACACGGTCCACTAACCTCGGTACCAGTTCCCATTGTAATAACGATTGTGATGAGAAACAATCACTTGCACCTAAATCGAGACGAGTTAAAGCTGCTGACAGTTCGTTAACAATGATCATTTTGAGGGCTGTCAAATATACAGCTGACAGTGAGCTAGTTTCAGATGTTTAACACAGTTCACTTATAAACAACGAAAGATCTCCAATTAGCCGGAGGTTTTTGCCGAGGTATTTGTAATAAAGCCAAACATAATGTCGCGGGAATCCGCTAAATGCGGGTGGCACAAGACCGATCGTCATGGAGATCTTTGGGGGAAACCTATGTCCAGCAGTGGACGTGTTTCGTTTGAATTGATGGATTCGAATATTTACACGAGCCCAATATGAAACTGGATATATTATGATTAATGTACTGCAAACTATGGTAACAACAGATGTAATAATTAATTCAAATTCAATTTCCTATAAGTTAGTGGGTCTTGTAACGTTATCTATGAAATTAATGTTTAATTTTCTATAGATAAATTTTGTGGATGTTGGTCACAAAATTCTTGTTTTATCACTATGGTTCGCAGATTATTAAAAAAAAAACCTACAAGTGCAAGTTTATGTAGTAGGTAACCCTAAAAATAACATGAACCGTTCGCACTATAGATCGGACATGGTGTGAACTGCCACACAAAATGTAAAACAAACAATCCGTGCCAACAGGAAGCACGCTCACTTGGGGACGAATTGCCCGACATTACCGCTAGACCTCATAACAAATTGATTTTTTTTATACACAAACAACATTAGGCGACTATCAAACATACTTGTGTTGCTCGTCTTTTATGTTAACATTAAAAACGAATTTCGTCAATTTCAATTGTAGCACGATCTCACTCGGCAATGGACCACAGAAGATGGTTTCAGTGGACGGAAAGACAAAGAAATTAATATCACTACTAGCTGTGTGCACGCGACTGCGCCTGCGTTTAATATATTCTTCACTGCGTTTTATTTTTTTATACGGAACCTTAATTTTTTTTTAATAAGATAAAGTAAAATATCTCTCCTAAATTCAAGCACTTAGGTACCCATAAAACTGCATTGAATCAGATATTATTAAATATTTTAGGAGTTTTTATGTTTTTTACGTGGAACCCTAATTATTTTCGAAAATTGAAAGTTACCTGGAGTAACTTCAGCTATCTACCAAAAAAAGTCCCGTCAAAATCCGTCCTGCCGTTTCGGAGATTATTCGGAACAAACAGACAGACAGACAACAATTAAAAAAAAAAAATATTTTTGGTATGTGTATCGTATATACATTCATTTCTATGTAGTAAAAAAAATAATTTTGACATTACAAACAGACACTTCAATTTTATTTATTAGTATAGATTACACGATATATTATTATTCAAATATTCTGGAAAAATATTATTCTGAGCGGATATGTTAAAAGAAAGAAGATTTAATTTATAAATTTTGGAAATAAAAACAGGCAAATTACAGTTTATAGATGATGACTTAAAAGGAAACAGATTTAAATAAACAATACGTATTAAATAATTAACAGAGTGTATGAGCAGTGTATTATGTAAACATTGAGGTCTGAGCTAGGTATTATCTACATCCGTGTCGCCCCCATCCCAAATGCAGCGGACGGCCCCGGGGGGTTTTAGTGGGTAAATCCGGGCGACTCTCGCCCGGGTGAGTCCCACACTGGCACGGAACTCGTCACTCCGTGCCCCCTTATCTATTTTATTTGGGGGACTTTGATCCTTCAAATACAATAGATAAGGGTAGTGCGTAAATGCATTTCCCCCCGTCAAAAAAAAAAAAAAAGGTATTATCTACATATAGAATAGATTCTATAAGCCCCAGCAAAAGTTCCTGATGGGTTCTTCAAGGAGTTAACCCCCCAAGAAGGTGAGCACTTGGTGAAATAAAATGACGTAATGAGGTAGGTACTAGCCAAAGAAATTAACAAAGTCAAAATTTGTTGTAATTCTTTAGGCTGATTATCTATAAATATCCTTTGTTAACACCTTCATGTTTTATTCATTATCCTTACAGTAATATACACAAGGTATTTTAAGGATTCTTTGAATTACACTAGGGTATCATTCCTCAGTTGATTTCTATCTAAGCTTCAAACAATATCTAACAAGTTCCTACAACAATGTTTTTTCCTTCTAAACAAATAATTATCGGAAGTTGATACTCCACGAAAGGCTGGTGTTAATTAGCTAAATGCAATTATGAAATCATTTATGTACTGTGCAACGTATACCTTTGACAATGTAAAAATTACAGTTCTTATAATTCACAATAGTTGATAACCGTAAGCGTTAGGAATCAAAATCGCATGTAATCTAGTTTGTTAGGAACGACTTCATGTTTGTTTGCGCTATCCTGTGCAAGTGGCCAGGTCGACCTTTTCGAAAAGGGGGAAAAAATGTTGCCAGGCGAGTTCTCAGTTATGTTCGTGAAATGCCACCTGTCAGCCGGACGATAGTCATAATAACACTCCATTGTGACGACGTCGGTTGGACAAAGAATAATGTGTCAATCAATCCGTAATTAGTAAGGCTGAACTTTCACTCGAAACTTAATAGAAAACCACACAATCTTGCGAAGCGTGAAGTTAATGTTTAAAAAAAACACCTTTGGAGAAATTTAATCAAGCCTATATTTTATTACTAACTCGTCAAATTGATTGCGGTTTATAATGTAAACAGTTTAAGAATATTGACGACCGATGTATGTATGAGAATCTGTCGACAGTCACCATTATCGTACCGAGCTAAATCTACCACGGCTAAACTCTCTTGGTAGGTCTGGATATACACTTACCGATTCTAGAAAACGATGCGTCTTAAAATGTCACTGCACCGTATTTTTTTTACAAGTGTTGTGGTTGCGATTCAGTCGAGAATATTTTCTTTACCATTTCACGAGTCTCAGGGATTGGTAACATGAAATTCAAATCTAATTGTATTGAAAGCTCTATATATCTATTTGGACAGGATGCAGATAAAAATACCGCAAAAATCCTTCTACGGAAGTTAATGGTCTTAAAGTTACAAACTAGTTTCATTGTCTTAACTAATGTAAAACTATTTATGACCTTTACTGTATCAATAACCAAATAGGCATATGTAGGTCTTAAATTGTTTTTAAGTATACTGTGGCGGTGATGTTTAAATTAAAACATTTTAGGTGAGTTATCTAAATAGTTTATTCCAAGTAAATAGTATTAAATTCAAAGTAAGTAGGCGTAGGCGAGTAAAGGTTAATTTTTCAATCTCTTTGAAGTGCAAAATACTAAGACTAATGTTTTTTAATGGTTCATCTCCATAAAGAACATAAATGGTAAACATACCTCGTTTGTAACCAAATGATTTTAAAAAATCAACAAAATAGGTTTATAGCATTAACAAAATGTCTAATTACTGCTATTTATTGTATTGTACCTACTTATTTGTCAATTTGTATCAAATTTTTGATTATATCTTTGTAAACGGTTAATAAGAAAATATTGATTTTTATATACTAGCTGTGTGTCCTCGACTCCGCCCGCCCGTGTCTCAAATACTCTTCAATGCGTAATACAGTTTTTATAATAATCATTGGAAAATAATGTTTTGATGGTGCTGTCCGCTGAACCTTATTTTGTTCACGGTTTTTTGAGTTATAACTTTTTTTACACAGAACCCTATTTTTTTTAGAAAAACAAAAGTACCCTAAGTTACACGGTGTAACTTCACTTATCTACCAAAAAAAGTCCCATGCAAATCGGTTCAGCCGTTTTGTTGATTAACTGGAACAAACAGAAAGGTAGACAAAAAAATTTAAAAATTGGATCGCGGATACATTCATATCTATTTAGTAAAAAAAATACATTACAAACAGACAATTCAATTTTATTTACCAGTATAGATGTTTTGATTCTGCGAATCATGTTACACACATTAAGAGTGTTAAATGAAGATAAGATACACCCTAATTGTATAATAGACTTGAAGATAAATAGCTAGCGGTTACATGGTCATTTTCTCCCCAAGCTTAAACACTGCTGGATCACGATTTATCGCGTGTTCGTAAGCATTACCGTCCTTACGTCGTTGATTGTATTACCTTTTGATGTCTTATTTATAACGTTTGCAATCACTACCGTGATTACATAACGACCATATTAATCATTGTCACAATGAGAATTATGCTATATAATATTCAAGATTAGACTACAGATATTATAAAAAAATAAGTATATGTTAAGGGTCCCTTATGCCTAACGTTCCCGCATTTTGAGCAGAAAAGCAGTATACGTGTACGAGGCCCATATATTTTTAATACATACATAGTATCACGCCTTTCTACCGTCGGAGTAGGCAGAGACTACGTCCTAGCAAGATCTTGAGACATCCTTGTCGCTTCCTCTACATTCATGAGCGCTTTCATTCATGCTCGCCGTTTATGGGTACATTTTAAATATAAGCTCTAAATTTAGTCTAATGACGTCTAGAATAGTTTGAAGTCTCATTATGTCATAATTTAAAGCCTCCTGCTAACAATCACACTTAAATATCTAGATATAAATAGGCTAAAATAAAACAGTTTAAGGTTTTTCCTAATCTATTTATCAGCCGATGGTATTTATTTACTTTATTTAGTAGCTATTGATTGAGAATAAGAAAAAATAAAAAAAATGGAAACTGTTAGTTTTTTTTCTTCAAAGTTTCAATAATTCTTATAGTCAAATTTTGAACACAAGTACCTAAATATACAATGTGACCAACCCTCAAGTAACCACCCGAAAAATAATGAAAATATATGTTGAACTATCTGGAAAAAACCTCAAAATAACTAATATCGATTTTTTTTATAAAATAATTTCCCCCATTTATACTATTTAGATTATATTTCTAGCGAATGTCGACCAATCTGGTTGTTTTTTATTTCATTTTAATGCGATACTCTCTTTAACTAATCAGATTTATAAGTTATTTACATCTAAGTAGGAACAATCCAAACATTTGTTTTTTAAATAATCCTTTATATTCCCCCATAACCTATGTGATTTTCGTTCCTTTTATAATTTTAAGTAGGATTAAAAAAGAACAACCGGATTTTTCGATACTTTCTAGAGATAATGTCCAAATAAGATAAAACATAGATATTATTTTATAAGATAAATTAAAAAAACATTGAAAAAAACTAACAGGTAGACCCCCTATTTTGAGGTTTTTTCCCCAATTATTTTACATATATTCTTACAATTTTTCGTGCGGTCTCTTGAGGGTGCACTACACTTTATAATGGAGTCTGCATCTTTGATTGGAGATTATAATAATATGTTAATGGCATGCCGTTGTGGTTGCACCAAACCGTTGCGGGATAGGACGAATCGGCCATATTATTTTTCGAAGGTACTAAATGCTATAAACCGGAAGGGCCTTGACAACTTCATCAAACTTTTGGGGCGAGCACTTAGGGCGCTTAGTCGGGGAAGTGGTCGTTAGGACAAGGAAACTAATGCGGCCCGGACCTGGGCTTGAACTGCTACCTGAAATGTTAATTCCTGTGAATTTGCTCTAGCTATCCTTATGATAGTTAACGAATAAAATGAAAATCAAAGTTATTATTTATGGAACCCAATTAACCGCGTGTAGTAGCGTGGGATGCAGTATAATGCGTGTTGTGCTAGCGCATGAAATTGTTACTGTACCAACAAACAACATTGATCATTAAATTAAAAATAGTTTAACAAAAGATAATATATTTAAAAGAAAAACTTCGTGCAAACATAATAATGAAACACAAACATTTTAGTACAGACTTTAATTAAACTTTTCCTTAATAGGTGCATGAAGTTTCGTTCAAATTAAATTTGTTCACTCGATTAGTCTGTCCCGTGACGTTGTAGTTGGGGCTTGTTTTATAGTCGGTTTGCATGTGGCCGCGTTAACTCGGAAATGTCTGCGAGGTCGTGAGGACTTTGTTTGGTACACAACTAGAGACATTTGAGCGATTAGAATAACATTTTCATTAAGTTATACATCCTTATTTGTATTACTACTTACAACAATATCCAAACATCTTTGCGAGGTCACCCGGTTTGAATTTCTGCTTGACCTTTACCCATAACGCTAAAATTGACTTTTTTTAAATGTGATCCTGGTGTAAGTTGATTTAAATATTTTGGATATTGAGTATTAATGACTCCATCCTTAAATAATTCATTATTTCCAAAATTGTTCTGCAATTGGTTGCGATAAAATGTGAAGCACTTTGCTATCTGCGAGACCAAAAATACTCGTAAAGTAAGTAAGTAAAAAATCAAAAATAATTAAACTCGTAATAATAGCACACACCTCAGTACTGAAGGAACTAGAAAGAAAAGAATGCTTTGATGATTTTTTATTAATCAATAAGCATACATTCTCTAAGGTCATCTTTATTAGTAATGCTGATAATTGGCAGCGCACTTTAAGAACAAAGACTCTGTTAAGGACTCTTATTTTATGTATACGATCTAAATATTATACACAAATATATATAAATCGAAACATATAGGCCTAGTTAGTTTTTATTTGCGGTGATTTCCACCAAATTGTTAGTACCTTATACCCTATAGGAAAAAAAAGTTACATGGAATTGCGTGCACGGTATCTGTACAGGACGATATTCGGTCATTTTGGGACTCTTGCGCATGTAGCTTACTTTCTGGCTGAATGCGTTAAGTACTCAATACTACTAGGTAGCTCTAAAAAGGCTCTTTTTGTGTACAGTTCTAAAAAACGAATACCCATGAATGAAATATTTAAAAAAAATCTATGGCCGAGAAACATTCTATTTTGAAAAAACTACTTAACGATTATAATAATTGCCAATATCTATTTCAGTAAACGCTACTTTTATAAACTAGTGGAAAATTTACGGGCCGGTATATTAACTGGCTTAGAACTTGACGCCAGCATTCTACGAATAATTGACCAGATAAAATCAACGTAGCGTTTCTTTACAAATTGTTTAATTTTGCACTAACTACCGTAGACGTTAGCGCTGATTGCATTATCGTGAAACTTGGCTATCCATTTTGCATGCATAATACTTAACTATTTAGAGAGAATTGGGGTGAGGTGTAAGAAATCTTGATAAACATATTATTGCCTATTATTCTATCTACTTCTAGTTTAGTGCTGGTGACTCACTGTAACTCGACTACCAAACACATAATGACGATTCTCTAATAGGATTCCGTTTTGATGGATATTGTGTTGTAATCAACAATTGTATGTTTAGCTATTTAGCGGTTACATTTGCAGGCTTTAGACGTTTACTTTTCTTTTGACACTTTTGAAACACTATTTCTGAATTGTATTTTACCATAATTATGATCAAGTGTTAATTATGTGAGCCGATTTAAGAAGGGTGCCGTGTGGTGCCGGTCAAGAATAGTATCACCACATATCTTCCCGTGGGTGTCGTAAAAGACGACTAAGGGGAAACCAGAAGATGGGCAGCAGCATCTGAGTACAAGTACAAACACCTACTGCGATCGCCAAACCGCTTACAAAACGTGTCGATTATGGCAATCCCTCCTCTTATTGGGGGAGACCAATGTCCACAGTGGATTCCTTATGGTTGAATGGATGGATGAATTTATATAAGTGCGGGGTTATGAGAATACTACTTTGTAGGAAAGAAAATATGTTTTGAAGGATGCATTTAAAAACAAAAAAAAAGATGTTAAAACAGATCCTTCTTCTGAAAATCTAGATTCGCTAGAATTATTCTCAATTTAATACACTGAAGTATTACTTGCGGCTTTCATAGATATGAATATAAAACGGAACTAAAATCACTTTTTAAATATGTTCTCTGCATTCTCCTATAGTCTCGTACAATAGACCTACCAATTAAAGTTAGTCTTTTATCAGTTGACATACATTCTTATCTTCTTAAAGATGTGAGGTGTTAGGTAGAAGCAATAATTGCCTGTACACATTACAGTGACAAAGTAAAGTGTTTTACTTAACTGCCTATAATTGCGAGTGCTTCGGTAAATGAGCCGCGCAATAAAGCCGTCTGGGTACACACACTTACTGGGTAGTGCAAGTCGCTGTAATTACATAAACATACTCTTCGAACTGTTAATGAATTTAAAAAGCGTTTTCTTTTTTCAAACTCTCAATAATATTAATGTTTGATGACAGGACTGTTATAATTTAGACTAGACTTTTTTTAATAGTAGCATAGAAAAGTGACTGTACATATTTGATAATACGGTTGATGCTGGTGGTGGAAATAAAACTAATAAGAATATAAGAAGGAGTTAGTTGAGTTTGTTTTAGTTTGCATTTCTCAACACACAGTTGTGGTTTACATATTCTTTACTTTAGATTTTTATGTATTAATTTGAATTAATGAAAGCATTTAATTTAATGGTATATTCAAATTTAATTTCTTTTTTTTACTTTTACACTACAATAACTTAAAAACATGCGAGGAAAAATATTTTGACTTGTTGTTACCTAATAAACTTTTTATGATAATATTTGTGTGTGTTTGTGTGTGTTGTGTAATAAAACTATAAATTTAAAAAGAAATAACATCGTCTTATCATTACTAAAAGCGACGATTTTAAACTTTGACAAACAAAAATTGGGGCCTCAGAAAATTATATCGTAATGGAATTATATTATTGGCAACCCTAATTACCTAACACTTTTCCGCGTTCAACTTTAAAAAGTGGTAAATAAAAGTATACAATTAGCAATAATCATTCAAAGCTGAGGCAGCTGAGACATAGTTTTTGTAGTTAGTTGCGAATAATTAACTGTGATAACACAGACATATTCTGCAATTACATTTTATTTTTATATTTTTTATGAAAATATTTATCAAAGATTATCATAATTATTTTAGATAGGAGAATGGCTTTTTTACGCTCGGAAATTTCTGCATCAGGTACTCTCTCGTCATACAGTCGATAAGAGGGTTTTGTAAAATTTCTACTGGCTTAAAAACTTTTGGCCACAGGGCCCGTGTATGAGTCAGAATCTTGGGATGTCATATTCCGCTTCCATGCTTATGCTTAGATGAAAAGAAGGGGACCCTCATCTAATATGGGAGAAAGGTGATAGGTTAGAAAAAAAAACTTTCTTAATTCTGCTTCAAACGATTTTCAGCTTTCACGTCTTTTGAAATTATTATATATTTATTGGTCTATATTTTAAAATTTCTTTAAGTATAAATAAATATTTACTATTCATTTATCACTAAGATTTATATAATGTTATTAATTAATCAATGCTTGTATAATGGTATTCATATGTTGGTGTTATATATTAATTCCTATTTATTATCTATACTTATTTACTCATATTAATATTAATAAATCAGTTTCCAAAACATGTGACAACTGAAAATCATTTGAAACGGAATTGGCAAATTAATATCAACCATACCACCATTCAAATAGGTACTCTTTTGAGCGTATTAATTAATAAACGAATCACGTTGATACATTGTATCTCCCTACGTTCAGAGACCGCTATAATTAATATTAAGACTGTAATAATCAATATTACATTGTAATTACCAACGTTCGGTGCGGATTATTGCTTTATTAAGTTCGCCATTAGCGGTACGCTTAGATGTTCACTGTTGTAACATTATGGACGTTATGGCGTACAATGATTATTATAACGCGCCATTTGTGTCATATTATATTTTCCACTAACTCAGCTCGATAAATATTCAGAAATCAGTTCAGAAAATATGTTAGGTAGAAGATTTTATAGAATAGTAACTTTATAGTTCAAGATTCGTACATTAGCAAAATTTTGTTAATTTTTGTCCTTCCCCCTTGTTAGCGATAGTAAACAAATCCGGGAGGTGCTTCATGATATCGTATGCACTGGCATAAATAAAATAACGAAGATTCATAAATAAACATTGCTTACTTCACCATTCCCGTCCCATATGTTGATAAATAGAGAAAAAAATATTTTAAGCTGCTGAGTTATTGCTGATTATTTATAAATTTACTGTTAGTATATATTTATTATTTTATCACACAACCTCACGTGATAATCAGTGACACTCATAAAGTTTTCAAGTGATAGGTGCCTGGCGATAAATGTTCCAGTTGAGGGTAGTTAGTTGCTAACAAAACGGGCTAACAGGATTGAATTTCTTTTTTTTTTTTACACGGTAGGTATATAGGCTCAGTGCTTTGACCATAATCTCTCCTGATGTTAAGTAACGATGTGGTCCAAGATGGTAAACACACTAAGCCTAGAGGTACTGGTTCTCAAGTGATATTGCCGGAACACACCTATTAGTATTTGGCGACAGGTTTTCAAACTTGAGGGTGGTATCTACACAGGCGGGCATTATTAGAAAATGCTCTACCACCATGCTATGGTTTCCTCGCGATGTTTTCCTTCACTGAAAGCTCAGGGAGATTTTAGAGTTGGAAAGATTGGCTCGAACCCGCGACCTTTGACGATCCACTTCCACTCTGTTATGATTATATCATTATGATTTTTCAACAGTTCAAGGTCAATGTTGAATTGAATCTGCGACAATCATCAGGATATCCTAATCGCACCACCACGAGCTCAATTTAAAAAACCTGTCCAGGAAATCTTTGTAAAGATATTAAATGTAAACAATATTGAAATCAATAAATGCAGTACTGGGCTAGTTTTTGAATACATATTTAGAAATACCAACGAATTTTAAGCAATTTCGTTCGGACTTTGTTTAAATAATTCATGTTTTATTTCTTTGTATATGGTGATACACTAGCCTACAAGATATAAGGTACAAGATACAAGGCTAGTTTATAGGGCAGAGCCTACACTGTAAACACTGTAATCACTTATTATTAAATAAATAAATTATTGTTATAAAATGAAGGCCAAAAAAATAACAATATTATTTTTTTGTTTTTGCTTCTCCTTGCAAATGACATTTTGTCCTTTACGCCTTTTGTACTGTAACCAAAGTTTACTGTATGTGAAGTGCCCCTCCGGCAGGTGCACAAGACATGCTTCGACCGCCACATGGGGAAGCTCTTGTAGCCGCTGTCAGCGCGATACAGTGACACTGCATACACTAGCAAGTACACGCATCATACAGCACACACATACTTGCCGTTCGGATAGCTAGGGCAAATTCTGCGGATTTTTATCACGGGTAGCTCATGCCGAGGTTCGTGCTATTTTGGTGCCCTTGTGCTGGCAACCATTCCTAGGCTGAGCACCTTAAGCGCTCGCCTCAAAGTTCGGTGAAGTTGTTAAGGCTGTTCCGGTCAACAGCGTTAGTCGGATAAAATACTTTTATTGTGTAAACTTCCATCAAAATTACATACTAAAGTTAAATAAAATAAACGACAGACTAAGATTCTGCTAAAAATGCACTTTCTTTTTTGTGTTATTAAAAAAATAGAGGTTATTAGGGCTAAGTACTGGCAACTTTTATTACTAAAAACAATATATTTTTGAAAGTAATCTAATTTTACAAACTATTGAATTTTTACACGTCTTGTTTATCCTAAAACTACGACCGCTACCTTCAATAAATTAGTTTTGGCAATGTTCCAGAACTCACCCTTTAGCTTGAAATGTATCAGACAATTTCGCGTTCCAGGACACAGGCGCCGTGGCTTAGTTGGTTAAAGCGCCTGTCTAGTAAACAGGAGATCGTGAGTTCGAATCTCGCCGGTGCCTGCTCTTTTATTGAAGTTAACTTAAAAAATTCAAATTTACTCTAGTATAAAATCCGGTAGCTATTTTTTTTTTGTACGTTCAGCATATAAATATTAACGTATAAACGGCAAAAATAATTCATTTTTCATTGTTATAATGATTTTAATGCACATGTATATTTTATACGTAAAATATGTAATTATTGGTGATATTCATTTATTGAATAAATACTTATGTGTGAAGTTTTATTTTGGATTTTACCTTTGTCAGTACAAAAATTCAATTGCACTTTGTTTTATTGTCAATATTTAGTCAATTATTAATAATATAAATAAATCAGCCAGAAATAGTTTCGCATCAAAGGAGACTTCTCGATTTATAATATTACCCGTAACGAAATATCTCTGGAACGATTGATGATGCAAGGAAAAGTAGATCAACATTCTTGCAGCCTATTGCCTACAAGGTGGGCAGACATTGCTAAGTCATCAACAAAGTGTTCCTTTACTTAATTTTTTATTTGCACGAAGTTACGATGTAGTCCAGGATGGTAAACACACTAAGCCTAGACGTACTAGTTCTCAATTGATGCTGCAGGAACACACCTGTTGGTGTTTGACCGCAGGTTTTCTAACTTGAGAATGGTAGCTAACCAGGCGGGTATTATTAGATAATAGCTATGGTTTCCTCAAGATATTTTCCTTCAATGAAAGCTCAGGCTGATTTTAGAGTTGGATAGGTGAGTTAGAATCCGCGTCCAATGACGCGGAGTCCAACTGAACTACCAACGAAGCCATCATTGCTTCACACGAAGTGCCACGAATAGAGAAGACATAAACAGGCCTAGTAAAAGTCACACCCAAACTTACTAGACACTCCATGAACCAATACCACCCCGACAGGACTGTACAATCAAAAAAAAGGTGGATATTGAATTTATTCGTAACTAAGCTAACATTGTAGCATTAATAATAATATAAATAAACAATTAATATTAATAAACAAGGTTTACTCAAATAATTTCATTATTAACCTTTCGAAGTCTCTTTTGTTTACTCATGGCGTTTAAACGTTACAACAAATAAAAAAAAACAGTATAATAACATAAATATAAATTATTACTAATAACTGTAGTAAAAGCGAAAACGATACAATTTTATGGAAGTGAAAAGTTTTAGACTGATCGCAAGTTACGAGAAGTTGCGATTTAACAATAAAAAATTAAATTTTAATTAATTTTACACGGAACAATATTATGTGGGTTCCAATGGAAATGGAAGTGACTTGTGCGAGCTGTGAAACTATGAAATGATTACTAAACCAAGATCCAATGAGAGTATTAGAGCAAATGTAACTCACCCGTTGAGTAAAATTGAAGAAAGGTAGTCGTGATGTCATAATCCACGCAAGCCAACTTAGAGTTTTTTTGGGGATTTTAATCTATCAAAAGGTATGTCATAGAAATTATAATGGAATAAATTATATAGTTAGTTTTATTACTTTAATTAGTAAAATAATTTAAGATAATATATTAAATCTAAACTCATCGCCAGCAGTAACTTAACACCGCTTTCGCTTATAAATTAAACAAAATCGCACGTCACGCATTCGGCGGGAACAAACAGAGTCGTAAACGGGAACAACATTGCCTCGATTTCATAATCGACACACTATTTACACAGTGTTGAACACAGTTCACCATCACATATGTTCCGACGACCAGATGCCCTCAATGAAGGTGGTAGTTGAAAAACCCCAATACCCCATAACAATAACAGGGGGCAATCAAAATAATAAATGGCAGCCGTGAGCGGATCGCTTTTTGTGTCCAATTATTTTTATTGGTGTTCTGTTAATTACATTCTTCGGCGAGGGCCGTGCGCAGGCGCAACTTATGCGAGCCTCATACTCCTAAGCATACTATTCTGACATAATTCGATATTTTCTGATCTATTTCTATTATTTATCTAAAGTACATATTTAGAACTCCTATACAATCTAATTTGTAATATAATTTTTTTTAAATAGAGTTTTCAAATATTTTTCTATTTCTGTCTATTTTTACCTACTTTTATTTACGTACTTGACATTCATTGTTTTGTTAATAGCTGTTGTTTTTATTAATTAGATTTATTTACTACGCTTTTATTAATTTGTACAATTACATTTAATTTATTTTTTGGTCTACAAAGTGGAACTACAGGTTTCTTTAACTGCATAAATTTGAAATTCTGTTTCGTAATAGTCTAAAATGCACTCAATGCAAATAAAATTGATGTGGTGTTATTAAATTTTTATTTTTTTATATTTAAATATTTATTTTTTATATTCTTTTAAAATTAAACATCAAAGTCATTAAAGTATTCGAGAAGTCTCGCACGCTTTTTATTAGTTTTCATAATAAGCCCAACGGATGCCCGCATGCACATTTTAAAAATTCACCCTAGCACTGACCAATGTCAAGAAGTTTTTGCCATCTGATTAACTACCGTTTATTGATTGAGATATTTGGCGAGCGTTGAAATTTTAATGGCTTCACTCACATACGAGCGGTAGTGATGAAAGGGATTCGAGTATCATTTATTTGACATATTCAGTTTGATGGTAAAAATGGCGGTGTCATCGGGAACTGGTAGAATTTAATGTTACCGCAAGAGTTTAATTTTGATGATACGAGGCTTATTACATTCGAAAAGGTTCGAGTAAAAAATAAAATAATGATTCAATATACCAAATTACAACTCGGTCGATCTAAGTTTGCACCTCGCTTGAATGCGGTGCCCCTTCCGCTAACCCCTCTCACCTCTTCGTGACCGTAACGTCGCGCAGTGCGGTTTTTCAAACGTCAATATGAAGTAATCGACGCCAGGTCCAATCTCAACTCAACCGGGTTATATGTGTTTCAACAACAAAGTTATATTATAAATTATACATGATTTTGAAGTCATTATGGCTTAGTTGTAAGGCTGTTGGACATTGCGTAAAATAAACCTTAGCTCTGATCATAAGATGATCGTAAACATTGTGGTGAAGAAAATGCAGCATGATTCTTTAATTCAATTTCCTAGGAGTTATTAGTGCCTTCTGGTATTATTATTTAAGAAAACCCCTCTGTCTCATCATGTTATAATTGGGTGAGGTTGTGATTAAACCATAATAGGCACAGTTTTAGATATTATGGTCTAAGAGATTTATTTCAGTTAATGTAATAACGATATATGTTTCGCAGAAACTTCGAAACATATAAAACTTGGAAAAAAAATAATCAAATTTTTAAACAATATATTATATTATCGTCGCTAAAGCAGCGAAATGTTCGTTGTAAAAGTTTATTTTAGTAAATCATAAAATTATAGCGCTTATTTTATGTTTTATGATAAAATTATTCTAGTATTGGATTCTTACAAAACAAGTAAAATTAAACTAATTTGTAGCTCTCCTGAAAACTAAGATATTTTTATATATTTAGCGAATTTTAATGCCAATATGGTATCTCTTTTGCAATAATACCGTCTAGGGAAATGACATAGCCAAAATTATTGTCATTAAAATCGAACGCTTAAGGCATAGATAAAATTACAATGGATATATGGTTCTTTTAACAAATTCCTAAAAATTGACCTATTATAAAACCTAGTGCCGACGTTGCTTCCTAAACAAAACTATTATTTTAGCCAATTAAAAAAATAATTAAAATCAATATTTATAAGTCAAACACAAATAAATTAGACAGCAATAAATAGTAGCTATCCAAAAAAATTAACTGTCCGTTTCCTTTCACAAATTTATGTGGCACCTGTCTTACAAATTGATTTAATTATAACTATACGAGGTATCTTTAAGAAAGTTTTGTTATTCTTCTTGTAGTGGTAATCTCTGTAATGTATTTACATTATATCACAACGTTAACTTTAAAAATATTTAACTACATCAATGAAATTAATTAGTACCTATCTAAATAAATGGAAAAAAAATATTTTATTTAATTAAAAATCACACTCAAATACACACTCTTTGTAGACTATCTTCCTTACTACTTACTGATATCTCTCACTGAACCTCTTTGAAATTATATATCATTCTAGCTGTGCCCGCGACTTCGCTTGCGTGGAATTCAGAAAATGATATTCCAATACATGGCCCATACTCTTCAGTCCCGTCCCGTCTCGTAAAGCTATGGAAACTTGTCCTGTTGTATATTCTAAAGCCCTACTTATTTTTTTTTTTCTGAAATATCTTCAATGTACAGATTTCGTCCTTTAAGCGATTATAAGTATAGATTATCTATGTCCTTGTAATGTTTCTGAACAGTCCAAATTATTAAAATATATATAGCGCCATCTACGAATAATCGTCAAATTATAATTGAAATTCAGTCCACTACCTCCATGAAATGGCTTCTTAATACAACGCCTAAAATGCCTCGAGATTGTGTGAAGATTGAATATCAAACTATTGTTATCTCATATACTATATCTTACATATTTATATACAATGAACATGTTTTATATTATGCTATTTTGTTCAATTGTAATCAATTGATCGTTTTTAAAATATCGAATAAGACTAAAACGCATTTACTTACTAACTCTTCCTTTATACGCCGCGTGTCATTCAAATTACTATAACTTTTGATAGAATGTACCGATTTTAATGAAATAAAGTGTTGATGCTACCCCGGAATATGTTTTATAATTATCTTTTTGAATTTTTAAAATTTACTTAGTACTTTTTAATTGATACCTGCACGACCAAACAGACTGACTGACTGTCTGTCTGACAGACATTTCTAAAAATGATAGAAATGTGTCTAATTATCTAGTTTTAGCCCTTTTCAATAATTCTTTTCACAAAAATAGTATACAGACTAATGATATTTACAATTGTATTATTAGTATAGATAATATTTCTAACTTACCTAGTATCTGACGTCTGTAATACAATTTAAAGAATAGTATGGACGTCAACGTGCTATAACATTTTTCTTGTGGTTTTCCATATCATAATTGTAATTACAACAAGTAATTATAAGTTAGTAAGTGAAAGTTTGCTGACTTTTACATTTATCGCACTATGAGGTTATGGAACCGTCTTCCTGTCAGCGTGTTCCCTCCTTCGTATGATATTGGGTCCTTCAAAAGAGATGTGAAGAGGTACTTAAGCAGGCCAGCATAACTGCGGTGACTGGCAGTTAATTCTATTCAGTGTCAGTCGCCGCTGTTTTGGAGTGTACTTTGCTTAACATAAGGTCCAGTGCTGTCACTTTGCCGCGCAATATAAAAAAAAAGTTTTTAAAATGAATGCAATATGCAAAATCCGTTCTTTAAACCTAATAATGTATATTGTAATTTAAAAAACATAAATGTTCATTTCAAAACAATATGTGTAAATGTTTTAAAATTTATGTTATGTAAAATTTAGTTTAAAAGATAAGGGTTAGTATACATACACAATTAACAAAATTGGCCCTAAAAATGTTTAACTAAATAAATTAAAACAATTACCTAAATATGTCGAAGATTTTTTTTTTACCTTAAAGATCTGTTTTATTATTTTCATGCATTAGGTACTTCAATTAAAGAAATAATATTGCAATTACCTAAACATACATAAAACAAATATCCCCTAGATATACGTTTTCAAAATTAAAAATACAAGACTAGAGTACAAAATTACCAGGGCCAATCAAAAGAAACATAATTTAATTTCAAATTACATGATGGGGACAGATCCCGAGAAACCCTATGTCGTTTAAAAAATATTCACCCCCACCAATAAACACACCGATGCCATAAACAAATTTGTAACAATCAAACCCGGCCATAAAGCCCAATCAACGGAATTACGTTACAATGGGAACAAAGTCAGTTTTATTGGCTTATTATATTGATTTGTTTTTTTCTAATGAGCTTTGTGAGTACCTTGTCCTACTATTAAGCTTACAAACGTATTCTTCTCTCATTCAATTTATTATTAAACGACTTTAACTCTTACAGTCACAATTTTAAGAGTGTCTCAATTTTTTTTTAAATCTTTCATAACATTTGTTTGAGTTTAATATAAGTATTAGTTGGCCTAATTGGATGAATGGTCCGTTTCTAAATGTTGTCTCATGTATTTTGTTACTATAATTGTTGTACCTTTTTTTTAACGTGGATAGGTGTATTTGCGCATTTTAGCCATTGCATATTTTAACATGCATCTTTTGCATTAGCATGCACCGCCGCAACCAAAGATTGGGGGGGGGGGGGGGGGTGGAATCGAATGATTATGTTTTACAGTGAAAAATTATTTTTAATTACCTATCTAATTGTGATTTAATTGTTTAAACGTTTTAAGCGGAAAATAAGTGATTTATTGAAAGCTTTTGTAAATTGTTTATTTTTAATCGTTTTCTCAATTCGTTACGTGTAAGATTTTGGGGGAAGAGGGGGTGATCATCATGAATATAGGTATATTAGAAAATATAAGTAATAATAATATATAGATAGATTTGTGTGCCTCTAGTAGTCGAAGTTTGACCACTTACATTTTTTAAAATATCAGGAAACTTTACAATTTTTTTATTGTACACTAAAGCTTCTTAATAGATATTAGACAAAAATACAAAAAGCGATGATGATGCAGTAGGTGAAGCAGTCAGATTCTGCGACGATGGACGTACGTTCGAACCCCGCTATTCAACTTTAAGCCTGAGCTTTAAGAACATCTTGAGAAAACCATAGTGTGTCTTAATAATGGCGCCCGCATTTCCTCTTAAGGCAATATGCGAGCATTGTTTATTCCCTAAAAACGTATTCTCCCCCTCCTTTATCCCTGGATAATAGCACAATGGTAAATATTATTTGTAACGTATAATATATATCCACCATCGCCATGATTTTTTTCCAAAAATTAATTAATATAGTAAACAACAGTAACATCTTTGAAAGTGTAAAGTATGCTCCATTTTTACCGTCGCTTTGACATCCGTCAAATATATTTGATCAAGAAAAAAAGCAAAACGTAGTGGTATAGCCAAAGTTTTTTTACTCTGTAATTGAGAGAGAAATTAAAATCGACCCAGTTTAGAAGTAGAAAACACGGGAAAACGTAGTAATATTTTCGTCTATCTTGAATAGGTAGGTAAAATCAGCCCAAGCTGCAGTTATCCCTTTCGTGTTTTATAACTCTTTCTTTGGGGCGTAACGCGATGGCAATAGATTTGCAGCTACGGTCCATGATCTGTTCCGGTCCCCAATTGGGGAGACTTCCGCCACCAACGCTGTACAGTGACAGCTTCATAACATAACATAAGCTCCCGCTGTTATCCCCGAAGGATTAGGCACAAGTGAAATAGCGAACTACACCACCCACATTTCGCCGAGCTTAGTTCCGTCCCAGATGTGACAGGCGAGCCTGTCGGCATGTCTGACACAAATTCCAGACTCCGAGATGATACTGAGTAGAAAAATCCCATATTTCACTTGACTCGACCCGAGGATCGAACCTGAGACCTCACAACGACAGTCGTATAAGGGATTCTATCTGTAGTTTTCTTTAACTTAGTTATAGCTAGAGCAAATTTCACGAAATTTACATCAATGGTAGCAGCCCTTTTCCTGCTGAGTGCAGTGCTCGCTCCAGAATTGGGATGGGGGCGGAGGTCGGGCAATCCGTCCAGTGTGCCGCAGCAGCCGTTTGGTTGTAAAAATCGATAGGTATGTTAAATTTTACCCATAAAGAGTAAAATTCGCATAGATATCGTCTGTCTCGTCATCTCTTCGTTCGCATCATGAAATGGCCAAAATTTCAAGTTTTTAGGTTCAACGGTTTGGGATCTGCGTTGATGAATCTGTCAATCAGGATAACAAACTTAAATTAACCCCTGAGCACTTACATGACGTTTACGCCAGCATTCCATTGTTTTCCTATTGTCTTATTTTTATGGGTACTCGACACATTAAAATGTTTTGTTTGTTTTTTTTTTTTTAAAAAAAAATCTACCCTTAATTCTAAAAATATGTATATTTAAGAGATGCTAGTTTGTATTTTTTTCCGGAGCGACGTAACTGCTAAAGCGGACGCTGCTGAGCGTCCTAAGCACTCACCTCAAGGGTTTGGTGAAGCTGTCAAGGCTTTAACGATATTTAGTCAATTGGAAAAAAATGCAAAAATTGAAATTCGGTTGTCAAACAGTGGAGATAAAGCTACTGGATTATTTGGTTTTTACCTATCGTTTATCACAGATAGAATAATGACAACATTCTACTAGAATTCGAAGAATTTTCGCTACAAACCCAATTGTAAACAAACTTCCTTTCCCGTCCAACTAATAGACTCGTTAAGAGTCATACAACGATATTATTAATAATAAACAATAATAAATTGACATTGTTACAGTAATTCCGGTCAAAATCATGAAAACTTTACAATTGTTAATTAGCGCTTTCTTTCCTTTTTATAGTAGGTTCAAAATACACGATTTTAATGTATTATTTTATTTGTAATCTTAAAATTGTATTTATGAAATAATAGAAAATGTCAATAAATCAATGCAATTATTTAATTTCTTAATGAAATTATTTCTAATAAAATCGATTTCCAAAAAAATCAGAGCGAGGGGCGGGCCGCCCAAACGCACCGCCCATACCGCCTACCGGCTTAAAGCGATGATCGTGTTTTATATCTAAATATACAAACATCGAAAACTAAGATAACTTCAGACAATAATATACTTTAGTGATTATATTTTTGTTTTTCGAGAGATGATAAAAATATGTTTTGTTTTTTTAATTGTGCAATTTCAATCATTAGTCCAATCCTATCTTACGAGTTTAATTTCTTAGGATGAAGGCTATGGTTTCCTCGCGGTGTTTTTTCTTTCACTGAAAGCTCAAACTGATTTTATAGAGTAGGATAGATGAGCTCGAACCCGCGTTCATTGACACGGAATCCGGCCGCACTACCCACTGCGCCATCATCTGCATCATCAGCTTGAAAGCTAACATCTCAAGGCTAAGAGTGTTACCGTTTTTGGGCTATAAATTTCACGTGAATTATTGAAATGTAACTTCTTTGCGCACGATGAGCGTCAGAATTTAAACATTAAAAGACGGCTAGAATTACGTAGTGCGAAAGAAAGAAAGAAAGAGACAAGAATAATAAGCATGCTATAATTTTTTAATGTACAAATTTTATTTTCCATAACAATCGATCTTGAGGAAGCGTGCACATGACTGTATTTTAGAAAGTGGGCATATATATTTTTAATCTCTTTCTTTGTACTCTGTACACGCGTCCTATTAATAGAGGGCCTCTTAAATTATTCATTTAATTATACATTGATATAAGCTAATTAAAGTTTATTTTATGATAAAAAAATAATAATGCGAAAGTCCGTCTACACCACAAAAGTACCCATATAAACTGTCAAAATCTATTATAGAATCTAAAAATTGCTCGGAAAAAGAAACTTCGGAAGTAGTTGGCTTGCGTTTTCATTTTGTCATGTACGGAGTAATCCTTATATGACGTATTATGTAACTTTGGTGTCATTTTATATAATTTCATTCATATAGCTCAGTTACAATGAACAAATGAAGTGTATTGAAATAATAACTCGGCGCGTGAAATCTGAGATCTCTCAACATTCCGTCCCGTTGAGATAGTTGTATCTAACAGAAAGTCGCCATTTTGTTACCGTGTTTATGAATAATGGTCCTAACTTCTTGAGACTTGGTTGCATGGTTTAGTATCTTTGTCTTAAAATGGAACCAAAAATAATAGCAACCATCGCGTCACGTATAAACATAATTATGGGGACATCGATCTGTCATGTAGTTGCTGTTAACTTTAATTCAATAACTTGTGTTTTTGGACCCTATACTGTTGTGATTTTGGTGACGTTTTACGAAATATAGTTTGGTTATTGTGTACAAGTGAAGTGAAAATAATGGCACGAAGCGATTATTCTGAGATGCTACGAGAATCCATGGAACATTCTAGGGGAATTGCCACCGTCTTGCAATATAAATGTTTGAACAACAGAATAGGCGGTATGGACAAACGTCTCTTAGCCTGTCCCATTGGACGAATATTTCTACAAGTAAACATTATTATTATGAAATATATTTTGATCGCGATGATACCCATAAAAGTATCTGGATGCCACACGGGCAATAACTTCGGCGCTTTTTGATTGTATAGAGCGTCAGTGCAATGAGAGACTTATTAAATAATTATTAATCGCCGGCGACCCGCTGCGAGACACGATTGCACTCTTTAAACTATTAAAATATGATTATTTAACGGTAAACCCAATGGAATAGACGTTACATTTTACAGCTATGTAGTACTTACAAGATATATTTTTATTTGATTTCGTAACTCGGTGTTTGCTTACGAATAACAACTATCTTAATACGTTTTTTTTTTTCATTGTGTATCTTATGAAAAAGTTCGTTTCGAAATTCCAATTTTTATCAATTTTCTGTAAGTAAATAATTAACTAATCTATCCTATAAACGCAAGTAAATAAACAAAACATAAGGTCGTTTAAATCATTTACGATACGTACATATATCATGTTTGTACGTAAAGGTTTTAATAAATTACGACCGGTCGCGTCGTTCCAATCGTGTTGCCGCCATTTTTGTATTGAATTTTACCGAGAACATTATTACGGTTGTTTGTTGAGTTAATTGTTAAATGGAGAGTAAGATGCCTCGTTATTTTCTCGCGCATATATTATTTGATAAAGGAACGATGTTTGTAAGAAGATCTTATACATTTGATTGTAAAAGATGTATCCGATTTATCTTGAGAAATCGTCTTGCCTGAGGCTTCTCTATAATTTTCAAATTTGTTTGTATAAAAATGGCTTAGTGGAAAAGTTGTTATCGAAAGATGTGACTAGTAATATTTCGAATACTTTTAAAATGAACATTATGCTTAATTCACTAAGCTAAGGTGTTTTGTATACAGGACACTTGTTGCATTAAGCATTGCATTGAGCATTAAGACGGTTCATTCAAGTATTACATTAAGCAAAATTTTAAACATCTTTGATCCTCCCTCCCCTTTTTTAGCAACAGTAAGCAATGGTCCTACCGCAATATAACGTAAATATTAACATAATTAAAAAAAACGAAATCTCTATAATGAAATATTGCTTACAAAATCACCATTCAGAAATGTCATCTATGCTCATAAATATAATTGAAGTGTCTGTTTGTATTTTTTTTTAGTAAATAGATATGAATGGATATACGACACCTATACCAAAAATACAATTTTGAACAATTTTGTCAGTTTGTTTGTTCCGGGTAGTCTCCGGAACGACTGGACGGATTTTGACGGGATTACTTTACGTAACTCAGGTTACTTTAATTTTTCGAATAAAAACCGCGTAAAAAATTAAAACTGATGAAATTGTGAATAAAATCCGATTCAATGGACAGTTTTACTGGCAGGAATTTGAGTTTGTAAGACATATCTTTGCCTAATGTTAAAAGCAAAAAGTTTTTGTAAAATAATTAGGGTTCCGTTTAACAAAAATGAAAAAATATGTTACGTAGTGAAAAATATATGAAACTCGGGTGCAGCCGCGGGCACACAGCTAGTAAAAACATAGAGTATGTCAGTTATATATTTATATGTTTTTTTTTTAAATCATAGACGTGTTTTTTTTTTTTGGTTTGATTTTAGTATATTTCGTTATATCAGATGGGTAGACGAAATAAAACCTGTAACTGGAGGTACATGGACTAGACTGGCTAAGGACAGAAAAAAATGGTTACAGTTGGAGGATGCCTTTGTCAAAAAAGGCACACAGGCGGATGTCAAGGCAAAATAATAGTTAAGTGAAAATATGTAGTTATGTATATAGGAAACTGTCTGAATTAAGGTTGTAACGATTGGTTTTAGTTCATTTTATTATATTATTATTATTTATATATCTTCATTTTATTCATGCCCTCCGGGGTAATCGTTTACCAAAATTATTGAATATTTTATAGACATATAATACTTAATATAAACAATAGAAGTAATTAAATGGGACCTAAGTCGCTGGCATGTCTAGTTACAATGTGAAATGTAATTAATATAAATTAACATGACTAAATTAAAATGAACATACATTTTACACGTAGATATATAAAACAATAAATATTCGTAATAATGGTATGGTTTAAGGTTAATTCGTCGCGTCAAAATAAATTATAGATATTTGCGTTTTCGATTTAATAACAAACAAAAAAATAAACAAAATGAACACACTTCCTAATCCTATAAAACACAAACAAACAACATTCAGAACGTCCAAAGCCCGAGGCTATAAAGGAATTTAATTATTTTCGAAAACTCGCCTCTAAACATTAGCATGAAACAACAATAATTTATCGTACATAAGAAATTAACCTTTTGCCTCGACTCAATTAGGTTAAACCAAAACGCATACTAAAAGGGTTTAATAAGTTACGAAGCAGAGGTTTTTTGTTCGTTAATTAGGTTGGGTTTTTTTTTTTTTTCTTTCTCATTTCAACTTAAAACTCATAACTCAGATAATCAATTAGTTAATGTATCAGTCAGAGTCGAGATTTCATGACAAATAATCTCTGGTAAAATCATTACTCTGGTAACGGATATTTAGTAATTAAATGTGTAGGGATTTGTGGTTTCATATATTTTTATGAATTTATACTAATGAATAAAATTAAAGCGTCTGTTTGTAATGTGAAACTTATTTTTTTTGCTAAATAGATGTGAATGTATATACCAAACTTATAGCAAAAACACAATTATTATAATTTCCTTCTGTATGTTTGTTCCGGGTAATCTCCGAAACGGCTGGACGGATTTTGACGGGACTTTTGTTGGTAGATAGTTGTAGTAACTTAGAGTACTTTAAATTTTCGAAAACTGTTTGAGGGTTCTGCGTTAAAAAAGACCTGTCTTACTGTATGGATCATAATGTTGGGCTTGTAAGAAGATGGATAAAAACAACTGCATGCAAGAAGAGATGCGAATGTTGACATGGATGTGTGACGTGACCAGAATGGATAGGATCAGGAATAAGAATATTAGAGGAAGTTTGAAAGTGGCTTCAGTGATAGAAAAGACGAAAGGGAATCGTTTTTCTTGGTATGAACATGTTTTGAAAGGAGACGAAACGCATGTGACGAAGGAAGTGATGAGTATGAAAGTTGAGGGATGGAGGGGGAGAGGACGCCTGAAGAAAAGATGGATGGAGCGTGTGTGGGAAGGTATGAAGGAAAGAGGGTTAAATAAAGATATGATGGCTGATAGAGATATATAGAAGAACAAAACAAAACTGTAACGACCCCAAGTAACAAATTGGGAGAAGGACGATGATGATGATTCTGCTTAAAAAAAACTCATAAAAAATTGAATAAAATCCGATTCAATACACAGTTTTACGGGCAAGTGCTTGAAGTTATTAGAAACATTTTTACTTTATCTTATTACAAAAAAATATTAGGGTTCCGTAACATTAAATTGCAGTAAAAAACATATGAAACGCGGGCGCAGCCGCGGACATACAGCTAGTAAATATAATATGGTTCATGTTAATTTGCTAATTCCGCTTCAAATGGTTTTCAGCTGTCACGTTTTTTTGGATGTTGATTTATTAATTATCAGTATTTATTGATTTTTATATATTTAGTTATTCCTATTTATTATGTTTGTATTTGTTTACTCATATTAGTATAAATAAATTATCATCCAAAAGACGTGGTAGCTAAAAATCATTTAGCAAAAAAACGTCAACCATAGTATTTACATAGGTTCTGTAAGTTTTTTAGTACAATTTTTCTGTGTAACTTGCATACTAGTAAAAGCCCTGCGTAATTGTAGTCTCTTTGTCATTTTAACAATTTTCCTATTTCAAGAACCTTCAGGACAACAACATTAGTCAGATCGAAAAAAAAGACTTAAAAGGAAAGCTAGAATAAGTTAAAAAGTATTCACAATCAAGTCTATATTAAAAACACAATTTAACATTTACAGCTTAATGATTAATATTAACAATTTATGTCAACAATTGTATATACCCAGAAGTACAAATATCAGCCATGAAAAGAAACTTAAAATTAATTTCTAAAAAAATTACAAACTATACAAAATATATTTAAAAAAATATGCTTTTATGATTTGCGACTAATTATTTATTAGACTAATTATGTGAATACTTTTTATATACATAACGTCATCCCTCTCTCTTACAAGGGTAGGCAGAGACTACGTCCTTCCACATGCTAACACCCTAACACACACGTCTTTCGCTTCTTCTACTTTCATAGGAGCTTCCATACATGCTGTTCGGTTACGCGTCTTTTACTCCGGCCTTTCTCCAGCCTTGTCGAGATACATTCGCCTAGGGCGACTCTTACCCTGTCACTCTCGTCTTATAAATCTGTTTCGTCAGTCTTCTTTCATACATTCTCTCTACATGTTAAGTTATTAAGCGCTTCTTTCTTTAACTTGGTCATTACATCCTCTACCACACCACAAAGTTCCCTTATCACACTATTACCTACTTACACAATTCAAAATTAATCTGAATCTTTAAGCTCCAAATTCGTCTTTGTACACTTTCAAACAAATACGTGATACATTTAAAAGCAAAAGCACTTTATCGTGGACTGCAAAATTAATGACAATGGATGGGAGTTGAGTGATTTATCTATTTTTAATTTTTAATACCATCTAGTGACAGTTTGCTCATCAGCGTTATGTATAAGAAAGCTGAGAACCTTACGATGTTCTAAGATATTATATATATTAGAATATGTTACCACGCGATTATTGATAAATCGATCGATATATAACTGTTTGTTTCGTGAAGTCTATGATTAATGAAGGTTGTTTCAATTACAATAACTTAACTAATTATATTATCTAGAAGCGATGATGGTGCAGTTGCTAGTGCGGTCGGATTTCACGTCATTGCATGCAGGTTCGATTCCACCTATCCAACTCTAAAATAAGCCTGAGGATTCGGCTAACACAAAACATCGTGAGGAAACCTTAGTATGGTGGTTGGACATTTTCTAATAACGCCCGCTTGAATAGCTACCACAGTTAAGTGTGAAAATCTGTCGCCAAATACCAAAAGGTGTGTTCCGGCAGCATCACTTGAAAAACAGTACCTCTAGGCTTAATTTGCTTACCTCCTGGACCACATCGTCACTTAACATCAGGTAAGATTATGGTCAAAACACTGAACCTATATAGTGTAAAAATAGTATCACCTACAGTCACTATCGTTATACCGGTCTACATCTAAACTCCCTGGCTGATCCCGGAACGTGAAACACTGAAATGTGTCACAATGACTTTTAAAATGAATTTTCAACATGTCGCCATCCAGGCGGTAACGAAAGTAAATATCATTATAATTTTTTATGATATAACTAAAATACGACAGTGGTCAAAGCACTGTGCCTGTACAATATAAAAAAACACATCTTTAGACAGTTTAATATAAAGTCGCTTCCTGGATCTGTCTAACCGCTAAGTACTCTTGCACCACGCAACGAATTTTAATGCGATTTTCACCACCATTTAGTTAAGGGTTTAAGTAAGCTAAATTCATATAAATAATAATCTTAATTAGACATTGTTAAGCAATACAGCGTGTAAAAATATTGAAGGAATGAAATAAAAAAGTTTAAGGTATGATGTAACATACTACGAAATGTTTTTGATTGCAAAATGGTTTCGGTTTGACCTTTCTTGCTTTTTAAAAATATAAATTTTACATTATGCCACCCAATACTTTTTTGTTTAATGTAATTTATTTTGTACTAGTTCACAAAAAATTTATTTTATTTCGAGAGTTGACACTTATCAGCATCTAATTATGGTTTTGTTTAAGCAGAAAAAAAAAGAATATTTTATAACCAAGTCGCTAAACAGACAATTATGTAGGTGTGCTAAATTTTGATTCCTTATAAATCCTACAGAAAACTTCGCGAAAGCATATATTAAATTTCTCCAAAGGGTTTACAATAACACAGGTACCAATGGTACCCAAATCAATGATATTATATAGAAAATATATCATTGGACCCAATTCTAAGGTCAAGGCTGGAAGTTAGGTGACAATACATAAAAATGATCTTGGAATAGGGCTAGAACATAAATTAATCTTGTGGATCTCAAGTAATACGCCTACTAAAGGATGGATAGAGACAAAGCGTTACCTTGTATAATATACTAACCAGTGCCCGTGACTTTGTAATTATCCACTGCATTTTATAATTTTTAAATATTCATTATGTTTTTCAGGTTATTTTTCATCTTAATTTACTCTCACACTCATTATATATCCGACGTATTAAATATATAATAAAAAAATATTATATTGTTAAGAGACAACTACCCCTCACTAACGAAATCTCTAGCAACGCGGGCTGCAACGGGATCGAAAAGTAGTGTTGTATCGGCCGTCGTCATGTGCGGACCTCGATCTTCAAGTCTCTCATGACTGCGTAAGGGTGTGTAAAACATTCCGTGCGGCTTTATATGATTCACTTGGTTTTTTTATTAGTTATTGATAATTTCGCGTGGATCTCAATTGATCCAACCATAAATTATTTGAATTTCACTTGGTATCTATAGCGTAGCTCGAATACATCTATTACTTACAAAAAATAATCATGTAAATCGGTACAGTAATTTGTAAGTTAGGTATAGGCCAACTAATAGACAGATAGACGTTGATTTGTATATTGTGTTTAGACAATGAGGGACTAGTGAATAATTTCTATATTTTTAGCTAGGTACTAAAAATAAGTGTAACCGCAGATTAATAGGTACGTATGTATGTATATACCAATGTTTAAATATTGTAATACAACAACCCTCATCCGACACGTAACTTAATTGGAATGGCCCCGAGCATAAGTTATTTATGACCGGGCATTTATCAAATCAGTGGAAAACAAACACACGGCCATACTGATCACTAATGGAACTAATGTACCGATCCCCTTTTTGTATTTGAAATGTTATTAATACGTACTCTTCCCCTTTATCTTATTACTGGAAATCTCTGAGTATTAAACACAATTCTGCTAGTGTCACATTTTTCGATATTGGGTATATCAACACTCCAATAAAACAGTGGCCATCTTGCTAAAACATTCCGGAGAGTTATTGTGACACTCCAGTATTAATGTTTCGTCAATTTTTTTTCATTCACTCATTAACAGTTATACGTCCACTGCTGAACGTAGGTCTCCCTCAAAAGGGAGGGAGGTTGCTATAATCATGACGCTTGGCAGGTGGGTTGTCGATCACAGTAGATGTTTGTGGTACTCAGAGGTTGCTGCTCTCGACCCCCTGGTATATCCCTTAGTCACTTTTTGCGACACCCACGGGAAGATATGGGGTGGTAATAGTCTTAGTGGATACCTCGCGGCAAATAACTGAATTTAGTCAATAAAAAACAAGAAATACGACAGGCTGAGATCCTGTCAAAAACTCAAATTTAATGTTTGGTAGAGCAATAAACATTTTTTTTTAAATACCAAAATTAAATTGTCCTTTTTATTCCTACGTTATTATTACTACCAACAGAATGAAAATCAATTATGTTGGTCCCCCATGCACTCCTAAACTATTCATCTGATTTTGATGATTTTTTAGTGAGTTATTCCGACTGCGAAGGTTCCTGACCCAAAAAATTCTTTCCGTGGCATCGCAACGCATTCCGGACACAATTATCTATATCTATACTAATAAATGAAATTGAAGTGTCTGTTTTGTAATGTCAAAATAACAATTTTTATCTAAATAAATATGAATACGAAAACCTATACCAAAAATACAATTTTTAAAATTTTTGTCTGTTTGTTCCGGGTAATCTTTGGAACGGCTAGACGAATTTTAAGCAGACTTTTTTTGTTAGATAGTTTAAGTTACTGCGCGTAACTTTGGGATACTTTTAATTTTTAAAAATAATTAGGGTTTCGCGTAAAACAATACAACTCATAAAAATTTGAATAAAATCCGATTAAATGCAGTTTTACGAGCAAATACTTATTTTCTTTAATTCTTTAAACTTGTGTATTTGACTCTATATCATGTAATTTTGGTGACGTTTTTGTTTTGATATATTGAACATATTAAAACATTTTTATTTATCTTAGTACTAAAAAGTTTTTTATGAAAACAATTATGTAGAAAAAAATTAAAATTCAGTGAAGAATATATCATAATACGCAGGCACAGCTAGTATATATGATAAAACCTCTTCCAGAACAGACAATGAAGTCGAAAATACCATATATCACATTTTTTTTTTTACATAACGTAGTATTAATTACGATAAATTAAATCTCTTATTTAGTTATATTTTAAAATATTATACGATATATGAGAGTTATAGTATAAATGAAATTCCAACAAACATTCAATAGACTCGATAATAAAATAAGCAAATATTTTGTAAATCCACAACACATTACAAATAAAGCCTATTTTTGGGTCATTAATGAACAAAAAAACATATTTATTACTTAACATTGGGAGTAGCTTTCACAATGTAAACGTAAATAGGTATAAATTTTATTTCTATGCTTATCGTAAGGAGCAATAGTGGATAATAAAATTGTTATAATGTAAATTGTGAGAGTGTTAGAATAAGTTAACAAGCAAAGGTGCGCGTGCGCCCGACTAGCGTCATGTAACGCAGCGTGACGTCACGCCCACTCCTGCGCGCGCGCGCGACAGTATCCTGTAGCGACACCTACTGGTACCCGTTGACTTTGTTATAGGAGCCACACTGCTTTCGCTATAATATCAAATTTAAATACTCAATAACTTTAATTTATTTTATTGAAGAGTATATCGATTTGTATGCATTTTTATTTGTTAGAAATTTTATTTATTATGGTTCATATAATAATGAATACTTAAATTGATTTTAATGATAATTTTATTGTGATCACATTTTGCTGCCAAATTATGGATAAGTTTATTGTTTAGAACTGTTAAGTTTTATATAATCACAGTTTTAGATTTATTTAGTAAGCGAAATAATTTATTGCAAATTAAATTTACTTAGATTGTAATCTAAATAAATATGAGCTTAAATTTAAAAATTTCTACGTTAACATAACTTTAGTTAAAAAAATATGTAAGTAATTTGATACAAATTTTTAGGATGGCATTTTGAATTTTGAAATCGGAACACAAAATCATAACGCTTCCATCATTATTTAAGCATGATGGTAAACGTGTTTTACTATCTTTATAATAAAGAATGCTCTGAAAAGTTTGTTTAATAATATTCCCATAATAGAAGCACGCTATTGCTGGAATTCGAGGCTATATTTTTAAATTAACCTCCATCCCGTTATGAAACAAATAATTGCGCAACGTACTTTGCGTTACTAATAAGTTGTGGGTTAATATCCTAGTCGTTGTGTTCTTTTTCTATCTCAGTGGTTGCCAAAAAACTAAATTAATTAAATTTTTTCGTTACTTAAAATATACTGAAATTAACAAGTTACCTATATATCATCGTATCTATGTTTATTATACAAAAAAATCATATACAAAAGAGGTTTGTTTAAATTTAGAATTACAATGGTGGTAAAAGTAAGAAATTGTGCAACGGTAAATGTAACTATGGAATTTAGCGGCGATCACCGTATCGGTATGCGGTAAAACCCTTCTATTTAAAAATGAATTAATTAAACCCATTTATTTTGGGTTCCGCAATAAATACTTCTTTCTATCATGGTGTCTCTAATTCAAAACTATAAAAACTATTCCAATTTTTTGCAGCATCGTTTTACTGTCATATAAAAATATTTTGAAATCTACCGCTTTATTATCGGTACTTATATTAATAGATTGTCACAAATATCTTCCCACTTATGATAATAAGGCGCAGCGAGAGCTCGCGTGTTCTGTGTGGTGTCAAGCTGTGAATTCTAGCACGTTTCTATCAACGACATGAAACAAATACAATTATAATAGCACCCATTGATTACAATAATAATACATTATTAATGAATTGATATTGTCTTTAATTGTCTACAATTGCATTTCCACATTGAAGTGTATTTAGATTAGATAATAAATTTTGATGGATTTGTTTTCGTTCATCTGTTTGCATCATATTGCATAATTACATTAAGTAAAATCTATAAAGACAGAGAATAATTTAGTTAAGAGAAGAAGAAGATAATATTTTGTTAAGTAGCGATATAAAATAAGCCGTAGAATAATTTTTGAAATAAATCACTTGGTTTTAGTTGTCTTAAGCGTAAACATTTAGGCAATAACGTTTGCTATCATTTATATTATTTCTTACTAATTTTAAAAGTCAACTTCATCCTATCATTTTTGAATTGCTAAAATATTATTGCGAAGAACATAATTAACCCGACACTGTCCTGATGTCTTTTTTTTAAAGGTTATCTATTTTGACATTGACATTTAACGAATACTAACCGCTTGTCACGTTCTGGTCAACGTCAAAAGATATGACAGACTCCTTGGTAAAAAGTAAAGAGTTTTTTTTGCAAAGTTATTACGTTGGCTTTTTAATAGGTACTGTATGTTTAAAAATAGATGTTTGAACTATATTACCAGTTTAAGGATTAGTAGTAAAAGTTTTTCCTGAAATTTTCAATAATGTTTATGCTCAAATTTCTATAACTAAGCTAACATTAGTAATATTATATGTATATATAGACTCCTCTTTCAAATTTGATTATGTTTTAGTCACAGAATCTGCAAGATAGCACCTTGTAAAACTTAAAATAACTTACGTATGATGACCATATGTTAGTAATCTTCCTTTATTGTAAGCATGCATAATTTTAAACCTGTATATTAGAAGTTTTATGATGATTTTAATTTATTTTATTCTTTAGTGTATCATATAAATTGAATATTTGAAAACACATGGCCAACGAACTGTGTGGCGGTCCAAAAGAAGGTTGTGAAATATATCATTTGCACCGTATGATCTGTATTGAACAAATTATTTGCTATATTCAACGTACCGTTAAGTTTTTATTGCAACTGAAAACTATTCAGAGATTTGCGTCGGTGCTTGAAGGCTTTATGTTTCCTATATTTTATTTATGAAATAACTTGGAAGATACCTAAATATAGCAAAAAACATTCATAAGAAGAACATTCAATATTCGTCTGCAAGATTTTTAAACGTAATGCCGATGAGTATTATTAAATTAATGATTAACAACAACTAAAAACATAAACAGTCAAAAAGCCAATAATAAAATAATTAATGAATTACCTACAATTGATGTTTACCGAAATTGCTTACTCCACAAGCTCGTTACTAACGATTACCTCAACCATATAATTATCGATGAGACTTGCCGCTCGATTAACTCCATTCATTCAACAGTAGTGAGGAAACAACAACGCCTTCACCCTATACCGATTAATCAAACAATTCATTCATTCAGGCACTCTTGTAACAATAACAAACAACAAAAAAAATAAACAAGAATCAACCCAAATAATGAACTGGCATTGTTAATTTTACGCCTAGTAAAGAATAAGTTTTCTAATATTTACCTACTTTCCTGTGCATCATTCTACTTGTTTACTGCTAATTAATTAGACCTGTACAAAGTAGCCGGGTATAATAAATCAAGTGTTGTTTCTTTTTTTTTTTTTTTGTCCGGTTATCAGCCGCGATGATGCAGTACTTTTGTGACGGCGCGGCGCACACGATATTTCGTTGGTAAATCGAGCAGAAAATTGCTAACTAGAGCTCACCCTCGTTTTAAGGTGAACGGGACTTATTTTAAAGAGGTTGTAATTTTCCAAACTAGCTTGGTAGGTATACTTTTTGTCCGTTGTTGTTTGAATCCGTTTATTAATTTTATAGTTAATTAAAGGTTAAGTAAATATGTGTAAAACGAGTTACCTATCTTTATTTACGGTTATGCGTTTAATGGTAGTCTGATTTGTCACCTGACGTAGATTTGAATCCTGTCGTATAATAGCAGCGACCCAGGATGTGATCCGATCCCCAACTGTAGAGGACCCTGTATTGTCTGTGTATTTAAATCAACCACGTTAAAGTTCACCGCAGGGCAAAACCCGCGGAACTATTGTAACAGAGAGCAGCCCAAATTCCGTACCATTTTGGTGCCTTTCGCTAGCTTCCAAAAACTTGCCTGATTTTTAGGTGAAGTCACAACATGATGGTAAGATATTATTGAATGACCACGTGGTTAGCCATGGCACTACCACTTGAAAGCCAGTAGTACCTTTAGGCCTACCATCGACTGCATAATAATTTTAGATCAGGTAAGATTATGTCCAAAAAAACTCGTTTTAAACGTTTATCATAAACTAAATATCAACTGATATTAAAAGTAGTAAATTTTATTAAAATTTACGACAGTTCGGAAGAATTTTACGACTAATAATGATTTTACATCTACCTACGCTTGATTAATTACAGCCGTAGAACCTACTGGAACATACGGTGTGACATATGGACGACGGTCTTGGCAACAGGAGTCAATGTCTATAATCAATATTTTTTTAGATTTAGGATTATGAAATATAGAGTTAAGTAAAATGGAACAATAAATGAATATTAATATTAAAAAAAAATCGATAAACTTCATGGTTGATAACAGATTCCACCTTAAAAACCTACAATGAATGAAACGTCATCAGTAAACCATAGCATATTTTCTGTCACTTTGACTTGACAGCACCTAGGTATACATACTCGTATATCCTTCGAGTTACTCCTCTTTTGCGTTTTAGCTAATTCTATTTAATTAAAAGTCTGATAGTCTTAGTTAATAAAAAATATTGATATCTTCTTGTTATTATATGTAGGTGCAATTATAAATATGATGCATTGACATTATGAAGACTGGTTTTTTTTCTAAGCTTATAGTAGTGGTTACACTTCAAATAAAAAAAAACATAGGCTCAGGATTTTTAAATAATGCCACTGGATATTGTATAGATAGGCCGTTATGCTGGCAACAGATCGCAAGTCAGTCAAATGTGTAACCAGTAAACAATATCAGAATTGAATATGGACACACGGCGCCGCCGGTAGCGTCGAAAAAGTTTGGAGGCGTGCCGCCTCGTGTTGCCAGTCATCGTCCGGCGATTACCCGTGGCACGCCCCGCTACATTGGAAATAATCAGTCCCGCCATAATACTTTGCATTACTTGCAACTATTTTAATAAATAGGATTTGTTAATGCGGCATGTCTGTTTGGAGTTAGTTTAATATAATAGGTAAGTTCCTTACTATATTTGTTTGTTTTTGTAAAGAATGAAATATCGTCTTTTTTAAATTATTTTATATAGTTTTTTTTGTATACGAGCTCAGCAAAATGATCTTATTTTATCTGGTGTTAAATAAAGTACAGCGACACTACGGACGACCACTGATAGATGAGAATCTAATATACAGTCGCTATTATAGATCATACCGGCATATCTATACCTAAAAGCGCTAGCTTATATAAGCTAGCTAGCTAAATCTTCTAGGTAGCTCTGGATATCTACACTTTCTGATTCCGAAACGCGACGTGCCCAAACGTGTCACTATGGGACGTGACCCAGTTGGGATCCACTTGAGATCCAGAGGGAGTTCAGTTCGTTTACCATCGTGGATTAAATAGTCTCATAAAATCACCTGACTGAAACGTCGGGACTTATTATATTTATCTACCTACAAAACATTGATGATAATAAATTGATTTTTAAACAAGTACGATTATCTAAAAGTAATGACCTGAAAAACTGTTTTACCGCCATACTTATTTCTCTAAGCTTTCATAAATATAACATTTCACAATGAAACTGTAAATTCTTACTATAATATTTACATGATACGTGATTTAGTGCATTATGGATTTAAATCAAAATATATAGTTACTATTCTAGATAAATATAGGTTTTGAATGATCTAGATTTTACGCAATATATAAAATTGTTTTCGACAAAAACATCATATTTACCGCAGTACCTGGCTTATTTGATGATTATGTTATAAATATATGGGAGCCTATCAAAATAATTGAAAAATGAAAAAAAAAACGTTATTTTTTTCCAGAAAATGTATATATTTTTATTATTCGTATCTACATATAAACAAGTGAGTAGGATACGTTATTGCTACGTCACACTTATAACACTAAGAGACCAGTGCGTTACACAAAAAAGTACACGAAACAATAAATTGTAATATACTAATAATAATAATATGTTACAATTACAATAATTCCCTCAACTGTTTTTAGTCTTTGGCACAACATCTTGGAATAAGACAAAGACTCGATTCTAACTTTCAGTTCTTTAAATCTTAAAGCTATTTATTTATACACGATCCATTTATATGCAGACTTATCATAGATAGCCGATTAAAAACCACCTGAAAGTTGAAGAGTCATATGAAGCGATGATGGCGCAGTGGTTAGTGCGGCCGGATTCTGCGTAAATGAACGCGGATTCGAGTCCACCTCTCCAACTCTAAAATCAGCCTGAGCTTCCGGTGAAGGATAACATCGTTAGGAAAACATAGCATGGCGGTAGTACATTTTGCTAATAATGCCCGTCTGGGTAGTTACGACCCTCAAGTTTGAAAACCTGTCGCCAAATACCAATAGCTGTGTTCCGGCAGCATCAATTAAGAACCAGTACCTAAAACCTAAGTGTGTTTACCATCCTGGACCACATCGTCACTTAACATCAGGTGTGGTTATGGTCAAAGCACTGAGCCTATACCACGTAAAAAAATGGAATTAAGAAATACTTTATCACACATTCTGGAGTATTCATTTTATTTATTTATTGCCTTCGAATTTGAAAATGCATTTAAAAAATGACTTTGCTCAGTTAACCCGTTGACTTCGTTATTAAGACGAGGATCTCAATTTGAACCCTAATACATTTTTTTCTCCGTATAGGCTATTCGATTTTCTTTTAACCGAAGACATGGTTCAGGACAATACACCCTTAGCCTACATTTTTTTTAAATCTAACCTAGCTAATTCTGTTGACCGGAAGGGCTTTTGCAGCTTCACCGGACTTTGTGTGCGAGTGCGGGAGGCACTCAGGCGCTAATACACTAAGCCTACAGGTACTGGCTCTCAAGTGATGCTGCCAGAGCACACCTATTGGTATTTGGCGACAGGTTTTATTAGAAAATGCCCTATCACAATGCTATGATTCCATCACCATGTCCTTTACCGAAAGCTCAGGCTGAGTATCTTAGTTGAACCTACGTCCATTGATGTGAAATCCGATCACACTTCTAACTGAGGCATTTGCGCAAACTATAAATGACTTTATAATTGAACTTAATCGACTACATATGAAAGTCACTTATTGAACTATAAAAAATTTAATTCTACTCGTAAAATGAAAAAAATAAATTTATTTTAATTACAACTCTATGTAGCGGTAACACAAACTTGAAACTAATTAACTGTATTATATGAAAATAATTGTGTATTCGTACGAGATAGCAATTAATAATTATGAAAAAATATTAAAAAAAAAAAAATTACATTCAGAAAACAATGGCAGTTATGCAGCATAGTATTTAAAGTACCTAAATGTGATGGTTTAATGTGAAAAAAAAAACATAAACAATCTATACAGTTGTATTGTAAATACATACAAATTACTATGCCATCACATTATTTCTCTGTAACCAAAGCACTTAGTTGATATTATTGAGAGTAACTTTAAAAATAAAAATTCAACCCGCACCGTTAAACGATCACGATAGATAAACTAAATCCATTAAATTAGAAATAATTTGACAATATAAGTATGCAAATACACTAAACATTGCACATAAAAAAAACAACACGTGAATTATTATAATGCTCAAGGATTATACATATTTTTATTGCATCCTAAATAAATAACATTACTAAATTTGTTGGTATCATTTATTCATTATATAAAAATAATATTTTCACCGTCAAAACATTATTGGTGATTATCGAAATAAAATAGTCACAGAAAATAATTCAATAGCATGTAACTCAATATTATATGAACATAAATCAATTCAGTATCTATTAAAGCAAAAAGAAAAAAAAAAAAACACACCTTAATATTAGTATATATTACTCAATTTAATATTACATAAAAATAACACATTTCAATGTTATGAAAAATAAATCCATTCAATGTTACCAACAAAAAAAAGGTCAATTCCGATATTAGAAACAAAAATTATTTTACCATTTAATTATCTGATAATTTGAATTTAAAAAAAATCATTCGACTTAAATCTTAAAACATATAAGAATTGACTTATTTAATATATGCATATACGTATGCATGCCCTATTTAATACTAAATTACCTAAATAAAACTATGAGTATGTATTAGGAGAATTTATCGAGTCCAGAGTTCGGTGGTAAAAAAAATATATTCATTTATTCCGACAATCACATCAATGAAATTTATAATCACTTAATAAAGACCTTGTTCGCTTTAAGTTATTCTAAAGTAATATAAGAAATCTGAAGAAAAATCTTTCAAAGAGAAATGCAGAATACATTTTTAAATTAGCGAAACCCCTTGTAAATTTTATTCATTTCTCGAAAGATAATTATAATAAGGATTACATATTCAAAAATATTATTACGTCTTATATTATAATCTACTTGATTAAAAATATATATTTTTGACTCTTTTATAAATATAATTATCAACATCAATTTTGACAATTGCAACCCCTTAAATGTAGCCTGATTGGAATGACAGCTGTTCAAATATAGGTAAATATATTTAAATGTAAATATTTAATTTAAAACGAAAATTTATAGATCAATATCATTATTGTCTGTAGTCAAGTGGAAGCCAAGTACATTAATTTGTGTGCCCACTATCAATAAAGCGTGTCTTACCTCCAGTTTATGTAAAACGGTAAAGACTTGTACGTAGTTTAAATGACAGCTGTCATTCTAATTCTCAAACAATATTTTAAGGGCTGCCGATTACTCGTTTAATGCATGAAATTCGTTTTTTTTTTTTTTGCTTTTACCAATCTGCAATACTTTGTAGTATAAACAGGGACACGTGATATACGGCGGTAGTACATTTTTTGTTCGACTTTACCTAGGCTTTACAAAGCGGCCATATTTGCATACACAAAAATACCACATACGATTATTGATTGACAGTTCGAATGTCAAATTTATGAGAAATAAAAATAATAATAAAAATTACGAAGAGCTACGAATGATTTATTAAATATCTATAAATTTAAAGATGGCACGATCTCTTTGTATATCATATATGATAAATTAGAAACTAGGTGTCGCGCCATAAACCGGTACACTTAATCTACATTAAACTATATTATTATTGAAGTAAAATATGGGAAAAAATGATTATATATAGAGAAAGTCCTGGTAAATGAATATACCAATGTTAGAATTAATATCATAAAAAACCGTAAGAAGTCATGAAATAAATTTTATTAATTTTAAGTACGTCACCGGCCAATCCTACAGTCTAAACACTATGCAAAATCTAAAAACTATGAACTATAAAAAATTCCTAACGACACGCACAGCCCAAATACATGGTAATTAATCACATTCCATTTACTGTTGGTTCCCCTCGAGTATGTAGATAAATCATAGTTTCCTTTAAATTAATATATATACCCCCCCCCCCCCCCCCCCCCCCCGCCCCTCAAACCCTTAGATACTAAAACTTATTTGCAAATATTGTTGTCTGTAGCTCTTGTCATGTTCTATTCATAGTAAGAAATATATATAAAAAAATACGTTATTATGCAATTCACTTGTATTAAATTCAGATAATAATCAATTTATATTAGTAACTAGCTATGTGCCCGCAGATTTCTTTGCTTTAAAAGAAACCCTATTTTTTTTGTTACCTACTATGATAAAGTAAAAATACTTCTCATAAATTCAAGCACTTGCCCGTAAAACTGTCCATAGAATCGGATTTTATTAAATTTTTTATGAGTTTTAATTTTTTATGCGGAACCCTAACTATTTTCGAAAATTAAAAGTGCCCTAAGTTACCCGGAGTAACTTCAGCTATATACCAAAAAAAGTCTCGTCAAAATCCGTCCAGCCGTTCCGGAGATTACCCGGAACAAACAAACACAAAAATTACAAAATAAATGTATTTTTGTTCTAGGTGTCGTATATACATTCATATCTATTTAGTAAAAAAAAAAATATTTTTGACATTACAAACAGACACTTCAATTCTATTTATTAGTATAGACTGTATACGAACGTTCAACCTTCTGCTTGAAAACGTTACACGCACGCATTTACGTGTTCGCACGGAAATCATGTATCTCTTTTTCGCTCATTTAAAATCCGTTCCAGCGAGCGAAACAAATGAATGCATTTTTCTATTTAATCAAATGCTGTCAAAATAGTGTCTCTTCTTCTTCTTCTTAGTTAATGGCAATCTGTGTGTACACACAATTTGTGCCAATGTCATGTAGGTAAGATTTTCAATCTTGTATCAGCGTTACCAAGCTCCAACAGAACGGTGGCCTATCCTGCTCAAACTTCCCATGGAGCTTTGTCGGCACCTCAGAATGTATGCTACGCGTTGTCTTCTATAATAAACTTAACTTGAACACAATAACTAAACTATTTCACACAAAAACGCCACCAAGATTACATGATATAGAGTCAAGTACACAAGTTTAATGAATTAAAGAAAACAATTGCTACATATCAGACTGAGATCCCGCCAAAAACTCCAAATAGTGTCTCACTCGCTCAACAGAATAGTAAATGTTTGATTTTTAATCTATAGTATATTTACCTATGTAATGTGTTATTATAACAGGCGGTTTTGAATAATTCTGTTTATTTTTACTGTTGTTTTTTTTTAAATTAATTATTCTATTTCATATCATAAGTTTAATTATATCCACTACACAGATATTGTTTATTGATTTAATAATTATACAAAAGTACCAAATTATTACTTTTTACGACTGAGGCAGTTGACGAAATTTCAATCAGTTTTTGAACAATAACGCGCGATCTGTTTTTTTTTTATCTGGACTAAAATAAAGTTCACTGAAAGAGTGATTAGTACACCGTTTGTTTAATTTCGTTTTTTTTTTTTATATAAACACATGATGTGACAAATTAACTAGATACAAAAAAGTCATAACTATAATTGTGTTTTGTGTGTTAATGACTTTTAATTGTAAATACTTTTCTAAAATTGTGTTATTATAACTGTGCGATTCGCCTTACAGTTCGCCTTGTATTCTTACTTACACTTCCATGTCTAAAAGTTCAATCCACACACATTATAATGAATATTAGACAATAATTTAACTACAAATACGAAACTATATTATATAAATGAATATTGTAATTATTTACAATATTTATACCAGAAACATATCTACGTATAAACACTGATAAACATCTCTACAATTGACCTTGACTCCGTATTTATCAATTTTTAATTTTGATTGGTCACCGACGCGCCGGGACTCCCGTATCGACCGTGTGATTGGTAGATCAGTTCAACTAACTGACTCTCGCTGCTCAAGTTTACGTTCAAGATGTTTACCGGTATCTGTACGAAGCTTTTGTTTTTAAAAAGTCTTAAAAGTAATTGTCCTTTTAATGTGCAGTCTAACATGAGAGGCACTAAGTTAAGAGACGCCATAGTGATTATTTAAATGGTTTACTATATTTAACACGTATAAATGTATCAGAAAATTGTCACTAATAAATTCGTGATTTGTGCGAATTTAAAGCACTTTGTGTGTAGTTATTATTTTAAATAGCTTAGTTAATTAACGTTTTGTTCACTTTGTTTCGATATTTATCGGATTAAACGAAAAGTACCCAGAGTAAAGGGTGATAGATAGGAGAGAGTACCTATAATATTCATTCTCATTCTTCACCAATATAAAAAAAATGAAAAACTTTTTACTGCGTCATATGGCAGTCGTTTAGTAGGAGTATAGAGAAAATTATTTCAGTAAGAAAGACAAACCATTTCAAAAGGGTTTTGATTTTTGGAGCTCATTTTCATTTTAATAGATTTGATAAATAAGTTATAATATAATTAATATGCGAATTAACCATATTACAATAATTCTGATATTTGTGCAATAATAAATATAGTAATAAGTACATTTTCAAAAAATTAGGATAGTAGTTTAAAAGTTTTTTCTCCAAATATTTTACTTATTTGAAAAAAAAAAAAAAAAACCATATTTTAATGTAATAAACTTCATACAAATCTTTCGGAGTAGAATATAAAAATGAACTGTACCTAGAAATCTACCAGAAGTTTTCAAAATTGTATACAATTCACATTACATTAATTTCTATTTAGAGTAGACGCCTTTCAAAGGTTATTTGAAAAACGCCGTGAAAATAGACACACCCCTATATGAAATTATAGAGGAACAGTATAGTACCAACATAATGCAAATCCGAGATAACCGTTGTACCACAATTGAAATACAAATTCTTATTATAAATACTTCGGATATTTTTTGTCAATATCGACGCTTAGAACGTTTCTTTATCATTTTTTCGATATATTTATTAGAGTGCGAGCGCAGAGTCCGGCGCTAGTGCTAGTTTCTGGCGCTAGGTGGCATGCGGCGAGACCCTAGAGGTTGTGTGTCGCCTCATTAATTCTGTCACTGTTATCGCCACTTGAACTGTTCCCTTACCTTCTAGAACATCAGCAGCGCAGCACATAAGTTTCTAGAAAAAAAAAAACATTAAAGCGTTATTAAAAACCAATCTAAATCTCCTATCTAAATAAAAATCTCCTATTTTAAAGCACACGGGTAAAGAAAGAGAAAAAAAAAAGTCTTTAAGTGACGATGTGTGGCATTACGGTGGGTTTCATTATCAAATCTTAAAAGTTAAGAGTGAAATACATCCAAAAATACATCGATTTTCTGAGAGAAGGAATTGAAATTTCGGATTTCAGCAGGTGAAACAGATTGAGATTGCATATTTAAACCGGCCGTAAGTCTAAATAACAAACCTATTGGTTGCTATAAAGATAGATTTCTAAACTTGAGGGTGATAGATAACCAGTTGGACTTAGAAAAACGCTTTATGCTATGCTGTAATTTTTTTTCCTCATCGAAAAATAAGGTAAACTAATTATTAAATAAGATAGGAAGATTCGAACCTATGATAAGTCAATTGAGGCGGTATAGAACCACACTAGTACGCTTCAAATTGATGCGGCAGAGATTAGCTTCGTTTGTAATTTTGTAACAGAGGTATTTCAGTAAGTTCAGAGCAAAGTGAGGCTAGAGTTGGGATAAGGAGAGATGCAAGAGAGATAAAAGGTGAAAAATAGAGGCGAGATGCGGCGATTGAGAGAAAAGGGGTGTTTTATTTTTAAAGCTGGCATAATATAATATCTAACGTTGTCATGGTAATATTAAAAACCTAATAAAAATATATGTCAAATAATATAAATTGTAATATTGTTCTTATTTTATTTATCCTCATTTAATAATTTAGTATGTAATTATTCACATCTGGGAAATTTCATGGGCCGTGTGTTGGTTACACATTAAGGTTAAATGTGTGATTTTAAAAGTTTGTTACCGCAAATCCAATTTTTAACAAGTTAAAAAAAAACGAGAATATTATTAAAAACTATCACATTTTAGGTGGTATAACAAAATTTTTAACAAAGTTACAATGATTTTCATGTAATCTATAAACACGTATCATTTTTACGGATAAAAAAATAAAATACGCACATGAAACAACATTAAAGACAGTACTTGTGTTTGACTGACTCAACAGGTGCCTATTGTCACATTTATTAGTATTAGGATATCTGTTTTTTAGTGTAGATTTCACCGTATATACACAAATATACTATACACTAAAATGATTTATTACCAACTTATACCTATAGGTAATTATGTTTCGCTATCACCTATGCAAAATTTGTATATTTGATAATAATCAGAAGTGGGACATTTTATTTGGTTATGAAATCCAGTCGTTACTTTCACATGTATATACAAGATAAAGAAAAACCTTATTTATTATTCCAGATCGAACAAAACACGAATTATATAAAAAAACAAAAAAATAAAAATTCATTAGACAATGAGATAAATTTATTAAATCGAGAAAACATAAGTAAGTACATAGTACGTATAAAAAAGTACATACTGGTAAACAATTTTAAGACAATATTATAAATTAATTACTATAATAGCCAAAAATATATAAAACCTACTCACGATTAGAACTTTTTAGTAAAAAAAAAACAATTTAAAAGTGCATTCATAGCTGCTCGTGGTTATACCATATTATAAGCCAAAAAATTTCAAATCATACCGACTATTGTTTAATAATGACAATAAAAATTATTACACTTAAATATAAATATTGATCGACTGATTTTAACTTTTTTCATTAATTAATTGGCAAGACTTCCAATACAACTTGATATTTGTCATGAAAAGCAGAAATATCTAGTTAAACGAAAACAAATCACACTTATAATATATACTTACTAAAAAAGACAAAGGAAGAGAGATAATTAGGATATACCATATAAAAACATGAAGTAGAAATATTTCCTGAACTATTTTAACCTTGACACAGTCTTTGTTGAGGTTTTTACGCGGCGAATTATTATCGAAAAAAAAATCTGAATCCTACTATGCATTATTATACTTAGTAAATTAGAATAATTTAGATAGATATTAGAATCGGAATAATAACAGCAATTGTTGAGAAAAAAATTAAAATCAGACAAAAATTACACACACATATAATAAACAAGTACCCCAAACACCGAAAGCTAATAAATATACATTGTAAGCATTTAAATAAATAAATATATACTAATAACATTTAAGTATATCATACAAGTACCTATTTGCAATTTTAAAGCTCAAAAAAAGTTTTCAAAAATATTATTAAATTTTTCGAAATAATTTACCAAGAAAAATTATTAACAAACAAAAAAAAACAGAAATAATAAATACTTAAAATTAGACATAATATATACTCGTATATTTCGGTGTATTTTTTTAAAGTTGAAATTAAGTCTATTGACTTTTGTAAAAGACTAAAAATGAATATTCAAGATCAACAATTATGAGCAAAAAGTAATAGACATAATTATATATAAAGCAGAACCTAAGTTTATAATAAAAACATCTTTGGAATGAATCTACAACAAAATTTACATTTATGAATCTTTTAACAAAATGTCACTTTTTCTGTTGTGACATTAGTGCTGCTTGCAGTAAAAATTAAAAGTACAATTAAATTCATTACATCGTATTTGTTTCGTATATTACCTACCAATAAAATTATATCGGTCGGTTTAATAGTATAATATATAGAAATATTAATTACTATTTTTATTATTATTAAAAAATGTTATAATTTATTGTAAATGTTGTCTTTTTAATACATCTTTTATACGATTACAATCGAAAAGCCTCGAAATACAGTCTAAATATTACTAAACACTACTGTGGAAGTCAAGTTTTCAAAATGTCACACAGTAAGGGAGATGAAGGGAGAAAGAGAAAACGAGAGAGAGAGAAACCTATAATGTTTCCAACTTTAAAAAAAAAAAAAAAATTTTTATTTAATTCAATTTATGTAATATGCTACCACTTTCAAAAATTTAGATTTTATGTATGGTGTGCCCAAAATGGGAACCTTATATAAGAATTGGAGATGGTTAAATAAGGAACATTAAAAGCATGAAATTCATTAATGACTCCATGGTAATTTATAAATTATTTTATATACGACTTCAACCATAAATTTATTTATAAATAAATAAATAATTTAAAATGACAAATAGTTATACGATCTGCCTGATGGCAAGCGGTCACCGACCGTAATTGGTAAACGAATTTCATACCAGTAGCATTTAGATCTTATAATAAAAACAGCATTAACAAATTGTTTTTTTTTTTCGTTTGTTGTTTTCATTGCGTATTTAATTATCGTAGATCCGATATAGGTAAAAACAATTTTTTCATACAATTATGTTTCAAATTTTCACGTTATATAGAGAAATACTTTTTAAACATTCATAATAATTTGACTAACATCACTATGACAAGTAAATTGGAATAGTTGTCAGGTATGGTTAATGAACTGGTACCAATGTAATTTTTCTAATTAATATGAATAAACTCAAACACTTACTGAACTTTATTGGCCTTGACTAAAGTCTATATTTCGTTAATATAAAGAAACAAAAAAGTAATAGACCCGGGAATAATAAATAAAAATAAAACAAAAACCTTACTGTGTCTCATTTTCAACATACTTATTACCAATAATAATATAAGTTACTTTTTGCATTAAAAATACAATAACGATATGATGTTTCGATTAAGGCATACAATTCTTATTACATAAGAAAATATTATTATTATTAACTCATCGCTAAGCTACCTCATTATTTTATTCGATTATCTAACATAATTTTACATCTCTCTATCATTCTTCATAAAACTGCATGCACCAATGTTATTAATTCAAAATCTCTTTCCATTGTAATTTCACCATAAAATAAATGTTCGTTAAATCATGCGATTTATATTTCAGTTTTTTTTTAAATTTTAAACTATTTAAAAATACTCGTTACTATCATATCTACTATATAATTTAAATAAAGTTTCTGGGTAATACTCGTATATTTATCTGTGAAAACGAATAAAAAATCAGTGCCAGCAATTCCTAGATGAGATTATTCCTAAATAAACCTAATCCTAAAAAAATAAATAAATATTAGGTACGTAAAAAACACCTTATCCTAAATTAATTCAGCAACACAACAAAACACTGAGATCTCGTGTTTATTTGAACAAAAAAAAAAATCCTTCTTAACAACCAAGAAATATTTAGTATGGAGAAAAAAACCACAAAAACAACATTACATCGACCAATTGGTAATTTGAAAAAAAAAAAAACAACAACACCAAATATATTATACGCACTATATTAATAATAAATTTTAAATGCATCAAATAGGAATGAACGGGTAACACTGGAATCGAATTCAGAACAAAAACTGTGTTTATAAAAAAAACCTGACACAGTAATTGACTGGTATTTATTAAGTTCTTGAGGAAAAAATTATATCATATTAGAGTCGCTTAAAGTATTTATTAAGCTGGTTAGAATTACGATTAGGTCAGCAATATTTGCTTACAAAAGAGTGAGTTAAAAATGACTACAATTTTTAATTATGTAATTCCATTATAATTCATAATAACATCGCGCATGGTACTGAACAAATCGATAATGGAATAACCCGATTTATATCGATATCAAGGAGTAGGAATGCGGAATATATATTCAATTCAATTGGAAGGACGTAATCTCTGGCTACCCCCCCCCCCAGCCGTCCGACGGGAGAAAGGTGTGTATTTTCATTACCAATAAACATTAAAAAATATTATAGTCTTTTCATTCGATTTTGAGTGTCGATACTTATAGAATTAAATCGATGCAGCGCAGTAACTTTACGATATAGAATATCGATTAAAAAGTACCGGATCGAGAGCATCCCCACATTGAAGTCGTCAAATCGAGAGATAAGTATTTGACGAGACGTACAATCTCAACATATAATTAAAGGGGGGTTGATTTCATTAAGAAAATTTCAAATCCTTTACGGAGAGTTACAAATATTGTAACTTCTACAGTCAAATCCTCATGCAGTCCATACAATATCATAGAAAAAAATCACTAGCATGATGCGATATTAAAATTGAATAATTTCATTTAGCCAATGAAGTGTTTGCAACATCCGTTCGTGAAGTTTCACCTTATCCATGTTTGATCACACCCCCTCCCCGACTCTACCACCGTGCCAACCAAATTTTTCAAACATACCTTAAGAAGCTTCGCTTCAAAAAGACAAACGTTTTAAACTCTATTAGTTCCTATACAGTAATACAAAAGCACTTATCAGTTTGTATACAATTGTAATAATCGATTGATCCGTTAATTATAATATTGAGACGCGCGTCTTAATTTCGAGACAGTTTCGAGAAATTTAATATATGGTTAATCGATTTATTTTTCCTAATCAAGTTCATATAAAAATGGCAAGAATATCGATTCGAGGTAGACAATAATTGTGTATGCCATATCATAACCTTTTTTTCTCTCATAAATATTCCAAGTTAATATAAATCCTGGGCTGTTTTGAATTAGGCAGTACTAGTTAATATCTAATATTAACGCGTTTCCTTCATAGGGGATATAGGATCAAAACGATTGCAGACAGGAAGAACGTTCCGAGGCATAGACAAGTATAGAAAAGTCTATCCCTATCCTCCTGCGTCATTTTCACATCTTCATTCAGACTCGCGTTGAGATTATCTCGAATATCGAGATTCATTCTTGCCCTGTCGTATCTCGTCACGTCGTCTCGTATCTCGGGGAAATCGATTTCGTCCGTATCGTGAATATCGATAACGTCGTCCTCGAGTATACAACTATCGCCGTCTCTCATATAAAACGGCGTGACGAATTGAACTCTATTGTTACTGCGATAAGTCCCCCTGTTCCTTAGCTCGTTCGTATCGTACACGGCTTTGTAGTTGATGACGTCACGGTACACGTCACACGACTCTTCGGCAATATCCGAGTCAGTCGTGATCGGACATTCCTCTTCGTTGTATTTTCGCCTCATGACCACAATAGTTTGGGTCTCGTAATCGTATTCGACTATGTGATCGTCATCGATAACGTCTGTTTGTGTTATATCGTTTGGCGGGCATTGGGCCGTGGCGTGTGCTGCGAGTGCGAGGACCGTGCGAGCGAGACGCACGACACCGCCGTCTCTATCTCTGTCTCGCTCCGGTTCGGTTTCCAGTACGTCCTCGGGCGAGCAGATGACTTCCTGCAACACACGCCACCCCGTCACGTTTAGTTTCATTTCACTAACATACATTGCGCGTTCTGTTCGCGGACAATTAACCAATTCCGTTTCGATTTACATTGCGGGTTCTTTTCGCAATAAATTTTCATTTCGCGGTCTGCTCGCTAAACGATATTTATTAAACGAGACCCTGCGACATTCGTATCGTTTTAATATAAACAAACAAAACCCAAAAAATAATATTCCTCGATAAAATGCAATATATATTTCTTATCAATTTAGTAATAGATATAATGGTGATACTCGTACATACCTCTTCCACTCCGATTTTCCGGCACGCTTCTAAGAAGTTGTCCACGTTCCGTCTGCACCTAGCCATGGTCAGCTTCGGCTAAAATGCAAGAAAAAATATTTTTTACATGTACTTATAATATTCCAATATTGAAAAAAAATCTGTTAAAAATTTCAATAAGCGTTTTCCTAAAATTCTTGACCGATTTTGATTTTGAAAATTTTTCCTTTGATTTTCGTCAAGCGAGTGGGTTAGTCACCGGGTATAATATTTTAATATCATCTCACATCTATACTAATAAATAAAATTGAAGTGTCTGTTAGTAAACGTCAAAATAACAATTATTACTATGAATACGATACCTATAACAAAAATACAATTTTTATCCTTTTTTGTCCATGTGTCTGTCTGTTTGCACCGAATAATCTCCAAAACGGCAGGAACCGCTTTAACAGAACTTTTTTCGTAGATAGCTGAAGTCACTCTGCTTAACTTGGGGTATTTTTTATTTTCGAAAATAATTAGGGTTCCGCGTAAAAAAATTAGAATTAATAAAATCCGATTCAATGCAGTTTCACGGGCAAGTGTTTGAATTTATTAGAAATATTTTGACTTTATCTGAGCACCGAAAAAAATAAGGTTAATAATTAGGGTTCCGTAAAAAATTAATGTGTGCAATTCACACGTGGTAGAAGTGTTACCGTCTATGAGGCACGCGGATTAATCCACCGGGCTAACCACGCTCTCAAAAATTTAATGAACAAATCCGACCTCCATCAGAAACGTACTGTCGCTTTTTCGTTTCATCGACTTTCAAATCACAACAATGCTAAAGAAGTTTTCACTTCAAAAATTAAAACGCAGTCAGGAACATAATATGAACGCGGACACACGACTAGTCTTATTTTAAAAGACAACGTTTCTGTTTGTCTGTGTTTTTTTTTATCCTATGTTCAGGTGACATTACGTATTTATATTGTTAATGTGCTTATAACTTTAGAACTATTGAAAAAATATCATGACTACTGTTAGCGCGATGCTCGAAATTAGGTCATGATCATTATTTAAAAATTAAAAAAAAATACAACTATCACAATTTTTTTTTCTCAATTTTACACTAAAATTCGTTAATAACCACTAAACAAAAAAAGGTTGAAAAACAGAGAGAAAAAGACTGATATGATATTAGTATATAAGATGGTTGGTACCTGTGCTGGTGAGGGAACGTGCACCGAAGCCACAGACCTCGGCCTCAGGTGATTAGCGAGATGGCACAACACGACACCATCGCACAACACCGGCGCCAGCTGATCCGGCAGTGACATCTTTAATCGACCCTCAATTATCTGATAACAAAGTCCTTTTTTTTATTACAAAATTGAGGAGCGTTTTCACAAAGTGTTACAACAAACATCGTCTCAACAAAGTTTTTTTTTGTTGTTTTTGTTTCTCTTTCCATAGAATATAGAAAATGTTCAAAATCTACTACAGAGTATTAATAACTTATTAAAACTTCTCACCCCTAGAAAAATAAATAAATAAACTCGTTTCCTGAAAGAAAAAAAAAAACATATATCGTTCTGTGAAAACGCTCCTCAATTATGCATATATCAAATAAAGCCGTAAAAATTATGTTACTATTACTCTGTTCCCATTAAGGTAGAGATTATAATTCCAATAGGTTTATGCAGGTTAAAACAGACTTGTATCACTGCGACCTAGATAGATCTATTGCTTAGGTTCTTAACGTGGGCGATAACGCCCCCTTGTGGAAGTAGAAGACCCAGGGAAAATAAGAAGGGATATAGGCCAAATAAAACAAAAAAATATGCAGGTTTGCCCAAAATAAGGTTAAAAAAAAACTGTTCTATTTTGTCCACCACACACTGCTAAAGCCCATTCTTTAGTAGACTGTAGAATCTTTTTGGCAGAGAGCGTCTGTACCTCCTCCGGAAGCAACGTTTGCTTACCCATAATTTCGTTACTTATGGGTATTAATGGATCACATTCACACAAGATGTGCTTCGGCGTTTCGCCTGCATATTTACAGAACCTGCACTCTCTTATGTTCTGAGCACCAATGTTATGCATATGTTTGCCCACAGAACAGTGCCTCAGTGTTCTTACTAATACTCGTAACTGATTTCTACTGAGCATCAGGGCTTCTTTAGCTTTGCACTGATTGAATGCCCTGATAAGTCTCTGGTAGAATAATTTCACCCTGACAATGCGGGTATGCTCTATCCGATCTTCTAAATTGCAACGAATCGACATTCGATCCGATTATCGGAGAATAATAAACAGATTTAATTTTTAACACCAAAATATATCACGTCGTGAATGAGGCGGGAATAAATTTATTGATACTAATATTGAATGTCTATCTAAACTTTTATTAATAGTGACATGAGATGCAGTACACACATACAATACAACATCTTTGTATCAGATTGCTGTGTATAAGACTGTCAAAACTGATCATTAGAATGAAAATGTTTTTTATAACAAAAGAATGATTTACAACTAAAATTTATCGGCAGTCGAAATCTTGGCCCTTATAAATCCATAAGGGGCGATGTGACGAGTTTTTCCTTACATATTTATTGACCGGAAATTATATCAAAGATATTTACCGACACTATTAGCATATAGCGTTTTAAAACAAATCCGACTACCTAAAGGCTACCAGAAACGGAAGCAGAATAAGCGGTAAACTATATCAATATATTTACCGCTCTCAATTGCTGCAGTAGTTCCGATTCCTCCTTCTGTTTGTCGAACTCCCTCTTCATAGTGAAACTGAGTTTATCCGGCGTCGTCATCTCCTTACTCCAGGCCATCTTCCCGCTCGGTTTCGCACCGGAGGCGGCGCCTTTTAAATACGAAACTGTAAGTAATTTCGTATCTCCATTCACCGCCACCACCTGCCTAGGTATACTCGATTTACCTAAATTATAACCTAAAGTGTTTGTCGGCGATTTGGTCGGCGACATCGGTTTTATGTAGGTCTCGTTTTGACCATTCACCCGATTATAATCCAAATTCCCATTGACAGTTGTCGTATAGATCTTATTGACGTTCCTCGAGGGTACGACCTTTTGTACGGGCCGTTTGTTCTCCTCCTGCTTTTCCGTAGTGTTGTTACCGTTCTGATGATTCTGGTACTTTCTCGGCGTTGAATGTATCAAAGGGGAGTTTGGTATTTGTGACGTATTGGGTGATGAATTAGAAACGATGCTAGAGTTCGAAGATAAGGATTTACTAAGGTTAGGCGGGGATACGTTACTGTAGCCGTTGATAGGGGAGTGCTGGTTGGATCTCTGATGAACGGGACTCTGGTTTTGTGGGGAGGAGTCGAGATCAGGAGAGGGTTGGTCAGTGCGGGGTCGGTAGATGTCTTGTTGGCGCTGTTGTCTTAATGCTTCTTTGTATTGTCTGTAATATCAGTAAATACGGTGTCAGAATTTATTACACACAATTACGTGTTGAATTAACGAGGTGTATCAACAGAATTTCATTACAACTGACATTAAAATCGTTGATACTAATAGTTAAGTTGTTAGGTAGATTAAAAGCTTATAAATTACATAATAGATCCGTTTTCCTGTAATTATAAAGCATTGATAAAAAATATCGTAATGTGATTGCGTTTATTGACCTACCCGCAAAAACAACTTTTTGACATTATATACTAGATCTAAAGTATGTTGGGCAATTAAAATAATTAATTATGACGTAATAGTGTTGAGATTTTTGTTATTTCGTTGGGTATACATTCCATAATATTATATATAGAGATATATGTAATTAATTCAGAGTAAATGTTTTTAAAGATACACAATACACATACACAATTTTTGATGTTTAAAATACGATAAATCCTAATGGATTAACTAAGTTTTACTCATGTCACACGTACAAATGGGGTCACCATAGCATGCAAGTAATTCAAACAAGCAAATAGATATCCAACTGTTGCGTATCTTCGTGAATGTTAATTGGTCGAATGTGTGAAATCCACATGTTATTACACCTCATTAGTAATAATATAGTTGAAATAGTTTTTTTCTACTTAGTATCTTTTACTACGTATAAAATTTATTAGCGCAAAATTACTTTGATACATTTTAAAGAGGTTTTATTTTGACTTATTATTCTGTATTCATGAATTAACATTATGTTTTTCCTTTTAGTTATGATAAAAAAAAATCCATTCAAATTTACTTAAAGCTATTCACAGATACATTAAAAAATTAGACTCAACTTATAACCTCGGAAAAAAAGGCCTCAATAACATGTCAAACATCATACTGGCAATTTTAGGGCAAATAGGTGTTTCACATAAAAAAAAATCATAAATTACTATTTCGACTACAAAACATAGCTTTAACTTTCACATATTAGTAAATAATTTTTTTTAAGTGCAAAATGTCAACGAATGTCGTGAGATGAATGACAATGTACCTACCTGTATGTTTGTTGATGAGCTAATTTAATCTTATCTTCACCATTAGATATGTTCCCTTCGGGTGATATACGGACGCTGTAAGGGACAACACCGGGGTTAATACTACAAGAGGTAGATGCTAAAATAAAAGTATAATAATGATAACAATAAAAAAACAATCAAAAACAAAATAGCCGTAAACGAAAACATATAGGAGATATCAGAAATGATTTTATGATCGTGAGTTGTGACGTAAGAACGGGTAAAATTTTCATATTTTATTACCTCTGGATCGGCCGATGGAAAAAGAAAATAAAAAAATAAATAAATAAACAACTACGAAATATTTGACTAATAAATATCTAAATAAATCCATTAATAGTGACCGTTGTGCTAAGTAAGCAAAATTTTAGACTTTTAAAAGCAAAATGGTAAGCAAATCCCCCCACCCCTGATAACATAAGTATAGGGATAATTTTGAAATATAAAAACGTAAAGTAAATCAATATAAATTGAGTACTTTATCACTTTTCAGTTTCCCGTCCCTTATATCATCAAAAATAAGCAAAAGATACAAATGCTTACTGCACTTGAACGGCCTCCTACTAGAATTTAATAGGTATTGATTATGATTTTGTACTGCATGCTATAAGTACATAAACTAAACGATCTTAATGTATACAATGTCTTTCGTGGTAATGTTAATTTACCGATAAATATTATTCAAAAAGAAACGTCGTTTTACATTCGTGGAAAAGTCGAAATTCTTCTTGTACGACAAAGTGTCTTTATTAATTACATCACGACGGAGATAACTTTTTGATATGTGTAAACCGAATGTGAACATTTCTTTCATAGATGCTCCTCTAATGTCTTTTCAAACAACCCAATGAATTCCAATAAAATCACATACATTACAATACGTGAATAACGGCTATAATAAACAACATAAGATCAGACTTGATTCACTTATTTGTGCCTATACTGTGTTTAGCGCTTGAACACAATTTCCCCTGATGGTTGAATGGGACTCTAGCAACAGATTTCCAGACCATGATTTAGTTTCAACACAATGTTTTCCTTTATCGAAAGCTCTGTATCATTGTATATTAGGAGCCAAAAAATGCTGAATGACGCGATATACGAAAAACTAAACAAAAAAAGTTATTATAACCTCAAAACGTAATTTAAAATGACTGAACGTAATGAAAATTTGCGCATTATTATGTTTGTACTGCTGCCGTTCGAATTTGCTCTTCAGGGTTAAGAATTTAAGGGTCGCCCAAGAAATACGTAAGCAGAACTCCAATATTACCATTACGTACACATTGTCATAGTTTTCATTTAAAAACAAAAACGAAAGTTAATAGCAAAAACTTAATCACCATTCTAAAGCCACCGTCCCAATGTCATCAAAATAAGAAAAATAATAGGACTCCCAATTGATGGTTACGTAATACATAAACGGACCTTTATCTATAACTACATTTAGGCAAAAATCCAACTCTAGTTTATTCTAAATTTAAGGAGACGCGGTGATTATTTTCAATACTCACCCGGAGAGGAGAGGCGTCATAGGCGCTAAGGGTGTTTCGCTCGAAAGTGATTGCGCACGTGACAGCGCCGCTCCGGGGGATAAAGTCGACGGTGTGCTTGGCGTGGACCGGCCCGAACCGCCCCCTCCCCCGGCCTCACCACCCCCTTGGAAAATCAAAACAACCTTTTCGTACCTTTCAATCCTAATCATTCTAGTCCTCATCAATCTAGTCAATCATCCTAGTCAAGTCTTAATCGAATTCCATTAAACCCACTTATATTATAACATACTGATATGCCGTTGTTTGTAGGGTCAAGTATCACCTTAAGTTAATTTTAGTCATTTCTGACCTCCTCCCCCTTGTCAGCATTAATAAGCATAGACCTTTCCTCCATGATAACGTAAGCATTGACATATATGTATGTACTTACGTAATCACCATTCAAACCATCCCCATCTCTTATCTCATCAAAATAAGGACAGCCCTCCTCTAGTCATTGATGATTAGGTAATATTTAAAGAGCCGTTTTATTTATGTGACAAATAAGCACTTTGCTAAATAATTAAACGTGGCACTGCGTTATGGGAAAACTCGTAAACTAACTCCAACAATACCATAAATATATGAAAGTAACGGCATTCAATATCGAAATATTTCCGGTCGTAAATGCGTCTTCGAGTCGGTCTTATTTTACGGAACACGTTTTGGTTTTTGTCGCGGGCTAAATACGGTCGATTGATGGTATCGTAGTCTCTAACTATTGTCTTCAATTATTACTTATATATATAATATATATATATAGAACAAGGAAGTTTTTAACCTGTATTGATATTAACATTTCATGTTTACCGCATGTGTTTCATACATGGATGCCTAGTTAAATTCACATTGTTAATTTCAAAATCATCCATACTCAAAAAATTACCTATATCTGTCGCTTCAAAGTGAGACACTATGACACAGATTTAAGACCATACATTACATGATTAAACTTTTCACCATTATCGATTATAACATGCACTTCTATATATTTCACTAAACGTCAGCTCTGTTATCATGAATATTTGTTGTAAATTTATGCATTTTTAAGTTAGGTACCTATGCAATATCATATGAATACTTAACCGCAAAATATAAATGACAACTATGAGGGTATTTCCAAACAAGCTCATGGAAATATGACGAATAACACATGTACTTTACCATAGTCACGTTCGCCGCCATTTTTAAAACGGAGACTCTTCAAATGACGAAGTAACACTATAAGCACTAAATTAAATCGCATTTTATAAAAAATGTACACATTTATCAAAAACATTCTCTGAAAACTTTAATTTAAAAAGTCACGATGTCTGGAGTCTGCATTTACAAGACGTATACCGCGCATATGATGAAAGAAACAACAAAAGTGTCTCCGGTATCACCAGGGCCTCTCAGGGACGCAGGAGGCGACGCGGTGCTTGCGAAAGCCTCCCCGTGTCGCCCCCATCCCAAATGCAGCGGACGGCTCCGGGGGGGTTTAGTGGGTATTTCCGGGCGACTCTCGCTCGGGTGAGTCCCACACTGGCACGGAGCTCGTCACTCCGTGCCCCCTTATCTATTGTATTGGGGGACTCTGATCCCTCATATACAATAGATAAGGGTAGTGCGTAAATGCATTTCCCTCAGTAAAAAAAAAACGGGCCTCTCAGGGACATGTTCCGATTCCCAACTTGGGAGGCTTTTGTATCCGCCGCCAGCGTGGTACAGAGCACTACACCCCACACGCAGGTATATAGGTTTTGTAAGGAACCTTGAGATACGTAGTTTCTTTAATTTGGGAATGTCTCGGGTAGCAGCAAGCCGAGTATGGTACCACTCTCCTGACTGAGCGCCGCAAGTGCTCGCGTTAAAAGTTCGGTGAAGCTGTCAAATCTCCTCTAGTCAACAGCATCTAATTATTTCGAAAAAAAAAAAAAGTATCTAACGTAAATAAAGATAAAACAGCTCAAGACATTTTTCTTCCCTGTTTATTATTAACCGTTTTTTTTTTAGGTTAGTAGTTATTGATGAGCTTTAGTTAATAAAAAAACATTTTGGAAACAGTTTCTTCCTACTTCAAACATTCAATGAGTGCACAAATTACTAGCGCAACTGAAGTAACGCTAATTTGGATTATTTTTCTTCCTTCAGGAAGTATATGTATTAGATTGATTGTGTACAAAGATTCATCTTAATGAACTTATAAATCAATGAACATACCATCGTTAGACCACCTCTTGTCAACGCCGTCAGTGCAATATCCGCTGTCGACGACATGTCTCGGCTTATGCCTCAGGCAGTCTATCGTCGCGTTTCCCGACACGATCTGGTGGTTGATACTCTGGTTGGGCGAGTTGTTTATATACGAGTTGTGTTTGGTCGAGCGACGGGTCTCCTCGACTCTCTTGTGTCCGGGCAATGTGTCCTTATTCGCCATGTTCTCCAGGTATTTGAAAATATGCACGCGCCCGCGCATGCATACCTAAGGTTAAACATTTTTTTTTTAATATTGTAGATTCAGCGTTGTGACCACAATCTCTCTCAAGAGATGCTGACGAAACACACCTATTAATATTTGACGACAGATTTTCAAATTTAACTTATTACAATGTTTCTATTCTATAATTTCGTCACAATTTTTGCGTCACCCAAAAACTTAGGCTTATTATGTATGAATAGACAGATAGATGCGAACTTACATCCACAGAGGTTTTCATTTGAAATTAATAGCGGCATACTTACGCTAGTGTGTTCAGTTAGCCATTCAATTAAGAACTTAGTAAATCCTCAGTTAAAACAGGGTCCTTATATAATATGGCCATATATTGTAATGCAGCACTTAACATTAGATGGATTATTGTATTCCCATTTACTACTTCATTGCATAATTTTGTTTATCCCATTAAAGTGAGAGATATTTTCGTTCGACTACAAGCCATTTTCCAAGACTTGCCATTGGTTATTTGGATAGTACAACTATTAAGAACCACGTCCTATTACTAAGGTTTTTCACAATTTTCGAATGAAGCCTCAAATAATATGACTGACGAAGACGATAAACAAATTATGTACGATAGAAGATAGCAATCATCTTGAGGAAATATTCTCTTACTGTTGTCGGTGGGGAGACGAGTGGATTGTTGTCCAGGTTGAGCGTGATCAGTGTGTTCATATTGCGAAGTTCCAGAGGAAGGGATGATATACAGTTGCAACTAACGTCCAGATGCTCAAGTCTCAGGTATGTGATTTCTGTAATTTAACGGAAATGTTTTTATCAAAAAACTCAGGGCTTCGCAGACGGTAACTAAACTTGCAGCTTACTTGATATTTCCACATAATATATCGCAAGAGATCGAACTTTTGTATTCAGTCATCCTTTTTCAAAACAATAAGCAATTAGTATATTCAAGTCCATAAATTTTGATAAACTAAATAGAACCTTTAATAAGACATCACAATCAATCATAATTTACATTAAACTTCTTAGTTTACGAGAAAAGTTTGTGGTAAATTCTGACGTATTATTTATCCGTTGATATTAATAAGCGCATGTTATTTGATAAAAATTTACATGTATAAGGTAAATTCAATCCTCTAAAATGTCATATACAAATGGTTATTGTATTGAAATCTAGAAGAATAACTACATTCTATGAAATAGCTGGACGGTATATAAAAAACTTGATTTGTTAGGGATGATGCGAAACTTTAGGTGCGACCAACATTACGAACCACTTCAATATCGAATAAACTGAAGAGCAATATACAAAAGTACGTGTACTGGCTCAAAACAAAATAATGCTAAAAAGAAGCAAAAAAAAAAAAACACGTTCTTTGTCTTCTACAAAATTTGAAATCTATTATTTATATTTGAAGTAAAATTTCGTAGTTGAAATAAATTAAAATATTTATAATCAACATCTTTACGTCTATAAAATAAATTTTTACACACAAAAAGAAAAAGGTGATAATAAAAGGACAATTAAAAAAAAAAAGAACAAAATCGCCACACGTGAATCGCCAGCAACTAAAAGGGATGCGTTTCATTTATTTTGATAACATATTTACTTGTAGCAAATTAAACAATACTAAACACATTTCTTTAAAGATATCTCGCCTTTTTGGAAACTGCAGAGTAATTGGGTCGTAAATAAAGAACAAAATCTATGATTTCTGATTTAATAAGTCTAACAAAGATATTTTCGGATGTTCTAATAAAGCGGCCATATTCTCCTATGGTGTAGATATTATTTATAGTAACCGGGTGAAAACTGCTTTATGGGTTAACGCGGGCGCAGTTTAAATTAAATTTACATTTATAATGTGATACCTAATACGCGTCATTTACATTGTTATTTGGAGCGAAAGTTATCATACTAATAGTGCATTATATGTACTTACGTAATGGCAACAGGCCCAGCTGATTATTGCTTAAATCAAGCGCTCGCAACCCTGCGCAATCCCCGAGGGTCATCGGCACTTGCGTCAGCCTGTTATTAGAGGCGTCCAGTTCCGCCAGTGACGTCATTTTTCCAATCTCTTTAGGCAGCGTTGACAACTGGTTGTCAGGGATAAGGAGCACTTGCAACGGCATTAGGCATACTTCTCGGGGTAAATCAGCGAGTTGATTTGAACTGTCAACAATAAACAATAGCCATTTTTATCGTAAAAAAAAACAAAATTCTTAATTAGATACGACCCTTTACAAGTTTCCAGCAACAAAAAAAAAATACCCTGGCTTTGACCAACAATAAAAAAAAAAATTAAATTCTTAACAAGAGTCATGTTTTCTAAACTTTTATGCATGAGACGACACAAAGGGACGATAATCACAACTGTTGGTGATTAGCGTTAAACGTTAAATTGATTGTTAAGCCTTCCTAGCTATTACTCAGTTCACACATTCACACTATACACTGGTTACTACACACGGGCTACAGAAGGTGAAGCAGGACACCGGCGTTACTCGAGAGGTAAGTGTCGATCTATAAGACATTATTTTGGTCTACTACGAATCGCAGGTCGGCCAGGGTTAATCACGACCCCGAATCGTTTAAACTAGGGCCCAGCGCGATTCGTTTGATTACAGTCGTGACTAACTCGAACAACAACGCTGACACTTCTGGCTTTAAACGTCAATGTACATAACAATAAACAATTTTTTCAATTAATTTAGAGAATGTAATTTTAACACGAGAAACCTACATGTTATAGAAGAATGCACGTAATAAGTTCGTTCGAGACATAAATCCTTCGACGATTAACCTAATAGTTTTGGGAGTTTGTGCCAAAAAAACTCTTGTAAACAGTGGTATTAGAGTGTATAACCGAACATCCTGCGTTCTGACGTGGGGGAGCGAATAAAAATGCTTTCACATTCATCTCTTGCCATAGGCGTGAACTAGAGCATTGATAATTGGACCCATCCCCATGGATATTCATGTAAAATTGTTGGCACATTGCCTCACAATATGTTTGACATTTTGTTGATATTACACAAATGGTATAGGCATAAAAGTTTATTTACCCGCCTAGAACAAGAGGATTTTATATATAAAACAATTCCATTAAACTATCATCATACAGTGTTTCTATTGAGGTTTGAAGATTTGAGGTTCAAATTCTTTCTTTCGTTGCTAAATTTTAAGTCTGTGTGCTAGGTAATTTAGAATTAATAACATAAAACCTAATCTTTTAAAAACGTATTACTACTACTAGCAACAGAAATATAATTCAATTAACGAATTATAAAGCGTTTAGCTCCGGGGGCAACTGAGGATAGTTAAGCGTATTTACTACAACCATTAGACTTTGAGCTTTTTTTATTGTCTAGACGTCGAGACGGTCATGTAGGTTTAAAACTGGATTCTATAATCGAAGAGGTTAAAATCAACGATATACAATTTATATATGTATATAACCAACGTTCACATTATAATGAGAAATTTAAATTTGATGTTAAGTGACGTTGTAGTACAGGATGATAAATACACAAAGCCTGGATATGTTGGCTCCAATATGTTGCTGACGGAAGATAGGTTTTCAAACATATTAGTTGGTCAGAAAATGCTCTATTATCATGTTATGGATTCATTCACAACGCGACGTTTTCTTTTACCAAAAGTAGGAAAATTAATCAGATAACTTCACATTTTCGAATATTAGAGTAAGATCACGTCAAGTGGACCCCCCATTTACCACTTGATCATAAAAATTTAATCTGTATATATTTTTTATTAGTACTTATGATGGAAAATTGATCCCCCAAACGATTTTTCAAAATTATGATTTTGACAATCTTTTTTTTTATAATGAAAATTTTAAGCACTTTTAATTAAAAAATGGATTAAAAATCAACCGCAAGAGATAAATTTGTGAAATTTTTAGGATTCATGGTCAAATATCTATATTTTAAGAATATATTTACGACTTAAAATTATTTATTTACTTTCGTCTTGTTAATTAACTTTTAAGTTAACAAATGAAAATGTAACTGACTTCTCGGGCAGAAAATGCAGTTTTTTTTTATCGGTCACATGCTTTATCCATTTAAGTTTAAAATTCCGGAAGAAAATTTCACTGCTCGCCATTAGTTTAAACAAAATTAATTTATTTATGACAGCGCGCCAAGAGCCGAGCGCTGTGGAAATACCGCGCTGCCGAGCGTCTTAAACTACATTAACGCGATCAGTGATACTTTATAATAACATTACAAGACCAATACAAGTAAGACCATTCTCTTATATCCAAAATTTTACTAGACCGATCTGGTATTTAGCTAATTGCCTATTCACTGATCTCATATATATTACAATGTTTAAGTAATTTTTTATACTAACACAATACATAGTTAAATAATTAACCAATTTGTAAAAACATTACTGTTCACGTTTTAGTGCCATATCTAAAAAAATATTGCACGCAATAACCACCCTATTATTTATTTAAACAGCTGCACACAAGTTTATTCCCTAAATAACTAGTATGCCACCGGTTCTGTGGATTGATATTCGCTAAATAACAATATATAATATTGAGTTAAGGTCCGTACGTGCTTAACAGTGAGTGTCAAAGGATTTTTACTACGAACGGATTTTCTAACATAAATAAACTAAATGAGGTATGATTAATATTGTGTAATATGAGAATCCTCGGCCGAAAGATGAATCTTTAATTCAATTCATTGAGATAAATCTCGATATACATACAAAGACTTGTCATGTCAAGTCACCCCCACCATAAAAGGTCGAAGATGTTGTTTCACGAGAATCCAGACGAATGGATTGTCAACTGACTGCATTTCATTTTGCTTTCTATAGCATTTATGAAGAAAAAAAACTTTTATGTTGCATAAAATTTGTTTGTTAAGATTGACATCGACGAATTTCTTTTTACGTTAGTAAAATACAAACTTTGTTTTAACGCATAGAGTAAGTAACCGGTCAAATCTATCTATTGGTCCTTCATTCAATTAAATTTAATTTATTTTCTTAGTTTATTTAAAATTAATTGGCCACTTCGTTGATGTGATATACTTTTCTTATTCCTATTATAGACTCCAATAGACAATCGTAGTGACATAATAAGTATCCTAAATCATTCTTCGATTCTCTACTAAACTGAAAACTGCATTCAAATCGTTTTAGTAATTTCCTAGTAAGTCGGATTGCGGTGCAAAAATTAAGAATTTTATTATACGTATACACAGATTCACTTTACATTTCTCTTCTGTTATATATGAATCATTTCAAGTATCAAGCATATTTAATTACATGACAATTTGTAAATAGCAGACTACAATAAAACTTATCTGTAGTCTTTTTTTTTTTCGTTTTTTGTGTTCTAAATATTTCAACTTTACTTGATTAATAAATAAAATATCGATACCTTAAACATATAACATACTAATAAAATAAATTTTTGAAGAAAAACATTTCAAAAATTACTTTTATATCTAGAACATTTCAAATCTGTCGAAAAAATCTCAAATTTTTCTAGGAAATTTTTATTTTACAACTTTAAAGGAATTTAGTTGTAAGTATATTGAAATATAATCCAGTATGATAACGTGGAGTGGTCTTAAGAGAGCTGCATGATAGAAATGCAGTACCTACTTAATCCATTGCAAAACAATTTCTTGTTTATCCTAAATTTACATTTTAACCGACTTCAAAAAAGAGGAGTTACTCAATTCCTCTGTATGTTTCTTTTTTGTATGTTTTTTACGCGATTTCTCCATCAATTATGAACCGATTTGATTCGTAGGAGTACACCATTGTCACCAAGTCAAGATCTGAAGATTGGATCTCAGGTAAATTGAGAGCAACTCTCAAATATTATAGACTTACACGTGTTTCAAATCTATTCGTGGTATCAAAACGAAGGATATATCGAAGTTAGCAGAAGTAGATTAATTATTTATGTATTATAAAGTAATTATTTATTTACCGTTTAGTGCATTTTTAGAGTGTACTCTTTTGAAGTCGGATTTGTTTTTAATTATAAAAATTTTGTTTACTGTTAAGATATGTTGTCATATTTAGATATAAGTCTAACATCCACAAATGTTAGTTGAGCATATTTGACAAAGTTTATTGAGTTGCTATGTAGATAGGAGAGCACTTCGTGAGCCCCGTCAACAAACAAACCCACATCAAATTAGTGGACACAACTATAACATTTACCCGCTAGGCCGGCTTATTGCAGCCGAGGGTCGCCCGCGTACGTCTGTGCTCCCTTCCGGAGGGTTTCAGCGGTTGAACAATATCCTAGAGTTTCTTATTATTAATGGAATATTTTTATTGCATTGTATATAACTTCTTTATGAATATATTTTTATATATACATATTTCAAACTAATAGAAAATGCATAAGAACCAGAAATTCTTTTCAACGTATTTTTTCTATAATTATCTTTATATCAGTACCACACAATCAGTACAACAAGTTAGGTATAATTTTTGATTACCTACATTTCTTACTGCCTCGGTGGCCCAGTTGTATTACCGTACGACTGTCGTTCTGAGATCTCGGGTTCGATCCCCGGGTCGGGTCAAGTGAAATTGGGTTTTTCTACTTAATATCATCCCGGAGTCTGGAATTTGGGCCCGATATGGCGAAAGACTCGCCCTCTTTCACATCTGGGATGGAACTAAGCTCGGTGAAATGTGGGTGGTTTAGTTCGTTATTTCACCTCTGCAGAACCCTTTGGGGATAACAGGCGTGAGCTTATGTTATGTCATGTTACAGTTCTTACTATTGACTCTCCCCGGCTTCTTATAGGTCTACAGCTTTCTACATGAGAAAAAATAATTAGAAATGGTTCAGCAGTTTTATGTTTATCCATAACAGACAAAAATTATTTTATCTAGCACAGTATACACAAGCGAAGTCTAATAAAGGAGAAAGAAACCTCATCTTTAAATATAATTTAAAAAATATAAAGTTCTCTGTTTGATCGTTATTTGGCATATAACATGTAAAACTTGGTTTTCGTATTCAACTAGGTCGAGATCACCATGTACATGGTGAAAGCCATATAGTTTCACGTTATGGCGTGTAAAATCATTTCGCCGAATAAAGAAAAAACCCTTCGAAAGTCATTTTACTTTAATGTTGTCACAATTAAAAAAACAATTTAAATTATTCTTTTATAAACTATAGGAGTATTATCACTGGACAGCATATGAAATACAGGAGGAAATACATTATCTCACGTAAAAAAAAAAAAGAAATTATAAAACTGATCGCAACTATGGTTCGTCGTACATAGGCCAAAACGTACAATCGCAACAAGGGTAAGGACCACAGATGCAGTCAAAAACCAACAAACACAAAAGTCGGCCATCGCAATTCACCTGCTGGATGAGGGCCCCGATCATCCCCATAGATCGAACTATCAACCGAAAATCCTCTACACACTGATTGCTTCTATTTTCCTAGAGTAGTAATAGAAACAATTGAAATTAAAAAAAAAATCAAAATATTTCCATCGGAAATCTGGATTAAAAGTATCTTCGTCGTGGAATCCAGTGAGTGAAAAATTAATACCTTGACGCCTTCAAGGTATAAAGTTACAAAGTTACAAGGTATAAAGTTTAAAGTATATACAGTGAGTAGTGCGGCAAAATATAATTAAAGACCATAAACAAACGAGGGGAGTTTCCAATAATTACCCCGCTGACGAAAACACCGGAACACGTCAGTTGTCTCGTGGCCACGGCTTGTATAACCAGCCCAAGTAACTTAATCAAGTGAGTGCGAGTTCCAGACCCGATAATATTCATAAAATTTAAAAAAAGGATTTCCACACTTTCGTATATAGTATTCAAATAACCCGTGAATTATTCTATCCGCTGGAACGAAGTTGCGAGTACAGCCAATTAATATTAAAGTACAGAAGGCGCCCCTATTCCCCGTAGCACATTAATGTCATGCGAATTATTAGCACGTTCCGCTCTAGTGATACCGATACAAGGTCGGTGTTATTCGTTCATTCGTTCTCCAGCACTACTGGGGTGGAAGAATACAATCACACGGTTAAGTGACCTGGACGAATACTTCTATAAATAAATTCATTTTAAAACACGACCGCCCGATGTGTACACTGCTTTGAATTGACAACATTTTATTTATTTTTTTATTTATTTTTTCAAAATACATACATTGTTATTTTAAAATAAAATTACATTCCAAATCGTTCCATTTTTTTTCATGATATCCTCATTGAATTATGTTTTATATACAGCGTAATTAATTATACATTTGCTTCGTACCTTAAAAAATAACAGTAGACCCTTGACATTGTCTTATCAAGTAGGCATGTTTTATTTCACACGTTTATTTTATCATAACATTTATGACAATCAATGCATTGACATACACTTTTTATGTCTGTCAAAGACAACGGCTATATTCAGCCATGTATGTGACGTAATCGCACGTTCTTTCTGTGAAATAATGTTACAAAAAATTGAATATTGAACTTATCATGAGGTAATCAAGAAGCAGTATTTTTTATTTTAAGCATGTAGAGATTTTCATATTTTGTCAATTGTGTCAACTATAATAATAGCAAGATTACTTTGAATGTATTATCAGTATGTAAAATCTTACATAATATAGTAAACCTAATATAGTCATCAGTTGCTTAACTAGTTTATAGGAACCACATTTTTTTGTCTACCTGGAAAAAGCAGACACGATTAATAATTCTATGTTCGATATCAATCGACTGTTCAGTAAAGCGGAACCGTGGCAGTGATACCAGTGTCTGTTCTATTCAATAAGGTTGCTTAACCACACAATTGTATTGTGTGCTTACCGTGTTCCATTTTCGAAAGCGCCCGATCGTCTGACATGCGCAAGCGCGAATCGATCATCGTAAAGGTGGGGTGATGATGCACGCGCAACCGATCGCGTCCCCCTTGGGATGTTACTTAATAATTACATATCGTTTTTCAACACAATAGTTATAAATATTTAACTGTATAATAATTATCAGTGTTACTGTTGACATACCTTTATTCGGTAAATAGAGATTGTTGCAGTTAAATGGCTTTTTGTTTCTAATGTAGCTGTTAACTAACTAATGTAAGATATAGCTGTTGGTCTTCCAATAAATAAATAAATAGTTTATTATCTACTCTGCCAGAAGGCATCTGGTTTTTGTGAAAACTTTGTAATATCGATTTTGAATTGAATAACAGCTATTTATAACCTTTAATTAAACGTATTCAGATAAGTTGTGATTATGCTATACGTATCTATCATTCATATTTTTCATTAGGAATACTGTTTTGATGGATATTAAAAAAACAATAAAATGTATTTAAGAGAACAATTTAAGTAAATATATCTAAAGACTCTTAACATTTGAATTAAATTAAATTATCACTTTCTGTGTATTTGTTATGAAATATTAGTTATTTATTAAGGGTTTATTTTTAACGTAAAGAGTTTTTACAAAACAAAATACTGAACATTAAATATACAGTACCTCAATGTATAGTCAGCGTAGAATAGTTTTACGGAAAAAGTATTTATTTTAATCGATTTCGACCGAATCATTCAAATGAAAAGTGAAAAGACAATAGGAAATATCAGTCGGCAAGAAAGCGAATTGAAACGACCTCGTCGCACAAACATTTATTATCGGATACTAGTTCGTAACTAGCTGTGCGCCCGCGGCTACGCCTGCGTTTCATATATTCTTTACTGCGTTTTTTTTTATACGAAACCCTAATTTTTTTAGCATTAAGATAAAGTAAAAATATTTCTCATAAATTCAAGCACTTGCCTGTAATGCTGTGCATTGAACAGAATGTTATAAAAATTTTTAGGAGTTTTAATTTCTTTACGCGGACACCTAACTATTTTCGAAAATTAAAAGTACCCTAAGTTACCCGGAGTAACAACAGCTATTTACTAAAAAAAGTCCCGTCAAAATCCGTCCAGCCGTTCTGGAGATTACCCGGAACAAACAGACGGATAGACAGTTTAAAAATTGTATTTTTGGTATAGGTGTAGTATATACAATTTCATATCTATTTAGTAAAAAAAAAATTGACGTTACAAACAGACACTTAAATTTTGTTTATTAATTTAGATTTATGGTTTATATTTATGTCCTTATATAGTAAACACCATTAATAAATATAATTTTTATCGTAATATCTAAATCTATAAATTTAGAACAGGTTAATATCTAATATCTAACTAATTACTTCCCATAAAGATTATATTTTGGTCGATAGTGTTGAGTGTTGTCAGTGACAAAAAAATAATAATTTTATTCCATGGTCTAACTTATTGTGAAATACATAGACTAAGAAAGTCTAGAATTTAATTCCTATTAGAACAAATTAAAACCCCCGTTAATATATCATAAGATCGAAGCATGACTACCGAAAATAACTTTTAAAAAACCAGATCATTCCCCAATAACTTCTTCTAACAAATTTCTTCAAGCATTTTTCGCATCTAATTGGACAGAATTTTATAACTTTACAAACACTATGATCATAATAAATATACAAAGAACTACTCAGAAAAGGTTCAATAATTAAAAAATATTACACAATAATTAAAAAATATTACAATAAGAAGTCACTGTAACAATGAATTGAAAATTTACCCTCCATTGTTGTCAAGAAAAAAGCATGCTTAAGTTTCAATAGTGCGTTAATCTTTCGGAGAAGGCATCACAATGCGTATCTACTTGTAGTTACCAGACTATATTCTGTATTAACATAACAGTAAATGGAAGTTATGACTTCTACAGATTTACACGGTAAAGATTTCATTTAAGAGTATTCTGTAATATAACTAGTTGACCCACACTATCCTCAAATATTAAAAAAAGGTCAAATAGTACAAAACGTTTTAAAAAAATGCAAAACAACTGTAAATTCTGTGTGTATATAATTTTTCTTAAAAAATTAATCGACAAGACATTATTAACATACTTTTTATCATAAACAAATATACGAGCATAATAACTGTATCAAAACAGTCACATATGAAAAGCACATAGACGTTTTCATTTGCTTTATTGAAAAACAAAAAAAGGAAAAATAATTAAGTAATTCCCTCATTTTTCTAATTAAGCAAAAAAGTGTTACATTGATAATTTCAACTCATATATTTCTAGCAGTAAACAGATCACTGATGAATATCACAAGCTACCGTCTGTCAAATCTTCCTGAACATTAATTACTACTTATTTACCCGAATGATCTCCATAAAATTGGTAATTAACTTTCGAAACGAGTTTCGTTCTGGACAGAAAAAATGCGATTTCACGTAATCTAAATTTGTATTTTACGTAACATCACTACGTGCGGGGACTGTTTGTGTGTGTATTTACTGATACGTTAACAAGGCGAGATACAAATTTCCTAAACAATGTAACGGTTCTTTTGTTCAGCTGTTATCACTTTATCCACGTGGTGCACGTACGCGACATACAGTACCACAGTGTCATGTAAAAAAGTAAGGTAGCTTTAGTTCGATAGTGAAATTATCCTAAGTACTTTTTCCGGTGAATATTGTTATAAAGATAAACATCAACTTCGTTCGCGTGATATACATCTATTCAAACGATGATTGTGTAGTGGATAGTGTGGCTGGATTCTGCGTCAATGGACGCGAGTTCGAGCTCACCTATTCAACTCTAAAATCAGCCTGAGCATTCGGTGAAGGAAAACATCGTGAAGAAACCATAGCATGGTCGTAGGGTATTTTCTATTAATGCCTGCCTGGGTAGTTACCAGCTACAAGTTTGAAAACCTGTCACCAAATAACAATAGGTGTGTTCCGACAGTATCACTTGAGAACCAGTACCCTAGGCTTAGTGTGTTTACCATCCTGGACCACACCGTCACTTTAACATCAGGTGAGATTGTGGTGAAAGCACTGAATCTATACCGTGTAAAAAAATCTTTACTGTTCAATTCCTAACACAAAGTTTAATTGTGTAAAGTCTAAACTCTTCCCAGAATTCACATGCTTATCTTAATTTGCAAGCTATATTAGATGTGGCATAGAGGTTGATATTCGAAAAGTCTATTATACATAACATCACGCCTCTCTCCAATAAAGGGTAGGCAGATACCACATCCTTCCACCTGATACGATCCTGACACTCATCTTTCGCTTCTTCTACATAGCGCTTTCTTTCATACATTCACTTCGGTTACGAGTACTTACTTATGACCTATTCTCTCTTTAGAACGTCCTCGATCTGGTCGAGATACGTGCGGCTAGGACGCAATTTCACCACGTAAAAAAAGTATGACCCTTACCGGCTCGCCCAGTCATCCTCACCTTGTAAATTGGTTTTTTTCAATTTTCTTATATCCATCCTCAACCAATTAAGCATCTCTTTCTTCATCTTTGTCACTACACCAGAACGTTCCCTCATTTCAAGTTATTCTTTGAAAATTGGGTTTATACCATAAACTGAATAAATAATTCCTTTCCAAGTGCTAAATTAATAAGGTAAATAACAATTAAACATTCTAATAATTCCACGAAACCTAGAATTTTTAGTATACAGGGAATAATTTATTTTGCATAAGTAATACAGTACAATGTCTACAATTAGCTTGATTTATAATAATGAAATATTACTTTACAACACTTTAAATTGATTTATACGTTTTTAATCAACTTTATACCACTACGTAATACCTGTCACTAACTTTTATTTCTTATTAAGGAAAGTGAAATGATTTATCGTTATTGTTACATAATATATCTATTGCCTATCTTACCGATATAGAATCAACTGTGACAGCGTAAACTACACGACCATGACACCGGCGGTCATTCAACCCGCCCACTAATCTTGACGGCGCGGTCGACCTATAAATATTTTCAACCACATCTAACACTTATCACGATTTATTAGAGTTCACTTTTATATATAAAAAAATGTATCACTTGTAATAATAAAACTTGCGTTTTTGTTGTGGGGCACCATTGGACCACAGCGTATAATAATAATGCGCACGTGACAACATCAATTGGGTAAAAAATTTACATTCGTTATATTGATAGGATAGCAGCACAGGTTTATCGAATATAATATCAGGAAAATACCGGCCCTTGTTTTTATTGGAAATAGAATAATGATACTTACGGCCGGTTTCAATATGCGATCTCAATCTGTTTTACATACTGAAATCCGAAATTTCAATACTTTTTTTCTCGTGAAGCAAAGGTAACGCGTGAAAACCCGTTTAAATTAACTGCATTTAAATATGGAACGAGAAAACTTAAAAAATTACAAGTTCCGTGATTAGTCAGAAAACCCGATATATTATTGATTTGATCTAAACTTTAACTTTTAAGATTCGACATTGAAATCCGTAGCTAAACAATATGTTTGTTTGGCTTATGGAACCTTCTAATTACTTATACATAACCTTATAAGTTACATGTTATTGGGGTTTATAATACAAACAGCGCTGAACAAAACACTCAATAAATTCTGTTAAACAAACAACTATATGCGTTATATAGTTGTAGTTGTACCAGAGAAACCATTTTGTTCACTAACAAATTATAGGCATCAGACTAGACTGTTAAAACACTAACAAGTTTCCTTTAATATACATAATTGCAGGTACAACATACATACAACATACGTACATACAACTATGTATATTGAAGAAATTGAAAAAATCTTGTTAGTGTTTTAACAGTCTAGTCTGATCCCTATAATTTTTTTGTATTTTTGAATGAATGAAATTTAATTATTTTAAATATTAATTAAATTGTGATAACCAACAACTTACATTGTTGTGTACATTACGTTAATGCTTCTAGGTTTACTTAACCCCTTTAGCACTAACCTGGTATCAGCTATTCATTGTTTTCCTATTGTCTCATTTTTATGAGTAATCGACATATTAAGTACATTACGTTAATGCTTCTAGCTTTACTACGTAACTTAAGTAAAGCTAGAAGCATTAACGTAATGTACACAACAATGTAAGTTGTAGGGTTATTTCAATTTAATTAATATTTAAATTCATTACATTAGTAATAATTAGTAGCATGAATAAATAAATATTATAAACATATTTTATCCCATATCTGAAACTAGGCCAGCGCATAGGTTATAAAAGTACTAGTAAACATATTAAAACCAACTTCATATATGGTTTTTCTATTCGATCATTTCAGTGTTGTAATATTATCTTACTAACAAATGCGTGTTTCACAATATGAGTTTGTTGGCCACAAGATTCTCAGGGATGTCACCACTCATACCCCGTGTCGCCCCCATCACAAATGCGGCGGACGGCCCCGGGGGGTTTTAGTGGGTATTTCCGGGCGCTTCACGCCCGGGTGAGTCCCACACTGGCACGGAGTTCGTCCCTTCGTGCCCCGTTATCTATTGCATTGGGGGACTCCGATCTCACTAATGCAATAGGTAAGGGTAGTGCGTAAATGCTTTCCCCTCAAAAAAAAAAGGGATGTCATTCATCTTTGCAATTATACAAATCTATTGCCATACTCGGCTAAATGTGTTGATTGATTGCAACACATATCCGTTTTTATCAACCCTAGCACTTGGTCTCACTGATTACTACCGACTAGTGACTACAGAGAATATTGCGAGACATATACAATTGTATGAGATAAGTGATTTGAAACATACTATTGTATCAGAGAGTTAATCTAAAATCACTATTGAGATTTACGTAAACATAACTATCGTTTCAACTACCTACATCTGATTTTAATTTTTTTTTTATTTATAATGCATAGGCTGTTAGGGATTAGCTCAGTTTTAGGTGAAGATTGGGCAAATATTATGATGGAAAACAGGAAAAAAAGGCGATGTTCGGTGTATCTTCTATGAGTGTATATTACTATCTGGTATTGACAATACATTCGAATTCTTAAATTAAAATACATTTGTTTTATAAGTAAAAACTACACAAATAAAAAAGGTTATTTACACAGACAAAAAAGGTATAAAGGTTGGATTCTCAACATCCTCCTCTTTTTTTTTCAAAATTGGTTATGTAGTAATTACAATTAATTTTTTAAGAGGTCTCCTTAATTGGCCAGCAGATGTGGCAACATCAGCCACTCTGGAAATTCCATCCTTGCCCTTGGGATATGACTCTCCCTTTTGGCCACACACCACGAGGTAAATTACTGTCAGCTTTAAGAACAACATCTCTCCCACTCGAACGTAACGAATAACGTCCCAATTAAAAAATGAAAAGGAGTGAGTGCCTCCGGATAGTCAGGATCAGGAGAGACGTGCGTGAGAGGTCTACTGTTTACAATCGCTTCTGCTTCTAGGAGAAGAGTTGATAAAACTTCATCTGTAGGTGACTTATCTTTGAGTGTCACTTTAAGCGCAGTCTTTATGCTTCGAACTAAGCGCTCCCAAGCTCCACCTATAAAAGGATCATCGGGTGGTATAAACTTCCACTCTATTAATTCATTTGCTGCGAAAGTTAAGATTTGTTTCTCGTACAGTTTTTTAAGCTCTCTACTAAGGCCGACAAAGGCAGTTCCGTTGTCAGAAAAAATTTTACGTGGTAATCCGCGTCGAGCAATAAATCTTATCAGACTCATCATTGCCGCATCTGTAGTAAGGCTGTAGACTACTGTGCTGTGTACTGCTCTTGTGACCAGACACGTATATAGAGCGTCGTACCGCTTTTCATGTCTTCGGCCTACGGTAACTTGAAGAGGTCCGAAGTAGTCTACCCCAATGAAAGAAAAAGGTCTTTGGTGGTGCGCAAGTCGCTCATCAGGAAGTTTTCCCATTGGCGGATCTAATGGTTTAGCTCTTTGATGTGTACAAAATAGGCAGTCGTGAGCTACAGAACGAACTGTGGTTCTCAGATTGAGGATCCAGTAGCGTTGGCGGAGTTCGTTCACCACTGTCTCAGTGTTCGCATGTGCAGCTTTTTCGTGGTAACGCATTACTAGTAGGCGGATAGCTGGATGTCTTCCATCGAGTATAATGGGGAATTTCGAAGGAGTATTGATGTGTATAGTAGCGCTGATACGTCCGAATAGGCGAAGTAAGTTGTCATCGCTTAAAGTGGGAGATAGTTTAAGCAATCTACTGTTACGTGGTAGCGGTGTGTTATTCTTTAGGCAAGAGATCTCTGTTTTAAAACAGTCTAGTTGACTTTGCCATAAAATATGAGTTTCGGCCATTTGTAAAATGGACGCTGTTAAAATGCAAGGAATTACGGCGGTGTTATCAACCAGCGATGTAATAGCCTGCGCTAATAAAGAAACGTCAGTGGGTTGTTCTGTTTTAATTTCAGTAGTTTTATTTTGTATACTATTAGTAACATTTGTAGGATTGTTCGCTGCGGCAGTAGATTGAAATAGCTCTGGTAAGCTTCTTCCACCACATTTTTTATCAATTTGGCGAAATCCTAAACAATCAAGACGTTTATTAGTTTGATTGGGTTTTACCAATACGTCTTGATTATTAATTTCTATAGTATTTAACCACTCTTGTATTGAAGGATTAGAACTTCCACGACTTCTACTACTTTTTGAGTCCAACTTTGCAAGCTGGCTCTCTAGCTCTAATTCAGCGGCTTTGCGCTCAGCGGCAGCTATTATCGACGCTGCCGTTGCGGCCGCTGCTTCTTCAGCTTCTGCTTTGCCTACTTTTCTGACAAATTCAGCTTGCAGCGCAAGCTTTTGAGCTCTAATTGTAGAAGAAGATTTTACTGACCTTGAACTCTTGTTTGAAAATGTACCTGGAGTTTGATTATTAGCCACAGGTTCACTCATGATAGCCTTGGTACACTTATCGTCTCCTGTTTTCTGAATTTTACTTTGAGCCCTAGTTTTCACCATTTGAAAATGGACACGTTTTCAATAGGTAAGTTCAAAATTTTTAGGAGAAGGACCAAAATGGAAAACAGGAAAAAAAGGCGATATTCGGTGTATCTTCTATGAGTGTATTTTACTATGTGGTATTGACAATACATTCGAATTCTTAAATTAAAATACATTTGTTTTATAAGTAAAAACTACACAAATAAAAAAGGTTATTTACACAGACAAAAAAGGTATAAAGGTTGGATTCTCAACATAGGCTTACAACGCTTTGATCACAATCTCACCTGATGTTATCGTTAAATGAAGATGTGGTCCATGATGGAGAACATACTAAACCTAGAATGGTTCTCAAATGAACTGATTTTCCAACTTGAGGACGGTAGCTACTCAGGCGGGTATTGGTTCTGAACGTTTATTGGTTTACTTAATGACATTTCGTTTTTTTTCTCTTCAAACTTTTTCCAATGTAGAAAATATAAAAACATAGAACCGGTACCTCTAGTATATAGTAATATAGTATACTATAAAATCATTCCAATAAATTATTTACAGAAATAACATGTAATAATAAATAACCACAGGAATATAATATTTTATCCTTATAAAGTATGTGTTACTACGTCTTTAGAAAAAAAAACATATTAAAATAGAATTAACTCCCACAAATCGATTCTGTTCAAGCGAATTATGTATTAGAATAAAAATCTATTTCGTTCACGATTTCGTACATTTGTTGTCGCTCGACTGCTCTACTCTAATTTTTTTTTTTTTAATAATAGATAGAAGCTCATCTAACAGTTGAATATTTCAATTTCATCAGATCGTAAACCTACCGATTTAGCCTTGACCTTAATTAACTATCAACGTACTTTCATATTTACAACTATATATAGTTTTTGTAAACTTGTAATTTGTAATTTGATGAAATATAAACAGCTAACGAAATGGGTAACAATCCAATGATAATATTTTTGTTGGCGTAATTGCATGTTGATATATTAAAGCTAAAAATATTCAATGTAAGTTCTTAATAGTCTCAAGTTGAATCGAATGTTACGGGAAAAATTTAATTCGAAACACTACATATAGAATATTGTACCTACTTTACATTCAAAACAAAAACAATTTTATTAAAATAACTATTTATACTGAAAACACTTTTACAACGCTTTCGAACAATAATCCAAAGGGTTTTTAATACTAAAACGTAAAACAACTATTTAAAAAAACATTGAAGTTGTAAATGAAAACAAAAAAAAAGTAATTAACTTCAAACTGTCAAACGTCAACGAAAATATGTCCTTGTTGGGAATAAATAAAAAACGTTGAAAATAATACTCGGGACGGCTCGGCGAGACTATCAGCTGCGAGTTGCGGTTAGCAGCGCTCCGTGTAGTTGTTATCAAGGCGTTCGAGACTACTGCCTGCCCGTTTGCCCCTCGGCGGGCGACGGGGGCCGCGACGTCGCGCGGTCCGCTCAATATAACCGACCGTCCGATTGGGGAGACCAAATAGCAGGTGTAAAATAATAATTAAATAATTCTACTTGTTTATTCCATTGAATGAATGAATTCTCTTTGTACTACTAAAAATTGCTCAATGAGGCAAGCCACTTTCTTCCAGCTGAACCAGTGAGAATGCGGAAAGAATATATTAAATCAGATTGTGCTATTCACAATCATTCAAAATAAATAAATATATACTATATATAATTACATTATATACGCACACATATAAATCTCTCTTTTAAACTCTTTTTTTAATTCAAAATGGAATATTATGTTTTGGTAAAAATTTAGTTCACAATAAACGTGGACTTTTATCTTATTTTATATTGTTTATTAGTGACTGTTTTCATTTAAAATTATTACAAATATTTTTATATAAACGAGCTGTTACCCTCTCGCTTCGCTTGGAGTAAATGAAAGGTTAACATAACTCTAAAGATATTTAGAGCTATAAAAGTTACGCTTTTTATATTTCCTTCATAATTTTATTTACCAAAACATTTCAAAGTTTGACGTACTACTGATTGCATTAATTATATGGGCAATATGGTATGTGTTTACATACCAGATAATTAATTTGATGAAAACAATCACATATTCGTATTCGCATACATACAGTGGTGTGGGAAAAAAACAAAGCTATCAGTAAACGAATATTATATTGTATTTTGATTTGAGATTATTTAAGTATTATGTAAGTTGTACGCCGCGTGGACACCCTCGTTACTGGCGGCCATTTTAAAACGAAACGCCGCGTTCCACCGCTGCGCGTCAGTCGACAGGCAACCGCCCGCTCGTGCGTATGAACCCGCGTTCGGACGCTTATCGTGGTTTTTTGTTAAAATGCAATTCGAATATGACCCGGAACGGCTTATAGAGGAAGTTAAGAAACGACCCGGTATATGGGATTACGAACATCCGGACTACCGAGTGAAGAGTATGAGATATGAACTATGGAATGAAGTCGTCACTAACCTAATGCAAACCAACGTGAAACTGACGAAGAGCGAGCTGCGTGAACTCGGTACGTTTGTTATATCCAATTGTAAATGTTATATGTACATAATACTTACCGCCTTTTTACGACTTTGCAAAACTTCGAATATTCATAGTTGTCGAAAAACGGAGATTAACGTGAAAGATCACTGAATCATTTAGGCGTCTATTTCGTAGCATATAATTTTTTGTAATAAACATATTTATTACACATTTTACATTAATATGCATTGTAGTTTATTATAAACCGTATTATAAATTATGCTTACTTGGTTTACAATGGCCGCCGCATTCCACAATATTGTATTATGTTTTAAAATATATATAGTTATAACTCTTGAATTGTGTTGAGTACTTTGGCGCTATCGCAATTGTATACAGACGTTCTTCTATTATCTTTATTAATATTAACATTACATAATTGTTTCCCTGATTATTTATAATCCATTAAAAATTAAATTTAACCCCTCACGAAAAGTAAAAAATAATATCTAACTAGTATATTAATTCCTTTCTTTTGGTAAAGAAGTAAAATCGACCACTTTAAAACTGTTTCTATAATGGTTTATATATTTTCTTATCCTTAGAATAAAGTCAACAAACAATTTTGTTTCGCAGAAATTCAACTACAAAAAAAAAATGGAAGAGCATACGAGACTGCTTCCAAAAGTATATAATGAAGCCGAATAAAACCAGAAGACCTTATATATACTTCAAACAGTTACATTTTCTATTAAAAGAACAAGAATTACCGCAGAAGGAAGACGCACCGGAACGTTCTAGTGATTCAGAAGAAGAGGTTAAAGTGAAAAAGGTTTGGCGTCCGAGGAAAAAAGCTAAAACTAGTTAAAGATGAAGAACAGACATCTGATGACGAAAACGGTGACGTGGTCCACATTGAGGAAGCCAGGGAAGATTCCTATGATGACGTAGAAATAAATGTACCTAATATAAAAGTTTCCAAAGCAAATAGAACGGCCCAATCAGATGAATTCGCATTCGCCAGTGTTGACAGCCACAGTAAAATTGAAACCGATGATCCCGAACGATTGTTCCTATTATCCTTGTTACCACATTTGAAATCCGTCCCTGACCAGTTAAAATTAAACGTTAAAATGGAATTAATGCAGGTGCTTAGAAACGCAAACTACTCCTCAGAGAACAACCATAAGATAATTTAATAAATATCTATAGTATATTAAATAAGTTTGTACGTTGACATAATCTAATTTTAAGAGTAAATTGTTATGCGTACCTAAGAAAAGTACATTCCATTTATATTTGATATAAAAAAAATATGTATATTACTCTTGTATTTGTTGCAGCGAAAGTTTCCGAGGTTCATTAAGATTCCTTTAAACATTCCCGACTTTTTATAATTATGTCTTTAATTATTACAATATTTCATTTGTTAATATTAAAACAATCATTGGGAAAGAATAGACCCTATTTTTTTTGGAATGAGTCAAAATTAATTTTGATACTAATAGAAATCAAAGATATTTCTCACAAATTCAAACATTTGGTAGTAAAACTGAACATTGACTTAGGCTAAAGTTACACCTTATAACTTCAGCTATCTCCCCGAAGTCCAGTCAAAATCCGTTCAGTTATTCCGAAAATAACCCGGAACAAGCAGAGACAGATAGATTGTGTTTTTGGTATAGGTACCATATATACATTCATATGTAATTAGTAAAAACGTTGTTATTTTGATATTACAAAAAGACACTTCAATTTTATTTATTTGTACAGGTAATGCAGTCAGCGAGAATAGTCATTGTTATCAGTAATTGTAATATAATTAAATCTTATTTTAAATAATATAAAAAATACATTAAACAGTTCAATTATTGTGCTTGCTCACCTGAGGTCTAAGTAAGTTAGTGATTGCAGACCGCCGACAGCATCTGGAATGTTCCGTAAGATATTTTGTGAGAGCAACAGCTTTTCTAGAAAAAATATACTTTGTCACTTCATCTGGCACTTCACTGAACCGATTTTTTGACAAATCTGAAACCAAAGATAATACTTTATTAGTGATTCGAACTTTTTTTATGTGTCTGGGTATATTATTATTTATAATTTCGATTTTGGTTGTTTGCTTTACGTGCCTATTATTGTACAATAGAATGTTACAAGACCAATATATATACAATATATGTTTGGCGACAGTTTTTAATTCTTGAAGGTGGTAACTAACCAGACGGACATTACAAAATACACATAAAGCTCAATTTTCATTAGAGAAGAGTATCTATCTATTCAACCATTAAACATCCACTGTTGGACATAGGTCACCCACGATAAGGGGGGGGGGGGTTTGCCATAATCGCCACACTTGGCAGGCGGGTTGGCGATCGCAGTAGGTGTAAGTGATACTCAGAAGATGCTGCTGCTGCCCAATCCTCTGGTATTTCTCCCATAGTCGTCTTTTAAGACACCGACGGGAAGATATGGGGTGGTATTGTATTGTGTGTATTGGCCGGCACCACACGGCAGAGAAGAGTATAGGTGGATTAAAATACATATTAAAAACAACACATACGTCAATATTACCGAAGCCGTATAATAATAGATTAAACTTATGAAACAAGATATTTTACGTCAAAACTTTAAGGGTTGACTACAGATTACATAGAGGGGACAACAAAATCTTTTATGGTAGCTTTAAAACTAAATCGATACCGTTAAAATCCGAGTTAAGACGACATAAAAATAATAGGATCTTGGGCTAAAGTATTATAAAAATAGAACGAAGACGGCCATATATTATAAAATCTATTAAAAAACGACGAAGCAGCTTCTTTGTAAAAGGCGAACTTCAAAAGTAATTCTTTTATCATTCCATATTTAAATCCTTTATCTAAATTATAATTGACTATGCATAAAAGCTTTAGTGTATAGTATGCTCATTTTAACTGTGCCGCTCTAAAGTATGCTACAAATGTTTGCGCAGTAGACTATCATTTATGACCAAAATAATAGTGCGCATGCGTGCTTTGCTTTCTCAGTCACTCCTTTGTGTTTCATGTATGTTCACATCTCGTTCGCTGTACATATTTGGACAGAGTTTGTTATGCTAATTTTTTCGTTCATGAGTGTACCTGCAACTCAGCCGTTCTGCCTCGGTTTCAGAGCGGCCCAGGAAAAATTCGCGTACATAAGGTACAAAATATTACCTAAAGAAATGTATTTCGATTTAGTTTTAAGACATACAAATAGTAGATATAAAAAAAAACCAGTCGAGTATAAATTTAAATTAATAAAAAAGGACTTTTAAATTGAATATACTATGTACATTTGATGCAATATTCAAGTTCACGCGAATACTAAAGTGGGACCACTGTTCAAACAACTCGTGTAAATAGCAAACAGGGTTGTTTGAATACTAAATGCGCTAATCAACCGAGATACTCGATGTTATGCAAATAAGACAAGCTTTAATGGCTGAAATAAAGTTTTCTCAAACGCTAGATAATCTATGTAAACTAGTAGTATAAAAGGTCGTTGACACCGAGTCGGTTGATGTGGTCAGCCAGGATTGCCTGAACTAACCACAGGTATTAGAAACTTACTACGGTATTATGAAGCATAATAAACACCGTAGGTATATAAATATACTTAAACATAAGTATTATCCTCATAACTTGTTCCATATTACACAATATTGTAAACAAAATCTATACTAATTAATAAAATTGAAGTGTCTGTTTCTAATGTCAAAATTAAATATTTTTACTAAATATGTGTGAATGTATACACGGCACCTATACCAAAAGTGAAGTTTTTAAAATTTTTGTCTGGTTGTTTATTCTGGGTAATCTTCGGAACGGCTGTACGAATTTTGACGGAACTTTTTTAGTAGATAGCTGAAGTTACTCCGGGTAACTATGGGTACTTTTAATTATCGAAAATAATTAGGGTTCCGCGTAAATAAAAAAAAGTCATAAAAATTTAATAAAATCTCATTTAATGCACAGTTTTACGGGCAAGTGCTTGAATTTAAGATATTTTAAAGAAAATAATTAGGGTTCCGTATAAAAAAATAAAACACAGCGGAAAAATATTTAAAACGAAAGCGCAGCTGCGGGCGCACAGCTAGTATATATAGTAAAATCTAACCGGAAATATACGTAAATGATTTAAAAAAGAACCATGCCAATCGGTTTATTAATTCTCGTATTTATAAGCCAAGTAATGATCAGACAGATAGCTCACAAATAAGTAGAAGACTTGATAATAAATTTAGTAGGCATTTAAAACTTTGAATCATTCTGATCTACTATGAAAACCTACTAACTTCTGTAAAAACCATTTTTTATATAAACAACAGAATAGATAATAAACTTATCATAAAAAAGCATACTAAAAATAAAATTATTACATTACATAAAGGCCAACGTAGATTATATGGTCAGATTTTAGTATAATTTTTGAAATATTAAATAGTATCTACGTGTATATAAGAAAAGTAATATGAACAATAAAAAAAACTTCATTATTATGTCCCTTAAAACCATGTCCATTAAAAACGCTAGTTTATATGCCCGCAAACGGAGCTGCGGGCTCAACTAGATATACGTATATATATTTCGCAAATCATTTATGCAATAAAACTTATCGTCAATGTAATGAATCTATATATGATGACAAAGACAACAATATAATCTGTGGCATTATAATGTTATTTTACTTTCGAACAATTTAAATTATTACAGTTAGGTATTTATAAGCTTTACAATTTCCTGAACGAAAATACCCCACACGAATATAACGTTACACGTGTCCGAGAGAGAAACAATTTGATGTATAAAACATCGCAGCACAGTTTATAATAGCTGTGGTACTTAATGAGAATGACTAACTGTACTATTTTCAATACTCCACAGAATTTATGAACCTTAGCTAATATTTTTCTTAATATCATTTGTAGGACAGCAAAGCGGTGGTACTGTGGAAGAAAAAGGGCTTTATGGTAGGCTGGTTCAAATCCGGCTCGAAGGACCATGTAAAATGATCTAAAGATTTGTATAACAAAAAAATACGTATACGGTCGTTAGGTTTTATTGAGAAGGAAGGAAAAGACATATTACCACAGGTAGCAACGACTAATTACAAACTAAACAAAACAATGTTATATTTTTAATGTTTCCAACACTCTGCTTGGTGGCAATAGTACAATAAAATAAAAGCAGCTACACCATACACCGAAAGGTCGACAACTCGATTTGAGTTCCTAGAATGGGTCTGCCTCAACTGATCCCAGAACGAGAAATGACAAAGGCTATCACTATGGCGTGTATTATATGATAAACGCGATGTTTTCCTATCATCCGAAATCAAACGTAGAAACAATGACTACTATAATTTAATATTAATGTGTCAGCGTAGAGGTATATTATTATTTGTATAATTATATTGAAACCCCCGTGTGCGGTGGTCATTATTAATTTGTATAAGTATGATTATATTGAATGACCTTTATTGCTGAAACAGCATTTGGAAAAACTTCCAATATTTAATAAGCCAAACTTTAATCTTGCAGTTGGAAAACATTTAATCACACCTTAGAAGTGTATGCCTCGGTGGCGCAGTTGTATTACGGTGCGACTGCCGTTCTGAGGTCTCGGGTTCGATCCCCGGGTCGGGTCAAGTGGTATTGGGTTTTTGTACTCAATATCATCCCGGAGTTTGGAATTTGTGCCCGATATGGCGACAGGCTCGCCCCCTGTCACATCTGGGACTGAACTAACCTCGGCGAAATGTGGGTGGTGTAGTGCGCTATTTCACCTCTGCCTAACCCTTCGGGGATAACAGGCGTGAACTTATGTTATGTTATGTTAGAAGTATATTAACGTATAAATTTAATTCGAAGCATTCTCCGGGAAAATGATATACACAATTTATTCGCATTCTTCTCCTCAGTAATAAATACGGAATCAAAGTTTATAAATATTAATTAATATAAATAGTAACAACAAATGTTGAAGAAACACCAAAAAAATATTACTAACTTGACAACTTTGACAATGAAATTCTATACCATAATATGATAAATTAATATTATCTTTTATAAATTGCATAAATATAAACACGAGTATACAGACTTATCTAATCAATGCAAAAAAAAGAACTATATTTACAAGAATGACATACTTTTATAAGAATGTAAAAAAACGGGAGTCATTAAACGAATCTTTAACGTATTGTACCTTACTTGAATAATAAATTACATGAACTTGAAAATAATCATCTGATTAGATAACATAAGTACTTATATGTAGTCGACAGTTTAGTTTATTTAAGGAAACACGTGTCGATTACATTGAAATGAGTTCGTGAGTCAAAGTCAAAAGGAATTTAGACAGGATGTTGCGACCTTACCAACTAGGGCTGGCTAGCAGCTATCCGGCATTTACTTTTCTCTCTGGACAAATTATATTTTTTAAGATTATTTATGTAAAAAGAGATCCTTGCGCGGGTGTTTGATCAATGACTTTTTACTTGTCCTTCCTTGCCTAATAAAAATGCAGTCTGTATGTCAGATAAGTGTACTTAATAATAATCGAGATCATTAAACCGATTTACACTGTTCTTTTGTTACTTCATAGATGTATTCTCTGGTTAGGTTTTAGTTTAAATTTAACCCCTCGAGCACTAACCTGGTGTTTACGCCAGCTTTCCATTGTTTTCCTATTGGCTTATTCTTATGGGTCTTGACACATTAAATATGTAAAGATAAAAGCGATGATGGTGCAGTGGATAGTGCGACCGGATTCCGCGTCAATGGACGTGGGTTCAAACCCACCTATCCAACTCTAAAATTAGCCTGAGCTTTCGGTGAAGGAACACATTTTAAGGAAACCATAGCATATTATAACAATGTCCGCCTGGGTGGTAGCTAACCCTCAAGTTCGAAAACCTGTCGCCAAATATCGGTGTGTTCCGGCAGCATCACTTGTGAACCAGTATCTAGGGTTAGTGTGTTTACCATCCTGGACCACATCGTCACATAACATCAGGTGAGATCGTGGTCAAAGCACTGAGCCTATATATACCGTGTAAAACAAACAATTCAATATATTTTTACACTTTGTTTTCTTTTTTTATAACCTATTGGCGACATCAAAATAAAAAATGCTTTATTCAGTTTAGGCCCTGAGAAGGCGCTTATATACATTAAAAACAATTACCTTTGATTCCGAAACAACTTAATTGAGAAGAGACGGCAAGAAGCTCGATCTAGTCAAAATTATACAATTCAGAATTACAAACCATTTTTAGCGCATCCACAGAGAGAAATGTCACTTCCAGATAATTCTTATAATGCCTTATGCCTATAAATAAAGACAACATTTTCCTCAAATTTTCAATAATGATTATGGTCGAACTTTGACCAATAGACGAACGAACGAATAAAACTTTGTCAGACTGTAAATTTATAACAAAATCGTAAACGCGCCTCATTACAAAAACGATTTCAATGCAGTTTTTAGATTAATACAAGAGTACTGTACATTCCAAAAAAGAATCGACAGTCGGTAAGTAAAATTATTTAAAGTAAACGAAAAGTCAGTAACAGCTAGTTTGAAATAATATGATAAAACTTTAACTTTGAAATTAGTCTGTGATAACCTACTTATTTATGATCGCACTTACACGTACAGAAGAATAACGAGTACGATAAAAATATTTTTATATATTTAATATTATGCACGATAACCTTTCATGTCCTTTATTAGAAGACTTATATGATATTGTTGATCAAAGATTTATATAGCAAAAAATATTACCTATGCACTATGTTATTATCGTATTAAAGTTAATTCAATAAAATCCATTCTGTAATATTATTATTATTGAAAAAACAATTGTTAATATTATATTACGTCACTCAATTATAAGTGTAGACGAAATATATTGTTTTCTGTTTACGTGGTAATCTAATTATATACTTCCTTATCTATCCATTATATAAAAAGCAACATCTACCTGTATGTCTGGCCGTTTATTGGCTTATAACTAAACCGATATTATATGTGACCAGTGTGTTAAATCGTATGTAAAGTACATAACAAAAGAAATCGGAATTATAGGAGAAAGCTTCATAAAAATCACCATTATCGTATTCCTTCCTAACATTATATAAAATGCAACGTTTTTCGAGGAGGGGACTTCGGCAGGGATGCTAGGCACCAGAAGGATGGCTGATACTGCAGGTTGCCGCTTCCGGCCATGCCAGTTAGTGTCGCACCATGACATCTTTGACGCCATCATGACAAGATGGTGAATTCTGGGAGCCGCAATTCAGCTCCACCTGGAAGACACCACTCTGCCAAGCCAAGGGAGAAAGGGCCAACCTTCCATTACACTGGCTTAGACCGTCTGGGCTACTGTGTAAGGTCCTAGACAAAGTTATCTCGTGTCGTCACCTGGCGGTACACACATGGTGATTTTAGTGGATATTTATGGCAGCCTTGATTGCTGAACGAGTCCCACATACCCAATCGTGCCACCATATTCCACAATGCAAATAAAAAGGCATTGCACTAGAGGAAAAATGCTCCTCAAAGAAACTATAAATTTCATTCTAAATTTACACATAGTTATTATATTTGTACGTTACTTTAATAAATAAAATTGAAGTGTCAGTAATATAAAATAACAATTTTATACTAAACAAATGAATGTATATATTCAATGCCGAGTTTTACATGCAAATGATTGAATTTATAAAAAATATTTTTACTTTATCTTATTACCTATATTTTTTTTGGAAAGTACGTAATTAGGATTCCGTGTAAAAAATTAAAACCCATGAATCGAAAACATTGAATGGACAGCACCATCAAAACACTATTTTCCAGGATGATTATTTTAAAACTATATTATGCAGTGAAGAATATAAGAAAACGCGAGCAGAGCCGCGGGCACACAGCTAGTCTATATATAAACTCTTCACATGTAACCATTGATATATAGGGTTTTATATATCAATGCATGTAACGCCATATTTCAGTTTGTGTAAAATTCTCGTTTACGTTCTTATGCCATGTAACTAACTCCTCTTTCAAAAGTTCCATTACGAGCCAACGCGTTATTGTGAAAACACACTGTAAGGGAGACAAAGGCAAAGTTCATCAAGACCCGAGTCACTATGACGAGGACGTGGCGCACTTTCTTTACACCGCTGATTTCAATGCGAGCGATGACAAAATGAGCTCTGTCTCCCTCCCTCGTAACGAACACAGCCTGGCGCCTTTCAACAATAGCGAAGGCAACTACTTCATACTTAATGGAAACTTTACATTTCAACTTTACTTTTAAAGTTATGACAGCCGAAGTTTACAGTACTCATTTGTTTAATCTTCGAAGTAAGAAGTTCGATAAAGATACATAATATATTCATGTACTGTATTAAATAGAACTGTTCACTTGGATTTACTTACCAGACCATGATTCTGCTTGTGGTCAATATTAGAGAAAAACCATAATAATGCAATATTAAAAATAATGTCAAGTAAATGAGACACTTAAAATCAAAGGACGAAAAGAAATGGAGATTATAAAAAGCGAGAAAAATATATAGTTCTACAGAAAATCGAATCCATAAATGCTTTATGATCAAAGACCGCTAAATCATAATCGTTCATGATTTTTTCTTTGATTTACGAAACTATAAGACGGCTCTAATTTATCACTTTTAATCTTAATTAGTTTATTTGATTGATTCAACCGAAAAAGTCAACGTTTGGATATAGGTCTCTCCCAAAAATGGGGGAATTGCAATAAGCCACACTTGGCAGGCGAGTTGACGATAGTAATAGGTGTTTGTGTTCTCAGAGGATCCTGCGACCTATCCCCTGGTTATCCCTTAGTCGCCATTTATGATACCCACGGGAAGATATGGGGTGGTACTATTCTTATCGGGCAGCATACGGCAATTTCTATATTTTAAATATGCGAGAGGAGAAAGAGACGTGTCCACACAAATCCTAATAAATTATATTTTCTTAACTGTGTTTATCAACAGAATGCTTTTTTTTTAATAGCTAGTGATGTTACGTTACTTTTCTTTCGCCAAATTATCAATAACTATTTAATCGATAACGATTACCAGGCGACTATAAGTAGAAATAAAACCTCACAAAACGTTGCGATCGATGCAACGTTCTATCTTCGTGGTCAATGATAAGAACATATGTGCACCAATGTTTAGTCTACGCTTTGATTCTGATAAAGCAAACCCCCACAAGGACAATCCGCGCACTGTGTTTCTTATAAATTCCCCGCTAAGAGTATATCCGGTGGATGTCATAAAACAGGCGATAATGCTATACGTGAGATGACTCAAGCTAACTGAGTAACCTCAAGATGTTGATACGCCTCAACAAGTTTACCGCAGTACTCATATGCAAACTCGTATACGATGCAAATTAAGTTCTAAATATATAAACAAGTCTTAATAAATCATTAGTGTTTTACATTTATGATTTTATTAGTAATATAATTATAACATTACGACGGTCCCTATGTATAAAGCGACATGTTTAAAAAGACCGTGGTTCAAAGGAGAGCGTATTCAATATTCAAATCACTCTAGAAATGAATCTATTTACATTTGATTATTTATTTTTTCTACAATATTTCATTCGATTTTTGAAGTTTACGGTGCTATTCACTTTATGTATAATTTTTTTATGTTTTCATGAAAAACGTGATAATAACCATGTCGGTCAAGTCTCGGTCAAATGTCATTTTCGACATATCGCTTTGGGACCGTCGATTAGATTCATTGGAGCATAAATGACTGTTCATTTTATTGTTCAAACATGATTGATGTCGTTTTATAAGCCAACTTAGTAAATTACATTTTCTAAATATCAATGTTTTAAATATGGAATAATACAATGTTTCCTCATACCATTCATACGTTCCCAGGAGTACTGTGATTAAGAGGGTTGAAGACCTGTAGCCTGTAGTAGTTCAGAGGTTATCGTACTTTTAAGGATACCAAACAGGTCTGATGGTAAATGGTTGCCGTCTGGTGGTGGTTTTTAGCACATTTCTGAAGAGTCTCCTGTCGTAGCCTTAGGGGAAGACTGCTGGGAAACCCATTCCACCGTGCTAGCGTACCCAATAAAAACTATATTCATACTTCCGTCATTACAGAGTCTTTAACATTTTTAATTGCTTTTTTAAATTAAAATAGACTGAAGCTTTACGATTTAGCTCTATGATTAATAATTACACACGTTAAGAGTCGTTAATTGTAAGAAGTGGATTAAGATAAATTATTACCTAATATCACAAAATATTACTAGAGATAAGCACATTAAAGAATTTACATAAATAGAGAAATATTTTGTTTATATTACATAAAGAAGGCATTGCAAGATTAATTGCCCAACAATGTGAAAGAAAATTCAAATATTACTTATCATTTGGCGTATATCTATGTCACTTGAATATATTATCAAAGTGAAGATAGATAGATTTTTTATTTCTATATTAGTTGTATGCCCGCGGTTATTCCCGTGTTTCATATATTTTCATTGTGTAATATAGTTTTTAATTTTTTTCTACGGAAGCCTAATCTTTTTGCTACTGACTTTTAACAAAGATGATTCTCACAAATTAAAATACCTACCAGTAAAACTGTGTATTGAATCGGATTTTATTCAGTTTCAAGAGGTTTAATTTTTTTATGCGGGACCTAATTTGTTTCGTATAATTAAAGTAGCTAAGTTACGCGGAGTAACTTCAGCTATGTGTCAAAAAATCCCATCAAATTCGGAACAGTCGTTCCAGAGATTACCAGGAACAAACAGACAGACAGACAGACACCAACTATAAAAATTGTGTTTTCGGTATAGGTATATCGTATATACATTATACTAATATGTATTTATTTTGATATTAAAAACAGACACTCTAATTTTATTTATTAGTATAGATGTAGATAGATTTTATAGTACATTTTGACAAAAACAAAGACTAATTTTTAATTTTAAACATGTTACTAATATTAATGTAGCGCGTCATCGTTCACTGGCGCGTCTTATAGTAAGAAAATTATGATCAACGGGTAAAAGTGTTCAAGTAAAAATAAACACAAAAGTATCTAGTAAGAATTAACGACGTAATACAATTAACGTGTTATTATTAGCGTAAAATATCAAGCAACGGAATCCAGCGGAGAGACATCAAAGACCGCAGACAGCAGCCACAGAGATCGTTCTACGTCGGTTCGCGTGAAAAAGCGAAAATAAATTCAAATATCAAACGCACGTAGATGCAATTTTGAACGATGCAACCGCGCCGAATCAAATGGGACGTTAAAGTAAATTAGGACGCATCATACATGCACATTAGTAACATGCGGGCAATCTGGTAACCGATTCTGAATAGTTAGAAATTCAAGGTGTATTTTTTTTTATAAATACCTTAAAACTTTGCAGAAACTATTGTAATTTTATTTTATTTTCAACCATCGGGTTCTCGAATGGTAGCCACATATTGGAAGACGCAGCGTGGGTAGGCCCCCCACAAGGTGGACCGATGACCTGGTGAAGGCCGAGGGAGTTCGCTGGATGCGGTTTGCGCAAAACCGGTCGTCGTGGAGATCTTTTGGGGGAGGCCTATAACCGTTCACCAGTGGACGCCTTTCAGTTGAATTGATGGATGTTAATTAATTCCTTATTTCAGCTAAACTCCGCTTTGGTCACCAAGCTTATACTTACTTCTGATAAATTTAAGGAACGGTTAGATTCAAAAGATACCTTTCAAGTATCAATAGCAATAAGCGTTAAAAGGAAGGGTTTATGTTTTTCTTATTTTTGATGACGTGTGGGGGGAGGGAGGTCCAAAGGGTGATATACCTATTAGTTTTTTTTTTCAATAGTATACCAAATGCATATGTAATCATGAGATGGTGTGGGGGTGAAAAGATTTTTGATCACTATTGCTGACAAAATAGTTCAAGATTTTTCTTACCTGCCGTGTAATTATTAATTATCATATTTTATTAATTATTATAGACAATATCTTTTTCCGTTACCCTTAAAGGTAAAATAACAATGGCCGTCTCTCTATATAATAATATCTACTATCCCTGGATAGCTTTCAGGTCAGCTTAAAGGTCGTATATTTTTACGTGACAAGGGGAGGATAAAGGGCGATCGGTAGAAAGCGTTGACCGTGAACTTTTGCTTGATTTACGAAGTATATATTAAGCGTACATATTATGTATGTACTTATCCGTATATACATACGTAAAGACACGATAGTTCATTAGATTTTTAATCTCTGTTAGTCGACCGATTTTGTTTTTGTTTGAAGTTTGAGTGTGTTTTTAATAGAATAAAATTAAAAGCACTACTTTTTCCTTAAATTCTCAATAATGATTTTTGATCAAATTTCTACTCGTTATTATGAAAATAGATTGTGCTGATTAGTATCTATTTTACCTTACTGTGATATCTACGATTCTACAGAACAAGTTCAGTATATTGTCATGAAACCCCTCTTTTTTCATTGCTTTATTGTTAATAATGTATAATTATTTTTTTTTTAATTTGAAACATTTTTATCTGTTGACAGTATTTCCACCAACTTCTACATGTGCAACAGTCACTATTACTTGATTATTTCATACTTACAAAAAATTTAACTTATTTAGTGCTATTAACCTCTTGAACCTTCTTTTTTTTTTATAAGGGGGCACGGAGAGACGAGCTCCGTGCCAGTGTGGGACTCCCCCCGGGGCCGTCCGCTGCATTTGGGATGGGAGCGATACGGGGTTGCTAGGCATGTCGCCGCGTCGCCCCCTGCAGCGAACCCACTGGGCCTCGTCGTGCAATGGCCCAATGGGGATGGGGGAGATCCAACCTCTTGAACCTGGCGTAACCTGGCTATAACCTGGCGTTTACGCTAACTAGCCGCTGTTTTCCTATTGTCTCATTTTTATGGGTAATCGACATATTAAATATAGTGTATTAAATAATATTAGATACATATATCATAGTAAGAATAGTGAAAAGTATTTTTATGGTAACATGTATGACTTTAATTATATGAAGTACTTGCTATTATTTATATCGTATAAGAGAATATTGCGAATTTTTATTGAAAAATCAAATTGACCTTTACCTTCTATGTACTTTTCCGTACTCGTGACGCAAAATTGAATTATGAGGGATTAAATAATTGAGGTACAGAAACTTCCCCAGTTGGGGATTGAAACTTTTCCTGGGCCGCTGATGGACGTGACTCCGGACACTTTACAATGGACGTAACTATAAACTGTTACATACGTCCGTGTCATTTAAAAACTGATACGACTTAATTGTATTCACAGGCAATTATGTTTAAGCTGCATTTACTTGTAGAGCGTTCAGAAACTTTATTTACTTCAATATTTTATTTCAAGATGGCCATAAAACATGGAGACCAAAAGGTCAAACAAGTAATAATTGTCCAAACGCAAACAATGAGGTAACTATACGGACACGAACCTAGTTCTGCTTGGCCTGTTACGACCTTTGAAAAAAAAAGTGGAAGTAAAATTAATTAATTAATAATAATAACAAAATAAGTGTTAATTACACTTAAATAAGTTTAACAATACTTACAAAAAAAAAAAATAGTAAATTTAAGCTCATTCAATTAATTATGAAAGGTAACTGCATAGCTGCATGAAATATTATAGGCATTTTTTTCTGACGCAAGTCGAATTAAACCTCCAACATAAAAGAAGTGTGACCCAGAGTCCGCAGAATATGTTTTATTTTAATAAAAAAAAATTGAATATTTTATTAATTTATTTATTTTAATTTATATTTTACTATACCTATATTTATTTTTTTAATTGTATTACTCTTATAATTTACAATAAAGTATCAGAATTGATAACTCCCACAACAGATGGAAATTCCCTAAAGTTCCTTACATTACATAGTATACTCTAAAACATTCGATAAAACACATACGTTCGCTTGTAATTTATCAACAAACACTTTCGCTGATAACAATTATGCGGTATAATATCCATAAATGTACCAAGTTGCACTAAGAGGAATTGACACTATCTAAAATGTCAGTAACAGGATCAATATTTACTTTTAGATAAAGGCCACCCAGGCGACAGGTTAGGCGTGACGGCTAATTTATACCAATCATCCATATTATAATGTACAGTGTATAACTTACGTTGCAAAATTGACCAACAAACATTTCTATAAACAAGAACAAATATTGTAAATACTTTTTATATCACTATTAACGCAGTGGTGTTTATTGTAGTGGTTCAGTATAAATTTACTTTTATTTGACAAACACTAATAATGTAAATAAACTATATAACAAACCCGCTGGACGCAATACCGGTCGTCGTGGAGATCTTTGGGGGAGACCTATGTCCAGCAGTGGACGTCTTTCGGTCGAATGGATGGATGGAAGGATAAAATAATTAGGTAATAATCAACTCAACTCAATATTAAAATTTATCAACATAATTGTTAATATTTACTTACAATTTAATAAGCAAATTGTATGTTTATTAAAGCAAGTGTTTCGCTTAGTGTTTGAAATTCGATCATGATCATTAGTGAAAATTTGATGAAAAGACATCTGTTTCCAATTTTTTTTTTAAATTAACAACACTTAAGATTACAAAAAAAAACCGTTAAAGAATCAAATATGAAGAAAATTTATATACCCCTAAGAAATTTTTATCTGCGTACAAATTTATAATTCTCCGTTCTTTAAGTTTATTAGACACAACAAACTAAATACAATTCCTCATTTCCTTAATAATTGTTAAAAATATCCTCAATTGTAATTTTCGGCAACCGCAAGCATATCGCAGGGTTGGTTTATTCTGGCACCAACATTGGTGCAAGAATATTGCAATGTTCTTCTATTATTAGTAGTTTTTAATTATTTCTTTAATGATTTCTCGTCTGAGTTCCAATAATTGATAGTATTTTGAGAAGTCTCGTCGAATATAACCGTTGAACCTAGAAATTTTCAGATCGAACTTAAGAGAGAACGAAATATAGTGTAATGAGTATAATTGTCATTTACATATTATGGACAGTTTGATATCGATTTTTTTTATTTGAAAAAGTTCTATAAAATAATTATACACCATCGCATACGTAAAAACTGATTTAACCTTGACTCAAGTTTAATTCCAGTAATAAACAACTAGGAAATTTACTTTTGGATTCACATACATCATCAGTAATTCTTCATAGATTGCAGTAAGTACAAGTGCAGTGCACTCATCTAAATATTAGTATATACATAAATACTTAAAAGATATATCAAAACTTGGCTCAGTAGCAAATCATAAACGCGAGAGAGATCACATTCAAATGTATCGTATAAAGAACAAAAGTAAGCCGTCGCCGACATTTTTATTTACTTACACTATTTACGTATACAGCATGCTATATTATAACGTCAAAACATTTACAGAATTAGCGTTCGGTTGAATATTCAACGAGACCGACTTGTTGTTGCCAAACGGTTTTAGAAACGGGTTTCGTATCTAGTTTTTACTCTAAGTGTCCTCGAAAAATAACCGCCGAAAAACCATGCGTGCTTATATTAAATACTAAGGGTACCTGTTACATTTTTCATTTTTCAAGCGATGATGGCGCAGTGGGTAATGTGGCCGGATTTCGCGTCAGTCGACGCTGGTTCGACTTTAAAATCTTACCACAACTTATCCAACTTTAAATTCGGCCTGTGCTTCCAGTGAAGGAAAACATCGTGAGGAAACCATAGCATGGTGGTAGGGCATTTTCTAATGATGCCCGTGTGGGTAGCTACCATCCTCAAGTTTGAAAAACCTGTCGGTAAATACTAATAGGTGTGTTCCGGCAGCATCATTTGAGAACCAGTGCCTTAGGTTTAGTGTATTTGCCATCCTGGACCACGTCGTCACTTAACATCAGGTGAGATTGTAGTCAAAGCATGGAGCCAATATCGTATAAAAAATTAAAATTCTTCAAAAAGGAGCTGTGCAGAGTAAAACAGTCTTGTATCAATACGACCTAGTTAGATTTATTGCGATCGCTCATTCCCTAGACCTACAAACCGAATATACAAATCCTTTTGGCAGAGTGTTTGTACCTCTAGTTGTGTCTTCTTACCCAGAATTCGGTTACGTATCGGTATTAAGCGTTCACATTCACACAAGATATGCTTTGGCGTTTCGTCTGCGTATTTACAGAACCTGCACTACTTGTTTGCTACTTGCTGGACACCAATGCTGTGCATATGTTTGCCCAAATAACAGCACTCAGTTTGTGCTCTCACTAATACAGCTGATTCCTACTGAGGATCAGGGCTTCTTTAGCTTTGCGTTGAGTGAATGCCCTTTTGCGCTCTTTGAAATGAACTTATCCGGGTAATTTTTTCCAAGCTTCTGTAGCCTTATTGTTGTGTTGGTATCTTATAGTCAATCGAACTAGGTTTATTGGAATACAACAAAACGGTTCAGGCCCAATTTATGTTTCCATAACCCCTGATATTGCAAGCTCATCTGCAGCTTCATTTAAATGGTTACATTTTCCCGAATAAAGAACAACAATAACATTGTTATAAGCGCTATTTTAAATATTTATTAAAACTACATAGGTATCTTAAAAACTCGTATGATCTCACTCAAATTTCTCCATCTCATCTACATATTGTATTGGTTACAATTTCCAAACATATAAATTGCTGCTACTTTGTCATAGCCAATCCTCTCCCTTAAACATATAATATGATTTATAAAAGGACTTTAATAAAGATCCAGTCTAGGAATATGCAAAGATTACCGACATACAATTTGCTTTAGTTTGTAACAATTCAGCTATATGGTATAATACCCAAGTGTATCTACGTCTAGAATTGAAAAGATAAATTGGGAACCATCCAAATATAATCAAAACTGAAATAGAAGCTTAATTAATAACTTTAGATTTTAATTCAGATTTGTGTAAAAGAAAATTGATACAAGCTTTGATACATTAGACAGAGAAAATTTATGAAACAAACAATGTACAAACGAATCTATATTATTTAATATCGCTAACTTTGGTTTAGTGCCAAGCCGCAAACATGTGGATTGCGGGACCCCACAGCCTTGACCGGTGTAGTGCGACGTATCATTCACATCAGACTGACGTTTGCAGCCCGCGTTTGGCAATCTCTAATGCAGAATAAATCATACTCGTTTTATCCTTAGCTCTGTTATTAGAATTCAACACGTTCGTTTAACTCGATTCGATGCAATATTTTACAAATTTCATTAATATTTTATTATGATATGAACCAGTGTATACAGATATACAAAAATAGCCAGTGATTTAAAACCAATCTTAAAAATGAACAATTGTAAACAGAAAACAAACTAGGCAGCTATGGGGACTGCCGACAGAAGTGATAACTCGAAAAAATCAGTTTTTTTAATGTTTTTAATTTAATTTGTAAAATACATTTTATTTGTTAATTGAAATTATTAACATAACCTAACATTTAACATATAATATTTGTCTAATTTTTACATCTATTGGCACATCGAGCACTTGTATTCGAATACATTTTCGTATAGTTTATTCATAATCAAAACATCGATAGGCTGCGTACTTAAACAAAACGGTTTTTTATTTATTAGTATGAATTTTATTATATATGTCTGAGCGCCAGCCAGAGGACATGCGGTCAGAAAAGTAGGTATTTCAGAAAACTATTGCTATCGCGTTGCGCCCCAAAAAAAAGCGAAAGGGACAAGTGCAGCACGGGCTGATTTAACTATACAAAATAGACAAAAACATCACTTCGTAGTACCGTTTTCTCCTCCAAAACTAAACCGATTTTTAATTTTATTTCAGTTTTAGAATAATAAAGACTTTAGCTATGCCTGTATGTTTTGCTTTTTTAAATTTATCCATCAAGTTTGTTTGACGAACGTCTGAAAATGACGTTAAAATCCAGCATTTTCAAAGGCTTCTAGTTTCCAAAATAACTAATTTATGGAAAAAAACAAAACGTACGGGCATGGCGGTGGTGGATATATATTATTTGGTATAAAAATATTTACCATAATCCTATTATCCAGGGAGGAAACAAGGGACTACGTTTGCATGGAATAAAGGCCGCTAGGATGTCCTCTTAAACACTACCTTATACTTATCATACTGTAGCATGTTTCATCGAGTTTCTTGCCGGCTCTTATTGACTAGGTTTTTTTCCGAACTGGTAGTAGTTTTGATGTTCATAAGCGCTTTCTTAGGGTCTAAATTGAATGAAGAATTTTGATTTTGGTTTTAGGGCTGACGACATAAAATAGGTAACGTGAATCTATAAGTTTTCGCCTACTGAGAATCACTCAACGCCGCTAAAGAAGTTTTCACTTCAAAAATTGATATTTACAAGCGGAGTTGTCAGCTCAGCTAGAGATCATATAAGAGCAATATAATCAGTTCGGATCCGATTGCGAGATACAGCACGTAGCGCAACATCCGTACTCCTCTAACCTTGACAGCGTATCAAGATCGTTCGGCCAGCCGCGACTGACTAGTAAACACAACATCAACGCATAGACCTTATCTATAATTAGCGAAGGGCGATTCCGAGAGGTTCCAAAAATCGAGCCAATGACTGTGTATCTCTCTCGAACAAAACAATCGAGATGTTATTGATTGTTTTGCGAGAAGGAAGTCGGTATTATTTCGTAGCCGTTATGCGTTGTGATGCCTTGCGAGGTGTGAGGTGCGGGTAGACAATCGAATCACTCGCCTGCCAATGGAATCCACTACCCTAATATATGATTTATAGATTCTATAGTCACTCCATCGCGCGTATGCATACTACTTACGACCTCCAAAATACATATAGCACTTTGTTACTATTAAAGTTTATATAAATCAAAACTTATTTAAAAATAATATACAATTTATAATTTTTTCTGCTATGAACCTGTAAAAAATATTTTCGCAAAAAAAAAAAGCAATAGTTATTGTTTATTTTAGTAACACAACTTTTTTTTTGCCAAAATAAATTATGAACAAAATAATTAATATCATTAATACACATCATAAATGGAGTAATTCCATCATCCTTTCCTCTAAACACTTCTGTTTCGATGGATATTCTTTTAAAAATTTAGAACATGGCGGTTGCAATCAGCAATTCTCAGAATGTATGGGATTCAATATAATATAATGGGCGCATGCGTCATACTTATAAAAGTTTTATGTCGTACGAGTGCTATTTGATAACGGTACTGCAACGTACGCGCAAAGTGATAGTTTTAAAATAATTTACGTTCAACCATTTAACTGGAACATGGCTTTCAACCCGAAAACACACACAATCGAATCTAATACGAGATAAATTGAAACCTTAAATTGTTCTAGAAAGGTCGAATCGTGTAAGATCCATATAATGCAGAAATCTTAATTACCCATTTTCGAGATTTCAGGCAAATAGTAAATCTAGAAAACACTTTTTGTATAACGGAAAACCGTCCAAAATATCAAGTTACATTCAATGAAATATATTGTAATTATGACCCAAGTTTACCAAATGGATTTTAATAGTTAATCATATGAATACATAATTATACACAGATACATACACACATTTTATACGATTTATTGTAAATAAATAAATACATATACAAAAGTAAAGTAAAAAACATACATACTTAATATATTTATTCATAGTGCAATAAAATAAATTACATGTGAGGATAAATATTTTCTTAATAAAATTGAATATAAACATGGAATTAACATTGAATTTACAATAAGATTATATCTTCACTAAAAAGTGTTATTTGTGAGATATTAATATAAAACAAAAACAGTATACTCAATAACCAAGTACTATAAATGTCACGTTAGATAAGATTACTATTTTGTGAGCAATAATAACACTTCTATGGAAAAAAAAGCGTATAAATAAGGTGCGGCTAACTCAGGCAATCGACCTCATTGCTCGCTTATCGATGGTCAATTGGCACGGATCGCATTCGTCTGATAATGAAGATTAAAAACCCATTCATTTTATTCTAATTTCAACTGTGTTATCTCGTGTACAAACGCTATATTAAATTTGTCTATTATCCACATGCATAAAATATCCATAATTTGGCATAAAGTTTTGAAAAGTACTTTTTACAAGTCGCACGTGTCTCTGTCTGATCAATAAGCCCGTCGGGGCGGCGACCGGCTGTCGGCAGTATGGTGTTACACCCCCCCCGAACACAGCTGATTCCACCTATCGTCCATCCCCCACCCTCCCGCAATAAAGGGCAGTTCGTTCACCCAGCACCCCTGTATCCCCCACTCTCGAACTTTCGATTTCACCGAAACGAGAAGTTTTGCAAAAGTAAAGGAGCCTTAGTATTTTTTTGTAAGCTCGTAATGAAATCTCGACGGCCATGATTTAGACAAACAATGTCAGTCATATTTAAAATGTATTCACGTAAGACATACGGCTCAGCTAAGGATAATTATGGTGCAGCATCCCATTCTTCATCGGCTGAGGTTCACGATGGATATACAGAGCAACAGCAGCAACAATACGCGAAATACTTGAATCAATTAAAACAAGAATTCGAAGAACGCTGGTGTAAGAAAACGAAATTTAGTATTGATTTTGCAGAAATGGAGAGAGTTAAAACACTTGGTACCGGTGCTTTCGGTCGAGTGATACTACTAAAACATTCGAAGAACTACAAATTATATGCGATGAAAGTGTTGGAAAAAGAGAAAATAATTAAGACGAAGCAGGTGGAACATACGCTTTACGAGAAGCGAATTTTGGAAGCTATCAGATTCCCTTTCACTGTCTCCATGGAATGCAGTTTCAAGGATAACAGCTACATTTATTTTATAATGCCTTTCGTACCGGGCGGCGAAATGTTCACTCATCTTCGTAGAATGAATAAATTTGAAGAGGAGCACGCAAAATTCTACGCGAGCCAAGTTATTTTGGCTTTGGAATATTTACATTTCTGCAGTCTTGTTTATCGCGATTTGAAACCTGAGAACATTTTAATTGACAGAAATGGGTATTTGAAGATAACCGATTTTGGATTTTGTAAAGTACTACATGGTAGAACGTGGACTTTGTGCGGAACTCCCGAATATTTAGCTCCTGAATTGATACTTAGCAAAGGATACGGATTTTCTGTGGACTGGTGGTCATTTGGAGTGCTTCTGTATGAAATGAACGCAGGTTATCCACCTTTTTACGGTAATGATCCAATGAAAACGTACGAGAAGATAGTAGCCGGAAAATACAGATGTCCTTCTAGTTTTAGTTCTGATCTTAGAGATCTCGTACGTAATACTCTTCAAGTTGATATCAGTAAACGCTTTGGTGTAATGAAAAATGGTGTATTAGATTACAAAAATCATAGATGGTTTAAAGGTATTGAATGGGACTCTATACTTAATTGCAGAACACAACCGCCATTTATTCCGAAATATAAAGCACCCGGTGATACTAGTAATTTTGAGAAATATACCGAAGAATGCATCAATCCTGCATCTTATTGCCGTTTTGAGTCAGAGTTTATAGATTTTTAATTTTCTTATTAAGTTAAATACAATATTTTTAGTATATTTCTAAAGAATTTGCACAATTTAATGAATAGTTGGTTCACGAAGATATGTATAACATAATTTTTTTTGTATTTTGTATTTGTATCACGTGAATTCGTGATCGATCGGTTTGTTAGGCACTCATGCCTATGTCGTGGCACGTGTGTGGGTCTCCCCTCACGATGAACGTTTGCGCAATGCCAAGGGACTCATCACGACTTTGTCGGGGCACGCGCTGCCTCTTTTAGGCTCATTATGTTATAAAATAGAAAATAATACATTTTGTAAAAGAAAATCTTAAACTAATAAATATTCGATTGTAATACAAAAAATAACACGTAAACCTACTATGGATTTTGCAGTCTGTAGACGACTTAAACTATAAACTAAAATTGGGAATATGACGTTTTAATGAATTTATAAACTTTATATCCATGCGTAAATAGCGATTTGTTTAATTACAAGGCAAGTCAATGAACTGTTTGATTTCGCACACGCCATATAAACAACATGATTCAAACACATGTTGAACGTATTCCCGTCTCGTTTAATCTAGTTATACGGTTTTATTTGACCCGAATTTGTGTGTATGTGTTCTGCCAAGATTAGCTATATAACGGAGAATGGTTAATGCCTTTCGAGTTTCGTTATTATTAGAAACCATAACGTAAAAATGATGTGAGAAATTTATAGTGTCTTAAGTAATAGACAATAGATTGAAAAGTATCCAAAACATCTTTATAAATATAATCTGTAATTTAACACAATAACAGAAGATTTAGAATGTATAACATGAAATATATCAAGGTCATTTTTTGTTAAGAGCGAATGTTAAATACATTAAGTGAATAGATAACCCCCCAGAATTATCTAAGAAATTTAGCATAGGTTTGAAAATATAAGTATTTTCATGTAATTAAACACTGACATGTTTATTAACGATAATTAGGTCACAGACCTCACAGCATGTATTCTACAAATTGTAATGAATACAAAACCTGAACACCATGAGCGATAAACAACCTATTTCAAAGACATTAACAATGGGAGAATTGAATAAACCCATCTCAATTATTATAGTTACTGCTCTGTTCATAAAACCTTTTTAGAATTTTTAGAGACTACCAGCCTGATCATAATATTCTAGTCGCTTTGAAGTAGTTTTTAATGTTAGCACAAAAAGTATGCACAATGTAAACTGATGCACATGAAAGCAATTAAATGAAATATCGTACAACTCAGTGATACAAAAGGATACCAAATCAGTAGTGATGTTAAAAGAAAATTATCAAATAACACAACACTATAGCGAAATATGAGTAGTTCATGTCATGTCGCATGTTGTGCACGTCTATAATTAGAGTATCATTTAAATCTGTATATGTAATCTGATGATGTGCCAAACAAATAAAATAAAATTTAGAAAAAGTAACATAGTGATGAAAAAGTTCGATAGAAAATTTCAAAGTTTGTCTTACAGCTTGACATTGTATTACGTTTAACCTATAAACATTAAAGTTTATTGCGTTTGTTTGTTACGTCATCTTATGGGTTATATTCTATGCGGCACCATTAGGGACAATGTCTTGGAACAATAGCTTTTACCCGGTCGTGTGAGTATCGCAACTAAGCGGAAAGTGAAGCAAGCGTAGTTCCGTCTTGTTCGATGCGATTATTGAACGTAAGAAACATGCTTAGTAATTCTAATCTTGGACAAAGAAGGCTTTTTAAAAAACAGCTCATTATTTCATGTTCTAAATTGATTATATCTTTGAATGTTTCTACATCTACGCAATATTCATTTTGCAGAGGACAAGTAAAAACTTCAAATGACATTTTTACATACAGTTGGGAACAGTCATTGGGAATTATTTATGAGAAAATTTAAGATGTTCCATTTGGCTTAGTATGTCAGACAATCTGAGACTGATGTGGTTAAAATTTAAAAATCTTCTTAAAAGATGTATTATTAGAGAAAAGTTCTTATAACAATGAGAAAGAATTGACCCCGATGACAAAATCACACATTGGTATCAAATAATATCAGAAACTTTGTCTTGTAAGTATGAATTAATTTTTTTAGAACACTACAAAGCAAGTAACTCACTTTATCACAATTGCAAAGAATTTCATAGGTTTCTACAGTACATGATAGTTACCATGATATTACAGGCCTCCGCATATTGCAGTTGTAATTAACGCATTGTTTAAGAAACTTCAACTTGGTTAACGACGACGAAGGTGATTACACAAGGGATCGTAGACATAAAACATGATTACATAAGAGCGATGAGCGCTCTGAGAGCCACTATACCGTAGGCGTCGCTCAACAACTTATCGAGCTATTGATAGACTGCTTGATAGAAAGCGTAAAGATTCAGTTAGGGTTAACGGGGACATTATAATTAGCCATTACTAACTCTTTATTCCTTACCGATTTATATTCATGCAACCATCCATCCATTCAACCAAAAAGCGTTCACAGCTGGACATAGTTCCCCTCCAAAGATCTCCACAACGACCGGTCTAGAGCCACCAGCATCCAGCGGATTCCCGCGATATATATATATATATATATATATATATATATATATATATATATATATATATATATATATATATATATATATATATATATACCCTATATGTTATTTATATGATCTCACATTTAAAAAGTCAGAAATATTTTATAATTATTCAGTAATACATTAAATAAAATCTATAGTTTTAAACTAAGGTCACGTGATCGCAAACGCATGTATAATTGGTTGTCTACAGAAAGTACTATAAGTAATGAAAAGAAGGTAAAGAAAATCACATATTGTTGATATTATTATGGCATTATACACAATATAAAGTGAGTTCCTAAAACTAGTCAAAAAGCCAATTGTGAATAGCATATAATAATAGATACTTTGTGTTGATAAAAAAATCACGGACATCCAAGATTATTTATTCAAAAGCTGGGTGATTTACATTTAGTATAATATGATAAGGTAAAAAATAATACAAATTAGCTAACTATTAAAGAAATAGGTTTTCTAGGGGTTTTTAATTACCCAAGGAAGCAATGTAAAAACAAGTGGTAAAAACTGATTTGATACCTAAATTTTGACAACAGAATAAAGTTGACAACCCTATCCTACAGCTTATGAGTATCGTACAGTCGTTAACACACTTGTAATGTGGGTCAGTGACGATATGAGAGCTGCATTCGATGCACTGAAACGCAAAAGGGGTTCTTTAAAAGGGGAGCCTTACGAAGTATGAATAATTATTTACGTTAATATTATAATACGTTATAATTTCACACAAAAGTTATGAAATTTTGACCTAGTATATAGGTAGATTACTAGCAGGTGTCCGTGACTTTGTGTACGTATATTATCTAGATTGAATGTGGGATATTAAGATTTTGTTTTGTTTTTTTTTTGGTCTACCAGTGACCAAACCACAGATACTTATCGTACACAAAATTTTATTCAAATCGATGAAGCTCTTTTTGATTTTTTAATTAAGTAAGTATTATTCATTTTATAATTTTTCGAAAATTATATTGATAATTTTTATATTCTATCAATCGCTACTTCATATAAATACTTTATGTATACAAAAATGTATTAAAATCGGTCAACCCGTTTTATGTTAAAGCCGAAAATATTTTTTCAAATTATTTTATTAAGAATTTTACAAATAATTTATCAACAACTTCTAGATATAAACTTTCTTCATACAGCGTTTAATCAAAATCGGTCCAGCCGTTTTTTTTTATTTGTTTTTAAGTTAAATCCAGAGATACAAACAGCCAAACAAAAAAAATTCAATGTCAGATTCGAAATGGCTAAGATGTCTAAGAAACAAAAACTTACAGAAAAACTTCCGTATTATTATTAGTATTATATATATCGAATTGTATAAAAAGAACAGGTTAATTTATTTCTGTTATGGCCATGACCTATTACGTTGGTAACTAAAGTGTTGCCTAAATGCCTACCCAATTAGGGTAAATTAATAGAGCATACCATTAGCAGACAATGAAACGGAATACACGCATGTAAATTTACCTTATAATTATACTCACTAATTAATTGGGTAACATTGTAAATATAACCTTTCACAGTTAGAAGACAATTTTGTACGTAAAATTCGTTCTCCTTTCAATATTTATTTATTTTATTGCTATATTATTAGCCATGATAATATTATACATTATTATAATATTTAGATTTCAAAGAAATGCAGTATTCCTATTAACTCGCCCAAAATACGTTTTACAAAATATAGCATAGAAATTAAACACATTTAAACAAATTTATAGACGTCGTAAGCAAACACCTAAAAGTAATAATTGTATCCTAGGTTACTATACAATGTAAAATTTAGTCATGCATATTTCAAATAAAATAAATTAACCTCACGCGAAATCCAACGAAGTAGATACTTCATTTAATATTTATAATCCAATCAAAGCGGATCCCACGAGAATGTCTTACATCAGTAGCAAAGTATAAATCTATATTTTCCTCAACGTCGTATATATCTACTGTCCTGTCCTTAATAGGAGTAATTTGTTCTATATATTGTTTAGTATTTATATAAACAAACGTTATTTCACGATAGTACCTATGTTAAAAGTATTAAAACTATACAAATCTAGCACCGCTAAGATTATGCAATCATTAATGGACTCTTCTATCCAGCAAGAAAAAAAAGTGACACTCCCAAAAGTGAAACGCATGCTGCCGGAACACAACTATCGGTGCTGTCGAGAGTTTTTCAAAATATATTAATAATAATATCAAAAGATTGCTATGAACATTTCTTTAGCATTAAAGCGTGTATTTTGAGACAGAAATGACACGACACTACTAAGTACTTAAATAACCTTTAACAAATACAAAGTAATAAAATGCAGATTCGACGATGATCATACAAGATAGTAAATTCAAAGTAACAACACACATTATGAACTAATGTAAATTTTAAAGGACACGGTCAGACAACAACCCTGGCGCGGAGGAAGCTCGTCTCCACCTGCATATAAATTTATTATAGTACCATAATTTAACCGACCAAAACGTGTAGTGAATCAATCGCGTAGATTAAAATGAGTCTTCGTGCATCGCATCAATGGTCGGTTAACCTCGCATCAGTATTCTTTGGGAGCATTCGTGACAATACACATCGAATGAACAATGATATATTGATACTAGCCAAATCTATAATGGAACGCTCGCACGACCGCGAATGTCGAACTCGGTTCGAACTTTGAGCCATGAATATTCAATTAAAATAGCCTAAAGAGGTGGATTTTACGTCATTCAATTGTAATTGTGTAAAAATGAACCAGAAAATTAAAAAGGTTATTTCTGTTATACAGCCTTAAATATGATGTCAATAGATATACTATAATCTTACTTACTAATATTAAAAGACGACGGTTTTGTTTGTCAGTTAGTTTATATGATTTTTTTAATCGTCTCACTAACCATAGACTTTTATGTCAGTTTATTTTTTGCTACTGTAACTGTTGCTAAACTAAATTTTTTTTCTTGGTATATTCATTCGTGTACGGTTCTAATGTTTTCTCTCGAGAAGCTGAGAATGACATTTCTGTTTGCTAGTTAGTTTAGATCAAGGCTGCTCAAACTTTTTAATCAGTCGATCCAAACGGAAGGATAAGAATTTTTTGGCGGGCCTTTAACTCTTACTGTTGTTAACTATAATAGGATATTGTTCTTTATTTTGATGTCGATGATTTAGATTTTTATTTTTTTTTTTAAATAGCGTTCAGTGTCCTAAAAAATAATTTAAAATATAAATTCCCGCGCGAAAACGCTAACCTCATGTTTCTTTAGTTTGTGACGTCACTGATCATCACCATCCTAGGTATATCAATTCATGCCGAAAAAGTTCTATTTTTAAATCACCTTTGCCAAAAAAAAACGAAATGAAAACTAAGGTATGTGATAGCTATAATCAATGTGATTTAAGACATAGCATTTGTTATAAGAATATATTGTTTATGCCAGGCGTTAAATTAGATATTCATAGCAACAATAAGTCACAAATATGTTGTTCAGTTGCTAATATGTGGTATTTATTTTTGACACAAGTAAGATCTAAGAAGAGTTTTTCATAAACATCTTCTGTTAGTGACCGCGTACGCAAGACACTCAACTTGGCGAGAATATAATACTTAGTTGCGCGGGCCATTCAACAATAGAAGGCGGGCCACATTATGGCCCACGGGCATAGGGTTGAGCAACCTTGGTTTAGATAATCTTTTTTTTAATCATAGTTCTGAGCATAAACTTTTGCCAGTGTCAGTTTTATTTAGCTACATACTGTAACTGTTGTCAAACTAAATATGGTGTTCTTGTTCTTAGTACATTCATTAATTTACCGTGTAGGCTAGACTTTAATGTTTTCTTTCGAGGTTAGAACTTCACGCATCTAGCATACGCAACATAAACAAATTTGTAACCTATAACAATGGTACGCATTAAGCACACACATTTCTACTAATGTCACACTGATAGAAATTTGTCATATTTGTCTAGTTTTCAAAAAAGGTTCCAGTAAAGTGGCGCCTATTTTCGTATAACTTATTAGGGAGTTATTGTGGCACATCATTGTTCACGTGGCGTTTTATTTGCAACCCAACTATATCACATAATACGCTACGAAGATTATATAATAACAGGTGAAAAACGCAAGCTAATGAATTCAAAATACAAACTAGATAAACGAACGTCCCGCTAAAAACTCAAGCTAGTTATTGAATAAAATAAATTGAAGTTATAACAAAACCTCAGACAGGAACCCGTATTTTTCTAACAACGAACTTTTTTGTTGCTAACGGTAGGTGGTAGGTACTATTTACCATTATTAAAACTGTCATCCTTTGAATAGAAGTCTCCGGTTATGGAGGCAGACGCGACTAGCGCCACTTTATTTCCTCCCATTGAATTCGAGATTGAGGACCCTAGGGTTAGAGGTGTAGGGTTTAAAATAATAATTGTGGTTTGTGAAGCCAGTCGACTGGAATTACCTGGTTGGTGGTGTTATCGTCCCTCGTATCCGGAGCGGTGACGCTTGAACGCGCACGCTTATGCACCTGTCGCCGTTTGCTTACTAACTTGTTTGTTTATATATACGTTTATATGCGAAATCGGCTTAACCTACTACAAATCAGTACGGTAAGCGAAAATTGTGAATCCCTTGTTAAGAATACTGCGCTCACGGAGAAATGTGAGACTTGGTACAGTTCAAGATATTTTGTGTTTCTTGCATTACATTTAAATTCAATTATAATTCATTTTATACGTTCATACTGTCATTGTGAACATCATTCCGGTCATCATCTCTTACAATTTATTACAAATACATATTCAATCACTTGTATCAACAGACTCGATATTGACCCAGAGATTTTATAGTTTTAGTTATTTAACCACATACATATTACTAGTTGAAATTGATTGTAAAAACTCATAAAATTAATAAGTTAAATACGTAGTCTCCGCCCAATAAACTAAGTACTAATATATACGAGTCGTTCGCTGGAATACGACCCTGATAATGACATCACCCGGCGCCATGTTTTCGCAACAAAACAGTTTATTACTTAACTTTTTAGTTAACAAGATTGTTGCTTATGATAATGAGCAATGAACGAACTCTTAGAATTCACACGAACATTAATGGTCATTGACACTTATTGTATTACTTACTTAATTATAAAGTTTAATTAAGTTCTATTTAACATTTAAAACCTTATTAATTTTGTTTTTTAGAGATTTTAAAAGCAACATAAAAAAATAGCAAACAAATTATGAATCAATACATATTTTACAAAATCTCTCCTCTTTAAAGCTTTGTAAAATCATTGAAGTAATTTATTCATAGTAAATTTCATAGCTAAATCACGCGAATTCTAATATACTATGCTTTTCAAATAAGACCTTGACCTGTCAAAGCTGGATAAAAAGCGTATGGCAAAGCAATAAAAATATTTGCATAGTTTTCCTTTTTTTTACTTAATTATTTGCATATTTATTAAAACTATTAATGTGTGTTGTTTTAACGAACCATACACATCTATATAATTTTTTCGTTAGCAATGACGTCACAATATGGCGCAGGTCCATGCACATTCTTATTTCAAACGCATTGTATATTGTCTTTTAATCATTGCCAGTTATATCGAATTGGTTTCCACTTTCATTAGAATTAAATAGAACTAAATAAATACTTTTACGGTTATATTATGAATCAGTGTAACTGAAATATAATTCAGATTTTGATTTTAGTAATTACATTTATGGAATAAATAAAACGCAGACAGCGTACCGGCACGCAAAGCTCCAGTTTCAAGTATCAATTACTGATATATGCAATCTGAAAGTAAACCAGCCGATTACTTAGATAACTTAGGGCTGTCTGTTCATTTTCAAAGATAAGCTGTTTACTTTTATAGGTATTGCGAGATTATTATGAGAATGGTAAATTCTATATGACTGTAAACTATAATCCATATTAATAAATTAATAAACTCAACCTAGATTCTTTGAATGAGTCATTTCATCAAATAACTATTAATTTCAATTTTATCCATCACTTCATATTTGCAATAATTGTTAACCCCTGCAGTTAACAATTACAATCAGCTTAGTGATCTTAGAAGCAATATAAACTAAATAAGTAACTATTAATTAATTTCATTTCATTTATCGGACTTGCACAACGTAATAAATCTTTAGAAAATTTAAAAACAAAATTCAAAGTATTTACGAATACAAAATCAAGCTGCCACCTATTGTCGCTATTGATACCTAAGTTTGAAATCTATTATAATAAACGCTATTTTATTGCACCTATTAAAATTCACGCAAGTATGATTGCGTTAAAAGTGAAAATTATTAACAATCCATAACAATACATTCACAGCTGCTGCTCTCATGCATGCATGCATTAACCACAGAGTATGTAAAAACAACAGAACTACATATATTGTATTATTTTATCGTATAATACACCGACACATCCGTTCTCGATTTATTTATAAGCAAATTTCCTGAGCAAATGTGTACCTATCCAAAGCTTTCACCTACCTTCGGTTCAGACCAAAATGAGAATAAAAATAACGATGTATTAAGAGGATATGCTAGCGGCATTTATTCCATACAAACGTAGTCCCCTGTTTCCTCCCTGGATAATAGCATTATGGTAAATATTTTTATACCAAATATCATATATCCACCACCGCCATACCTGTATGTTTTGATTTTTCTATAACTTAGTTATTATGGAAACGAGAAGCCTTTGAAAATGAAAAAAAATGCTCGATTTTTTACGTCATTTCAGACGCTCGTAACAAATTTGTTGGGTAAATTTAAAGCAAAATATACAGACATAGCCAAAGTCTTTATTATTCTAAAAGTGAAAGAAAATAAAAAATCGGCTCAGTTTTAGAGAAGGAAACAGCGTACTACGAAGTGATGTTTTGATCTATTTTACATAGGTAAAATCAGTACGATTTTTTTTGTTCTAAACTAGCTAATGCTGTTGATCGGAAGGGCCTTTACAGCTTCACCGTAACTTTGGGGGCGTGTGCTGAAGGCACTCGCCGCAAAAAGTAACTAGCACAAGGGTTCGAACCTCGGCTTGGCCGCTACATATTTCAAAAAATCTCCACAGAATTTGAACCTAGCTAAACCCTACATTTTTTATTTTTAATAGTAATAAAAAAGGTTCCTTACAGAACCTATGTACCTGCGTGTTATGTGCAGGAGTGTGTATGCAGTGTTGTGCTTGTAAATACTTGATGCATGGGCAGTGTCACTGTATCGCGCTGGTAGCAGCGTCAAGAGCCTCCCTAGTTGGGGAACGTGCTCGTCTTGGGCCGCCACCGGAGGGGATCCCGGAGAGTGTGCGGGAGCTAATTTAGCCGCCTGTCCTCGACGGCGGGAACGGCGTTTTACCGGGCGTGGGCGCTGACACGCAATTAAACATGGATTGTAAGGAAAGATCCTATTACTGCGAGTGATTTTATCGTCGCGGTCGATTAAAATGTTACGCGGACGCCGCCTCTTGTGGACGGCGTGTCAGACTGGCGAGTACGAGACGGCTCGTACTATGAGGGGGTTCGCCTGAGCTAAAGTAGTTCCTTTTGTGTTTATAACACTTTCATTGGGGCACAACGCGATAGCGATAGATTTCTGAAGTACATATGTACTTTCAAATCTGTTGCCGGGCCGCATGTCCTCTTAAGTTAATAATTATTATTCAAAAGATTATTTTTAAACAGTGTGATTTTGTTTGTTTTTTTAGGTTTATTTTTACCAACCTTTAATTTTTTTATACATCGTCAAATTCTTAAAAGAAGTATGATTTTTCACATTCTCTTGTCAGTGATTTTTACTATACTGTACTTTCAGTATTGTTTCAAAGTAAAAAAGCTGTTGTGCGTCAACTACGTGACAGACTACGTGATATTTTCATGCTTATACAACACAAGTTTTATATAGGTATACTTAACTATATAAAAATCACAATGTTTGTCCGTGATAAGCTCTGAAACTACTCAACAGATCTTACTAAATTTATGCCGATTAATGGTCTTAATATTTTCTCTTGCAAATTACTTAAATGGCTTATAGAATAAATGAAACCCTTGTGCAACGCCGCGTACGACAGCTCGTACGTCCGTAAGGGCCCGTTCATGTATTACGTACGCGACAATGAATGCTGGGAGTTTATTTATGATTTGTTTATTTTTGATGACATGTGGATGTGGAGATTTGAATTGTAATTACCTAAGCAATATTTACTTAATTACTTTTCTTTTTTTTAATTTCCTATTATGAGGGAGAGTCAAAAATGTCCAAAATTTTGCTTATATATTAAGTAACGCCCCTAACAAATTTAATCAAATATTAACACATCTAAGTCTATTACGCAAACGCTTGGACGAGTCAGCTAAGAACAATTTATAAAAAAACATCATATAACATTAGTGTTTCAAAGTCAAAACACAAAAATAAATTAAATTAAATTCTTTAACACTACTCTTATATAAAGGAACTGTTTATGTATTTAATTTCAAAGCAGAGTAAACACGTCAAAATATCATTCAATAAAAAAGTCCGAATAATTATTTATGGAAGCACAAAATTAGTATCGCACGGTTAACAACAAGCAACATGTATTTTTTTTTTTTTTTCTTCCAGCTCAGTTGCGTATAAATACAGAGGTAACTTGCGTTGCAAACTAGTCTTCATGAATTATAAATTTTTCTCTCGATTTTTTATTCAGACTTGAATGGATGAGTAACGAATGCGGTACCTACATAATACGTATGACAGATGAGTAGGGCTTTTTATGTCTTCATAACTACATAAGCATGTAAAATATATTTTGGTTCGTACCTGAATAAATACTGAATAAATTGCAGGGAACCGGGAAAACGTCCGTCAAAGGAATATAAACAGGAGCAAATTTTCAGAACACAGTATAAAAAAAGTTATAACTTCAAGTAGGTCTGTATTAAGAGTTTTTTTTTTTTTTTGTTCCATTTTTTCATTTCTAAGGAAAAGGCAAAAGTACTATCCCATGTAGTGAAGTCAGACGTTACGGACACTTTTCACACAGCGCTCGTACAAAATGGCGGTTCTTTGTTAAAGCTCTCCAAGGGAGTTGTTGAGAGATATAAATATATATGTATGACATAGTAAATTTCACCAAAAACTCGACAAATACTATGGAACATAACATAGGCTCACGCCTGTTATCCCCGAAGGGTTAGAAAGAGGTGATGTAGTGGAACTACACCAACCACATTTCGCTGAGCTTAGTTCCGTCCCACATGTGACCGGATCGGGCACAAATTCCAGACTCCGAGATGATACTAAGTAGAAAAACTAGACTACACATTATTTAAATCAATAAAAATAATTGCTATTAATTAGTAATCGAGAACGACTGGCTGGAGTAGTATCGTTAATTTTTTTTTTATGTTAATATTGAAAGCAGTCCGAATAACATATTCATGAAAATAAAAATTACAAAAGTTGCATTGAAATATCTACAAAAAATGAAAGATTAAAAAATACTTTTTGTGTATGATGTTTTCCAAAATACATAATTTGAAACTACTGAACTAATTTGTAGCCCTTAGAATAATATCGGAGCAAAGCTATGAGCATTTAGGTTATATATTATTTATGTTTTTTTATATAAGTTTCAAATGTTTTCACGTCGACGAATTTGTGGCTGCCAGTAAGTAATTTGATCAGCTAAATGACGCAATTTTAAATTTAATATGGTTGACCCTCTAAAGATAAATCGTTATTTTTATGCACCCCCATGATATATTAATACAAGTTTCCAAACAGAAAATCTATGCTAATTTCATTATTTACCAAGACGAGATGTATCTTAGTGTAATTGTAACTTGTAACACAATACTGGCATGCCGAGAACTATAAATAAAATTGATCGGGGAAGTCAACGTAACGTTTTGCGCTATTAAGAAGAAAAAAAAACAACGCATTGCGGTATGCGGAACCAAATACGGAATTCTCGAAATTTCTACCGAATTTCTTTTACACTTCTAAATTAAAGGCAGTTGTATAAATATAATACTACAAATCCATGAGAATATTCATATTGTTGATGTACATATTACTATTTTAAAAGTGAATCATAGAAATCGGCAGTGTTCTAACATCAAACAAGATAAACTCTCTCTTTCCATATGTGATTATCACATCGTAAGAACGTATTTAACTGTTAACTAAACAGAACCCATCAAAGCACACAGTCGATAGTTAACATAAAAATTCGACGAGTACAAAGCACTCTACCCGGTAGAACTTAAGACAGGAACACACTGAACGAATAAAATCGAACAAGAATACGGCTTTATTTCAAATTTGTTAAAATGGTGTAGGAAAAATCGATTATTTCCTAATATAACACACATGGGGCCGTCTAGTATTAGGGATGATATGGGAGAATGAGGATTCTGAGTAGTGTTCCGTGTTACAAACTCAATTGGGGTCGCCGCAGTATAGTTTCTTCATCTATCCACCTCTATCAGCCGTTATGTCTTAATTTACTCCTTTTTCTTCCATATTATTCCTTATACACAGATTCATATTCATTACTGTTTTATCCACACACGCTTTTTCTCTTCTCGTAACATGTACATACCACGACAAACAATTCCCTTTCAACTTTTCTAACACAGGTGTAACTTTTAAACTCCCTTTAATATATTGATTCAATTCTTATCACAACACACATTCATCTCAACATTCCTATCTCAGCTACATGTAATCGTTTCTCATCCATCTTCTTACTAGCCCAGTATTTTGATCCATACAATATTATAACAGATCATATAAGAAACTTATATCTTGCTCTTTAAATTAATGGGCTTCCTGGAGTCATATACCAGAAGCTTGTTGCCATTTCATCCAATCTGATTTGATTCTTTGCCTTATTACTCTAGGTCGATTTATTCGTCCAGTACAAGAGCAACCTAAGGTTGCGAAAATCAGAACAGAGTGGTACTGGTGCTCTTCTGAGTGATTACATTAAAAATATTTAAGTACTTTTAATTACCTTAGTAAATTTTGTAAAAAGTTAGGCCAATGCTTACGTTACCAATGGTGAGGATGTATTAGTCTTGCTTACTATATCATACTTGACAAAAAAGGAGGGAGAGTCAAAAATGGCTATAAATCTGCTTATGTAATGTAATTACCTACTTCAATGTAATGTAAAACTAATAATAACTAATAAACCTGTTTTATTTATATATTCGAAAAATACATTAACAAATTTGTTAAGCAAATGTGTTAAAAGTTAAGGTGTAAGGTTAAAATAGTAAACAAGAATTAATAAATGAAGTTGCCTAATTCTTGAATATTTTCAGTGAATATCCACGATGTGTTCTAAGCCTTACTACCATTTTCTATATTTACACTCTAGTATGTAGAGAGTGCATGAGTTTGCATATATGATGCATGCTACCTACCCATTGAGTCAAAGAGAAAACTTAAAAAACTTCACATAACTGGGTGATATTATTTGAAATTAGTGTTGCATGTTGCTATTTGTGATTTCGTGCTCTGGTTATTTATATTCACGCTTGAATAGTTAAACTTTTAATTGATCTCCATTTCTATATTAATAACAAAGATGAAAGTTATTAAAAGTGATTTTGAATTATTTGTTTCATGACCATATATTGACTATTTGAAAATACTTTTCTAATTTTTTAAAAACAATTATAGCTTGGTTGGTAATCTGGTTGGAATCCCAATCAAAAGACATACCACCAACCTGTCCAACAATATAATGTGTCTTGAGTTTTCAATGAAGGAAAACACTGCTAGGAAAACATAACATGGTTGTAGGGCATTCTGATGTCTGCTTGTAAAGCCTTTAAGTAACCTTTAAGTTTGAAAATCTATCATCAACCCCCCCAATTAATATGTTCAGGTAGCATCACATTGAGAGCTAGTTTCTCTAGGCTTAGTGTGTTTACAATCACGGGCTACATTGCCACTTATCATCAAGTGAGATTGTTGACAAAGCACTGAGCTTATACACCATAATCAAAAAGGAAAAATATAAGTTCCGCTTGCTATATAGTTTCTGTTCTTTATAAGAATTCACTGTACTATTGTATCCCGAAAATTTTAACAGGTTAACATATTCAAAGGAATGCAAGTAATATACAATGATTAGTTTAATGTCTTTCAACTCATAAAATATTACTTTCAGAACTTTTTACTACATTGCCTCATACAACAAAATATACCAAAACCTCATCCTACAATTAAAAAAACATATGCTTTTACAACATGTGATAAACAAAAAAATAAAGTTATCAGATAAACAGCAATGTTTTTGTATAATCCATAAGGGCTTAGTACAGTAATAACAATTCAACAATAGGGTTATGGGTTAACAAAAACAATTTTATTTTTTTTCACAAAATTGTCAGTCCCACCCTACCTCAGGTTACTTATAATATCAGTAGTATAAAGAAATACTTACTACACTATTAAATAACTAGGAAGAAATTTTATTTAGACTTGGAGTGAAATGTCTCAAAAGGTAGAAAATAATGGAATATCCAATCCCAATTTTGCAGTTTATTTAACCTACAGTTTCTCAACCTTATTTTACTCACTGCTCACTTTGAGAATATGTTTTTTTTAGACACCTTCAACAGAATTTTTTTACATTTTCATACTATATTTTTATTTCACCAATGCCCCTTTTGAGGCTTCTACTTCCACAAGAGGGTGTAATCTAACATTTAGCCAAAGAACCACTGGTCACCAGAGAATGTATTGTACAAGTAATTGACTACCAACACTAGATATATACTATAAGAATCTGTTTAGTAACAGTGACTAACATATACATGTCATAGGCTTTCCATTTTGGCAAAATAATATGACTTATGGACCTACAACTACAATTTTATTAAACACAAATGCTAGTTTTTATATGTATAAGCATTAATAAACTATTTGTTTATTAATAGTCATAAGCCATTTTGTAATAATGAAATCATTTTCAGCCAATAAACAGCTGGAGACTAAAAGTTGTTCTAGGCCAAATGTTATACCTACCTACTTAATACCATTAACTATTTATATTCACAATTAAAAAAGTGTTTTATAACTATAACATACACATTGAGAAATAAGGTAATACAACAAAGTAATGTCTCAAAGTACAGTATAGACTTTTTTATAGTGGTGTTGTTGTGAGTAACTCCCTTTTTTTTCATCTTTTATTATTTATACTGTTTCCATGTTTACACCTAAGTATCTTATTAGATATTCAATAACTTCTACTTGTACTGTTTAGTTAAGGTTATTCAGGAGCTATATTTAGGTAAAACAATATATTATTTATAATAAATTATATTATGCAAATATTCATGAACCATCTGCAAGCAACCTGTTTTTCTTAATATAACAAGTTTAATTGTAATTAATGTTTCAATGTTGAGAAGATATGAAGAGAAGCATGTTGTACCTAAGCATTTGAAGTTCTAAATTTTCCATGTATACAAAATATTTCACTTCATACAGAACTATCTTCATACAGAAATACTTTAAAGAAAATACATCAATAATTTACAGTAACAGACAAGAACACTTGTCTGTGAGTTTAAATTCAGATATTTGTTGTAAGTTTACAGGATTGTTTTCTAATTCCTGGAAGTACATGTCGTTATCGCATCGATATCCGCGACAAAAACGTTTAAATTATCTTCGATCGATTTGATGACAAATAAACCGAATATACTACAACGCTGCATCGTTATTAATGCCGGCACTTAAAAACAACAGTTATACCACTTATACCATCCAACACGCGTGCAATATACAAAACAAACCCAAAATAAAATTATAAACATAGAAATACACTAAGATTTATTTATAAAACTCAAAATCTTACCAGCAACAACTGTATCGCTCAAGTCGAATCTCACCGGTTTAGGAAACTCCCGCAACTTGCGTCCACTTAATTTTAATTCACCACTCAAATAAGCATCCTCTAAAATTCTCTCTAACGATTTCGTTAACTGACTATGAATATTATTGTGCCCATTCATATTTACACTTACACTCGGCCCTAACACGGCCATATTCCATTTGAACTGAAAAGAAACTGTTTTTTGACAACCTTGTCTGCATGGCAGTCAACATACAGATATCAATTTTACGATACTATCCACAGATAGTATAATATTCTGCGATCAATTGTAACCACAGACTATTTGTAAATTCTTTTGTTTGGCCTAAAATTATTAAGAATTTATGGGTATTTATTTAATGATTTATTTAATCTTTATTGTACACCATGGTACACATATAATATTATGCTTTTCAAATGTGAAATTAGTACAAAGGGCGGCCTGAATACTAATGTAAATGTTAAGTATGATCTAGCAACCGATTAATCAAGTAATTAACTTTCATTTATCATTAATGGTAACTTTAATATATCAAAAATTATAACAGCAACTGACCCTCATTGCCAGTGTTGGTATATCGTACGATAATTATAAGGATTACGATAATTTAGCCCTTATAAGATGCACTATAACGAAAGTCTAAATTATGCTAAATGTACTAAAATTTGAGCAACAAATAAATAAACGTTTAAACAAAAAAGCTTTATAGCTAAATGCATTTATCTTAAGTAAAGATTTAACGTGGTAAATTCCTGCAGACTAAAATTTGTTGTAACATAAGCATAACGCGAACATACTTACAGTTTTATTGAGGTGAAAACATCTTTAGCTGCGTTGAGCGATTCTCGGTATGGAATCAATTTATAGATTCGCGTTACCAATCCTATGATGTCAGTTGTTAACATGATACAGTATGTTAAGCTTAATATAAGATAACTTTAGTGCTGGCTTGGTTTAAGTGCTGGTGCTTAGAGATAAATAATAAAATGTATACGTATGTTTCGATTGTGAATAAACTATATGAAAATGTACACAATTATTTCTCGGAGCACCAATAGATGTAATAACCAGACAAATGCGGTATGCTAAATCTAAGGCTATGTTAATAATTTTAATTAACATATTTTGAAATTTAAACATAAAAACAGTTTTCCTAAAGTTTTAAGTTTTCACTTCAGTCAGCAGTTTCCAAAGCTGTCTAGTTTGTTTATTAACCTTCAAGGCACTTACGGTTCTCAACTATCTAGGACAGTGATGGGTCAACTCCGGCCAGCGAAAGTATTAATCTGACCCACCGAAGGTCCGTCGACATGGATAGTGTATGGCCCGTTATAATTACGTTTTGGTGGTCGAGACGAAAAAGTAGATTCTACTTAGTAAAATAATATATGCATAACCTATATTTGAAGCTAAACTAGCCGCGTAGTCCATGTGATGCGTAATACTGATCTGACTGATGATGATGATTAAAAGCTTTAACACAAAATGCATTTTTTCTATAATTCTGGCCGTCCTCTAGAATTTATTGAACTTTGTGGCCCGCCATTAAAAACGTTTGCCTACCACTGATCTAGGATGTTTCACATGATTCCAAGTTTAAGCAATGATTAAGTCGTCACCAATAGATGCCTATTAGAGGCTAATTATTTTTAGTCTTGACAAGACTAAGGTGCTAAGTAAATGAATTGTGCTAACAGTTAACGGTTTTTTGCTCAAATGAAAATATTCAAAATTTTACTGTAACAATTGTCTGTACTATAAGACTACGACATGAGACGTTTTGAAAGATGTGAAAAGTCTTTTTTATATCATATTAAATGTTGTATGATAATTTTTTGTTAAAAGTTATAATTTTTACGTGAAAATAATACAATTTGATTTTCAGTACTTGGCAACACTTTTCAGAGTTCATTGCCATTTCACGCAAAAGGCTTGAATTTAAGCCGCAAAACATGCCAATATAAAAAAGTCATTGTCATTTTTTCATGTAAATTATAACCTTAAATTTAGTGAAGTTCTGTGATATAATTTTTAATGTTTAAAGTATAAAATGACTATTTTTAACATTGCACGCATTTTAAATAATGCGAAAAAAATTAATCTGCCACAAATTGAGGTAATGTTTATGTTATGATTTATAACTTTGATATAAGTGATAAATATTACTTAAAAGCCTCCGGTTAGATCTTTACGTAATTGTGAGCGTTATTTTAGTCGAATTAATTTACAATAAATTATTGTTATAAAATCAAAATTAATTCACAGTCAAAGATGGCGCACAATGGATATAAAAATTGGAAAACAAATAGATCCTGTTAGAAGTGACATTAAACTTATGAATATCTGAAAGTATATTCGTAAAAACTTAATAATGCTGAATTAAATTGTTTTTCTAATAATAATATATAAAATACATTTCAGAAATACTCATCCTATATCAAATATGCTGAACATAAACAGTTGGACAAAATTAGAAATATTGGTATATCAGCACACATTGATTCTGGGAAAACAACATTAACCGAGCGAATATTATTTTATACTGGAAGAATAGATGCTATGCATGAGGTATATTAAAATGTAACCTGACATATTTGTAATATATCTGTTCATTATGATTCAGTTTTAAAATGTTTTGGAATTTGATTTTCAGGTAAAAGGTAAAGATAATGTTGGTGCTGTCATGGACTCTATGGAACTTGAAAGGCAGAGAGGTATCACTATCCAATCAGCTGCTACATACACAATATGGAAAGATCATAATATCAATATAATAGATACACCAGGTCATGTAGACTTTACTGTAGAAGTAGAGAGAGCTCTGAGAGTGTTGGATGGAGCTGTGCTGGTTTTATGTGCTGTTGGTGGAGTACAAAGCCAAACTTTAACTGTAAACAGGCAGATGAAGAGATATAATGTACCCTGTCTGGCATTTATCAATAAGTTGGACAGATTAGGAGCCAATCCAAACAGGTACCCAATTTACAGCTTCATGATATGCAAATATCTCATTTATTTATTATTTTTGAGACATATAACCGGTCAACTATGAACCTGAAGTTTAGACCAGTTTCAATTGTTTTTCTATTGTCAAGTTTAACAATGTAATTGATGGATTAAATAACATAAGTGTATTTATCTTAAAATTCAGTTTGATAAATTTAAACACTTGAATAATACGGGACTTCATTTCTATTAACTTTTCTGCCATATTAAAAATATTTTGTTATGACTCATTAAGCCCCAATGTGCTTAAATTTGAATCAGTTTTCTGTACAAAATAAATTGTCTAAAAAGAAATTAGTTGCAGTTAATTTATAAATGTATTTTGATTTTTGTTATCCAATCAAGCAGATAGAATGTGTGTTTCATATTAACCTACCTGCACTTCATAATATTATTAAAAAAAAACAATTATACTTTGTTGATGCAAATATGCATGGAAACCTTGCAAAAGAGGTTTTTTTAAATATGTAATTGCTCATTTTAAGTACTTAGTTTATCACTTTATAAACAAATTTCAACAGAGTACTAAGACAGATGCGATCAAAATTGAATCATAATGCAGCATTCATACATTTACCAATTGGCTTGGAGAAAGAATGTCAAGGAATACTAGATCTTATTGAAGAGAAAGCTATTTATTTTGATGGTGATTATGGTGAGAAGATACGTTATGATGAAATTCCCCAGGATAGAAGAGTAGAAGTACAAGAAAGAAGACATGAATTGATAGAACATTTATCCAATGTTGATGAACATTTAGGTGAAGATTTTTTGTTTTAAAAACAAAAGTTTTATTGTTCCAATTGTTCAACATTTTGTTTTGGTTAACTTGTATTTTAGATTTTTGTAAAGGAAATGATGGTATTATTGGAGGAACACACTGAAACGTCTGGTTCAAAATACTATTCGTATTTGAATCTTTGGTTCATTGATATTTTGAGCCAACATTGCTCAAAATTCATATATCTCTCTGTAGTGTTCATATATACATCGGTATGAAAGTATAATGCTAGAAACTACAATTCATAATCATTAAATTTTAGAATTGTAGATGATATCAGATAAAACAGAGTTATTTTGCCTCCCCCCCCTCTTCCTCTCTGTGCTTCCGCTACCAATGTTTGCAACTATGATTTGTATATTTAAAAATAATATTTATATTTCATTCATAAAAAAGAAACCAGATCAAGTTTTTGTCAGCTCTTCTTGACTGTGTTACTTTCCGAAACGGTGGTAGTGTTTTGACGTCCATAACCACCTTCTTAGGGCCTAAATTGAATAAAGAATTTATTGATTTTGTTTAATCTACAGAAATAAAATGTCTACCATACCATACCAAAAGGTTTACCGTTGTGAATGCATCATACAAAAACTACTGCATACATTTTTATTTGCTTCTGATCTTCCTTCTTTTTTGTTTTTTTCTTCAATTCTTGATTAAAAAAAAACGCTTTATCTTCATTTAAGATATTATTAAGATACTAAATAACAGAGATAAATCTAGACAATTAAAAATGAGGGATCTTTTCCTTCAGTAATTTAAATATTAAAAAAAAACATATTTCCAGTACACATGCCGCAGATGAGAAAGTTCCAAAAAAGTAAACCTATGGATGCTAAATTCACTACACAACAACTTTTCTCTTATTTACGTCCAAATGAAATGGCACATATAAGAAACATTGAATAATGTATTCTACCTCAATCTCTCTTACGTTGAATCCTGTGTGTTTCTCTCTCTTTCATGTTGCTTTTTTGTTTCATTGAGTTTCAAATTTATTTCTTAAATCTTCTCATTAATTATATATTCCAGGTGAGCTGTTTCTAGAGGAGAAAACACCTACTATTGATCACATTAAACAAGCTGTACGACGAACAACATTAAAGAGAGCGTTCACACCAGTTCTACTGGGTACCGCTTTGAAGAACAAAGGTGTGCAACCGCTATTAGATGCAGTCTTATCCTACCTGCCGCATCCAGGAGAAGTTGAAAATACAGCTCTACTCAACGAGAATAAGGATGGAGAGGGACAGACGATAATGCTGGATCCGACACGGGATAGTAAGAAACCGTTTGTCGGTCTAGCCTTTAAATTGGAAGTGAGCAAGTTTGGACAGTTGACTTACTTGAGGTGTTACCAGGGAATGCTGAAGCGCGGTGATAATATTTTCAATGCAAGAACCGGGAAGAAAGTGAGATATTTATTACACTTTAGTGTATCCTAATAATTATTAACTAATTTATATCTTGAAAATATTCTATGATCTGTTCAAACTATTGTAAAGAATTTAGTATTAGTCATTTTTGTGAAGACTTGATTTAAGGGGAGTTCAGTTATATAATTAATATGTCCACATTCATAATTTCAAATAGAATTTCTTTTGCTATTATGAAAACAAAGTTTACTATTTAACAAATTGGGACTATAGTCGATGATTCAAGTTGTGTTTGAATCAGTTATTGTACCTATTAATAATTTAAAAACAGTTTTTATCTTTATGCATGTATGTAAGTGCAAGATTTTCCTATATAATAATAATTTATCCCTTGCCTTTATTATTACTTCATAGCGTTGATGGCACAGTGGATAGTTCAGCCGGATTTCGCGTCAATGGACGCTATTTAGAGCCCACCTATCCAACTCTAAAATCAGGTTGAGCTTTTGGTGAAGGAAAACATCGTGGAAAAACCATAGCATGGTGATAGGGCATTTTCTAATAATTCCCACCTGGGTAGCTACCACCCTGAAGTTTGAAAAACTGTCGCCAAATATAGGTGTGTTCCGGCAGCATCACTTGAGAACCATATATCATCATCAACATATACCAACATCTATACTTAATGTGTGCTAAATCTTGCACCACATCGTCACTTAACAACAGGTGAGATTGTGGTCAAAGCACTGAGCCTATACAGTATATAAAACATACACATCATCGTAACTTTCAAGGTAAAAGTATCCCGGTTAGTCCGTATGCACTCGAACAACATGGAGGAAGTTAACGAAGTACTGGCCGGTGATATATTCGCGTTGTTCGGTGTCGATTGCGCGTCCGGTGACACTTTCGTTAACGACGCTAAACTGGAGCTGTCGATGGAATCGATACACGTACCGGACCCTGTCGTATCGATGTCGATTAAACCTAAAAATAATAAGGACAGAGATAACTTTTCAAAGGCTGTCGCCAGGTGAGTTTACCATATCACTATCGTTTTGATTGTAATGTTGGTACACTGATCATATATATTTCGATCACTTCACTTCACTTCTTAGTTTTTGGGCCTTTGTAGCTATTCGCTACAATTCCGCCAGTATCCGTAAGGTAGAGTCAGAGTGGAAGCCGGTAAGCAAGACTATGGGTGATGAAATGAAAAAAAAAACATATCCTTTAACCTAAGTGATCAACCTTAAAAAGGGACAACAAATAATAGCAGGACAAAAAAACATAGTATTTATTACTAAAAATGTTTTTAACATTTACAGTTTTATGTTGTGCAATTGTACATATTTACATAATATATAGTTGATAATGGGAGAAAAGGTGAAGAGAAGAAGACATTTAAAGGTTGTAGGGCGAGGAACTTAAGGAGAGAGAATATCATACAGGGTGTGACGCATTAAGATATGGTTCAAATCGCCTTCTTCGAGGCCACATTCACGCATTTCGACTTATTGGTCATATTTCGACCAGGAATATGGTTCGGTTGGAATGACAGCTGTCATTGAGATGGAAAGTTTTGTCATTTTTGATGTGAATAATTGCAAGCGATAGGCCATTATACGTTTATCCGTGGCTGTATACGTTTATGATGCATTTGCGTCACATTAACCACAGATAATAATAATATCGATGTACCTCGGCTCACTTTTGCAAAGCAATGGCGAAATAGACCCGGTGATAAAGTATAGAATTAACGCAGCATGGACGAATTGGCGGCAGGTCACGGCTATTACGTGTGATCCGCAAATCCCCTTTAAATTAAAGGGGAAGATTTACAAGAACATAATACGACCTGTCGTCTTGTATGGATCAGAATGTTACCCCATAAAGGTGACGGACGAAAGAAGATTACATGCAGCTGAGATGCGAATGTTGAGATGGATGTGTGGGGTAACAAGAACGGCCAGGGTTAGGAATGAATATATTAGAGGGAGTTTGAAAGTCGCTCCAATAACAGACAAGTTAAGAGGCGGTCGTTTATCCTGGTATGGACATGTGATGCGCAGGGAGAAAAGAGGGTGTTGTATGAAAGGTATTGGATATGAATGTGGACGGCTACATGGGAAGGGGAAGACCAAAGAAAAGATGAATGAACTGTGTGAAAGATGATGTGCTTAGGAAAGGAGTGGAAGCGGAGATGACAACAAATAGAGAGGAATGGAAGAGGAAGACATGTTGCGCCGACCCCAAATGAAAATGGGAAAAGGGTAGGGAGATGATCGATTTTGTAAAGGGATGGTTGTTTTAAGACATCGCTATCATTCAAGTAATAATCCACTCTATAATAATATAATAAATAAACCTTTGGACGTTAACACCTGACATTAAAATAAACTATAGGTTTACGAAAGAAGATCCAACTTTCCAGTTTCGTTACGATCCTGATAATAAAGAAACCCTGGTATCAGGAATGGGCGAATTGCATCTAGAGATATACGCCCAAAGGATGGAGAGGGAATACAATTGTCCCGTTGAATTGGGAAAACCTAAAGTCGCTTTCAGGTAGGCATTATACATTTTAATCAAATTTCCCAGCTTCTGTTATTAACTAACCAACTTTATTAAAACTATCGAAAATGTTTCATAAATCAAATACACGTATTTATTACTAGCTGTGTGGCCGCGGCTGCGCCCTCGTTTCATATGTTCTTGACTGCATTCTTTTTTATACGGAACCCTAATTCTTGGTTAGTACTAAGATTAAGTAAAAATATTTCCCATAAATTCAAGCACTTGCCCGTAAAACTGTACATTCTTTGTATATTCGTATTTTATTCTTTTTTTACGATTTGAATTTTTTTTTACGCGATACTCTAATTATTTTTGGAAATAGTACCCTAAGTTACCCGGAGTAACTTCAGGTATCTACCAGAAAAAGTCACGTCAAAATCCGTCCAGCCGTTCCGGAGATCTCCCGGACCAAAACAGACAGACAGACAAAAAAAATGTAAAAATTGTATTTTTGGTTTAGGTATAGTAAATTTAGTAAAAAAAAAAATAATTTTGACATTACAAACAGACACTCCAATTTTATATATTTGTATAGATAAATGGTAGCGTTCTATAGCTTTGTATGCATGCAGAATGTATTAAATTGGCTCATAACATTATTTTTATATACTTTACACGATTAGTGTAAAAAGGCGGACTTAAAGCCTGAAGCGTTCTCTTCCAGTCAAAACTTAGTGTGGTGCAGAGATAAAATAAAGTAGGAGTGATAAGAGATAAAAATAATAATAAACTTAAAAAAAAATGATAATAATCAAATATATAAATACAAAACTAATGTATATATCATACATACTTGTCGTTATTAATATGCTATTGTTTTGGTTCGGCGGTTTTTTTAAAGATTGTACAGGCATATTTATTTGTTTTAAACCAAACAAATAAATAAATATAGTTGACGTATTAACGAAATTAGACGGTTTATTATTTTTCGTCGACTAGTTAATAATTTGTAGTCTATTGAACGTGTGAAAAATTTTCTATCAAATTTTTTAAAATATTTTCGACGTAATCTACAAAGTTCGATGATACATAGCGAGGATTAGATGAAGCGATGATGGCGCAGTGGATAGTGCGACCGGATTCGTCGTCAGTGGACGCGGGTTCAAACTCAACTGACTCTAAAATCAGCCTGAGCTTTCGATGAAGGAAAACATGGTGAGGAAACCATAGCAATATTTTGTATAATGTTTCAAATGGAATGACCATTTGAAAATGTTTTTACCTTATAAAATTTCTCGCTTGCTTTATATGATAGTGAATTTTTTTTTTTAATTCCAAATGTAAAGCAAACAAATATATTTATCAACCAATGTGATAGTTTTTCTCATCACTCCAGTAAAGTAGGTAACAAAAAATACCGCGTTCTGGATGGCTTCGTTATACTTTGGTCTCATGCGTGCGAAGAACTATGACGGATAAAGCAAAAATGTGTTAAGGACTGGGCCAAGTCAGAAAAACGTTATTAAATGTATGACTAGCAGTAAAAGTATATTAGGACAAAAATAAAAAAAAAACATTAGAAATCTCTCGCTATTAAAAACAAGACATTTCAAATGTTAATATATATTAATGAAGCGATTAAAACAATAACATAAGGTTATTAGCGACTTTTCGTTACTTTACGCCACATAATTGTGACTTCCAGTTAAAAATGGTCACTTGGTGGTGGTTACGTAACGTTTTATTAGAGGGGGGGGGGGGGGGATTGCGTAATACTTGAACGTTCCCTAATAGCTTTAATATTGCTATTCGAAGGGAGACATTGATGTCGTCCTGTTCGTTCGACTATTTACACAAGAAGCAATCTGGTGGCGCCGGTCAATACGCGAGGGTATCCGGCATCATGGAACCCTTGCCACCACATCAGAACACGGGTAACTATCAGAAATGTCGTAAATAAAAACACCATTTTCCTGTAAATCGATTAATGTATTAATTTTTATACCTACTGTGTTAATTTTACGACTGTATTTTTTTTTTTGCTATTACAACACTTTTGCAGTGACCGGAGGATAAATGTTTATTGATTGATTATTTTAATTCTTGTCTCATCAATTAAATTAGACCATAAGTAAATTTTATACATTCTATATTCATCCTAGTCAGAGAGAAAGTTCTATACTAATATTCGTATTGTTGAAAATGGTAGAGCATCCCCTTTCAAACTCCCACCAAAATCTTTAAACGCTTGTAAATTAGCCGAATTAATTCAATTAATTGAACGCCAGTAAAATCCCCTCCATCCGACAGGATCCTATCGAACAATCTGGACCGTTTCATTTAGTATTATTTATACTTACAGCTACTACATGTTGTGTTAATTTACAAAACGTTACTTATATTCAAAACAATTACAATCGAGAATTATTTCATTACTGCTCACTAGCTTTGTGCCTGCGGCTTCGCTAGCGTATCATAACGTACAAATAGACAGATAGTCGTTGCTTTTTAGGTAATTATAAAGATCACGATAATGGTCTTCTTGTGAATTTTTTTTGTTACTATTATTCTGATTATTTACTCCTATGTACTGAAACGTATTATAACTTAACAAAATATACATCATACTAAATCCTGATTAAGAAGAATCATGTGAATCGGTTCAGTTTTTATCGATTTATAAGCCAACTGATTATCGTGTTGATAGGTATACAGATAAACGTTGCCTTCTGTATAATGTCCTAAGTCCTGTTGAGGTTGGAAAAGGAGAGAAAATAAAAATAGTTGCTGTCTCGTTCACCCTCAACATAACTAATCAGTAAGGCGCAACTATGTACCTTCAACCAAAAAAAAATCTTTATTCAGTTATGTCTTAGGAAGGCGTTTATGAACGTCTAAAACACTAGCACCGGTTCGGAAAACAACCCAGTCGAGAAGAGCCGGCAAGAAACTCGATCTGTTTCTTTTTCTTATCAATATATATCATATTTTTACATGAAAACCTATACAAATCAGTCTTAACTAATGTTAGCGGAAGCACAGAGATGTGGGTTAATTCCAGACATCACTATCGTTCACGTAATGATCCACCCTGTAATAGCCTTTTGAGATTAAAACTTGCTTGACATAATAGTTGAACTTATTGTCAGGTAAATCGGTAATGTTACTTGGGATCTTATTGTAAAACCGAATACTATTACCTATAAAGCTTTTATTAGACTTACTAAGTCTAAAGCGTGGGACGACCGACTTGTCTTTATTTCTAATATTAAAATTATGACGATCATTCACTAGATCGAATTTGTTTAAATCTTTACGAATATGCATTAAGTTATGGAATATGTATTGGGAGGGCAAAGTTAAATATATGTATGAAACGTGTACTGGAAATAATGGCGGTTATCGCTGTCTCGCTTTATTAATATCTGTTCGACTCTGCCGCACGCATTGACATGGCCGCCATGCTTTTTGTTTGTTCTGTTGTTTACTGTTCGAGTGCGTGTTTCAAACTTTGTTCATCTTATTGTATGGAAGTCCCGTCTCTTGTTTATATACTCTTTGACTAAACTGTCGTTCAATGAACAGTTCTAGAGTTTTTGGATGAGACGGTGGGTACAAACGTTCCCAAACAGTTCATACCGGGCGTCGAGAAGGGATACCTAGACACATGTCAGAAGGGATACCTGTCCGGGCACAAGATATCCGGGGTTCGATTCCGTCTGCAGGACGGTGCTCATCACATAGTGGACTCGAGCGAGCTGGCCTTCTTCTTGGCTGCGAAGGGTGCCGTTAAAGAAGGTAATTGAGAAAATATTCTATTTTTTTTATATACAGGATATAGGCTTCAAACTGCCTCTGGCGTCGTAACGCGTTACGTAAGAAAGCGGTACAACCTCCCGTGAGAAGTAATCACTTAAAAAAAAAAAAATCTCTGGTTTCGTTTATAGTATTCCAAGACGGAGCGTGGCAGATCCTCGAGCCGATTATGTCCGTTGAGGTGGTACTCCCGGACGAGTTCCACGGGACTGTCATCGGGCAACTGAACAAGCGCGGAGGCATCATAACCGGTACGGAAGGCGCCGAGGGCTGGACCACGATATACGCCGAGGTGTCCCTCAACAACATGTTCGGTTACGCCGGTGAGCTCAGGTGAGAGATCAACAAAAAAGTAAAAAAAATCGAGCGGCCAGGGGACCCCCGTCAGGGACGAATTTCTCCATTAAAAAAGAAAAACAAAACTATATAATGCCTAGATGTAATAATTAGAAAAATGACTCATTAACCCCTTGAGCACCTTCCCTGCGTTTACGCCAGCTTTCCAATGTTTTCCTATTGTCTTTCTATTTTTTCATTTTTATGGCTACTCGACACATTAAGAAAACGTCTTAAATTATGATTGTAAATAAAAATTAAACATCGTGCGGCGCCATCTAGTGTTGTAACTGTGAACGATTAACAAATTACTTCGGTGAGAACAGCACGTGACGTCATCCGGGTATCCTCACTTAGCCGAGTGGATGAGACCTAAGGTCACGTGTCACAAATGTAGCACAAGAATCTAGGACACAGACCGCGAGAAAGCACCTAGCGTGCATCTCTGTTAAAATGACCTGTCTGGTCAGATAGAGCCACCGCCATAGGGCATAATGCTCTGAAACGGTTACCCTCTCTCTTCCACCATTCTAAGGCTAAATTATTGTTAGGTTGTAGACTAACGTATTGCGACAACAGAAACTACTGTGTTAACTGTATATTGTATTGTGACCATAAAATTGTATTAAAAAATAAAACAGTAACTACAAACTAACAATGACCGGCAAAAGAATGAGTCCGAAAAATAAGCGAGAAGAATAGTTAGTAGTCAATGAGAATTCGATTTAATATTATAAAATAAAGCACCATCTGTTATTTTTATTACTAATCTACTATGGCGTGACGATTCCTACTAAATCGCACTTCCCTTAAGCAGAGTTAAGGAACTACGATAAAAAAAAATTATTTTTTATTTTCAAGAAACGCTTCTGTTAACTAACGCGTTTAGTTGATAGTAAAATTTATGAAGTTAAAATGTACTGTTTTATGATCTACTGTATATTGTTTTATTAGTGTGGTTTTTTTTCTTCAAGATATTTTGCCTTTACTGTATGTATATATAAATAAAATCCTTGGAAATATTACTTCTTATGTAATATTAAAGGATAATGTAAATGGTAACTCGCGTACATTTAAAAAAAAATTAAACTGCACATATATACACTACGGTGCCATAGAAATCATATTTTTTTTATATTCCCTAGAAAATCCATTCGGCTTACACGCTGGCCGACCCCTAAACCGACTCTGTAATAAAATAAATCAATATGATATAATGAATCGGCGAATGCAAAAAATAGGGTTTTAAAATCTTATGGTCTTAATAACTCTTTATAGTTATAAATACAATACAATTCATTTAGACTTTGGTTTTTTTTTCTCTAATCTTCAAATAGTATTATAAAAAGAAAATGATGCCCCTATGTTATTAAAACATTCGAGAATGGTTTTTTTGATATCTTAGAACATATGTTACGGTCCTGGTCTTATAAATACATTTCACTTCGTTATAGTACGCGCATTTTAACTGTGCCGTTCTGAAGTAAGCTACAAATAGCTTAGGACTATACTGTTATGTATGACGAAAACAATGTTACTCATGCGCTTTTTTACTATCATTTATTTTTGTAACATGTTAACGTCTCTTTCACTCTACATTTTAAGACTGTTTTTAACCGACTTCAAACTAAAATTAACCAATGTACTCATTTATAAATGAAAATAACTGCCAAAACTTTATCACAATTACACATAACCTAAATAAAGGACTAAGGTGATTTTAAAGAACAATTAATCAAAATTGAATATAATTAGTAGAGCTGTGCCGAGTAACACTTTTGCCGAGTAACGAGTACCGAGTTTTACTTGGCTCAATTTTTTTTCAACCGAGTACTCGGCCGAATAACTCGGTTCAATCAAAACGCGCGTAAACAAGTGCAAACAGGTTTGCGCCGGTCAAGACGTCGGCACGCGTTGATACACCCCTCACCCCGCCCACGCCTTTCAATTACTAGTCACTTAATTGTTTGCAAACAAACACGTCACGTTGCGCGTCATAGTAGATAAATAATTGAAAAAGTTTGTTAATTAACGATTGACTGTGTGCAGTACCTGATCAGTGATTATTGACATAATGACTTCACGTAAAAGATCCCGAATTTGGGCGTTTTACGACGAAATTGTAGAAGATAAATCAAAAGTGAAATGTACTTTATGTAATTCTCTAATTTCACGTAGTGGTGTTGGACGAAAGGCTTCTACGACGGCAATGTTAAACCACGTTAAAATAAAACACACAAGAGTTTAAAAATTTGGAAAACGAAACTTTGTGGGAGTTATCTCAAAATCGTGAGCCAGTAGCATCAACTTCGTCATCGCAATCGAATGCAATGAAAATACAGCAAACCCTTTTCGAGTCTTTTGCTAGTACTACAAAAATTCACAAAGTTGTAGCGGAGATGATCGCGTTAGATAACCAACCGATATCTATGTTGGAAAATAATGGTTTCCAAAGATTAATGAATATCTTAAAACCCAAATACCAAATTCCTAGCAGGAAATACATGAGCGAGGTTGCCATACCAGAAGTTTACACCAAAGTAAAAAACGCAATAAGAGCGGAAATTTCAAAAGCTAAAGCTATATCAATAACTACTGATATTTGGACCTGCACGAATAATTTACTCGGATTCTTAAGCTACACCGCTCACTGGCTAGACGAGGAGTTTGGGCTTCAGCACAGAGTGCTGCAGATGTCACATTTTAGAGGACCTCACACGGCGGACAATATTCGATCAGTGCTTTCAGATTTATCCGTGAAGTGGGATATTGATACTCGCATTCATCTTGTTTTGAGAGACAATGGACCCAATGTGGTGAAAGCCATAAATGATAGTCAAAATGTTGGCAAAGGATGCTATATACATACGCTGCAATTAGCTGTAAAAGCTTCGTTGAAGGAACCAAATGTTATCGACGTTATTGCTTCTGCTACAAAAATTGTAGGCCAGTTTAACTATTCTGCAGCGGCACAAGAAAAACTGACCCAGATACAAAAAGAACTAAAACTGCCAGAGCACAAACTCGTGCAAGATGTTACCACAAGATGGAACAGTACTTTTTATATGATAAACAGATTGATAGAGCAAAAAAGGGCAATATCTCTCTACATCACGGACAACCCAAGTACAGCCAATCTACAACAATTAACTGAACGTCAGTGGGAGATCCTACGAGAGTGCATCACATTACTGAAACCATTTGAAGAAGTTACTAAAATTACAAGCTCCACATTAGCATCAATTTTTGAAGTAATACCTCATACCAATACCCTATTAAAATATCTATCAAAACCTGAAGTCTCCCAAACCTGCCCAAATATAGCAGATATGAAACAAAAGCTTGAAGATGAAATTCAGAGCCGCTTTCGAGGATTAGAAACAGACAAATATTATAGTTTGGCAACTTCGCTAGATCCCAGATTCAGGATGCGATTTTTTCAGCCAGAAAACTATGAACTGATAAGGAATATGCTATTTTTAGAATCAGTAAAAAGAAGTGACATTACAGAGAGTGCTAGCAGTAGTGAAGAAAACGAATCTGAACTATTACCACAGTTACAAGATTCTCATGCATCTTTCTGGAATTGCTTCGAAGAATTAGCTTCCACCCAGCCACTGGAGCGCGATGATCCTAAAAGCCCAATTGCTTTAGAATTAGATAGCTATTTAAAAGAAAATTTATTGACAAAAATGAAGAGTCCTTTTGAGTGGTGGACAGGGCACCAATCAAGGTATCCAGAGCTGGCGCGTTTAGCAAGAGTATTTCTATGTGCACCTGCAAGCACTGTGTATAGCGAGCGATTATTTTCGGAGGCCGGTAATGTCTACGAAGAAAAGAGGAATAGGCTGTTACCAGAACGTGCAGAGAGCCTTGTGTTCCTGCATCATAACTTACCTTTGTTAAATTTTCAATATTAATCATTTTTATTACTGTTCTCATAATTTTGTCTCATTACTGTCGCATTATTTTTTGTCACTTTGTCACATTACTGTTCTCGTAATTTTGTCTCATTACTCCTAAATCATTAACATAATTTTGATTTTATTAATTCAGATTTTGAAAGATTTCCTAAATTACTAATAAATACTTTTTGATTAACAATTGTTTTAATTATATCTACCTAAATATATTGCTTTTCTTAAACAAAGTATACTCGTTACTCGTTATCAAATAACCGAGTTATTCGGCAGAGTACGAGTATCAAAAAACCCGCCGAGTACGCAGAGTACCGAGTATCAAACGAGTACTCGGCACATCTCTAATAATTAGCGACTTACATTTACACCACTTTGTTATCCGTAAGCTGGCACCGATTTCAGAATCTATTGATTTTTAGTGCATTTTTAAAATTTATCCCTTTGAAGACGGTTTTCAATGTATTAATTTGAATGTTTTCGTTTACGAGTGTACCTGTTCCTACTCGGTTTCAGAGCTGAACAGTTAAAATGCGCATACGTGCCACGACTAAGATATCTCTAAAAACTCTTGTTAACGTCATTGTATTAATAAAACACAGGTCAATGACACAAGGTAAAGGTGAATTCAGTATGGAGTACAGCCGGTACTCGCCGTGTCTACCCGATGTACAGGAACAGCTCATCAGGAAATACCAGGAGGAAATGGGCATACTACCCGATCAAAAGAAAAAGAAAAATTAATATTTACTAAATATCTTATCGTTTTAAGTATTCCGCTAGTGTAAATTATTAAACGTATCATTAAAATATGTTTGTCGTTTGGTGTTTTCATTTTACCCTAACTTACCATAAAACCATGCAATAGAATGAAAGAAATGAAGTTTTTAACGAGACTTAAGTTTGTCTGGACTACGATTTATTAAATGATTCTATATTGTGTAATTTTCTTGGTAACTTACGTGATATAGTATGGTTATTGTGCGTAAGTGTATTGAAAATAATAGCACGGATCGTGAATTCTGAGATGTGATATTTGACTTTAATAAATGGCTGCCATTTTGTCAGAGCGTTGTGCGAAAAACGTTTCTAACTTCCGATTTAACTGCAAGCTCCAGTACAGTGTACGGTTCTATAAAACAACAAATACAAAATACAAAAATCTTTATTATTTTTTTACAAATTTAACATACAAATATATGTCTATTGATCCCCGCACTAGGAATGAATTCCTGTATCGCGGGAGATCATTCAAAATTCCGAGTTATAGTAGTTGATTACGCTGTGGTCGAATCGCAAGTGTCTCAAAGAATCATAAATTTACATTCCGGTAGTTTTATTACATAGTTAATTTATAGATAAATAAACGATAAGGCGAAAAGAATCTAAATATAAAAAAAAAAAAAAATAAATAAATAAATAAAACTAAATATAATTAATATTTATATACATAGATACGCAGCATATATATACCAACTTAAACATAGATAGACATACTTTATATATATTTATATCAATTAAATACAGAAAGAGAAGAAAAGAATAAATATATATATACACACATACATATACATAATACATACATATACATATACATATATATATACACACAATACACATATATAAATATATATACATATACACATACACACACATATACATATATATATACGCAAACGCAACGTTTCATAATACGCAAATAATTCACTAAAAACAGAAAAACTATCCAAATATGGTATTTTTGTTGCTTTCCATACTTTTTTAATCGAGCTTTGACAGATTAAAGTCATTGACACGCACATTCTTATTTGTAACGCATAATACTCAAAAATAGTTTTAGTTAAACCCCTTGAGCACATTCCTGGCGTTTACGCCAGCTTTCCATTGTTTTCCTATTGTCTTTCTATTCTTTCATTTCATTTTTTCACTCGACACATTAAACAACGTTTTTATTTATTATGAACCCTTTTATTAGTTGCACAATAAAGTAAAAGGATTTCCAAAAGATAATCTACAGTGTAATTATTAAGCCTGTTTATTCACAATTACTTTAAATTTCATAGATATTTCTTTTTATTAAAACAATATTTTTATTTCGAGGTTTTGACAATTCCTCAAGCTATTTACCTAATTTGTGTAGGTATTCTATAAAATCCTATTTTTATTTCAAGCATAACCGTAAATCAAATATTGATGTGGTATATTAGTATGTAAATACATAACCTATAAAGTAAAACAACATTAAGTTAAAATTTGTTTTCTCTATGTTTGTTTGAAAATAATACTTTTATAATGTATTATTATTCTCTTTTAATACCAGTAACAAAATGCGTGATCGATTAAAATAATTATTAATCAGGTGAATAATAAAATACACAGCAAGTAGGTTGAATAATTATTTATTCCATAAAATCGGCTTAGCTAAAGACATCTAAGAAATATGACTGCTTCGAAAACTTAGAAATCAAAACAGAATTATAATACTATCATGACTTTATTTTAGAAAAATGTTTTCTAAGAAAAAAATTACAAATTTATATAGGTTTTACACATCAATAACATTCAAAATGTGTTGTTTTTGTTATCTAAGTCTATAAAAATCGATCGTAATGAAAATACACCTACAGACATTAGTTTTAATCCTATGTAACAGTTATGATAAATAAATTACATCTACATAGACACAAAAATAATAATTCTACAATCGTCAATGTAAATTTAAAATCCTATACTAATATTTCAACATGTTTCCAAATCGCCCTCAATATTTCACAATAATATTGACACAAATTAACATTTTACAAAACAATCTAAGTGGTAACAATCTAGTGTAACACTATTGGCACATCGTTTTGATTATTTTCACAGGTAAACTATTTCTATTACGTTTATAGTGTACACAGTGAAATCGTAAAATATCCTTGTACGAACGCGTATCACATAAAAATAATTGAACAGATTTAAATTTTGTTTTCAAATAAATATAGAATTTAATACCTTGAAGAATTTTAGGTTACTTATATAAAAAACGCTAACAGAATTTTAAGTAGAAGTGAAAAAAAAATTGTTTCAGCTGGAAAAAGTTACGGGGGCTAGCTAATATTAACTATGAATACCTAATAATATTTTTAGAGGGTTTACATTTAGAGGGTAATTTAACAATCAAAAGCTCACACCTCCGGTTTAAGTAGTATATGATTAACATTTAATAACTAATATTCTTTTTCTAACTACGTAACAAATACTTACTTTTACACGTTTCTTAAATTTATTTTTTTGTTGCTGCGTTTACAGAAATAAAATTATGGACCTTATTATATTGAAGTAATAATAAATAGGTAATATAACCTAATTCTTATTTCATTATGTAACTAAATACATATAGTTAATATTGATGTAAAATGTATGAAGCGATGATCTTTGCCTGTTTATACAAAGTTCTATATATCTGCCTTTTGCAGAGTTTTGGCGGGATCTCAGTCTGTAATGTAGCAGTTGTTTTCTTAATTTCAATTAACTTGTGTATTTGACTCTATATTATGTAACCTTGGTGGCGTTTTTTGTGATATAGTTAGGTTATTGTGTCCAAGTTAAGTTTATTGTAAAAAGTAATATGTACCAATTATTCTGAGATGTCGGCAAAGCTATAAGTCGGCTAGTTTGGTAACGCTGATACAAGATTAAAAATACATTTTACCCACATGATACAGGCACAAATTGTATGTATAGAGATTGCCATTATTTAAGAAGAAGAACCTGCATTTATGGTCTGTTTATCAATAAAAAGTAAAACGTGTTTATTTGGTATAGAGCCGAGGATGAAAAAAAGGATATTTAAAGAAGAATTTTATTTAAGACATGTACTTAGGAAGAAAATACTGTTTAATCAAGTAAACCTCCTGTCACAACATTAAGACGAATATTTAACACACGATCCCACATTGCTACATTGGATTAATTAATGAGTCTTGTCTGAGCCTAAAATTTTATTACGGTTATAAGTGTGTAAAATATGGTACACCGATGTCTTTAAACTAAAACGACGTTACAAAGTGAATAACTCGCAACATGTTCGGCACGGTCGTAGCCAAAGACTTAGGAGGGCAGAGGGGGGGATTATAGAGTTTCACGCATTTTTCAACATTTTGTTGAATACATATCTGTATGGGAATTTAATTACATTGTTTGGACGTTTTAAAACAGATAGTTAGTAATTAATTAAAAACTTTCGTAAATTGTCTATTTTTTAAAGATTTATCAATTCGAAGTATAGGATTTTGGGGGAAATCATGACCCCTATGACTCACTTAAAATTCAGAATACACGGGCAGAAATATAGCCATATTTTTCTTATTAAAAAAGCAAAATAATTTCTATTGTAAATACGTTTGCCATTTTTTTCTTTGTAATTTGTACACTAGATAGGATCCACTGATCAATACTAGTAACATAAATTACACAAAAATTATAGGAAACTTTAAAGTGGCCGTATTCGACCCGGATACTTTATTCTATTTATACAACTAATCTATTACATATCTACTCAGTAAAAATAAATAAATATAATAATTACTGTTCGTATAATTAAACGCGTAAAATTTGGATCAGGGTAACACCAAATATATTGATCCAGGTATAATTATAAAGAAGTTAGTTATACGATTTGTTTATTTACAAAAATCATACTCACTACTTATAAAAAACTTACATCACTCGAATGTAAAAGGTTCCAGCGACAAAAATAATTAAAAATATTAACCAAAATATTAAAAATCAAAACCATTTTGTTTTCATTTGTTTAGTTGACAAATGCAATATTTTTAGTAGGTGCCTACCTCAAGACTGAGTTTTATTTGTGGTATTAAAATCTGGTTACGCAAGATTTCGTAAAAATATATTATAAAAAAATAAGCGGTTGTGCGAACATTAATTTGTCAGTTAGCAAATAGTAATTACTTATCATTTTATTTTGCATACAACACCTCTACATTTACGTAATAGTTGAATGTGTTATTTTATAAACAGTGTCAAAAATTTTACACAATATTTATCGAATAACTTCTAAAAAGACATTACTAATAATAGGTAATTTAACCGACCCCTTAGGTTATGAATATTTAAGTATATAATCCCTTCTAAATAGTAACAAAACACTCTGTTTAGACCACTTAATAATTAACCGGTATTTACTGCCAAAGTGATGTAATGTTGTTACCCCTTGTCTTCCTTATCGCGCATTACCTTACTTTGACACGCCTCTTAATAAGAACCGCAAAGGGTAAATTATGTGACAAATTTCGCGTTTGTTTGCATATATATTCATAAGATTATTATATATTAGACAGATGTTTCTGTAGAAGCACTGTTGTCTTTCTTCAACTCGTTCTTTTTAAGTCCACCGCACCAGGATTCCCTGCGTCTCGCGAATTCGCTCTGGAATATATTTAGAGCGAAATGTTGGAAAAATCTTCACAGGTTTATCGGAGTTTTAAGGTGAGTGCTTAAGGCGCTCAGCCTGAGAGTGGTAGCTGGTGTAGTGGCACTAAAGTGGTACGGGTTTAGCTTAAGCTACCCGAGGCAAAAATTCCGCGGAATTTGCCCTAACTAAACCTAAGTTAAAGAAAATTACAGATCTGAAGGTCCCTTACAGCACTTATGTACCTGCGTGTAGTATGCAGGAGTGTGGTGTGCACTGCACTACGCTGGTGGTGGGTACAGAAGCCTCGACAGTTGATGATTGAAACATGTTCTGAGCCGCTCCCGGTGTTGGTTCAGGACGCGCTCCGATTCCCAACTTGAGAATCCTCTGACGCCAGCGCGATACAGTGATTCTACATATAATGCATATTATGTGACACTTGCACATAACACGGAGTTACATACGTTTTGTAAGGAACCTCGAGCACCATAGTTTCCCTTAACCATCGTAGGCTTAGCGCGGGACAAATCAGCGTGTCAGGTAGCAGCTTAAGCTGAGGTTAGTACCACATTGTTGCCCTTGTACTAGCTACCACCACTCTCCCAGTAAAGCTGTCAAGGCCCTTCCAGTTAACAACATATACGGTGGGTTTCAATATCGAATGTTAAAAGTTAACATTGATTACAGACCTAAAATGTATCAGATTTTCTAACTGACACTGACTTGACATTAAAAGAAAGAAAGGATTTAAATTTCGGAAAAACAAATTCAGATCCCATGTTGAAGCCGTCCGTTAGTTATTTCGAAAATGAAAGCTTCAGGAGAATTATGTATGAAATACTTTGAGCAATAAATAGTTAAATAATATTGTGTTTAAATAGTAATAAATAGGTATATACTATAACTGAATTATTTATATAAATAAAGTAGCTTGGTAATCAGTAACAAACACATTTAATATTAAACCACTTTCCTGTGAAATGATTATATATAAAAGAATACCATTAAAAAGTTTGAGATGAAATTTTGAATATTTCTGTAATTAACCTCATAATCATTTTAAAGTAAATGACAAGCCTTCGTTTATTTATGACTGTAAACATTAATAGTTTAGTTTTATAAACTTTTTTATAATTTGAAATTATAAACAGATAAACACAATAAAGCTAATTGACACTCAACAGAAGTTGCTAAAATAAATTGCTATGTTTTGTATGAATAATGCAATGATTATCGCATATTATGAGTACAAGTGATATTAATCCCGTGCTGTGCTAAAATATAAATCAAATAAAGTAAAAAAATCTAATTTCTACAAGATAGTTCAGACATATTTCAAACTACAAACATAAATAACTAAAGGAAACGCTGTGTATGAACTAAAAATGTACATAAAGTAATAATATAGGTAACACAGAAAGTGTACAAAAAATATATATAAATGAAGCAAATATGAACAACAGTTTTTAAGTGAATACATATGAATATTTTTATTATACGAATAATAAAAACACAATTTTCAAAATTTTGTTTTATTATGCCTGTCTGTTCCGAATAATTTCCGGAACGGTTGGACTGATTTTGACGGGACTTCTGATAGACTTCTGAATTATAAGGCGTAACATAAGCTGATTTTGTTTTAGAAAAGTAATTAGAGTGCCGCGTAATATAATTAAAACTCATGAGGTTGTGAATAAAATCTGATGAAAAGCACAGTTTTATTGGCAAGAGTTTGAATTTGTGAGAAATATCTTTGCTTTCTAACAAATACCAAAATGATTTTAGAAAAAAAATTTTGAAATCCGCGTAAAAAAAAAAACTCAACGGATAGTTTTACTGGCAAGTTCTAAAAATAATTTAGGGCCTGTACAAAAAAATTGGTATCATTATTTCCAATGATTATTTAAAAAATATATTATGTAGTGAATAATGTTGCAGACTAGAAAACATGATACGCGAGCAGAGCAACGGTAACAGCTAGTATAATAATACAATTGATAAAGACAACCCACTCTTGCAGCTGTTGCACCACCAAGAAATATTTTGACCAAATGTGATCATACCGAATCGCGTAAATATCCGTGTAAAATGAAATAATGAAACTGATGTTTTCTTGGTAGTTGAGATTCGACGACAGTCATTATTAAAAATTTGAAGAAAGAAATTGCTTCCTAATTTTATTTTGTAACGCTAACTACTATAAAAAGCAATACAAACGGAAATAACCACACAACGGCACATAAAAACAAATAGTCTACAAAACAAAGAAGATACTAAACTGTTTTATTTTTACATATTTATAAGATAGTTTTTGTATATAAATTGACAAAGTTAAAAGTTTAAATATTTTTTTTGATATTTATGTACTGATTTCCTTTAAGTTTTTTTAAAAGTCGTAATTGATGAACTGAGTAAAAAATTAGAATCTAATTTTTTATTTAAATTTTCTATAATGATATTATTGTCCAATTTAGACCTCTGAGAGTACACTGAAACTACACAATATCATGCAGGTTCACCTGAGGGTAAAATTAGACGGGCTGCATGCAGTGCTATTCGGACATGCGTACTTAAAACTTGGTGTCTTTAACGCAGACCTTTACTGATGGATCGTCCTCTTCCACCTCAGCCATTGTAGATAAACGCCTTTCGATCTCGGATTGTGCAGTTTTTGAAATTATCTTTTTGTGTTTATTACTAAAAATATATACATATAATCCATTTAATATTAAACTACAATTTATGCTATTATGATATTTTTTATGCTAACTTTAAAGGCACTGACTCTAAGGTTTATGCTGCTGCAAAATACATATTGGTGTTAGGTGAAAAATTTTCTACTTAAAAATGACCTGCTATGGCTTTATCGTGAGATTTTCCTTCACCGGAAGTCCATGGGGGGTTTCTAAGTCACATTTGTCTGTTGGGTAAGTCAGAAGTATGGTTAGATTCCACGTTGATGGACGTATGTATGTTCAAACCCACCTATCCAATACTACAATGAGCCTCAATTTTCGGTGAAAGAAAACACCGTAAGAAAACCATTTTAGGGTGGTAGGACATTTTCCAATAATGTCCGTTTGGGATAGCTACGGGTGGTAGCTAGAAAACCTGTCGCCAAACACCGATGTATATTCCGGTGGCATCACTGAAAAGTCAGTAACTCTAAGCTTAGTTTGTTTACCATTCTGGACTTCATCCTCGTTTAAAATCAGGCACTGAGCCTATTTAATATAAAAAAAGTTACAAGAACTAAATAGTACAAACTTCTTCTTTCCAGATTTGGGTTTGTATTCCTTGACATCGTTTCGGTTTCTGACTTTGTTACCGTTGTTAACTTGTTTCCAAATTCCAGTTTTATTTACTTCCTCTGATATATTAATAGATGTCAGCGGTATGTTCATTATATTACCGTTGATAAGTGGTATCTGAAGATTTTCTTGATACTGTGGAGAATTACTCTTCTGACCGTCCTGCAAGAGATAAGCAGAAAAAATTTGTTTAAAAAAGACCGGTATTACTTACCTTATAAAGCTTAGCTATTCATCTTTTATTATATCCTGGTACTCACCAAAGTTCTTGAAATAAAAGGTAATAAAATCAGAGTGATGGAGGTAAAGAAATTGATGTCACAAAATAATAAACGATGATTGTTAACATAACACTGAATTTATTCGATGATCTACACTCGATTATAATAATAACAGAAAGAAAAATACTACGATCGGTACATATGTGGGATAACATAAGGAAAATAAAAATGATTAGAAATTAGATCAGTTTCGATGGCAAAGGCGTAAGATTTTTGCATGCCATCCCACCTCTGCGTCTGCGAGTTCGTGCAAGTCATCTTCGTTGCGCTTTGTCATTTCCGGCATGACGTCATCTAGTATCTTCATCTCTCGCCTTGTGAAAAATAGGTCTAAAGCTTTCCTTATCCCGATCATAACCACCAACATTAACGGGAACAGAATCGATGTCATTGAGAATGATTTTATAACCCAAAGACAAACGAGGCAGGTTAATTGGATTGCTGTAAACAAGTGCACGCGACGGATTGGCACCTACAATAAAATAATTGGTAATTATAAAATAAGTAATGATGTAATGTTGGATATACGTAATTCTAACTTTAGTATGAGTGAATTAACAAAGATTTTAGTTACAATTTACTCTGGTGATGAGTTTATTTCAATTTCTTAATAGGCCTGTTTATTTGCAATAAAGTTAAATTGTAATAATGCAAACCTCAATTAATGAAATAAAGAACATTATGAGGACACATAAAAACATCAATATTTTTTTAATTTACCTGTCTGAGAAACATGTGATCCGGTTGATATTTCTGAGGCATGAACATAATCAGTATTCTGTCGAAAAATTGAAGTCCTTTCAACGATGCAACTCCCATGTACAGAAATACACCAAATAAGACAGGCATAGGTATGTGGCTCAAAACCGGAGTCAATACTACTGAACAGCCGATTGTCAAAAATATTAATATATGTGTAACCCTCTGCTCTCGTACTCCCAAGAATTGTGGTTTTTCACCAGGGGCTGCACACTCAGACTCCACTTTCAGTGAGTTAACGTGGTTTATACTTAATACAGTGGCGGCTACAAACCATGGAAGGCCCATAACTGAACAAATCTGTATAAGTATAGCCAATACAAACAGATCCAAGTGATAACCGCAGCCTTTTTTCAGCTTATTCTCTTTACGGTTCACGATAACGGCAGTGATTTGTTGATCCATAAATATGAGTATTGTTCCTAAAAGTGCCGGGAGCAAGGCAGCCAATGCTGACCATATCGGATTTCCATCAAAAGGAGTGATGACCCAATTTCTAGACGGCAGCGTGGGCTTAAATTCCGACGGCACTTCTAATTTCGGGGTCTTCACACCCACTTTATAATCCAAAAATGACATTGATAATATCGCAATTATAACAGAGAAATCACTTATAATTTGTCTAACCTAAAATAAATCATATAATTAGATAGTAAATAATATGATATAATGTACAATTAAACTTCACAATTAAATAAAATTCACACCTTAGCTGGAAAGAAAAGTGAATTCTTAAAGTCTTTGAGAATTATGGATATCGTAAAGGTGCCTAAAAATAATATTATAGACATCAAAATACATCTGGCACATACACTTTCGTATAACAACCCTCCCCTATCAATGTTCCATTGTATATCTGCAATATAAAAAGAAAATTAATTTGCAAAGTATACATAAAATATCCCATAAAAGAATACGTTAGTATTTCAATCGTGAATGAAATATAAGTAATTTATCACGTAACTATAAAGTAATCATTAATATACCTGACAAGACGTTTTGTCAACAGTGGACCAATTAAATGTCTCGGGCACTTTAGAATAATTACTCGGCAAACAGTAGCATTCATAATTGAGAACTTCATCAGGGCGTGTCTTGACTGGGTATTTTTTTTGCCTATAGAGATAACATTTTCGACTGCCTGTATAATAAACAAAATTTATGATCATAATTAGCATTCTCAGTTGAAATAGGTTTTATCTTTGTCCATTACTATTACTTTTGTTAATCAGGCTTTAAGGACTATCAATAGATATTTATAAATATAATAACCAACCATTAAAAATAATATAGCAAGGAGATAAATATTAAAAAATAATTTTAATATTATTTTAGGAACAGTTACTCATAATTAGCTTCCAAAAGCAACGATGATGGTCAAAGAGTCAATTTCAATTGAAATAATGGTTACCTTGTAAATAAATATGAATGCAATGAGTGTTGCAAAGTTCTCTTCCGTAAACCTTGTAATGTAACAGACTAATGCACTTGCATCAATTGCTACTAGTATAACCAGTATAATTGTTATCCATGTACCGATACAAAACCTAAATGACATATAGTTCCATCCAACTTGTCTGCAAAATTCAAATACTATAGTCTCAAATACTAAAACGGGACCTGTTGAGCCCAATATTGTTAATGGTTGCCCTGAAAAGAAACCGTAACCCATACCACACACAAATCCCGATATTAAAGATTCCATAGCGGCCATATTTTTCCCAGTTGCTTCTCCTAGCAGTCCGCCAAAAGTTATAATTGGTGATAGACATGCGAAATATAAGAATATCCAAGAAGCTATACATTGCAACGCCAATGCATCTTTAAAATCCGACCAATACCATGGGATTTTTCTCTTGAGATCATTGATTAATCCTCCAAATAATCTGCCACTTCTCGCTAATCCAGATTCTTCTCTTTGCCTTTGTTCTTCCTCTTCTTCGTCGAATTCCTCTTTTTGGTGACAATCATTTGGGCGTTTTCTCGGATCTTGTGATGGTATAGCAGCAGGTGGTTCAATACGAATAGCTGGATCCCATTCACCAGGTGGTAAAACGGTTACAGCGTCAAGAAATTCGTCGATGCCTGCTAAAAGATGATCTCTTTTCTTGGCTCTATATGCTACTTCATGAAATATTTCATCCGACATCAAAGTGGCCATGGCACGACCGATTTCGTGAAAACTAGAACTATTGTTCGGTGGTCCAAGTAGTACGAACATAAAAAATCTTGTTGGCACAGGAACCTCTGTTAGGTCACCCATTATAGTACCAGTTTTAAGCCTGACGAATGCTGATAAAGTTTTTTCTAAAAAATCAACTTCACCTACTAGAATATTCGACGCTTCTGCTCCTGGTGGTATTTTGCGCATAAAATTCGTATTACTTTTGTGGTTTAAGTCTCCATTCATCGGAAGATCGGTTGAACTGTGATTACGGCTCATTGACATGCTGCTGGGACTTTTTATCATTCCTTCATCGTTAACAGCACCTGCAATGATGTGTGTATAAATTGCAACACGTACATAATGTATGTTCAAAATCAAAAACATTTACTATAAATTGATTTCAACTGTGCAAATGAAATTAAATGATGAAGCTTGAAAAATAACATTAAATATGATTTAGTAGTATGTAGTTCGTGATGTAAGCTGCGTAATAAGGATTACACTTAATGTGGATTAGAAATGAAATCATAACAAGGTGACAACGTTGTATAAAGATGATTTCAGCTTAGAACAATATTTAATAATGACAAAGCATGAGATACAAAAATGAAAGGTTTAAAAGAACCAGAGCTTTTTAAACTATAACATGGAGGCAATTTGGATACGTAATTTAAATTATATTATTATTAAACAACACTGATGGAGATAAGCGGTTACCCGCGTTAGGGATGCCTAGGAAACGTGTGAATTCTCCTTTTTGGGAATGTCCACTTGCAGCACCGCTTTCTTCCACTGCAATGTAAATACCAATAATCAAAGACCTTTACAAACTATTCACAAAACCAACATTACAGTAAACATATACATAATCTTAGATTATTATTAGTGCGTGCGGGTATTTATATATGTTAATTAAAGGCCGTGAGTTCAACGAGCTATTATCACACAGTTTTACCATTCCCATATTTGGCTAACCTGGCACCGCTAGATAAGAGCCTCTCGCATCAGTTGCCTGGAGAAGAGCAGTGTGAGGGGACGAGGTAGACCCCCGACAACTCCGGGAACTAGAGCGTCGAGAGCCACCTTCCTGAAAATCTGATCGGATCGCGCCATAATATTTGCTGTAATAATTATAAATAATCCTATTAAAAAAAATAACGCTTAAAAATTACCGAATGACACTTACTTTTGCATGAAGAGTGATTTCGACCGATATCAGCAAGAGATCGAATTATCGGGAGCCTGGACATGTTATTGTGATTGCGTCTTTCATGTTGGTGCCTATGTCGTCTTAATAAAGCATCTTTTACTTTATCTCTACAATCAAATGCTAATGTTCCATCTGCGATCATGCTATTTAGAACATTATCAGCCACTTGTTCTAATGAATTTGCATCCATATCAAGGATAACCGATCCGTTTAGAATGAGACTTCGGAGTTCAAACAGTGAATGGAGTGATAATGTGGCAACGTGGGGTTTGGACCATCGATTTCCACCTTCTTCGACGTCTTCTTCGAATTTGATCCATCGTGCTGTTTTTCTTTCCATTCTAATTCATCACCATCTTTGACTAGTTCTTCCATTTCAGAGAATAGAGGATGAGATTCGAGGGATGCGCCATCAACATCTTCGCCAAGTATAAATTGTACTCTTTGGGCGGGTGGTGTCACTGAAAATTATTACAATCAAAATGTTACCAGATGTTTTAATTTATACTTCCGTAATAGTTTAGTCTAATCATAAGACTACCAGACGATGACGCAATAAACGAATGAAGAAGCAGAAATTGGTCAAACATGCTCATGAGTAGTAAGCAGGTAGTAAAAATATGAGTGGTATTATTTATCCAGAGCTAAATCATGCAGTCAGTTGTAGAGATGTATGAGATATAACTGAAAATAAGTTAGTTTTATATGAGAAGATTGAAATTAAAGTGTACGTCTTAATATTACTGGTCTTACATGTTTCACCGTCGTCTGTTACGCTCAATCTTCGGACTCGAGATATTATTCCGGGCCCTATGGATTTAATTTATACAGTCTAACAACAACATCCTCATTAACATTACGCAAGCTTTTTTTTATGTTTTAATTAATACTAGATATCATATAGATATAATTGATTTTAATTTTCAGAATATGCGTCCATAATAATATCCAAGTGATATTCAAGTTCAAAAATACTTAATAATTTAGGCGCTGATAAGGCGTTTATGAACGTGAAAATACTACCACCGGTTAGGAAAACAATGCAGTCATCGAAAAGAACCGGCAAGAAACTCGATCTGTTTTTTTTTCTCCATATTTTTTTAGAACTCTACAACTAATAGGTATATAGTTTATTAGTAAATGCATAGAAAAAGCTGTCACTTCCTGACATCACCATCGTTCACATAATGATCCTCCCTATAATAACATATTATTTATATGTTAATTAAAACTTGCTTGACATGGTGCTTAAATGTGTTGTCCGGTAAATAGCTAATGTGGTTTGGGATTTTATTCTTAAACCTAACACTATTATTTATTATTACTTATTATTATTTTATTATTATTATTTTTATTATTATTTTGCTACTTCTGAAATTTGGAACTGTTGATTTATGTTTAATCCTTGTATTTAAATTATGCTGATCGTTTACAAGCCCAAGTTTATCTAAATTTTTGCTGACATAAATAAAGTATCTACTTCAGATGTTATTCCCCACAACAGAATAACCATCATGCTAAAGTTTGTGTGTGGACCCCATTGTAATTTATCATCAACTGTAATACCGAAGAATAGAGTACTATTAACTAAACCTATTAGTCCTCATCTATCTTGATATTACAATCAACATGTTGGACGTTGGGCGAGGCAAATTTGACGGATATTGTTTTATAGTTATATAGTAGATAGTAAATTACTGACAGTAAACCACTCTGATTCTTTTCTGTTGACTTTGAGAATAAGAGAAGTGTCGTCTGCGATATGAACCATGTCGGCACGGTTATCAACCATTAGCGGTAAATCGTTTATATATGCTAGGAACAAAAGCGGTCCCAAAATCGAACCCTGGGGTCATCGATTTGAACTAATGACTCCGTGGAAATAACTGAACTACTAGAATAATGACATAAGACCTACTAAAAATTACTGAGTCGATGAAGTTGTTGTTTTTGGTGACTTATATTGTTACACAAACAATCTGTAGTTATTGTAATCTATTCTAAAATATATTATGATTAGGTGAAAACGATATTAGAAAATTTTCAATGATTTTCAATATGGTTATAGTTTTAATATTAAAAAAGTACTGTGTCGACGTTTTTATTACTATTTCATATGATGTGTTCTTACAGAAATCGTGCGAAAAAATTGCTCTCTTTATCTAAGCATAAAAGTGGCTTCAATGAGAAGCTAACGAGTTTCTTGTTACATGAATAAGTTAATTTTCTATACTCCCTAATATTCTATAGCGAGAATTTTCCATACAGGGCAAGATGTTGCTTGTTTAGTGTTTCACATTAAATATGCTGTGTAAAATTATCAGTGATTCTTTTAATATTATATCTTAGAACCTACTAGAAGCCGAATTCTTAACAAGTGTACTATGGAATAAAATGTAACTGAATTTTATTTAAAAATTAATTCTATAGTCATTCTTACCTGGTGCATCATTCTCATTTTCCCCATTGCGGTGATGGTGTTTGTGTTTTCTATGGGAATGTCTGCGAGCTGGCACGTGGACTCCAACGAAAACCGTATGAGCTCTATGTCCTATAAATTAAAAAAAAGATCATAGATAGAAGCGATGATGCGTCAATGGACGCGAGTTCAAGCCTACCTATCCAACTTTAAAATCACTCTGAGATTTCGGTGAAGGAAAACATCACGAGGAAACCATAGCATGGCGGTAGGGCTTTTTCTAATAATGTCCGTCTGGGTAGTTAACACCCTCAAGTTTGAAAACCTGTTGCCAAATACCAATAGGTGTTTTCGAGCGTCATCACTTGATAACCAATACCTCTAGGCTTAGTGTGTTTAACATCCTGGACTACATCGTCACTTAACATCAGGTAATATTGTGGTCATAGCACTCAGCCGATACAGTTTATGACAAAAAAAGAATCCACATCCAGTAGTCAATCGTCAACCGCTAATAGCTGCCATCAATGTAAAAGTTCGGATTGCTTATTAATATACTAAAATAGAATATCTGGAATGACATATTTCGTCAAGTCATGATACAAATTACTGTAATTTTCAACCGAATAACCACATGAGTACACATTGCGAGAGAATTATAGCGTTGACGACTGTACTAATAAACTGTGTCATAATCACCGATGTCTTCCACCCTAAATGTTCGCATATGAAATCATAGCACATTAATTATTCAACATTATTTGTAGTAATATGCATATATGTTATGTTACGTATTCGATGAATTAATAAAGAACAGGAAAATTATCAGTCAATATAATACAAAAGACTATGAAGAAACAAAATCAGTACATTATATAAATCAAAGACGGAGAATGTGTCCACGATTTTACATGGTAGATATGAAGGGTAATACAACTTTGTATCTGAATTCAAAAAGAAATTTCACGTGAACGGAGTCATGGTTACGGCTAGTATTAAACATAAATGGTCAAGAAAGAATTAAGATTAAAAATGTTTATCTCCCTGAAGTTTAAATTATTTGCACAAATATATTTCGTTGTATTTTTTAATTATATTCGAGAACGAATATGTATTTTCACTTAAGCGTGTCACTCCCTTATATTTAAATATTCGAGTTATATTCGTCGGACGTTAGTGAACTTAATATTAGATGCGATCGTGGTTGGGAGCTTAACTACCTGCAAATCAATAAATCTTTAAATTTATTATACATAGATAATTATCGGTACTAAGATCGGCACTACATCCATTCTGTAAACAAATTTCTATTCGAAATTATAATTCTACCGTTACATTGAATCTTTAGCAACTTTAAACTACTTCAAACGCAGGTTTCATAACAGCGGCCAAGGTAAATAAGATACAAAGTAATAATTTCACCAGACAACCGGGCTTAAACTAGCAAATTCAAACCTAAATTAAAAGTTTCATTTGGACTTGAAGTTATATTAAATATAAATTTATAGCTTATTACGAGATTTAAAGCAGTCTACAAATTTACTAATAAAGGAACAATATGAAATTCATTTGGGACTTAGCGTGGATTGATTTATAAAAAGACGAATTTAGAGACGAATGTGTAATATTTATTTTCCCGATATTTCGAAACGGTAACTTCGAGACCAATTTGTAGTGATACCGTGACATTACCAATACTTGCACATTATAAATATAAAATATCTTCTGATAGATCTATGTTTTTACATGATCATATATTGTTAGACGTAGAACATTGTTATTTTAAAATAATGCATATTTTACATATGTATAGTTAGTTAGGTTAAGATTATTCCGTGGAATTACAATAAATACACCGTAAAAGTACAAATCAAGATTCGTACAATTTGATAAACACTCATCATACAAGTCTAATGAAGCTGTAATGGTTATCACATGTTTCCAGCCTACTGCTACTGCTAACGTTTACCAATTGTTCGGATAATGTTGGTTTATCTATGGAACTATTCAATTATGATTCCATCACGCTGTGAAACTGTAAACATACTCATTCCATTGCCTTTTGAGTAACCTTGAGGCTCTATATGAGGGCCATTGTGATTCCCATATCATCGGGGGCAACACACACTGGTCGAACACTTTTATCTTAAGACGCTGTGGTATTTCTGATGAGAATACTTAGCGTAATTTACCCAAATGCAGCCCAATCGAGTGATTGAGCATCATCTTTTTTTTTTTTCGTAGTTGGATGTACCTAATAATATGCGCAAACTAAATATCTACCATACACGCATATAAAAAACGTAGATCGAATAATATACAGGTTTACCTAGAACTAGTCAGTAGAATTGATTTGACTAAATAAGCATTCATCACACAAGCCCGGTGAAACTGCAAAGATTAATCAAACCAACAGTGTAGTTAATTTGAAAGAAAAAAACAACGACATTTACAGAAAATTTAAAACAAAAGATAGAACATAAAGGAAGATTCGTTCTATTATTTTTAATGTGTTATAAAATTATTCTGCGCGTTCTCGTCGAACGATTTGAAGAACTCTATTTACAATTCTACACGAAGAGACTTGAATAATGTTAGCTGAGTTTTATATTTCTTTGATTTTGATCCGGAGAAGTATTAACTTTCATTTATGAATTTGTTACGTCTTTTATTATCGCCATAATATGATTTGATAGCTTTATTGTCGTTGTAATAGGTCGGGGAAAAAGTCTTTTCGCATATAGTATAAATTTATAATAAAATCTCTTTGGCTGTACTATTTGTATATGGCTGGTTTTGATGACATTAAAACGGTTACATTTCAATTAAAGAAACAAATTAGTAAATGTTGTTTCCAGCTATTTTCATTTGTTCTTTTTTCTGTCAAAATGAGTGAATTTAATAAAGAAATTCGATAAATTTTAAAACTTATTACAAAAAAGTAAAAATACAATACAAGCCGTGAAAATAATTTATGATGTTTATGGACTAAATGCAGTATCAGTAACAACAGCACATAGCTGGTTTAAGCGTTTTCAATACGGGAAATTTGATGTCAAAGATGGACTTTAGTCTGGTCGCCCTATTACGGATAAAGAGGACGCTATTTTTCATAAAGTGGAGTAAGATCGGCATTTTAGTAGTTACGACATAGTTGCAAAAACTTGGAATTGGCCACAAAACAGTGTTGACCCATTTGGGAAAAGCTGTGTATACAAAAAAGCTCGATATTTGGGTGCCACTCACTGAAAGAAACTTAATGAACCGTGTATTCATTTGCGATTCTTTTTTCAAACGTAATGAACCCGATACGATTTTGAAGAGATTGATGAAAATTCCATGAAGTACGACAAGAACTTGCGAAAAAGATCGTGGTCAAAGGTCGGTCAGGCTTTATAGACTGTGGAAAAACTGGGCTTAAATCGCAATAACATGAGGCTGTGTTTGGTGAGATAGAAAAGGCATCATTTTTTCCAAACCGTAGGGTGTAGCTGGGGCCCATATGTGCCCTAAGCTCTTGCCACAAAGCCTGGTGAAGCTATCAAAGGTCTTCATGTCAAAAGATAATATAATAATCATATCTATAAAAGTACTTTATTTTTAACAATTAATGTGTGGAGTACCCATAAAAATAAGACAATAGGAAAACAATGGAAAACTGGCGTAAACGCCAGGTAAGTGCTCAAGGGGTTAAAGTACTAGACGTACAAAGTACCAAATACCAAACTCCCAAGTGATGCTACCGGAATTGTTATCAAACTTGAGTGTGGTAGTTACCCAGGCGGGAATTATTTCAAAATTCCCTATCACTTTGCTACGGTTTCCTCATAATATTTTCTTTCACCGAAAGCTCAGGTTCATTATAGGATTGGATTATATATCCAGTATCCTACCAACTGAGTTATCATTACTTCAAAAAGATTACATCTAGAATCTTAATTTAATATTATATTGGATATAAAATAAAGCATATATGGCATATGATCTGCATGTTCAGAATGATTTATTAGCACACGAGATGGGTGTGTAGCGATTCGCGTTTATCGATTTTCTCAAACTCGTGCTCACACGGGCGTGACATTAGTATCTTAACTACTGAATCAAGAATGCTTAGGTACGCTCTGTGGTATCTCAAACTACGATTATACATAATATATGAAGAGATGTTCGATGTGAAATCGAATTCTACATAAGATGATAGAAATACACAGCAAAGTGGAAAGATTTTTTTAAATATTCGCCGAGTTAAAGTTGAATTTACATTTATGCCCCTGCAGACTTCGTTACGCTTTAGGATCAATAAGTTATGAATCATTTGATGAATTAGTTTTTCTTTCAATAAGTTAATCCGTTGTTGAGATATTATCGAAAAAACCCGTTCCATATAAACTGTATGAAAAAACTTTTGTTTTTTTTTTGTGAACTTTCCCGATGTTTAAATATTTATTCTGTTATTCGGAGCGGAGATAAATCAAACGTTATAAAATCGGTCCAACCGTTTTTGAGTTATAAATGATTTACCTAATCCGATTATATAGATGCATAATATTATATCATAGTATGAAACAAAATCGAACGGTAAATAGACAACTTTTTGTTTTGAAAGGAAAAAAAAGACATGTTATGTTCGCGATACTAATATGCGCCCATCGCCCTCAGCTAATTCGCAACAGTATCAGTTTTATTTCAGAAAATATGGTATCGAAACAAACATTTCAAAGGTACATAGATACATAACTTTTTTATTAGGTATATTAAACATCTATTAACATTATAATATATATACATATCGACAAATATATAATAGTAAAGTTTATTTCTTTGTTTATCAGCTGATTTTCTTTTGTTTATTTGTATTAAATTTAAAAAATATAGATTTTTCATAATAATCAGGATTGTTTATTTAGTAATTTCTTTGGTTAACTTACTTTATATCATTTTTAATCATTTAAAATTATTATAATTAATAATTGTATTAATGATATTGAATTTAATTATTTAATTAAAAATAGAACTTCGATTTAATTTTATATAAATGTTTAACATTTCACCTAGACGTATTTTAATCTGTAATAGTAATTAACGAAACAAGTCTAAAATGTATACTTGGTAAGGCTAACTTACCTGGAAAACACCCATGAAGTTCTAAAGATAGGCCAGGTCAAAAGTAAGCGTAACTGACGAGCGTTTATAGAAGCGTTAATGAAAGTAGAAACATTGAAAGATTTCTATCAGGTCAGTACCAAACAGTGCCACAAAAAAAGTATTTTTGACGTCACTTCTTTGATTCCCTTTATTTAGAATTTAATTTACATGTTACATATTATTATAATACATTTGCTTATTCCTACATCTAAAATTGTATAATGAATATTCGCTTTATCGTTATCTATAATTAAACCCACTTGGTCCCAACTGAAAATTAGCGTTACGGCCATTGCAATAATTACAGCGAGCTTATGCTGAGTTGTATATTGTAAACCGTTGTATAGCGACATTCAGAGTGTAATACTTTTGTTATGTTCATGTGAACCTTTAATGTATTATATTGTATATTAATATGACCGCTACAATAAACTATCTCTGCAAGTCTAGAGTTTCGATTTGTAACTCTCTATAGGTTAAAAAATATCCTATTCGCGCAACGACACCTAATTAATTAACACGAAAACAAAGACCGAGGAATGGGCGGGCGTGAAGATCGTATTTCTGGAACTTTCGTTAAGCTCTTGACCCAATTTTCAAAGTGATTTGTAACGCCATGCGTTGCTTTCGCTTTGAATGAAGTGAAAATTGAAAATTGTATAGATTTTACTCTGTGTATTATAAGAAAACGTTTTAATGGGAGATTTTTTGAAGTCAATACATCGTTTTCTTCAACTTTTGTCAAGGTGATTTATCACGCAAAAAACACTACAACCAAAAATTGACCAAAATTTCTAATCTGAAAATCATTACTATCAATAAACATATTAAATTATTTATTTTTATTTTTTTTACACGGAATAGGCTCAGTGCTTTGACCTGAATCTTACCTCATGTTAAAAAACGAAGTGGTCCAGGATGGTAAACACACTAAGCCTAGGGTACTGGTTGTCAAGTGATACTGCCGGAACACACCTATTGGTATTTGGGGACAGGTTTTCAAACTTGAGGGTGGTAGCTACCCAGACGGGCATTGTTAGAAAATGCCCTACCACCATGCTATGGTTTCCTCACGATGTCTTCCTTCATCGAAAGCTCAAGCAGATTTTAGAGTCGTATAGGTGGAGATTGAACCCGCGTCGATTGACGCAGAATCCGGCTGCACTACCCGCTGCGCCATCATCGCTTCCGTACCAAGAAATTCGTATTGTAATTTCGTAGATTACATAATTATAGTTATTTAAATCCCAAGACGAACCATAATATATCAAAATTCTATGTAAGTAGGTATTATCTATGCGTGTATCTCACGGGAATGATTAGCTAAAATCTTAGACATAGGTTTAGTGCATAGAGTAACAAAGTCGTTGCTTGATAATTCATAATTCTTATTTTAGTGGGTGAATATTACTGTTGTTAACGTCTCGCTGCTGGAGAAATATAATCAAAGGACGTGTTTGGAACAAACACTGAAATTTCAAGACAACGTATATACATATATATGCCTTTGGTATGACATATCATCATCGTCACGCTCTTGTTTCGAGTGTCATTTCCTAAATATTTTGATTTATTCATAAAAGGTTTTTTTATTGAATGACTAATGTGGAATGCGAATGTCAAATAATTGGAAATGATTTTTTTTTTTTGCTTATTACGCTTTCACGAGCTAATTACTCAAGCGATTATCATGAAATTTGCCGTACACGTTCTCAGAGACACAGAAATGGACATAGGTTACCTTTAATCCCTAAATTAATTGATTAACAAAACCTACAATCACGTGAACGAAGTTAAGTAATAATTTGTTCTACATTATTAATAGTAATAAATTACTTATTAAAAAATAAACCTAGCTAATTATTTTATAAAATAGCCAGACACCTACTATCTTCTAGATACTATTACTGTTGTTAACGTCTCGCTGCTGGAGAAATATAATCAAAGGACGTGTTTGGAACAAACACTGAAATTTCAAGACAACGTATATACATATATATGCCTTTGGTATGACATAAATCAAAATAATTAAATTACAAAGGCTGAGGACCTAGAGTTACAAATACATTTAACATCTTAAGTCTGTTTAAAATGGACGCTTAAATAAAATATTATATACTTTGGTAATAAATATACAATTATCATTAGGTATATTATTTTGGCAATAACTTTAAATAGAAATTATAAAAAAAAACTCTGACACATATTTAAGTGCGAATTTTAGTTTTGATAAGGAATTGAACGTGACAATCTCGATTGTTTCAATATTTCTGATCTATGTCAACAGCGACATACTAATTGTTTAAAGTTACATTACCTAGGTAGTATATCTCAAAAGTTAATTTAAATATTTAACCCCTTGAGCACTAACTTGGCGTTTACGCCAGCTTTCCGATTGTTTCATTTTTATGGGTAATCGGGTTTCTCGTTGCGTTTAATCTTTTTGTAATATTATATAGAGTGAGCACTTTGACCACAATCTTACTTGATGTTAAGTGACGATGTCGTCCAGGATGATAAACACAGCTTAGAGGTATTCGTTCTCAAGTGGTGCTGCGGGAACACACCTATTGGTGTTGGGGGACAGGTTGAGGGTAGTAACTACCCAGATGAACATTATTAAAAAAAAAACCCTATCAACATATTATGATTTCCTTACGATATTTTTCTTCAGCGAAAGTTCAGTGTCCTTATAGAATAGGATAGGTAGGTCCGTACCTCCATGTACAATATAATTAAAAACTGTCTATTTCAACGTAGATTTTAGATGAATACAGTAGTAATGTTGGATTTGTATAGAAATCATTACGCGTTTTCTTCCGGATTGAGCAATAATGAATATATACCAAGCTTTTATTCAGATGACGCAAAAAAAATAATAATAATAACTTAGGTACAGTGCGTACATACACTAATTAGCTGGATAATAATGAAATAATATTCTAAAATATTATTATAGGTATTAATTGAATCTGCCTAAATTAATAATTATATATTAAATTATGGAACATTCCAGTAGGTAATCTTTTTAATTAATTCAGAGAGGTGTGTACTGAATTATCAAGGGCGTTTAATCTACACGATAACGTCTTAAGAAGATTCCTACGAATTAATTCATAATTATAATTATCAGCGAATAGACTAAAATACGTACTATTTAATCTTCATTTTAATATATGTAACATATAGACAGATGATAAAAAAATATTTGTAAAGAATTATTTACCTTCAAAGTCTTGTTCAGTGTAGTCGTGATGCGTTGGTTTCCTGGCCGCAGGATCTGTAGGAGCCTCTTCGTCGTCAGCCCGCGTCTCCATGATCCAAGGTCTAAAGACAAATTAAGTAATTTTTAACACCGAAAATGTAAATAAAGTGTTCAGAGTTTAGTAAATAGAATTGATGATAATGATTCTCACACAAAAATAATCCTTGTTCAAAAATCTTGATACGCATATTTTTAGTGTTTAGTACAAGATAATCTGTTGTGATTTTATCACAGAATTAAAACACTCAGTACGACGGTAGACACACGCGAAGTGAAGTTATTACAAGTTATAAGCCTTAAAAGTACTTGTATGTCTTTCCTTACGTGCAGGTGTGTGTATATATATATTTTTACGGTTTCAATGTTAAGCGAGTTTTTGTATGAAACTTTCGCTCTTAGCGTTATTACTCTATGGGATTTGTAACATAAAATTTATTTACGTGAACAATTTTTAATTATACGGTAACATGCGTTTCTCAAAGTGACCAAATTACGAAGTCGTTATATTCTTGCATTTGACAACACTAATATTAGTAAATGAGAAAAAAAAAACTATAAAGTTCAAAAGGAGGCAATGTCACTAAATATAATTTCAACTGTATTGAATGATACCCAAGCTAATATTTGCTTTATTCGATTCAATCAAACGTTGTTAATTTAACGGAACCGGATCATGAGTTTTAATTAAATAAATTTTCATGAGCCGCGTTTCGTTATGAGATTGAACTGTTTGACATGAACTATGAAGACTAACTACATTGTTATATAGATTGATAATAAATTTACACAAACTAATGCCCGATCTATGCACGCGACATTTTTGAAAAATTACTTAATGACATCCAAATTTCATACCAATAACACGTATAGCTCGATAATGGATATTAATCAACAAAAAAAAAAAACATAGAATGGAAATATGATGATAAAGGAAGACAGAGGGAAAAAAATCTTGAACTGTTCTACTGTTCTTTGGATTTTTACAGATGAAATAATGTTGAAGCCAAATCAATTGTAAATCGTGATAAAGAAAGTCACAAGTTTTAAAATGTAATTAATGGTTTTTAAGGTAACTGTAACTTCGGACACAAAAAGATATTGCACTTATGCAATTACCTTGTAAGATGTTTTTGTTATAAATTCAGAATTTCTTTTTGTTTAACATACAATAGTTTAGTACCATGTTTAATAATATAGGAAGGAGAAAATCAAATTGTATTTAAATGATTGTTTTTATTAATATGTCGATTACCCTTAAAATGAGACAATAGGAAAACAACGTAAAGCTGGCGTAAACGCCAGGTTAGTGCTCAAGGGGTTAATCATCATATCTAGAAACATAAATAGCACAAAATCTCCGAATAAATCCCTATATTATATAAAAGGCGAAGTCTATATGTCTGTGTGCCAGTTAGTTGACTTATAACTCGTGAACCTCTGAAACTATTTACACGATTCTTTTTGTTAAAACATAGATATATTATATGGTCTGGTTACGGTAAATAATATGTATGATTGTGTAGAAAAAGTAATCAGGATAATATTAAAAAAAAAAAATCATAAAAATCACCATTATCGTGTTCCTTATTACATCCTATCCTAAGTTTATATAAAAAACAACGTCTATCAGTCTGTTTATTCATAAATGTACGCAAGCGGAGCCGCGGGTATATATCTAGTATATTAATGTCAATTATCCATTCTTTAATGTCAATTTTAAAAACCATGGTTTATATATTAAGAAGGTCCTCTATCAATTTGTCAAATTCAAAACATCACCGATTTTTTTATAAGATTATATATATATTGAAGATGATCTCGAGGCGACATTCATCTATCCTAGTGAAAACCATTAAGAAATTGCTTACAAACTACCCTGTGATTTTTAAAAAGGTGTGTCACGTCCTTCTCTGGCATTAGCTTTTAGTTTTATTATTTAAGTTGTTTCTGACCTGTGTTTCATATTTAGTTTGCAAATTCGAATTAAAAAATGCTTTATGCAGTTATGTATGCAGTTTAGTCTCTGATAAGGTGCTTGTGATTGTCAAAATACTACCCACCGGTTCGGAAAACAACCCAGTCATCGAAAACAGCCAGTAAGTATCGATCTGTTTTTTTTCTTCATAGTTTTTTTTTATTGAACTGTATAAATCATAGTTACAAAGCTTATTAGTAGATGCACAGAAAAGGGTGTAATTTCTTCTATTCGCTCTTTATTATCATTGAATTAATTAAATGTGTTTAATACCGATATCTAAGAGATTTAAAATAACCCTTATTCATCCGTTGGTTAGGCGAATATATAATGAGATGGTGAAAATGGGAGGCGATAGTGATGTCTGGAAGTGACACTTCTCTCTGTGATTTTGCTAAAAATTTATTATATTAATACATTTATTATATTAATTGTTTATTGTTATTATGAATTGTATAATTTATGTTATCCTTTTAAATATATCTAAAAAAAACAAATCGAGTTTCTTGCCGGCTTTTTTTGACTGCGTGGGTTGTTTTCCGAACCGGTGGTAATTTTTTGACGTTCATAAGCGCCTTCTCACGACTCAAATTGAATAAATAATAACAATAATAAAAACGTTTCTCAAACACAGAAGAAAAAGGTATTAAACTGTTTTTTTACACGTATTAGGTTCATTGCTTTGGCTACAATCTCACCTGATGTTATGTGACGATGTGGTCCAGAATGGTAAACGCACTAAGGCTAGAGGTACTGGTTCTCAAGTGATGCTGCCGGAACACACTTATTGGTATTTGGCGACAGGTTTTCAAACATGAGGATTGTAGCTACCCAGCCGGGCATCATTATAAAATGCCCTACCACCAATGCTTTGGCTTCCTCACGATGTTTTCCTTCACAGAAATCTTAGGCCAATTTTAGAGTCGAATAGGTGGGGATTGAACCCGCGTCGATTGACGCGGAATTCGGCCGCACTACGCACTGCGCCTTCATCGCTTCGCAAGTCTTTGGTTAAGTGTATACAAATAGATTATTTTTTTTATATCGATATCAGAGGGATTGATAATTATAATGTAGAAATGGCGTAAGATAACATACAATACGGTAAGTTTGAATCAATCAACCTTAAGTAAAATCATTGTGTTTGATTCCAGGGTGTTGCGTGCTAAAGAGTGATTTTTAATAAAAACAACGATAGTACACACGATTAGGTCAGAGACTTCGCACGTTACCATAACAAAGAAATAATGGTCTCTTGGGGTCATGGTGAATTACAAACTCAAACGTTTGTAATAAATTATTCGTAGTGAATATATATACGTTTGTGTGTACACATATTTATACCATAAACACAATTTTTTTCAATTGTTACCTGCCTGTTTGTTCGGAATGGTTAGACCGATTTTGACGGAACTTTTTTTCGCAGATAGCTGAAGTTACTCCACGAACTTTATTTTTCAAAAATAACTAGGGTTACACGTAAAAAATTAAAATTGTGAAATTGTGAAAAAATAATGTATAGTTTGATGAACAGCACCATAAAAAACATTATTTTCCAATGATTATTTCAAAACTATACTACCATTAATTACTAACATTAAAAATTTAAAAAAATGGGCGGAGCCACGTGTGTTCCCTAGTCGAATCACGTAATTTTATTAAGGAAAAAGATTTTTCCTAATAGCTAAAACTCTGACTTAAATTCATATTTATGTTTTATACATAATTGATTAATGTTCCTTTTGACATTTTATTGGTTAGTTGACTTTAGTATATATGTATACAATAGACAAGTACGTTATGATTTCATTATTTCATAATCCGTTTCAGAGTATAAATTGCCTTATAAAAGAAGACTATAAAATCTCGTATACAATGAAACATATTGCATCTCTACAAGAGTACGACGAGGATAAAACTGAATGGGTTTACATTGTGTTGTGTGTATGATAAATTTAACAATATTAAACTTTACGACTCCAACTAATAAAATTAAAATAAGGTCGTAAGTAGGGGTTGTTATATATTATGGTCGTAGATGAATGCAGAATATAACGTCTTGGTAGAGAATGGTTACTGCTAGTGAAATATTACTTCTAATGTCTAATGCTTTGAAGTGAAATTTCTATGTGCGAGAAGAGAGTAAAATTTCAAGGTCGAGTCACGCGATAACCGTGAGAATATAAAACGTCAAAATTGTCAGGACGATTTTGTATAACAAAGGAGGGATAGAAAGAACTACGTAACGAGAGAGAGAGAGAGAGAGAGAGAGAGAAAAATAATAAACAGGTTATACTTTTAAACTGTAGAATTATTAGTTGCTCTTATCTGTGCTATATTACTTTTTCAGGAAGCGTGTGCTTGACTGTCTTTTAGAAGGTGAGCATACATATCATTTTTTATTTATTTCTCGATTTATGTTATCTGTCCTTTAATTTAATAATCTGTCAAATACATTTAAATTAAAGATTGCCAAAGAATTTTTCACTTCTAACACGTTTAGTCTGTACACGTGCTGTTTTTTTTTTATAACAACGAACTTTACGATTTACTAAAAAAGGATAAAAAAAGCAGATATCTTGATGATTCCAATATTGTCAATACCCGAGATGTTGAGATCTAAGGTTTTACTACGTCTGTGCTCTAACTTGGTATGACGCTTTGCCTGACCATGAGATTTTAAATAACTGACTGAACTATCCTCTACATTTTACGAATATATACCTACGCACGATATTTGTGTGTGTATTGTACGGTGTTTATTTTTGCGGATAATTAGACATATATCTTGAGACACCGATCACAGACAATAAATTGAAAACCAGCACCTACACGAGACGTTTTTCTGTCTGCACTTTTTAAACTGTGCCTCCGAGATTTTACAATATAATAGATAATCAAATGGTTTTAATAAGATTGTAAAGCTGTCAAATTTGACTTTACTATAATCAATGGTAACAATTCCGAAAGTGATTGATTTAATTTTGTCGCGATTTGGAGTTAGCTGCCACTGTTACCTAAAGTTTAATTAAGTCAAAGTGTTTTAAGTTCTGCGTTGTACAATGATTTTCGATAAATGTTACTTTTACACCATGGAACATCTTCCAACTGCGCTGTAAGATGTGTTCCGATCCCCAACCAGACAAGCTTCTGTACCCTCCACCATCACGATACAATAGCAATTTAATGCACTAGGATAAAACGCATTATACTGCGCCACACACACCTGCACACTGTACGCACGTACACGAGTTCTGTAAAAAATCTTGGAATTTATAGTTTATCACTACTATCGTAGGTTTAGGGTGAAGAACATTCTGCGCCATTTACATCTGTGATAACCAAGCCGAAGATCGTACTAGTACTTTAGTGGCCTTGTGTTTACGACCAATCTTTTGACTGAGCGTCTTATGCACTCGCAACGAAAGACTAATGTGAAGTTGTCAGGACTACCGATCTACTGCATTTAGTAAGTTTGAAAAAATAGATTACATTTTCAATGACCGTCATGATTTTTAGATTACTTGGAACTTTTCTTTAGGTAGTCCACAACAATTAAACTTTACTAAATTGAAATAGAACACAAAATATAATTGAGTTTAACGTTAACAGCTCCTAAATGAGCACTTAACCGTGGTTTTATTTAATTAAGGCATTACCGTGCAGGATTCTGGAAAGCCTCAAGGAGAGTGAGTGTTTGCAACAAAATTTTACCTTGGAAAGTAAATTTTCGTCGTTTTGTTAAATATTAGTGTTAAGGAAAAGATTTTATATCACGTAGCGCGACCGGTGTCATTTTAAGGTCAATTTAATTACTTTGGTGTTAAATTTGAAATAACTTGGAGACGATAAAGTTTAGAGAGCCTTTGATCTATAGAATATCACTCAGACACCTTTAATGATTGCGTCCATTGAAAGTTTAATTTAAATAATAATTCATTAATCTTCAAACAAATGTATATTTAAAACGCTGTTTGCTCGCATTTCCATGCGGGTTTCGGAACTGTTTTAAACATTTTTGATTTTTTTGTCAACGCCAGCTTTCTAATTTAGCCAGTTAGAGGACAATTCAACCTTTTAATTGTTTTTTAATGTGAAAAATCTATTGGTGGACCTTGGTAGACAAACCAAATCGTATGCCGTAACGGTGATGTAATTGAAAATGACGTTTCATGTCTTCAATCACATCTACCAGGTGTCCTGTCACAGGCGACTTTTTTTCAATATTAAAACGTAATGTAATTTCTGGATACTCAACAAAACAGTGTTTGCAAAACCATAAAAAAAAAAATAGATCTGTGAAATACCCCTGTCAGAATATTACGAGGTAGATAAATATATTTCAAAAGCAATCCTAGGTAAGAAGTTACATTTGATTTTAAACGAATGTCTTTTCATAATATTCCACGCTGCCGTCTATTTAAGATTCTCTCTGAACCTTGGGAAATCCAACCAAATCGCTTCGAAATAAAATTTAGATTTTTTTTTCAGGGAAATTTAATAATAGATATTGAAAAACAACTTTTTAGTCAGAGTGGAAAATAGTAAAAGCGATATAGTTTAAATATTAATATAGTGGTAATACGTAAAAATTCAATAATTCAGCTCTATACGATAATATAATCATTTGGCGATTAATCAATGAAGAAACAAATTCAATTATTTTTAAATCAACTGCTTGAATAATGCTGGATGTTTGGATCAATATTTGAGGTACAAAGAATATTACGGATTTTGAATATTAGTTACTTGGAAAACAAATGGTTATATGGTCATTATGAAGTTATTTGTAATATGTAATGAAATAGCAAACATTATATTATTTGTCAGCTCAGAAACTTTGACTTTGGTTTTTGATGAGATTCAATAACAGAATAATTTAGTATTTAATACTACCTTTATAACATAATTCTGCTAATAAAATCAAGTACACTTTTACAAAGAGGTGTGACATATTTATGACAATGAAATTTTTGACGTAAACTGTCGTATAATTCATGTTTACAATAATTTTGTTCTCTTACCTCATACTATATTATTTTAATACAAGACCTTTGTTATGATGTCGCTTCCACCAACTGTCTGAGATTAGAAAATCTAGAAAAAATATAAACTCGAATAGGTGAATAAGGAAATAACTGTGTTCATTAAAACGTAATTGACTTGTGTAGGTTAGAGCAAGTACTCAAGCATGAGGATATGAATGTTGACATTTATGATCTACCTACTTAACCCCTTAACTCTAACTAAGTTTAACAATCCTAGGTAATTTCCTAGATTGTAAACGTGATAGTAAACACTGTTACGTTGACTTCAATAGACATTATCTTGGATAGGGATCGTCTATTAAACACGTAACATTTTATACTAACCCCCCACAATTCTATTCAAAATCACATGTATTTTTATCTTAAATTTTTACGAAACAATATCTTTAATAATAATTATCACTCATCACACAGCAGATCCAATAAAGTTTATTGTTTATTATTATTATTATGATAATTTGGTATATTAATTAGAGTCTTTGACACTTAGGTAAACACTAAGCGGCAAGAACACCTCCAGCTGAAGTGACCAAGTCGGCTGGAGGTCAGGGCGCCACGAATAGAAACCGTCGAACGATCCTGGCATTATCGAGTAAAGCGGAGTTGGAGCCTTGCTATTGTAGGTCTTCCACCTAATCCCAGTCTCCTTAGGTGTCTATCGAGGTTGACTAGGATTAGCTCACTATTCACATACATATTTCTTTGATTTCGTGAGCCAGTAATTCCTTTTTTATCAGTTTCGGCTTTTAGGGCGTTCCCGTCAAAAAGGATGCTAATATCCACCAGAAATGCCTTTGGCTGCGTGCGATCCATCAACACTATTTCAAGTTTGTTTGCTGGTATGGTTCTATAAGTCACGATAGATCGATCTCAGTAGAGCAATGCCCGGTCATTCTTTAGCACAGGTTCCGGGTGTAATATTCTGGCAGCTTGATTGTGTCTGTGCAAGTAGTCGGTATTAGCAAGCAAGGAACAACCAGAGGTTATTATTAACCCCTCGAGCACTAAACTGGCGTTTACGCCAGCTTTCCATTGCTTTCCTATTGTCTCATATTTATGGGTAAATCGACATATTAAATACAGGTATAATCTAAATTAATTCTGTAAAATTTAGCACTGGGATGCTAATGAAAAATGGCATTGGCCAGTTAAGGTCGCACGCTGCTTTTTGGTTTAGACGTCGTGTGTTTGACGAAAAAATAAATCTGTTCATGTGGTATCTTACTACCGCTTTTGATATTTTTCGTACCCCCTTCCCCCATTCGAGCCTCACATGATTAATGTAAAATCCCTTACTATGAATTGTTTGATATTATAACGACAAATTGGATTTGAGTTATCAAATCGTTTCAAATTCCTTAAAGAAAAATATAATGAATTTTATTTATTTTTTAATGTTAAACTGTAAATTCAAATAAATGTTGTAGACTGTATTAAAATTATTATTACAATGTAAATACAGTTGAAAGTCAATAAAATGTTTCAATAGTAAAATCCAGAAACTCTAGGTGATCGGTTTAGCAAGATTATATATACATATATGTAACTAGATGTGTGCCCGCGGCTACGCCCGCGTTTTTTTATGTTCTTCACTGCGTTTTAATTTTTTTACATGAAACCCAAATTATTTTCCTAAAAAATTTTAATACTAGAATAAAGTAAATACGTTTCTCATAGATTCAAGCACTTGCCCGTAAAACTGTGCATTGAATCGGATTTTATTCGATTTTTTATGAGTTTTATTTTTTTACGTGGAACCCTAATTACTTTCGAAAAATAAAAGTACCCCAAGTTACCCGGAGAAACTCCAACTATCTATCAAAAAAAGTCCCTTCAAAATCCGTACTGCCGTTCCGGTGATTACCCGGAACAAACAGACAGACAGACAGACAAAAAATGTAAAAATTGTGTTTTTGGTTTAGGTATCGTATATACAAACACCCCAAACACTATATATACAAACACTACAAACAGACAACCCAAATTTATTTTTTAGTATAGTATATACTAAATATTTATCTATAGATAATAATACTAAATATATCATCTATAGATATAATACTAAATATATCATAAAAAATTACCTTTACTTATGTTACTTTTAGAAATCTATCTAGAGGGAACACAACAATTTTATGCAACTGAATAATGATTAAGAAATGTTTTCTTGTAATAATCAATTGTAATATTGAAGAATTTGCATGAATTTCTCGTATTATATATAAATAATATTACTAATGTGTAAACAATGAACACTATTCGAAATTATAAAAATAATTATTTTGAAGATGGCTTTAATAGGAATATACAAAAAACCTATTGTAATAAAAATATTCGAAAGAATGTTTTTGTCGATTGTACCATTTTATCCCAATAAACAAGTTCGAGAGCTCCGATCAGTTTCTAAAATAACACTACATTTTATAAGAACATCTCTATTTAATTGTGTAGTTTTTCTTCGATTAATTTTATTCCAACGCTTTATATTAACAACAAAGGGCAAATTGTTTCCTCACGATACGAACATATGTAATTACGGGTCGTAACTACAATTGACGTGGCTTGAAATAGACCGTTCAAAACGCTCTCCAAAATATAGGGTTCCCGGAATGAAATGTAAGCAGTTATATCCATTATGTCTATACGTATATTAGTTTAAAAATGATATTTTATCTATATATTTTATTTATAAATAATCGTATATATTCAGAGCACAGAGGCACTGTACCACAACTGTTTGTATCTTAATATTCTTTCTAGAATCAGTTATTAGCCCTTATAATATAATAAAATTTAAATTAATCTTATCAGCCAATTACGAGAAATATACATTTTACATATTTTTACATATTACTATGTTTTACATATTTTCCTTTTTTTTCGAAATTCAAATGAGTTAGAGATTTCAAACTTTCATAACTTTATTATATTATTATTACATCCATGTGCTGCTTTTATGCGGCTGTCGGCTTGCACCAGGGATCGGCTCTTAGCCCATACCTCTTCCTGTTAGTAATGGACGCTATTACGTCCATTACTGTAAGGATATACAGGAAGAGGCACCCTGGTGCATGATATTCGCCGATGACATCGTGCTGATCGGTGAGAGTGGCCAAGAGGTGCAAAACAGACTGGATGAGTGGCGGCAAAGACTGGAGAATTTAGGCCTAAAAGTTAGCAAAACAGAAACAGAATACTTGTTCTGTAACTTTGGCGGTAACTCCAGTCTGAAGCCAATATCACTCGGAGGAACACCAGTACCAGTCTGTTCTGAATTCCACTACCTCGGGTCTATCATGCAGTGTGACGGAGAAATCGACCGCGAAATAAGGCATAGAGTTAACTCAGGTTGGATGAAATGGCGACAGGACTCTGGTGTGATTTGTGGCTCCAGGATGCCCCTTAAACTGAAGGGGAGGATTTATAAGTCCATCATAAGACCTGTCATATTGTATGGATCAGAAAGCTGGGCTAGTGAGAAGATGAATGAGAAGCGACTGCATGTAGCTGAGATGCGAATGTGTGTTGAGATGTTACAAGAATGGATAAAATAAGAAATGAATATATTAGAGGAAGTTTGAAAGTGCGTCAATGGTAGAAAAGTTGAAAGGTTCTCTTTTGGCGTGGTATGGACATGTTATGAGAAGAGAGGAAACACATGTGGGTAAAATAGTAATGAATATGAATGTGGAAGGATGGAAAAGTAGAGGAAGGCCAAAGAAAGTGTGGATGGAGTGTGTAATAAATGACATGAAAGGAAAAGTAGTGAATGAAGAGATGACGGCTGATAGGGACGTATGGAAGAAGAAAAAAACATACTGCGCCGACCCAAAGTGAGTTGGGAAAAGGCAGGAGAATGATGATGATGATTCCATACATATCCTGTAAGTATAGTTTAAGCAAATTCTGGGTCCGATTCACTATCCCTATCTCCCTATGATCTTTGTAAAATAACCGTATTTATACCAAAAAAAAAAAATTCGATACGCGATGAAAAGCTTTATTATTGTAGGGGGATTTTAAAGCTTCTACGCACCAGTAAGAGGCCATGCGGGAGGAAAAGTAGGTAGTTCAGAAATCTATTACTATCGCATTCGACCCCAAAGAAACAATTATAAAAACACGACAGGGACAACTGCAGCTCGGGCTGATTTTACCGTATGCAAAATAGACGAAAACATCACTTCGTAGTACCGTGTTTCCTCATCCAAACCAAAATCGATTTTTAATTTTCTTTCTGTTTTAGAATAATAAAAACTTTGGCTATGTCTGTACGTTTTATTTTATATTTCAAATTTGTTTAACGAACGTCTGAAAATGACGGTAAAAATCGAGCATATTTTTCATGTTCAAAGGCTCCTAGTTTCTAGAATAACTAATTTTTTGAAAAACTCAAAACGTATGGGCATGGCATGGAGATAAATTATTTGGTATAAAAATATTTACCATAATGCTATTATCCAGGGTGGAAAAAGGGGACTTCAAGGGGACGTTTGTATAGAATAAATGCCGCTTGGATATACTCTTAAAGGTATCTATCTGTTGAAGATTAATATGAGAACAGTTCTGGTCAAAGTATATTTTCCTTGTTTGCGTAATAATATCGTCATGTTAAATTACGTAGGTACTTTTAATATCGAATTCTAATTTCTACTTTTAATTTTTTATATTTTATTTATCTATGGATAATTTAACGCAAAACAAAAATAAGTCTTGCAGTGTAAATTCCATATATATTATAAAAAAAGAAGTTACAAGTAATTACATACCTTTCATAGTTTTTCCACCTCATGCGGGAGTAGTTTTCAAAACGGGCACATTTGAACACCATTACACTTTTACTTGCAGGAAATTTAATATTTTCTTTTAAGAAAAGTTTTAGTCCCTATGATCTTAGGTACATGAGTAATCGTAAATAATATGTAATCTTATTTTTGTCTCTAGAATAGGCGAGTTTCGGTCGTCAAAAAAAATCATTATTTAATAGAGAGTAATTGATATATGAACTACTTTGTGAATTTATGTCGTTAATTTATGTATTTTTAACAGCTGGTTTTATTTCGACATGGTATTAACACTATATACTCCAATTAGTTACTTAAACGTTGGCTTACACTAAATAAAGTAGCAAAAACATTTAGATTAAATGTGCTTTATAAATTTTATTTTTTAATATTTTTCAGTTGTTAGAATAACATTTAGTCGCATTCCAAAGCAGAATACAATGCAGGTAAAAATACTTATGTTTAAATTATTTATAAAAAGGTCAATTAATATTCTTTTTAACATTTATAATTGTTACGATAAGTTTGATTTTCATATTTATTTTTGGTTTAATGAATAATATATCTAGCATCTTAAATAGGGTTTTCTAAGGATCTGGTAAAGGTTTTATTCACAAACAAATTCAGTCGAGCAAATAATTAATATATTCGTATAAATTCATTTATTTGAACGTTCTTTAAACTAACTTTGATTGCTTATTACATTTTAATAATCGATATCATCAATAGATGAGTCAAAACGCAGACTAATCTAAAGTTATTAAAAATTAATTGAATTAAAAGACTAATCTACATAAAAAAAATACCTATAGAAATATGCAGTGTGAAATATTATAAAACAAAAAAAAAGTATATAGACAAGTGTACGTACAGTATGACGATTTCCTAGCAAGTAAAGTTAGAAAATGAATAGATTATCGTTCCGTTCGCAGATATTATAAGCCTGAGGCAACTAACTACTGCATCGGGAGAAATCGCGTGACTTAATAACACTGTCAGGTATATTTATAAATTATGCAAATTATAGGCAGCTAAGACCCCGATAAGAAAATCGTAAATTGTTACTAATTGAAAACCAGACAAGAATCGACAAACGAATTAATGTACCATTAATGATATTCAATATAATATATGAAGGTTATTCTTATTAATAAAACATAGTAGTGCTTCCATTTAATTTGTCGCAAATTTTCCTTAGGTACGATCCACGCGGATAAATCTATTTATACGCCTGGATGAGTATTCATATGGACAGGATATGATAAATGACAAAAGCGTCACAACATAAAACATTTGTATATCACATATTAAGTTTTGAAAAAGATAAGGACGAGACGACAATGAAAGGAGACGAAAATACATATTTACGTACAAATGAAACTATTTGTCCTATTACATAATATAAGCTCACGTCTGTTAACCCCGAAGGGTTAGGCAGAGGTGAAATAGCGAACTACACCACCCATATTCCGCCGAGCTTAGTTCCGTTTCAGATGCGATAGGGGGCGAGCCTGTCGCCATATCGAGCACAAATTCCAGACTTTGGGATAATACTGAGTAGAAAAACCCAATATCACTTGACTCGACCCGGGGATCGTATCCGAGACCCTCAGAACGACAGACGTACCATAATACAACAACGCCACCGTCCTATGTTCGTATGTACGTACGTGTCTCCGAATGTACATAACATTCGTATATATAGTATAGCGTATATATATATATAGTACTAGCTGTGTGCCCGCGGCTGCGCCCGCGTTTCATATATCTTTAACTACGTAATATAGTTTTTAATTTTTTTATACGGAACACTAATTACTTTCCCAAAAAAAAATAGTACTGAGATAAAGTAAACATATTTCTTATAAATTCAAGCACTGCCACTGCCCATAGAACTGCATTGAATCTGATTTTATTAAAATTTTTATAAGAGTTAATTTTTTACGCGGAATCATAATTATTTTTCACAATTAAAAGTTACGCGGAGTAACTTCAGTTATGAACCAAAAAAAGTCACGTCAAAATCCGTCCAGACGTTTCAGAGATTAGCCGGAACAAACAAACAAAATTTTTTTAAATTGTATTTTTGATACAGGTTAGGTTAGGTTTTTCATATGTCTTTAGTAAAAAGAATGATATTTTAACATTACAAACAGACACTTCAATTTTATTAATTAGTATAGATTATGTTGTACATTTTAAATAAATAGTATTTTTTTATTTATCAATAGTTCTTGTTCCAATAAACAAAAAAGGCGTAAAACTTTTTGACTAATATGTGGGTTTATTTTCAACTACGAAATTCTTGATATAGAACCAAGTTAAAAGCAATTAGAGCATAAGTTATTGGGACAAACTCCTATGAATATAATATTTTAGTTCACTCTCTCGTTGTAGTAACCTAATATTCTAGATATTGGTAAATTATTTTAAGACTGTGATGGCTTCATTTGAAAATAGTTCAAGATCAATATTATTCTTGTTAGTATTACAAATATACGACTGAATTGGGACTACCATACACCAGCTATACTTAACACCCGAAATATTCACTATCCGGATGCTGAAAGGTTTCGCTTTGACTATTTTTAGCAAAATAATATCAACCATATAATTTTAATAACGGTGACTGATGATAAATTAATGAAACCGATTTATCAATAAAATAATATTAAAAAGGTGATAGGTATAAAAAACAATGTCTATACAAAGACTAGAATGTTTATAATATGATTTCAAGGTAATATATCGTTTGAGACAAGATGAAATAGATATGGCATCTACTCGAGTAGGAAAGGGACAACCAGAATAGCCTACGTATATAACGTTTGCGCAATCAATAGAAGCCTTCAAATGAACAATACTGAATCTGACCGGAATTCATAAGCATAACTGATCGTGGATTCTGTTCAGGCTAATAATCGCAAACATACATCTATACAGTTATTTCTGGACGTTACGCTCATCTAGCTTCTCATCTAATATTATTTGGGATGTTTTTTTTATAACTAATAAGTATACCTTTTCTGTGCGGAGGATATAAATTTACCATATGGATAAATGCGGTTTTCTGATAAGGTTTGTAATTTTTAATAAACTTCATTTTAATCGTAGTTAATTTTTAACTAAAGAGAAATTAAGCAGTGTTGCCAACTCCTGAATTTTAAATTATCGTATTTTCACGTGATTATTGTCTCTTTTGGGGGAAAACAATATCGTACAGCCTTAAATATGTATTATTTAAATACAAAAAAGATTATTGAAACCCCTTTTGAAACGTAATTTAGTGTCATGTAACAGTTTAATCTGGTTCAGAACCGTAAGTATCTTTCAAGTTAAAAAACAAAAGTGAAACTATATATATATATATATATATATATATATATATATTTAACCAAGGATAAATATAACATTGGAAAAAAAAAACTAGGATTTTTCTCAACGTTTTCACGTTTTTACAAACTCATACGCATTTTACAAGTGAGGAAGATTGAAAGTAGCCGGATGTCGCTTAAGTTTTTTTAATGGCGAATGCCTTATTTACATTGATTTTAGCGCATTGATGTTTATTCAGTTGTTGCTGAAAATTTTCGTACATTTACCATAATGATTCGTTATCGTACATCGTACAGTGGTTATATTACCGCATGCTCCTACAATTATCGTACGGGTAGGCAAAACTGCATTGAAGTGATTATCTTCTAAATAAGAGTTTTTGACAGGATCTTAGTCTGCCATGTAGCAGTTATTGTCTTTAATCCATTACATTTACATTTATATATACATATACAATTTATATATATATAGTTTGCTTATTGTCCACAGGTCTTGGAAATAATGACCCGAAACGTTTATTCTGAGGTGGTACGAAAACGCCTCGGAAAGTTCTAGCAAGATGAGCTTTGCTGGAGCTTAGAAATATTGCCACAAAATTTAAAACATAACTTATCACAAGACATTCCCAGAAAGCACCCAGACTAAACAGTAAAAAATATTATTAACAATAAAGGTAAAACACGAAACATAATCAAAAAGTTTAAATGAAATTCATGCCCGGCGGAAAAATGTCGTTATGTCACATATTACATTTACCATCAACAAGTTGAGTATAAGGGGCCGTCTCACAAAAAAAATATTTTAACTTCTTTACACAACAAATTACACGGGGTGAAGTTAAAACATTTTATTTAAACATAACTAATTTATTAGTAAATAAATTACAAGTCAGTGCTAATGAATAGGCATCAAAAAATATCATCACGTGCGATCTTATAAGCCTTCGCTTTACGTTCGCATACATTGGGGTCACGGATAACGAGTCAAACAAGTTGTGCAAATAGATCATGTCATAACTTTGATATACTATTATTTGTGGTATATGTGTATATAGGGGACAGCACGTGCTTCGTAGCATTTAGAAATCTATACGCTTACAATGGGCCTAATTAGAAAGATTAAATTAATTCAGAGGGTAATGGAGAGGACTATGCTCGGTGTCACACTGTGTGATCGAATCAAAAATGAAAAGATCCGCAGAAGAACCAAAGCATCCGACATTGTCAATCTTAAGTGGCAATGGGCTGGGAACATTGCTCGAAGAACCGATGCCCAATGGGGCTTACGGGTTCTCGAATGGCTGCGGCGTACCGGAAGACGCATCATGGGTAGATTGACAACCTGATGAAGGTTGCAGGAATCCGCTAGATGCGGGTGGCACAAGATCGGTCGTTGTAGATATTTTTTTCGGTAGAATGGATGGACTAAAGTCATATGCAGAGATGTTAAAAACATCGTACTATATATTAATTAATGGTATAAGACGGAGTAACAGATTATTCGCATATGATAAGATTTCAATCATCCTATAACTGGTAAAAAATTGAAAATGTTAAATTTTCTTGGCATTCATTACTGAATATTTTTGAGGCTATTACACCGCATACTACAAGCAGGTGCATGGGTTCTGTAGGAAACCTTGAGATCAATCGTTTCTCTTAACCACTGCTGGTTTAGTGCGTAGTAGATTCCGTGGATTTATCAAGTAGCAGCCTAAACCGAGGTTCGTACCACTTTAGTGCCTTTGTACTATCTAACATTCTCAGGCGCTTTAAGCGTGAGGCTTTCAATGTAATACTGGTCAACACCATTTAGTCATTTAAAAAAATTTTCAGAGTATAGTAGAACAAACAGTGCTCTAGCGAAGGTTGTTTTAACTCATAAATATTATATCTATAAGGTACTCTTAGTAATTCTTAAAATGAATCTTTTTTTTTCTCTATAAATGACAACATGACATCAATCTATACTAATAAATAAAATAGAACTGCCTGTTTGTAATATCAAAATAACATTTTTTTTTACTAAATACATGTGACTATATACGGTATATACGGTAAGTATACCAAAACACAATTTTTTAAAATTTTCTCTGTCTGTTTGTTCCGGATAATTTCCAGAATGGTGTGACCGATTTGGACGGAACTTGTTTAGTAGATAGCTGAAGTTACTCCGCGCAATTTAGGCTACTATTTTTTTTAGATTAGGATTTCGTTTAAAAAATTTATAACTCGTGAAGTTTTGAACAAATACTCAAATATTCATTGGAAATCACCATCAAAACATTATTTTCCAATGATTATTTAAAAAACTATATTACGCAGTGAAGAATATATGAAACGCGGGCAGAGCCGCGGGCACACAGTTAGTATTACATAATATAGAGTCATACTAGAAAGCTTATGAAAAACAAACGAAAATCACTAGATTCTTGACAGCCCAATGTGCCGCCAGCAATATAATCGGCGTGAATTTTGTGTAACCAAAAACGTACCTTCATTTTGTTTTAAATGTATTATAACTCAATTCAAGTTATCAAAGTGTACATAAACGAGATGGTGTTTTATACCTACTGAAATTCGTATTTCAATAAAACTGTTGTACAAATTTCATTCTTACCCTGTTCAGATAAATCACATTTTATATTCATGATGTAATGTAATTTAACGCTATCAACTTCGGCGATAACGCGCTATAAAGGGAACGAGTAGATCGGTTAAAGAGTGAAAGGAATCTGAAAATGATGTTATATTCTCTGAAACCGTTCATAAAGATGTTTCTTAACGCTCCTATTTTAAAATTATTTATTGGTTGATATATAATACACACTTTGTAGTGGAAAGCAAAATCTTCAACGAAAATTACTGCTTGACATTTTTTATGGTTTTTTATAGGCTAGCGATTGGATTTTGCGTTAATGGACATAAAGTTTAACCCACCTATCCATGTCTAAATAAGCTTGAGCTTTCGATGAAGGAAAACATCGTAAGGAAGCTATAGCATTTTTGTAAGGTAATTTCTAATAATGTCCGGCTGGGTAACTATCACACTCAAGTTTGAAACCCTGTCGTCAAGCACCAATAGATGTGTTCCGGTAGCATCACTAGCCTTAGTATTCTGGACACTTAACATCAAATGAGAAGGTCAAAGCTCTATACAGTATAAAAATATATTTAATAGCTAATGGTAGATATAGTCCCTTGAAGTCATTTTCGACTTGAAATAGTGTTATTAAAAAACGCTTGCGCAAATCTGTCGTATTTTTGACCGTATATATGATAATCACGACCTTGGAAAATATTCTGATACCGGAATTTTTATACACAGTACATTTACATAAAGTATTCAATGCCTTTGAAGGTTTCATTATAAAGTACAAGTAGCCAGGGTAAAGTAGAATTCTTTCTGAGATTATACGTCAAGAGAAAATTTAAGGGCGCTTGAATACCGGAGATAGCCACACGAAAAAAGGTTCTTGATCCGGTCGCGTTATAATCAAGTCTTTAGAAAATCTTGTCGGACGAGGTGAATTGCTGACGACGTCTGGGGCACTCTTAAGTTACGGAAAGTTGTGAATGTAAATTATATTGTTTGATGAAAATAATTTCGAAAAAAAATACGTTTATTATCTTTCTTAAGTTGTTTTATCAAAATGTTATTATTTTCAATTAAGAGAAAAATGGAAATAAGTACCTTCAGAATAAAATTAAGCGATAGAGTAAGTAACAAAAACATAAGATCAAAAACAAACGTAACTAATATTAAAAGAACAATAAGGGAAACCAAATGAAAATGGGCGGGACACATATGTCGAATAGACAAAACTAGGCGGACCAAAAAGGTCACGGAGTGGAATCCGATTGATAAAAAAAGACAGAGAAAGAGTTGGCGAGGTGTTTTCTCGGAGAGATGTGGACCTAACTGGATGACGCTAGCCAGGGATCGAGATCATTGGAAGACCTTAGGGGAGGCCTACGCCGCTGAGGCGACTAGTAGAACAATACAATTACAATAATGTAATATTAAACATTGTACCAGATTCCTTCTTGTATTAGAATTAAAGGTTTTTTTATTTCATTATTTATTTTATTTTATTATTTTCAATTGCAAGTCAATTAGTAAAAAAATATTTAAAATGTATATATTTAGTAAAATCTAAATCAGTCTTTCATCTACTTTTAGGGAATTACCTTTATAATACTTAAGCAATGAAATTGTATCAAAGAAAATTTTAACCATGATCATTTCACAAAAGCCAAGTAAAAAAGATGTAAATAAGTTAGGCAAAACTAGTAACCCAGTCTAGTATATAAAATGATTCTTTACTTTCAGACTCTTACCTCTAACAAACCAATAAATATTTATTTATGTCCTTTTACAGGAAATTTTCATATTCATGTTTGTCTTCACTTTTGAGGTTATGAAATGTGAAAATACAAGCCGGTGTCCGCTCATTTCGCTGGATGCAAATTATACTCCCTTAAATTATTTTACAGAATAATTAATTGTTAATCACAAATCATAGTTTGCAAAGGTTATTATAGTGTGGATCATTATTTGAACGATGATGACGACACTTTTCTACTAATTACTTTGCAACCGAGTTGAATAGTTTTATAAAACATAAAAAAAACCTATGTCGTGTTTCTTACCGGTTCTTCTCAGTGACGGGGCTATTTTCCAAACCGGTGATAGAATGTTGACGTTCATGAGCGCCTTATTATGGTCTAAATTGAACATTAAAAAATATTGGATGCTGGAAGACTTACATACAGATTCATATGTAGATTTAGAATATGTGACATATTCTTAGAGTTTACCACTTTGTTAAATGGTTAAATAACAGCTTGTTAATGTAATATGAATATTAATGTAATTTTAATGTAAAACATTTAATGAGAAATGTGACGAATTTGTGACAATAGTATAAAATGGATGGAATATGTGGAGCATTATATGTTTAGAAAGGGAAGTAAATGCGGAAATGATTGCAAATAGTGAGGAATGGAAGAGGGATACATGTTTCACCGACCCCAAATTAAAATGGGATAAGGGTAGATGATGAGTATAAAAACGAGGATACATTTGAGTCAGTCATTCTACATTATTAGGCTACTCTGTTAAAATATACGAAGTAAATTAAGTTCTAGTGTTTGAGCCGATCACTCAAAAATTTGAGAAATAAAACCTCTTTAAAATATTTTATATTTGTAACACTGAACCTCGTGATTAAACAAAACAAAAACGGTTAACAAACATAACATACAACATAACCTCGGTGGCGCAGTTGTATTACGGTACGACTGTCGTTCTGAGGTCTCGGGTTGGATCCCGATCGACATTGGGTTTTTCAACTCTGTATCTTCCCGGAGTCTGGAATTTGTGCACCCGATATGGCGACAGGCTCGCCCCTGTCACATCTGAGACGGAACTAAGCTCGGCGAAATATGGTCAGTGTAGTTCGCTATTTCACCTCTGCCTAACCTCTCGGGGATGACAGGGATGAACTTATGGTTAACAATCTAGAAAAATGTACTGAACTGTATTCTTTTTGTCTATTTATACTATAAATATGACATCACTAAAAGGAACACTCAACAAGAATAACATCGAATGCCGACAACTGTCCCATTGACCGTTCGCTCCAATACTGGAGTTTCTATTATTGAATTAGTTATATAAGCATTTCAGTCTATCCATTATATAAGGTAAACAGTAAAATGCCTATAACAGAATAGCTGTTGTATATTGCCTGTGACAGTTTGAAATGTACATTTCGCTCCATTGAGCCAGAAACAGACCAAAGAGTTACGTACATATAATTATAGAACTAAAGGGAATATAAATGTATATCTCAAGAACATAACATAACATAAGCTCACGCCTGTTATCCCCGAAGGGTTAGGCAGAGGTGAAATAGCGAACTACACCACCCACATTTCGCCGAGCTTAGTTCCGTCCCAGATGTGACAGGGGGCGAGCCTGTCGCCATATCGGGCACAAATTCCAAACTCCGGGATGATAGTGATTAGAAAAACCCAATAACACTTGACCCGACCCGGGGATCGAACCCGAGACCTCAGAACGGTAGTCGCACCGTAATACAACTGCGCCACCGAGGCAGTTATATCTCAAGAAGTAGGCATTTAATATGATAATAGCTCTCTCCGGTGTCTACTCTTTTAATATAACTATTAATAAATATTGAAGTCTTGTGTCTTGTGTAACAGATTATAACAAGTAAGTATAAAAAGAAAAAAGCCAAATCGAGTTTCTTGCAAGTTTCTCTATGACTGGGCTGTTTTTCGAACTGCTGGTAGTACTTTGACGATCAGAAGCACCTTATCATGGCCAAAATTATATAAATTTATTGTTACATTTTTTAACTTGATAATGTATGCAAGAAAAATGCGATGTAGTGTTAAATAAAAAAAACAAATACTAAGGGAGAAACGCTACGCGTTCGGAATTGTATTTATAAATCATCCGTTTCATGTACGCGCCACAATCACCAAGCAGATAGTAAATGATAAAGTGAAAATTGCCGTAAACATCTAGAGCGTTACCATGAAAGTGAGTAATTTATATTCATGGATCAATTTCCATGAGAAAATATCCCCGCAGATTAGACAATAAACTTCTAGGTTTTATCAAAAGGTTTGAGACTTTTTCTAAATTTTTTTTTCGTTTAATATGAAATTAGTTTTCGAGACGCTATATTTTAAAATGTGTCATTTAAAATGTTATCTGAATAAGCAATGAGCTAAGGGCAGCGTTTGCGTTATGTACATAATATATTCCTTGGATATTAAGTAATACTCCTGGGTGATATATATTTTAAGTTCGAAAGCCATCGACGCGACTCAGAGCACGGTTAACAAATATTTTTTTGCTACTCTGAGAATGTTTTCCAAGTAACATTAGCAATAATTGTTGTAACACATTGTAAACAAAGTTATATAATAATTAAATAAATGTAACAAAAAAGCCATTCAACTTTTCTCGATTTTTCCAGTCTTTTCTCTTCAAATGGGTGTACAAATGAGTTCCTAATCGCTTTCTTCACCTACCGATTGTACGGTGCGATCTCTGAAGACTGTGTTGTAGTCAAGGCTTATACAAATGTCTGAATTCTACATTCAAAGACTAATTAAGTATGTACATGTGAATGAGGAGTCTTACCAGTATTACGTAAGAAGAATTTTTGATTCACCTCTTCACCCTTGTTTTTTTACACGATATAGGCTTAGTGCTTTGACCACAATCTCACCTGATGTTAAATAACGATGTGGTACAGGATGGTAAACACACTAAGCCTAGAGGTACTGGTCCTCAAGTGATGCTGCCGGAACACACCTATTGGAATTTGGCGACAGGTTTTCAAGCTTGAGGGTGGTAGTTAACTTTTCAGGCATTGTTAGACAATGCCCTATCACTATGCTATGGTTATCTCACGATGTTTTCTTTCATCGAAAGCTCAGGCTGATTTTAGATTTAGGTAGGTGAACTTGAACCCGCGTCCATTGACGCGGAATCCGGCTGCACTATACACTGCGCCATCATCGCTTCTTTGTCAGCAATAGTTCTCTTGACAATCCCCTCTTCTTGATAATGTAAGCGACGGCATAATTTTTTACAAAAGTCTGCTTATGTAAATTTAAAATTGTTTACGTAATTAGTATTCAGACCCCCCACTAGTGTTTACGTAATACATAAATGACCCCGATAATATTTTTTTCCACCGTAGTGTACGATATTTTTCATTGCTTGCGTGCGCTACAATTTGTTCGTTTTAGGGACCTTCCTCTTTGAAATCCCTTCATAATTCAATACGGGACTTCAGTTTTCACACAATTAGGTTACATTGATACATAAACTTTACATTTCAAATTTGTTTCCAACACTCTGATCGACTCTTTTGATGTCATTATTTTTAATAATTTCAACGTATTTAATTAAACGTAAAAAAGAATTGAAGAGTAATATTGTATTTGTCAGGGGTCCGCAAAAATATTCATTAATTTTAGTCTTAAATGATTTCAAATACGTTGACCATTACCAGACGGGGTAAAAAAAACAACCTTGTAAAAATTATCTCCATTTACATTTATGATTGTCTTTGTTCAAATAATGTACGAAGGTCGTCTACGAAGTCGGTGGAGGCTCAGAGTTTTGTAAAAGCAATTTTTTTTTATTTATATATTTTTTTAGCTTAGAGCTTCGTCCACTATCTCACTTGATGTTATGTGATGATGTGGTCCATGGTGGTTGCCATTGATACTTCCTCTACCTCATACTTGAACGACCCAAGTATTATGTTAGTTAAATTTTGAATATTTTTTTGATCTTCCTTAACTCTTCTCAGCACAAGTAAGTGGAGCTTTTATAATTTTGGAAAAAAAGCAAATATTCAGACGAACCGTCCATCATTTCGTCAAAAATAAGCAAGGCATATTTCCCTACCCGTATTGACGCTTGAATTGTACATGTACGATTCCTGAGCTATTATTGCTTCAAAATCGTATTGTCTATATTAACATATAATGTTTACATTATGTTAACATTACATTTACATTATGTTATAATGTACTTTATGTCAATACTAATATTGGCCTAATGGTTGGTTTTTTTGAAAGATGTTTCCAAAAATATTTGTTCATTGATAACAATATCAGCAAGTCAATAACTACTAAAAAAAGAAATCGGTTGGCACTTCCCTTGGATATCAGGATGTCCACGAGCCGTATGGCTTTTAAAGCCAGGGTACGGCAACTCTTTACTAATTCTTTAGCAGAATCATCGCACTAATACTTTTCTATTAATTAATGTATTGTATATATGATGTATGTATGTATTATATGTATATGTGGTATGTATTTTATTATATTGGTATCTATGTATGTATATAATATTATATTTGTGTATAAGTATATATTATTATTATTTAGTTTTGCACCTACCTTTGTTGCTTTTCTTCACCACCCTAAGGTTGACTGGGAGAAAATGCCTAAGGCATTAAGTCCGCCTTTGTACATAAATGTGTGCAAAAGTATTAAATAAATAAATAAACAAACAGAAGAGAAAAAGACTGCTGTATTTTGCCTCTTTCAGATCAGATTAAGAAAATATTATGTAAATGGATATAATTGCTATAAAAAATAATGAATAAGAAGATTTCAAATTAGTGCTTTACCAATAACAAAAGACGCTCGCATGAAACAAGATAAAACCTAACGAAAATCACAAGTTTATATGATTAAGATGTGAGATAAAAGTTAAGATATTTGTTACAATCCAGTGGTAAATCTTGTTATTCGACAATAATATTACTTATCATAAGGCACAGTAAAGTAGTTTTGTTGAACCAGGTTACCTAGATGAAGGAAAAGGTAAAACAAAGTACAATTATCTATAAAATTTACCTTGTTAAGAGTCCAAGGTTATTTCGATTCCTAACGTGATTAGTGAAATTGTATAGTACGTTTTATTTACGTTAAAATTTTAAATTTAACAGATTCTATAAAGTTAGTTTAAATTGGAGTATAATGGACCAAACGCTATTTGTTTAGCAGCGGACGAGGTATTCTAGAAACAATTTTGCAACAATGACCGTGTGTAGTAAGCTACTTACGTGTTGATATATCTCTTTGGCTTGTGTATTCTCCACAGTAGAGACCTGCAAAGGCGAGAATAAGTAATCAGCTTTGAACTTCTGAACAGTTTCATATTTACAACATGTAAACTATATTTGATACCTGGTACCTATTGGTTTGGGCACATGATTGTCTACAACATGTGAACTTAACGGCTCATGATATTTTTATCCAATCAATTTACAAATAACATATGATTTGTTAAATATAAATTTCTTTTCTGTATAGATTTCGCGTTTGATGACAAATTTAACCATGCGTGACGATGTGGTCTACTAGAAGGTAGCACGCAAGGTCAGATCAATCATATAAATGAAGATAGCAAAGGCTACAAAACCCGTGCTTATAGTAAGTAATGTATGCAATAGGAGTCAAGTATGGCGAAGATCTTGGCGAGAATTTTATATAGTTTTAACATAATCTCTAAATATGCTCTCATGTACTATGAACGTAATTAATTTCATTACCCTAAAAATATTGGGGTCAACACTGATCACGGTCCGCGCTGAATTAATTTACCACCGGTAACACGCAGGCTCGGATCTACGATTTTTTCGAATCGGGACAGAAACTTGATATTGGCACCCCTGTCTCCAACGTTTAAGATAAATTACTTAAAAAAATTCACAAATATGTGGTTTTGGCATTATCCAAAAACCTCTTTAATACATTTGTACTCTTTATCATAACTTTTTTATTTATGAGACATGAAATTATTTACCCAGAAAAATAGAGTATATCTTTGGGATTCCATATCAAATCGACCACTTTTGACCCCGACCAATTTCGGTTTGGCTGATAGTTTATCATATTTTTGTATCTTATACGGTTACCCAGAATTTTTTACCCCTCTCGAAAAACTCATGATGTAAAAAGAAACGGTTCTTTTTTTTATTGCCATAACTCTGTTAAGAATTGGCCGATCGAGATGTTTTTTCTTACAAAAGTTTCGAAATGAAATAACCTATTTGAAAAAATATCAAAAAAATTAAAATACTAAACTCATCAAATTTTCGCCATTTTTTAGCAAAATCTACTTTTATTTACTATTTTTTGTTTTTTCGAAAACAAAAACCGCCGTGGACTGTACGCACTAGATTGGGGGTTTCGGAGGGCATCAAATTTTAACAAGGAATGAATAATGTTCAAATCAACAAATACAGCAACTAAGAGGGAATGTTACCCCCCTACACTTCATTAGTAACTCCCAAATAGAGAATATTATGTCAAAAGTTGACCGCTGAAATCTAAAACCACATTGAGCCTCAGGGTATATGGGGTAGGCTAGCATATATAGTTTTTACAAAATTACTCTAGTAAAAAACTCTACTAGCGAAGCTAAGAAGCGATATTCCGCGGTAACAGTTACAGTCCACGGTCGCCTTTGCCTTTAGTAACGATGTTAGCATCGCTTATATCCTTCCTTCCAGTTTCACTAGAGTGGATATGGCGTCTAACTCGTGCCAAGTTGCCCGGTTTGGGACAAGATACACTGCTTTTGGCTGAATATCCACAGGACATGAGTAGAGCTCGGTGTAGTGTTTTTACCAACTACTGTTTGTTATAAGACTTCCTTAAGAGGCGCCGTCTTCTTTGCAGTAGGACCGAGAGCTCTTTTTCTCCCTGCATAAACCCCATCAATATTTCCTAAGTTTGCACACGTTTGGTTATCCTGGCAATGCTCCATCCAATACGCGTTTACAAAAAAGCGAGTAGTACACTGGAGTGATTTTTCACGCGTTTTGCTGCATGGATTAAGTCGAAAATTTAGAGCAATCATACGTTTAGAATCAATTAAAGGAAGTAAGAGGCTCTTCGTTTTTGAGACACCAGTCATGAGTCTTTACTTTCTGGTATCCAAAAACTTTCCCTATGGTGTTAGTTAGAAGAGATTTCTGATTTAAACACTCTGCTTACGATGGTGCCGAGATATCCCCGGTTGAATGAGACTATGGCCTCAAACGATTACTTTTCCTTGACATGATTACGATTACTTGATATTTTGTAATTGGCTTCACGCACAGACCCTTCGTCTTCGATTCTGGTCTCCTGTGAGGCTGCAATATCAATGTTAAGCCTTCTAATCTCGATATCAATAATACATGTTTTGCGCAGACAAAGTTACCTCTGGTGTTCTAGAAGCTTGTCGTCAGGGTTCGGACGTTCCATGACGCCAACCGGATGTAAGCAACATTGATAGTCTTGGATTGAGTTCGACTTGGAGTTTTTAATTTTTGTTATTTCGTGCAGGTAGTTAAGATTGCAGCGCTAACGTCATGCGGTAAATCTTGCGTTCCGTTTACCCAAGCGGAATAAGTTAACGCGCTGAGGCGAAACATTACAATATTGATCGCGGGCTGCACGACTTAAAGCAGGCGGTAACTGATCACTGGGTCTACGGGGGATCCTACTACTGTGGAGAGTGGCCCCTGGCGCGTATTATGATTTTGGCGCCTCCTGAAAGTGGCACCTGAGGCGGGTGCCCCGGCTATCCCTCCCCCTAGATAAGGGTATGATAACAAGTTGCTAAGTCTAAGGACAATAAATCTTAAGCTTAATTGTTGTGGTTCGAAAGCTTCAGGTGTTTGAAAACTTTTTGTCAACTTGAGGGCAGTATTAGGTGAACTATACGAAATACCTTCCACTGCGCTATAGTTTTATTGCCATGTTTTCTTTCACCGAAAACTTTAGATTATTGTAAGATTCGAATGCACGTCGCTAAGCGCTCACCCAGCCGTCCACTACCAAGATAAAAAAAATGTAAAAAGATAAATATAAAAATTAATAATACATTCTAATCTAACACATTTAATCTAACATTTACACAACATCGCCAGTGGTTTTGTAGCTAGATATTGGAGGCTTTTCAAGGCATCTAAGGGTTGTGAGTAAGAAAAATCACTCATCAGTATTACTTTGAAAAAGGACTTTTTATACACATAATATAATTTACTTTTACACAGGATCCCAAACAAATTTTATCGTCAAATCAGTCTTCCGGCGTCGGCATAAAATCTATAAGATCAAGACGAATGGCGCTCGTTAAACCTCGACCTTACGGCGAAAAGGTTGACGACAATATTACCTAATGGAAACAGCGAGTGTGTGGCTAATAAATATACATTATGTTAGAAAATGTCTTAGTTAACAATGAAGCCGATCTACGTAGGTAATTCGGGTAAAGTTTACGAGTATTTTCACCTTATGAGGAAACTTATTAATATTTGTACAATGTTATAGCTGTTTTTCGATGATAGCTTGCTGTAAATAGGAGTGTCTTATTGGTGGTTGGAAATACGTACTGACACAAGACGCATTCCAATTTGACCTGTTTATGAAGCAACATTGGAACTCTGGTAATTTCATTTACTTATTTTATAGGAAAAGTAGATCAACGATTTGGTCGGATATAACGTCAATGGGTTTAGTTTTGTATCCACTTATTCTATTTATAATGAGCCTGAGCTTTTGGTGAAGGAAATCAAAGTGATGAAACCATGGTATGGTGGCAGGATATTTTCACTATCACTCTCAAGTTTGAAAATCTGCCGCGAAGTATACATAGGTATATCCAGGCGGAATCACTTAAGATCCAGTCACTCTGAATATATAGTACATATACCACCTTGAACCACATCGTCTGATGGTCATTTATTTAGATAAAGCACTGAGTCTATACAGTATAGAAAATAGGAATTTTAGTGCAAAAAAAATCAACTAATCGGTGCTTAATTATGAATAAAGATAAACAAATTTATTTACTTATAAGTGTTGAAGTTAACTAAAAATGTAAATAAATCAAGCGTAAATGATTTATTTACGCTTTATTACTCTCTTATTGAGTTTGAATAATGTTCATTTTATGTTTTAAAATTATCACGTACAGAACTTTACATTTTTACTGCTGAAGTTTACACGTACGTTACTAAGAATAATTATAAAATAAACAGGATTATTAACATGTTGTTATCAAGTTCTTACTGGAAATTTAGATATAGGATTTAATTATAACCAGTAATTCACTTAATTATTTATATAATAATTCACTGTGTTATAACTTTCATATAGTAAAACCTGTTGTTATTTGAATATTGAATTTAGCATTATATGTTGGCAAATCAGCACCTAATATTTCTAGGAATCTCATTATACAACAAAATATACACGAACAGTATTGAAATATAAATTAATATTTTCGACAGATCTCCTGATTTATGTAAAATAAACCATGCCTTTATTGAGCTTCATCTGATTTTAAATAAACTGTAGCCCGACAATGACAGCGACCGTCATTAGATAAGAATATATCGATAGCCGGCATCAGCATACTGATGGTTGTAAATAGGTCTTGAATCTTGATCTAGCCCCTAGGTCCTCAAAGTGAGTGATAACTCCCCATTGTGGTAGTAAAATACTCAAAGAAAATTAGCAAGGCATTGAGATACCGCAAAGAGTGCGTGGGTCGATTAAAAATATAGTCTGAAAAAGGCAAACCAATTAAGATCCGGGACTAGAAAAAAATATATTCTAAAAGTAAAAAGCAAAGTAAAGTTGAGAAACTGTGATCTAGGATGAAACATGATTATGCCTTTTTTATTCTAACTAGTTAATGTTGTTGACCGGAAGAGCCTTTACAGCTTCACTGTGACTTTGGGGGCGAGTGCTGAAGGCACTCAGCCGCAAAAAGGTAACTAGCACAGTGGGTTTTTTCGCAAATGTTCGGGGGTTGCAATCCAGTTAGGCAAAATTGTGTATCTAGTTAACTAAACGCTGGACCTACAGTGATTCATCTCGCGACAAGATATGCTGAAACAGTGCACGCTATGATGGGGTTTTCAACATGTGTATAGTAGTCGCAATCCCGTCGAGCATGAAATCCCTACCATCCAACATAACAGTAAAATTGGTCTCAAAATTTTGTATTTGAGTATTAAATATAAATTCGTTTTCATAGCATGAGTATGCCAGTTTTGTATCTACATAGTCTATATCAATAATATCTAAAGATCTAAACGGATCGCTCTAAATGTATTTATATCCGCTACGTATAACCTGATAGGAGCGAACACACAATGGTATGTCAATTATTTGCCAGTCGAGTGCCCATTAATGTCGATCTTACTCAACGTAAGTTCATTTTAGTTTACGAGAAATTCTTTATACGCCATGTATTGTATATTCTATATTATAAAGAGTAATATTTATTCGCTTTCGAAGGTATAAAATAACCCCTCTATATTTAACTATTTTTAAACAGATGAAACTTATAGTTGGTTGTGATGTGATTATGGCTGATTATTTTTTATTAACTTATTTTAAAAAATAGAACGTAATTGAGACTGACTATTGAAAATAAATTTTAAAATAAGTAATTTATAGACATTTTAATTTTAATTTAAGTAATACTGCCTCGGTGGCGCACTTGTGTTACGGTGCGACTGCCGTTCTGTGGTCGAATAAATGTTTCTTTCTTTATTTCTCTTTTATTTATTATACTATATACTTAGTTTGTTGTTTTCAATAAATTAAACACTAATTCACTACGCTATGAAAGTTTTTTTTTAATATTTAAGTAACTTTATCGTAATAATGGATTCGGTTATATATAAATTTTGTGATCAAATTTTAAAAGATTATGTTCGATCATAACTCTATTTACATAGTTTTCTTAACGTCACCCTAAATTTAACGGTAATGGCATTAATGCTTTTGTCTCTATACCAGTGTTTTTAAGGTTGATTTTCCTAAAACATAAAATGCTTTTATCAATAACTAGCTGGTTTCTGCGGTTTTACCCGCGTAGTTCTCGTTCCTCTAGGAGTTTCGGAATAAAAACCCTATGTCACTCCCTGGATTTCAAACCATCACTATAGCGAATTTCATCCAAATCGGTTCAGTAATTTTTAAGTTTGGTCGTTACATACAAAAATACAAATCATTCCTCTGTATAATATTAGTGTTGACGAAAGCAATTATACCTACTTCAAAATTGATGAAGAGATTTCATAATGAAATACCTCATCATTTACTTAAAATTTACAAAAAATAAAACAAGTGAATTACGATCTTAGGGACCATTAAAGTGTTACTGAAGGAACATTTTTGATATTTTTAATTTTACAAAATCTTAATAGCTCTTAATAAATGTGTTCCTAGTTGTAAAAGAAAAGTAAAAATGTAATCATCATTACCAATAAACTTATACCCCAGTAACTATCATCCCATCCCATCAAAAATAAGGAAACCATAAAACAAAGGCATCGTCTTGTGTGATAATAGAGCGGTCCCTTAAATTAAAAAAAAAGGTAGTCATAGGGACTACCGATAGATATAAAAACTCAAAACTATGAAATAACTGTTATAGAATTGTAAAATCCACAATAAAATATTTATTGCAAGATAAATTACAGAGATTAAATATTAGAAAACTAAATAGTAATATCAAAAATCGAATGCAAATATTATATTACTGATATTGGAAATATTCGAGAATAAATGCTAGTTTTTATTATTCAGTTTTCTGCATAACCAGTTTAACGAAACACGTCATTATAGCATATCGGTGACGCGAACCCTGTATGCCTCTACCAAATGTCGTAAGACGCGACTAAATAACTTTTAACTTCAAAAAAACAGTATCTACTTTATAAATACATAAATCTATTATTTGATGATATAGTTACAGTATCACGTTCGAGTGCGCAATTTTAAAACTTAGCAAGCGAAATGATACAAAGTTTTCAGGAGAGACCGAGAAATCCAGTTGTCACTTTGGAGCGCTTATTGAGGCTTACTGTAATAAAACTTGACGGGATATAGATGAAAATGTGCGGTCTGTTGTCGGCATCACGCTTGGGGGTTTATTTTATTTTGTATTCCGTTTGTTCAGACAAAATATTGTATTAAGAAATAAAGGAACTTTCAAAGTTAAAAAAATTAAACCTTACTTGAAGAGATAGTAAAGACAAATTTATTTATCTACCCTATGACACGTGTACATACAATGTAATGTAAATGTATAGTTGTTTTAATACAATTGCTATAGTGAACCGTAATATTGCATTTTAAATTTGGATCATTACATTTTACATTATTTCTTCTGCCACCATTTTATGACAACGTGTGAAAAAAAATACAATTACATTAGTGTCAAGTGGATAAATATAGTTTTATCAATGTATAATATCGCTTTAAGGTTAACTGGAAAAGGAAAATGTTAGCAAAATGGCTAACATTTACCTAGAATTTTGCAGGAAGTTTTTAAGGAGTTCTGAGAATTCATATTCCGTGTGTATTTTTTAATGCACTTCACTTTTACACGATAACTAAACTACAACACACGTTAAATTATACTATAAATATATAATATAAAGATTAGATAAAAATTGCCGCCAAAAACTAGATTTTACTTAATTATTTACACTTTATTTACAATTTGTGTAAAGCGGCGGACTTAATGTCTGAGGCATTCTGTACCAGTCAACCTTGCTAATTCGGAGTAATTAGATCATACAAATGAACTGAGTCATCGAAGATTGGATTGTAATTGGCTTTAAGGATCTGAAAGCTCAACGATTAATACTTTTGATACCTTTAATACGTTTTCTAATAATAATAAATACAATTTGATAAACATACCTATTTTGTTAAAATTCAAAATCGCGCACGAATTTTTTACGCGCTGTCTCTGTGCGTTAATGCGCGCGCAAGTGCGAGAGACGGAACTGGGAGCCTAATATAATTAATGTTTTACACGACAATTTTGAAATTATTACTAAATAAATGTCACCAAAAAAGTATAGGTACCTATATTGAGTCGTATAGAATCAAAAGCGGCTATCTACACTTGAACTCATTTTTGACAAAGTGGAAAAAATTAATAAACCAGGGAATGGGCAGCAGCATCCTCTTAGAATCACAAACACCTACTGCGATCAACAACCCGCCTACCAAGCGTCGCGATTATGGCAATTCCCTCCTTTTTAGAGGAGACCTGTGTACAACAGTGGACGTCAAAAGGTTGAATCAATCAATCAATCAAAACAGAAATGTTTACTATTTTAGTCATAAACATTTTGAACTAAAATAAAAGTTACCAGTAAAATTCACATTTTATAAAGTTAAGTTGTAATCAACAGACAGTAAGGTTTTTTAGCATACTATTTGTAAAAAGCTAAAAATTGTAGGGCGTTAAAATGTGATTATTGTGAAGTACGGAGAAATTCTATAGATAAAGACAATTTTGTTGTTACGTCCTACAGATAGATAGATAGATAGATGCATCTGTTCCCTCCACAGTTCGCAATGTCGTTGACCCCAGCGGCGGCGCCGCGGCTGGCTCAAAGTTCCTGCACCTGATTTTCATTGTAGTGATATATCTATTTCACTATAGTTCAATCTGTTCTGTTTTCAAATGAAATTCTTTATAGACATTTTGCGAATGAACGCATGTTGGTTTATTAATGTTATTTTTATTTTGATATCCCATTTCATATCTTATGTTTAGCTATTCAGTAGTAAGCTTCTTGTAATTACATAAAATGGGATGTGTATAACTTTAGAGCCAGTACCTCTAGGCTTGGGGTTTTTACCATCCTCGACCACATAGCCACTTAACATCCGGTGAGATTATATTATATATATAAAAAAATTATAATCATTCTTGAACATTTTTTAAAGTCTTATCAATTCAACTCTCCCATTCGTTTTTAAACAAAAATTAATTCAATTAAATAAATTACTGTAAACATTAAATTAAAAAGTTTGCGCAACTTTACAAGTAGATACATTAAATTATCTTGAAGACTTTCTAGATAACATAAGTTTTCAAGCCTAGGGCTAGCAATTTATTGTTAGTTAAGATGTTTATCTTTCTTAGTTCGTCCTTTAGAACACGCAGTAGTTACAGTTATGTAAATTATGTTTTAATATGTTTTTTAAACTTTAATAGAAAGTAGAGTGTAAAAAAGTGTAAAAAAACGATGATGACGTAGTGGGTAATGCGCCCGGATTCTGCGTCAATCGACGCGGGTTCGATCCCACATATCCAACTCTATAATCAGCCTGAGCTTTCGATGAAGGGAAACATCGTGAGGAAACCATAGCATATTGGTAGGGCATATTTCTAATAATGTATACCTGGGTAGCTACCACCCTCAAATTTGAAATCCTGTCCCCAAATACCATTTAGGTGTGTTCCTGCAGCATTACTTGAGTACCTAGGCATTGTGTGTTTACCATCCTGAACCACATCGTCACTTATTATCACGTGAGAATGGGGTCAAAGCACTGAGCCTATACCGTATACGAAAAAAACTTACAACGTAATTTGTTTTCTGTTCTGTCTATATTTTTAAGTGATCATTTCGTAAATTGAAATATCTTACAACTAACTAATGATTCAACTTTGAAATGAATACAATTATCAAAAAACCAAACCCTTGTTAATAATAGATCATTTATCGATAGAGCCATGAGCAAAATTTTAGATACATTTACATAAATCAATATGGTCCTCTATCTAGATCTATACTTTAACCGACTTAAAAAAGGAGGAGTTTATCAGTTCATCTGTTTTTTTACTCGATTTCTCAGTCATTTGTGGACCGATTTGCAAATATTTTTTTAACCGAAAGAGTACACCTCTGAGGTGGTCCCATTTCAAAGTCCAATGTTTCAGGTCCAAAGGACTAGGGTGATTTTAAAGAATAAATTAATCAAAAATTAATATAATTAGCGACGTACATTTACACTACTTTGTTATCCATAAGCTGGCACCGATTTTAAAATTAACGAAGCAGATTAATAATGTAATTATTTATTGACTTTTTAGTGCATTTTTTTAGAGTATTCTTTAGAAGTCGGTTTTGTTTTTTATTTATTTTTTATATAATACTATCATGTAAAGAGGAAAAAGTAAACATTGATAAACTAAAGAATTAATTAACGGATTTAAGATTTATTCACTTGTAGAGAGCTACGAAATCACTGAGTAACATAGGCTATATATTGTTTTTTAAAGTGGGGCGAGTTATAAATATACATTTTTTTTCTCTATGCGTTCTTAAACTATTCATCTGATTGTGATCAAACATTGATCAATTTTTATGCGAACCTCGGTGAAGGTTCCTGGACAAAAAAAATCTTTACGTTACAACATATTTCGGGTACAATTACTGAGTTAGATAATAATAAAGGTAAAAACTACACACATTCAAACTGCGTTTTAATGTGAAAAACTTGAAAATTTATTCTCGTCGTTACCGGTTACCAATTTTCAAAATTTTCCAGAACTGAATAACGTTAAACCTGAATTTAAATATGTTTTTTTATGATAATTTGTACCTAAAAAGACATATTATTTTGGGAAGGTAGTGTGGTGGGTCATTAAAACCTAGCAACTTGTCATCAGGGGAAAGGGGGTCACAAATTTGCCAAAACTAAAGACCATCATATGATCAATGAACAACTCCTAAGCAAGTGTCTTCTATATATTTTTAATGAATACCAATTTTATTTAAATTCTGACCAAAACATTGAGATATTTATATATGTCATAATTGTATCATTTTATATTACTAAGATATGACGTTCCAGTAAAATAGTGGATATTCTGTTAACCTATGAGGTTTTTGTTGCACCCCATAATTCAACCACCGTGTTTGTTATTCAGTGTTCCCTTCACTTGTGCACAATAGTCAAGATCTATCACCCAAAAGGCCTACCAAAATTACATAATATAGGGCCAAATATGCAAGTTAATGATTTGCTATATAACAACATTCCGTCAAAAACTCTCCAGACTATTGCCATCTGTAGATATGTAACTATTTCAGGTTTTTAAAGGTTTTTTGGCAAAACATCGCTCTGGTAGGCATTTAGTGATTACGATCAAATTGGTTTTAAAAATGTACGTGGAATTTTTATAAACTTCAGTGATATTTTCATCGCACGGTAGGTGAATTCCGGGACGAAAACCGGCCCACATTGGATCGATATTGTGTTGCCCGTATCTACAATTCAAATATCTACAACGAGCTTACTTGAAATCGAAAAATTGTGTTTTAGTAGATCTTATTAAAGTTTGTGTTTCACTATATTTTTTAAAAGTCTATAAGAAAAATCTTATTTTTTATTCAAAGTTCATATCTGAAAGAAAAAATGACTTTGTATAACAATATTCATATTTTCAAATACACAGTGATATAATTAAATTGTATCAAGAGAACGTGCTAGTGTTAATTTTTTTTGTGTTACCTCACAACAATGCTTGCTTCAATACTTTTTATCTAATCAACAATTCACACGTTATAATTTAACCAACGTAAAGGCATACATATATAGACGTTGCCTATAAAATAATTTTAAACGCTACGAGAAAAAATTGCTCTTTAAATGTGTTTATTTTTCCAGCGCTCTTTCAATTAAGGTGATTTCAAGAATCGACGATCCAATAACTGTCGTCTGAATTCGAATGAATCTTGGGAATGTTTTTTTACATAAACAACATTTCTTATAATTTCATTCTAGGAATAAATAACAATAGATACCATTTAAGCCGTGAAAGGTTTTTGTTTTATTTTTTATTTGCTTGCAAAATAATTCATCACACTTTGTGCCGTAAAAAACAGTGCGGATGCAAAACGGATGGATATAACACGGAAGCCAAATATACTATATTCGGAAACACATAGACTTAGTTCACAATAATGATTTCTTTATTGTATCCACGGGGCACCCTCCGGAAGCTGACCAGGGCACGCTCCTATCTCTAACTGGGGAGGCTTCTCTTCCCGTCGCCAGCGTGATGCAGTGACATTTTCGTGGACTAGCATAATCCACATTAGACTGCACCTCACAACCTTATACACTACCACCAAGTACAAGAGCTCTGCATGGAACTTTGAAATCCATAGTTTTCCTTGATTACTGTAGCCTTAGCTAGAAGTAATTTAGTCTAAAGTAGAGCATAAAAAGTCAAGGTTCGTACCGCTTTGGCGCTCTTGCACTTAACTATTGCTCTCTCAGCTGAGCGCCTTAAACTATCGGTCCCAAAATTTTGGTGACAATGCACAGTAAGGACTCTCCTAAAATGATAGATCTACCAAACCCGAAGAAAGCAAAATCTCTAATCGCTTATTTTCCCAAACGGATTATTCAAAACTGTTTATTTATAATTTACTTGCGGTGTGAACCATTTTGTAGGCTTCTTCTATAAAAGGTCTTAAAGCGTTTAGCGTTAACTCAATTTGTTCCGGTAACCTTCCTCCGATAAAACGTATACACCTAAATAAGCCTTCTCACGGAGTTGTGAATTGAATTTTCACTTATATACAATTTTAATATATCTACATATAAAGTTTTATAATTAAAATTATAAACATTTAAACATGTGTTATACTTTGTCTTCATTGTGAGATTACGACGGAAAAACTGAAGGCTCTATTGAAAAAAGTTATGTAAGAAAGCATTTTGTATCCGGTCGGGACCAATATGTACATCTGAACCAGTATTTTTTAAAACATCACCTTTGTGGGATCTTTGTTTAAGGATTGACGATATACATATACCATTAGCTGTGGGAATATGTGCAAATCGAAAAATGCGTCAGAGAATGCTACCGGATTTCTGAAGGAGATAAAAATAACTAAAGGAATTACATTGTAACATGCTGTCAGAATTCTTTATAAATGTATCTCTTTGCTGTACATAAAGAATAACTACATATGACATCGCCTCCTCCTGTGAAGTTAGCGTAGTCATCCAGTATGAAAGTTGTCCGAGCTAAAAACAGTTCCGAACTTTTCGATTCCGCAATTGCATTTACTCACACAGGACCCGAATAAACACTTCTAATGTGATTGACACTTTCGTGTATTACAGTTTCTTTTGTTACTTAGAAACGTAAAATTCCGAATGGAATTATTGGTAATGCGATCCCCCACGTTATTGTTAAGACATTTGTCGTGACGTAATTTGAAGTGGGTCTTATTTGAAATCAGAACCGGAATTATGTACGCACGTACGTTTATTTTGTTTTATGAAGTAGTATGTTTATAAATATTTGTAATCGTTATAATCTAATGTAAACTGTTATGTTACAAATGATGTAGCAAATGATATATATATATATATATATATATATATATATATATATATATATATATATAAGGAGTGAACCGATTTTAATGAAATTTTTCTGTCTATTTCTGAGGATTCGAGAATGCTTTACATTCACAATTTGGCCAACTGTATAATATTTATTTAGTTATTTTTTTATATATAAAACGCTAACGAAGAACCTATAGATGTTTCCTGGCAGCATCGGTTGAGAGCCAGTGTGTTTACCAGAGTGCATAGTGTGTTTAGTTTCCTGGATCACATCGTTCATTAGCATGAGTTGAGATTGTAGTCAAAAAGTACGGTGAGCATATACAGAATACAAGCCTGCGCAGGCTGTAAATATTCATTCTCATGCCCTGCTCAAGTGACTTGGGGTCGGTACAGTATACTTTCATCTCTCATATGGGCCTATGTCATCTCATTATTTACTTATTTTACCTTCATGTTATCCCTCCCTCACACACTCCATTCACACTTCTCATCAGCATTCTCTACTTTTCCATCCTTCCACATTCATATATTCATTAGTATTTTATCCACTTATGCCTCTCTTGTTATAACATGTCCACACCATGAAAAACGGTTCCCTTTCAACTTTTCTACCACAGGCGCCGCCTTCAAACTCCCTCTAATTTATTAATTACTGACGTATCCATTCATGTGTGATACCACACATCCATATTAATATTCAAAACTTAGCTACATGGAATCGATGAAGGCACAGTGGATAGTGCGGCCGGATTCCTTGTCAATAGACCTGGGTTCAAAGCCACCTATCCAACTCTAAAATCAGCCTGAGCTTTCGGTGAAGGAAAACATCGTGAGAAAACCATAGTATGGTGGTAGGACATTTTCTAATAATGTTCGCCTGGGTAGCTACCACCCTCAAGTTTGAAAACCTGTCCCCAAATACCAATAGGTGTGTTCCGGCAACATCAATTGAGAACCAGTACCTAGGTTTAGTGTTTTTACCATACTGAACCACATCGTCACTTAACATCAGGTTAGATTGTGATCAAAACACTGAGCCTATACCGTATAAAAACATTGTTTTTCATCCATTTTACTTATTTTTAAGACAAGCTTGAAAATGAGCATCGTCGGCACACTGTGACTTATATTAATACCAACTTACTCCTACGGCGCGTTCAACTTTTCTTTTGATAAAGCTCTTTAGACGAGCAATTTCCCGGATTTATAGGAACATTTTTTTGCTTTCACAGGAAGAAGTGCATTTGACGAATGTTTGTATTATATTTTTTGTAAATACACTTTTGGTATGGTCCTGCATAGACCGCAATAAGTTTTTTGGTGTGTGTGTGTGTTTTTTTTTTATATTTTACTTTTCCAGGTGGTAATTGATTTTATTTTATTAAGGAAGGGCGTCCGAAAACCCTTCCAAGATTTAAAACTCGTAATTTACTAGAGGGCCTTACAAAATTACGTTATATTATATTTTGGGGTGAAAATATTTTGTAATATTAAGAAATTGATCCTTGCATCCATTATTACAGGGGTTTATTATGAGGATTAGTTAAGTTAAAAGTGATACCATATATTTTTTTACTACAAGTTACATATACATCGTGCGGGTAACGTCATTTTTTTAATTTTATATTAAAAGACTCTGCCCACGTTAGATACGGTCCGTTGCCGCGTACGCAATGGGTTACAGTTGCGTTAACCCAACGTTCGTACCGGACGCAAGATAATAGATTTTTTTTATTATTTTGAAAGTCTATAAATGCACATGTGTTTATTAATATGGACGTCGTAAAACTAATAGTTTATTCGTATAAAATAAAATTATCGTTTATTTTAAATGAGTTTGTTCCCGCACACTGTTCGGGTCCCCCTCCGGCGGCGACCCAAGATGTGTCTCGTTCCCCAATTAGAGAGGCACTTGACGTCGCCATCGGCGCGATACAGTGACACTGACCATGCAATGAGCATTACACGCACAACACTGCACACAACACGCAGGTACACAGGTCCTTTAAGGAACCTATTATTATTATTATTATTAAATAAACACGTAGGGATTAGCTAGGTTTAAAATTTCGCGGAAATTTTTACACATAGGTTCAAGCCGAGGTTCGAACACTTGAGCTACCTAGTTACATTCAGCACACACCCACAGAGTTCGGTGAAACTTTAAAGGTCTTTCCGGTCAACAGTATTAGATAGGTTAGAAAAAAAAAATTAAATGAGTAGGCTTCAAGGCGTCCACGCAACACAGCCGAACTATTTTGTAAAACTCACGTCGGTTTCCGCAGTAAAATCTTTACTTTTTATTCTGAACTCGAGTGAATTCTACACTAGCACCGCGGAGTGAGAACGGAAATGAGATGAACTATTTTTATGTAAAAATTGTTGTCAAAACGTACTATTTGACATTAAATGGTATTCTAAAAACAAAATTTTGTATGCGAAACGTGTTATTGAACGTATTCCGACCAGGCATAATAGTTACGTGTAGCAAACGGGCATGAAACCCGTTACACACGAGTATGATACGGGCATAGAACGCGTTCGATCCGTTGCAGTGGGCATGGTAGGTAGTGTCGTGATTTTTTACATGCCCGATAAGATCATAGCACGGTCATAGTAGTGTCCAGTTATGTGGGTAGAGTCCTTTAATATTACTATAACAGTATATAGCAGTAGAATATAAAAAAAATCATACATATTTTACTGCCTCGGTGGCGCAGTTGTATTACATACGACTATCGTTCTGAGGTTTCGGGTTCGATCCCCGGATCGGGTCAAGTGACATTGGGTTTTTTCTACTCAGTATCATCCCAAAATCTGGAATTTGTGCCTGATCTGGAGACAGGCTCGCCCCCTGTCACATCTGGGACGAAACTAAGCTCGGCGAAATGTGGGTGGTGTAGTCCGCTATTTCACCTCTGCCTAACCCTTCGGGGATAACAGGCGTGAGCATATACATGTATGTATGTACATATTTTAAATGTAAAATGCGATGAATAATAAAAACAATAGTTAAATTACCTGAATAAAATATAACATGTTTATATAAAGTAGTTATTAGGAACAAACAAGAGAACAAAGGCAACTGTCAATATATGTGTAGGTACGTATTAAAAATGTAGAAACTATTTTATAAACTCGTACTATTGGGGTTCGGAAGGTTTTATTCATACGACATAAAGTTAACTAAAGGTGTTTATAGTTGAATAGCAAAACTTGTCAGCGTAACGCTTCGGGAGAAATGGGACAGGAAATTGGCATACGCCAGCTAAGCGCGCTTGTTACTATGCTCTTAATTTGCATATTATCTTGAATACACTGATGATATTAAGTGGAATATTCAGCGTTTGTCACTTGGATAACTTTAACCTTCAACCGATTATAATTGACTATATAAGTCAGTGTCTGCGTTAGCTTTAACTGTATAAGTAGATATTTAAATTATTTAATATGTCATGTAGAGTATTATTTTATGCATCGACTTAATTCAACAATATCGTTAGAAACTTTTTTATAAACATTCTACGTAACGTAATGCAGAATGTACTAAAATAATAATGAAAAATAGTAGTGAAAATAGATATGATTTAAAAAAAAAATTGTTTAAATCAGTCTTTATCGATCAATCAGGGTTTTGAGTTAGGAATTAATTAACGTACAGAGAGATATAATGAGATAGAGAAAGAGAATGACTTTTTATGAGCGTGATAAGTGAAGTAAATAGCAGGTTTGTGTCGGAAAAAATGTTTGTTGAACTAACTCACATTGACTTTGTTATCATAAAATATTTTTGTCTGTAAAATTGTAGATCATAGTGTCATTTTTTTAAATGTGGACCTTGATGTTTTTGATAGCAGTACAATTAATTGTTTATTGGTTTTATTTCTCTATTTTATGATAATCTATCCCGCTTATTTTTTCTCATTCGATATTCCTCGCGTAGTTTTTTTTTTGTTGTGGATCCCGTCGAATTATCTAAAGTTCATACATATAATTAAGTTTTTTAAGGGATTTAAGAATTTTCAACAAAGAAAAAACAAAAGGTCGCTCACTTTTAATTGAGACAAGATAACATAGTTTATAAATCATATTACAACAGTCCCTGTAAGTTAAAGTTACACATTTACCATTAAAACTCTTACACTACATTGTGGAGAATTTCCGAACTTTTCGACTAAGCGTGTCCCGGTTTCCGCCCACGATACACGACAATCATGATAAATAAGCACATACATACGCATGATTTATTACATTTTCGCGAGAAAGAAGTCTGACAAATAGATTATGTTATTCATTCTTTTATTAGTATTGTGCCAATGAAAACAATTTTCTTTTTATTTTATGCCTGTTGTTACACGCGTGACTAAAACGTCGTAAAAGAATTTATTGTACACGAACAAGAAAATAATGCACAGTTTACACACACAAATACTTTCTACACTAGTGTTTAATTACATGACACTATACATAATTACCTTAAATCACAAATAGATCGTTTGTGGTTCTCTTTTTGTTATTTGCTTGAACTGAACTGACTGGTTTGAACCGCAATCCGTTTATATTGTTGACCAAGATTCCTGTAATGATCTAGATAGGTCTGTCTCTTTTCTTTTCATGTCTATGAATTGCTACTTACTTATGTTATCTCTAATTGGAACTTATAATGGTTTCTTAAATTGCTATTCACTTCAGTTCCTATTATCTCTAGTTTCTTGTGAGTGTCAACCCTTGCGGGTAATCGCAAATAAGGTATTTTCTTTTTTATCCTTTCTATACAATTTTATGTTATTTATTAATAACTGTTTCATGAGACAAAACTTTTGGTACCACACGAGTTTATATTATATCTTAGATTAAAAAATTGATGTATATATTTATTTCATGTTCATTTCTTATTTTCTGTGAAGTATGAATAGAGAACGGTAATGATGTGCAGCCAGTTCTTTTCTTGGGCAGAATCCGAAATTAATCTATAAACACATTCATAGCTTTTAACTCTAGAAAATCCTAAAAAAACTCTTAAATGTGAAGTTTTCAATTAAGACTGTACGTATGAGTTACGAAATTTAGTATTATTAGGTAACTATATTATTGCTCGCTCTCATATGTTTAAAACTTTACAGGCAAACTTACTTTATGTCTGATTTTCCTTCAATAGTCAACGTGTTTGGAAGGAAAATAATTTTACAAATTCTTACAACGCTAAATTTTTGGGTATTAACATAATTTACATATATCATAAGTTAAATAGCGTGTGTTAGTATTGAATGCCTTCGACAAATGATGTATCAATAGTCCTTCAAAATCTAGAAAAAACTTCATCTTCAATTAATAAAGAAATAATAGATTTCTATTATTGTACGCTGGCCTACTAACTTCAAACTGTTTATTTAACCCACAGACCGACTATGTGCATGCTTACGTTTTAATACCCTCCACGGGGTATAAAAGGTTTCCCTTAGAATTTCTTCGGCTTCAGTATCGTGCAAAGCCTTCTCGGGAATGATTTTTAAACCAATTTATCTAATATTTCATTACTTATTTCTCGCTCCTGATTGGTTGAACTCAGTCGGATAGTTGCGAGTTCGAAAACTAGTTTCGAGTTTTTTTTTTAATGTATTTTATTTTATGTATTATTTTAGTAAATGAGTAAGAGGTTCAGTAATTTTCTTTCAATTTTATTTTTCTACACCTGGTTGGTTTTATTTGTATGCCCAGTTAAATACGTAATTAAGTCGATTTGATTATTGTAGTTATAATTCATTAAAATGAGATCATTAAGGGAAATTGGATCCACGGTAACAGCCCAGGCTGTGTGGTTCGGCCATTTTGTAAACCTTTTGCTTCAGAACTTTTATGCCGTTAGTACCAAAAATATAGTATAGGTCTAGAAAATAAGCAATGAAAAATATCAGAAATTCTAAAAGTTCATATCGTTGTGGATGGCTATTTTTTTTACTGACATTATTTGGAAGAGTGGCGCTTACCTATACAAAAACATAATTTAAATTTATCCGCAGTGAAATTATTTGAACACTTTTATATAAAGATTAATGTAACGTTTATCTATCAGTTTATTTATTATACTTTTTTTATAAAAACGTACATTACATTTAATGATAATATATATTATTTGTAAAAAGATTTTATAGTTTTTTTTTTAGTAAACTAGTGTTACAGTCTCTAGTTTTAATAACAAGAAGATAATCAAGAGATTTTTTTCCTTTAATAGTAATGAATTTGATCAATAAGTTAATTTACAGCAATAAAAAATATTATTGCGGCTCTATATATATTGTGACATAGGTCTCCTCCAGAGATTTACACGACGACCAGTCTCGCGCCACCCGCTTCCAGCGGATTCCCACGACCTTCACCAGGTCGTTGGTCCACCTTGTGGGGGGGTCTACCCACGCTACGTCTGCCGGTACGTGGTAGCCATTCGAGAACCTGTTGGTCCCGAGAACCTTTTGGCCGTCGATGATATGATGATATTTGAGAGATTCATTTAATTTAATTATTAAATATTATTAGAAAACTAATGTTTTTGTTGAATAAAATACATTACCGAGTAGTATACACGATTATAAAGATACCAAAGGAGTTGTTACATTATTTATTAGTTAATAATATTTAACCAATAAAAATACGTGTCTAAGATACCTTCCGTGTGCATAAGTAGTTTTATCAGAATGACGGTGTATATACGGATGCGCGGGGCGACAAATTAGGTCGCGCCCATCATGCACGTGGTGAAAAGCCTGCTATAATGAAACGCTACGGCACGTCGCGTTACAGGATCAGGCAGAGTAAGGTCTTCTTACCTAACTACAGGCTTTAACCGTGATAGATATAGGCTGATATGATGATGGTGACTGTCGATAGATTGTCATCTATTGCCGGTCATTATTCTTGGTTTGTCCTTTGTTTAATATGATAGGATATACAATCATATAGTCATCAATTCCTTATATACGTGAGATTTTGAGAACTATCAAAATCAAATCCAAAAAATTCTTTATTTAATTTGGGCCCAGAGAAAGCGCTTATGAATGTAAAAAAATTACCACTGGTCCAGAAAACAACCCAGTCGAGAAAACCCGGTAAAAAACTCGAATTGGTTTCAATACAATTCATAATAACAATAAACACAAATTTAGCAAAAGCACAGAGAGGAGTGTCACTTCCAAACATCACTATCGTTCATGTAATGATCCACCCTGTAATTAAACCCTATTTAACATAGTGCTTAAACTTATTTACAGGTAAATCGCTCATGTCAGGTATGTCAGGTTTATCATTCTCCTTATATACATACATACGGTCATTTATATGATGTTGTTATGTCTTATACGTGTAGGTAGGTAGATAATTGTTTGCATTTTAAAATGTTTATTTAACTATACTCCACGTTGGCAAAATTACCTACGTAGATAGAAATTATAAAAAGAGAAAATATATGGATATATTTATTTAAATTTATTAGTAGTATTAATTTAAATGTTTAACTTAAAGGTAACGAGAGATTTATTTTAATTAAAATTAAGCACTAATAAAATGTTTGTTTTAAATTACAACGTAAATTGAATAATATAAATCTTTTAACTTACCAAATCAGTAGAGATGCACCATCACGAGAGATCACTTTTGTATTAAATTCATCAAATTTAAATTATCTAAATGAAATTATCACTACTCAATTAATTGACATCAAATTAATTGATTCTTTAGCACAGGTGGATAAATAAATATTATTGTGTTTGGTTGTTGTTTGGAGTCGCGACGGTCCAGCGCTGTGCGGCACCGGCACTCGTCTGCTTGTATGGGGTTGTTAGAGGTTCTAGCGCATGCGTATCAATTCGGTTTTCTAACAACACACACAAGGAAGGCGTCGGTGTGTTTTTAATGTTAATTACAACGGTGTTACGAATAGGTACTTACTATAAAGCTTCATTCGAGAAACAGAATGTAATTAAGGTGGGCATAAGTCTTTAATATAGTTAACCCCATTTTAATTTGAGTTTACACTTTATTCAAACTCTTAAGTCAAATGCGAATATCTATTTTTTTAAATTTTCTTCAAATCTATATCTATATTATAAAGAGGAAAAATTTGTTTGTTTATAGTCAATGAACTCGGAAACTAATAATCAGATAATAATTATCATTTTTTTTGATGGAAAGCTTTTTTTACGTGGGAAAATGCCTTCACGCACCCCCCTACCAGCTCTAATACAGGAGTATTGTCTCCTGGATTAGTACTGCTAGGAGGTATGTGGGTCATATCCGGCGTGAAGCGCTGGGAATACCCACTAAAACCACACGGTGCCGTCTGCTGTCGTCCACGGGGTGATACGGGATTGCTTAGCTACTTTATCCAGAACGAACATAGATTACATTATCTTCCAATAATTATGGGATTTTAGCCAAAAAATAAATATATTCTTAATGCAAGCTAGAAGATAAAGGTATACATGAAAACTATCCAGTACAAAAGTATTGGTCTTTAGTAGATCTAAAAAAAAAGTCCATGGTACCATTACGTATCTCTTATTGGTGTTCTGAAATTAAAAGGTGATATTCAATCGTCATTATTAGCCATAACTTATTATTATTATAATTAATCTTTACAAAAAAAAAATATCTTCAAGATAGATTATGTAGATAAAATTTGTTTGAAGAACGTCTGTAAAATGACGCTAAAAATTTAGCATGTTTTTTTTTTTCAATGGCTCCTAGTTTCTACAAAAACCAAATTATGGAAAAAATCAAAACGTACGGACATGACTGGACATATATTATTTGGTAAAAAAATATTTACCATAATGCTATCATCCAGAGGGGGCACAGGGGGCTACGTTTTATGGAAATTAATGACGCTAGTATATCTTAAACGTTACCCTTAAAGGTGTAAAACAAGGGATGAATGCGGGCGAAGTCGAGGGCACAGCTAGTTTCTAAATGTTTTAATTGATTATCAAATTATCACTTAACATCAGGTGAGATTATCATTAACGGTATATTAATGCCTTTGTAGAATAAATAAGTATATATAACGGGTGTTTCTGTTAGCGTGAGAGTGGCAATATTTTAACCAAAGAGATATTATAACATAGTAAATAGTTGATGGTGGTTGATAGCGTGATGTGGTTTTGGCATCCGACTCTGTCTAGGCTAGAAAACCACTCATAGTGACCCGTCGTTGTGTTCTTGGACCAGCGATTATATATTCAGACCAATTTAGAGGCTTCAGCCGTTTTAGATGTAACCCGGTTTTATGATGGCAAATGTCGATATCGTTCTTATAATGTACTTTGTTTAGAATCAAATAAAATGCAATTATAGAGCCGAGCTCAAAAATAAAAAAAATATTGGATATTAAAGAATAGAAACTGGGGAGAAATTAGTTAAAAGAAGAGAATATGTAAATGAAACCGTCGGAATAATATTTGAATGAATAAAATTTGAATTGCTAACTTATTGTACAGTGGAAACATTTTCCTGTCACTTATATACAGGGCGTTGCCTGTCTGGACGGCTGTCTAGACTAGACTAAAAGTAACAGATGACTGAGGAGCAACCAAGTATTAATTATTGTGTACCATTAGATGTTTGTGGGTAACTCGTAAATTCACTTTTCCATCGAACATTATTAGTTAAAAAACTAATTTACCTTTTGGTGTATATGTAAATAAAGCTTTTTCTTTATGTTAAATTTGTAATTTATTAAATATTTGTAAAGTTATTTAGTAACTAGCTGTGTCCGCGAGTTCACTCGCGTTGAATTCAGATAATTACATTATAATAGACAGCCTATATTTTCCCTCTTGATGCAATCTATCTCATTACCATTATTTTCATATATACTCTATCTATGTCCCATACCGACCCATCCCGTCCAGTCCTGTCCCATCCCGTCCCATTCAGGAGAAGGTCACCCCGGCCAGACCAAGCCATCTCCCAGACCGCCTTCCCAGTTCAATCCCCCCATTCCCTCCTTGGTTTGACAATACCTCAGAGTCCAGACACCACCAAACCATGCACCCATCTAATTTTGCCCTATTAGGGCAAAATTAGCTAAATATCGGCCTGCACAGCATACTACCCATGTGTGGATGAGTGACACCTCCTATTTTACCCCTACAATCAACGGCCTCATAGGCCTGCTCCCCACACCTAAAACATTGACCTCCCCGTTCTACCCCCGAAGGATAGACTGGGCGAGTTTGACTTCGGTACAAACACCAAAACCAACGCACGGGGATAGATGAACCCCACAATCATTCCATTGCCCTACCGCCATGTTTAGATGCATGTAAAGTAAATATAGTTGGTAGTAATATCAATATTTATTTTATAAAATTAATAGTGCATGCGTTAATAACATGCGTAAATATATTTGCAACGAAATAAGTGTGTTTATCATAGTCTCTCGTAGCCCAGTTGGCGCTACGCCAGAGGTCAATGACCGCGTAGCGTCTACTCGTATTCGGTTTGTTTAATAAATATTGTCTAGCCTAGAACGATCCATTTCAGGTATCGAATTTAATTTATTACCAATGTTTAAAGTATTTTTTTATAGGTTAGTTTTGTTTGTTTTTTATCTACGAATCACATAAAGAGTTTGAAAAACAACAGACTTATGAGGTAATACTAAAATTATAATAATATATAAAAGAATTACATTACTTAGCAGTTTCTTGCCTTTGTAATTTAACGTCATCTAATTCTATTCTCCACTTTACATGTTATTATTTTAAGGCCTCTGTCTATATCTGTATGTTCGTACATTTTAGTCCATTGTTAGTGCAGTGCATTTATTACTCAAGAACCATTGAACCAATTTCTTTGACTTTTGTAAGTCATAGATATGGTATATTCTCTGGCTACCTATTTTAGTATCCATAAATTTATAACTTATTCGTATGTATTTTTACAACACGTTTTTTTTTCACATTTTCAAAACCGTCTATATCAAAACGATGTACCTACAGAAATTTTAACTAATAAATAACTCTGTTACGAAATCGTATTGTATTGCGTTATAATGAAGATCCAGGCCTTTTCAACTCCTTTGTGGGTTCATTAAAAGTTGACTATATATAGTAAAGCATCATATTATAATATTCTGGATATAACAATTTTTGGTAGAGGTCACAATTCACAGTCAGCAGTTACTTAAATGGACTCAAGTGTAATAATATAAGTGTTATATTATTATTATTTTTTATATATGAGCAAAGATAATAAGGTTAATAATAAACGGTATCTCATCTTGAACGAACTTTCTGTGGTACCTCATAATAAATGTTTCGTTTCTTTATCTCAAATACAGTTTACCCGTACATAATAACTAAATTATATCATGGAAAACGCTACCAAAGTTATCAATATTTAAGGTCAAATAAGCAAGTTAATGAATTAAAGACAATAACTGCTACATGACAGACTGACGACGAAAATGTTTAGTCAATTAAAAAAAGGATATCATACTTTGAACAGAAGCAAACGTTAGGCAACGTTGAAACTTTGTTTTTAAATTATATCCGAACTTTATGTTTGTTGGCACAAGCGTTTGTAATTGGTCGGTTGGTTAGGGAGAGACGGATTGTATGGGTAAAACTTTTCCAATTCTTCACGGAGAAACGAACCTCGGTTTGACATAAATCGCGTAGTATTTAGAAATTGAGACGCGCTGTTATTTTCTCCGAATCCGATTACTCGTTCATTGAATTTGAATGTACAAAGGATGCCCAAAATTGTAAATAGAGATTAAAGTTTATTACTATAATTACGATACTCCATTAGGCGTCGTCTAATCATCGTCAATCATATGATGCTTTTTTGCAACTTTGATACGAATCGATTTTCTTTTTTTGTACACTGTATATGCTCAATGCTTTGGCTACAATCTTATCTGATATTATGTTACTATGTGGTCCTGGATGGTAACACACTAAGCCTATCGGTTCGCAAGCAATACTGCCAGAACACACCTATTGGTATTTGGCGACGGGTTTTCAAACTTGAGGGTGGTAGCTATTCAGGAGGGCATTATTATACAATGCCCAACCACCGTACAATCGCATCATAGTGTGCCTGTATTAAAGTTTTCCATGGTTCATTTTCGTATTACTTTACTGATCTTTAACTTCTCAAAACATGAAAATAAACTTACCCATAAAAATGAGACAATAGGGAAACAATGGAAAGCTGGCGTAAACGACATGCTAGTGCTCAAGGGGTTAATTACTTTTTAAAGCGAATATTAAAACTCTTATCGTATGGCTATAAAAGCACCGGGGAGAAAATCGCATTCAGAATAAAAAACATTTTATCATTAAACGTGAAACCATAGAGATCAAAGAGAGATAAACAAATGCGACATTGTAAAGGAAAACACACTAGTACACGCTATGAATGTTATCACAAGAGAGTCGAGACGGCAAAGAATATCGATCTGCTCCGACCGTGTACCGGAGATGTGTGAAACTTTAACCAAAACATGGAGGTGGTATAAATTTTAAAAATAGTAAAAAAATAAATAGCTTGTGCAACCAGTGCTCGTATTAGAAGTGAAACTTGTTTGGCAATCTTTAGTTTAGATCTTTAAGACAAATAAATCATCATGCAACCAGAAAAAGAGAAATAGAGACGTAAGCCCACTTTTTAAAATACAGTTATGGGCACGTTTCTTCGAAAACGAATATAGCATAGAGAGGAGAAAATAGTCATTCTACAGGCAAAAGTATAATTTTTATCTCTTTTCCTTTCACTCTCACTACGTATCTATCTATTTTCTATCTGTTCTTTAATATTCAAAGTCGTGATGATAATATTTGACGCTCATCACGTGACGTGACATTGAAATTTTAATCTCATCGCACACGAAGAGCTGACACGATTTACATAAAGTTTCGAGAGACAGTAAAATTTTATTTCGGCTTGTATTTAGGTGGAGTCCTTTATTTTGTGTTACTCGCGCAAAAAACTAGACAGACGTGGGGACTGCCGACAGAAGTGAAAACTCGAAACTATGGAAAAAATGTTATAAATTTTGTATTTTGTCAATTGAAATTATTAACATAACCTAACTTTTAACATCATAACGTTTATCTAGTTTTTACATATATTAGCGCTCCGAGCAATACTTATGTACATTTTTTTAAAGTATATTCATAATCAAAACATACGATAGGCTGTAAATATAAATTTTATTGTTCATATTTGAGCGCCATCACTTAAACGCCATCTTATAGTTGACATACTGTAGTATGTTGACGGCTGGCGTCATAGCACTGGTAACGCGAATCTATAAGTTTTTCTCCTTCCAAGAATCGCTTAACCGCACCGAAAAAGTTTTTCATTTCAAAAAAAACGTAATAGCTCAAGATGACACTTTATCTATTCTAATGGATGTTCGTGACAGCTGGGGACTACTCTGTGTCTGTGTTACTCTAGTCACTATCACTCTAGTCAACGGCATCCTGATGATAATTTTGATTTGATGAATAAATAAAAACATTTAACGGTGTCTTGATGATACTGCATCTTGTTCGAAGGTATCCTGATCCTGCTCTGTGTGATCAGCAGAACGTGCATTTCGTTATTTTCTAAGAACGAATCCTCAGACGAATCCAATAAACTAGATATACAATGAATTTTACGTATACCGGATAATCTAAAAAACAAAATTATTAATCGCGTAAAAGTATTGATAAAATATAATATAAAAAATAAACATTTATTCCAAAATCTATACTTATAATAAAAGGGTGAAATGGAAATAAATATGGTTGCCAATCACGTAAAATTACTGAAACAAAAGTAATGAAATTTAGCATGATAGTAGTTTATAAACTATAGTAACACCGACAAAGTAGCGGGCACCAGCTTGTTCTGTCTGTCTGTGTTTTTACTTTTATATACCTAAACTACTTAAAAAATGTTCTAAAAAATTTGGTAATGACAGAGATTGCATCCATAGGGAGAGTATAGGCTGCAAATTGTCTGAATTCCGCCGTGAAGCCGCCGGTATAGCTGGAATATGTATACAGTGTAACCAAATCATGTTTGATAGGAATGTCATTATTTATTTTAAAACTAAAGAGAAACCTGAAAAATTCTAAATAAATCTATATATACGTTTTGAAATAATATTACCGTATCAAATAAATTATTACTTAATGTCACTCCATGTGTAGTGATCGCAGCTCGACTGAACTCATAGTCCAATATTGAACGAACTCACATTTGTCAAGGCTAGGCTTAACAAATGTATTTTGTTTGAGCCCGATAATTGTTATTGTGGACATGACATGGCGTCCACCGGTTTAACAATTAATCTAGATTATTTATTTCGTAATACAAGCCTTACGGAGTGTTTGTATTTTATACATGTAACAACTATTACATTCAAAACTTTGATTGAGCGTATATATGATACGCCTAAAACATTTCACAAAAAATGGCAGCCTTTAAATATTACTACAAACAACAAACTATGTACATGCCACCAACCGCTCTCTACATCGTCGCTCGTCGCGCCGCGAGAATGCTTTCTCTTTCACTCTCACACGGAAATTAAATTATGTATCCCGCTCGTGCGTTTTGTGGTAATAATGCAATAAAATAATATTGTAAAGAAAAAAAAGGTGCTTATATAACAAAGGGAATGTTTTTTTTTCACTCCTTTACAGTAGTGTAACACGTATGGCCGCGATAAATGAAGGAAGACAATGTATGAATTATATTTAACTAGTTGTCCACGCGACATCAATCACGTGATTTAAAAATAAGAATATAAAGAAAGAACATAATTGTCTAATACACTAATATAGAATAATATAGAAAAACATTCACTACCTATATATAAAATGAGTTCAGACAAAATAGGTGTTACTTTTGTTGAGTGCAAAAAAAAATCTGCAGCATACATACTGTATAATACTGAACTTTTTTTAGTTCGACGTAACTTATATCCACATGAACGTAGAAGATCCTTATCGCGATGTGGACTACTGAGAAAAAACAATCTTAAGTGGAATAAGCTCCACTATGTACTATACAGTACGAAACTAAAATACATTAATTAATACAGTATCTCAGTATATAATGTACTACGGTTTCTTTTATTTCTATACACGTTCCTTTCTTATATACTCGTTGATACGAATACTAAAACGAACAACGTAAATCGGTTTAGTGGTTCAGGTTCTAGTGTTATACGCACAGACAGATACACAAACAGACGTTGACTTTTAGGTAATGCGCCTAGATAATAAATATTGTAACTTGTAACGATGAATGAATGTTGGGTAATTACCTTACTTTTCTAGTACTAAAATAGATAGAGAGTAATGCATCTATACAAAAAAAAAACATTTTTAGATTTGAGGTTAGTTTATTTTATTATTATTTTTAGATACTATTTTACACAGCATTTGAAGCAAGAGCCTTATTGAGATGCAGGTCGCAGTTCTTTGTAAAGGCGTTTCTGCTTTGTGTATAGTTTATGGCAGTCTAGAAAAGTCTGAAAATATTTGATATCCCACTCAAGGAGAGCGTGTTGACCTCTTTAGTTCTTAGTTTAAAAGATAGAACACAATAGATTCACTTTTCCATTATCATTATTAACATTTGCACGTACGTTATTTTTTTATACTTAAAAAGTATAAGAAACAGAATTTTAAGGTATTATCTATACCTATAATAAAAGGCTATCGGGAAAAATCTGTACATTGAAGAGATTTGAGAGAAAATACTATGCGGGACTTCAGAATCACTTCAGAACACATTTCGATGGTTTCATTTTTTTTTGTTTGTTTGTCGGCCTGCCGGCTTAGTAATTGGTTCGCCAATCAAGCTTAAATACTATGACATGACACTGCTGGAACAAGTGTTCTCTCTGTATATTCCTCTTTCTTCAGTACTAGATTTTCACACATTAACCTGATATGTATTTTCTACGATTAATTAATTTTTTTTTGTATAAGAGAATATAATTAATGTAAAGATACCCACTAAGAAACGGGTGTAGTTTGCCTTTAATGACTCTCGTTCGTTCGTGTAACCCTGACAATAAAACATGTAAAATCGTTCATTTAATTCCATTACTTAAGCCGTTTTGATTTACGATGTTAATGTTTAACTAGGATAGAGTTAATTAAATTAATAATTAACACTTCAAAGGATCGATTTCAGTTAGTTATAAAAGGCTTTGATATTAAATTGCCTGTAAAGTTGATGTTTGCAAGATGTAATTTTTGTCATTACAATGAACATTTATGATCAAATATTCTTAGGAGTCATTTCATGTGAAACGGACTGTGATATAAAAATGTAGGTTCTGAAATTGAAGATATGAATGTGAGGACAAAAGATGGTTTTTTCTTAAATGTTCATTTGCAACGTTATAAAATTCAGAAAAATATTTTAATTTAAATTCGTTTTTTGAGAGACCTTTTTTAACGGTAAACAATACTCACTAGAGAAAGTGAACATATTGGCTTATATAGGGTGCTATTATATTCATTGTAAAATTTTATTACAGTCTTAGTACAATACTTTAATTTATACGAATCGAACGCTTAATGTGTCGAGTACCCATAAAAATAAGACAATAGGAAAATAATGGAAAGCTGGCGTAAACGCCAAGTGCTTTTGCAAATTTTTTTTAAAGTTTTGATGACACTACCAGTTTAGAATAAATATTGAAGTAACCTTCATAGCTTGTACTTTTTTGAGAACTCTACGTAAATGGAAAATTTTCTCTAATGAATGTCTTCAACGATGCTAAAACCGACAGCGCTTGTTTCTCTTAAGATATTGTACGAGGATATTAAATATCTCTTTACATAACCTTTGAAGATTTGTAGGATATTAAACTAAGGCAATTCCGTGAATAGCAAAAAAGTTATACAGTGTAATGACTGACAATGTATCAAGAAAAATGTCATTATTCCAGCTGATAATTTGGTTTGTATTTAGCTGTCGAATTGTAACGATAATCATTATTGAAAATTTGAGGTAAAAAAAATGTTTCCAATTTTTTTTTATTGATAACACTAAAGGTCGTCAATAGCCACTGATAAAAATAAGGAAAGTCCATTGATAAAAATAGGCGAAAAATATCTTTAACTGTTTTTAATTTTCCCTATTTAATATTATATACCTCAAATTGGATTTGTCACCGACAACAATAATCTTTTATATCCATTATATATGTAAATAAAACTTTACTCAACGCAAATATTGTGCCAATATTTATACAGAGACATACATAGTTGTGTGTGAACACTGATTTCTTCGTTTGCCATAACCATTTTTGGTTGAGACCCACCCGTTTTGCGATAAAGTATATCAGTTGTGGCTTTGTTTTACCGCAATCTGGGTTCATTTTCAAAACGCATTCTTGAGTTCCATCGTTCCGTCAAAGTCATGCTGTGATCATGTGATATTTTATTCTAGATCTCTGTAAAATGTTTAGTTGTAGTGTTTTAAAGTATTTAGTCATTTGTGCTGTTTTAATTTTATTAACAATTATTGCCGAAGGGTAAGACGATTTCTGTTAATCATATTTTATTTATAACGTGTGGTGTGGTGGGAAAATTAAGCTTAACCCCTTGAGCACTAACCTGGCGTTTACGCCAGCTTTCCATTGTTTTTCTATTGTCTCATTTTTATGAGTAATCGACATATCAACTAGGTCGCAACCACCGTATACTAACAAGTTTTAAACATGGTAGATGTAGCCCATGATGATGGCGATTGCAGATTGATTTTTAACTATCGATTATACTTTATTTAAAATCAGTTGAAGTATAGTTATTAAGCCGAGCTTTAATAAAAAGCTTTATGATATGTCGATTACCCGTAAAAATGAGACAATAGGAAGACAATAGGAAAACAATGGAAAGCTGGCGTAAACGCCAGGTTAGTGCTAAAGGGGTTAAAAAGAAGCTCTAGCGTGCCACCATATGAACACATTTCTTAGAAGACAAAACTGAATGTTTCACCTATAGATTTATACTCAAAAGGTACACTATAAGACTAGTATAAATAGAAACATAACGTCGAGGGTGACTGGGCACGTCGGTAAGGGTCGACCTGGGCAAACGTATCTCGAGCAAATCGAACACGTCTTAAACAAAGGTCAGGTGAAAAGTACCCATAACCGATGAGCATGTATGAACGGGCTCAGGTAAGTAGAAGAAACGAAAGAGGTTTGTCAAGATCGTTGCAAGTGGAAGGACGTAGTCTCGGTCACCCCCACGAAAAAGATGTGTGATAGTTTTCAATAAAATCTGAAGGCGATTGATTTTTTATAAACATATAAAAATAATACTTTTCTTTTTTTATTTTTATTTTAAACAACTAAAACGTTATTCTGTTACAAAATTTAATATGTATTAAATTACAACCAACAAATTTAAGTAACAAATTCAATTTTATTACAAACAAATCCTAAATCTAAATCGAATAAATCTTATTCAATTTACAGATCTCAGCTCACTTTACAAAAAACAGTCGAAGCTTTATTCTCTGATAGATCTCAAGTAATTTATCCCGGAGCCTGTAAATGGCTGAGAGCGTCGAAACGACAAATGAAAATGTGTAATAGAGATATAGGCCTTTCGAACATTCTTAAAGTGGCAAAAGAACAAGCGATTCGATCCTGCGAAGAAACTTTCCAATACGACAGATGGAATTGCTCTATGGTTTTTAATATGAAAACAAATCGTAGTATATTTGTTAAAACGTACAGAGAAACTGCATTCGTTCAGTCATTGGTCGCAGCTTCGTTGACACATTCAATAGCTAAAGGTTGCGCATCAGGCGAGCTTACAAGATGCCCTTGCGTTAGTAGCTTTAGTAAAAATTCCACTTGGAAAGTCATCGGTTGCGGCGATGATTTTAAATACGGTAAACGAATGACTAGAAACTTTTTAGATTTCAAACACGCCGGTAACGATCAAATATCTGAAATACTGAAGCAAAATGCTATTGTTGGCATAGACACTATAGGAGAACAAATGAGGGAGGTCTGCAAATGCCATGGTTTCTCCGGTTCCTGTACAACCAAGACGTGTTGGAAGCGCCTCGGCCCGTTCAACTCCGCTATGGGATTGCTAAAGAAACATTACCATCACGCTGTGAAAAAGAAACCGCTTAATAATACGGTTAGGAGGACAGAAAGCACGAAATTTATTAGTAGGAGACCGAAAGGGGATAGAAAGAACTTGGTATATTTACATAAAACACCGAATTTATGCGTTAGCACGAAAGGCAGGGCGTGCCGAGATAGGGACAACTGCGCTACCCTGTGCTGTGGAAGAGGCCATCTGACTACTAAAAGAAACGTCTCAACCAGATGCCGATGTAAAATGATAGATTGCTGTTTCGTCGAGTGTGATACATGTGTTGATGAAGTGAATTCCTTTACTTGCAAATAAATAATGTATCAACATTAGTTTAACTTAAATTAATTTTCAACGTTAAATACATAGTAGATGTTATTAAAAAATATTACAATGTAATAAATTCGTATATATCGACACTTCAGGGGTTTTATGCATTATTGAGATTTGTTGTGGTATGGGGAGAAGAAACCTTGAATATTATTTTAATATCATAATATGTAATTGTATTTTATGTTATACTCATAATGTATAACATGTACAAAACAACAAACATTAATTTATTTAATAAAACTCACAGACAATTAAACGAATTGATGAAGCTATGATGGCGCAGAGAGCAGTACGGACGGATTCCGCGTCAATCGACCTATCCAACTCTAAAATCAGCCTGAGCTTTCGGTGAAGGAAAACATCGCTAGTAAACCATAGCATGGTGGTAGGACATTTTCTAATGATGCCCGCCCGTCAATTAACATCAGGTGAGATAGTGGTCAAAGCACTGAGCCAATATCGTGTAAAAAAAAAAAATCAAAAGGACGTACACTGCTGCAATGATATATTGTTGTCGTTATTTAGAGTGGGTGCGATGCTACATAGTGTGTCAGAGTTGGTTGCTAGATCAAATTAAATGGAGTTTACACTCAATTAGCTGCAGAAAGCTACACCTTCACCGATTAATTTAGAGTATAAGCTATAAATATTTTAAATATTATTTGAGCAATTTTACTTGTGCACCCAAGGTATCATAAATTTACACAAAAAAGTCATTCACCTCTCTAGCTATCTGTACGAAGCAGTGGAGGCTCGTTATAAGGAATTAAAAAAAATACAGTTATAAGGAAATTTCAATAATTGTTTTACTTTAAATAAAAAATTGTTTATTTTCCATGTGAGCCATCTAGTGGTTAATATAGAAACGAGCAACCCAGTAAATAAAACTATGCTTGAATTCGTTCTTCAAATCACCGATAGAGTTCACAAATTTACTAACAGTTTACGGATTATTGGCATAGGTGGCAGCACTCAAAAGGTTATGGGTAAACAAAAATATATTTTTTTATTGAAAATAACTAAAATCTACTTATTCTGTAGTTTCCAAAGTATTCATTAATATTTATTATGTTAAAATAATAGTAAGTTAGGTAGAATAAAACATTAATATTAAATAGATTAATGTAAAATTAAAAATTAAATCAAACTGTTGCGTAGAAGATATATGTTTGTACAGGGGTGCTTTTACCTTTAAGGCAAGGTTAAAAACTTTGTTTAGATGCGTCGTCAATTAAGAAACTTGATTAAGTAACAAACCAGGTGTAAAACAATTTCGAAAGTCAACTCAAGGAAGATTCGAAATCATTATTTTATGTAAATAATAAATTCACGTTCCAGAGAATCTTAACGTGTATAATTTGGTCACAATTGAATAAGGTTATTTTATTCTAAATTCAGAAAATAAGATGCGCAGTATATTGTTAAAGCACTTAAGTAATTTGAAGATATATACAAAGCATGTTGATTATAGACAATCAAATAGTACTTAATTAAAAGTCATAAATAAAATGAATTCACTTTAATATTATTCTGAAGAAATTAACAATTAGAGAAACCTAATAAGTTAACAATATGTGTAGCATTTTAACACGCTTTTTTATTGGTTTTATTTGAATGTTTCAAAATTCACGAGATGCAATCAAGTGCGATTCTACATGAATGTTTTGCAGCTACAGAATTAAGATGCATCGGAGATACCATCAAGTTAATGCATATCGACCGAGAAATATTATACGCGTGGAAATGTTTATTTTTGTATATATATCAATCAATATACGTACTTAGACTAAACTTATTATTTTAAAATTTCAATTTACTTTAGAATGTATGAGAATATTTGATGGTATATAAATTTGTATGCGTGAGGTCTTAATGTGTGATGTGTTTTAATTAATTAATCGTAGAGAATGTTTTTAAGATCGATTCTAAAGATTAAACAAGTCAATGCATTTCTTTTCTATGTGTTAACCATCCGATTTACTTTAGCTTTCTTTTTTGTTTAGTAGTCGTCTATACTTTACTAATAAAGTAAGTATATATACTAATAAATAATATTGAAGCTGTTGTTTCTACTTTTAAAATGACATTTTTTTTACTAAATATAAATGAATGAATATACGGTATCTATATCAAAAATACAGTTTTCATTATTGTCTGTCTGTGTGTTCTGGCTTATCTCCGGAACGACTAGATCGATTTTGACGGGACTTTATTTGGTAGATAGCTGAAGTTACTATGCGTAACTTAGCCTACTTTGATGATTTTTCTGAAATAATTAGGATTCCGCTTAAAAAAATTAAAACTCATGAAATTATGCACAAAATCCGATACAATGCGCAGTTTTACTTGTAGGTGTTATAATTTGTGAGAAGCGTCTTTGTTTTCTGTTAGTATTAAAAATAATTAGATCATTCGCATTTAAAAAATAAAACACAAGAAATTGTAAAATAATTCGATTTTACGAAAAACATTATTTTACGAACAAATTAAACGAAGATTATTTCAAAACCATATTACGCATTCAAGAATATATGAAAAGCAAGCGGAACCGCGGGCACACGGCTAGTTTCAAAATAGAGATACATTTTTGCAATCCGAGACTAAGATTTTTTACACAGATTCTGTCGATTAATGTTCACTTGGCAGACAGAGTCAGTCGTAAGTTATAAGTCTGAGCTCACAGTGAGCCTGTTCGAACGTGAACGATTTTACACGACACAATCCTCTCGCAACCGAGGGAGCGCAGCGCGCATAAAGTTTACTTCACATCTACACCACATACCTCCTCACAATATTTGATACAGGATGTTCAAATATACGTCATATAAATCAATATACATTATTATGACTCATTAATTTAATAATATATAGTATAAAACAAAGTAGCTTATTCCATTTGTCTACTTATCCGATAAGTTCCTTCTAAACCACACAACGGATATAGATTCTGTTAAGGTTCTTGGGTATATACATTCCAATTAACGTAACCAAGACGTTAAAAATCATAGTTATCATGGTAAGCCAGACTAAATCTTAAGGTATACCTACATCTAAATTATGTATCAGATAACAGTAATTCCTCAAAACTCCTAGAAAAAAATTCGTGATTGCATGCTTATCTATGTAATTGTCTACGACTGGTTTAGAATAATACGGTTTCTCTCCGGACCCCAAGCCTAAAGTCAACACAGACGAAATCGCTGGAACGAGCTGGTTATGCATGTAAATACGTAGGTACTTTCTATTTGCACACATAAAGTACATAAGTTCTGTAAAGGACTTTCTTTTTTTTACACTACTCAACGGATAGGTTTATGCTGCATGAATTTAACGGAATTTGCATAAAAATAACCGCACAAGCCAACTTTCGTGTTATTCTGGTGCCAAGTGCTCTAAATGGTTGACGCAAAGACCGGTGAAGCTGTCAATTATTTCAGGGTAAAAACTTTAGTAATGGCAAAAAAAAAAACCTTTTGATTCGGGAAATAGATACGCAACTTCACCATTGCATTTTATATGATTGACATTTTGATGTTACCTAAGTTACTACAATACATTGAAATCTGTAAGACGGGAAGACTTTCGTATAAATTGCTCGTTTCAAAACCATGACGTACTGGTCTGTTCAAGTATTGTATGAATTCTTCATTATCATCAGAGTAAAGATCAGAAAAAATCATTTTAGCTCGAAAAACGTAGCGAATAGTAACAAATTAACAATGAAATCTGCTATGACAGTTCTCTAAACGTATTTTTTTAATTTGTCTGCTATTAAACTGTAACCAGAAAGCGTTTAATTTTGACAGATTGATAAAGTTTTTAGCGGCTTAAAATTTCTGGTACAAGACGCTTGGTTGATTTAAATGAAATATGTTGTTAACAGTTAAAATAAAACAGTTGGTACAAGCCTCAAGGTGGGTACTTTTAACAAGTTTATTAAATTTTGTTTAAAGCGCCATCTACAAATATAGAAAGTAATTTTAGATGAAATCATGTCCTTTGTGTAATTATTTGTTTTATTGAAGCCATCATAGATGTCTCTAGAAACGCCGTTCCTAGTTAATATTGTGAATCGAAAAATTTGTAATAGTTAAATGGGAAGCCTTTACTTGTATTAATTGAAAATTTGTCACTTTAAAATTACTGTTTGTTGAACTCCTGAGATCAATATGGGTTTGTAATGAAAATAAGGTTTCACAGTGGATTAAAAGCAATACAAATATTCTAACTAAATCTGCGTGTTTACTTGTAATATTTAATTATATGAACGTGTACCTATAACGTAAAAAATGACGGCATTAAAACGGGTTTTATCAATTTTATAAGTGCGAAAACAACTCTCTACATCGTTAATTGTCGCGCGTTATAGTTATCTCTTTTACTCTCACAAACAAATTACAAGATGCATCTAGCTCATACGTTTCATGTTAATATAAAAAAGAATATTTTTTTGATACAATAAAGAAAATACAGTAGGTGCTAACGTTGGAAAAGAAATAAAACGTGTATTCCTTTCACATACATCAGCAATGTAATTCGTAAATCTTCGATAAATACAGGAAGTCAGTGCGTGAATTATTTTCAACAATTATAATTTTCTGTTGTGACTTATGCCCGCTTTAGCGTAACTAAGTGAAAGTCGGGTAATTACCTTACTTTTACGTCACTACAATACTTCTCGGGAAACGGATCTATACTCACCTCCTTATAAAAATATCTTAGCCTGCGAACATTAAATAATAATTCATGAGTCATGCATCGAAACAAAAAAAAAATCCATTTTCGCTTGAACAAAGCTCCGAAAAAAAAAAAATTAATAAATGACTAACTCTGAACTATTACTGTGTTAAAGATCATCGCTACATATGATTATGACGCCTAAAATTGAACCATAAACCATTAAGGTCGACCACAAAATTGCGGTTTGTTTTCGATGGCAACTCACGTAATTACGATATTAATGAAAAATAAGTTAAAAAAAAACACACGCACACACAAACACGAAAACGCTGAGATTTATTTATTGACCCCGCAGCGAGTTGTGACCGTACCATGAATATTACTCGAAGCTAATTTTCGATTTTAGTTTTCGATCGATGTTCGATCGACTTGGAACTATTCAGAAAATAATTATTGATATTAGTTAGTTATTTTTTATCTAATCATGGTATAGAAAAATGTAAGATTTACTGAGTGTCCTTCTGTATATTTGATTCGACCGAAAGAGTCCACAGCTGGACATAGGTTTGGAATTACCATATTCGCTACACTTGGCAGGCGGGTTGGAGATCGCAGTCAGGTGTTTGTGGTACTCAGAAGATGCTACTACCCATCGCCTGGTTTATCCCTTAATCATCGCCTATTACGACCCCTACGGGAAGATAAGGGGTAGAACTATTTTCAACTGGCATCACACGGTATTTCTGTACATATATTTAATTAATAATTTTAAAAGTAAGTAGGTCTGTGATCGCAATTACAATGCGTGATCGAATAAAAAATGAGGAGATCAACAGAAGAACTGAAGTAACTGAAATTGCTCGTTGAACTGATATCCGATGGCTCCAGAGGTTTCTCAAATGGCTACCACGTACCGAAAAATGCAGCGTAGTAGGCTCCCAACAAGGAGGACCGACAACCTGGTGAAGGACACAGGAATCTGCTGGGTGCGAGGGACGCAAGCCAAGTCGTTGTGGATATCTTTGAGGGAGACTTATGTCCAATATTGGACGTCTTTTGATTGATATCATATTTATTCAAAGTAATAAGTTACTTTTTAATAAAATAAAAATAACATATTTTAACATTAAATTCAGGTTACATTAGTAGTAACTCTCGATAGTCAGCCGAGACAATGCCAATAAAAATTATGTTATTCCAACCAATTACCGACCATTAAACAAAATACTTTATAGCTTTTAATATAATGGTCGCGATCGTCATGAATTTAAAGCCGACTGTATATGTTAATAGTGAACTGTTGCTATATTTTTTTTTATGTTTGATGTAGCGAAGTGATCCTGTAGTGTGTAGCCGTTGTGCGGTCGGGTTCCACTTCGATGTACGTAAATTGGATACACGTATTCTATTCTACAGTAACCCTGAGATTCGACGGAACGGTAACTTGGTGTTGGGGTCGTTGAAGTATTAATTAAGTAAAATTTGATTAAATTCAAGAATTCAAATCATATCATTCAAGGGACTTAAAAACGCTCTCCAAGGTCGACAACGTATCGGTAATAGTCCTGGTGTTGCAGTTATCCATAGGCGACGGTAACCATTTACCATCGGATGGTTCGCCAGCGTATTAAACCTCCATTGATATTAAAAAAAATTGTCATCAAAAGTAAATAAAACTCTTACAAAATAAAAACAACTTAAGTGAATATTGCTTACGAAATCAGTCATGTCATTAAAAATGAGCAAATCATAAATCCCTTCCCCCATATATGCTTACGTGATATTTGAAGGACAAAATGAAACCATAGCATGCTAGTAGGTCATGTATAACACATGCCTCTCCTTGGGGAGGTGGGCGAAGAGGTGGGTGGGGAGAGAGCTTGTGGGTCAGGCATCGGCATTCTCCCCCCTATCCCTAACGGGCTAAGTTAGGTCTGCCGCAGGGGACGACGCGGTGCCTGTGAGAGCCATCCCGTATCGTCCCCATCCGAAATGCGGCGGACGACCCCGGGGGGTTTAGTGGGTATTTCCGGACGCTTCACGTCCGGGTGAGTCCCACACTGGTGCGGAGACGTCCCTCCGCACCCCCTTACCCCTTACCCATTGCATTAGGGGACTTCGGTCTCACTAATGCAATGGGTAAGAGTAGTGCGTAAATGCATTCCCCTCGTCAAAAAAAAGTTATTTATAACAACTACTTGGTTAGCTATCCACATACAAGCTTGAAAATTTCTCACCAAGCATCTATGACTTGAGAACTAGTAACCCGAGTCTTAGCGTGCATTTTTTACGACATCATCAGCGAACAACAGATGAGAGTCCTATCATACATACATAAATACATAGCATCACGCCTATCTTGGGAGTAGGCAGAGTCTACGTCCTTCGGCTAGCTACGAACTGTACACACCTCTTTCGCTTCTTCTACTTTCATAAGCACTTTCATACATGTTCATCGTTTGTGGGTACTTTTCACCTGGTCTTTTTTTAAGACGTGCTTATCGATCTGTAATCTGATCGAGAAACGTTAGCCTAGTTCCTCCAGAAAGGTAGTGAATTTTATCTTAGGTTTTAGGTATTACTGGGACTTCACGGCGGACAATTTCCGCATATCCTCCCCTTCCTGACATCTCTAATCATGGAGATTTTACTCCCAGATTAGAGATGGGAGAGAAGATGCGTAAATTCATTTCCGACGTTAAAAAAAGTTGGCCCTTATCGACATGCCCAGTCACCCTCGCCTCGTCAAAATTGGTTTCGTCAATCCATCCTCTCCACGTGCCCGAACCAACTAAGCATTTCTTTCTCTGTCTTGGTCACTATATTTTCTACTACACCATAGCGTCCTGATTCCTGCACTGTTAAAGGCTCTAGATAAAAAAAAAATCTTTTTTGAATCAAGTTAGACGGATTATATTTTAATTGCCTCTCAGCTCATTCTATGTCGTAGAAGCTTATAAAAAAAAGATATCTCGAAATTTTTTAGAGGTGAAATTTATTTTGCATTTTAGCACTTTCAGTATTAAAAATAAGATTTGAAATCAATCAAGCGAATATTAGTGTTTAGATAACAAAAGGGAAATATTCAATGACTTCATTCGTTTAATAAAAATAAACATTTCTCTCATCCGCTGATAAATAAACAGCCCCTATAAAACTCAACGTATGTGAGTGAATATCAAACGTCAGGTAACATTATTAATGTTTGCTTAAACAGATGAAGTTGTCGATATCTTGTATGGAGACGTAAAATGCTTTGGCTTTTTGTTTTATCAATCTGTCCGTTTTATATGGGTCCGTAGATAGAATTTTAAAACCATTTTATGAATTTACATTTCAGTTATGAGTATTTTATTTGAATGCATATACATACAATGGGATAGAGAATCTACCACAAGCAATAAAGTAGATACTACTTACATTACTCTTATCTCATGTAAGCCAATATATATAATAACTACAATAAATAAATACACAGAGGGTAGTGCGACCCGATTCCGCGTCAATGGATGCGGGTTTGAGTTCACCTATCCAACTCTAAAAATCAATCTGGGCTTTCGGTGAAGGAAAGCATAGCATGGTGGTAGGGCATTTTGCTAATAATGCCCGCTTAGATAGCTACCATCCTCAAGTTAGAAAAACCTGTCGTAAAATACCAATAGGTATGTTCCGGTAGTATCACTTGAGAACCAATAGCTTAGCCTCAAGGCTTAGTGTGTTTAACATCCTGGAACACATCGTTGCTCAATATCAGGTGAAATTGTGGTAGGCACTGAGCCTATAAAGTGGTAAGAAAAGAATTTTCATTTACTTGACTTGACAACTTCGGTCTCTGAACTTACCGCTGAAATAGCGTACCTACACGTCCAAAAGGCAGCTTTATTAATATAAGCCTAAAGAATCAGTACTAAATTATTAAATGCATAATGCTTAAGTTATTATAAAATATTAAGGCGGTAATGATGGTTTGGCGAAAAGATCGAAATAGAACATATTATAAAGCTAGATAACCTTAGTATTATTGGTGTGATTAAAGCGGACGTGATTTGTTTCTCAACTGAGAAGGGTTTTACACGCTGGCAGCGGGGTACAATGCCACTTTTGTGCACCAGCATAACAGGTATTACACTACCCCCACACCACTACACGGCACATGCAGCTACATGTATTCTGTAAGAGACCGTCAGGTTCATACTGTTCCCAAACTAAAGTTGAGCTAAAGGAAGTTCCGCGGAATTTACCTATTAATTAGCAGCTTAAACTGAGGTTCGTCCAACTTGTGGGACCTTGCTCTGGTAACCTGCTGACCGAGTGCCTTAATCGCTCACCACAAAAGTTCTCTAAAGCTGTCCTTTCCGGATAATAGCATTTAGCCAGTTAACAAAAAAAAAGAAGAAAATGAACGGAACCCAAAAATATTACGAATGGAACGAACACTTGATATATTTTTTTCAACTGTCCGTTTAGTCGAGTCCGGTTAATTAATTATGTTAAATAATATGATATTATGCATATCGCATCACACGCGTCGATTGACACCGGAATATTCGGAGATGATAATTTAGTTTTTATTTTTGTTTTTCACTCAGTGTCTGATAAAATGAATGAAGGCACGACATCGGTTGGCAGTAACGGGTTGATTTAGTTTTTGTGTTCGATTACATTTTTTTTAATAGGAGTACTTTCGAGAGATCATTTAAATACATACTTTTTTACCTATTTTAAAAGCCAATGTATTAAAATTTATCACGACTTATGAAATATATTATAATAATTAACACTGTATATTTACGTATATAAAGACAAAACAGTGCCGTTTAAATTTGGGAATTCTTCAGACAATGTCGGTTACTATGAGGATTTTTTTACACGGTATAGCTCAGTGCTTTGACCACAATCTCATCTGATGTTAAGTGACGATGTGGTCCAGTACGGTAAACGCACTAAGCCTAGATACTGGTTCTCAAGTGATGCTGCCGGAACACACCTACCGGTATTTGGCGGGCATTATTTAAAAATGCCGTGCTATGGTTTCTTCACGATTTTTTCGTGCACCGAAAGCTCAGGTTGATTTGAGAGTTGGGTATATGGGTTTTAACCCGCGTCCATTGACGCGGAATCCGGCTGCAGTATCCACTGCGCTATAATTGCTTCAATTTTAATTACGTATGGAAAGACGAAGTGTGATCAGAACCCTAACAAGTTGGACCGACGATCAGGTGAAGGTCTCGGGAATGCGCTGGATATCTTTGTGGAGTACCTAGGCCCCTAGGTTGCAGTGGACGTCTCTCAGATAAGATGAAAATTAAATTTATCACTTCCGTTTATCAAGAGATTTTCTTTTTTTTCTTGTTTTGTACTTATTGACGAGCCTTTGTGTTATCAATAAAAATAATTTAGAAACGTAAAAGACGTAATTTTGTAAATAATTAACTTGTTTAATATATAAATAACTAACACATAATTGAGTACATTACATTAATATACACCAACAGAAAAAATTGTCCTTTATGTCACTGTAAAAAAATCTCTCCCTTGGGGATTAAAAACAAAATTCTCATTGTTAGAACATATTTCAAAGAATGTTGACAATGCTCCTGTGAGTTAGGACGCAAGTTATAATTATTATGTTCTTTATTTAACCTCACACGTCGGTTTTTGGCAGGAGTTCAATTGTTCAATGATTTCAGAAGAACTTCTGGAGAAGTGTCCGTCACTGTTGATACCCGATCATACGTAAAATTACCATTAGTTAATAGGCAGCGACTTATAGAAAACATTTACCGGGTGAAAAAACGCTCCGGGAGAAGCTTCATTGAATTTCGAAGGATTTTAATGTTTTAGTTTGAAAATAGAAGTTTTTTTTTTCTCATATTTTTTTATGTGCGTTTGATCACAACCTCGTATGTTGTGAACGATCGAATACAAAAGTGTGATCAAAGATACACTGTACCTAGAAATTTAGCTCTCAGAGATTCTTTAACTAAGCTAATGTTACTACGAAAATCTAGTTTTTGAACCCTTTACTTACTTTAAAGGGTAAGTTAATTCACAGGATCTTAGACCTGTAAGGCATTTATAAAAAATGGAATACGAAGCTTCTTGTTTGATCGAAATAGAGATAAGAGAGCAGATTACTTTAAATTTTGTTAACCGACTAAAAAAAGCAGGAGGTTATCAATTCGTCTGTATGTTTTTTTTTGTATGTTTGTTACGCGATTCCTCAGTCATTTGTGGACCGATTTGCAATTTTTTTTTTTTTTAATCGAAAGGGTACACATCCGAGATGGTCCCATTTCCACCAGATCAGGATTTTATGAGTGGAACTCAGATAAATGGAAAAAAACTCTCGAATATTATAAGGCACAGGTGTTTCATATATTCGTTTCCAAAGCTATAAAGTAGGCTTCACAGCTGTACTTAAAAGTACCCACTTAAACTAAACAGTAGAAAAATAACTTTTTTAATTAAAAAAAAAACGACTTCAAAAGAATTAACTATAAAAATGTACTAAAACGTCAATAAATAATTACTTTATTCATCTGCTTCGTTAATTTTGGAGTCGGTGACAGCTAGCTATCATAATTATATATAAGCTAAATAAAGGACTAGGGTGATTTTAAAGAACAATTAATTAAAATTGGATATAATTAGCGATATACATTTACACCACTTTGTTATCCATAAGCTAGCACCGATTTTCAGAATTAACGAAGCAGATTGATAAAGTAATTATTTATTGACTTTTTATTGCATTTTTATAGTGTATTCTTTTCAAGCCGGTTTCGTTTTTAATTAATAAAGTTTTGTTATAATGCATAAAGTCTATTTTTTTTAAACCGATAGGATATTGCAAGTTTTATTGTTTCTAGTTTAGATTAGAATGTAAAAAAAATTATAGTGTTGTTGTTAGGACTTTTTTCAAGACTAGCCTTATTACCATTCTCATGAGTGAGAATCTCCTTTGAAAGCATAAACTAATTCAATGCCACCAGAAATTATAATACTAGTAAAATCGGATCTTTGTGTTTATGTTTAGAATCTAGGTTCAGGGACGAATTAAAGGTTTTTATCTAATTTTTACATGCCGTTATGATGCTTTTGACAATTGATGAATGTACTTTATTACGTCATCGTTTATAGATTTTTGCAATTGCCTTGCTACTGATAGTAAATAATAATAAAGATATAGAAGAAATTGGTATTTTAGGTAAACATCTCATGTACAGTCCAAGAATCGATTACAAAAGATTAAAACGATCACTTACCAAAACGAATGTTACCAATTATGCGTAAAGGTATTATTAGTGGAACATCTTTCGTACCCGTCGAGCGCACTTACCTGCCCGTCAATGGGCATTACGTGTTTAATCCCAACACAATAGCGTCAGGATCAATCTTTACTCGAGTATTTGTTTGTGACAAAAATTTACTGTTACATATCTTTTATTCGTGGCTTGTGATGCGTTGCGAAAGATGGACAAAAGATAATATTGCATCCATTTGCTTATATATTTTCCTGATTTAATGGATGCTCTTTTTATCCGGATGTTGTTGGTTTTAACGAGACTAGTTTATACTGATGACCATGCTTGGATTTAAACATTCGATTATTAATAAATAATATATATTTGTTATTATTAATTATCGTTTTTGATATACAACTATCTGTTACATTATTAACATGTCTTGCTTTTGTTTCAGAGTCTGGTGTTGAAGAAGGGAGACTACCGATTAAATTGGGTGTTAACTTAAAGGACGATGACGCTTGAAGAGGATATGTTGATGTTCTCAGACATTGTCCAGGATATGAAGAGCATTTAAAACAAGTACAACATTGATCTAGAATTTATGCTTATCAACAGTTTAAGACGGTTCATAAAATTAAATGTTTGGAAACAGAATGACATTAGACATTTAAAATATTTTTTCATTTCGTTGTTATGATATAATTAATCAATTGTAATACAATTTAAAATCTAAAGATAAATTGTTTATTTTCTTACCCTCAAAAACATTATAAACAGAGCTTATTTTGTTTAACATTTTTTTTTCCCTTCCATAAACGACAGTGTTGCGACTTTAGTTGATTTTAAGTTTTAAGCCTTCATTATTTCTTTAGATACTCCACTCAGTATGACTATAATGAATATATATGAATATGAATATAATATTTAGAATTTCAAATAATATTTTTGGAAACGCGTGACATCCATGTCTATCCTGTATGACTTTTATGAATCGCTACACATCGTTAGCGTTCCTCAGATATCGTCTAAATACACAGGTGAACACAAGTCACTCCATCCCATCAACAATATTCCCGTTGGAGCATGAACTGTTGCAACGACTGTACAGGGGATCGGATATTTTTGATTATTTAATTAAAACTGGTCAACGGTTGATGCCCGTTGATAATCGGGAATGACATCGGACTGGTCTGGAGTCTCTGGAGTCGTTTCTTTAATAATATTTTAATCTCTCCATTCGTAGCGCGAGTCGGGTTGAGTCACCCCGTTGAGTTGTTTCAATTACTTTTAAATATGGTTTAGTTATTTAACAAACAGGATAACATTTTCGATTTTTCGTTAATACTACTTACTTTTTTTTAATAATCAGTACCTTGACCATGATTTGATACAAGATCTATGGCGATAAGCTTAGCTGCTGGCGACTATCTAGTGATGGCGTCGGAACAATCGTACAAATGCTTGATGACAGTTTTTTAAAACTTCAAAGGAGTAGCTAACCAGGCGGGTACTTGAAAATGTCCTACCACTATGCTATGATTTTTTGACGATGTTTTTCTTCACCAAAATCTCAGGCTGATTTTAGATTCAGATAGATGGGCTGTTCGAGCCAGAAAATGCTCAAAAGAGAAAAAAAACCCCGCGTCTATTGACGCGGAAGCCAACTGCACTGCCAATTACACCATTATCACTTAAAACATTTCAGTGCAGTACGTCAGGGAGTCTATTAATTACTTATTTAAAGTATTGATAATTATACATTAATTTAACGCCTTTTACCGTTACCAGCCTAAAGTTTGAAAACTTGTCGCCAAATACCAATAGGTGTGTTCCGGCAACATCCCTTGAAAACAAGTACATCTTGGCTAAGTGTGTTTACCATTCTGGGCCACATCACATGAAAAGAGATAATAAAAAAAAATTACAAGGTACCTATCTTGTAGGTAGTATAAAATTACTTTTTTACTAATGAAAATTATGACTAAATATAGAATGAATCAATTTTGTTACAATAGCCCATTCTAATTGAGACTATGACCTAATAAGTCATATCACTTCACACTAGAGTACAGTGGCCGCCAATTTGTTGCACGAGTCAAATAAATATTTACAAATTCTCTCGTCTTCTGGACTAAACAAAAACTAGTAAGTAAACTCCACGCTGACGTTGATTGACAAACGCTGTTTATTCCAGTCCCTAACTCGTCTGTACTGTCAATTCGATCTTGTTGTCAACTCGAAAAAGCATCCAACACCTTAACGAAATTAGCCTAGTGGTATAAGTTAAAAGAGAATATGTTTTTGAGAAAAGATAATTTTTAAACACACGTAGTTTTTAAAAACAAATGGCGTTCGTTAAGAGAGTTTTTTTTCGACATGACTGTTGACTAACTAAATGCTGTTGACCGAAAGGGCCTAACTTTTTGGAGCCGGTGCTTAAGACGGAGAATGGTAGCTAGCACTAAAGTGTTACGAATCTCGGCTTACCTGACACATAAACTATGCAGAATTTATGCTACGTTAAACCTACGACAGTTATTGAAAACTAAGGACCTCAATGTTCTTTACAGAACCCATATACATGCGTGTAGTGTGCAGAGGTGCGGGGTGCTGTCTATTATGTCTTCTCTACAGAATTGTCATTGTACCGCGCAAGGGACGGGTAAAGGAGCCTTTTAGGTTGGTGATCGATACACGTCCTGGAAAACGTCCACGTAAAGGACCTAAGACGTGTGTTGGTGTAAGGTTGCCCACGCGTCTTCGGCGGTGGAGATGATTGTTTTATAGTCCAGGGCACGCTTAATTTCTTAGATGTACTTGTGTGTGTTCATCATTATTTAATCAAATAAATATCTATCAATTGTTTCACAAAATTTCAACCACGTGTAACCTTTTATCAGTTCAAACAAATTTGTCAGTATGTACATATCTATATTAATTATATTATAGATAAACGCTGGCATTTTTATAAAACTTAGGTTTTCTAATAAACCTAAAATTAAAAGTGATTTCATACCGCAATGAAATAAGAAATATTATCATGTTTTCTTACTCAATATAATTGTATTATTTTGCCAAGTGAAACATAATATTAATCTATACTTATAACAAAAGGCTAAAGGGACGAAATCTGTACATTGAAAATATTTCAGATAAAATACCTTGAGGGGGTCTCAGAGTCGACAATAGAACACATTTCAATCGTTTTGAAAATGTCTGTCTGTTTATTTATTTGTTGGTCAATCACGCAAAAACTACTGGACCGAATTGGATGAAATTTGATTTGGTTGTAGTCTATACTTAGAAATAACACCTAGGATACTTTTTGACACATATATGTATTTACATAATGTATAAAGAGCGTTTATCTAGATTCAAATTAAAAACCACTATAATGAAATGTATGCATAATAACTATATAAAAAAATAGTGAAATTACCAAAAATAGAATAAAATTAAACTAACTTAAAATATTTTCATATAATTTCAAAACGAAATTTAAATAAATTTATTACATGTTTTCAACGGCTATACATAGATGGAGTTATAAATATTCAGGAATTTTTCAATTGTTTTGAAACATTAAAAGGACTGTTTATGAAATTAATTTGTATTTCTAGGTTAAACTAGCTGTGTGTTTCGCGTTTCACATATTCGTCAGTGCGTAATACAGTTTTTTAAAAAATCATCGGAAAGTAATGTTTTTATGGTGCTGCCATTTTTCATTGAATCATATTTTGTTCAAAATTTCATGGGTTTCATATTTTTTTGTATATAATCCATGTGACATTTAAAAAAAAATGGTAAAAATAAAGTAAAATTCTTTCTCAAAAAGTCAAGTACTTGCTCGTACAACTGACCATTATATTGTCTATTTTTCCCAAATTGTTTGTTTTATTTCTTTTATGCGGACCCGTAATAATTTTCGAAAAATTAAAATTGCCTAAATTGCGTGAAGTAACTTTAACTATCTATCAAAAAAGTCCGGTCAAAATCGGTACAGTCGTTCCGGATATTAGCCGGAACAAACAGACAGACGAAAAAATAAAAATAGCATTTTTTGTTCAGGTACCGTATATACATTCATATGTATTTTGTAATAATTTGTTATTTTGATATTACAAACAGGCACTTCAATTTTATTTATCAGTATAGATTAATATGTCGATTACCCATGAAAATTAGACAATAGGAAAACAATAGAAAGCTGGTGTAAACGCATATAGTGCTCAAGGGGTTAATGCAGAATTTCACAAATTTTGTTTGATTGTTGTTGGTCTATTTTCTATTAACGTAATGTGAATAAATCTATGCTAATATATAAAATTCAAGTGTCTGTTTGTAATGTCCAAATATCTTTTTTTTTACTGAATATGTATATATACGATACCTATACCAAAAATACAATTTACAAAATTTTTGTCTGTTGTTTCTTCCAAGTAATCTCCATAACGGCTGGACGGATTTTTTTTTGGTAGATAGCTGAAGTTACTCAGGGTAACTTAGGGCTCATAAGAGCCAGCTGTAGGAGGGCCGCGGTCAATGCCAGTTCGGTACCGCGGTCCTCAAACAACACAGTGATGGAAAAAGGGTAACTTAGGGTACTTTTAATTTTTGAAAATAATTAGGGTTCCACGTAAATAAATTAAAACTCATAAAAAAAAACCCCATTTAATGCACAGTTTTACAGGCAAGTGCTTGAATGTATGAGTAATATTTTTTTTATTTCTTATTCCAAAAAAAAAAAAAATAGGGTTCCGTATAAAAATTTAAAACGCCGTGAAGAATATATGAAACGCGGGCGTAGCCACTGGCACACAGCTAGTAAATAAATATAAGTGTTTTATTAATCGCTCATGAGTTGAAATTTGCACCAAACGTCAATTGCGACGAACTCTACGGGGTGCCTTCAAGAAATGTGTCGAAACTTGGCTAAGTGTTAAATAATACATTAAACGTATTAATACATAATTTAAGAGACGCCCTGCGCCGTGATAACACAAAATTTACGAATTTGGACTCGTCGATTGAGTACAAGAATGTAAAATTCAGTTTTTATTCTGAATTCCGAATACGTGTTTTGAGGTGGTTTTAAGTTGATGAAAAAAAAATCTGTTTTTGTATATCATGATACTGTGTAGGTTAATGATTCATTGCACTTATTAATAATGCGGATCATAAATCTTAAGTTAATTTGCTTGTAATGTATTCAAGATATATTTATGTAGCGATAATGGACGTAGGTTAAAATCAACCTATCCTATTTTATATTTTGCTTAAGTTTTGGCTGAAGGAAAAAATCATGATGAAATTTTCTGATGTCAACACATGACGTGTGTTCTGTATGCCTTTAGTCTTTAGGACAGTTTTAATTTGCGATCTCGGTCTGTTTTTACCCATTGAGGTCCAAAATTCAATCCTTTTTTTCTTTATAGTGTCAGTGATCAGTCATTAAAACCAATTCATTTTCGGTTTTGATCTCAATCTAAAAGTCAAAAGATTGGATGCTGAAACCCACTGTTTTTAACTTTAGATTTTAGGTGGTCGTCATCTTTGCTATCTATTGCATCCAAACAAAAGACGTTTGTTGTTAGATGTAGGTCTTCCCCAAAGATCGACCTTCAGCAACTCGTCGGTCCACCTTGTGTCGAATTACACTGCGTCTTCCGGTACGTGGTAGCCATTCGAGAACCCGTCGGACCCATCGGGCATAGGTTCGTGAGCTATATACTCAACCATACAAGTTTAGCAATTCTTCGGACAATGTCTATTATTTTCGTTCTTCTTCGGATTTCCTCATTCCTGACTCGATTACGTAGTGAAACTCTAAGCATAGCCATCTCCATTACCCTTTGAGAAATTTTGAGCTTTCTTATTAGGCTCATGGTTGTACTGTATTTTATCTAACTGCAGTCATTTTGCCGAGTACAAACAGAAAAAAATACCAAAAAAGAATGGTTTTATTCACTTCTCTTACAGATAACAGAAAACACCGTGCACGTACGTTTCTAGTAAGTTCGTACTTGTATACCATAAATCTAAAGACAAAATTTCCGAGCTTTTAATTAACGCATTTTACATTACGATATATTATATTATCTTTTCAATTAAAAATATTATGTATGGTCGTACATTAATAAGGAGCTGCGCGTTTCGCGTGCAGAAATATTCTCTTGAATCCTGAGATTCGTATCTCGCTCGCATTCGTTCTGATATCGCGTTTAAACAAATGTTTGTTGTTTTAATTAATGCATTGAATCTTTAGTTATTAGTATCGTTCGTATTTCGATATACTTTTTAACGTTTATTTATAATTTATACTGTGCTACCTGCTGTCTGTGCCTTTGTTCGTGTAGATTTTTTTGGTTATAAAATAATTATCCTATTGTTAGTAGAAAAAAAAGACAGTTAACCGTAGGTGATAGATAGATATATGCCATCTAGAAGGTTTCTCTGCGATTTTTGAAGAACCGCAATTATCTAGTACATTACTTTCTCAAGATTGAGATAACGCAAGTCATAAAATTTGATTTATTGTCAAAAAAAAAAATAGCATTCTCTAAATTATTTAAAAGTATTTCGAGCTTTAATGTAATTTTGATGATTGTCTAACGGACGAATTTCTTTTCATGATATCTCACATCAGCCGAATAACTACGAGAATTCAAGTGAAAAAAACAAAGTAGCTGTTAGAAATAATTGCTTAAGTTTTAAGTTAATTAAAGTTATATTTAGGCACAGTGTCTGGAGTTTTATTTAAATTGGCGCTTACTGTATAAATTGTTGTATTAAAGTATATCGTTTGAGTGTTTCGGTTTACCTGATGACAGTTACGATTAACTTAAGAATAATGATTATGGATAGCTTATGGGGTGTGTCCTTATAAGTTATATTCTGGAACGAATTTAATTTTTATATAAGACGATTTAGAAGGAGTTTTTAGCAGTATGGAGGGGAGGCTTCTTATATGTTAGGGGTCGTTCAGATATTACGTAAGAACCAATTAGGGGGGACGTTATGTTTTGCTTATTTACATTTTTTTAAATTATGTAAATGCTAACGTTATCTTGCGGAGGAGGTAAAAGCTTTGTTTCAAATTTCTAACAAGAGGTGTCAAAAATATAAAAAAAATTCTTACTTAGTACTTGCCCAGTCCCTTATTCATAAGGTTAAATTACTAATAATTACTAAATATCATAAAACGTACCTGGAAAGTTCAAGCAAAAATACTGGCAATACTATGTATATATTTTACACGGGCTTTGTGTTAAATAGACTGAGCTACAATTTCGTTCAGATGATTTTTTTTTTCATTAAAACAATCCATATGAAGATTTTTTATATAACCTAGGTCCTTCCACGGGTTAACTCCTGTATTAATCCGGAAAGTTTAATTGGAATTGGTATAGTTATTATTTTAATGACGGACGTTCGAACATAGAAAATTATCGTATTAACGTATATATTATCCACATTAAGGATATGTCTTACGCGAAGAAAATAACTTACTATTTTGGTCAGAGTGATATGCATATCTTAATTTCAAGCACTTTATCGATTTTCGTATTCTAATATATTTAATCAATAATAGAAGGGAATATACAGACAAAATCATAAAAGACTCATAAAAATACCTCTCCTTGGTAAATTAATTGTGTTAAATACTCCACCGTCTACAATATCATTGGTACACTACCTACATCGTATAAAAAGAAATATTTAGTTCATAATACCTATAACACTTAATATCACTTCTCAATCACTTCTTATCGGCCGTCATCAGCTCGAGTATCCGATATTTTTGATCTCGAGTGCATTTCGGTTTAATTCCATTTGCGCACTTTTGACGCTACTCTCATGACGATGATTAAGTTCACTATTAAGCGATGAAGGTTTATTTATTTTATTTCTACGTTTTATTAATTCATTTATTAAATGTATACACGACCTTTTTTATTTATTATTCGTTCGAAAAGAAATATAAGTGTGTTATAAGTCACAAATTCCCGTTGGGTTTGACACTCTTTTTTAGTTAAAAAACAATCTTTTTGGTAGTATGCGGTGGCTAATTTTCTGAAAAAGACAGAGCATAAGGAAAACTTTTCCTCTGACGCATAACTCTATAGGAATATGTTTCTCGCACTCTATTTCTCTCCATTGAATTTTAACTAATATAGAATAAATGTATGTCTATAATCGCCTATTACGCTTCATATAATATATGAGTTACAGTCTACGGAAACCAAATAGGTGAAAACTTTGGTTTTTAATAGGTATTAAACTAATCATTTTAAGCTTTACGGACTTAAATCGAATTTATATATTATAAGATTTTTTTTATACTGTATAAGCTCAGTGCTTTGCACAATCACACCTGGTGTTAAGTAACGATGTGGTCCAGGATGGTAACACACACGAAGCTTTTTTTTTATAAGTGATACGCCTCATGGCGTATCTGCCGCGACCTCTAACATAATCAGAGACTTTGTGTATCTAATGTTGGTTTTTACGTTATTGGCTTTTAGTTGTTTATTTACTTTGCTTCCTACTGCTGCTTTTATAGCTCTAGTTTTCTTCATTCCTATTTTTTATGCTCTTTCTTGTTTTTAAGTTACTTTAGTTTTTCTACAATTTCATTTGTCATTTTCCTATTTTGTGATTAATTTCTTACTTCGTTTTTTAATATTTATTTACTCCTGATAGTTGTTTAGTTTAATTCAGTTTTATTTTGTCTCTTGTCCACTCTTCCATCCTTTCTTTATTTCCACATACTGTTCTTACTATTTTCCATTTCCAGCTTGAAAAATTGTGCTTAATTTTCTACATAAAATTGATCACAATTTGATGCACTTTACTATGGAAGACTTGCCGCATATCTTGTGCTTATCCTTAAAATGCGGGGAAATTCTTAGAATGGTTACTGTCATTTTGTATTCAGCCCATTTTTTATGGATTTGGTGCAAGTCCTCTTATAGTTCGTATCCTATCCATATTCTTCCTTCCTTTTCTGTTAACTTCCCTCCGCGCCAGATGCTCCTTATTCTTTTTCCTTTCCTACCTTTACTTTCCCTTTTCCGATGCTTTTGTGTACTTTTTTCTTTCTGTTCCAGGTTTGCCCAGCTGCTTCGCCGTTTCTTCACGACGACACTTCTTCCATCACTGACCGGATCTTTTGGCCACAGCGGTAAGTTTTATTATCTATTTTTACTTTCTTTTTAGGTCTTCTGCGTTCTTCTATTCTTCTTGGTGTCCTTCCCGCTATCGTATCCTTGCTTAAACCGTTCATATTCTGACGAACATTGTACCTTTCAAACTTTTTCTTTTTAGCAGCCTGTTCATCGTCATCTTTAATCCGCAGCCTAGAGAGTGCATCGTTCTGATCCATTCCAGTCCGTTTTGTTTTTGTGATCCAGTTTTGGTTTCCATCTGCACAAATCGTTGCATTTTTGGTGGTTTTATTTTCCACATTAGTCACCTGCGGGAGCATTCCTTCTTTTTGGATATCTTTAGAGGCTTTATCCCGTGCAAGAACCTCAGCAATAGGCCACCGTTGCCCTCGCCAGATCGTCCCATTTGCCTCTTTCGGGGCACTCACGACTGAAGGTGTTGTGGTCAACTACCTTCCTTTTGCCTTGTGCGCAATTGCTGCACGATGGTGCCCCGCCAGTGGAGTGTAGTTGACACTCCGCCTTCATGTGGTGCCCCCCACAATGACTACATCTGGGTTGGGTTTCTGTGCAGTGCCGTTTGCCGTAGCCGAAGCCAAGGCACACCGAGCACTGCACCAACGGTGACCTATCCTCCATCCTGAGAGCCTGCAGGTCTATCTTCACTGTCCCTGCTTCAGTCAAATTTCTCCATAATTTCGGAGCCACTCTCATAACGACTCTTTGAGTGAGAGGATTCCTTCCCGGTATCTTGTAGGCTATTGCCATTCTGGTCTCCCCATCACTCAAAGAGTCGAAGACTTTCCTATTTTGGTTTCTAAGGGCTTTTACCACTTCATCATCTTTATGCGATTTGAGTACCCCGGTTATGATTACCATAAGATCCTTGTTTGTTATGTCTTCCACCTCTAAATTCCCTTTGTATTTCCTAATGCTGTCTTTTACTTTTTTTTTTGTTCCTCCGTTCGACATCCTATTATAATTTTAGCATCCCTTGCCTTTCTCACCCTCTCAAAGTCTATATTCCCTTCTTTTGCGTTAAGCGCTTTCCTCACAGTATCCAGAACCTGATCACCAGTCTCCAGCTCATCCGTCGATGTGATGGCTACGGAGTGCAGCGTCTCCCTTCCCGGTATCCTCGTCCCGGGATTGGTGGACGCTGCACTCGCGTAGGTCATCTTCAGCTTGCTTTGCTGTGAGACTAGGATCGCTCTAAGGCTCTCCATTTCTTTTTTGTTTTCCTCTATTTTAGTGGAGTGTTGTTCGAGCTTGCTGAGGAATTCCTCGCTAGCTTTCTTGAATGTGTCCACCTCTTGATCCTTCCTTGTGTCTTTTTCCCTTTCAGTTTGCTTTTTTGACTCTTCCATCCTTCCACCTTCTTTCCTTTCCTTTTCCGATTCCTTTACTATCTCATTTAATTTTTCAAGAGCTTCTGTGATTCTCAGTTTCAACTCTGTTTTTAAATTCCTCGAGTTTTCAAGATGGGTCTTAGCTATGACGAGGTATTTCCTCGCCTGCTTTACCCTGTCCCTTTCACCCTCCGGTGATGGGAGTGTGAAAGTGGTACTCATCTTGTTGGGGGAAAAGCTTGTCTTTGCGGCCGAGGTACTGGTTCGCGAGGGAGGAGTCCTTTGCATTTTTTAGAGTGGTTGGTATGTATAGAGGTTGCGGCGTGTCAGTGAATCGAAATATATAATTGATTTCTTATTTCTAATTCCTGTAGAATAAAAGATCTGCAGGAATACCAATACTCGAAAACGAGAAAATAAGGTTTAAAATCTTAGGACTAAAGTATAGATAACAATTCTGTCCATAACAATAATAATGGTTATTTGTCGATAAATTCGTTTATTATAATAATAAGTAGATTAAGTGAGTTGTTTCACTATCGTGTCTGTGTATAGAGCATGCACGATGATGGTCAGTTATATTTAATATTTTTAAGTCAGTATAAACATATAATGTAGTAGATTATAGAGTCAACTTAACATATGCCTACTTAATATATAGGGTTTGTGTGTTTCAGAGTAATGTGGTAAAAAACTACTTCGTCGAGCGACTCCGCCGCGGTTCCCGGTGGAACTTGTACAGGAGTTCGCTCTCAGTGAAGTCAGCGAGAGGGGGGAGGGGGGATATGTGAAAAACCAAAAATATTTTTTTTTGTGACAAGCAAATTGGTGTGTGGGTCGAGAGGATATGCGGCAATTTGGAGGAATTATTGACCGAAAAGTATGTTTTTAATATCATTTTTTACTAATTTTGTGTTTTTTCTGTTCTAGGATATCCAGGCGACGGCTCCGAGGATCGGGATTCGAGCAGGGGACCTCAACAGAGATAGATGTAACAAGGATCAGCCAGAAACTACGTTAAATTTTGTACAGATTTAGTTAATTTTATGAAAATTAAAGATTATTAAAAATTTCGAAGATTATGGTTTTCAACCCCTAAATATCACTATAAACTAACGAGGGTGCGTATATAAACGTTTCCCTATGTCTGTGAACTAGGTACAAGTCAATTAAAAAATTTAAATTTTTCCCCACACTAAGCTGCCGGAATACACCTATTGGTATTTTTCAACAGGCTTACAAACTTGAGAGTGATAGCTACTAGCTACCCAGGCGGAGATTCATAGGAAATGCCCTACCACCAAGCGGCAGATACGTTCGGATTTAAGGAGGTATTCGTTTATGTTTGGAGCATATTACACGTCATACACAATTGATATATTATATCAAAAACTCATAACTATTACGGTGACAGAACTTAAAACAAAAACAGCTCCTTTATTTATTAAATAGTCTGCCAGATGATATCTGGCATGAAAAAGATAAAAAAAGCTTTCAAAAATAAGTTAATAAAGTATTTCACTAATTATAATTAGTAAATATATAGATTTTGATGTTTGTTATTTATGTGTGGAGACTAGATCCCACAGGGAAACCGGTAATACGGTTTTGTGGGACTACGAATTACACATTAGAGATGTACTGTATAAATAAATAAAATAAAAAATTCGTTGCTGTTAAAAACACTGCTAAATTTTTTTTGATGAAAACTACTTAATTATACAGTTAAAAAAAAACACTAAGCCTATAAAGCTACTGGTTTTCAAGTGACGTTACCGGAACAGGTTTAGGGGTGTTGGGCGATAGTTATCCAAACGTTTATACAACTTTTAAACAGATTTACAAAGAGATATTGTTTTTTTATACTATGTATGAATATTATTATCAACATCTTCATTTAAAACAAAAATATGTAGATATAAGGTTGAGTTTTGAGATAAAAATACACCTATTTATAATATTTTCGTATTGACTACATTACATTGCATGCGCAACGCGACTACATCCCGCCATGTTGCCACCGTGAAAGCGCGAAATCGTAATATGGCATGAAAAAAACAACATTTATTTACGTGTCAGGACAAGAATGCACAACACAGAAATAAATATGTAACCGACGCCCTTTACATGGGATACGGTTTAGAACACACCTTTGGGGCACCCTTCATACCGGCGCGGCGCTATCTCGCACAAAGGCAACAAAATGGAAAAAGTAAGAAAAAACTACCCATTCAAGTCCGGTCTGTGTCATGGGTTATAGCGATTAAATAAACAAATCCATTGTTATTTTTAATCAACTTTATTGATTCTTTACGAGTACCTTGAGATTCTAGAGAACTGAACTAGGTATCCACGATTAAATCATTTGATAATTTATCAAAACATATCGTTCGTAATCTTAATGTGTTTAATACTCTTTAAAATTGTAATAATATATTTTGTTTTTATTATAGCATAATTCAATATTTTATTTTTTAATTAAGAACATTCTATCGTTGTTTCATACTATTTTGTTTATTCCACCACTATGCGATTTTTTTCAAATAGAGAGAGCGAGAGAGTGTTACGTATCAAATTGCACGCAGTTCTTTTTGTATGTATATTTTAACCACATACACATACATAAGCTCACACCTGTTATCCCCGAAGGGTTAGACAGAGGTGAAACAGCGATCTACACCATCCACATTTAGCCGAGATTAATTCCGGTCCAGATGTGACAGGGGACTATCCTGTCACCATATCGGGCACAAACTCCAGATTCCGTGATAATACTGAGTAGAAAATATCCAATATCACTTGACCCGACTCGGAGGACGAACCTGAGACTTCAGAACGACAGTCGTACCGTAATACAACTGTGCCACCGAAGCTTTATTTTAACTTTATTTTTAAGCTTATTTTAACCGATCAAACTTATTTACTCCCTAATCCAAATTTGACCTTCAAACAGTAACTATTTGAGTCTGAACCTAATAAACAAAGTTAAATTAATTACATATTTTTTTATTTTTCACATACAGTAAGTAGGATTTATTAAAATCGCTAGTCATTTATTGCATAGATCGAGGAAACGATGGACGTATCTTTGGAGAAAATTTGGATGCGCCGCTCCGGGTGCTAGTTTTTTTTTTGTCCGTATCGCGTGGGAGGTGATATATAATTGCCGAAATTCCTAATTTTTACAATCAATGGACAGGATATTGCTATTATGATGTACCAAAACGGACCGACTTTTAAATCCACTGTTATATAAACTATATAATTTTACTGTATATTGGGATGACTACAAAAGTTTCTCACGCCACGATTACCTGAAGAGAATCTTAATTTGAGTGGTTTTTTTTTTTACAAATACGCAATGTATAGAATTTATTACAGACTAGCTGCTCTCCGCGGTTATACTCGTGCAGTTCCCGTCCCGTGGGATTTTCGGAAACTCCCTTGATTTCAAACTATGTCCATACCAAATCGGTCTAGTACTTTTTTAAGTTCATTCGTTACATACAAAAATACAAATCTTTCCTATTTATAATATTAGTATAGATGTATAAAGAGTCAATACAGTTATGTAGTACAGAGTTATCGCGAGCAATATAATTTACTTTCTCTGTTCTATTTTATAATTTCTTCATCTATGAATTATCGTGTTAGCCTGGACTCACACGTCGATAATAAACACAGTACATTGTGATGTTTTAATAAATTCATTCTTCCATCCAATTCTAACTTGTTTGTTAGAAAGAGAGGAGTATAATCGTAGAATGGATTCCGAGTGGGTATACTATCTCACCTACATGGGTCTGTCTATTCGTGACGGTCATCTGATTTTCATCTAAGAAATTGTGGTTAGATAGTGTTGTGTCAGATACATAACGTTATAATTAATACTGTGTTAAATTTAAAAATATAGAAAAACACTGCATGCAAGAATATATTTTGCGAATCTATGTTCCGTGTTATAACAAACAAATGCCGCAACACTATTTCTAAGAAACACTTTGTTACAGATAGTTTATAATAATTTTCAATTTATAGGAGAATTCACATATCATATAATAACAAAAACTACAAGGATGGCTAGTTTTATTTTATGATTTGATTTTATTTCATTTTGTCATAGTGAGATTATTAATCAGAGCTTGTAATTAAAGTGAGAAGTAGGTTAGGTGAGAGGTAGGTTAGGTAGAGGTAGGTCATTGGTTCGATATATAACTGATGTAATGTATCGTAATTTTTCAATTACACGGTATTTACGAAGTCACCGTTAGGTTATTTTATGGCGTAAAAACTGAAAAGTAAAAAGTAGAATCTAGGGTCGATCTTTTTACTGTACTGTAATTAGCATAAATATACGCATTTAATTAACTTATCAACCTTTCAAGATCGCTATTGTGGCATAATGTTTACTTTATCTGATTTGTTTTAAATACATTTACTAACCATACCTTTTAAGTTACTTATATGTATGATAAAATATCAGCTGATATTAAGTGATAGTAGAATCAAAAAGAGAGACTGATTGAGTAGGCAGGTAGATGCGGAACGATTTTTAGATTTAGCTTGAATGTTTCAGCTAGCCCAATAATAAGCAAATACCTAATTAATATGGTATCTATGATATCATTGTGATGTCTCCATGATCTGTAAAAGTCAACCCTATTATCTGTCATTACTTTGAATGATCATATCACGATAAAAATTCGTCGCTTAAATAGTTAAAGCATAAAGTATAAAATAACTTGATCGATATCGATGCAAATTTACGATGTCACGTCACTAAGCGCACCGCCCTCATACTATCAATATTTTCAGCCCACAAAACAATATTAAATACTATAATTCAGAGACGAAATGTGATGACTTTGTCGCCTAATTTGTTAAAATTGTTTGTACCTTTTGTTATTTTTTTGTGCCGCGTATCTTTTCCGACATTTTGGCAAAATGAGTAAGCGATTATCACGCTCTTTGTGATTTCGAAAAATTAATTGTTGCGTGTTCTTTTTTTTTACTATTAAAAGAAAGGCACATCTCTATTAATATTTGGTATTCTTGTAGGTACCTGGTGCGTGGGAGGTGTAATGATTTGTTGTATTAGCTCTTAACATGTTATTTTTTATCCCGTGACGTCGCGGTCTATAAAGAATTTTAGGGATACACCCCTGAAGGTTACGATTAATTACTTTTAAATTTGTTCCATGTTGTACTAAAAAGAAATATTTTTTGATACTTTGTGCTATTTAGATGTTTTATTTGTAGAAGATATAAAGCATTTACAGAATTTTTACCAGTGTCATGTCCCAACTATATATAATCTTACGAGATATACAAATTTCTGTCTGGCTGTCTGTCCTTTAGTTGGCTTATAAATTGAGGACCAGTTAACCGATTTAGATGATTTTTTTAAACACTGTATAGACTCAGTGCTTTGACCACAATCTCACCAGATGTTAAGTGACGATGTGGTCCAGGATAGTAGGCACTCTAAGCCTAGAGATACTAGTTATCAAGTGATGCTGCTTATTGGTATTTGGCGATAGGTTTTTAGACTTGAGGGTGGTCATGCCATCTGCATGATTCTTTTTTTAAATCGAAAGTATATATTTGCACCATTAAATTGTATCTACGATTATATAAGAAAAGTATTCTTAATAGTAATAAATAAACTTCATATAATTAATGACTATACTAAATTTATTGAAAAAAATAAATTGTATAAAAAAAAAACGTGAGTGGAGTCGTGGGTACAGCTGATGCCCATATAATATAATAATTATGCAATATTATATATTTAATTATATAAACTACCTCGGTACCATAACTGCCTCGGTGGCGCTGTTGTATTACGATGCGACTGCCGTTCTGAGGTTTCGGGTTCGATCCCCGGGTCGGGTCAAGTGGTATTGGGTTTTCTACTCCTGATATCATCCCGGAGTTTGAAATTTGTGCTCGATATGGCGACAGGCTCGCCCCTATCACATCTGGGACGGAACTAAGCTCAGCGAAATGTGGGTGGTGTAGTTCGCTATTTCACCTCTGCTTAACCCTTCGGGGATAACAGGCGTGAGCTTATGTTAATTTTATAATAATAATATATATGTAATTATAATTATATAATTAATTAATTAATAAAGAAATACCTATTCCTTGGGTCTAAATATATACTAATAAATAAAATTCAAATGTCTGTTTGTAAGATCAAAACAATATTTTTTTACTAAATACATTTGAATGTATATACGGTACCTTTTTTTATACCACTAACGTGGCAAATAGGCATACGATCCGCCAAATTGTAAGCGGTCATCGTAGCTTATGGACGCCTGCAACACCAGAGGTATCAAGTGCGCGTTGCCAACTCTTTAAAAAAAACTTAAAACCTATACCAAAATCACAATATTTAAAATTTTTGTCTAACTGTCTATTTGTTCTGGGTAATCTCTGAAATGGCTGGACTGATTTTGACGAGACTTTTTTGGTAGATAGCTGAAGTTACTTCACGTATCTTATATAGACTACTTAAATTTTTCGAAATTAATTAGGGTTCCGTGTAAAAAATTAACAATCATGAAATCGTAAATAAAATCCGGTTCAATAATCAGATTTACGCGCAAGTGCTTGAATGTATGAGAAATATTTTTATTTTACAATAGTACCAAAAATTTTTAAGTATATAATTAGGATTCTGTGTAAAAAAAATTGTGCACAAAATACGATTTAATTGACAGCACCATCAATACATTATTTCCCAAAGATTATTTAAAAAAAATATTTTACGCAGTGAAGAATAAGTAAAACGCGGGCGGAGCCGCAGGCATACAGCTAGTATGTAATATTTTTTAGCTAATTTAATTTATCAGTATAAGAATAAACACGATTGAAAAATCCTTGATACTCTTCCCGAATGGCTACGGAGATGGAGGCTGAAGGTCAACGTAGGGAAGACACAGGCACTCATGACTAGAGATTAGAGATGAGCAGATTACCACTTTGCTTGACGCTCCAGGGACAGACTATACCGTGGACGAGGAAAGTCAAATACCTGGGAGTCACTATAGATCGAAACCTATCTTTTTCAAGTCACGTAGGAGATGTGATCGCACGGACAAAAGCGGCAAGGAAAATACTGCGTCCACTGCTCACCTCAAGGCTACCCTTGAGAACGAGGCTCGGTTTATATAGAACTATTTGAGGTCACGATTTACCTATGCCGCCCCTGCATGGTTCAGTCGCTTATCGGAAACGAACAAGAAACGGCTTAGAGTCTAACAGAGCATCTCGCTTCGCATGATCGCGGGGGCACCGCGATACGTCAGCAACCACGTAATTGTGCGTGACTTACATGTAGAGAGCCTGGATGCATTCGTAAGCGGCCTTGCAACCAACATGTTCTGCAGAGCGGACACATCGACGTCGACGTTCACCTCCAGAACATCGCGCCGTTGCACGCTAGACCTCCCGACAGACGGAGAGAAAGAGGTGGACACTTGTCACTAATACATAGGCCTTAAGCGCGCTATGTCATACGCCGGTACTCACCTACTTGAGTAGGTAGTTGGAGGAGGACCGAGACTATGACCCGTACAGATCGGGCGCATCTCCCTGATTCCTCAGAGTCCGATCGATAGAAGGATTAGCTACCAGGAAACTCCAAATCAAAATCAATTTTTTTTTTCATAAATAAAGATCGGTTAGGGAGCACACGCTGCGCTGCTGCTAAACTGCTCGAGCTGATAGAGGTTGCACGAGAAGATTGCTCAACACGATTGATGCGATGATGGCGCAGCGGGTTGTGCGGCCGGACCACGGTAATCGAAGCGGGTTCGATCCCCATCTATCCGACTCTAAAATCGGCCTGAGCTTTCGGTGAAGGAAAACATCGTGAGGAAACCATGCTTGGTGATAGGGAATTTTCTAATCTTATTCACCCTCAATTTTGAAAACCTGTCTCCAAATATCAATAGGTGGTTTCCAGCAGCATCACTTAAGAACCAGTACCTCTAGGCTATTTACCGTCCTGGACCAGATCGTCACTAAACATCAAGTGAGATTGTGGTGCTTTGCTTTGACCACTGAGCCTATTCCATGTAAAAAATGAAAAAAAAGACGCTTATTGTACGGTATAATTTTATAAAATGTTGTTATGTCTTATTTTCTAGAGTTACACTTCGTTGGAAATTGATCGACAAATTTTGCTCTAAAATATATGGATCCTATGTATTTGTCACAAAAGTAAAATTTTCTCAAAGATCCATGGTGCACGAATATACTAGTATGGGAAATCGACGACGAATAAAAATGTAATATTTTAGCGTTTAAATGGAACCTAGATCAAGGCAGTACCTATTATAATAGAGGCAGCGTTCTTAACCTGGACGACAATTTGCCCTCTGAACAACGTACGATAACGAATATCTATATTATGGTAAATTTATATTAATTTTTAGCAACAACTGTTTGTATATTATTGTGCAAAAATCACAGAACAAAACTCATAATTCACTGGCAATAATTAAGTTCAATAAACGTTTAGACTACTTTACTTTAGACTACTTTAGACAATAGACTACTTCTAGCTTCCCTCACTTTCAATGACCTAATGTCATATGAGTTTGTAAAAATGTTAAAACCTTGAGTAAAAAATCTAGAATTTGTACTCAAGTGAATAAGTTTAACACTAGTTAAATTTTATCACTAGGTATTTTATCATTGAACATAATTTCGGTTCTGTTTTTTAACTTGAAAGATATTGTTAAATGAGCCAAATTACATTTTTAACGAGATTAAATAGTATTATTTTTGTATTCTAGGCTGTACGATATTATTACATAACATTTTTGTTATATGAAAATACGACAGTTTGATTTTTAACTGGAAATAGAAAACATTTACCGGGTCGATAATAAGTTTGTTGGTTCGATTTTTACTGATATCTAGATTTTATTTATCGTGGAATCTTCCATAGCTGTCGTATTTATTATTTGAAATATTGCACTTTATTTCGGTCTAGCGCAAAAGCACTGTGTTATGGCTAACACGTGATGAGGATGCCTTTTATGTTCCATTCATAGAAATAGCGGCTTTCGTTAATATGTAGGATTAAAAGTAGAACAAACAATGATTGTTTATTATTGTTTACTCTAATAAAAAAAACATTAGACGTCCGAAATATTGCAAACATAATGAACGAGTTCACAATATAATAAGATAATCATTCTTAGAAGTTACTGTTTAACCAGATGCCTCAAAGAAAGATAATCTGTTTTATTGCACTCCATCTCAAAACACGAACTATGAAGTGGGCGTAGGTACCGCCGGTTAAAATTAATAACATTTCGTCAATAGCGAACCGAGCCAATAAAATTTTACAGTCCTCCTGTGTACCTTACCTAGTTTGAACAATAAAAACGTAACTGTAAAGGCGTCGGTCGAGTCGCGATGGGCAATTTACACTTCTTGCACATCCTTCTGCTTACCGTTTTACGGTTTCAACATACTTGTTGTAAAATAAAAATGTTTATAATAATATAAATAAGTAAAGATAAAACGAGTTCAGGGGATTTATCTCCTGCATTTATCAACTAATTTACTTTATGTAAATTAATTTTGTTTTGTCGCTATTGTTAAAGTTTAGGGTTATCAATAAAATAATTTTGGAAGCAGTTTGGTTTTGATTCGATTATAGGCGAATTTTTTTGGATTCTTTTTGCTATTTTTTTCAGGTACGATTTTAGTTATTAATCTAAGTCCACCAGTATAATATTTCGCAAATATTTACAAAATATTTTAATTTCACGTATACTGATAAATATCAATTAAGTCAGTAATACTATAGGCTGTGATGAGATGTAGTCAACATATGAAACTGCCAGTACTCCATAGGTGAGCGATTTGATCAAACCCTTATTAATCCTCAAGATTGGATCAGTTTTTATTATTTGAGACATGCAACGCTACGTTACAACATGTAATGTTATTAACTTGTATATATTTTCGTTCTTTAAAATAACCTATAGGTAAGAATTTAAATAGAAAAATTTAAAGATACAGAAAGAACCAAAGTACCTAACAGTTAACCTCTTCCCTCGTCTTTGTTCCATTTGTTAATAAGTGACCGCTGTTTAGGTTATTTTTAAAAGAATATAGTTAATTTACCATTTTGTTCTAACACAAAAGGTGCCGCCCGCTCCGAATTTACGTTCCATTCATGAAACAATAATATCTTATCTAGAAATTTTCCAGGAAACATGGCTTTGTTACGAATATTTAAAAATTTATTTTATTTTCTTCGATCGACTTTTACGCGAATTGAACTGTACGTTGGTTTTTGTTTAATTTCAAAAAAAGTATTTACTAATGGTATTTGTTAACTCGTTCATTGTAGATATTATGTGGAGAGAGTTTCTTTGAAGTATTTTTTGTTTTTCATTTGTTAAAAAGACGGTATTGCAATGAACAATGGTATTTCGAGTAGCGCAGTTAAATGAATAATTTAAATGCACATTATTAAATCTTTCTTCCCACAAAGATTCGAACTTACTTCGTTCAAATTTTGATATGTAACACAATATATTATATGTAGATGAATATTCATTATTATAAATTTCACTTGTAAACTTATTGTATGGTATTTTAATATTTCTTTTGCTAACACCACACATAGAGTAAGTAAATTTTGTTTTCGTCTGAGTAACGCTGTTGACCGGATAGGCCTTAACTGCCTCACCCATCTTTGAGGCGAGCGCTTAAGGCGCTCAGCCTAGGAATGGTAGCTAGCGCAAGGGCACCAAAATGGCATGAACCAGGGCTTGAGCTACCTACCTGTGATAAAAATTCCGCGGAATTTGCACCGCGCTAACCGAATTGTTAGTAAGCCTATAAAATATTAAAGGTCCCTTACAGAACCTAAGTACCTTGCGTGTAGTGTGTAAATGAAACGGATGTATAGTAAATTGAATATCTGTTATGAAACCTATTTATATTTCCTTTCTTCTATTTTCTATGAATGCTGTATTTTGTATTTTATAACGTATATCTCTCCGGATCCTAGTCATCAAACATCAATGGGTTCGTTCCTGCAATATGCATTTAACAGGCAGTCTGTTATTAGAAGATATTCACGCAACGTAACTTGATCCAATATAGTGAATAACATGGAGTGCAGGGAGAGGAAAGGTGGCTAATATGCAAAAGATACATATATGGATGCGTTATTAACATTCCGCGCGGCAATATCACCCCCGCCTCATACCGCACCTCCAATCATACCTAATAATTGATCAACGCACGGGCTTTAGTTACCTGACGCGTTATATTCTATTAGCGGCCGCATTGCCACTTAACATGCAACGGGATTGTTATTACACATTAACATATAGGGATATACATTACAATTATAAGAAAAGTAAAAAAAAAAATTTTCTTATCCAAAGCTCCATAAAATGACTGTATCAGATGTTAAATAAAATACATATCAGCCGAGAGTAATATGTGAAAATCTATTGACAATCTGCATCTATCACGGCTGAAGTCTAATTCTACATATCCACTAAATGATCCTGAAACCCAGTGCGCTGAAACTTGCTACTATGGTGAGTTTATTTACTTTGTGAATGGTGATAGACGGGGATGAAAGTCTTTCTATTTCACAATTCCGTACAGTCACAGGCATCGTTAATTTATAGGTATATATAATAATACATATAAATATCCATACGAACGTAAATAACGGCTCGCCCATAAAAGATTAAAACATCATTAAGATCCATTAAAAAACCATTATACATAAGTTGTAAGGATCGTAAAACGTTTGTATTTCTTATTCATATAATATAACTATTTATTGGACGCGACGGAATCAAAACATTTACAAATAAGTTGGACACCAATAAAAACAGTGGAACCGTTTACGACTTAACATATATCTATGGCACTATAAAAGGGTTCCGTGTGACTTAATTCGGATTTTATCTCGCACTTTTTAAACTATTAATAAATTTGGTTATAAAAAAAAATTGTTAGTAAAACCTATACACATTTTAGCTAACGATACGTAGATAGAATAATTTTATAAAATCTTTGTGGTTTTCATACAACATTCTAATAAAGTGATTGGAAGTTTGAAAGTGGCTCCAGTAATAGAAAAAATTAAAGGGAATCGTTCGTCTTAGTATGGACATGTTTTGAGAAGATACGAAACGCATGTGACGAAGAAAGTGATTACTATGAAAGTTGAGGGATGGATGGGGAGAGGACGTCCAAAGAAAAGATGGATGGAGTGTGTGAGGGAAGATATGAAGTCAAAAGGGGTGAATGATGATATGATGACTAATAGTGATGTATGGAAGAGGAAGAGATACTGCGCCGACCCCAAATAACAAATTGGGAGCAGGACGACGACGATGATGATAGTAACAAAGTGTTTGTTCTATTTTGCTGGAATTATCAAAGTAATTTTAGTGACACGATTCAAACTTTGTACTACTATTTGTAACAGGCTTCACTAATGCACAAAATTACAAAACATATGGTCGTATAACACAAGTTAATGAAATAATAAATATAAAAAGTAATTAAAAACAAACTGATATCCCGCCAAAAACTTTTTGAGTTGGTTATTTATAACTTATTTTTATGATCAGATGAGATTGTGGTTTAATGCTAAAATTATACAGTACAAGTATATATATAAAAAAAAACCTTATCAACGAAAGTTTTTGTTGCGCTAATGTTTTCTTTGTGAGTGTACATGCACCGTCGCCCTTTAGTATCAGTTTCATGGCGGCCTATTCGCATTATGTGCTTACTGAATCTATTAAAACTGTTATGCGCAAGTAGTGCCGTGAGCATATCTAGTATCTTCCGTAAAAATTCAAGTACATATTAATTTTTCCACTAAGTTTACGATGCGATAAAGCAATGCGTCCTATAACTTATCAGCGGTAAGGTATTACATATTATAAAGTTAGTTTTGTCAAAACGCCGATAACTTTGTCGGGTTTCTTAATCTAGTTCACTCTGTTTATGGTCCGATCGATGGTGCAACTTCCTCACTTTTTATTCTAATTATCATAATTTACTAACATTCGATAGTTTTTTTTTTTATGATATACCTATAAATTTTTAAATAGACTGAATTACTCTAATGTTAAGTTATTTATCAATCGATACCTCCTGCGCATACGGTCGTAATACAGTTTTTTTTTAAGTAAATTAACATTATAGTTTCCTAATATAATTATATATATTTGTATCATTTTCCTGAAAACAGAATTTAAATAATCTAATGATGTTCTTACGGTCGCTAATGGCCGCAAAATATAGATTATGAGCAATCTTCTCGTGCATTCCAAGTTAGCTCTAGCAGTCCAGCAACATGCAGCGTGTGTCTCCCTAAACATTTCTTTATTTTATAAAAAAATACAATGTTATAATTACAAATAATTTACAATTTTAAAATTATAATAAACTTAAAAAATAACAAAAACAGTTGGAAACTACAAACTACACTTATCACTAAACTACGAACTAATAGGGGACACGGGGAAACCGCATCAGGGCTATTCCCTTCGACGGTGGCCTCTCCTTTGTCCGCGCCTACGGACAAGTCTACTGGGTGAGGCACACCAGGTGCGTCCCTCGTGGAGTAATCTTCTAAGTTTCCTGGGAGCTAATCCTGCTATCGATCGGACTCTGAGGGGTCAGGGAGATGCACCCGATCTATACGGGTCATAGACACGGTCCTCCTTCAACTACCTACTCAGCTAGACGAGGACTAGCGTAAAAGATCGCGCGCCTGAGGCCTGTGTATTAAAGACAAGTGTCCACCTCTTCCTCTCCGTCTGTCGGGAGGTCTAGCGTGCAACGGCGCGATGTTCTGGAGTTGAACGTGCGCAGACGTGTCCGCTCTGCGGAACATGTTGGTTGCAAGGCTGCTTATGAATGCATCCAGGCTCTCTACACGTAAGTCACGCGCAATTACGGGGTTGCTGACGCGGTGCCCCGCGATCATGCGAAGCGAGATGTTCCCTCGTAAACGGTCGTACGAAAATTGCTCTCTTGAGAAACTACAGATGTAGACATACGACTTAAAACGTGGGAGATATCGATTTCATTTCATACGTATCTGCTATTAGAAAAAACCGTCATTGGTACGCCTTACGAAGCGTCGCTTTTTGGACCTACTCAGGTTCTCAATGTGGGTGATAAAGCCCCTTATGGAAGTAGAAGACCTAGAAAAAATTGGTTACATTGAGATAGCCCTAAAGCGGTAACCACGCTCGTCTCCTACTCTTAGAAGAATAAGTATGTAGTAGCAATAGAAGGGACGTGGGCAGATTAAAAATAAAGACAAAAAATAAGATGAGTGACTCTAGAAAAACATATTTTTAAAATGGGTGGTGAACAAAATAAGATTGACAAACTGTGATTGACCTGGACAAAATGTGAACCGAGAGGATCAATAGTTTTTATACAACAATCATATCATTACGACTTAATCCATATGAAATATGTGTAAAACTATTTGTAGCTTAAATACTTTTTCGACTTTACATTTCTCTTTATATGAAAACCACATTCGAATCGATTCAGTAGTTTCCTTTTTAAATTTTCGTACAAGGGCATAATGTCTCATCAAAAACAGAACATAAATAAAACTGGCCACAAAAGTAAAATTGGAATTCAATCAACAATAAATAAGTATTTTAATTTTATTCTGAAGAGGGAGAACCTATTATACTAAATCATGACGTCGTATTTTACGTGTTTCATACAAATTATATATTAACACTAGCTGTGTGCCCGCGGCTGCGCCCGCATTTCAGATAAATTTTCACTCTATACTATAGTTTTTTACGTAACCCTAATTATTTTCCAAAAAATATTTTGCTACTAACATTAATCAAATACAACTCACAAATTCAAATAGCTGCCAGTAAAACTGTGCATTGAATAGGATTTTATTCAATTTTTTATGTGTATTAATTTTTTTACGCGGAATTCTAATAATTTTCGAAAATAAAAGTACCCTAAGTTACACGGAATAACTTTAGCTATCTACCACAAAAAGTACAGTCAAAATTTGTGCAACCGTTCCGGAGATTACCCGGAACAAACAAACAGACAGACAAAAAAATTCTAAATTATATTTTTGGTGTACGTCCCCTTTTTCTTTGCACGATACAGGTTTACTGCATTTACCACAATCTTACCTGATGTTAAGTGACGATGTGGTCCAGGATGGTAAAGACACTAAACTTAAGTACTGGTTCTCAAGTGATGCTGCCGGAATACACATATTGGTATTTGGCGACAGGTTTTCAAACTTTAGGGTGGTAGCTACCTAGGCGGGAATCATTAGAAAATGCCCTTCCTCTATGCATTCATATATATTTAGTAAAAAAAAAAAATTTACATTACAAACAGACACTTCAATTTTAATTATTATTATAGATTGGTTTTGTGAGAGAAGGATAGAGCGTCCTCTGTTGACTCCTACCAACAATTTTTAATACCTAAATGTTACATGAGTAAAACCGTCCTAAAAACGTATTACATATAAGAAATATTTATACTAAAAATAATAAATATTTATACGTATAATTGATATAAAAATATGTATTTATATAGTCCAATGTTAGTGATGTGATACTGGTCGAAAAAAAAAATATGAATCGTTCAAATGAGAACACAAAAACCTGTTATAATAATGTTCGCTTGTGAGATAATATAGACTCCGTGTTACTCAATCCTATAATGTTTGTACAAGGTGATGTAATTATAATGAAATATAGCTAAATCAAGTCGAACGTATTAATTTTACTCCGAGTACAGTCGCGGGCGAAAGTTTGTACATATAATTTAGAGGTGAAGATGCCTTGAGGAGAACGTTTTTGGCTCTATCTAGTAAATTAATTAAATAACACTCTAAACATGTTCAGGCTGATTTGGATTTGATGTTAAATAATAGATAATTATTTAATTTTAAGCTGTATGTCGTCGCTGTAAGTGATGTCAATGATGTCCTTAAATCAATATATGAAATTAATGCATAGAAAGATAAATGATAATTTATTGAATATTCAGTATGTCATGTCAAACGAAAATATTTTATTCTTTTCAACAAGATTCGGCACAATTGACAAGAATTCTCTTAAACAAGTTTTTAACCAATTATTTTTCGTACTATAACTACGTATAATATGTTGATGGCTAATTCTCTTGTTCGATATAAAGTGAATATTTTTTTTAGTTTCTCAAATATATTAAACAAAAATAATGTTTGTGTAAATGTTGTGTTGTCGACTGTACACCATTACATGAAATACCGACTCATTATTACGACAAAGAGTGGCGCCCGCTCCCACACTAATATTTCGATACATTTCTTCAATGACGGCCATCTTGTCCTTATATCGTTTTTTTTTTCGGAACCCCCAACTAAACTTAAAGATTCACACGGTCGTAAGTGAACACAGACGAGCTCTCTCGGTCTTTGATAATGCAGGGACTCTTCAAGGAGAATGATGGTTTTATTTCTACACCATTTTTAAAACCTTTATTTTACAATAAAGGTTTTCATAAAAATAAAAATACTATATTGGAAGTAGTAACTCAGGCACTATGACTAATCTACATAAATCTTATAGCCTAAACTATAAATGAAAGTGTTTGTACGGTTCTGGGAACTTCTTTACTTTTCCATCTTTTTCAATAATTAAATTCTTTTAAATTGAAGATACTCTACAGCCTTCGCCGTATCTTTAGCGCTTAAGACAGACAACCGAGTAATGGTTACTAACACAATGGTATGAAACTCGGCTAAACCAATTGCTGCGTTCGTTTAAATTTTGCGTAATTTATCCTAGCAAGGTAGTATGAAAAATCAAAAGTATGGTTTTCAACTATGTGATATGCTTTGTACTACATTTGCTACTAGTGCATGTAGTATGACTGTATCCATCAAACTGCATAGATCGTACCATGTAGCAAATAAAAAACAATTGAAACGATGATGGCGCAGTTGGTATTGCCGTCAAACCCATATCGAATAGTAACCCTGAGCTTTCTGTGAAGGAAAACATCGTGTGAAAACCGAAGCATTATGGTAGGACATTTTCTAATAATGCCCACCTGGGTAGGTACCACTCTTCAGTTTGAAATCCAGGCACACTGAACACTGAACAGTAGGTGTGTTCTAGCAACATATTTGAAAATCAGTATCTTCTACGCTTAGTGTGTTTACCATCCTGGACCACATCGTCACTTAACATCAGCTGATATCTTAGCCAAAGGTCTGAGTCTATACACTATAGACTATTAAAAAAAGTATAAAAAAACTACAACATTGAATGACATTGAAAAAGATGAACGTAGACCAAAATTATTTTTATACCTCCGAAGAGTGACCACACGCAACTAATACCCAACTAATTTTGGTTTCGGTGGCAGATAAAATCGTAATTTATGCTAATATCTCCATATATGTATGTATAAGTGTTTTACGGCTGCCCCGGAATAATGAATTTTGTTGATCTGAAATACCACCGCAAACGATGATTTTTGCGGTCACGCGGCAGGTTACGACCTTATGTGTGTTTCTTTTAAAATGTAATATAAATAAAGTAATATATATATATATTGGCGATTCAAAAAAAGTCTGTATATTTTTGATAACTTTATGTTGAAATGGAGTCGTCTTAATTTAACCAAAGAACTTTATTCGTTTTTATTAGTTCAACTTTATTGGCAGCTGAATGTATATACATATATATATTTAGAAGTCGGAAAATATTAGACAATAATTGTTTTAGTATTTTTTTACAGCTAATTTAGGGATTACTTGGATTATTAGGGATAGCAATTCATTGCTTTATCACGTAATGTAAGATGTAATTGTGGGTAAACATTAGCTTAGGTTATGCAAACTGGGAAAATTTTACAAACTGTTGTAAATACTCTCATCGAATAATACAGAATAGAAAACCTATTGTCGATATTTGTATCAATATTCGTAGGCTCACAGGTAAGTGGAATGTTCCGTGTAATATTTAATTTAATATAAACTATAACTTTAGAATATCAGACTTTTTAAAGTTTTTTTTTTTGTCGACAATTTTTCTTGATTATACAATCGCACTATGCAGTCACTTAGGCTTGCTACTATGCACGTTTAGCTCAATGTGACATGCTTTGAAATAAGCGAGTTTTTGGAAATATTTTAAACTGATTAAATAAACTTTTGATAAATTATCGATGTTTTAATGTAATAATATTTTCTCTCAGAATTAAATACATGAATCGTATTATAATGAATACACAATATGTGTCTATTATACAAAGTGTAAAAAATTAATAAACTAGTATAAGTATGTTTATTATGTAATAAAAATAAAATAAAAAAACAAAATTACAACGTCCTACAAATTATAATTAATTAACATTGTTGATGATCGTACCTACGCATAATTAGTTTAGTTATTAATAAACACACTACGTCTATAAATTGTTGAAACATAAAACCTGTCATAACGTTAATGCGCTTAGCTTCTACGGCTGTTTTTCTATACAATAAATTCATAATATATTTAAACATACTTAAATTCGAATTATGACATTTATTTCACTCCTATTTGTGAGATTTACGTTTTGTTCCTTTTTATTTTTTTAATCGGGCAACATTTTAAAACTGGCAACACTCAAAGTGTTTTGTAATAAATTAAGAGCGCGGGCGGGCGCGGCACGGCGCGGCGGCGCGAACCCGGGCGCATCTTAATTATTATATTAAAATGCGTTCTGTTGTTACCGCGACGTTGTGTGACCATTTTGTAGTAACATAAAACTATTTAGAAATACCTCGATATTATTAATTTACCACATGATCAAAATCGATTATGGAATTGTTTGTTATAAGCTTTTTAGCGAATATAAAAAAAAAACTAGGCATTAAGAAAAAAATATATTTGTAATGAATTTTCCTTACATGTGAATGTATGGTATGAAATTTTTTTTTAAATAATTGATCACGCATACTGTAAATCTGATGGTATATGTTCAGTTTGCAGCCTATATGCGACCAGACTCGTGAAGGAACATAAACCTACTTGAAGCAAGCCAGTAATTGAATTTGACTGAATTTGAGCGAGTGGGCATCGTACTTCTGATTATATTATCCTATAACTGGTCTACAAGCATTAGCTTTTCTAAGCTATTGGGCTCCCGCCGGGCTGAGTAGTCAAAGAAGCCGAGCAATTCATCTGAGACAGGTAGTGGAGAGGCCGAATGTTTATATTTAGCTCCTCCAGGTTATACGTCTTCATGCGATGCGTAGCCTAGGGAATCCCCAACATTTTGAATACAATACTAATACATAACAATAAATATTTATTTAATTACATTTATTATTAAATTAAAATTTAGTAATTTTACTATAATAGAATACTACAGTTATGATTTAAAAAAAATGTTTTTTCTTATCTGTGTTATTTCGTAAGTCTATGAAATTTACATCGCAAAATAACGTTTGCGCCGCGGCAGTATATGCCGGTGTGGTCCGGCCGCAAGTTGTCCGCTTCACGGATCAATTACTTTATTGTTACCACGGCTCGCCTTCAGAAGGCTTCATTAGTTGACGCGAGAACATTTCATATCCCGCCGAGTTCTGTACCCAGAGGGCAATTGTGCCTATGTCTGCGTCCCGATTTTTTTTTAAATGTATTTGCGCTCACATTTGACCACTATATCACTTGACATTAGAAGTGTCAGTGGTAGAAAAGTTGAAAGGTACCCGTTTATAAGGGTATGGACATATTATGAGAGGAGAGGAAGCGAATGTGGTTAAAATAGTAACTAATATGCATGTAGAGAAATGGAAAAGTAGAGGTAGGCAAAGAAAGCGTGGATGGAGTATATAAGAAATGATTTGAAAGAAAAAGGAGTAAATTAAGAAATGAAGGCTGATAAGCAAGTATGGAAGAAGAAAACATACTGCACCAATCACCAAGTGAGTTGGGGGCAGGGCATGAGAATAGTGATCACTTGATATTAAGTGACGATATGGCGTAGAGTGGTAAACACACGAAGGTACTAGTTCTCAAGTAAAGCTCCCGGAACACACCTACTGTTTTTGAACCTTAAGAGCCGTAACTACCTAGGTGTGCATTATTAGAAATTTACTTGCAAGAAAACCTTAAATGCCAGAATAAATCTTAACAATACTTTTTCTTGCATATTTTTTAACTTTGGAAATTTTTCACCTGCATATTTTCTTACTTATAAGCTTCATCAAACTAGCATAGAATAATTATGTCTAGGTGCAAACGCATCCTATAGTTAAAACCTTCATGCCTCAACCTTCAAGCTATCAAGCACACAAGCTCACAATGCAATGGAAACACATAGATAAGAAATATAATAAGATTGTAAAATGTAAATAAGATGAAAACATTATTGTGCAAAAAAAGTAAACAAAACTCGGATTATGTCTGAGATGTAAGGGGAGTAAATAAAAAAAAAAAACCTTCAAGCTATACTATACTTATTTTAAAACTGATAACTGATAGGTTGTTACCAGTAATTATCTGGTGGAGTAGAAAACGATATCGTATCGCGTAGTGAGAAGAAAACATATGATATTTGTATTTTATAAATATCAATGCATGAATCGTCTGTACCTCTGTATCATGGCAAGTGTTCTGAAGAACTGTTTCACCGGATCCCCTCCTTTCCTTTCCATAGTAGAACCACACGAACTAAGCATTTCGATTCATCATATCCTTGCCGTACGTACTCTTTCCTTCCTTAACATCACGTCCTTCCAACGTAGAATGAAGAGACATCTGTGCAGGCCGGCATCACAAGGCCGACAGACGATTGATGGCCGATCTCTTCATGATCACCACTATTTTTGGATTACATTAGGCTTACCATTAAGCACAATGCAGTCACTTTACCAAGCTAAAATATAAAAAAAGAATCCATTTAAACAAATAATAACGCAACTCGAAACAAATTAAAGTTATTTTTTTAAGTGAACAATACAAACTGAATTTTAATATCTAAGGTTTTTTCCTGATTGATAAATAAATAAAAACGAATTGCTAACCATTTTAAGTCAAGTATTAATTTTGAGTGTTTATAAATACATAACAATATATCATAAATATTAGGTATGAAAACAAAAAATTTAGTCGTTGGCTTGTCATTAAACAAATTTTGATAATTCACATAATGACCACCTGACGAGAATATGCCTCGAGGTTTGTGTATTAATTTGATTAATATGTTGCATTACATTGGCAGTATAAATTCTTTTTACGTTTGTAATATTCTAGGATTATTATTTGATGCTTATTTTATTTCAAATGCATGATATTTTTAAGACATAATCACTATGAGAGTGAACTTCGAAGTGATAATGTGCTATCTTGCTTTTATTGTGTATTATCTCCCATGGCTAAAGCATCTAGGTAGATTTAGACATACACTTGCTGATTCAGACTGGCTCCAAGCCTTTACGTGTCACTATGGTTATTTTTTCACAATGTGCAAGGTGGTCGCAACCTAATCGGGAATTTAATTCCATACTTAGCTTAAAACACTTTCTTAGCATGTTTGGCCAAGTCATATAGTTTCCCATGCATACTCCTGAAATTATCATGGGATATACGAAAGTTAGATAAGCTTGGTCCGATATTATAGAAATGCGTTATTGGACCGTTACTATTGTAGAAATATTAGAATTGATTACATTGAAACAATGATGGCGCAGCGGGGTAGTGTTGCCGTATTCCATCGTAGTCGTAGTGAATCGACGCGGGTTTGATCCCCACCTACCCGGCTTTAAAATCAGACTGAGCTTTCGGTGAAGGAAAATATAGTCAGGAAGCCATAGCATGCATGGTGGTAGGGCATTTTCTAATGATGCCCGCCTGGGTAGCTACCACACTCAAGTATTGAATACCTATCGTCAAATATCAATAGGTGTGTTCCGGCAACATCACTTGAGAACCAGTACCTCTAGGTTTAGTGTGTTCACCATCCTGGACCACATCGTATCTTAACATCAGGTGAAATTGTGGTCAAAGCACTGAGCCTACACCGTATAAAAAATCCATGAATGATCCAGCCTCGGGTTAAAGCAGGGATCAAGTTAAAAATACATAATATGTAATAACAAATTATTATCTATAATAGAGTAATTAGCAAAAAGATAATTATTGCAGATACAAAAGATGTATTTTTGTTTTATAAAAATTTGAGGCGTTTGAAATTTGATGTGTCGGCGAACATTTTCATGGCAAAAAAGAAATGTAAATATTTAAAGCCAAAAATACAACGCTCCAGTGTTGCTTTTTCTATATCAACTGATGTTTTTTTTTTTGTTAAGTAGTGTCGAAAGAGCTGTAACAAAAATAAAAATTGTAAACAGATTTGTTTAGGTGTTTAAATTATGGTTGAATTTCGATAATAAAATTGACACTGGTTATTGGAAATGGTTGAATATCATCGAAATAGACATACGAATTCAACAAATAAAGGCTATCGTTTTAACTGATTTTACAGTACATTTTAGCTGCCCGAACCATATATAAAATCAAGTGCGGGCTGAATCAAGGTCATGACCTTGAACTTTACCAATTCGCTCTAGATGCGGATACAATTAACCGAAAACTAGTTGTACCTGCATTTATTTTAGGTGGTGGGAAGGCGAAGGATTTATCGAAATTGAAAGTTTATACAGTGGAAATAGTGCCGAGTTATTACATTTTTTTAAAGTGAAAATATCTTTGGCGGCATTTATTAATTCTCGGTAGGGAAATACCATAGCAATACCAATTAAATAATTACATCCATGGAAAAATCTTATAGATTTGCGTTACTAATGTAATGTGACATTACGTATCAACCCTGCTGTCAACGATATGGAATTACCCATGGAAAGTTTTATAAAATTTATTTTCATGGCGTCACAGAAGCATTTTTCAGAGTTTTATTATTTATCTCTGATCGAAAGGAATGCTTATTCCGATGGCAGATTCCTAAACTTTTGTGTTGTTTTCAGTGTAGTTTTCACTTCTGTCGGCAGTCCCCATGACTGTCTAGTTTTTTTTAAAATACATCTTTACTATCACTATTAAAACTTTAAAAGTATTGACGTTTCAATATTGCGTGATATATATCTTTTTATTCTTAAATAGTGCATATTGGGTTTTGAAATAAATTTTGTTATTAGATAGATCCTAATTTAAATACTTATAAATAAATTGTATGACGACTGAGTATAGAGGCTGAATTAATCTTCATAATGATACGTTCACACGTCTGTAGTCGGTACAGTCACAACTAAACGTATTATAAATTATTTCATCAATAATTAATTAATAAATACAATTTTAATTGTATTTGTATGTATAATATAACATCGGTATATATTTCCACTAAGTAGGCTTAGTGTGTTCACCATTTTGGATCGCATCGTCACTTAACATCAGGTGAGTTTGTGGGCAAAGCGCTGAGCTCATACGACGTCATAAAAAAAATTAAGTCAAGTTTTTATAGGTCATTTTTATTTCAACTATATAATGTGTATGAGTAATTTTTTCATTGATTGTACTATGCAAGAATTTCATTGAAGTAAGTAGGTAGGAATGACTTTTTATATACAGTTTTTATATGGAAAGATCACTCACTCCTTTTTGTATGGTGCCGTATTTTTGAATGACTAACCCGTGATTATTAAAACGCTATTAGTCTAGATGAGCGCTCGATATATCATTCGAGTAAAAGTGTATATATTACATGTAGAGTGGACACTTCTCTGTGTTCACGATTACATTTTCATCAGTGAAGCAATTTGAAGCCATATTATTATTCGACAAAGTCAAAATAATTAAATACCTTAAATTACCCTTTGAATAACGATTTTATTTATAACATAATACAATTTTATGGTTTCATAGAACATAACAGTAGGTATAATTATGATCTATTGTCACATTTTCTTTGGCTTTGCATAGTCACAGTTTGCTTTACCATTATATTTTTTAACGTTCAGAATTATTCACTGTATATTTAATATTACGTAAAATGTTGACAGAAAAGGTACCAAGTTATTATCGATTTAAATTACTGTTGGTCGCTTAACTATTCTTGATCAAATCTGAATAAAAAAAAAAAATCATATTTTGGTTAATATGGTATGGTGGATTGGTATCCAGCACTTCCAGCAGTAGTGATAGACGGCACACTTGCACGCGCAGAAAGACCAGGAAACAGACAGAAAAATAGAAAACAGTGATATATAAACATATAAAAATATATTAAGGATGTAAGTAGTAAGATTATACGATTATAAGCAATGTCACATCTGCGCGTTTTTCATTGTCTATAATTCGGGTGCGGTGATTTTATCGCGGCTAAATGCGAACAAGAATTTCGATGTCTCAATGTTTTTTTTCTTAGCTTGCGGTTTTTGTGAGGCCGAAAACAATGTACCGATGACCATTAGTCGGTCGGGCGTTGATGCGAAATCATTTCCAGATTTCTTATGATGGTTTATGTGCGAGCTTCGATCGTCTCACGGTTGTTCGAGTGGATATAAAAATAGACCTCCCAATCTATATTTATAATAAGAGACTAACGAAACGAAATCTGTGCATTGAAAACATTTAACCAAAATTTCTATGCAGGGCTTCAGATTCGACTACAGAACATACTTCGATAGTTTTAAATTTTTGTGTCTGTCTGTCTGTCGGTCCGTTTATTAATGTTTTCGCCGATCACGCAAAAACAAGTGAACTGAATCCGATGAAAGTTGGTAATAAGATATATTGCATCCAGGCTTAGAACTTAGGCAATTTGAACGTGTCTGAATTCTAAGTAAATAAAGCCGCGGGCACAGCTAGTATTATATATATTAGTAGCATTTGTGATTTATCACCTAATGAGTAGGAATAAATTATTTTTTTCTTTTGTTAGATTATGATGTTATTATATCGAACGAATTGTTGGTAGGTAGTTGTTTTGTTTTTGCTTTTTGTTAATCTAAAATGATAATATTAACCTTTTTAAATTACGCTCACAACAAAAAGAAAGATGAATAATTTTATAGCACTTCTAAAGTATTTTTTGTACGCTTTTGTGAAAGGCATTGTCAAAACAAGACCGGACATGTCTTTATGAAAGTACGAGATCATCATTATAATTTGTACTTGTTTGTAACATTTATATGACACGGATTTATGTTGTATTTATTTACTTCTTGTAGTTAACAAAAAAAAATACAGTAACAATAATTAGTTAACAAACAATAAAAACAGTCTCTTACTGGAACGTCGAAATTATTTAAAGCACTTTTACAACCTAAAAAAACTCTTTGTTGCTTTTACAACTCTTTTGTATCGGCTATGTTTAATTAAAAATGTATTCATTATTTGTGGAGACTAATAAAAATATATTTAACCAATTTTGTTTTCCTTAATATATTTTTTAACGAATTCTTAATTGATTCTTTTTGAAATTATGATATGGAGCTTAAAAAGCGAGATTTTAGAATGGAAAGAAAGTTTAGTATTGGTAATTTCTGTACCTGTGTATTAAATATGACAATAGATGATTATGCGTTCTCACGAGATTACACATTCAAGCTACCTTTAATTAATAACAAAACGCTATTAAAAATGAACGTTATTAAAAAAAAAAACGTATATAAAATCAAATGCCATGATGCACAATCGAAACCGTGAAATAACAAACGGATTAAGTGGCAATGACATAGTATCTTTTTATAAATGTACTACGATTGTAGGTAGAGGAGATGTAAATGAAAATAAATCATCGGGAGCGCATTACTGGTGTTGAATTTGGCGGTCCCTTGACAATTCCCAGAGGAAAATGACCCGGCTACTTATTATAGTTGTCATCGTCATAAACATTTCTGTTAAGGGGCGGATGGATTTTTTCGTTTCACTATATGGGAGGCGACCACACTGGCGCGTTGGAACGACCGCGCCTATCCGTAAACACAATAAAAATTTTAATATTGACGCTTACTCCGAGTAATAAAGATACAATGAGCTAGTACCGTGGCTATCCGCTTGTTCGATTTTTAACGCGATCTGAATACGACCTTATCTTGTTCGATGTAACATATATTATTGTTTCAATCCGTTGATATAGAGAGACGAGTCTAGTTGCCGACCTGTGTATAACTTATTTGTAAAGTTGCGCTTTGTCTTAGAAGAGCGATATTTGCGTTTCATAAGAGATAAGCGAGGGATGGGAAAGTGCTGTCTGTATGAATCATCTAGATGAGGGGTTTTTGTTCGGGTTTGTTTTTACCAGTAAGCTGTTGTTGTTTTTAGTCAATTTGATGTGTAAATAATATTGTCTATTGTTATGGTTTTTTTTTTTTCGATTTATAACTCTTCGTCCTGTAGATAGCTTACAACCCTCAAGTTAAATATTACGTAACGTTTTTAAATTATAGGTAATTTTCATAAAAAAAATCAATAGGAAACTTGTAGATTTAGTTTAAACCTATATTAAAAATGAATATTATTTCGTATTTATTAGTGTTTTTAAATTTTAGAATTTATATGATATTATGCTAAGGGTTAGGTTATCTATTTGTTTTTCCAAAATAAATGACGTAAGCTTGATTACATAAAATTTAATTAGTTACAGTCATCCAAGGATTCATAGTAAAGAAACTGAATAAAAGACAATCAGTTTACCAAATCACTAAATTTCATTTGAACACCGTTAAAGTTCTGATAGTTATACATAGGTAGTGTTAAGAAAAAAGAATCTTATTTCAGACGATCTGAACTAATTTTTCCTTGAGTTAAAACACTTTATGCTCTCGTAAATGAGTCTTTATTCATTTTCACTAGTGTCGATTTCATGGTTTCCATTGTCGCATGTGCACTCCTGTTTCAGTGAGTGAAGTAAAAATGGCGTGTTCTCCACGGTGTTGTTTTAAGGGTAACGAATCATTTAAAACTTTTATGGGTACTCGTATATGCCATTTTTTCAATGTTAAAATAATACTGAAAAAATCAACTCTGACTACCAAAACTTAAACCGTGTATTTTTTTGAAAAGTAGTTCGATTTGTTTACGTTATTACTGTTTTATAGTGTTAAGTGCATATTATACCGCACACTTTATATTGTCTAGACCAATGCTACTCGACCTTTTTATCAGTCGGGCCAAACGGACCGTTCAGTATTTTTTGGCGTGCCACTAAACGTTGCTGTTGTTAACTATAATAGGGTATTATACCTTATTTGAATTTTTCGATGATATCAAAGTTTTAGGTTTTTTATTTATTTTTTTTTAGATAGCGTTAAGTGCTCTAAAAAGTAATTTTAATTATAAATTCCAGCGCGAAAACGCTATGTTGCTTTAATTGCAACAACCTAAGCATATTGATTATTTCCGAAAAAGATCGATTTTTTATTGACCTTATGCTAAAAAAAATCTAAATGAAAACTATGGTATGTAACCGGATACCTATAATCAATGTGATTTCAGACATATATTTTGTTGTAATATATTGTTTGACCAGGCTTTAAGTTAGGTGTTGATAGCAACAATAGGTCACATATGTTGTTCACTTACGAATAAGCCGTATTTATTTTTTTATACAATTAAGATCTAAGCAGAGTTATTGATGAACATCTTTTGTTAGTTACCGCACGGCGTACGCAAGACTCAAGTTGGTGGTAATATACTTCCGTGGGGCATTCAAAAATCGTAAGTGGGGTCATATTATGGTCCGCGGGCATAGTGTTGAGGAGCCTTGGTCTAGAACAAGTTTTTTGATGAAATTAGAGATCTAAAAATTTGGTATATTTCATTCAGATTAATGACAATGTAGTTGAAATAATAAAGATTAAGATAGTTAAGATAATTTGACTAATATTAAGATAGTTTGATAAGTTTAAACTTTTAGAATCCGTTACTACTAAGATGTTTCGCTAAGAATAATTTTTTATTTTACACTTTCTTATACAATAGTAAAGTATACATTTTTATTACAAAACACAAACAAAGTACAAACACTCTTTATTCTATGTTAATAATAATTTGCGTCTGTAATAAGTATGACGTTTATTATACCAGTAATTTAACTCGTTATTATATTATAATTATTGTTTCCTATGTCTACGCCAGATTAAATTAAGTTTTTCCGCAATAAAACAAGTGTCAAATTAAAAATTAAAAGTTTTTTTTTTCATAAAAAGTAGGTACTTTTCGAGCTAATAAATGTTGTTTACTTGACGGACATGGACAATTTCATCGAGCTTTTTTGAGTTTGACCATAGATACAATACGAAAGCAGTCTCCACTTCTTGGCCAAATAGGTGCTAGAGGAACTCTGTAGGGTTTTAGTCTGAGTTAGAATCTGACCTAACTCACCCTTCGCTGCTCGTCTGCAATGGGTATCGTATGTAAGGTATCCCAACCAAAAAAATAACCTTTTCCTTGTAAATTTATAGGGTAATCTGTCGAGTACTGATAATTAGTACAAATGCATTCTGTGGTAGTAACTGCATGCGAACGACAATTAGTTATGCAACTCCCAGGATATGACTTAATATAACCATTAACTATTTACGCAAAATAGACTGACTTAAACTAGACTACAGACTAATTCCCTGATAGGGTGAAGTATTTAAAACAAAATATTATGAATAAGGTTCGAAAAAAAAAAGCCAAAACGAAATCTATCAATTCGCGTAGAACATCTGTTGTTGACATCTCGTAGATGTACAAGAGTATTCAATTAAGTGGAACATTGTCGTATGTTGAACATATGTGTTCGAGTAGACACGTGCTAAGTTATTCGGAAGCACTCGAGAGAGGTAATTCGGAACCGCTTGAGGCGAGTAAAAAACTTAAAAGCAAGTAAAAAAAAAACTGACGTGAATTTGAAAGTAATATGTGTATGGCACAGTCTGAACGATTAATTAATTATACGTTTAAAATTAATTTTAACAGCTAAATGTTGGTATATATGTAAGTCTATATGTGTAACTAACTGTCCATGCACAAATTTAACATTTGATTGCTTTTAATTTACGGTATATCGTGACGTTCAAAATAATATTAATAATAAATGTTTATTTATAAATAAACCTCTACAAGTTTAATAAGATTTAATATACTATATTATTTATATCTATATATATATTTATCACCTACATTATATGATTTACAATATTTTAATCACGACGAAAGTGAATGCCGCGATTTTCTATAATTAACGAATCACAAGATTTTATATAACTTTGTCTGTGGTAAATATATTAAATACTAATTTATTTTTACTATTATTATACGTATCTAAGATTATATATTGACGTGCCGTAAGTTACTCTGAAGATATCCAGATGACGATCAGCACAGAGTATTTATAATTACTTCGGTTGTGTTATTTCTGGGCATATACTGAGCTGGACATTCTTTCATATGATAAGATGTAGTATATGATGTAGGATGTAGGATGAAATATAGTTATCCGTGTGAGTGCGTGTGTGTTTTTGCCAAACAATGCTTTTTTCATTAGTGTCTTATGTATTTTAGGAATTAGTATTTGTCTCTTAATTAAATAAATGTTTGATTTTTGGTTTCTTTGAGAAATGTTCATTCACTATTTTAAAACCGATTTACGTTTATTATTACTTTTTTGATCTGTCCTAAATGTTTGAAGAGTTGAAAGTTCAGTTGCTACTGCGGTCGGATTTCGCGGGTTCAAACCCACCTATCCACCTCTACAATCAGCCTGAGCCTTCAGTGAAAGAAAATATCGTGAGGAAACTATAGCCTGTTAGTAGGGCATTTGTTAATAATCTCCACCTTGGTAGCTACCACCCTCAAGTTAGAAAACCTGTCGCCAATACCAATAGGTATATTTCGGCAGTATTGCTTGAGAACCAGTATATCTAGGTGTAGTATGTTTACCATCCTGGATCACATCGTCACTTATAATTAGGCGAGTTTTTGGTCAAAGCACTGAGCATATAATTTGTAAAAAACGTTTGTGTTAATTTGTTTGTGTTAACATGGAGAGCCTCGATAACTTTACCAAACTCTTAAGGCTCTCAGCCAGTAGAGTGGTAGTTAATGCAAAACCACTAAAGTGGTACTGACCTCGTCAATTTCTCGAAATTTGACCTAGCTACACCTACAGTGGCTAAATGAGACTACGTATTTCAAGGTCCCTTACAAATACAGGTAGAGAACAGGGTTTAGGACATTTAATAATTAAACCATATTACAATACATTATCCTAATCATCATCGTCATCGTCCTACTGCCAACGTGTTATTTGGGGTCGGCGCAGTATACCTTTTTCTTCCATACATCTTTATCAGTCACCATATCATCATTCACCACTGTTGTCTTCATATCTTCCATCACACACTCCATCCATCTTCTCTTTGGACGTCCTCGCCCCCTCCATCCCTCAAATTTCATAGTCATCACTTTCTTCGTCACATGCATTTCGTCTCTTCTCTAAACATGTCCATACCAAGATAAACGATTCCCTTCCAGTTTTTCTATCACTGGAGCCACTTTCAAACTTCCTCTAAATTACTCATTCCTGATCATATACCATTCTGTTCACGCCACACATCCATCTCAACTTTCGCATCTCTGCTGCATGCAGTCGTTTTTTTTTTCATCCATCTTTTTACTAGCCGAACATTCTGATACATATAGTTACGACAGGTCTTATAACAGACTTATCTATACTGCCTTACAGTTAGAAGAGCATCCTACAGTCCATAGTTATCCCTGAAATCTGTCGTAATTTCATTACATTTTAAATTACCATGCTATGATTTCATCACAAAATTTTTCATCATTTCAGATTAAGAAGGTGAATTCAAACCTACCACTCATGGATAAGTATGTTATCCAACCACACTACCACGGAACCATTATGGCGTCAAAGTGATATTAATTAATAGAGTCATGGCTAAAATTAATTAAACGTCTACTGTTTCATTAGAGCTAGTGACATTGAATTTTCGTAGTGCGTATAAATGATTCGATATAGATCTAATGACCAGTCTCACTAGTTTATTATTTTATGAAGGTAAAGGATTATTAATTAACATAATCTTTTAATAATTGTGAATACATATTTTATCAATGTATAAAAAGGTAAAGCTTGTTCTAACATCTGTCATATTCGCTTTAGTAATTATATTTAGTAACAGTTAAGTCTAATAATCAATGCTGTTATTACTCGCAATTATTAATAAAAAAAAAAAACAAGTATGAGTGACAAAGTTTATTTAGAGAAGTCATCTGTTACATGAATGAGTCTCGAATTATTTCGTGAAAGCAGCCCGCCCGCGTTGATGTCTTTATAAGGGAACGTTCGGTAGGAGTTTGAACTGGGTTACGTTTTATTACCAAGTGATGTTATTGAATATTCATAAAATATTTTAACAAAATTCAATTATTAACAACACTGGTAGTAAAAGTGAATTATAGTATTCGGAAATATTTTTTTAAACTACTAATTTTTAAATATGTAATTTTTTTCATATTTTAATTGCATATGTTCTAATATTATATGAATAAGTTTTTTTTTTCGAAGTGTGACGAGGAATTTAAATGAAAATATAAAGTCCAAGCGACGCGTGGGTGCACGGCTTGGGCAGCACGTGGTCGCTGGCTTAATGCGCCGGCGCAGGCTCGCCGCTCGCCGATTGGTCACCGCCCGCCCCACCCACCGCACGCCGCGAAATGCTGACTCACGCACACCAATCATACATGTAAATTCCAATATCGACGTTTCATCACTTTAAAAATGTCCATTAATCATTATTTATTATTGTAACACTAATTTTTTTACTTTTCTATGAAGAAAAACGATTTTTTTTTTTTTTTTTTCCTTTTTTTCCTTTTTAGGTACAAATTGTGCCTTTTGATTTATCAACACGAATAAAAACATTGCTATTTTACGAACGATAGTACATGTTCTTGAATACTGTTAAGTGGCAAAGATGGAAAGATCTAACATTAAGCGAAATACCACTATTATTACAGGATCTATTTTTCTATACTGTTCTGTAGCAATTTTTAGGTTTGAAGATTTATTATCCTTACTTACATACATAGGTATAACAATTGTTCGGTTACCATGTCGAGTACCCGTAAAAATAAGACAATAGGAAATCAATGGAAAGCTGGCGTAAACGCCAGGTAAGTGCTCAAGGGGTTAAAGATCCATTTGTAAGTTGGAGGAAAAACCTGTAGGTATATGAAATTATCTCTCTGATCTAATTACTATTTTTGTAAATAAGAAATAAAATTCTAAAGTATAATACAGATATGGTAAGAATGATTTAAAAATTAGTTTAAAAGCTTTTGCTATTGAAAATTGCTTCACGAATGTTAACTCACAGATACTTGTTAAGCTAACCGAATATCGTCTACCATAGAATAGGTCAAAAATTAGTTTAATATGTCGATTACCTATAAAAATGAGACAATGGGAAAAGAGTGGAAAGCTGGCGTAAACGCCAGGTTAGTGCTCAAGGGGTTAAACTTCGTGTCTTGATATCAATCAGTTTTGTGCTTATTTACAAGAATATTTTTATAAAATGCTTTTGTTTATTTGCATTATTTTTTAATAATTCCTTATTAAATAATTATATTTTAACTCAAGTGTTAGTAAATTTAATTAGAGACGTACTTTTTAATTCTTTTTTTTTTATATAAAACTTACCAACTAAATTTAAGCTAATTTAAACAGCTCTATTATAAAACATACCGCATGATTTAAAATTACTCCTGCAGCAGAATAAATCAATTGTATTAAGATTAAAAGCCGTCTATGTTATCTTATACAATACCGAAATCGCGTAACACCAACCTAATGACCTGAAGATTACTTTAAAAAAAGAAAAAAAAAAAGAAGGAATAATAGACGTGCGAGACCAATCGGGCGGTGTGAGAGTCAAAGCCTCCCACCTTGGTACCCGAGCTCCGCCTAAGTCGCGCACGGTCCGATCGCCAGACGTATTTGTGCGTTGACCGACCGCGCTCATGTGATCCAAACCGGGGTCCGCCCATCCCAGAATGAAGTGTCTGTGGTTGATTGTGATCGCTGTTCTGTGTTTAAGTTGCAAAGCCGCGAATAAACCTCGCCGAGGACGCGGCAGCATGTGGTGGTAAGAATCTTCCTCTATTCATTTATATCATTTTACATTAACATAGTATTTTTGCGTGTTAATATTATCTCTCTCTAACGCTATATATGAAAACGGATGAGATAATATCTATATTATTCGCTATGGTAGTCGTAATTTAATAGGATAATGTTTTACTCGTTCCGCTTCTTTGATTTGCTCGATTTTTATCGATCGCTTGAGTCGTTTTGTGACACATTAAAAATTACATTTGTATACTATAACGTGAATTTATGACAAAGTTATCACATAATCAACTTATTAAATTATTGATCTATAACGATTTGCTTGTGAATTTAATAATCTCTCTAGCATCGTTTTTGTGGCATTAGATGAGTTATATTTGATCAAATAAAACTATTTGAATGGTCGATAATTTTGAGCTTAACTTCTTAATTATCTAAATATGTAAATAGTTGTATATAAAATTTGATATTTCCTTTAATGGTAAATTAAAGTTTTATTTATATTAATTGGCAAAATACATAGCGATTGGCGTCATATTAGATGTAAATATTCTTTTGAAAAATATTAATTATTAAGTTTGATTTAAACTAATTTCTTAGTAAAATTAAAACTGAGTTCTAAAATTAAATAAAGTATTATTAACAAGGCACACTATTGTCTATTGTTATATATAATAAGAAAAAATATGTTTAAACCTTTGTGTATATAGCAATTTACAGCTGGCTGTTACACAATATTATTTGTATTGCCTATGTTCTTATAACTGAATGCTTTATAGGTATTCTACAAATAGGAGTTGTCATTTATATACAATTGTTATTAATTTATGGAATATAGCGAAGTCTCATTAACAAAATAAATGTTACATTTATTAGAATATTAACTTCATAAAGATTGAGTACTTATTTCTCGCTTATCCTTGCACTAAGTGTAGGTAAGGTGGTTGCAATTAAAAATAAAAAGTAAACATCTACCGTATCCCCATCTGATTATAATATAGATATTTTTAAAACAATATAATCCCTTACAATGTTACACAGTTTAATTTTGTACTATCTATTAATAAAGGTAACATTGATAAATTATAAAACAAAAATGTATTTTAAGTTATTCAAGTACCTACTTGAATTCTAGAAAAATAATTTTTGTAAGTTTAATTACAATAGACAAATTTATATTAATTTTTAAATGTAAAATAATAACATCGTACACAAACATAGTATTTCTTACATAAATATGATAAATTAAAGTTAATAATTGATTAATCATCATCTCCCATTCCACTTTCATTTGTGATCGAACATGTCTTCCTCGTCCATTCTTCTCTATATACAATCATCTCCGCATTGACTCCATTCAAACAAATCATTTTTCACACAGTCCATCCATCTTTTCTTTGGTTTAACTGAATAACTAATATGTTAAATATTTAATAAGTTAAATAATGAAATAATGATAATAATTTACACATACATACATTCTTGCATGTAAACAGGTATAGATATATAAAACCGCATATCCCATAAGGCCAGATGTTGATGTTTTCCCACATTCGTATTGATAATTAGCGGATCATTAAACGATAGTAAAACGTTCTCGTGCTGTATCGATTATTGCGTACTAAAATAAAATTTAACGTTCATTTAAGAATTTCAACTTACATTCTAGGAAAAGTTACCATCGCGCGCGCTTGTTCGATTTTATGAGCAATGACTTGGTGAGATTTACTGATCGTACAAAGTGATCAATTGTACCTTAATATCTATATAATAATATAGGGTTCCTTTGACGCGCCACCCCCTCAAAACTACTGAACATATCGGGATGGGACTACTATCATTCGACGCAAAAAATTTCGTAGATGGTTCCAGGTTATTTGGATTCCAGCGACCCTTTCTCATATTTTTCAGTTCACTCGTTATGTACATTTTTTCCGCTAGTAAAAACAAACAACTCTCATTTTTCTTAATTCATTTGTTTTTCCAGGTTAGGTGTAAATGAAATGTTATATGCACTTTTTCACTCACACCTGAGCATATGAAACGCGGTCGGTGTCGCGGGTACCAGCTAGTATACATATATTTTTAAACAATATAATATATTACGTTTTTTTTTTAATACTACAAAGGTACTTGCAATATTTTCATCCTCTTTTTAAATTGTACTAGTTGTTTTTTTTTTTCAACGGTAAGAAATATATTATAATACATTTCATAATTCATATAAAAACGATTTAATATCGAAACTACTTTCAAGCGAGGTTATAGATATGTAGATTTTTTTCACGTAATTTCGACTAAGTATCTTTATGAATATGTTATTTTACTATTTGGCGTTTCTTCAAACCAGTTTAACTGTATACATCATTCTATAAAATAGTCGTCGATATAGATTAATTCGAAAGTTATCGCAAAATTTATTTCTTTTTAAATACCTCGACCTTTTAATTAAACGTATATTATATAGATAAGAGAATCATTTTGAACGATATAAAGATGTATGTACGTACTGCGTTTCGTTCGAAATAGGTATCATTTAAAATAACATATAGTATTCGATTTGATTTTATCACTTCCTGTAATTTGAGTATTCTAAATTATAGTTGTAATAAATAGAACAAGCGGTTTCGTCATATCTGTAGGTTATGCCGTAAGTAACACGATTTCACGCATTTTTTCATTATCATTTTAAATGTCTACCGGTGATTTGTCTCGTCTCGTCTTGAAATTAACTGACGGTAGTTTCTGAGTCTCGTATTTGTTCAACCTATCGCACGGATCCTATCGTGCCACCTACCTAATACCTTTAATAAAGACTTTATAATCTATTAGAATAACATAATTATTACTAGAACATTTTTCACTTTAACCTATTATTAAATATAAAATACTTCTATTTCTAGAGATCTATATTTTTTTGAGGTGCGGGTTTTCATCACGCTAGTTTATGATGGACTAACTTTTTTATTTATCAAGATATATTCTATTGTCGTTCATTTAAAACCAGCCACTATTTCTTTAATTTAAGTTTTAAGTGCAATGTGCACTATAGATCGTGATTTAATGCCACTATTGAAGAATATTTTGCTAATGTTATGCGCATTAATGTACACTCGAAACTTTGTATTTGAAATTCATTTTACTCTTAATAATATATTCCGAGTCACTATTTGTTTCAATGGCAGAGTTTAACTTCAAGTTCAATCGCCAGATTAACTTTATACAAAACTTTATATTTTATATAAATTCGTATAACAGATTGAAATAACGGCTATGTAGATATCGGCTTGAGATTTATTGTGTTTTTAACAGTTATGCGTTCAAACAATACTGGAATAATCTGTTATGACTTTCGTAGTCTGTCTTTGACAATAGTGAATTACCTTCGCATTATTTTGTATATTATGTACACACTTTGTATGTTTAGATAAAAAATTCAAGGCTACAATAAATACATATTTAAATGTATAAATATATTTCATAAAATTGTCTGTACTACTATGCCGCAATTTATAGTATATTTATAGTAAATACTTTACATACATAGATATAAAAAAAACCTTTTGGAATAATAAATTCGAATGAATAACTTTAACGAATGTCCGAATGTATAATGAGCTTTTAATATGTGCATAAGTTGCATTTTAAAAGCAAAAGACGAAAAAGAATCTATAAATTATGTCCTAATTAGTTATATATTAAAAATGTTATTTTAATTGTGTGCGAATGATAGATAAAAAGAAGTGCAAACGAAAATTTTAATTAATGCATCCGTTCATAAATTGTTTTATGATAAAATCATCCGTGCTAGCAAGATTTCAATAATTACATTTAAAGCTTAAGGATAGATTAAAATGTAATAAAATATAATTAAAAATTTATATATATATATAAATATATAATTAATATTGAAGAACTTTTAAGATACATTTTGTTGTAATACAACCCGTTTGGTACTTAATATCAAATTATGATGTTTCTTTGTTATTTTTATTTTAAATTTTGTTTTGAGTATATACATAATTAAACCAATTATGTTTTAATTTGTACTTTAAATCGATTGATAAACGATGTACATTATTTAATTTTTGTTATTATATATATATATATATTTAATATATATAATTTTATTATATTAATATATAATACATTTTACACTTCACTATCATATTCATTATAATGTTTATTACAACGAAACCGAACATACACGTCTTAGTATTATATTTATACCTATAGAGGTATCTAGATATTTATTTAAGTGTATCTAATTAAAACACAAAGCGCACAGATCAAAGAATCTTAGACAGAGATATACAGTGAACAGCCAAACAATTTAGTCTACGCTGGTAAATTTAAAATTAAACATTTTTTTTCTATCAATTTTGATAGTACATTTGCAATACAAATTGATGAGATATCTTTTGATGTGTACTGCACATGTATAAGAAACGAAATTTTTCAAATGTGAATATTTTTAAATCGCTATTTTGATGTCGCTTAACTATAAAAATGGTATAACTCAATTACAGTTTTATTTTTCTTTACAATTTTGTGTGTGAAAGTGACGAGTCTATTACTTTACAGTTACTGTCATTTTAGTAACATTGTCACATAAAATTATGACGAAACGTAGATCATATTTGTATGTTGTCTCATTTTTACAATTAATAAAGTTTATATAACATCGGTAATTAGATTAATGATCTATTCTATATATTTTTAAATCCTTATCTCGTTATATCGTTATCAAAGCAAACAGAGTGTGGCGCGTGCGTATTGCATTAAGTAAATAAAGTTTTCACTTGTTTGAATAATTAATTACTTTTAGATAAAAAAAAATAATAGTGACGTTAACGTAAAATAATTAAAGAAATACTTCAAGTAGCGGTTAACTTTAAAAAATACATCAATATTAATATTTAGTAAAACAATAAACTAATATTTAGTAATACGACCGGAGCAATTTTCCGTCGGCAAAATAAAAAACTTCAATAAACTTTCAAATGCTTAAATTCACATAGGACTTTAAATTATTTACGTTTTTTTTTAAATTTCAATTTCATATACATACATATATACCTATTGTATGTCGTAAATGCTTAAACCAAAATATAAATTGGTAGGAATATGTAACAATTTCTAAATATAGTAACATCATATCTACTTACTCTAAACTGTGATGTATACTACTCTATTATAATAAATATTTTATGTATTTTATTATTAGAATAGAAATTCATAGAAATATATGCAATGTGAATCTTCATTTTTAATTATAAAATTAAAACATTTTTAATATGTCGAGTACTCATAAAAATGAGAAAATAGGAAAATTAATTGAAAGCTGGAGTAATCGCCAGGTTTGTGCTCAAGGGGTTAATGTAACTTGATTCATTTAAAACATTATCTATTCCGAACTAAATAATTATTTACTTAAAATTAAAATAAAAGACAAATGCTTATACTATATATTGAAGTGGTAGTTGAAGAAATAATGTAACAAATAAATATGTTGTACATTTAATGTAAACATAAATTATATTTTTATCTATTAAAATCTTCAAAATTTAATACCTATATATTTATAATAAATTTGCTGGTAAAGGTACATAACTTTTAACACTCTATTAAAAGGTTATTTACCTCGCGGACTATTTGTAGAAAAATAATAATTATCGTTTTGGAGGTATATATTTATTCTTACTACGGATACGTATATACCTTTTAACTTGTATAAACAGTATACCGGAAGAAAACTGTGCGCTACATTTAACTGAATTTTCTTTTTAAATGACAGATAAGCAATGACAGAATATTTAAAGAGGGTATTATTGTTATTCATAAAACAAGCTCTTTATAATAATAATTGTGCGTAGATTCGCGGGTAGTATCGATTTTCAAGTGACTATTAAAGATTGTTATTTCATATATAATATATAGTGTACCTATATTTATAAAATGATACTAACCTAGATTTATTGATGTCTGTTTTCCACACTCCATACACAACTTGAAATTACCAGTCATTGTCCATCGTCTGATATATTGATTTGGAGTTAAATCACTCATAATTGGCATGAAAATCTGCCGATATAGATTCACCACTACGCAAAGCTTCTTGAGTTCTGTCTGTAGTTGACTAGTTAATTACACATTATAAAACTACCTCTCAAAAATTTCATTAAAAATTTAATGACAATATCTCAATAAAAATAGTCAATAAAGTTCAACAACATTTTAAAATCGTCGCTAGACCCGGAATTCAAAAAGCCCCGCGGGCGCAAAACTACGCCATGTGGAACGACCGGGTCATAAAATCTTTGAATAATGCCCGCGAGCCTAAAAGAAATCACTAACATCGCAATTAATTCATATTCATCACTCGTACTACTTACTCCACACGTTGGATTACGCTCCAAATCGCGTGCCGAGCCGGTGCGACGTGGCGTCACGATCCGCCCGATAACAACAATAACCAATTAATTTGCAACTGTTAAATCACACAAACACACCCGTTTGAGAGTTCTCTTCAAATTAGATGGCAAATTTTTTGCAAGAAGAAGTCAACATATTAAATAAATAATAAGAGGTCGATTTGTATTCGCGTCGCGTCGTGTGAAAACATAATACTCGTTTACGGGTAAACGTAACGAATTAGAATTGCAGGAAATAGATTTAACACTAATAAAAGTTACATATTTTAAACAAACACATTCACTCGTATCGTATTAATCTGAGATATTATTACACAACAGGTCTTTCTAATATTAGACAATAATTAGCCTAAAATTGTCCGCTAGAAGAAATTACATTTCCGTTTTTAATTGAATTTTAATTATAAACAAAACGAAGTATTTTTTATAAACAAAAAAAAGTACTGTTAAAAAAGTGATTCAAGCCTAAACAAGATTTTATGAGATGAACTATAATTACCCAAATGAGATGAGACAAACCCAACACAGAGAGATAATATTTGTTATTTTGACACATTCACACAAGGTTTATCGCTGTTTAAACATTACGCTTGCTCGTGAAAGCCATTCAGGATTTTTTCCCGGGGACCTCTCGCGCGTCTCTTGTACCATTATTTGGTTTTCTACCAACGTGACAAGTGCAAAGGATCTTATATTATGGACAGGCAAATATGGATATCCTTAGTTTCTTTTTTTTTATGTTTGTTTCAAACAACGAAACGGTGGGTGTCGATACATTTATTTACGACACCCACGGCACAGATTAGTAGTGTTCGTACGATTTTTCCGAACGCATCGATTTCGAAATCGAAAATTAATTTATAACCAATAAAAAAAAACCACTTTAACATTCACTTAATAAGGTCTACAAGATATAAAACGTTCGATATATAATTATTAAACACGATTCTTACGACCTATTATGGATCTTGATAGAGAGAAAAAAATCATTTCCTCCCAACGAACAGTCGGAATAATGAGTCGATTTATATGAAAAGTTTGAAATATAACGTGCAATAATGATATATTAAGCTGTTTATCTAATATTGAGAAGGGGAAAAAATACGAGATTTGACGTTTGAAATGTACACGGCCACACGGATGACTGACAATTTTTTTTATTAGAAACTGGATTTAAAAATATAAACGAGACAGACCGCAGTGTAGACGTCGCTGGTATTGAATTAAATGTTTATAAGAGATTGCTAATGTCGCGCGATGTAATACCTCGTGTTGCCACCGAAACTTGACCGAATATAGAACTAGTTATTATTCGAATACTAATTGATTTATTTATAAATGAATTAGATCAACTGACTACCATGTCAATCCCACACGCGTATTAAGTAATATTTATCTGTATGAAGGCTAAATAAACAGTTTGAAGGAAGGATTTTTTCAATTATAATACAGTATGCTGTATTATTTAATAGCTTTAATTTATTATAATTAATAATTTTCATATTGTTACTAAATAAAAGGTGAAATTAAACAATATGATAGAATATAATATCTCTCGTATAATATCAATTTAGTATTAAATATTTTGTATGTATTTGTATATTATTTGAAACACCCTCCAAAATATATTTATCTCTTGGATGCATACATAAAGTCATAATCAACACAATCAAATTACGTAAACTATACCAAATTTTCTTAATATTATCTTTAATCTTATTAATTTAATAATTAAAAACATAACATAACATAAGCTCATGCCTGTTTTCCCCGAAGGGTTAGGCAGTGGTGAAATAGCGAACTACACCACCCACATTTCGCCGAGCTTAGTTCCGTCCCAGATGTAATAGGGGGCGAACCTGTCGCCATATCGGGCACAAATTCCAAACTCCGGGATTATATTGAGTAGAAAAACCCAATACCACTTGACCCGACCCAGGGATCGAACCCGAGACCTCAGAACGGCAGTCGCACCGTAATACCACTGCGCCACCGAGGCAGTTATAATTAAAAAAATAAATTAAATTTTTTTTATTAAAACAATGTTAACAATATTAATAAAGACTATACAGCTCCAAAAAACAGTATAGAGTTAAAGAGAAATTAAATACATTTATGGTATCTTCTTTAATGTCGTAACCTTCTAACAAAGTCCTGGTTTAGTAACTGAAGATCAAATAATAATTACTCTCAGCGATAAATTATGAAAGTACCAAGTTTCCGTAGTGCAAAATACATTGTAATGTTTTAATATAGTTTCAACAAATTCTTTGTCGAGTACTTATCAACAATAATGTAATGTGTTCGTGAAGAATATTTATTTATATTCATCTGTATATTACTTAGATCGAATATCTCTATGATTGACGACAATATCTATACGAATTTATAAGAAATACATGTATCTACATACATGTAAATACATGATAATTGAGATATTGTAGATAATTATATTTTTAATTAATTAAACAATATCCAAATCATTTTTTGTTTTGTTTTTATGCATATTATTTATATATCACTATTCAATTAGCTATTTTAGAGATGTGTATGAAATAATAAAAGTGGCCGAAACACAACAGAACTAAGTTATGTTTGCCATCGCACCGCATACTCTGATAAGTTACAGAACGAAATTAATAATGTGTTCATTTAGAAGAAAAAAAAACAAAACTTGGGCCCAGTAGACATTTGCATTTTTATTTCACTCGTGACGTAAATTTAATAGGTACTGTTAGATTCTTGCTTAAAGACACATTATTAAATATAGTCGATTTCACTAGGTCTTTGTGTTAATTTCTTGGTATGCCGTAAAATAATAATCATCATTTGCTCCAAATTTTTACTTATTTCCGATCGCCGCAGTATATTTGGGTCTATCGTACATCTCTATCCGTCGCCACGTCTTCATTCACTCCCTTTGTTTTTGTAACTTCTCTCATGAAATGGAGTGTCTATTCATTTTTCTATAGCCTCCCCGGCCTCTCCATCCATCAACCTTTGTAGTAAATCAAGTTTAAAGGTCAGACAATAAAGGCTTTAATAACCATCAAAACGTCTCCCGTGAATTCTTAAAGGAAATGATAATATCTACCCAAACGAACACGTCCATATTTACGTAACACTCGACTACAAAGAAAAGCAAATAGAAAAGTAATACGATTTTCAACGTTCCACGAGTCCAGAGCGCGTCGTCCGTGAGTGCGTCGAGCTGGTTTTTTTTTTATTATTATACGCCGAATAGTTAGCCAGCCGGAGGAGAGTCAATACGGAGCGACAGTGCTCTCGATCGTTCCCGTCTCATGTTTACCCTCTCGGCCCTTAAAGATTAATGCGCGGCGCAAATATTTATCTAAACGTCTGCGGATTGACAGTTCGGTCGCCAATTGTTTGTTATCTTTACCTTTTCAAATGAGCATTTCATTTCGAGTTGCACCCATTGGTTTGAGTGCCGTTTTTTATTGCTTGTTTCTCTCTCTGTTCTCACAAACCTGTGCATTGTTTTCTGTAATGAAACAAAAATGTTGTTTCTGATGCCGCTGATGGAAACAACCTTGGGAACTTAATCAATTTTCAGCGGTCGTAATTACTGCTACTGCTTTTTTATACTGCTTTTTTATTTTTTAAATAGTGTATTTTGTAACACAAAATATGACAGCAGAAAGTAAACTTATTGACATTATTCATCATTCTCATCCCCTTTTCCTAACTCGTTTGGGGTCAGCGCAGTAGTTCTCTTCTTCCATACGCCCTTACGCTCTTCAAATAATTTCTTACATACTTCATCCATACTTTCTTTGGCCTTCCTATACTTTTCCATTTATCCACATTGATATTTATTACTATTTTATCCACATGTGTTTACACTCTTCTCATACCAAGTCCATAATACGGAAAACGATTCCCTTTTAACTTTTCTAACACTAATTACAATTTCAAACTCCCTCTAATATATTAACTACTGACTTTATCCATTCGTATTACACCACACATCCATCTAGATATTCGAATCTCAGCTACATGCAATTGTTTTTTGTCGATCTTCTTACTAGCTCAGAATTTTTTACATTATTGACATTAAAACATAAACGAAATGGTCATAGACAAAATTTCCAACAATTAAAGCATTACGTTGAAAATCCATTGTTCTCTGCATCGTCAACCATTTATCTATCCAATATGTTAAATGGCGTTACATCATCATCGGTGATCTTCTGTAAAGTGGTTATACATATTTAGTCTCTTTTCTAGGGGTATAGCAAAAGCGGGAGAACCAAATAACCTGTCACCAATCTCACCTGGAGTCTTATACATGGACCCTGCAGTTCACGCGACACTTAGGCGGAAGCAGAGACGGTTGGCGAGAGAGAACCCGGGCGTATTGGCCGCAGTGGCGAAAGGAGCAAGCATGGCTGTCACCGAGTGTCAACACCAGTTCAAATATCGACGATGGAACTGCTCGACTAGAAACTTCTTAAGAGGGAAGAATATGTTTGGCAAAATCGTTGACAGAGGTATGTTATGACCATGTTATCATCTTCTTTAACACTTTTATCAATAATTTTTAAATGGCCTGCATAATTCAGCATATTCCCACCAAGTTGAGAGTTGCGTACGCATGCACCAACAGAAAATTTTCCTACCATTCCTATCATATTTAAGTAGTTTCAGATGAACATATGTTCAGGTAAAACTTTTCTGAGATCTTAATTATGTAAAAAAATAAATGCCGCACGTCACTTAATTGTACTTATTTTAGAGTTCATAAATGCCTTATCAGAGTCTAAATTTAATAAAGTACTTATATTTGAATTTGTAGTTTTTGGCGGCACCTCTATCTGTCATGTAGTAGCTGTTACCTATTAATCCAATAATTTGTGTTATTGAGCCATATATTATCTAATTTTTGTGACGTTTCACGTAACATACTTTGTTTATTGTGTACAAGTGAAGTGTATTGGTAATAATAGTACGGAGCGTTTGTTCTGAGGTGCCATGAAAATTCAATTGAAAGTTCTTGCAGGATTGCAATCGTCTTGTAGGAGCGTCATCGTCAGTGGTCATATGGAAAAGCATAAGGATATTACTTTTTAGGATCGATTACATTCCGTTCAGGGTTTAGATATATAAAAAAAAAATTGTTTTAAAATTCAATTTCGGAATCACGTAGAATTTGATTAATATTATAATAGACTTGAAGTAGGACGGCATCTTTTACCTAGACAGATTTCTTGTACAAAACCTTCAGTTTGTTTAGAGTATCATTGTTCCTATAGTTAAAGATAAGCAATTGAAGGTTTTGATATATACTTTTTTTATTTTGCTTTGAATGCGGATTTAGATATACCTATTAAAAATCAATAATTTAATACTCAAATCACGATTGTATTGTGCAAGAATAAATAAATAAACGAGCGTCGAATCGACTTTGGAATACATACGTCGTTCATTTGTCTGAATTTTGATACCTCGGAACAAAGCGAACAAAAAACATTCAAAAAAAGGCCTTAAGAAGATAAACCCTAAATGCTGTTCAAAAATACTAAGGACCCAGATTACACAGCATTGAGACGTTAAAGAACTTAATCTTTAGAAGAAAAAAAATCGTATGTATATACTTTTTAAACGAGCAAAAAGCGATGTCCGAACAAAAGGACCTGTTTTGTACAAATCCCCCGAAATCCAGTTACAAAGAAGGGGCTACAAATTAAGTGATACAGCTTTGGTTGGCAACCCTTTTAAATAGATTTTTATCTATATCAAGCGGGAGGGTAGCGCGCATTGGGGCCACCTATAAAAGGGTTCATCAAGATAAAACATCCTGGATCATTACATCAAGCAACCGGTGACGTTTCAGATCCCGGTTGTCGATTTGATGATTCCTTTTTACATTTTATTTATATTTGAAGAAAAAAATGTTTTTTTTTGTTTGGTATACACTTTATCAAAAGGTATTTTTTTATCTAGATTAGCCAATATTAATATGGCAATCCTTCCATTTGGGGGAAACATATATCCAGCATATACCATAGACATATTTACCAACTGGCTCCTATTAAAAATATTCATGAGATAAAAATCAATTAATAATTAATATGTACTAAAACTTCGTAACATTTTTATTGTTAAAAACAGTTTAACAAAAAACAATTTACTACGTGGATTTAATATTTTATCTTTACTTGTCATTTATATTTTACTACAGTAAACTTTGTTAGTATAATTATGATCAAACTTTACACTAAAACATTACAATTCTGTTTGAATTTCTTGACATTATAATATTTGTTTGTATTCGGAATATGTTTCCAGATCAAAATATGTTTTATAATTTTTATATTATTCTGTAAAAACTCATTAAATACACACCTAAATGATAATTATCGCAACATTACAAACTTGTTTATTATTTATATAGAATTAACATACATCTAGTTAATTAATAAATAAAAAAATAAAAAGACAGACACACAAAGGTGCACCACCATTGAAATTAAAATGTTTTTAAAGCGTATTGTCTCTTATTGTTGTTTACTATCTCCGAAACGAAATATGACCTGTGTTGTAAATTAAATAAAGTCACAATTCGTTCGCAGACGAATGTTATAAGATGTAAAATAGAACTTTGCCCCTCGAATCACTGTTGCCCTATCTCCGGTGTCCGATTTCGATCCTTTGTAGGCGACACAGCTTATTATGAGTTCGCGAACATCTGCCCTAAGAAATAGAAATGATTTTTTTTTTGCAATGGTGAAAAAGATTCATGCATTTCACTGTAACATTTAAAATTATTAACTGAGTAGCACTTATTTATATTATGTAGTATTACTGACTGCTACATATAAATATCGAATTTAGTTAAATTGTTGTTTTTTTTTGTCAACTTAATTTACTTCTGTCCTCTTAACTAATTTCAAATCCTATATAATATATACGTGATTTAAAGAAAGAGTCATGTAAATTGGTTTAGCAGTTGTCGAGTTATTAGCGAACAAACTGACATACAGAATAACATTGCCTTCCTACACATATAAAGGTATCCTCTTTATGAAGTTCTGCTAGTACGTTTATAATTCAAGAACGATTGAGCCGATTTACCTGACTCCTTTTTTTAATAACACACCTATGTGTTCTCTAGTAATATTAAATGACATTATATAAATACAAGTTATAAGAAGAATTTTATTTGAAATATCATTGAAGAATATAATTAATTATGTGGGTAAAAAACCACTACCTCTGAACCCTGCAATGCAGCGAATGATTTTTTATGGATAGAAATAGACACGAGAAATGCCACGGAATATACATACATACATACATATCATCACGCCTTTCTCCCGTGGGGGTAGGCAGAGATTACGTTCTTCCACTTGATACGATCTTGACACACCTTCGCTTCCTCTACTTTCATGAGCGCTTTCATACATGCTCGTCGGTTATGAGTACTTTTTACCTGGCCATTATTTAACACGTGATTGATTTGGTTTAGATACGTATTTGAAAGAGACGAAAGTATGACAGATTGCGTAATTTCGATAGAAGGAGACAGAGTGGAACAAGTGAAAGAGTTGTGTACTTGGGATCAAAGGTTACGAGAGATGGAAAGTGTGACGATGATATTGAGCGAAGAGTTTTGTTAGGGAATAGAGTGAATGGGGCCCTGCGTAACTTCATGTGCAGCCAGAAAGTGACTGAAAAGGCGCGTTTGGCTGTGCATCGAGGAGTCCTGGTCCCTACACTTAGGTATGGTAGTGAATGCTGGGTTTGGCAGAAGAAGCATGAAAGTAAGATTAACGCAGTGGAAATGAGAAGTCTGAGAAGTATAGCTGGAGTGAAGACGATTGACAAAGTCAGGAATACTATGATAAGGGAACGCTGTGGTGTGGTAGAGGATATGTTGACCAAAATAGAGAAAGATATGCTTAGTTGGTTTGGGCATGTAGAGAGGATGGATGAGAAAAGATTAACGAAATTAATTTATAAGGCGAGGGTGAATGGGCAAGTCGGTAAGGGTCGACCTAGGTCACGGGACATACTAGTATATTATGGTATGTAACGACGGATCATACTTTTTTACTGCATAAGCTTACAGATGTCATTGTATTTTTGTTAGGGTAAATCTATTATACTAAATCGATATAGGCTAACTTTTAAATAGGTACCTATTTTGCGTTCGAAATTTAATAAAAAAATTATGAAAAAATAATTAAATTCACGTTGTGTGGATCTTACTGGGTGTTATGTTTATACAATCTATAATTCTAATTTTAATTATTTATTATCCTATTTTTTTGTTGCAATGCCGGTTATATAAATAACTAGCTGGTGCTCGCGGCTTTGCCCGGGCTTCATATGTTCTTTTGGTGTCAGTGAAAAAGTGATACCTAACCTAAAAAACAAATGAACGAAGAAAAATGAGTCTTTAGTTTTTATTAGCGAAAAAAGTGTGCATAAGAGTAAATCTAAAATAAATGAGAAAAGGCCGATGGAATCCAAAAAAAAACCGCGTCGAATGGTAGTAGTCACATCCCGATATGTTCAGTACTGTTGTGGTGATGGTGGGTCAAAATAACCCTGTTTTTTTATATACATATATAGATTTAATAAAATCCGTGATCGATGATCAAAAACAGAAAGCTATCCAATGCATCCAATCCGTATAAAGTTCACGGTCTACATTAGCGGGTTATCGTACGTAATGGGAAGCGGCCATTTCGATTAATCCCGATATGATAGTACCAATCATAATATATTTTCCGATTCGGCATTAGGTATAACACAACCCAACCGTGTTGGGTTTGTGATGCCCCGGCGATGTGTACCGGCGCTCCGGTTATTGAACCCCGTACGGTTTTCAATGTTAATGAATTGTACAAACGACCACTCGGAAAGACGTTTCTATTAGTTTAGGTACGTTCTCGAAGGCTAACTAATAAACTAACTAACGCATGACACGGCAGATCGATGTAATCACGCTATATACACCTTTTGAATTTAGTTTTTGTTGAAGTGAAAACTTTTTACGCTTAAACGATTCTCGGTAAAACTTTTAGATTCGCATTAGCCGGTAATGCTATGACGTCAGCAGACAGCGACATGCTATAGTGTGTCAAGTATACGATGATGTTTAAGTATTGACATTTTAGTACATTACATCTAAAATATTTTCGAAATCTAAAGTGTTCGAATCGATTATCAATAAACTATATCAAAAGGTACATTATTGCTCGAAGCGCTAATAGATGTAAAAAAAACAGATAAATATCATATGTTTGGTTATATGCTAAATGTTAATGATTACAATTAACAGATTATCAAGTTTTAATTATTTATATACTATAAGTAAACATTAAAAAACAGTTTTTGAAAATTTCGAATTTTTATTTCAGTCGGCAGTTCTCTTGGCCGTCTAGTTTTTTACTAGACAAAAAAGAACTCAAAAGATATATACAAATCAGATACATTTTTTTTAGGTAATTTTATCAAAATAATGTTTTACGGTAGCCGTATATATTTCGTGAATAAGGTCGGAAAATAGTGCCGCAAGTGACCATTTACCATCAGACTCATTAGATCATATACCTATTCGCAACCTTTGTGGTATAATATTACCCATTTTCAGTTCTAGCACTAAGTCGAGTAAGTTTTAATTTGCAAACGTTATTATACGGCGGATCATTATTTGAACGATGGTGATGTCTAGAAGTGACAGCTTTCTTTGTGCACCTATTATACTAATAAACTTTGTAACTATTATGTGTAAAGTTCGAAAAAAAACATGCAGAAAAAACCAGATCGAGTTTCTCGCCTGTTCTTCTCGACGAGTCGGTTGTTTTCCGAACCGGTGGTAGTAATTTGACGTTTATAAACGTCTCATCAGGGCGTAAATTAAATAAAGTATTTTTTCATCTGGTTTTCAATAAAGAACAGGCCCAAAACGATAACGACCACTGATAGAGAAGAATCTATTGACAGTCACCATCATCTTACCGGCTTATATCTACCATGACTGATGTATCTAGCTAACTCTGAATATACACAGGCTGATACCGGAATGCGACGCGTCTCAACGTTACTATGAAGGGCTTTTACACAAGTTGATCACGTTGGTCGCGACTCATACAGGAACAAAAAGTCGACTAATTTGCATTAACCTTATTTATGTTCAATTGGACTTTGTTTAACATGATATGAAGTGCAGTCATGTTACCGTGCTCAAATATAAAAAAGGCTTGTATGTTCCATTACATTTAAAAAAAATTATAAAAGCATAGCACGTAATTTTAAGAAAAAATCAGTTTAGAAAAAAACCTGTATAACAATACCATCATGACTAGCTCAATCTTGCTAATCTATTGTTCAAGCGTTCCTACAGTATCACTTGAGAGCCAGTACCGCTAGATTTAGCGTGTTACCCACAATCACTTAACATCAGATGTGATTGTGATCAAACAGTATTAAAGTAAACTACATTCAACATTTGAAACTATCGTTACTATAGTCGTTTAAGTATTAAATATATTAAATACAAAAAAAAAAAAATTCAAAACAAATAATTTTCTAACAATAACTAAGACTTAAATAAATAAAAATAAAAGTTACAAAATTTTCACACTACCAAATGAGTTGCACCAGTATTAAAACCAGTCTTCGCTTATTTAGACGTACGTAAATCATACCAGGACAATAAAAGGTAAAAAAAATCCATGCAATAAAACTTCAAATTTTAAATTGGTTACAAATGGTTTTTAAATTTATTATGTTTGCATAATTCCAAGTTATTATATCATAAAAAAGAAATAGATTCAATCGAGATTATTTATATTAGCCTCAAGCCTAGAATGGAGAAACCTCAAAAAAACCATTAAACTATAATAATAAAGTTATCAACAAAATTAATATCATAAATTCCATACAATTATGTACAACTTAAACGTAATATATTTTTTCTCTCAATATTCAAATGAGAACTAGATAATATTATATTTCAATACAATATAATATGTGTTGTTAGTCGACAATAAAATATTGTAACCACAAAAAAAGTCGAAATAAAGCTCAACAAAACGCCTAGAGGAAAGAAAAATAATGATTAACTGTTTCATGAATATATAAAGAAACGAATAGTAGTCTCGAATGCCATTTTTCTAAATTAAAAACGAGATAGGGGATTCGTACACACACCGAGGCACACCGGACTAAGAAGGACCACCATCATAATAAATTTCATATGAAAAAAAGACCGAGATTATTAAAATTTATGTTATATGCGTGTGCATTTAGAGCATATTACTTTATTAAGGGCAGGCAGACAGGGCGGTCGAAGCGTGCGGCGCGCATATTATAGGGCCCCGCTGCAAATATACACGGCGAAATTTTTTAATGCATTGCAATTACGTCCGTTTGAGAAACGCATAAAAATGTAATGGCGCGCGCGGGAGCCGCTACGGACGATCAAAACATTAACATTAAAAATAAAAAACAAAACGATGAAAAAAAAAATTGGTGCAAATAGGATTTCAAAACGTTTCATCAAAAGTCATGAAATTTTGATATAGAGGAATGATTGTGTTTATGTGTCTCGCAGTGCGATTATGAGCGCGATACACAAAGCCCCCCGGATGGGACATGAATAATTACTAATTTACTCGTTGACACGCCATTGACACGTCGGCTGGGACAACGTCATCTCATTGTGGTGTTAAACCTCAAGGATCGTATTAACACAAATGATGACAATGACACAATAGTATGGCTCCTATTCATCGCCTTATTGTAGACTCGAGAATAGGAAAATATATGGGCCGAGATCCCGCGGCGAAACCACCTGCTGTGTGTAGGTTAGCGATTCCCCTGGACCTTGTACGAAGCTCCACGGAAGCTACGTTTACACCTAACACGGCTCCTAATAGCAGGTAAATCGTCGACAGAGATAAAAACCGACTTTTTTTTCTCTTTTTTTAGATCCACCCAAAATATTTCCTGTTTTGGTCAACGACATACATTTATATTGCGGTGTGCCCTCGGAGATTTTTTCGTCGTAGGTGGATAAAATGTATTAACGATTGACACCAAAAATAAAGCCGATATAAATGCCCCCGATGAAATATTTAATGCTCAATTAGATAAACGTTTTGGGTTCCCTGTGACGTCGTCTCAAATTGGTTTCGAGATAACAGCGACAGTTTGTGAAACTGAAATGAGACGATTCGACTTCGATAATATCGTATCGGAATTGAATTGCTTTTAAATATATTAGTCAGAAATTAAATTGCTTTTAAATATATTAGTCATGTATATTTGTCTGCGTGTGTCAGAAATAACATTTAAAGTTTTGAAATCATTTACAGTTTGAAAACAAACGTCACTGTTGTGTGAATGGGCTATAAGGACGGTTGGTAGCCGCTGGTAGCTTCGAGCGCATTGTGTCACTCACAATGAATGATATACAGCCGACGTAATTTCGAATAGTCACAGAATACTCTCGGGACACGTCCTCAATGTGAAATTATCACCCATACCTAGCATAACGAAAATGAATTATTGCCGTTTATTGTCTCGTCGTATATATATAATAAGTCGTCTACGAGAATTACATTTCTTTTAAATCTGTTTAGTGTACTCATCGTTCTTTATTACCTTTACATGAAGATACACAATCTCGAATTTCATAAAAGAAGTAATTCGGTCTTCGAATAGATGTAACATTGGCATTATATTGACTTAAAAAATATGTGAGTTTCAATGCGTATAATAAAAATATAGACGTCAATGACTTTATCATATTACGATGAAGTCCGGAGCGCGCTGTGGATTTCTAAACCGGCCGAAACGCCGTATTATAAAACCTAGTGATTTATGAATGTTTTGAATAATTACGTCTCATCAAATTTGAATAATGCAAGTCGTAGTCTTGAATAAAGCGTACGGGATGGCGCGACGCGCGAAACATCCATAAGTCAAACTTTCAAATTAATCTTAGCGGTAACACCCCGACTCGCGGTGATGACTCAATCCGGACACAAACATATTTAATTAGCGTATTAATTTTTGAATTATTTAAATGGTTCACCGCGAGGGGCCAGGTGTTCGTCAAATGTCAACAGAGATTAAGTTTGTTTTTTATTGTATTTTGTTTATATTATTTTTACTTTAATGGTACACTCCGACGACTGGTTGGCTCGTTTCGATTTACGACTTTTTGACTTTTATAAATTCTCAACGCCCCGGCTTATACTGGCAATCCGTCGGGATGGAATTATCGTTCGGTGCTCGCTCGAAACCGATGTAAACCGACTACGGGACCATTTATTATCCGCACAGATAATCCACGGACCGGACTTTATTATCAGTTATAATAATAATTTACTTTTATAGATTCACATTACTCATGTTTGTTCTTATTTGACTGCGTTTTGATGTGGGGGGAGGGGAGCGAAATTGCCTCAATAAAATAATATTCTCGTGACTTAATTATGTTTTACGGTTGAGCGTTTTTATTTTTATTATTTACCTTCAGTTGAATTATATTTGTTGGTATTAAATCTTGTGCGATCCTGTGTTATATTAAAAGTTTTAAACAGATTTTAATTATAGACCCGGAGATAGGAATTTACATTATATTTAATACCCATGGCTAATGCGCGTTCTCGGACGCTGCCGGTTTCCATCTGTCATAATTTTTCTACGTCGCGATTTATTCGCACGCGACGCGACAATCGGCTTTGTTGTCCGGCGAATCGATGTCCGAGCGTCTCCTGTGATATATTGTATCAATTTATTCATACGTATAAATATTTTCAATAATAAAATGAATCTTAATACTACTGTATTATTCGAAAACGAGTCGTCAAGCACACGACAGTGAGTGAATCATCGGCAGACGAGCCTTAAAATTCTAACAGGCCAATTAAAAATTATTTCCAGTCGTTGTTTATATCTAATCGGACGGTATAAGCGGACGTTGGACCGTTAGGCCTATGGGGAAGTAATTTAAACGTAGCTATGTTAAAATCACAGCGGGTTCTCGATCACATCTGTTCGCGGACAGATGTCAACGCGGCTTACAATAAACGTTATAAAGACGCGTGTCGTGGGCGCAGCACGTGGTAAAACTTTACTAGTCAGCTGGCAGTCGGCGCTCCGTGACACCCTGCCGAAAATATCTCCAAAACTTTCACTTATTTTAGGGTTCATTCAAGTATAACGTTTGCAAAATTTTAAACATTTTTACCACCCTTATTGGTGACGTAATCATCATTTAAAACCTCTCCCTCCTACATACCGCCAAAAATATGCAAAAAATTAAACAACAGTCCAATATCTTCAAATCAACAAAAGACTTTATTTACAACTAGCTGTGTGCAAGCGGCTCTGACCGCATATAACTGCCATTAATAAAACATATTTTGTTCACAATTTCAAGATTTTTTTACAATATTTTCGACTAACAAAAGTAGACTAAGATACGCGGAGTAACTTCAGCTATCTGACAAGAAAAGTGCCGTCAAACCCGGTCCAGCAGTTTCGTAGATGAGACGGGAAAAACAGACAAACTGACAAATAAAATAAAAATTGTATTTTTGGTATAGGTTTAACAATCGCATATTTGGTATATTGATTTAGTGACAATTTGTTTTTTTGTTAAATTACAAACAGACACTTCAATTATATTTATATGTATGTATAGTAAACACAAATATATTTCTGTTTATAAATAAAATGACAGTAGTATAACAAATGACTGCCTCGGTGGCGCTGTTGTATTACGGTACGACTGTCGTTCTGAGCTCTCGGGTTCGATCCCCGGGTCTAGTGAAATTGATTTTTTCTACTCAGTATCAATCCGGAGTCTGGAATTTGTGCCCTATATGGCGACAGACTCGCTTCTTGTCACATCTGGGACGAAACTAAGTTCAGCGCAATGTGGGTGGTTCGCAAAGTTCGCTACTTCACCTCTGCCTAACCCTTCGGGGATAATAGGCGTGAGCTTATGTTATGTTATGACACATTAGACGACAGTTATATAATTTTATTAGCGTTATTTATACGTGCAATATTCATTTGGCAAAGACAGCCTATATGTTATAGTTAATGTGACTGAACGTTTCCCAAGTCATTACATATGATAAACGCACCTCTTACCCGGTATCCTCATAATACATATAAGTCGAATTAATTTCGTCTGAGCACATTGAATGATGGCGGAATTGACATTAAAATACACGGTCGAAATGTCTAAAGTAATTGCTGAATAAAATACTTTTGTATAACAACTACAAACGTAAAAGGGAATCACAAAAAGCGAATCCGAGGGAACGGAACAGAACGCGCGTTTCTCTCTCCGTATGTGTGTGTACGCGCGCATCGTAATTTATATAGGGACCACGATGACAACTCAATAAAAAAATGATTTCATTTGCTTATTGAGTGAGCCCTTAATAAAGCTGGTCGAAGCACCGTGCTCGTTCTGCATTAAAATAACAACAACAAGAAAAAACAAGACCTAACAATAATAACGAGTTTTTGTATCATTTTTATATACACCGCTGGGTATGTACGTAATTACTTATACTTTTTTATAATAAAGCCGGTGGTGACGCGATCCCACCCAGAGCGTTTACGACAGCGTCTACCGAACGAAACGGTATTAGTGCTATCGAATAGTGTGACACGCGATTATAATCGTATCGTTGTCAATGATTAATAATAGCCCCTTTTATTTTTTTTTTAATTCCGCCTTCCCTTATTTTAACCTTAAAAACTTATGAACTAGAACTTTGATCCCCTTACAACTGAACTACGCTAATGAATTAGTCATTCGTATCTGTTTCAAATATTATCTATACTAGTAAATAAAATTGAAGTGTCTGATTGTAACGAAAAAAAAATTTTTTTCTTCTATTTAGATGTGAATGTATATATGTTACCTATGTCAAAAATACAATTTTTAATTTTTTTTCTGTCTGTCTGTCTGTTTATTCCAGAGTTATCTCTGGTACGGCTGGACCGATTTCGACGGGATTTTTTTTTGGTAGACAGCTGAAGTTACTCCGTGTCACTTTTAATTTTCGAAAATAATTAGGGTTCCGTATTTTTTATATAGAATATATTTAAAATGTAGTGAAGAATATATGAAACGCGAGCGCAGCCGCGCGCAGACAGATAGTCTTAAATAAAGTTTAACTTCCGTATTATGAAGCTTGTTCTGTTAAGATATTTGTACGAAATTCTTCTTTGATCATTGGTATTTAAGTGCATTTTACTATAAAATTACAATTTCTAGGCATAATAATATGAACAAGCAAATGTTTTACGAATGTTTACGAGTAATTATTCAAACGAATATAAATTTAATTACTATGTCGTTACGGTATAAGTTACGTTATTATTTGTGTATCGAAGTTTTATCGGTTAATAATATCGTCTCGGAGTTACAGACTCGATCGTCTGGTAGACAAAAGCTTTCGATATTAATCGTAAAAGTACGCGAGCTGTTAAATAGATATTAAGAGAGAATTCGATGCACGCCGTGGTATATATATATATATATATATATATATATATACATACTCGTATATACCCTACCCACTTGTAATGATCAAATTTATAATCTCTCTCCGGGTAGGTAACATCCAATTCTTTATTTTTATTCTGTACCTACCTCCAATATATTATGCCTTCTCTCTTTTAATTGTATTTTATGAATATTTGATTCTAATGGTCGGATCATTAATTATTTATAGTGTTCGTTCGATACGGACGGGACGCTCGTGTGTGTCGATTTATGTACTGGGTTTTGTATAATGAATGAAAGGGAGAAATGAATGATTACTGCTCAAGCACGTGTATTCTTATCGCGTGAATTTCCACTTAAACATTCTGTTTTTATTTACGTCGGTACTAATTTATTCAAAAAATTAAGATTCATAAGTTTGGCATTTACGAAACGGGTTACAAAGAAGAATAAAAAATGAGTAAACTTTTATTAAAGGTTTTAAAACAAAGAATTTGTACAGATTGGCTATTAGAAGATAAGTAATGTTTGTTACCATCAAGATATTTAAGGTAAAACTGGCTTATGATGTAGTTTTCTTATATTACAAAAAAAAAAAACAAATGCAATCAAAAGTAATTTCGGACCGTCCGTTCGCAATTCGTTGATGATCCTAAATGTTTTCCATGTGTAAGTTATAATAAATAAAATATTATTTTTTAAATTCCTTGCGTAATTTTTTTTGATTCCTTATAACTCGAGCAATAATAAAATTTGATTAAAATATAGACCCCTCCGTTTGTTGGGATGAATTAATTATGGGAATACCGTACATACGAATATAAAAAATATCTTTACAATGCTATATTATAGTCTCCAATTTTAAATTTAGTATGATTGCATACGTAAATAAAAGATTTTTTTCCCTTTGTTATACTGTATTTTGTATATAATCTCACCTATTGTTAATAAGCTAATTCAAGACAAAAACTTATTTACAAATAATCCTGCGATATATGCCATTATATATGTGCTTGATGACAGATTTTTAAATTTAAGATTGGCAGTAAATCGGTCCAGGCGTTCTGGAGATTACCCATTACAAACAGACAGACAAAAATTTTAAAAATTGTATTTTTGGCTTAGGTATCATATATACATTAATATCTCCTCCCAATACACCTTCGACAAATTAATGCATATTCGTAAAAATTTGGACAAGCTCGATCTAGTGAATGATCGTCATAAATGAAATATTAGAAATAAAGACAAGTTGTCCGTCCCACGCTTTTGATTTAGTAAGTCTAATAAAAGCTTTATAGGTAATAGTATTCGGTTTCACAATAAGATCCCAAGTAATATTACCGATTTACCTGAAGTTCAAGTATTATGTTAAGCAGGTCTTAATCACTAAAGGTTATATTACAGGGTGGATCATTACGTCAACGATAATGATGTCTGGAATTAACCCACCTCTCTGTGCTTCGGCTAATATTGGTCAAGACTATGATTTGTATCGTTTTTTATATGAAAAAAATGATATACGAGTATATTATATTACCAGATAGAGTTTCTTGCCGGTTCTTGTCGATTGGGTTGTTTTCCGAACCGGTGGTAGTGTTTTAGACGTTCATAAGCGCCTTCTTAGGGCCTAAATTGAATAAAGATTATTTTGAGCTATATAATTAAAATAAAATCGCATTACAAACAGATACTTCAATTTTATTTATTGGGATAGACAATATAAATAGTTTCCAATTAATGGATATTTACTCACAAAGCCATTTAGTGTTAAGTTAATAGTAAGTTGAAAGAAACATTGTAGTGGCTGCAAGTAAAGTCTTATACCAAAAATAGAACTGCGCGGTTTCATGCTTTATTGGTTTTTTCCCTGTATACTATGAAAAATTCATAAGTATAATAAACAGCCGTAGTAGGTTGGTAGACGGAAGAGCAGTTGATTAATAAAACATATCTCCATTGTCGTGCAGGTTGTCGTGAAACTGCGTTTATCTACGCGATAACCAGTGCCGGAGTGACGCATGCGGTCGCACGCGCTTGTGCCGAGGGATCCATTGAATCATGTACCTGTGATTATTCGCATAAAGACCGCATGCCGCATAGGACACGGGCCGCAGCCGCAGCGAACGTAAGAGTATGGAAGTGGGGAGGCTGCAGTGACAATATCGGCTTTGGCTTTAGATTTAGCAGGGAATTTGTCGATACCGGCGAAAGGGGGAAAACGCTAAGGGAAAAAATGAATTTACACAACAACGAAGCCGGCAGAGCGGTGAGTACTTTTGTAAATCATTTTTTTATTTCATGTCGATGGTAATAATTAATACACTAATGTAATACATTTTACCCAGTTTTTTACTTCGAAAAGAAAACTAAATTAGCACATCAACAATCATATTACATATTAAAAAGAACATGAACACACTAATTTCAGAAAGGTTTACGGGTGAGAAATGTTGTAATTTTATTTAGTAGTCGATTTGGTTCTCTGATAAGACAAATTGTCATACCACCAAAAGTTGCACGAACCCGACCTTAAATATTGATATTTAAACCACTTTAGAGTTACGTAAGCGTTTATGTTACGTGTTTCTTTCACCTTTACTTAAACCGTAACTTTACGAGTGTCCAAGAAGCGATCAATTACCAAATTCATTACAATTGTCGACACTCGATGTTTACGTCACCGTCGATCAACGATCACTAAAAATGTCGCTTCGAATGTGATATTAATTATATTCACTCCACGGTTCAGCCCATCATGCAACGGTCGTGCAATAGGCACTCATTCGTCGCGCTCGCACATCTCCCTCCCACTAACCATCCGCATTTGCATACCCATCGTCCGCACCTTCCCCAGATTCATCAATAAGGGACTCCGGGCGCCTCGAGCCACCCGCGTACGTCATTAACCAAACCGCTTAATTCCTGTCACGACAGACGCATTGGGTGTCCACCTGATAAATATTCACAGCATTCCATCAATTGTTTAACACATAGTTGGACGTTAGACTGTAACGTAGTCATCTATATATGCATGAATAAATACAGACGTAGTTCTATGAAGTAAAATATTTACTATGTCTCCTACTTTCTCGCTTCATTTAATCATTCTAAGGATGATGAATGTCCCTTGTGTATGATTTATTATCGTTCAACGAGCTGAGGACCGGGCCACCACTTCACGATTTGTAACAATTTGCTCGATCGTGAGATGCGATCGATGGTGTGCTCTTAAAAGATCATCGATCACACAGTATCGAGGCTTATCGAAAGAATTTAAAAATGTTTGGACATCATTATAGCCCTGTCGACGATAGCTCGAATTGTGAATATGGATATTTATTATATTTTTTTTTTGTCGGCAGCACGTGCAAACGGAGATGCAACAGGAGTGCAAATGTCATGGCATGTCTGGCTCATGCACTGTAAAGACTTGCTGGATGAGACTGCCCAGTTTTCGTTCTGTGGGAGACGCGTTGAAGGACCGTTTCGACGGCGCCTCAAGGGTTACAGTATCAAATGCAGATTTAGAGACGCCCGCGCAACGAAATGACGCGGCTCCGCACAGGGTGCCTCGGAGAGACCGGTACAGATTCCAGCTGCGCCCGCACAATCCGGACCACAAGTCGCCAGGGGTCAAGGACCTCGTTTACCTGGAATCATCGCCGGGATTCTGCGAGAAGAACCCGCGGCTGGGCATTCCCGGCACGCACGGGCGCACGTGTAACGACACGAGCATAGGTGTCGACGGTTGCGATCTCATGTGCTGCGGCCGCGGATACAAAACAGAAACAATGTTTGTCGTTGAAAGGTGTAATTGTACTTTTCATTGGTGTTGCGAGGTTAAATGTAAACTCTGTCGCACGGAAAAAGTGGTGCACACGTGCTTATAGGCGGCCGAACATCTATCTAGTGACGTCTTCTTAATGTGACGAACATTTGTGACTGACTCAGAATCGAGAGTGAACCAGTTTCGTACTGGAAGGCGGATAACGGACATTGTATATAATCGCTTTACTTTTTCACCCGAGTCGTCTTAATCGTATATCACATTGACTTATGTAAATAATTCTATATCACTGTTTATTTCTTCGTTTCAACACGATAATTGATCCGGCGTGAAATCGAACTAAGCTACTACGTCAATTTAATTTATATGGCTATTAAGTGCAAACATGTGATCTAGTAAAGTTATTTTTGTGGACACTGTCGTTTGGAAATTAATGAGACCAGTTTACTAAGCGTTTATTTATGTCGCGCTGTCATCGCCGATTTATAAAGAAATTGGACTTATTTGTTTCCGCACGATGTGGTTTAGTTGAGTTGAGTTATTTATTTTTGTATACTCGATGTACGATCGATTTGAACTTGAGTTTGAATTTCGAGAAGACGGTCCGCGTTTTAATACTTTAAATGATATTAATACTTAATATCGTTCCAAAGTTTAATTTTCGTGTTTCCAAATATTGTGTTATTTATTCGCAATATAATAATTACAGCTCCGGCTGTTAATGTATGAACTTTAAGAAAATACATTTTTGTATTTTTATTGTTAACGGCTGCTTCTATTAAGTTGATGGTCGGGTAACAGTTTGTGTCTTAACAGTGTAATTATCTTGTAATTATAATTTCGTATTATAATTGAGCCGGTCAATGGAATATGTGGCGTAAATGCATTTGCATAAAGTCTCCTTGTGTGTTCAGTTGCTGTGGTTGCCTTTGGCCCTTATCAGTGAGTCGGTAGCGCTGTCGTAAAAGTGTCCCACATTACGAGATAAAGAACGTTCTCGAGAATTTTTAATTAAATTTTACTAAATGAGTTAAATGATCAGTATTATATGCATATATATTTTTTCTTTAACATGTATATATGTATAATATTGTATGCGTGTCGCGTTTCGATATGCACAGATAAAGAAAGACGCACGCGAACCCTTACGATATATTTATAAAACATTTCATATATATTGCCTCGTAAATTAAAACTGTCATTTGCTTTAGTTGTAAATGCACGGGCAACTATAATAGTACCTAATGCATATTGCCAATATTTATTTAAACGACATAAAGTTCAAACGTATAATCGAAAGACTGACCTTTTTCCTGAATGTAATTTCGTTTGTTTTTTTTTTGGGTCTTTTTAAAACACATTCCAAATTTAACAGTTTGACAATAAACGGAGAGGAGATGATTTTGTTGATAGTGAAAATGTATCATAAATGATATTTCATGTGTGATATAAACATAGTTTAGTTGATAAGAGATTTTAAATAGTACTTTAAGGAGCTCGAATGTATGAACAACGGCAATGAACTTACGAACTCTAAATAGGTAGGTAGTATTAATAAAATATTTATTGAAACTAGCTCTTTAATTTACTTTACAACTACCCTCCTGTTTTTAATTAAAGTATGGGTTTTGTTTTCAAATTAAACAAAAGTGGATTCGATGCTAAAACAATCGCTGTTTAAATAAAAAAAAAAAAAAAAACCTTAATAACGTATCTACACATTTTTAACATTGTCCGTCAATCAATTGATTATTTTAAAATTGTTAACGTTGGTAACGTTATTTTAAACTAATAGCAATGACCGTTTTAAAACTTTAAAACCGCGTCGGATTAAAAGACTGAAGTTTTTTTTTAATTATACTTATAGTGTGTAACATCCATGACTGGATTTTTATGTAAAGCCATTGTTTTGAATTTTAGCGAGTTAGGGAATGTGATAAAAAAAAGTATTTTTTATTAACGTTATTTAAAACGTGCCAGTGTAAGTTAACGTTATTTATGACGATATTTTAAAATATGAATTATTATAATCACGATAATAAATTTGTGCCATTTTAACGAGATCATTTTAAAACATTTTACGTCTGACATTTTTAATAACACTTTTATTGAGAAAATTTTGTTTTTAAATTAATATTTCCATTTTAATAAAATCATTTTGTATAAACAATTTTACTGATGTAAATATAGTGTTTTTCTTAACGATTTATTTCTATAAGTTATTTATGTGAATTGTATGTACTTAGTATTTTTTTACTTTAATAAAATAAGTAAAAATAAAACAAAAATAAATAAACAATCAGCTTAACTTATATGAATCTCAAAACCACACATGTCTTATTATTTATTTGTAATTATTGTGGTAAGCGTATGTACATACCTCTTATAATAGACATGTTATATCTTACATAAACAACATTGTAATTTGACACACTTATTAATAATTGGTTGTACATTATCAGTATACTTTTTTTTTATTATTATTATAATAAGAATAATAAAGAAAAAAAAATGATTACATAGTTGTTACTAAAAATACACAAATTGATCAAAAAGACACCTTCTTTATTTCAATTTAACCCCTTAAACTACCCCATGATTTTTAATAATTTACGATTCGTAGTTTTTTTTTCATCAAAATCGCACTCACTAATGAATGATTTTTACATATTTCACAGTGTGACAAATTTTATTTGACAAGTCATCTTGTGTTCGTTCTCAATACGAACGAACCAATTAAGAGTGAATTATGCAAAATACGAATCCAAAAACAAATGATATAAACTTGAATTCATTAGTCTTTAGTATAATATGAATTACGTTGCTTTATTTAATACATACCTTCATTAATTTTATTAAAAATAAAAATAGTTACGTATACCTTCAATTTTAAGAGCATACAAAAAATAACAAAAAAAATAGTATCTTACTTTCGACTTTCTGTTTGGTCAGTTTAGTTTAGTCGATCGTATACTAGAAGATATATTAAGAACAAAAACAATTGGAAAACTATAAATGTGATAAGTAATTTAATAAAAGTTGAATATTTATTTTTACAATCAATTTATATAAAGTATTTGTTATTTGTGATCTTCCGAATAATTTAAATCACATTTTTGGAAAAACGTTAAATGTTTTTTTTTTTTTACCGTGTGGACGGTAAAACGGAACGTGTGTTCAGAGTAGTACACGTGTCAGAAGTGAAACCTATAAGGTATATTATTAATAAGGGATAGCTATCAGATACAGGGAAAAATGTAAAAAATATGAATGCCCACTTTCTAAAATACAGTCGTGTACTCGCTTCCTCAAGAACGAATATAGTACGAACTTAAGAAAAGTGAGCGTTTTTTTTTAATACTGTATAGGCTTAGTTCATTGATTCTAATTTCACCTGATGTTAAGTGACGATGTAGTCCAGGATGGTAAACACACTAATTTACTGGTAAATACACTAAGGTATTGGTTCTTAATTGATGCTGCCTGAATACACTTGTTAGTATTTAGCGACAGGTTTTCAAATTCGTTTCGGGAATTATTAGTAAATACGCTACCACCAAGCCATGGTTTCTTCAGGATGTTTTCCTTCACTGAATAAGCTCAGGCTGATTTTAGAGTTGGATAGGGCAGTTCGAGAACCCGCGTCTATTGGCGCGGAATCCGGCCGCTGCGCCAAAAGCGTGCTTATTATTTTGCTGTAATTCCCTCTCACTATGTGTTTCTATCTGTTCTTTAACCCCTTGAGCACTAACCTGGCGTTTATGCCAGCTTTCCATTGTTTTTCTATTGCTTCATTTTTATGGCTAATCGACATGTGAAGTGTCCATGAAATTCTTATCACACTACGCGTACATATTAAAAATAATCGAGTTAGGCATAATGACTGTATTCCATTTGATGCTCAATAAAATTTAGTCCAAGAACTATGTGAATCTATTGACAGTCAGCATTTTCATGCTAGTCTAGATCTTATAGGGCTAACATATCTATAGGTTCTGGATATACTGATCTAAGAAAGTGATGCATCTTATTGTATCCTCATGACAGTGGTTTGACAAGCATACAGTGTTTGGAATCCAATCGGGCTCAATTACCCTACAAGTACGCCATAAAATTCAAGAATAAATATACCTTTATTTCTGTTATAATTCCTGGAAGGTCATTAACACATCATTAAATACTTACAGTATATGTACATACTCGTAGACCGCAAAGAGTTTTTTGTACTGTACATAGGCATATATATACTTGGACCATAATCTCATATGACGTTAAGTGATGATATGGTAAATACGCTAAGCCTAGAGATACTGGTTCTTAATGTGTCGATTACCCATAAACATTAGACAATAGGAAAACAATGGAAAGCTGGCGTAAACGCCAGGTTAGTGTTCAAGGGGTTAAGTGATGCTGCCAGAACACACCTATAGTTGGAGATGGGCATTCAAAAATGCCATACTACCATGCTATAGTTCTTCCATGATATCTTCCTTCACTGAAAACTCAGTTTCATTATAGAATAGTATTTGTAGAATCAAATCTACGACCATCGATGAGTTATCCGACCGCTCCTACCGAGTCAACATCGCTTTAAATCAAAAACGTATTAGATAACGCATTCTGAGCAATCGTTTTGTTCCATTCAATTGTGGTTCAGGGACCACAATTGGTGGAATTCCTTTAGATAAAATCTATCTAAATTCACTTCCAAAGATAGAAAGGAAAATAACTTGAAATTAAGAATTAACAGAATTAAAATTTATTAAATGTTTTCAAAAATCACTTTATATTAATAACTGTCTCATTTTGTCTCTTGATTAAAAGGCGTTGTTAAAAAGAAACGTGATAAGATTCTTCTACATGGATTTTATTGTGCTAAGAGTATTATTTATTTAAACATATTATTGGTTAAAAGATATTGCTTGCACGCATATTTGACACTTTATCTCTTAAAAATAATATCCTACTACTTACATACTGCATAGTTACTAAAAGATAAAAATTAGCCTTATTTCAATAATAAAATATAATTTACTAGCTGTGCCCTCCGCGACATCGTAAGCGTTTCATATATAAAAAAAATTAAATTGGGCCAAATTGTGAATCTAAACCATTCTCGAATCCTCAGGAATAGACACAAAAAAATAATTTGATACGAAAACCATTTAATAAACAAAAAGTTTAACATGATAATAATATCCTCTTTAGTTAGTTCTCTAGTGAATGATATTCGCATTTTGAAATTTATGCGCGCGCATTTCTTTAGTCAAATGTCATAATGCCAGCCATTTTGTTTTATGGCGAACTATTTTCTGAAACATCTTTGTTTCATAACGTTATGTATGAGTGTTATACGATTATAAATCATATACGTATGCAGTTAAACTCAAAATAGCGCGACGTGATGCGTAGAAAGAAAGTGAAAATTCGATCTGTGCTGGTGGTCGAAAGAACCCTCGGGCTTGTTCCCACGAGTATACACGCGTCGGTGGAAAATTTATGTTTATGCACTGAGAAATATGTCATAAAGGATACGAATAGCGTGACTGTATCTGAAATGGCGTGAATAATTTCCACGTGAAAAAGAATTTTGCGTCGAACGTTCATTGTGGAAGATTATTGATATCCCCGAGGTACATCCTTATACTTATAATTAAGAGAGTTACAGATACTAAAAACTATATTTCATCAATAATGATATTTCATGGTAATAAAAAAACTCGGTAAGTTACTTATTACATTTATTTAGTTACTAGCTGTATGCCCGCTGCTCCGCCCGCGTTAATTATGTTCTTTAGTTACGAGTGAAAATACGTGTGCCACACAGCGCATGCGGAGGTGCTCGCCGCCGTGAATCGGTACACGGTACCGGTAGGAGGGATGGTAGAGGGCTCCGCTTTACACATACAGAGGTGATGGTGGAGAGGTGGAGAACGAGAGAGGTCGCGCTTCGGCGTTGGGAGGAGGACCTGGCGGATGTGCGTTACGGTTGTAGTACTGTAGACGCCATTCGCGCGGTCCTTCGAAAGTGGAGCACGGCTCCCTCACTTTCCGTCTTGTGCAGATACTATCCGGACACGTTTGTTACGGGTAGTATCTGCACAAGATAGCTAGGAGGGAGCCAACAGCGGCCTGCCACCACTGCGGCGCTGCAGAGGATACCGCGCAGCATACTCTGATGGAATGTGCTGCGTGGGTCGTGCAGCGTCGTACTATCGTGGTAGAGATGGGACCGGACCTCTCCTTACCGAGCGCAGTGAGAGCCATGCTAGTTAATAATAAATGAACAATACTGTGCTTTCGACTTTTGAAAGTTGATGTGTTAAGCTAAAATTGTACGGTTTAAAATGCAGTACATAATTTTTTTTACTTAATTTGCAGTTAGAAAGTTTAATTAAATAATTATAATTCCTATATTTATATTCCTATATTATTTCAACTAGGTTTATTTATATTACTCTTTATAAAATATTGAAATTAATTTTGGCGATAGTATTTCAATTAGAGAATAAAAAGTCCGATTAAGGGTAAATAATTAGTAGGTATCTTTCTTACTCTGAATTCTTTCACTAACTGAGGAATCCTTTTGCAAATCTTATGTATTGTTGAGGATAGTTAAAAAATTTAAATAAAAAATGACCGCTTCGTTTGTCTAGCGGTCAAGGTAACAGTACATTACATCAGTTTGACAAGCACTGTCTAGTGAGAGCGAAAGTGTGAATGTGTTAGATGTCCCCCGGCAGCGTATTATCACTGACCGACAACATTTAACATAATACCTAACAGTTAGGTACAGTTAGTAACATTATGCGAAATTTCGTGGAAAATAAATTAATACCTGTTTGAAAAGGTGAAGAAATGTAATCAAAGTTCTATCTAATTTATAATTCTCTTTAATGTATTCCATGGTGATAGTCCACACAAAATCATAAACGTGAAATACTGAACAAGTATTACGTTCAGATTTGTTAATAACATCAAGCATTTATTGCCTTAAATTTACATTCAAACTAAAAAATATAAAGTGTCGATTATAATACGTAATAGCGATACCTTGAAAGTGGTATATCTTTAGGTATTAGCAAATTGCAAATTCATCCAAAGGCTTACTCTCAAATTCAGATGATAAGTTTTTAAAGTAAGACAGTTTTTCCAGTCTTTGTCAATTTAAACAACACCAAAGAATGGTTTTTGGTAATGCTCTTCATAAAATTAACTTTTTATGAAAACCCTAAATTTTGAAATGATTATTTAGTTGTATTATGAAGCATTTACATACAGTTATATTTTGGTTACTGGAACTATAAAAAAATAATACAATACAGCATACAGAGTAGTCACGCGATATTATCAAATTATGATTTATTTTATTATTATTTTATAGTTTCCAATAGCAATAAAGTAAAATTAGATTCTACTACTCAGGTCCCAGTTGAAAATGTATGAAGAAGTATTATTGAAAAGTGTATTTGTTACTTGTACTTTCTTAATATTCTGTCCAAAAGGTAAAGTGATGTAACTTAAGCTTAAGATTTTTTTTACGATACATAGGCTTAGCTTGACTTTAATCTCATTTGACATAAAGTGATGATGTTGTACGAGATGGTAATAACGCTAAGTCTATAAATGACGTTGCCAGAACACAAATATGGCGACCAATTATGAAGATGCCAAGATGGTAGCAGTAAATAAGCCCGGTTGTATAAGGAAATGCCCTATCGTCATGCTATGGTTTCATTAGATGTTGTTCTTCACCCAAAACTCAGGCTCATTGAAGAATAGGATAAGTGGTAACACACCTATGTCTATTATCAATGCGGTATCACACTCCCATTAAGCCATCACTCTTTCAAAGATGTACAACCTTGTGTTCATCATTTCGCTATAAACCGAGGGCTTCTAAAATATTAATATTTACTTGTTGACTCTCACAATCTCATTCACATAAAATAATGTATTACTAATTAACATCTATAAAAAAACCCTTTCACATCAGGTTTACATCTATAATTATCCGTAAACTGTATACAAATTACTTGCACCTTTTTATGCAAATTTGGATAATTCCCAATTGTGTTATATACGAGGTTGTCACAAAACGGGTAAACAAATTATAACTTTCCTAATCAATATTTATATTATAAAATGCTGACATTAAAAAAATATAATGTAATATATTTCGTAATGTCATTATTTAGGAGAGACGAGTATGTCGAAGAGTGGAGTGGAGTATGTCTTTCGGTTGAATGGATAATTCATTATTATAACTTTAATACTTGTGAAATTATTCATTGTGGGTATTTTACCTTTATTTGCATCTGGTCTTTGTCTTATTACACTAATAGGATCCAATTCTACAATTACATTATTTTTTCTCTAAGTTACTATTCTTAATGTAACTTTACCATTGCTAATTACCTGCGATAGTTGTTTACGGCCAGCCTTTATGTGATCTCAACCTATTTTGGTACCCACTGTTATTCTAAATTTTAGTATCAGTGATCAGTCAGAAAAAACGATTTATCTTTAGTTTGATTTCCAGCTGAAACTTGACTTGTTCATTGAGAGACTACATAGTTGAATTATTGTCTAATCACATTTCTATATTTGCTGACATATTCTGAATTTATAGTCTGATAAGAATAACACGTACGCTCTTTGTAGGAGGTTGTCGATTATAATCTAGAGCTGTACACCCACGCTTTAACATATTAGGGAAAAAAAACCAAGTGACGATGGTAGTTATCATAAAATTGACAGGCCAAAGACCTCTCTGGATTCAATTGTTTAGATAAATGTATAAAACTCGCACAGCAAATATTCCATATTTTTTTAAATAAATCTGATTCAAAGTTTCGTTTTGCGAGACAAACCACTTACCTGTTCTACCATAAGTTAACGGAATCAATATATTGTATTTCGATTTATCATATGTAGCAGTTGAAAACATGCATTATGATTTGATAAGAGAATAATGGTACATAGCTATAGACGTTAGAAAATTGTTATGTCCTTTTGTGAGTCAAGTGGGAAAAAGATTGCGGTGTTCTTCGCGCTTCCCCCAAGCTACACGGATCGAAAGGCTGTCTGTTCGTAGAGAGTTCTACGCTCAGTAGTTTCACAGCTCGAAAATCATCGATTAAAAAATAGAATCGAAACTTATGTGCGATAAGTCTTTGAGTGGTTCTTAGCGGTGCCTGCTTGCTGAGGCTTCTGGAAGAATGCCAAATCGTTCTCAGACCCTAGTGCAAAACATACATCTAAAAGAAAAATTATAGTTTTTATGTCGGTCAAATTTAACTCCGCTTCAAAGCATCCAACTGTTAGTAAAAAGTTTTTTTTCGGAAGAAAATAATACTGTAACCTGCTGGAGAATAGTTATTGTGATCTGCGAAAATGATATAGATTACCATAAACTTACAAGTTTCACTTGACGATAAAGTAAATTATTAACCAGTTTGTGTCTCGCTATATAAAAGCAAATATAACATTAGTGTGTATAAAAAGATGTCTAGGAAAGATAAATAACATAACATAAGCTCACGCCTGTTATCCTCGAAGGGTTCGGCAGAGGTGAAATAGGAAAACTACACCACCCACATTTCGCCGAGCTTAGTTCCGTCCCAGATGTGACAGGGGGCGAGCGTGTCGCCATATCGGGCACAAATACTAGACTCCGGGAAGATACTGAGTTGATAAAGCCAATATCACTTGACCCGACCCGGGAATCGAACCCGAGACCTCAGAACGACAGTCGTACCATACAACTGCGCCATCGAGGCAATCAAAGATCTTTAGCGTAATTTCGCTTGATGAATTATCAAAGAAAAGTATGCTCGGAGTTTCTCTTATTTAGGAGATATTTCTTACCTATTCTTGAAAACATTTATCTATTTAGTGAAATTCTTTAAAAAATATGTCTGGTAAAAAGCATAGTAATACATTTCATCACAAAGTTGTTTAACTACATGATGAGAAAGCCAGTTGATGTTTAAATTGTTTAGGCTCATGCCTATTTTGATGATTTTTATAAATCACGTTAACTTTTTGTGCAAATAATTAATTATACATTTTCGTAATATCAGATATTACTGAGAAAACAACTTTACTATTATCGCAGGAAGCTATCTCACTCTCTCATCAACTCACAAGCCAAGTTTAAGATATAATCAAGAAAAACAAAGTTCCTTAGAACAAGTTTTAGCCAATGAAGATGTTGATAATATTAATGCACTGAAAGGTGATATAGTTACACTGGAGCCGGGTTTTGATTTGACGGAAAAAGAAATTGAAAAATTTAAAATATGGCCTTCAGGAATTATACCTTATTATATAGATGTATATTCTTTCAGTGGTATGTTATTATACAAAATATACAATTTTTATTAAAAAAAAATATTGCCCAAACGTTTCTCCAACGTTTTTTAACCTGTTCTTACCATAATGCAATTTATGAAGGACGCTTAAATATCAGGCTTATAACTATCAGACTAAAATTTTCTAAATTCTAATTATGCCATTTGAACCCATTAAAGTAAGGTTTTCTTGCTGTTATACGCATAATTGTAAATACATTTTTGGAATTTGGTAAATCATTGTTGCTTCTTTGTAGTATTTTTTTAATGTTTAAAACATGATAATATTCAAACAAAATGTGTTTACATTATGCGTAAATTTATTTTATTATCATAAACAGAATTAATTCTTCTGTATCCACCACTGAATTTATAAGTAATTCTAGTTCAAGTTATGGATAAACTGGCGTAATATCTATATTTATGTGCTCGATATACACGTATGCATAAAAAAGACAAATTAGAACAATTTCAAATTTTCATTCCAGACAAAGTCCTACGAGATAGAATACGTATTTTTCTTAATATGGTTAATAGTGTGACCAGTATAAATTTCCTTGAGTTACCTAGTCCACCTAAAGACGAGGATAGTAGATGGGTGTTTTTCATCAACAGAAGAGGTCTTTTAAATTGCGCTGAGCATTCTACAAAAAAATTTACTACACACGGAGTTCAGGTAAGACATGAAAATATATCGATTCATATTATAACAGTAAAAAAAATGTAGTGGCAGTGAAATTGCTTTAAATAATTATTTTAAATAGTCACGGATTAAGTTTTGGTATTTGTCATATGTGCCACGAGATTTGCGGATTGATAGATAAGTTCTGACTGTATCCTAACAACCTATACTTGTAAAAACCCCGTCTATGTGGTCTGTCGCATTCCGGGATTAGCAAGTGTATATCCATGTAACTATCTAGAGGCTTTAGACATAAAACATGCAGTCCGGCATGATGAATGATCTAGTGAATGATCGCCATAATTTTAATATTAGAAATAAAGACAAATTGGCCGTCCCACGCTTTAGGCTAAGTAAGTGTAATAACAGCTTTATAGGTAATAGTATTCGGTTTTACAATGAGATCCCAAGTAACATTACCGATTTACCTGACAATAAGTTCAAGTATTATGTCAACCAAGTCTTAATCTCAAAAAGTTATTACAGGTTGGATCATTACTTGAACGATAGTGATGTCTGGAATAACCCACATCTCTGTGTTTCCGCTAACATTAGTTAAGACTATGATTTGTATAGTTTTTGATATGGAAAAAAAATGATATATATTATATTTATATACAAAAAAAGAACCAGATCGAGTTTCTTGCCGGCTCTTCTCGACTGGGTTGTTTTCAGAACCGGTGGTAGTGTTTTTGACGTTCATAAGCGTCTTCTTAGGGCCTAAATTGAATAAAGATTTTTTTGATTTTGATTTTGATGGTGACTGATCATATATTTTCATGTATTAGCGGTTTTCAATTGTCTTGAACTGTATTTTGTATAACATCAAATATCACATTGCCAAGCTCCGTTTACTTCTCATAACTCTGATGAACGTAGTCTGGAAAACGATGAGCATATTTGCAGTAGCTGATGAGACAAGCAAATATCGATTTCAATTAACATTTCAGTTGTAGAAATTGAATATTACTTTGTTTTCATTTCTCTACAGCAAGTGATTTTGGGATACGAATGCATGAGTACTGGTAATGAACTTGCTGAAGCTGTATTGTCAATAGTAGGAGTTCCTGCTCAACATATTTCACCTGATCGCGACGAATACGTTAAAATCGTAGATAACAATATAATGCCTGGTACAGTATCTGCCAATTTCGTAATAATAGATAAATTTATACACTAACAATGATTACGTTTATTTTATGTTTTAGATAAAAAAGATTTATTTGAAAAGTTAAATAACAATGAGTGGCTATTTCATGATATTACGTACGATTTTGCTAGTGCTGGTCATTACCCTTCCCACAAGTACTCTTCTACGGGCCGAGCAACGATTGAAATGAAGGTAATTTTTTATTAACAGGTAGAAAAAGATAAGCAAATAAGATCTTATTTTAAATGTCATTATCTTGCAGGAAAATTATTTAGATATTCCAGTAGGAGAAACAAATGGGTTTAGTGATAAAGATATTTTAAAAATAAAAAATGTTGTACAACTTCATTTCGAAGAAAAAACAAAATATTACCGATTGTCATAAACTTTTTGTACCTGGAGCTGACTTTAATAGTTATCAACCTAATGAAGTAACTGTTAAACCCAGGAAGAAACCAAATCAATATTTAGGCCTATCAAGAGAACAGAGCGATGATGATAAAGAGTTAGCAGATGAAAGTGCAGAAGGAGAGGAGAGTGATAAGCTGAATACTACAGTAAGCGAGGAATCAGATGATGCAAATCAAAAAATTAGTTCAGTTTCTAAAAATACTAGAGACACCAATGTTAACGTCACTCAACAACGACTGAAGTATACTATAGTCAAAGATCCACTTTCATTACTATCTGACTTTGAAACTGAAGCCACGAACTAAATAATGACGCGTATATCACTTGACTGTGTCTGCATGTTTATTTACTATTCGTGTCTATATTGTCACGTAAAGGATTAATAATAAATCAAATATTAAAAATAATATGTTTAATATATGTAAAAAAAAAAAAAAACATTTAATACATTGTCTATCACATTACAGGCATGTTTGTATGTTTCGCTTGACGTAGCATGTTTCACATATTACTTCGCAACACCATTTGAAATGACAATTACAGTTCTCAGTTTCCTTAACAGACGTTTCTGTGTATCCTCGTCTGCAACACATTTGATCACAACTATCGGTCCCCGCGGAGCTGACGTTACATTGACGACCTTGAGTACCCAATGATCCAGTCTTCATATTGGATAGGCAGAAATCGGGTGACTCTTCCGAATAGATGATGTCTTTTTTACCAGGTTTCTTGATACCAGTACTTTCTGGCATAAAACTGTCGCCATCGTTGCTTGCAATTACCTATTAAACTATAATTAATCAGTAACTGTTACATTATAAAAAAGACTTTCTGTGACTTAGGTTAGATATTTAAGATCCAGGGTACGAAAGAATATAGAATGTCTTATTGCTCTGTATTGATCGTTGGGAAGAGAATTGTGTGTACAATTAGTGATTTCTCTTTTAGAGCTAAGGCTAGACGTTTACTCGGACAATCACCGACGTGAAAACAGTACACAACAGTACAGATGATCCCGTATCATTTCTCTAAGGTGGTAGTAGATAAACCGCTGGATATTAGTGATTAAACTTATCACATAATTCTCTTGCCAAATATAATAGGGTTTTCATCATTAAAATTATTTAGTAAGCTGATACTCGTAAAATGCAATAAATTGGAAATTTTAGCACTTGTAGGTTTTATTTAAATAAAAAAGTCCGCATTTGTATCTGATTTGACGTTTCTTAGTAAAAGAAAAGTATTTATAAAATTGAATCAAGTTTTCTAAGTTTTAAGGTTTCTAAGTATTCTAAGTTTAATTTTTTAACTTATTAAAAATAAGAAGTTATATTTAAAAGTTTACCTTAGCGGCTCCTTCAAATCTGTCACGAAGTTTGTCACCAACTTCTCTAAATGCTGGCATGCGCCACCAACAAGTGCGAAGTGTGCAGGACCCAGAGAGTCCGTGACATTTGCATTCGATTTTCATATTGTTTTTGACAGCCTAAAATGTTTTATTATGATTTAGTCAATAGTGACTAAAAATATTCTTAATTTTTTTTTAAAGGTAAAATGGAATACATGCGCTTTAAATCCACTTATATCAGAATCAATTCATGTATAAATCTCGATACATGCTTGTGTATATAAGTACACACATTCAAATTATTTGAACTCTGAATTCTCTGACTGGTTACTCAATAATCGTATCTAATTTAGAGACAAATCTGTTATTAACATGTGTATATTATTTTTGTTAATTGAAATCGGATATGATGCGTTTACTAACCAACCTCCCAGCATTATGGTTATGCAGCTTGATGAGGGTCTTAATATCGCTCCGTTTCCGATAGCGGCTGTCCATGAATTCTCTTGACTTTTTGAGACCGAAACGTACGTTGTCACTGCAGCCTCCCCACTGCCACTTATCTGTTGGCTCCTGTGGTGGAGGAGCAGGCGCTGGATCACGTCCACGGCGTGCTTTAGGAACTCCCTATTTAAGAATAAAATTGATTTAATATTTTTGGTCATTTCAATCAAATATTAGCTACAAAATTATGTTAAATAATGTATTAATCCATACACAAACAGTTTAGTAGGACAAATATAAGCACATGTATTTTACATAAATAATTTATTAACATTAAAACAATTATTTTAATATCTAATAAAACTTGGCGCTAAATAAATGTCATTATTGATGTGTTCTTTAATATATATAGTTTAGGAAATAGATGTCTCTACTGAGAACTACGCAGATAAAACTATAATCAATCTTTAAAAAAAAAAATTCTAATTTTGTAAATTCATTATTCATATAACATTTTGTAATATGGATATTATTATATTTTTTTAACTATTTATTTAACCTGTAAAAGTTTTATAAGTTATTTTAGAGAATTAGCACCTTCTCGCACGAACATTCCAGAAGAGATCCCGCTGTGCAAGCTCTCGTAATAGAATATGTGACGCCGGCTGCAGTAATTGCATTGACAAACCCCGTCTCTCTTGTATCTGAGGAGAAAATATATGATTATTGTTTGTTTATTACACTTGTTTTAGGTCCATTAAACAAAGAGGCCTCTAATTTGATGTTCATATTTTTAGTTTCATTGTCAGAAGGTACAATTATAAGCTGTGGGTTGAACAGGACTAATTCGAAAATAAAATTCTATCATATTTCGTACAGTTTTATTGCTACTTGCTAATCTTCAGTATCGTTCGCACTAACTTTATTCTACTAACAGAAACTGAAAGAGATATACTAAAAAAATACACTTTTAATTACGATTAATATTAGTCGTAAGAATACAAAGACTATTGGTAGTTAATTGTCTAAAACAGATTTATTATAGTTATTTATTTTATTATAGTTATTTATTTTTATTAAAAGAAATTAATAATACCTATTACGGGGTCAAATGGTTTTTAACATACAAATACTTTATTTGCATCTAATACTACTGAAGTAAATTTTATTTGTAATTCTCCGGAACGAACGAATAAAATCTAAACCAGAAGATTTAACGTACGCAGTACAGGCATAGGATATTTTTACTAAATTATTGAAGGATTGAAGATTGAACAATGCATGTAAACTGTCCGTTAAGAGTGACTCGTTTCATAATAATGTAAAAAGGATTAGAAAGAAACATATTTGTACTAGTTAATTTAGTGCTATTGTGCTAAGCAAAGTTACCTCGTTATACCGCACGGCACACCCTCCCACAGACAATAGCTATTTTCACACATCGTACGTATTTTATCGCTGTTTGCTTCATTCGACTCGGTCATCCCGACTGGTATAGAAATAAAACGAACGAAACGAAAACATAAAGCCTAAGCAAAAACGATACAATGTCGAGCTTTTGACCTAAAAAATCAATATTCATGTAGGCTCAGTAATAAACATCGATGTGCTTCACGAAACGATGGTCCTATCCATAAAACATATTCGGATGGGCTTTACGGTTTTGTTTTTCGATGCAACTACGGCAAACGCGAATCAGATCGATGTAAATAATGTTTTGAAATTATTTTTAGCTTTAAATGTAATTAAAAAAAAAGTTTTGATACATTGAAAAAAGTAAGTAGAATAAATGCTATATATAATATAAATGCTATATAAAATAATAATATATATTACGGTATAAGCTTATGCATATAAAAATTAAAATCCTTCCCTATTATTATAAAATGCAAAATCAATTACACTGATAACTCCACGATGTCCAATAAAACGAAGTGAATGACTCCATTTATTAAATCATAGATATTATATATATTATTTGGTTAGGTTTTGGAATACATTTTATTATAACTAAGTAACTAGCTATGACGATAATAATGAATGAAATCCGTATAATAGTCATGACAAGTACGTCTTTCCCAATTCTTTATATAAACCATTAAACATTAAAGATATAACATATCGAACAATTAGTAGGAGAAGAAACCATTATAATATGCTAGGAAAGACACTCGGTATAAGTATTGCCAGTAAGCAAATAATTTTTAAAGGCATGACTACCCGTTATATTAATTGTTAGTTAAGTTTGTCTGGGTTTCGAAAATAAGATATTGGAAATAATATGTTTTAATATTTTAATTTGTCGCAAAATTTAAGTAACTAATTATTCTAGCAAGCTCAGAAGCTAACCATCACTAAGCTTCAAAAGATTCAGTAGAATTTAAAGGGTCTATTGTAATCACGTTGTCTTTCCCTCCGAGCCGTATGTCAGATGAGTTAACAGGCACCCAGCTATAACAATTAATGGCAGGTCAACCGATGTCGGATGAATATTCAGAGTGCATGAATAATGTGAAAATTGCTGCACCAGCCGTCCATTGAATATGCGCCGGACATCAACAGTGCGGCGTTATGTTTTTGTTATAGGTCGATGACTGTACATTGATGGCTTTCAATACATCGACTTTTATTGGTGGACATTATAAAAGACGGTAATGAAATACCTTTTCAGAATATTCTGGAGTATGAGATGTCTTCATGGTAAATATTGTTAAAGAACGAAATGATTTGTTAAGCTCGTTTAAATGGAAATCGTCTTGTGAAGATTATTTTAATGGTTGAGTAAGTAGATTTAGTTGCCGATGGCTTCGTCTAATGGCTCGTAATAAAAACTGATCAAGATTTTATGTATTCATGCCAACTTAGAACCATCTAAAATACATGCCTGCAAGGTACTTCGTATCGTTAAACGATTAATTTAAAAGGTAGTCTTACTAATTTCAATGTTATTAAAATTTCATTTATAGACCATTATAAAGGATGATAGCTCAACCGTAGTCTCATTGCCATGTCGATCGTCGTAGGGTTGTTTCCATCTATAATAACCTATAATGAACTTGTATTTTTAATTTAAAAAAACATCATCAGGTAACCGTAGCAACCCACTTGGCTAGCTATCACCTATGCTATCACTCTGAAGTTTGAAAATCTGTCGCCAAACATCTATAGGTTATACCCAAAGATATGATCTACGGTTTTTTATTTAGTATTTTTATGAAATTGTCACATCTGAAGTTTGTAACATATGATCGAGGTGCCACCGCATTGCATAATTGGGAGAAAGTTATGAATTTCTCCATCAGTACATCGTGAACTTGTTACGTTTTACTTTTACTATACTTGTCTGATTAAAAGTAAAAATATATGGTAGCCAAATGATTAATTTTTTTTTGAAGAAACCTGGCATAATACTTGCCATGAACGTGAAAGTAAATTGTTTAGAAAAATAACGACAACCGACATCATCATGGCAGCCTACTGAAATGCCTCGATTGAGGGACCTTTCATTGTAGGAAGGAGAGAATAAACTGGTCCAGAAAATACTAAAACTGTACTATTATATACTATATACTATTATAACCCGTCTGGTTCTGCAATGGAAAAGAATGATGAAGTGGACGTCGTGTTAATATACAATTTAACATACATAATATGTTGTTGCTATTAGCTATTTATTTATGAACACAAACGTGAGACATAGTGATCTAAATCGACGACGTTTGTATGTCGCCCGCCACGGTCCACGACATTTGATAATTGCGATGGATATGATAATATGTTCGAGTCGCGAATAGAACTGAACGACTACAAAATTCACTGAGCAAGCTAAGAACCATTGGATTAAGATGGTGATATTAATACAAAATCTGCAACCACTCGCTTATTCCATATGAACAAGGATATATAAATTTAATAATTTCTTGAAGAATCTATACGTAATATTAACTATTAAAGAATAAGGAGACTAAAGAATATTAAATTAAAGCGATGATGGCGCAGCGGGTAGTGTGGCCGTATTCCGCGTCAATCGGCGCGGGTTCGATCCCCACCTATCCGCCTCTAAAACCTGAGCTGAGCTTTCGCTTATGAAAAACATCGTGAGGAAGCCATAGCATGGTGGTAGGTTATTTTCTAATGATGCGGGCCTGGATAGCTACCACCCTTAAGTTTGAAAATCGTCGCCAAATACCAATAGAGGTGTATTCCGGCAGCATCTTTTGCTCTTCCTCTAGGCTTATTGTGCTTACCATCCTGGACCACATCATCGCTTGACATCAGGTGAGATAGTGGTCAAAGGACTGGAGCCTATTCCTTGTAAAAAAAAAAATATATTTTGTTTAAACAAATCAACGGTCCGATTCGCAAACGGTAATATGATTTAACAACCGCCACTTAGTTTTTGATAGTACCTACATTCATTAAATTCAGATTAGATAGGCGCGGTGCTTGCGCAATGCGATGCCGTTGACAGGATCTGGCCATCGCCACCGCATATCGATCCCTTGCTAATTGGGGCCGTATGCTACGCGACTGGCGTATCGTCGCCGCATTCCACCACAACCACCCGTCCGAAGAGATACAGTAAAATTTATTGCACGAACAATTTATATAATTGACATGGGACGACAAGAACGAATAAAAAAAAGCAAAGAATTCAATCGTGCAGAAAATTGTATCATAATTATACAAAATTTTCATAGGCAATTCGGCAAGGATGCGTACTCGGTCGGTATTAGAGGAATTCCAATTTCGAGACGGGTATTTTACTAGTTTAAAAAGTTGTGTAGCGCGCTCTCGATGGGAACAGGTCCTCGCTGGACGGATGCCGGGGAGGCCGAGGTTTTTCTATAGAACTGCGGTAAGGACGGCCGTGACACTCTCGTCATTATAAATCCACCGCGGTGAGCTCAGGATGGGGCATTCCTATCGCTCCGGCAGCGTTATGCCCTGTAATTACTGGAGAACTCGTCCCTGACTCGCAAATATGTCGTCGGGACCGCCGACATGACGTTCTTATCACCGAATGTTTAGTTTTTCGTTTGAAATATGCCCAGCGAGTCACTCCCACGACCGCCGCCGATTAAATTCGGCCGCGTCCCAGAGTGATGGTTTTTGCCGACGCCACGGGCTGCGGCCACGGAATGTCGGTATTCGTGTCCACTGAATTATTCAATAAAATTGTCCGGATCGATCAATAAAAGCGATGGAATCAAATTGATTCACACTTGAAAGTATCAATATCTGTTGTTTTTTGCGGGATCAAAATACTTGAGAATCGTTCCGCCATTCAGGTCCAGTCAATCAGGCGCACGTGCGCTGCACACGACGACGTCTCATGAAAACGCCGCGGAAGGTTTTCTCGTATTGGATAATTGATGCCGATTTCGTATGTGCGAACGTGAGTCTACTGCGAATGCAGCGAACAGCCCGTAGGTATAACAGTACAGACCGGTTTCTTGTAGGAAATGTGTAATTAATTAGATGTGAGCTTGTTTGCTGTCTACGTAGGATCTTTTTGCTTGTTACATCGTCCATAGATTACAATCTCCCGTCAACACTGTCACTTACCTAATGTTTTTAATATCAATCAATCAAGGAGTGCTTGGCGCGATTTTGGTTTGCCATGTAGTCGTCCTTATTTTATCATTTTCTTACAGTATTTGACTATATATTATGTGATTTTGGTGGCATTTTACGTAATATAGTTAGGTTACGATGCACAAGTGTATTGAAGTAAAAATAATGACGCGGAGCGTGAATTCTGAAATGTCCCAATCACTGCCGTTGGTTGTGGTTGAAAAAGAAGGCTGCCATTTTGTTCCCGCCATTTATTGATAGTCTTCCTAACATCTGACTTGGCTGCATGGTCTACTAGTACCTTTGCCTTTCCCTGGAAAGGAATGAATGGAACCAAAAAAAAAATCAATCAATCAATCTGATGAATAGAAATACTTCAACCGATCGACTTTTACCATGGACTTGGTAATGATTTTCCACTACTTTACCTTTGCTATGGTCTTATATTCGGCATTTTACGACGAAGGTATTTAAAAAAAATCTTATATGCAATATGTAAAAAAAAATCCTATTATATGAACATTTTATTTCAAATATTGTTTCATTTGAACGTACAATATTTTATTGTAAAACGTCATTATCATTAGATACTTAAAAGTCCATAAAAGATTACATTTTTTTTTTATAATTACTGATTATTATTATGTTGACGTTATAGTTATTACATATATATAAATACTAAGGTTGCCTGTTAGTTTTCTGATATTAATAATTGAACCACGTCAACTAGTCTAGGGAGTCAACAGTGTAACGAACTGTACACGTAGTAACGTTTCCAACGTTATTAGATCCTTAAAAAGAGGTGTGATCTTAGTAGGCCAGCTTGACGGAGGGAAGACTGCTAGTTTAATCTGTCACCGACGGTCACCGTTGCTATTACTACTTACCATTTAAACTGCCCCAAGGATAGGTAAAGTTTCAAGTCACCAGCGCTTAGACAGTTTAAAAAAAATACAAAAGGTCTTCGTTGTTTTAGAAGTGAATTCACCATCAGGTATGAACAGTCGTTTTGTCGATGTAGCATTTAAAAAGGAGATATACTATTGGACTATTTTGTTTAATAATGATTTTGAGTGCATATCTGTTCATTTTGTAATAACAGCTTTAAAAGATTTTTATTCTTCTATATCCATTCGTATATTTCGCAAACAAAACTATTGACATTTTTGGTTGTAAAAGAAACTTTGCATTTACCAATTATCAGTATGACCCGAATTGCTATTGCAATTTATTCATATTAATTGAAAGATTTTTTTTTGTAAAATATTTAAATTTATCTTAATCTTAAATTAAATTATATTAAATGTATCTACTATGTTATCTTGCGAACGTTTTTATATTAATCCTTAATCAACAAAAATACTAATAATACATTATTTCAAAGTTCAGTTACTTTTTCAAAATTATTCTTATGTAAATCGAATAGAAATGATTGGAAGCGTAAATTGTGCGTATTTATAGTTTCGTTATAGCTATCGATGTTTCCTAATTATGTAATATTATCATCATTTATAACATTATCATAGTACGAACTATTATATTTTGTGTAAAACGATAAATTACCGATCACAACATTAATCACAAGTATTAACAACATAAATTATATTGATATAAAACGTGGGAATACCACGGGCCCCGTCAAATTGAACCGATAATGCGAACGGCGTCCGCGAGATCATCTCAACGCAGCCCATATGTGAAATTGCTGAGAATTTTGCAATTTTAATTTTATTTATAACGAAACGGTCTGATATATAAACTTATAGCTTATAGATTTTAAAAAATCTTATGTAATTTTTTATAGATAGAAATGGAATCATACAAACCTGTACAATAGATTCTTTGGAAGGGATTAGAATTTCAAAACCAAAATTTAAAAATACCTGATCTTGATAGAATAAGATAATAATAGAAAAAAGCTTATTGGAAGTATATAGGAGTATGATATTTTTGGCAAATAGAAGATAAACTCATCATATAGAATAGATTCCGTGATTTATTCGAGTTGTATGCAAAATTTGAGAAGTGTCATAAAATATACAAAGTAATACCCTCTCATTTTTTACAAATGCTTTAAATTTAGTGTCAACAATAATTGTAAGCTCTTCTAGCTTCCATATTTCATGGTTTTTGTATATTCGTATTCTATATAGGTTTAGCGATTGAATATTATCTCGTCTGATATTCAATTGCGATTAGTACAAAGACAATAACAAACAGTCGTTGTCGATATCCTCCGGGGGAGAGCTGTCCAGCAATGGACGTCTTTCGGTTGAATGGATTGATGAACCGCAGTGAATAACCTCTAGTAGAACCGCAAGAACAGCAGGTAAAAGGTTTTAGCATTTAAAATTTTGAGAGAGTCACTCGCTAGCGCTTGTATCGAAGACCGCCGCACATATCGGCCGGACGTTCCCGCTAGAAACTGATAAACTGCAACTCGCTCCGTGATACTGATCGAAGCCGCGTCGTCCGCTCCTCCGCACTGCTTCGATTTTAAATTAACCGTTCACGCACTTCTGTGCCCAGGAATTTTAGATTCGAGATGGATGCGAGAGCGTTGCCGAGAGATCTGGACAACTCGTCGAAACCCTGCCTTTATAAACGCAAACTTATTTATTAATAGTACAGTATTATGCAGTGTTGTCACTGACATATTGTATTACGTACATTTATAACAGATTCATTTACGTTCGCTTTATGCCGTCTAGATATTTAATAACTATTTCTTTAATTACCTAATTATTTAATGTGATTTACATTATTATCAACTTAGATAAGTGTTTAAGAAATACCATAGACATAATATGTTTTGCTATGCTCAAACTAAGTCTATGAGAAATACATAATACCTAAAGATTTTAACCATGGTAAATGGGGGCTGGCATATAGATGGCGACTGTCGATATATCGGCAGTCATCATCGTGGTTGCGCTGTACTTTATTTAGTATCAGATGAAGGCAGTAACTTTTACGAGTTTAAATTTAAAAAAAATATTCCCCGCTCGCACTCCGTTTATACCTTCGGCAGTGGCACAATACGTGCTTCGATCCCCATTTGGACAAGAACTTGTATCCGCCGTCAACGCAACACAGTGGTGCCACTTGCACTAGCATGACATGCATCACATGCTTGCACACTACAGTCAAGGTGGCATGAGTTCTCTAAGGGGATTTTTTTTACTTTACAGATTTACTAACCGTTAGGTTAGCGCGGGGAAATTCCGTTGAATTTTTAACACGGGTAGCAGCTGGAGCTGAGTTTCGTGCCATTTTCGTGCCCTTGCGCTGTCTACCATTTTTAGGCTGAGGGCCTTAAACGTTCGCCTCAAAGTCGTGTGAAGCTGTCAAGGCTCCTCTGGGTATCAAAGTTTGGTCAGTTAAAAAAAAAAGTCTTTCACCGTTAGCCAATGACATCATTACTAAACTTCAAGTTAGTGTAGTATATGTGCATACAGAAATTTATAATAAAAGGAATCTTTACTACGCCTCTTTAATCTTGAAACCTTCCGTCATAAAATCGATTTGCTACTAATCTGAATCATCATTGTACGATTACGATTTATATATTTAGATTAACAACAATATAAGTACGCATAGATTGAATAACTAGAAAGTTTACACCGAATTACATATATCATTGCAAAATACCAACACGTCTGTCCGTGCCCATAGATCAGCTTGAGTGAAACATGCGCGTCGCTTCGCGGAGAGCTCGGGTATCGTATGTCGAGCCAAACGGGGCTCGTAAACATGTATGTCGCGCTACCTCCGTCTCGAAAGACGTGGCAAGTCATAAAAACATGTTTAACTATGTTTTAATACATTTGGAAGTTATGATAGTTCTCTTGTATGCTCAGATCTCTCGTAAATGATTTTTGAGTAAATATATTTTTTAAACTAATTCCTGACTTATATTTGTGTTGCCAGACTTGTTTCACTCTAGAGATCTTGTATCAGATTAGTAAACAACATTGATTAATCCAGTAAGTTTGTAAATGTTTTGCTTGTTAAAGCGAATTATTGAAATTTATTTAATATATAGGTGTTTTAAGGAGAAAAAAAATGTTTTATGGCGTAGGCATGTTAAATTGTTGGTAAAAGACCAGAAAAAACAATAATTCTTTTCATTTACATAGTCAGTAATATTGCAAAACGCAATAAAATATAACCGATATTTATTATTTTTAATAAGTTGTGGAAGGAGGTAAAATTGTTTTTTCGTTTGTTATGGATAAACTCAAAAATTTTAAAATTTATTTCATCTGTAGTAAGCTATAGTATCATGTATTAACATAGGCTGTATATTTGTTTATTAGTTTATATTTCTATAAACCCGTGCGAAGTCGGGGCGAATCGCTAGTTAGTTATAATTAAAACAATATGATATTTATAATAACAAACTCAGATTACGTTTTAAAAATAAAAGTTCTATAAATCTATGAAATTGAGTTAATTAATTTCTATGACAAATTTGTTTATAGTAGTGTAAAAATTAGTACAAGATATACATTGATTATTAAGTTGAGGATATTCAGCTATTTATTTTAACAAACGAATGAGTAGAAAGTAAATTACTTTAATGCAAAAAAAAACGAGAAACAGCTTCTTCAATACGATACGAAGACAATACATCGCGCTGTCAACGCGACCGCATCGGAATGTTTAAACGGACCCGAACATTTTATCTCATCTGATTAATTCAAATATTTAGCGCAATAAATACGGTACAAGGACTGTCCGGGGGCAATCGGGGGGAGTCGGAGGAGAGGGGAACGCGACTTCAACTGCCATGGTGATGGTGGACGGCGCATGCGAGCAATTGCATCAGTGTCAGAGACGTCACCGATGGACCCATTGTAGAGAACCCATGGCCGATATACGAGCGTAGCGAGACCCAGTAAACTTGATTTATCGAAGTCGCTCCAAAAGCTCTTGTCGTCGACTAAAGCACTTTCTCACGCTACCGTATGCACGCGAAAATACGCATTTAAACACACCGCTCGTCTCTCATTCTCTCCCCACCAACCCTTGATATTTTTACTTGTAATACGATACGACACTGTCCGGCTGTTTGTGCTCTTATCGTTTTTATTTCTCGCTATTGTTCACTTGTCAATTTCTTTAGCTAATGCGAGCAAGCGTCTCATTATGCGGGACGGTGCGTCCCCGACGCGCATTGCGTGTTGTGACAGCAACCACCCACCGGAAGGACCCGAGTTTCATTCAGTCTCGCGCTCACAAAACGCGAATATTTTTATTCATCGACCGTCCGGTGGCTAATTTGAATGGATTGTGTTCGTTTAGTGGGAATAATTAACTGCGCTCGTATGTGTGCGTTCATATGTGTAATTCATACGGGAATGTCTCCGCTATGGATCGTGATGTAGATTTTTGTTCAGCTCGTTATCGCTTCATTAACGCGTCTAGTTCTCGAGATGCCTCAAAGGTTATTGAGACCTCTCCGTCCTAACAGTTACTGCTTTATTACGGTGTTCAGCTTTAGTTTAACAAATAACTCTTTGTAGTTTTCGTTTTGAACATAACATAATATAAGCTCACGCTTGTTATCCCCGAAGGGTTAGGCAGAGGTGAAATAGCGAACTACAGCACCCACATTTCGCCGAGCTCGTTTTGATGCATGTCAAAAATAAAATGTTTTTATGTATTTACCCCGTTGCATACTCGAGTTGATATAATATCATTAGATTAGTATAAACTCCTTTTATACAGAAATATCCAGATACCGTAAAACATTCATATAGGCTTCATTGTTAGCTACATTTAGACACGACTTTTACTACAGACCACATCAACGCACTGCGTTGCTCAGTTTCTTTTATAAAACTCTCAATTGTGAAAAGTCTGTATACTACTTGATAGTGAAACAAACTAGACAACTAATCGACAGATCAAGAATGAACATGTCTGGACATTTAAATTGCGCAAATTATGATTTTTAATAAATGATAAATGCCAGTTTAGTCAGATACAAACTTAGGTTGCCACAGGGAATGTGCATTAAATATATATAGTATTTATAGTCTATCATCATAAACTCAAGTGATGCCGAATGACGATTAAGTCTAGACTTTCGTTTATATGATGATGCTGAAGCAAGATTTAAAAAATGACAGCTGTAGAAAAAAATAGTTAAAGATGACATTTTTGCAATATATTTATCATGCTGCCGAAGCTTTACCGTAAGTCCAAGTTTATTGGAGTATTCAAAACCACATCAATTAACTTGGTGCATGTAAACACTAACATTCAACCTTTATCACTTTTCAAACTATTCAGTGAGTTCCAGTTTTCTCTCCAACATGCTAAGAGAGTCGTGATAATTCTGTTAAGATTTAAGATACTGTAAGGGCTGAAGGAAACTATATTTAGTTGTGATTTGAAATGATTAAGGTTCTCTAATGATTATAGGCCCGAAACCATATATCTTAATTTATAGCAAAATTAATCTGAGCACCTAAAACACTAAGGTTTGAAAATCTGTCACCTATAAGCATTTATCAGAAGCATCACATGAAACCATTTAGATTAGTCTGGATATGGATTAGCTGACCCTGGAACGCGAAGTGGCTTAACGTGTCATTATGATTAATTTGATAATCACGAGTACACTGAGAGATCGCGATCCAATCACAAATTATTGGATCTATATTCTATACTATAATAACCTTGTAGTTTGGTTAGTTTCAATAGACATTTCATACAATGAAATGACACTTTTACTTTACTTATACTATCATAAATGCATTGTGCAAAAACGGACTTTCTTCAGACCAAGCAATCAAAATCAAAAATTCTTTATACAATTTGGGTCCTGGAAAGTGGTCTTATGAACGTCAAAAATTAGCACCGGTTCGGAAAACAACCCAGTCGAGAAGAGCCGGCAAGAAACTCGATCTGGTTTTCTTTTAGAATGTTTTGTTCAAAGTATAATATAAATTAAATTGTATAATTAAAATATCTTTAAAAAAAACAAAAACATTTAAAAAAACAAGATCGAGTTTCTTACCGGCTCTTCTCGACTGGGTTGTTTTCCGAACCGGTGGTAGTTTTATGACGTTCATAAGCGCCTACTCAGCCGTTTCCTTTATCAAACTTCTTAAATTTTTTGCGGACGTACATTAAATTATCAAACATATATCGGGAGGTCAAAGTTAATATACTATATTCCTTAAATATATTCTTCAGTAATTCGCGAGGTTCTGTATTGTAAATGTCTCGAACTGCACGTTTTTATCTATCTATCTTGTATCTATTTCGGCTGCTGTCCCCCATAGCACAATGCCATAGCCCCATAGCTACCAAAGTAAGCAATGATGGCGCAGTTGATAGTGTGGCCAGATTTTGCTTCAATGGACCCGGGTTTGAGCCCACCTATCCAACTCTTATCAGCCTGAGCTCAAAAGAAAACCAGAGCATGTTTGTAGGGCAATCTTTAAGAATGCCTGTCATCCTCAAGTTTGAAAAACCTGTCGCCCAATACCAATAGGTGTGCTCCGGCAGTATCACTTGAGAACTAGTACCTCTATGTTTAGTGTGATTATCACCCTGGACCATATCGTCGCTTAAGATCAGGTAAGATTGTGGTCGAAACACTGAATCTAAACAGTGTAAAAAATGGCAATAGTTTTAAGCTTACCCTGTTCAACATTCACATTGACACTTAACACAAATTAAGATTGTGGTCAAAGTACAGTTCCTACAAAGTACAAGTCATTTTATTGTTTTGTGTTACACAAATTATATTAAACTTCTAAGTAATAATGCTATGAAGATCGTACAAAAGCTTAATTCCTTTAAAATGTCCTATAACTATATCAGGTTAATAGTTAGGAAATGTTTAAATCAATGTAATCGCTTTAACTGGAATACTTTCTTAACAGCTTCCTTTCCATTCGCAATTTAATCGAGCCGAATTATCTTTAAATTGATGTAATAAAGTTGAAGTTTCGAAATAAATTAAAAAAAAAAAACGAGACAAACATCAAAAAGGGCAGCGTTTATTTCACTGTAGGTATTTCCTTTAATTTGGCATTCGAACAGTGACAAAAGTGGACTGTCAGCAGAGTCCCGCGCGCTTGTTCCTCGTTACTGACGGACGGCTTGTAGACGGGAAAAAAATAAGTGGCATAGTTGAGAAAAGAGTCAAGAGCGAGACGGATTTATTTATAACAACAAAAGCGAGAAAGGGAGGCCGAAATGTGACAGGACACAGGTGGATTTTCTGGTGAGATGTTGGCGACAAGGCCTATACCGAGTATTTTCGTGGTTGAGACGTAGATTACAAGTGATGTTTGACTTTCAAATGGGGCCTTTGTTTATTCTACAATGAGCCAACGATGTTGACAGTCTATATCCAGCATTTATAAATATGTATATAGTTAGTGTGCCTTTATTTGGTGATGTGCGTTTGACAACACAAGCGTTTGAAAGAAAGCTTTAACATTATCAAAGCGCAGGTATCGAAGATTTATTAACGTAAATTCATCCATTTGCCTTTTTTTCTGAACCATTTTATTATCTCCTTTTATGATTTGAATAAATATTATGGTTTTAGTACAATGTTCTACTGTTTAAGTGCTTTTGGCCCTAATTATGCTCTCATAAATATTACAACAAAGAAAGTACACAAAAAAATGCAAGAAGAGAAGATGAGAATATAAAAAGTTACTAAGAGTATTTGTAGGAATAAATCGACGATTTTAATGAAACTATGGGTAAAAAATATATTTTCTATTTTAAAATATTTTAAATTTAAAAACGTTTCATCGCTTAGAGAATGTAGCGACAGACGTATAGAAGATGAAACAAGGTTGACGAAACAAAAATGTAAGGTGAGAGCGAGTGAGCAAATCAATAAGGGTTGACTTAAGCGAATCTAACTCAACTAGATCGAATACGTTTAAAAAAAACAATACTACAATTACTACAACAAAAACAATATTAGAAATACTAGTAACCAACGAGCGTGAATGAAAATCCTCATAAAAGTAGAAGCAAATAACGCGTTTCAGAATCCTACCAAAAGGTAGAATATTTCAATAGATTAACCTTAAAAATAAGTAGATTCAATTTTGCTTGAGTGTTTAGTTGTAGAATTTTGTAAAACATGTATAATTTACTTATATATTTTCAATAAGAAATAAATTAAAATTGATTAGAAGTTCAGTGTACCGGAATACAATAATGTATCAAAATAAATTCAAACACGTCGAGCTTAACCCAATAATAGATAGTGACGACGTAAAGTATACAATAATGTACCTCGGCCTCAGTAAGCGCTCGGATGGGCATCAACCATAAGCGTTCAGATTAGATACGAAATAGTCCCGGATATTACACTGTAATTAAGACCATTTACGTGTTGAGGGGCGCCAAATTTATCGCCGAGTTTTTTTCGATATGAGACCAACCTTCGGGTATTTATGTCGGGTTCTCGGGGCATGTGTGAGGTCTGGCGACCCAGTAGTCAGGTTATCGTATAGTAATCTTTACGAGCCTCCGTGGACTCCTCGCTGCGACCTGTCGACAGTTAATGGCTGCGCGAGATTAGCCCACAGCCCAACGGGTCCGAATGTTTTCGGGGAGCGTGTTCTGTGGCTTTAACTTGTTTATAGCTTAATTAGGCTGTTTTGTTTAAGTGGAAATCGACCTCGGCGTCGAGTCTAGCCGGATAAGGTGTGATTGTATTTACGATTTGATATACACGGCTGAAGGTTTATTTATTATGTCCTTGCTTCCTTGTTTTGATTCGATTTTTTTTTTGTAGTTTTATTGTTCGAATTTTTATAGCGCGACATCAATTTCGTTTGTGAGTATTCTATCGGAAAGTAGATTAATTTTATATGATTAATAATTTATAAGTTTTATATATCTTTACCATTAGATAAGGTTAGGATCGTTTGAATAATGATAGTATGACAACATTTTACACAAATCATATCGGTTAAAATAAATTCAAGTTAAAGAATTCCTTACCTAAATGAATTTCTTACAGTGCGCACATATAATAATTGTCACATGGTTTGCTTATTTCCCATCGGTTAAGTTAGCTTCTTGGGCACTGCCTGATTCGGTATATATATACACTAATTTTGTCACTATTATTTTTATTATGTTTTTAATTTATACCTATCAAAATGTATATTAGCTTTTATTTGTAATGATATACTATAATAATAGTATACTATATGGGAAGTAGTAACACCAAATTTGAATTATGAAATATCACAAAATATGTATAACATTTATTTACATGACACAAAAAAATGTTACAGACGCATCGGAAAATTTTAACAAGCGATGATTATAACTGGTAAACAAGAACTAAAAATAAGTATTGCAAATATTAAAAAAAAAAAATCATATTGTACCTACTTGAGTTACGCATAATATTTACGGAAAATGTTTACACCGTCATGTTACTTCATAAAATATTATTTACAGGAGTTACTTACATGCAAGTGAATCATCTTTGGAAAAAGTTACAGTATAAAAAAAAAAACTTAATAAAACCGCGCCTTTACTGCACACTGTGTTCTACGCAACTTTTACATAAGTTTTTACATAATATTTTATTAATTAATTAATCAATAAAATTATACCTAAATAATGCTACATATTTTCCCTCGTATACATTATCGTTCTGTTTAATAGAAACTTATAAAATTATCATATTGTCATCGGTCCTTAATAAGTGTGCAAAGTTTAAATTTCATACGAGGTTTTGAAGTAAACAAAAATCAGTTCGAATAATCTATTGCATAGGTAGATAGATAGGTACATACATAGACGTCAAACTAATATTAAGCGTGTAAAAAAATTGTTTAAGCTGGGAATACTAGGAGGCCTATTGTTCTTTCTTAGTAATGGCGATATTTACAATAAATTTTGTCGGAGCTTCCTAATTTCTTATCAACTGGCAACGTGGCGATAATTGCTATATTTAAGGGTGTATTGCTATATTCAGATCCTAAGAGATTTTTTTTACTTGTTATAAGCTCAGTGATTTCACCAAAATCTCACCTGATGTTAAGTGATGTCGTGGTCCAGGATAGTTAACACACTAAGCCTAGATGTATTGGTTCTCTAGTGATGCTGCCGGAACACACCTATTGGTGTTTGGCGACGGGTTTGAGGGTGTTAGCTACCGAGGCGGGCATTTTAAGAAAATGGTAGGCCCACTATTCTATGGTTTCCACACGAACTTTTCTAAAACCAAAAAGCTAATTTTTGGAGTTGGATCGGTGGGCTCACATCTGCATCCCAATGGAAATCCGACCGCACTACCAACTGAGCTTTCGTCGTTTTAAATGGAATCTATTAGAAATATCCTATAAAAAATGAAAAATCAAATCTAGCTTTGCGAAAATCCGTTCTTATAGAGCACCTACATCAGGTAATGAGCGGCTAAGCGAAATATGAAGTCTTTTGGGTGTAAAAGTTTTAGAAATATCGTGACGAGCCAATCAGCGAGTAGTATTTTGGTTAAATAAGTTTGTATAAATACTATGAATGAACAATTCACCTCTCTCTACATTGTTCTTTATAAGGACGCCTAAATACAATGGTACGAAGAAGCGATAAGACAAAATATAAAAATAAATAAAACAAACAATCGAAACTTTATTTGACTCGCCAGTCATTGGACAGAGTTAGTGATAAAGAAATTTAAATGAGAGTAGAATGAAGTCCTTTTTTTCATTGATAAGGATTTGACACGGGAAAAAACAAGCAACGGTGGAATGCAACGACCAACAGACTTACTAATGAAAGGAACCAATTAAAGCTGATTATTTTTTCTCATGTGTGTATGTACGTTTATAATACAGGACGATACTTTATTATCTCGTTTATAAGATACTAACTCTGCAATCCGATGATACCCGCGTTGTATTTATGTAAAAAAATATATGGGGGAAAAGACGATATTAAATTATAATTCCAACTTTTTTAAATCATTGACGAGTAACTCAGATTTTTTTCGAACCGAAGTAAAAGTTTTCAAATGGAAATGACGTTCAGTGAGTAGGATTTTTATTTATGTTTTTGTATTATTGTAAATGTAAGTATAATGTACTGTATAATTTAAATATACTATACCGTATACTGTAAATTATGATCGATAAATCCTACTGTAAAATTTAATATGACATATTTATTTGATTTTTTTTTTCAATAAATCTTTTTTTAGTTATATATTTCAACCTCTAAAATTCACCTAATTAGCGTCTTTTTTTTTATTTAATTATAAAATATCTATAACAAGAAATAATATTACAAGAAACATAATTCAGTTAATGAAAAAGGATTAAAATCGGTGCAGTGTATTTAAAGATTACGCCGAATACAAAGCACCTATGTGTTAATGGTTGACTATATCTTCTTCAATTTCAAAAATTTGTAACGATGATAATTTCTTTTGAGACTTAAAAGCGGTTTAGCTTAAGTATAAATAAAAATAATATTAACATGTATATGCACCACAAACAACCACATAATATACACATATGCTATAAAAAAGTACTTAATGTTAACAAGTAAAAAGCTACAGATCACCCTGTAACAGGTATTTTTTCTTGTCACACTGATTGATAAAAGAATCCGGAGCTAATTCAGTTCTGTAGGCCCTTGCGCCCGCGCCACCCATATATGCATCAATTTATAGGCTTTTAACCTAATTTGTTGACCATCCCTTCCCTCCCCAATTTACCGTACCCGTCGCCCACGCGACTTTATATTCCTCTTTTATTTTTCAAATAATTAATTTAGTATTAAGACGAGGTCTGCCGTTATCTCCAAAATGGATTTTAATCCTCGATTTCGAAGTTTAAGAATTTATTCAATAAGATAAAATGATATCATTTAGTTTTTTTTTTCCTGTTAAAAAAATCTGGTAGCGTGGAAACAAAAGATGCAAATTAAGCTATCGCACTCGGCAATAAAGTATATAATTAATGTTATTTAATATTAGCAAAACTGTTGTACAGATTTCCGAACAAAGTCGTAAAAACAAGCGTTGACATTTTATGCCCTTAGGTATTTTATACTTTATAGGAGATATACGTACGAAAACGAGGTAAACAATTTAGTATATTGTTTTTTTTTTTATTCGTCGATCCTCGATCTGCCACCCTCATATAAGTTATTGAACGATTTACCATCCTAAAAGCCCCTAACGTTGTGTAGAGTTTATAAATATTTTGTGTGTGCCCACAGAGATTTTGACAAATACCACTTAATTTACACTAATGAATCCGAAATGAATGTATTTCGACGACGTATGGCCGGCCCGGTTAGGATGTACCTCTACCCAATGATGTCGATATTTTGTGTGGGTGAAAAAATATTACAACATAAATTAATACGATGTAATTAAATCTGTCGCAACAAGAATTAGAGCTGTATTATGTTTTATTATTTGTACATAAAAATATTTACAAGCGATTATAGTTCAATGGTATTATGGTTGCGTAACGTTACATATTCTAAAATAAAGTTGAGCTTTCGGCAAATAACTATAGCATAGGTTTGATGCTAATGCTCTTTTTGACAGCTACCTCCTTTGAGTTTGATAATCTGTCACCAAATATCTATAGGTGTGTTTCTGCAGCAACAAGGCCTAGCGTGTTTACCGTCTTGGACTGTATCTTCACTTGACACATATTTAGGCGACATTGTGTTCAAAGCGCTACACCTTATAACACAGTATTTAAAAATCAAAATAAAAATGGTGTAGTCCAAGTAAAATGACTAGTGAATATTTTATAACTATGAGTTCAATAGCTTCAAAAACAGCTTTCGGTTCACTTTTGAAAAATAAGGGTAATTAATTGGTGCTCTGATTGGATGCTGTGGGCAATTCTAAATTTGCTGTCTTTGAAGTGTAATTGTATTTTTTTGGATTTGCATAAGACTAAATGGTTTTTTGCTTCATGGACTAAATTCAAAATAAGTTTTTTTTTTAATATGGTATTTGATGTTTATGAAACTAATAGATTCATATGTTACACTGTGTGATGCCGGCTAAGAATAGTATCACTACATATTTTCTAATAGATAAAACCAGTGCACAGACAGCAGGATCTTTTGAGTACCACAGATACTTGACTGCGATCACCAATCTGCTTGTTAAGCGTTGCGATTATGGCAATCCCCCGTCCCCTATTGGAGAACACATAAGTCTTGCTGCACACAGTGCCCAGCAGTAGACGTATTTCGCTTGCAATTATAGTATGTTATACTTATCACCATTTTCAATCAGTACCAAACTAGTTTCTAAACTGTATTCAATTACCTAACTAGTCTGCAACATTCTTCTGTTTCGTATATTATATCATCACAATTTACGGCTCTGCTTAATTACCTATTCTTCATAACGGTCTTTATCATCTTCAATAGGGAGTACATTAGTATTTATATCTACAATGATAACGTTAAATCAGAACGTTAATGACATGTTCTTTTAATATAGTAACTTTTATTAAACTTTATTATCATCTCATCATCATTCTCATGCCCTGCTCCCAGCTTACTTGGGGTCGACGCGTTGTTTTCTTTTTCCATACGTCCCTATCAGCCGTCATTACTTCATTTACTGCTTTTACTACCATATTATTCCTCAAAGAGTCCATGTACACTTTCTTTGGTCTTCCACTACTTTTCTATCCCTCATTCATGATATAGCATTCATCTTCATTACTATATTATCCATATGCACTTCCTTTCTGATAACATGTCCATGTTACGCAACACGAATACCCTTCATTTTTTCTACAACTAGAGCCATGTTCAAGCTTTATATTTATATATTTCCTTACCTTACCCATTCTCGTCACATCATATCATTCATATCGACTCATCATTTCTCATTTATTTTCTTACTAGCACAGTATTCTGATCCATACAATATAACAGATGTTATAATGGACTTATATAATCTACTCTTTAAAGGGCTTGCCAGTGTAGCAAATCGTACTAGCGACCTGTCGCATTAAATTTCATTATATAAAATTGTTGATATCGATGAACGAGGTGCATCACTAAACCAGACACATTTAGATAAACGGGCAGTCACATAAAAATCAACCCTTTGGGAGCTAATCGAATTAGGCTCTGATATCCATCTGTGCGATTTAACACGTTTTGCATTCTTTTGTCCATCACGACTAATAAAGGTACCCAGGTAGGTAGCCGGGTTGTATCCCAAGTTTTACTGTATCTTAAATGTTGATGAACTCATTGAGAACGTTCCGATAAAATATCTATCGATTGTCGAACTTTTGTGTTGATTGGTCGTAAATAGAATTCACATTTCAATAAATGCTCGCTGATTCACCTGGATAATGGTTCGCAGATAATAAAAATGCGGTATCGTGTATTGTTTATTTATTCGGTTTGCATCTTTTTTTGTTGTTGTGTTATTTAATACCTTGATTTAGATCTTTTCAAAGAGTTTTAGTATTTTATTTATAGACTAAAATTAGTAAAATATTTTGTTCTAAATGTAATTGATTACTCTTTTTGTCCACCCGATATTCATTCTCTAGTTTACTAAATTTATGCTATTTTTAATATCTTTGCATTTGGAGTAAAACACGTACATTCGATTTCATTAATTTACAACCTTGGTTGTAACGACTATTTATTTTAGTCATATTCCTTCAAATAGCAACTTCGAATCAAACACCGATTTCGGGTACGCGAACCAATTATAAAGAATTATTTCTTACACTCTCTTAGTCAGCAAACAAACATACAAAGGTTTAGTCGTCGAATCATAAACTTTCGTATATTTTGTTTATAATCACAAATGTTAAATCTAATAGTCAGTACTATAATGGACATAGTGACTTTTGAATATAGTGACATAATTATACGGGTTTCTTCATCGTTGTTATGAGGGAAATCTACTGCTTCTGACATGTCAGAGACAACACCAATTAATAATTAACAATGCCTACCTCTCATCAATATCTTCCGCATGCTCCGCCTCTGCGTTGTACAGTTCCACCTTCGATTCCGGAACTGATGTGCACACTCCGTTGCACCGAGTGTGACCCCCTTAGTGATCTCCTTGACTAGTCCAGTCTCGTTCCTGCAGATCTGCGCCAACCGGCCTCGAGTCCGACGGTTCTTTTTGCATACCATTCGAGGGTCGAGGATCACGGCACTGCCAGACGCCCTGGATAAGTTTGTACCGTAAATTTACCAGAAACTTTAGTACAAATTAGTTACAGTATTTAAACCATTATTTATTATTCATTTAGTATTTATTCGTTTGTTTGTTAGTGCTTTTATAACACGAATATTGTAGAATCGACTTACATGATTATTTTTTGTGAGAACCAAAAAGTACCTATACTCTAGTATATTACACATTACCTAAGTCGCTGATTTTTTATAATACGTATAATGCCGTGAATAGCTGTCAATAAATAAAAAAAAAACTGTTATGGGCTTCTTTTTTTTTGTTTTATTTATTTCTTTTTAAGGAAAATGTAAATGTACTAGACTATGCAGCCATGTGTGACATATGGAATACTTTTCATACAGTGCTATATCAAAAGGGCGGCCATTTCTCAATAGCAACTAAACAACAACAAAAAACGGTTACCACACAGTAGGATAAAGACGCTTAATGTTTATTTATATTTAGATTATGCTAACTGATTTTGAATTTATCTACGTTTAAATTTAAATAATGTATTCGTGTTTTCTTTAGGATACAGGTTTTGTATTTTTTCCGCCGATTAAAAATAAGATAAATCATAACGTTTACATGTTTTATTCATTACTAAATTCACTCGATATTTCGATTAGAAAGAGTATTAAAGTTGCATCAGTGGTAGTTAAAAGTTGAAAGTGAATCGTTTGTCGTGGTATGGGCATGTTATCAGAAGAGAGGAAGCGCATGTGGGTAAAATAGAAATTAATATGAAAGTGCAAAGTAGAAAACCAAAGAAAGTGTGGATGCAGTGTGTAAGAAATGATATGAAAGAAGAAGAAGTAAATGTAGGGATGACGGCTGACAGGACCGCATGGAGGAAGAAAACATATTGCACCGACCCCCAAGTGAATTGAGAACTGGGCATGAAAATGATCATTATTTTACAGTAACAGTGCCCATCGTGACATCTCTAATTTAAAAATTACTTTTTATTTACAGTGCTTTACTTCTGGTTAGTCTTCATAACTTCTCTAAGGAACTATGTATATTATTTCATTTTTACTATATTTCTCACGTGAAATGAAATAAACATATTCTTAGGTGAATTAAGACAGATAAGACACATACCTTGGTGACCGATTAAATCTAAATGAATTCGGTTTCATAATGAAATGAATAGTGATTATAATTTATTATAATCGTTCGTACGGTACGTAGGTATGGTACGAATAGTGTTTTGTACATTTTAAATAAGTATCGATTTACGATCAGCTACGGTAAGCGTCGACGGGCGAGCGCCAGGTTCTGTTGAGTGATTCAATGTTTATGTTAAATGGAGTTCATTGTCAGTGAATCGAAGTGCGAAGATAGTTGGAAATAAATTTAGACGTTCCCGTAGACTATGTTCCGGGAATCGTGTCTCGCAGGACTGATAGCTTTAAACGCTAATGTTTTTTACAAAAGCAAATGATCTAAAAACATTATATATCACAATGAAAGTTTTGCATAAATCGCGATTAGACTTGTTAAAAGTTTGCTGCACCTATGCATGTTTTATTCGTCAATATTTTCTTAAAGATTCATAAAAAAATACATTTGACCTTATCATTTAAGCATGTTTAGCTTAAAATAACAGTTTAAATTTAGAGTATAATTTTATGAATCTAACTGAATATTTTGATTTTATCTTGAATCAGTTTCACTCTGAAGGTGCGAACCTAATTTAAAAAATCCTAGATCGTAAAATAACATCTTGAAGTAAATCAATCTTCATTACTCTATCGCTTTTTTTGTTTTTTTTTTTTTTTGGAAGTGAATTTTTCATATAACATTCTTGGAAAAAAAATTACCTTTCTCATTGCGAGATGAATTATATAGTTTAAAAGATTTATGTATTACTATATGTTATTTAAATTCTTCAGTTGTTTAATCAATTAATTCTGTATAAAAAAAATATAAACTAAACCTCTTTATTCAATTTGTAAATGAGCGAACGATAAATTGCAATGTAAATTATCTATAAACAGATTTATGTTTCAAATATTTTAAATCGATAATTTACTCTTAAACGTCGCTGCGATCGGATAGAGTCGGAATTAGCGAAGGAAATTAGTCTATTTACCGGATAAAAAATGAAGATAGTAACTAAAAACGAACCGAAAAATTAATTACGATGGCGAATGGATGAGAAAGTGCTGGTCTTATGTTGGCTGCATTCAAACAAATCAATATCCTAAGAATATACGATGGTGAAAAAGCTTTTTTTAAATAATGCTATGCAAATCGTCTGCTGTTATTACATATTTTATAAATTAATTGACGACCAGGGACATAATAGACAATACCAATGATTTTTTTTTTTCGATTCACGGTGGATTACATTATGCCAGTGTCATTATTTCATTGTATGGAAAATATTTTGTAATTCGCTTCGATCTTATCCTGAGTTTTTAAGCTCTTGTTAAGCACTATGTAGGTTTGTTTAAACATGGCCAAGAACTCTTTTATTTGAGCTTGTCAAAATTATTGCACTTAAACTGATGTTAAATAAAGTATAATCAAAATATAATGATATAAGAATTCTCTCCGATATAAGAAAATCTATAGATAGTCGCCATCATAATGATGGTATACAAATACCACGGCTAAAATGTGTCGGAGTATGTAGTATCCCAGAACGCGACGCGCCTCAAGAGGATATGCGGGAACGCGTTGATTCAATACAAACGTATCTCCCTGTTTCCCCTCTTGATAATAACATTATAATAAATATTGTGAAGGCTTTGAAAACGGAAAAGATGAGCAAATGTTTACCGTCGTTTTCAGTCGTCCGTCAAACAAATTCGACGAATAACAACAAAAAAAGCAAAACGTAGGGGCATAGCCAAAGTTTTTCTTATTTTCTAATTCAAATAATAATTAAATCACTCCGGAAATTTTGAAGCAATTCGAAATACTCTTCGTATACTATTATTTTAAATACAATTCAACCGGATACACATATTTGCCATCGACATTACATAATTAATTAAAATACAAACAAGACCGATCATTTACGAGTAAGTAATTTCTACCAAAAAAAAATCCTTATTAATTACAAAAATATTTACATTTAAAACTACCCAGGATCAACAAAGATTTTATAGTATTATTAATTATTCAAATTTTACGATTTTATTAAACACACGTACACAATGAAAATACATACCACCTACAACACATTATATAGCATGATTAACAAACACAGAGTACAGCAAATTTCCTCCAAAGTATAAAAATAATATTATTATGACCTATACAATGAAATAATTCATCAATTTAATAGGCAACTTCTAGTGATCGACCTTCGCTGTCTTTACTACAACAGTAAAAAATGGAATACAACAATTAACGTCGGAGCCGGCGGTAAGTTACGAGGCGGCAATGCACGTGAATTACAAATTTACAACATCGAAATGATTTTATTAACCCCGCGGATTGGGCTGCCTGTTTCTATTCAGGTAACGTATTCTTTCATAATACTTTTATTACTGCGTACCGACTGCCGTGAGTTTTGGTAGTTGCTTCGTTTTTAAAAACCCCATAACGCATACCGGGAATTCTTAAATACAGACGAATAGTTTTAATTATATTTGTTGTACGTTTTTTGTTTTGTGATACGTAGAGAGAAAAATTTGTACCTTTTTTTTTCTTGAAACGTATACATACTTTTAATAAAAATGGTTTTTATTAATAAAATTATTGATACTTTAATAGATAAAATATATGTTTTTTTTATGTGGCTAATTGCTGTGACAGCTTGACAGGACTTTTAGGGCGAGCACTTAAAGCGCTTAGCCGGAATATTGCTAACTAGCGCATAGGGCACCAAAATAGTACAGACCTTGGTTTGAATTGCTAGTTGAATTATAAATTCCGCGGAATTTTCCCCACTCTAAACCTATTACAGTTAAAGGAAATACAGGTTCTGTTGATTGGCCCCTCCAAGACCCATGTACCTACGTGTAGTTTGCAAGACGTTGGGTGCAGTGTAATGCGTATTATACTAGGACATGCAGCGTAATTCTATCGCATTGCCGGGAGATACATGAACCTCATGAACTTCCAACAAAAAAATAATTTTCGTTTATCCTACATCCAGTAAGAAACAAGTAAAACCACGTAAGTTTTTATTTCGAGCAAACGCAGTCGAACATAAGAGTCTTCAATAACAACTTTAAGTGCTTCAGGTACTGAAGCATCATAAAAGCGAAAAAAAGGCACTTTACAGAACTTATGTACCTTGTGTGTAGTGTTCAAGTGTATGATGCCTATAGAAACTGTCACTATATCTTGCTGGAAGTGAGTGCAACAGTTTCCCAGTTAGGGATTAGAGCACATCTTGCGCCACTGCAGGATAGGGACCTGGTGTCCCCATCTCCATAGATGCTATTATAATGAGGAATACCTCGTTCGTAGGCAGTCTGATTTAGTTGCGGGATGTTATTGATTGGATACCCAAGATGTACCTCGATCTCCAACTAGGAAGGCTTCTGCAGCCGCCACTAGCGCGATACAGGGGCACTGTACACACACTCCTGGACATAACACGCAAGTATACGGGTTCTGTAAGGGTCTTTTTTTTTTACAAATCGTAGGGATTAGCTAAGGCAAACTCGGCAGATTTTTTGACTAAGGTTACGGCCTAGTCGAGGCTCGTACTAATTTGGTGCCATTGTGTACGTTACCTTGTTTGGTCAGCCGGTGCATACCTACAGACTTACCTGGAGGCTTTAGTCCAATCTATCTTTTTATTTAACATCGGATTGAGCGTAGTAATTTTGTCAAGCTCAAATTAAAAAAAAGACTTAAGATTTAAATGTTATGACTGCGTATTCTATATTAAAATTATATAAATATTGAGATGTTCCGTCTTACACTCCTTTCATCACAAGAAGGCCTTTGCTGAACTACGGCAGACGCGAGGAAAGATATCTGTCAAAACTGTGAGTAATTCCGTGGGCGGAATTCCGTGTACATTTTACATATTTTAGCACATTATGACGAGCCGTAGCCTATTTTAGAACATTTGCTTTGTATATTTACTGTTTATATTTATATTCTCATATACGTATATGGTGTACTGTTACGAAACGTCATTGAACGTTGGTACCGAATTTATTTTGGCCACGATTTAGCTGTTCCCTATCTAACTAGTGAATAGAATTAGTCCTAACAAACGGCGCGTATTGAAAAATCAGCTTTATTCTAAAGTTATGAAGGCCAATATTTATTTGCGATAATTTTCTATGGAATACTGCCAATCTGGCGACACACCTCCGCGTATCCAGACGAATAAATTAACTGTGATAAGTTGTATGTCAATTAATTATTCTTCAAAGCACCATCTGGTGTGAGACCCGTCTAAGCGTGCAAAGGAAGTGACTGTAATAATTGAGGTGTGAATATTATTAACATTTATTTTATCCAATAAATTTACTGCTACTAATACATTTAAGAAGACGTCGAGTTGAAGAGATTTTATTTTCCTTTGCGGAAATGTTTTTTTTTTAATCGGACGGCTTGAGAGATAAGACTACTTTAGTAGTATTAAAAAGTCTGTCATTTAAATTAACAATCTCCGACGACCGTCAGTTGATATATTTCATTGAGAAATTGATTTTAGCTGCAGTAAGAAAATTCCAAATTTGTGGTAATTTAATATCACCATTTTCACATATGTTTAATATTAGCACAAGAACGTAAGCAGGTATTTTGTATTTAAATTTAGTTGTATTATATAATATTTTTGTGATATCATATAGATTATTTTAAGTGGTCATAAAAGTAATCTACATCAGGAATTTAAAAAAAAGAGTTGAAAAAAAAACTAGATAAAAACAGTGCAAAACAGCGTCAGTTTGAAATCGCAGTGTGAAATTTACATTACTGATTATATCAAAGCCAAAAACTTAACACGCCTACATATAAGGTAAAACTAAATAAAAAAAGCATGTTGTTAAAAATTATTGCAACTCTGTTTAGAGACTCGGGTTTGAACAATGCCGACAGAAAAAATGCCTAAAAATAAGCTTTTTTTACTTGAACATTTACTTTGTTTTAACTTGAAGCGACGATGGCGCAGCGGGTAGTGCGTCCGGATTCCGCATCAATCGACGCAGGTTCAATCCCTACCTATTCGACTCTAAAATCGGCCTGAGCTTTCGGTGAAGGAAAACATCGTGATGAAACCATAACATGGTGGTAGGGCAATTTCTAATGGTGCCCGCCTGGGTAGGTACCACCCTCAAGTTTGAAAACCTGTCGCTAAATCCCAATAGGTGTTTTCCGGCAGCATCACTAGGCTTAGTGTGTTTACCATCCTGGATCACATCGTCATTTAACATCAGGTGAGATTGTGGTCAAAGCAATGAGCCTATTCCGTGTAAATAAATCTACTATGTCACCCAAATTTGAAGCATTTTAAATAAAACTGTAGCGTTATTACGATATGTTGCACTGTGTAACAATGATAAAGAATACAAAAAAGTGTTGCCAGTAGATTAGATACACTTAGGTATACTTGTCAATTTTCCAAATTTTGTAAATATTAATATTTTACAGTAACTTATTTATTATACTGAAACTTAACAGAAATACTATAATATAGTATTTCTAGATGTAACATAAATAAGTATAATAATATTATTAAAATGTTCAATTGTGCAATTTAAATTCAAAAATAAAATAATAACAAAAACAAATAAAAAACCCTATTCTTATAAATCAATATGTTCTTTAAAGCTACTCCGAAATTTTAAAAATTGTTTAAAAATTATTTCATTCAATTTAAAACGTAAAATTAGTTAATCTAAACTCACAGAACGCTTTTATTATACCATTAAAACTGAAAAAAATATGGTAGAATCATCAGTGACAGATATGTATTAAATTCTAATGATCTGTTATTGATATAATTGTACATTCAAGTCAGGTTAATTATCCAAGTGCGAAAACCGAATGAAACCATTTATTGAAAATCATCAGAAAATCATTAACAATTGCTAATTATTCAGTTCAACAACAAAAGCGTTTCCATCTTCATCGTGTTTAACCCGTCCCACCACACCATATTAAAAATAAATACGATGTCCACCCACGGGAACTTTTCATTTTAGTATCTGCCTACGTGTATGGGTTATATACGGTACACATAAATCGTGTACCAATAGACAGTATTTGAAAATAGTTAAGTATACCCATAATATTTTAATAGAGATCTCGTGACCGAACAATGACAGCGTAGCTCTGTAGTTTGAACTGTCTAAAACTTTTGCCCTGAATGGCCTTGATAGCTTCACCCAAGTTTTGTGACGACCGACTGGGTAACTAGCCCAAAGTTACTTACAATGGTACGAACCCCGGTTTAAATTGTTACCGAGATTCAAATTCTGCAAAATATAATCCAAGATAAACCTATCTGTTGAGCAGCAATAAATAAAAAAGGACAAAATCCTTTGCAAAACCTATGTCTCTAGCGTTTAGTGTAAAATGTCACTCAAAAGCTTGCGCAGTTGGGAATAGAAGCACAAAGTGGAGAGTACAGGATTAATTAGAAGTAGTTATTGGTAACTTTATAGTTACAAGAAAATTTGCAAAATTACCTAAACAATGAGAACTGGTACAGGAAATTTTCAATTTCCGGAAGTTTTACTTGGATTGACATTCTTGTAAGTAAAAAGATCGTATTCGTCAGCAATATCATCTGCTTTTATTGTTCAACCAATAAGCTTCATCTTTTTATACAATTAATCCCAGTATTCTGTTTATCTCAAGCAAGTATTTCCAACAAAACTTATTCTTTTCTCTCCAAATCACAATTTTTATTTCCATTTATCTACTTCCGAGCATCATTATCTCTGCGATTTACTCCAATGGATATTCTGGATATTTAGATAAACTTTTTGTCAAAGGACCTTCATTTTGTGCAGTTTACTTTTTAAATTTTACAAAAAAAAATTATTACAAATATAAATCACCACAAGAAATTTTACAAATATTATGGAAAAATCTCTAAATAAGTGACAAAAAGATACAAAAGGTTTGGGAAACGATAAATGTATATCACTATTATGGCGATAGGTAATACAATCTGCGTCTATACTGTCAACAAACAACAAGGGCGGGATTCCTTTCGTATCTGTGTTTTTAAAACTCAATCTAATTATACTTCTTTTTATTCCACCGTTAGGTCTAAACCTAAGGTATTCAAGTGAAGAAGAATCTCTAGTGCAGACTCTTTATCCAGTCTGATTATTGACCTATATTTATCGTCGACCAGTGAATTTTAGTCAATAGCATTTGAAGAGGCTTGTGAAAATATTTTACGGTTAGCCCTGTTTCATTTCACTTACAATAAACGGTTCTACTCCTCTAAATATAATCTTGACTTTATTACACAATGCTCCTTATAGGTAGGTGCATATCCTTTCGAATGCATCAGGAAGGGCTGATCCTCATTCAAGGGTGACAATGAATGACAGTGTTTGCGGACACCGGGCGAGGCGCTAACGCGCGAGTTCGGCACGATTAGCAACTACATGACGACTTAACTGTAAACATCATTACCATTACCTAAACAACTGTACCTTTGCTATCGTTTAATAAAATTCTGAACCTTATAAGCAACGACATAGGAGCGAGTATGCGTGCAATTGGAAATTTGTTAAGGCATTTGTCAACAGACCGCAATCGTCAGAATAGATAGCTCTGTCACATTGTAGTGAGTAAACACTTTTAAAAGTTTATGTGTGTTGATGCAAGATTTTAGCGTGAACATCATGAACGCTCATGGCGGCTGTAACGTGTAACTCTGTTTGCTGTGTCGTTAAAATTGGGCCTGAAATGGTCGCGTAGCTATTGTCAGGGGTTTTTACGCTTTCGAAAGTGATGTGACGTGTAAATGTTCGTGTGCAAACACACGTTATATATATGTATTATAATTTTAACGTCATTGAATATTTGTATAATGTCGCCGTACTAAAAGCGTTACGCAGGGATTATATTATGTATGTCTATCATAATATATGTCCTCCGTTTACTTTCAATATTTATTTATTTTCAAATTAAAATGTTCAAATAATTCTAGAGTAGTTTTTTCAATTTTATAAATGTACTTACGGATTATAAAACAATTTCAAATGAGTCTACAATACTGGTTTTGGGAATGTTTCTGATATTTCCACTATGGACAATAATTACTCGTAAAGGTACTATTACTGAGAAAAAGTAAAAAAAATGCAAAAATAAATTTCTGGCATATTTCAATCATCATTCTCGAGATACATACGGTATTAGCAAGATTTAAAGACTTTCTTGCTTCAGTGTTCAATCCAATTATTATCCCTCACTATATGTACATAAAAATGATACTACAACTCGAAAAGAAGACGTATTGATTCTGAGTCGTATATAGATATATTTACTCTTGTCAACAGTAAAATAAAACTATTAACACCTTGAACACTAACCTGGCGTTTACGCCAACTTTCCATTGTTTTTCTATTGTCTTCCTATTGTCTCATTTTTATGGGTAATCGACCAAAGAATCAATTTGTAACTAAAATGAATTTAAAGGAAAAAAATAAATCAAGAAATTTTCATGGTGGTAGCATTTACTAATACGATTTGTAAATCTGTTACAAAACATCTTTAGATATGTTCCAGCAGCATTATTTAAGCGCCAGTGCACTTAACGTCACGCGATATTTTGGTGTGAGATTAAACCTGTAGTACCTATAGTATAAAATATACCTCTCAATGAGAAAACAGCAAATTTTCAGCGAAACATTTATCCTTATTATATTTTATTTTTCTGATTATTTACTGTTCCATATTTTTTTTAGCGGTTGACAGTACAAGTTTTATACAAAAAAAAAACAAATGCTATTTAGCAATCCTGTCTAAAGTCATTATTTGCACAAAGAATGTATATTTAACAGTATAGAAATATTTTAAAATATTCTTAATACAGTACCGAATAGTGATAATGGTTGAGAATTATAATTTAAATTATTCCTGGCACTATTCTAAATTCAAATAATTGTGAGTATTTTTTCGAGATTTACCTTTTAGAATATGGCAACACTATAAAGCTTCACCGTGAATCAGTTTAGCGCCGTGGTTTTGTGCCGTACATAATGGGTGCCAGATGCGATAATTGGTGAACTTCTACGTACAATGACATGCTCTATCCTCTGACTAACTGTATCATAGATCAAATAAAAAAGCAGAGAGTGTTACATATTAAATGGAAATTATATTTCAACGAATTGCTCCAGTGGAATACGCGCACCATATGAAGTTAGAGTAAGCTAAAAGAGACGAGCTGACAATGATTAATTTAATCTTTGTATAGTAATTTATTGGCTTTATAGCTACGCAGAATCTTCTCGTCGAAAATACCGTAGTGTCTCAAGACGAAAGTCTTCGACCTGTGTGTGTTGCTAGTGGTTATATACGGCACTGAGACGTGGTCGCTCACAATGGATCTAATATCAAGGCTCAATTTTACCCAAATGGCAATGGAGAGGACTATGCTCAGAGTTACACTGCGTGATCGAATCAGACATTAGAAGATCTGCAGAAGAATCAAAATAACTGACATTGTCCTAAGAATTGCTAAACTTAATGGCAGTGAGTTGGGCTCATTGACCGATGGGGCTAACGGATTCTCTAATGTCTACAATACGCTGGAAGATCTAGTGTGGGTAGGCCCCTCACAAAGTGGACCGAAGACCTGGTGAAGGTCGCGGGAATTTGCCGGATGTGGGTGGTGTAAGACCGGTCGTCATTGAGATCTTTGTGGGAGACCTATGTATATCAAACAGTGCACTTGTTTCGGTTGAACGGATGGTCGGATAGCTAAAGAAAATAGCATTTCTACGCATGACATAACCACAAAAATAGATCTGTATGTATTATAGTTACAAGCGAGCAATCTGTCTTAACATTTGTTAGGTATTTAATCTAAGATTGCATTTATAGCGGTGTTATCTCGATCGCTATTAATGGATTTATAAGATCTGTTTACTGTGATATGAATCATAGAGGAACTCGTTTAAGCAAATCGCTCGTAAAATCGTTTTTAACTTTGATCTTTATACTTTGTTATGTTATTATTATGTTCTTTTCTCATGTATCCATTTGACTGAATCAATTCTTGATAATTTCAGCTGTAATTCAGATTGCCAGTCGACTTTTTTATTTCTAAATACTTAATATAACTTATTTTTAGCAACTTTTATTACATCAAATGTTATGTATGTAATGCATTTCGCAGAGATTTTTTTTTCAGAATATGTCATTATTTTTCTATCTACCATAAGTTTATGTCTATCTAACACTAGACGAAACTTGAGCTAATGAGAAGCTTACATACGGTTATAGTTATTTTATAACATTATATCAATTTAACTTTTGTTAATGAAAACACTCCAGGTTTAATATTATGAAAAGTCAAATTTTGTTTAGTGTTAATGATTGATTTATTGTTTCCTACACAGTTGCAAATCTGGCAAACTTATTACGTTTTTGCTTTAAATATGGCATTCTTTGTTTATGATTTATAGCCAATCATGTGTTTACATTTTTGCAATGTTATAAAAAAGTAACAGATGTTTGGACATTATACCGACATTCAACAAAATTAGGACATAATTTATGCCAATCAAAAATTATCGCTGGAATAGATAAAGTTTAACTAAATTTTAATAACATCTTAATAATATTTATAATCGTTAAAATCATCCCTTTTATTTTAATTAAGAATAATCTGCACCGTAAGACTACCTAACTCTTTCTGGGTGCAACTACGGAATCAGTTTGGGCATTTTTCAATGTTCGGCCGATTAGCTGCTAATCTTAACATCCAAGCACACATAGCACACTATAGGCTTAGTGTGCTAACTAACCTGCACTGCATCATTATTTAATAGATTGCGATTTAAACGCTAACCTTATATATGATATCATCATTCTCCTGCCTTTTCCAACTCACTTGGGGTCGGCGCAGTATGTTTTCTTCTTCCATACGTCCCTATCAGCCGTCATCTCTTCATTCACTCCATTTTCTTTCATATAATTTCTTACACACTCCATCCACACTTTCTTTGACCTTCCTCTACTTTTCCATCCTTCCACATTCATATTCATTACTATTTTACCCACATGCGCTTCCTCTCTTCTCATAACATGTCCATACCACGACAAACGAGAACCTTTCAACTTTATTATTCAACCTTATATATGATAAATTATTATAATCATCCATTGAAAAATAAACTTTGCACACATATGGGAATTTTATTAAAATTACTAAGAACTTCTCTGATCTTATCAACACCTAGAATATATAGAATTGTAAGTATAAGTAATTTCGAATCTGTCGCTTGATAGTTCTATGACGTAGCGACACTCAGTTAGCGGTGCTTCGCTAAGCGCCCCGCAAACATATGCGGGCGGTCGCGTATCGACGGCGTTCTAGTCTGACTGCGGACACTGCATGCCGTACTAGCGGTGCTAAATGAACTAGTTCCACGATGATAAACATTTTTATGTGCGGCTCTTGAATTGTTAAATTGCGTCTGATTTAAGTCTTACTTTGGGGCTGTACTAGTATTACTTAAGCAAACATTTTGGTTATTTTTGACAGCCCCTTATCAACTGTTGAGTATGAAGATAGCTACAAGGCGTCGGACCTCTGATTGGAGGATATTATATGCATTAATTACTACATTCGTTGTTAACCTTTCATACGATCGATTTTGTATTGTATTATCTATTGTAAGTTTTCAAATATTATATACGATTTTTACATTTACACGAATATTTTCTTTTTCATTAAACGTAACCAACCAAAACCAATTTTATGTAAGCTCTCACCCCCTTTCACATAATTACATAAGCATTGGCTTAATTTTAATAAAAAAAGAATCGAAAATTTACAAGTAACTCACCGTCATCAAAAATAAGCACAACAAAACCCACTCCCTTGGTGCTTATGTAAAATTTGTCGGAAGTTAATCATAGTGTAAATGATTTCAATTTTTTTTTTAAGTTTTTTACGTTTCGAACAATATATAACAATAAGATATCAACGTACAAATTAGTTATTGCATCGTGTATTTATCAATTTTGTAGATAATCATTTATCGATTTTAAATACCAACTCGGTTATGAACTCATTTACTTAACGGCGATAACGAAGTAATTTTGCTTAACCAAAGTATATATGATACCTCAGATCAGTGTCTATAAAGTATGTCAAGTTTTTGCTATTAGGGCTTTGTAAATTAACTACCTTCATTACTCGTATCCATAACAAAGTATTTGTAAGTTTTAATGAAGCGATACGATACCTCTATGATTCAGTTTAGTACGTAATTATGATGTGTACTGGTTGATGTTCGCAGATTTATCTTACATTAAGGAAATTGGAAATTGACATCAAATAAACGTCGAAATACGTGGGAGTCTGCGTGTTTTCTATACTGCATACGTTCAGTCATTGGCAACAATCTCACCTGATGGTTAATGACTGCGTGGTCTAACACGATAACACTTTTTTTTCGAATTGACTAAATACTGTTGACTGAAAGAACGTTGACAGCTTCATGGAACTTATGAGCCGCTCAGAGGCAACGGCTAGACTAGCAAAAGGGCACCAAATTGGTACAAACTTTGGTTGGTGCTACTACCAGAGACGTGACTTCTGTGGAAGCTAGCTTAGCTTAATTACAGGGAAACTATGTATATAAAGGTGCCTTACAAGACCTATGTACCTGCGTGTAATGTGCAGGAGTATGTGGTGCAGTGTAATGCGTATTATGTTAATGTATAAACAGTGTCATTGTGTTACTCTGGTGGGTGATGCAGAAGCCTCCTCAGTTGGGGATCGGACCACGCCCTGATCTGCTGTCAGAGGGGGTCATAAGAAACTAGCCCTCAAATGCGTATTGCTGGAATATACGTCTACTTTTAGTATCTTAAATAGCATCTAAACTAAATATCAGATGAGATTATAAACAAAGGCTATATAGTACTAAAAAAAAAAACGACATTTTTCAAACAACCAAACGACAAACCAACCAAACAAACGATTCCTAACCTCTGGTACGCGTATTCTTGGGAGTACATAGGGTACCATTGGGTGTATGTGAAAATTATAACTGTAATTTCGGTAATACTGAGAAGTTAAAACATTTAAAACATTATTATAATGTAATATGTCCACAATAATTAAAATGAACCTTATAACTAATAGCATACTAGGGTACTAGAGTCAAGACAAATTTTCAGGAGTGGGTATGGAATTACCAGGGTAGGGGTACTAGTAAATGAAAAGTTTCTAAATGGTGTTAACAAACGTGCGGACCGGACCGCGGACATAGTACGGCGGGCGGCCGATGTTATCTGTCCCCTAAGTAGGTATGGGAATCATTTCCGGTAAAGATTGATTTTTGAATCGATTCGAATGTAAGTTTGATGAATCGATTCACAAAACATCGAGGCCCAAATGATCGATCTTTCAAACTCATAAATTTATCGATTATTATAGTGTCCTTTTTTCTATGATATGATGATCATCTGTAAATAAAACTAAAATAAAACAGTTCAGTGTCGTTTTTAATTAGTAGTTTAGGCATTCTTCTTTTTTCTTTACTTGCGATTGATGACCTTTAATGCTGTTAATAAAAAAAAATTGGTAACAGTTTTTGTAATAAATGATAATTATAGTCTAATTTCGACCACTGGAAGAATACTATTTACGAATAAGCAGTCTAATAAAACAAATAGAAAAATTATTGATCTCTTGGACATCGATGTTTTGTGAATCGAATTAAAAAATCGATCTTTTTGAAAAATCTTATTCCCCATCTCTACTTAGGCGACTGATGACCGCCGTCCGGTCCGTACGTGTATTACTATCATAAGAAGCACTGCAATAGATAAATGATACACACAAGGGACCATTTGAATGTTACGTAAGCATACATGGCGAAGGCTTATTTTTGATGAATTGGGGGACAGGTTGGGGTTGAATGGTGATCACGTAAACAATATTTACTTGTTAATCTTAATTTTTTGTTGTTTTAAAAAAGTTAGATTAATGCTTACGTAATCATGGGGGGTGTAAGGACTTTGCTTATTATTGCTGACAAAGGAGGCAAAAATTACCTAAATTATGCTTACGTAATTCTTGAACGACCCCTAACCTTTAAATCACCCCGCACGTTTTCATCGCTATATAAAATATATTACTTACCTATACTCTACATATACGCAATAGCTCGCTTACAGACACAATCCGTACATAGGATTTTAACCGATCGTTCTATTCGAACCCGCAGACGGAATATAAACACGTGCAACTCTGAGAATTTAATTAGAAACACAAAAGCAACAAAAAATAAAATACACCGTTCTATGCGGCACAGATAATTATTGTTTCAGTGTTCCTCTTTTAAAACAGTAGCATTTTCGATTTTGAAAGTGATTGAAAGGTGAAATAATAAACAGAACGCCAATTAAAACTAAACATCGTTGTGTTGATGTTGTAATAACTCTGCTTTCCATCATAACTTCTTGTAACATCCCGAATGTTGCGTCAGTGATCTATATGAAACAATTAATTTCAAGTTACTGTAATATGGCGACTGTAAAGAAAGATTGTTCGACTAAACCGCAGTATCCTTAAAAATGTTATAATAAAACGAACTACGCCCGTGAATCTGTTCATATAAGATAATTATTATTTCCCTTCTTTTTTACACGGAATAGGCCTAGGAATAGGAATGCTTTGACCACTATATCACCTGATGTTAAGTTACGATGAGGTCCAGGATGGTAAACACATTAAGCCTAGAGGTACTGGTTCTCAAGTGATGCTCCGACACCTATTGGTGACAGGTTTTCAAACTTGAGGGTGGTAGCTACCAGACGGGCATCATTAGAAAATGCCTTAACACCATGTTATGGTTTCCTCAAGATGTTTTCCTTCACCAAAAGTTTAGGCCGATTTTACAGTCGGATAGGTGGGGATCGAACCCGCGTCGATTGACGCGGAATCCGGCCCACTAACCGTTGCGTCATCATCCCATATTTATTCACTTAAATATTTAATCGTTTACAAAAAATAACGTACTGCGACAAAAAAGTGAAACACGTTATTTAAATAAATAAATTATTTAAAAAAATAAAGCAATAGTATTTTAAGTGAGATCAAGTAATTATTAAATAACATAGTTTTTATTCTATTGTCCTAGTGTTAATTTGTTTGTCGGTATTTAATTTACTATTAGTTGCCAGTTCAAGCATTGCAAGTGAGCAACAAAAGGTGACAAGGCACCTAAAGCTTTTGCTTATTTTTGATGGCACGCAGGACGGTGTACTGAACGGATTCAGATTTGAACATATTATAGAATTATATAATATAAGTTTTCAGTTATTCAATTTACAAAAAAAACTATAGCTCCAAATAAAGTTTGTATTATAATTAAGTGAAATAATTTTTGAGATATTAAAGAAATAATCATGGAAGAATCGAATGTTTATAATTTTTTGAGCTTACATTAAAAAAACTTCGCTATAGGACGAGAAAAAGCTTTGAATGAATTTCACCTAAATCGGATTTAAATCAATCCGATGTCAACTTGACATGCAATGTGACTCATATAAAATGTTCACTCAAATAGTGCATACAGAAGTAGAGTTTAAACAAAAAAAAAACAGAATAATAGTTTTGTTACAGCAGCAAACGCCGACACTTCCTATTATTTTGTAAACAAACCTACTTCACAATAAACGCAGCACTCTTTTACCTACTGAATTAAATGACGAAATTTACAGCGGCATCGAATACACGCATATACATACAATATTTCCAATCGATTCAAACTTACAAACTGAGACAGATATATTATTAGGGTTCTCGCTCACTCTGTCCCTATTTATATCATATAGATTTTCGGTTTACAAAATTAATAGAATTTAATCAACTTTTTATAGTCTTAAGCAGAAAACGGATTTACAGTCGACTTAATAGCAATTGGCTTTTGCAGCCTAAATATATTTATTTACAATTAACCTCAAACCAGAGCAGTCAGTAATAACTTGGACTTATAAACGCGTCATGTGCCAGTGCAATTACAGCCTTCGGGATTACAGCAGTGCTAAAATTACTGCTTTGCAGTGATGAGACCACTCTAAAATCCAATATTAAATTACGGGACCGTCAAAAATGATAGCACACCAAGTCTAAAAACTAGTTTTTATGGGCAACTATTGAATCATATCTACAAGTGTAAGCAAAGTTAAATTTTCTCAGTTAAATTTTTAGGGCGCATAGTAAATTTTAAATCTTAGATTTTCTATCAGGCTTGACAGCGCTGTTAAATTAGATTTAAATTTTAAATTTTTAAAACACATCCTATTTAATCGTCAAATCCAACTCGGCTGGACGGTGTTTGGGAAGCTACACAGAATCTTCTCGTCCGAAACACTGCAGCGTCAAGAGACAAATGTTATCGACAAGTGAGTGTTATCAATGATGACTTACCGCATTGAGACATATTAGCTTAGGTAAGGCATAATTAGAAAGCTCAAAGTTAACCAAAGGGCAATGGAGAGAGCTATGCTCGGAGTTATACTGCGTGATCGAATCAGAAATGAGAAGATCCGCAAAAGAACCAAAGTAACCGAAATTGCCCGAAGAATTGATATAACTATGATGATGATGATGTCGATTTTTGATGGAGTCTTATCTTATCAGTGCAGACTTTTTCTCTAATCCGTATGAAAAACAATTCACAAAGTGCTAATTTATCGATTTCCAAATTGATTCATTCAAATAAAATTGTTTCAAGTTTTATTAATGACTAACTCTTAAAATAACTGATAAGGATCGTCTAATAGTTCAATTTGATATAAATAAATTAATTACATCGTAAATCTTATAGAGATCGAGGAAATAAAGTTACTTGTCCATTTGAGATCTATTACTACTTTGTTGTAAGAATAATATAATGGAATCATAATAAAATCAAAATCTATATATCAATTAAATAATTCAATTAAAATGTCTACCGGCTACTTTATTAATGTCTTCGTTTGACATTCATTCGAGTTATCAGCCCATCCCATCGGTGTCCGATGTTTTATTTTCTAACATGTACCGTATATTACTTGTATTCAATATTGTTAATGGTTATGCGTTTAATTAATTCGTTTGTTAATAACGTTTTATTCGGGTTAATAAAACTTCTTTTTAATTAATTAACCGAGCAATTAATTAGTACATTTTATATGGAATAAAAATACTCAAATAAAAAGGAAAATTGTTTTGACTCTTTTGATTAATCGTTTTATATTTGGTCGGAAATAATTAATATTTATATGCCTAATGTAATATATGTATTTACTAACAATAAAGTACAGTATAGTAAACAAATACAATGTATAAATGTTTTTGTCAACAGAAACTTATTACTATTGGAGTAAAATGGAGAAACATGATGTTCAAGTTTTAAGACAATATGTGTGACTAATTTATTAATAATCTATTATGTTTATAAATAGGCAAATACAAAAAAAAATCACTTTCGCTCACAAATGATCTTTTTTCTTTCTATTTTGTTTTCCTTAAATAAATTTAAATATTAAAAGAGATAGGCATCAGATTTAAACAAAAATAAAACCAGTTTTTTCGAAATTTACAAGAAAGATGGCACTGAACTGTTTGGGATTGAATGGGTTTGTACGTACAATGTACGATTATAAAAGAGTAAAAACAACATAATATTAATTTATTTTTGTACATTTATTAATAATCAAACATTATTACCTCACTAAGACACTGGACCAAGAGTAGTATTTAAAGTTAAAATACTTATAGGTAAATTAAAGTAGAAAAAGTGGAAAACGATATAACAGATCATAACAAGTAGAAGGGTGTAACCTCTGCCTACCCTTATGGGAGAAAGACGCAATGTTATTAGATGTATGTTGTATAGAATCAAAAGAAGAGACAGTGTTTTGTAAAAAACAAAAGAAGAATACTTAATTAATTATAATTCACAATATGTGTAATAATTCGTGATCACTTAAATGATTTTTTAAATATTTTCAATATTTAAGGTACAAAAAAGTAACGAACTAAAAATACATCCAAATTATGAAAATAAATACTCAATCGAAATCACATATCTATAACGTATATTTAATATTTAAACTGTTTAAAAGATATTAGTACAAGAGTACACAAACAGGTTGCAATTTTAACCCGTCGTAAATTGGCTGTAACTGTCGTTTGTCTTAAAATTGAACTATAATTAGCACGACATCCATTAAAGGAACTTTAAATTATTTAAATTATATGGTTTTGGTTTAAGCGGTCAACGCAAAAAAAAAAATAAAGGTATATTATATACATTACATAGACTGGAATTAAATCTACACATCAAATTGGACGTTGGCAAAGTTATCAAAATTAAGTCGTCCTTTAGTTTTACGACGTTATTTTGGATTTATTCTTGTTAAAAGTTCTACTTTTACGGTTTCTAAATTTATTTCTAAATTTGTACTTAATACTCTATGTAAATCTCGGTATATTGTTATGAACTAATGATATTCATATATCTTGATATATTTAGAAGTCAAAGTCCCGGCGCAGCAACTATAGAGGGCATCCGACCCATGCTTGGACTGCAAGAAGGGGTGGCACTCTGACCTGCCGTCTGACACAGCTGTTCTCAGGGCACAGATGCTTCGGGAGTTACAGATAGGCAGGGAGATCATCCATGCTTGCCACCACTGTCCTAACAGCACGCGTGACGACGCGCACCACACTCGCCATCTGCCCAGCATTGGCCACTCACTTAGTCGCTACGGTAGGTCCCGTGTTTTTGCTCCCGTCGCTCGTGAGAGCGTTGGTAGAGCTCGAGGACGCTTGGGCGGCGGTAGCCTCGTACTGTGAAGCAGTCATGCTTGCGAAGGAGGCGGCGTAGAAAGTGAGAGGAACACCTCGCTCCCCTCTCGCAGTCGTCGAAGTGGTGAGCATAGACTCAGGAATGATCTTCACCCGCCATAGATGGCCTGCACGCGTCAAACTTGGGCGAGTCCGGCGCATTTCACGCAGGCCTGGGGTGGAACGCCGCATACTTTGCGCACGTCCTCGAGTTTGTCCACAGAACCGCAGCTCTGACCTTGACGGGTCCTCACCAAGGGGCTAGACCTTACCAGGTGTGGTGTGACGATTGCGTTGATATGCCCCACACCACTCCGGTCTTAAAGTACAGAGTATTGTGGGGTTTTAGTCGATAGAAGTCCGACCTAACACACCCATCGTTGCCCAACGGTGTGGAGTATCCTAGGAGGAATCCCCCACACAAAAAAATATTAGGACAAAGTCTAGTGCAAAACATAAGACTTAACAATAGGCAGAGATGACAACTAAACCGAACAGAGGTAAAGTTTTTTTTTTTAAAAGACATATTTAAATTAAAACAAAAATAAAATCTTTTATATACCACCGTGCGCAGTATGACCGCCGCCGCTGCGGCGTGCGTCATTTTTTTTATCGCTCACGGACCTCCTAATTTAGGGTCCGGCTTGATTAATTGCAAATTAAAGTCTTTGCCGAGGTGGTACGACGTACGGATATGACTTTATTGAATTTCATTCTTCGTGATTTATGCACGGAATATAACTAATTTATTATTACCGTACGTGCGTATTAAGTACGAACGCGCGCATGAAACCCTATTATGAACGATTTCACGACGAAAAGTCTTATTTTGAGAAATATACACGACGAGTAGATATTGCTTTATAATTAAAATTATAATTTCAAGGTACTTTATAATTATTAATTCTTTTAGCTTTTATAATCATTTCTCGTTAAGATATTATCCAAATAATAAGAATTTTCAGTTCTTGCCCGTGATTTCGTTTGTTAGTCAATTGTGAAAGGTAGAGAGATATGATATCGAAAAGTTTTCACTGTAGGATTTTTGGAGAACCATATTGCTCTATAAAATAATTTCGATGTACAACTATATTAAAATTTAGCCTACGTTAGTAATGAAGATTAATTTTTGCCGGGTTCGTTACATAATATTGAATTTCTGTACATACACAAAAGCATAATTACATTATATTATATATACACACCTTTCTTAATAGAATATCTAAGTGACGGTGAAAACAGCGTCAAAATCTGTTGCATGGTGTTGGAGGAGTTAATAAATAAACATACAAACATGAAAAGCAATTTTGTTTTATTCTATTTATAGACAGGTATATGAAATTCAAGGATACAAATCGATAATGGCACAAAGATAATACGAACGGATACCGCGCCGAATGACATAGATTCGATTCTATCTATATACCTTCTCTAATTAACCTGAGCTTTTAATAAATCATCGTGATGGAACCACAGTACCTAAGGCAGTAAAGAAAAATCTTACAAGACCAAACGCTTATTATAGGTATTTTCCATAAGCATCACATGCCGAAAATTTAGGGTGTTTACTATCCTGGGCCACATCGTCACTTAAGTCAAAATATGAAGTTCTTAGCGCATATTAGGTATATAATGTGGTAGTTTCTTGTTTTTAATTAATTAACTTGCAGTATATGACAGTGACTTGAAGCCGCGTGGTGTCGACTAAGAATAGTATTGCCCTATATCTTCCCGTGGTTCTCGTAAAAGGCGACTAAGGGATAAACCAGGGGATGGGCAGCAGCATCCTCTGAGTAACTAGCACACCTAATCTCCGATCGCCAAACTGCCTGCTAATTATGGCGATTATAGCAGTTCACCCTTTTTGGGGGAGACCTACGTCCAGCAGTGGACTTCTTTCGCTTGAATCAATCAACTAACTAATATGACTCTATATTACGTAATTTTGGTGGCGTTTTAAGTGATATATAGTTTGGCTATAGTGCAGTGCACAAGTGATGTGTATTAAAAATAATTTATTCTAAGATCGCACAGTAACTCCTTGGAACACTATATGGCCGCCACTTTGTTAGAGTAATTGGTCGATCAAGTATTGCGTACGCATTAATGGGAGGAGGGGGAGTCTTATGATTTGCTTATTTTTGTTGACATGGGGGTGGTGGGGTCAGAAACGTGATGACGTAAGCAATATTTTTTCAATATTATGCCTGAACTTACGGAATCATGTGAGGTAAGAGCTTTGTTTACTATTGCTGACAGGGGGGGGGGGGGGGGGAGGTGGAGTGGATTAAAATGTCCAAAATTCTTCTTACGTAACACTTCATCGGCCCATCTGAAAATTAGTAAAACAGTTGGACCTAAGGAACTCGTATTCAAGACCGTAATAAATTATAAACAACGAAAGTTATATTACGGTCAAAGCGCTTGCCTATACAGTATAACATTATCGTCATAAAAATTAATAGAATACACTAATAAATCTCGTACTACTTATTACTTATGCTTACGTCACCCTTTAATTCAAATTACATAGATATAAAAATGTATGTAGATACCGGTTATATAATTAAATTCTGTTTTATTCTATCTCGTTATAAATTAATCCACAATCATAATTGCTATTATATATTTTTTTTGGCAATAAACTACCAAACACGTTACGGGTAAATGTTAGCTTTTTGTTTTTATTCGATTAACAATCGATATCGACTCTTTAATATCGATTTAACAACGAGTCGATTCACATACATATTACATACATAATCTATTTTATTCCCAAAGCGATTTTAAAAGGTGTAACGTATAATACATTTTTACGTGTAAAAGTTGCGTCATGCCGTATTTAGAATTTGAGCCATAAAGTAGGTATGGAAATAATTGATTATCTATCGATATTTTTATAGGTTAATCGATGTTCTTAATCGATTAAACGGACATATAAAATGTGAGAACGGGATTGAGATATTTTAACATGTCTGGTAGCAGTTTAAAATGTAAGCATAAAGTAACCAATATTACCTTTAGTTATATTATTCTAAAATAATAATATACGGTTTATGATTATTTTTTAATACATTATGTACAAATGAAAAGTGTTCCAAAAAGTTTCTATCATTAATTTATAACTTGAATTGTTATATAAGAAAAAGAAAACATAAATACAATAAACGTAACAAATTATTTCACAATTGATTCACAATAATTTGTAATAACCGAAGTTAAAGTTAATATTAAAAAGATAATAGAAAACCGTAATATCACGATACTATAATAATTTTCGATCAGTGTTTAAAAAAAAAAATAGATATTCCTCATTTGCTTAAACAATGATTAAGTGTGTCTCCAAAGAATTGCTTCAATTTTTTTTAATAGAATCATTTAGACAACAGTAATAATAAGCGAAGATAAGAAATCAACGTATTAATAATTTAAAATTCTTTAGATAACAACTTTATTAGTGAAAAAAGTCACCTGCGCGCCGCAGAACCTCTAATTTTTATAATTAATCTGTGGTATTTTAAAATTGGTTACTTACATAAAAAATCGAAATTAATTTAGAATCGAGACTAATTTGTTACCAACACAAAAAAAAATACTATCATTTTTAATCATCTATATAACGATAAATAATGTTTAAGATAAAAATAATGGTACTTACTTACCTTTTATAAAATTAAGAAATTATATGTTCAAGGCAATAATTTTAACCGTTGCCAAAATGAATATATAAAACATATAAGAATCGATTTTTATTACTCATATTATTTTATTAGTTGCGGCTTTAATGATTTCTAATAGGAGAGATATATTGAAGATTTGAATTTACGTTTGCTTCGTAAAAAACTTACCACCAAGAATCAGTGATGGGCGCAAGCACCAACAGGCAAGCGGCGATAACAACTGGTCGCATCTCTTGAAATACATCACTGCCTCATCATCTTCTCTCAAATCATCATTTTACTTAAGAGCGAAATTAAAATTATAACACGTCAAAATTCGGTCATCCCTTTACCAACGGATGCATTATTTTTATTAATAGAGAAAAAGAAAAATACAATTTCGAATTTTTATAGTTCGATCGTTTAAGTTTTTTTTTTCCCTTTTTTTATAAATAGTGTTGATATTGTTATATTCGGTTTACAATGAAAAAAAATAGTAACGAAATTTCGCGGCGCGACGTACCGCGTAAGTGATTCCCTGTCGGCGGGAGATCGCGGCACGAACTGACGTTCACCTTTGCCCACCCGCCGCACGCGCAGCGCAAAACGATTTTCGCGCTATTTTGGCTAAGATTTCACAGATTAGGCTTCGCGCGATCACCTTAAGATAGAGGGGGGATACCTACATGAATTATACATAATAATAATAAATATTGTCATTGTAATATTATAATGTTATTAATTTTTGTAGAAATATAAAACTGTCAATATAAATAATTTCAACGCACGTCCGATTCTAGAGTGTGTAAAAACGTATGAAATAAATTTTCAATTGTATTAGTTTAGCTTTCGTAAGATATTAAAGAGCGCATATTTTTCATTATAATGTGAAAGCACAGCTGTTTAGCTTTCGATAGGGCAACGCTAATACGAACCAGACATTGCCTGATTCCGAGTGATGGACAGTGAGAACCGTTTGAAACAAATTCTATTATTAGAAAACACGTGCGAAACTCTAATTGTGTTAAACAAACAAATCCCCCGGTATCTATATACCAGGTGTAACTCAACATTATTCTTTATATATGACAATTATATTTAAATCGTTACATAATTTAATCATATATATTTTATTTAAAATAAAATAAATTATCTATTTAGATAAAAATAACAGAATAAAGTAACAATTTTCAAATGGAATTAATGTTTTATTATTGTAAAAAAAACAATGAGAATTCCATTAAAAATCATTAATTTAAATATATATTCGTAATTACCAATAAATAGTAAATATAAATCGTAATAAAATTGCAAATAAAAATACATACGTTTTTATTAAGTATTAATTATTATTAACGAATAAAATAGAAAATAAATTTTAATACGTTCAACTATAAATTATTAACGAGTTAAATTTATTTTTATAAAGTCTTTACAGATCGTTACGATGAATTTATTGTTATTCGAAAGTAATTTAGTTTGATTTATAACGTTTCTAACAAAACATTAAAAATCGCCCAATAGCCAACATTGATCATTATAACGGCATAAACATGCTAACAGACCATTGAAAAAGTTTACCCTAATAAAACAATCCTAAACGTGATTTGCGCCTTTTATTACGGCTATTAAAGTAAGAAGCGCTCTTAATTGTAAACAATTGTATATTTATTACATACTATACTCAGATTTCGCATCGTATCGAGGTGGCGGTACCTACTGTTAAAATTTAGTAGCTTATTTTATTTTATTTATTACACGATTGTACGTTATTATAATTCGGTATTTGGATAAAGACGAAATAAATAAAATAATTATATATTAATTATAAATTCTATTTAAATATATTAAGTGTAGTACACCGAGACAGTTACAATGGGTGGTAAAATTAACAGAACCTATAAATAAAAAGATTAATAATCGATTTAATACAAATTTCGCGAAACTTTTTTTATTAATGCGGAACTGCGGAATCATTTATATTTGTATTAAAAATTAAATATGTACAATTATGAATGAAGCTTTTTCGTTTCGGAATAAGCTCTCTACACAAACTCTTGCATATTGCGAGAGTTAAGTATTGTGATACCGTTCCATGATATTGAAATTAATTTTAATCGATTTATAATGATGCACATATCGCTTATAAATATTCCTTACGTCTAAATTAAATTAAAAAAATAAATAGTTCCGCCTACGATACTTGTGGCTATGTCGTTTGCAATTTTACATACCAATGAATAAAATATATCTACGTGACATATCAATCATTTGTCCATTAATTATTAATATTTCCTTCGTTGCTTGAAATTTTGACCGTAATATTTGAGAATACGAAGAAAAAAAACTCACATCCGTTTATTTTTTTTAATTGCCACTAAAGCTTTGAATAGATACTAAACACAAAAAGACCGTTTATGAGAAACAGAGGACAAAAATGTCTTGAACATACATACGAGTATATATCATCACGCCTCACTCCTATAAGGCAGCGACAACATCCTTCCACCTGCTATGATCTTGATACACGTCTTTCGTTTATTCTACTTTTATACCCGTTTACGGGTATTTTTTTTTACATAGAAAAAACTTATCAAATACTTAACCTAATAATTTGGCTAGTCGCTGTATAATTATGTTGTATGATGTCGCTCAAATATTTTATGGTTTAGTTAGTTTATATTAATGTTTTTTCTTTTAACTTAATTTACTATTAATGTCACATCTTCTTCCATATGGAAATTGATGTGACAATATATATACTAAAATGTGTCTAGAGAGTACATTTATAATTTAAATTTAGAATAAACTGAATCGGTGATGAGATTTTCGAGATATAAGACATTTAATAGAAAAAGAGACACTAGTGGTTTTACAAAAACTATAAGCTAAATACAAATTTATGTAGAATATAGTAAATTAACGAAATAAAAATAATATTGTAATATGTTTGTGACTAAACTTCTATTATCTCTTCAAAAAAATACTTAAACTTTGAACTGCTCAGGTATCATAGTTAAATTTGAAAACCATTAACTTTCCTATTTTTGCGTACTGCGTGTATTTAAAAGTCTGTGTGTATCTGTCAGTTGCTGTATAACTCGAGAACCACAGAACCGACTAACATGGTTCTCGTTTTTTTAAACCGTATGGTAGATATTATATGGCGTGGTTTACAAGTATATTTCATCACATTAAATAATTATCTTTCAGCTTATAAATCGGCACAATATTCACGTTCTTCTGTCAGTTGTCATCTCAAGAATCACACATTATTAATTAATATATCATTCTTCACACAATCCATTCATACCTTCTTCTGTCTCCCTCTACCTATAGAGGTATATGGGATAAAGCCCATCCTTCATACTTAACACTATACTACTTATGTGACTTTCATCTCTCCTCATGACATGTCCATACCATCCCAACCTGTTACTCCTTAACTTCTCTATTACTCGCTATTTTCAGTATTTCTTTGACATATTCATTCCTAATCTTATCCATTCTATTTATGCCATACATGCATCCTTTTAGTTGTCTAGCAATACTACACAATACGATACACAATCAATGATATAATACGGTGAAAAATTTTACAGTGCGAACGAAGTCGCAGCCATTACTAGTATTATAGTAATAATAAAAAGATTTTAAAATACTCACTTTAAAATGTAGAACAATATTTATGGATGACAACGAACGTTTAATTGATAAAAATAATTAAAAAAATAACGCTTATAACATAAATGTAAATAATTAATAGAGCAATAGATTTAAATATATTTAAAAATATTGAATTCGTTGAACAAGCAGAACCTGTTAATTTTAAATATCATATGAATTGTCGAAACATTTAATAACTGTTATTATTCAAGCTATTAGCGCTTAACTTTAAAAATCGACGTTTCTCAAATTTCTCAAAAACATTTTAGCCCTCAACAGAGATGCGAATGTTGAGATAGATTTGTGGCGTGACCAGAATGGATAGGATCATAAATGAGTATATTAGAGAAAATTTGAAAGTAACTCCAGTGATAGAAAAGATGAAAGGGAATCGTTTGTCTTGGTATGAACATGTTTTCAGAAGAGACGAAGCGCATGCGACAAAGAAAGTGATTACTATGAAAGTTGAGGGATGGAGGGTGGGAGGACGTCAAAAGAAAAGATGTATGGAGTGTGTGAGGGAAGATATGAAGGCAAAAGTGGTGAATGAAGATATGGTAGCTGATAGAAATGTATGGAAGAAGAAGACATATAGCGCCAACCCCAAAAGAATAAATTGGGAGTAGGACGATGATGATGATGATTATATCCCTCTATTTACAGCCAGATTATTTTTATATGTACTAATAATTTTTTATTATTATAAAAGGTACCTACATAAACTTATAGGTATAAACGTAGATGTTATGATAGGCCGAGATAAAATAACAATGGTAAAGATACACACATTATACATTAAGAATACATTCTGAAATTATGTAACGTATTATAACTGAGAGCAAATTCCGGAAAAGCCCCATTCGCGTTCGTATAAAAACTACATTTTTTATTAAATACCACACTATTTTTGATTATTATTATTTGATAAGTATTTTTACACAATTAAATAATTTTCAAGTGACAAATGTTAGGAATACAAATACGTAATTGTTTAATTTAACAATGTTCCCAGAAGGATGGCCGTTTTACCACGTTGGATGGCAAGGATAATGGGTTGTGCTAGATAATAGGCAGCTTATTGATCACAAGACGTGTCGACTAGACGGCTCGCAAACTACTTGAAAAGGCTGTGAGCAATCGGACCCCACAGTCCCAGAGTCTTGACCCCAAACGGTAAAAATATATAACTCACACTAAAGGCAGTAATTGGAAGATTGGGCGGCCCCAAAGCATCGTACCAAAGACTAATAGATGCTTTGTCAAATGATGATAAATATGTCATGTAAACGACTGAGCTAAATTAAATATACGTTTCTGATTAATATACGAGTAAACTGAAGAAACGAAGTAGCTTAAATATCGTGACGCTTTTCTGTTAGGGACATACTCAGTAAAAAGAATCACCTACCAGTATAGATTATAAACTTCTTTCCCGAGAAACATCGAATGCATTTGAAGATGAAGAAAGCCGCCGGTTATTGGTAGTTTAAATTATTTAAAAATATAACAAAGGCTTTCTTGTAAGAAACTCGTAATATACCTTTTTTAATTTATGATATTTATTATATATTAGCAATAAAAGAAATAATTATTTATAATTGTCAAAAAATAATAGAACTCACACGATCCGCCTTTATTCGAAAGATAATAGAAGGAATCGTGTAAATATATATTTTTTTAAATTTAATAATTTACTATTAATATGAAGCGGGGACAGTGAGTATGTTTGAGAACAACTGGTCCGGGAGCCACACGCCTACCTCTCCGTACATGTATGGCCATGATAATTGAACGAGTATTAACATAATCGGTGTATTTGTATTCGTAGGCGCGAGTATTAAGTTGTTAGACGAATATGACATTCAGTTTATACATGGTGTTCCGTAACTTTTATGCTGTTTAAATTATAATCAACATTGACCTTTACTTCTGTATTAAACGAGTTTGTACCAGCTTTTCATATACAACTTCAATTAAGTCAATAAAATAATAACAATACAGCTTTTTTAATGATACGTATAGTTCCGTTTTAAAACAGTGGTGACCGTCATAGAAAAAAAATTAACACCAGTCTGTTCACGGTAGTCGGATATCAAAACGAATAAAGGATACTGAGATTTTTGAAAATACTCTTTATAACTAACTGTTCCCCCGTTTTCGCTCGAGTACTATATTTTGTATACAAATGTGTAATGCGTAGTTTTTAATTTATAATAATTGAGTAGAAGACTGTGCAGGCTCTAAATTATTTTGGTACTAACAGAAAGCTAAGAAATTTCTCATAAACTCAAATATTTGCCTTTTAAAACTGTTCATTACATCGGATTCTGTTCACAAATACATGATATTTTTTTACCCAGAATTTCTTAATTCCTTTTACTAAATATTTGTCAAAAATAACTGTAGTTTAAGTTACTAGTTATAACTTCAGCAATCTGCCAGAAAAAGTTACATCAAGATTGATCTAAGCTATACGGAGATTAGCCGGATCAAACATTTGAAAATTTTAAAAATTATTTTGTTTCGCATAGCTATTTACCGTATATATATTAATATCGTGTTTTTAGTAAAAAAAACTGTTATTTTACAAACAGACACTTCAAATCTTTTTAATTTGTACAGATATTAATCATTATGAATTGTGAAATTAGAGTATTATAAAGTATTCAGTTCATAAAATTATTCATGTTCCAGGAACGGCTGCAAAACTTCATTCTAAGAAAATTAAACAAATAATCAATATCTAAATCCCACCTAGTTCTGGTATTATGTTCTATCCTTGAACGTGAAACCAATGGATGCAATATTAAACATAATAAATAAAGCATTTTTTTTTTTTAATCCGTATCAATCAACAATTTGATATTCTTTGTAAGATTTTCGTTTGAAGTGAAGGAATTACCTGAATTATTCTTCATAATTTAAAATTATGTAAACAATCAGAATTGGTTCCTTCTTTTTTAAATTTTAAAAAATTTAAATTAAGTTATATAATAAAATACGTCATTATATACGATGATTTGCTGGTGCATTTGTGTGGGTCTATGGATGGTTTAGATTCATAAATGAATCCAGTAGATGGCGCTGCAAGCATATTCCAGTTTCTTTTTAATTTCCGACGACGAAGAACATCTGCCGGGCCGCTAGTCTCATTTAAAATAAATATAACTAGCTGCTCTTAGCGATTTTACCCGCGTAGTTACCTCTCCCGTGAGATTTTCACAATAAACACTATCCTATTTTACTCCCGGGATTTCAAACTATCTCCAGAACGATTTCATCCAAATCGGTCCAGTAATTTTTAAATTTATTCGTTACATGCAAAAATCTTTTCTCTTTATAATATTAGTGTAGTTATAGATAAAATGTAAAAAATTAACTCGTGTTTGCATTCTGATTACTTACAATTACAGCGAAGCTGTCAAGGCCCGCCTTGGTCAACAGCATATAATCATTACGTAAAAAATACAAAAAGACACAAACTTTTAATAAATCTATATCTTAGTTTAAATATGAATATGATTGTTCACACACAGTCTTCATACTAAGAAGTCCACTCAAACCAGCTCTCGAGCGACACGAAATACTCCAGTACAAACAAAACGCTTTAGTGATCGCCTCTTCAGCTAAAACGATTCCAATGTCCGCGTTTGGTGTTCTGCCCCTCTTATTGTAAATATCAATAACTTTTATTTGTTCTATAGACATACATAACGTATTTAAGTTCATAAAAACTATACTTGAGATGATATAAAGGTATACATCATTCTAAGCTTAACGAGTTATAAAAAACAGTATTGAGATCTTGCATCAAAGACCTTTCAGCACACATAGATGTTTTAAAGGAATCTGAGGTCACCTGATTTTCAAAATTCGACCAATAACTATTAACCTTGAAGGTAAAAGGTATCTTTTTTGTTTATCGTTGATTCTTCCAAAATGGACCTATATTATTAGGATTGCATTAGCAATTACCCTATGTATAATTATGTGAATTGAAACGTACAGGCTACATCCGTGTGGTTCCGGCTAAGAATAATACAACCCCATATATTCCTGTGGGTGTCGTAAAAGGCGACTAACGGATAAACTAGGGGATGGGCAGGAGCATCTTCTGAGTACCACAAAAACACCTCCTGCGATCGCTAACTGGCCTGCCAAGCGTGATGATTATGACAATCCCCCCTCAATGGGGAGACTTATGTCCAACAGTGGAAGGTCTTCGGTTGAATGGATGGTTGGAACCCTACATACATAAACGCGGTATCCGACCATGCTACCACGTATCAATAATATTAGGGTGTTTACTCTCTATAATTGTATAATTGTTAAAATTTTTACAATTCAAGATGATTTTAAAGTATGTAGGTAAGATCTGAGATGTATCCTTAATTATTTGATTTCTATAAAACAATAATAAACATACTAATGAAATTACCATTCGTCAAAGTTTACTTTTGATATTAAACGTTGTAATGTTGTTTTACTAATATTTAATGGAATAAAAGATAATTTTATTCACATTATAACTTTAGTTTTTTTTTTATCTGACTAACGCTGTTGACCGGAAGGTCCTTAACAGCTTCACCGAACTTAGAGGAGGACTAGGTGGTCTTGTCAAAGTCAAAGAAACGATACAATACTTTAGAATCTCAATTAAAGATCGTTCACTCGACGAGAAACAAATCAATTAAATAATGCAAAGAATTTATTCACCTTTAGTGATTAGGGCATGTATAGCTTGGTTTTGTCGATATCGATATTAATATATTATTTAAATAATTACAAATCTGTAACTTATTAATTATCATTAAATTATTTTTGAAATTACGATACACTAAATAACCTCATGTTATTATTTTAGACGGATAGATATTAAATAAAACAAGAAATAAATAAGATAAAGGAACGTGTTCTATTTCTATCTGTGAGTGTATTTTAAACATATTTACTCATATTTGAAATAAGTAATACATTTCGTATCTGTCCAGAGGTACTTTTAACATTTATTAATAACTTTCTTACAAAAATTTAATACATTATAACAACCTACTCGTTTTAAAAATGTGTGGGCAATCTTACAGCGGGAAATAAAAATTTCAAGATCAATTGATTTTGATTGATTGTCGACAAAGACAAAAAAAAAACACTGTATTTATTCTGGACAATGATGGAATAGATTTATAACCGTATAAACGAAATTACGGTAACCGTTATTATTTAAAAAATATCGATAACAAAATTTATTATTATAAAAAATCCCATCACTAAGGTTATCGCGTCATCGATTAAAACATTTTGATTAGCTTTCAACTTACGAGCAATGCCATAAAGCTTTTCATATAAAACAAAAGTCATAAGCGCCATTACACTAACGAAATGAATCGTCTCTATTACTCCATGTTATTTGAGAAGTTAAATTCCATATATCGACCGTTTAACGTGGTATTAGATGGTGTAACACAAAGAGACATGATGCCACCCCGGTCAAGTGACTTTGCAGGAATGATAGACAGTAGATCCGAGATTCCGATATCGATAATGTCTCGCAATAAGAAGTCGATCGACAACCCTATTGAAATCATGAGCTTGACGAAAGTTTTAATGAAATGTGACTTTCAATAACGCATGTTGATGGGTTGTTGTTATTTATTCTAAGCGTACAAAAAATCTACGAACGAAATGAAAATGTTTCCTTTACAATAAACGAGCATCAAGAAAGGGATTAAGAAGACATGCGGTCGGAAAAGTTGGTATTTCAGAAATCTATTGCTTTCGCGTTGCGCCTCAAAGAAAGATTATAAAACACGAAAAGGAAAACTGCAGCGCGAGATGATTTTACTTATGCAAAATAGATGAAAATATCATTTCGTAGTACTCTGTTTCCTCCTCCAAAACTGATCCGATTTGTAATTTTCTTTCGGTTTTAGAAATAATAAAGACTTTGGTTATGTTATTATTTTTTGCTTTTTTTAATTTTATCCGTCTAATTTATTTTACGAACGGTCGAATGTGACAGTAAAAAACGAGGATGTTTTTAATTTTCAAAGGCTTCTAGTTTCTACAATAACAAATTTATGGAAAAAATCATAACGTACGGGCACTATGCCCGCTATGTGGTGGATATAAATTATTTTGCATAAAAATATTAATCATAATGCTATTATCCAAGGAGAAAACAGGGAACTACGTTTGTATGGAATAAATGCCGCTAGGATATCCTGTTAATAAAAGAAAATAGTAACCGTCCCATCTTTATTGCTTTTTCGATAAAATATCCATTAGAAGATGGTATTAATTTTTATGAACATTTCTTTTTCAACTGACTAACGCTGTCGACCTAAAAAGATAGTTTTACTGGGGTTTGTGGTAAGCACTTAGGGCACTCAATCTGGAAATGGTCACTACCCTAAAGGTACAAAATTACGATGAATGTAGCTTAAATGTAGCAGAAATTTACGCTTAGCGGGTTCGAGACCACCTATCTAACTCTAAAATCAGTCTGAGCTTTCGGTAAAGGAAATCATTGTGCGGAAACCATAGCATGGTGGTAAGGCATTTTTTAATAAAGCCCGTCTGTGTAGCTACTACCCTCAAGTTTGAAAATATATCGCCAAATACCAATAGGTGTGTTCCGGCAGCATCACTTGAGACCCAGTACCTCTAGGCTTAATGTGTCTACCATCCTGAACCACATCATCACTTAACATCAGGTGAGATTGTGGTAATAGCACTGAGCCTAAACCGTGCTACTACGTGCTACCACTGACCTAGATCGGCCGGTTAAAGATTTAGAGGCGTTGGAGTCCTAATTTGAAGGGAAAGATTTAAAAGAAATTAGTAATCTAATTACGTCACTGAATTCGGTGAACCTGAGAGACCCCTCAAGGTAATAAGTAAGTTAAAGTAATAAGGTAATAAGTAAGTAAGGTAATAAGTAAATAGTAAGATAGTTTGTGAAATCACTAATCTTTTGTTCTAAACTTATCAATACAAATGGAGGTCCCATTTTTTTATTAGTATTAATAAAATAAGTAAATATTTCTTTAATTGTGCATTAATACGATTTGGTAATTATTGAAAAACTTTTCAAAATGTAAAGCCTCGTCGTGAAATAAATAATCAATTGTATTGATTGTGTTTTGTATTGTGTGAGTCGATGTAGAAATAATTAGTGCCCCTTGAAAAATGCTCGGTTACAATGCGTGGTAAATATTTACGACTTATTGTTCTTCTAATCGAGTAAAAGAATTATGTGGGACTTTAAAATTATATAAATACATGTTATAATAATTATCGCGAAATTACTTGAAATAGATTTAAAATTAGATATCGTAATGAAACATCATGAGAGTAAAATTTCAAAGTCGCTTCGATAAGTGTCCGAGTTAACGTACAGTTTTAAATGTTAAAGAACGGATAGATGATATACGCAATAAGAGAGAAAGAGACAAATATAAGCGATCTATAATCTTTGACAGTAGAATTATTATTCTTTCCACTTTGAACTATATTCGTTCTTAAGGAAGTGTACTCGTAAGTAGTACTTTTTATCACTTTTTACCTAAATTACCTTTTTCATTTTAATGATGAATGCGTCTATGACTTATCGGCTTAAGAGGATATGCGGTAGGTGACAAATTTGAAAAGTATGTTTTTCAGAAATCTATTGCTATAGTGTTGCGCCCAAAAGAAAGAGTTACAAAATACGAAAGGGACAACTGCTGCTTGGGCTGATTTTACCTATACAAAATAGACGAAAATGTCACTTCGTAGTACCCCCTGTTTCCTCCTCCAAACGGAGGAGTTTGTATGTAGTAAACGCCGCAAGCATATCCTCTTAATAAATCTCGAACTCTGAAGCCAATTAGCGAATAGACACAGAGACGTTGCTTTTTTAAATTTGTAAGGATTATCAGCTAATTGATCGGAATATTTACTTTAATTAATGGCAGAGTAAGAATTCAGAAGGAGATATCTCAAATAGGTACCTGTCTCACTGTAAATTTTTCAACTGAGCTTGGTGTTGTGCCCTTAGGTGGCCTACACCCGAAAATAGTTACTAGCATAAGGGTATCACAATTGTACGAATCTCAGTTTGGACTGTTAATGATACCAGCCTCATATCTGACGTAGCACCTGCGGTAAAGTGTGCTGTGACGTTTAAATCGAAAAAAGTCATTTGACTACTATCTTTTAATATAGCTCAGCTTTATAAATGCTCCGATTCTCAAACGAGGAAGCTCTTAAAAGTATTGCTAAACGCAATACAGTGTCACTTTATGGCGCACAAACAAACACGTAATAGTCATAGATTGTTTACACGAGGATCCCTTCAGATTTATGCAATATCTTACGTCTAGGTTCCTATCATTATATTTAGTATTACCATACCAGTTGTCGCTTATGACTGAGTAACTGATTTTCACAAACCCGGTGAAGTTGTAACGACTTACTGTTCTTTTAATCGAGTAAAATAATTATATGGGACTTTAAAATGAAAAATGATATCAATACATATTATAATAATCATCGCGAAATTACTTGAAATAAATTTAAAATTATATATCGTAGTAAAACGCCATGAGAGTAAAATTTCAAGATCGCAAGTACATATTAGAATCTGTTCGAAAAATAAAGGCTTAGTTAATTATTTAGTTTTGTTTCACATTCGCTTGCTTCATCTACTAATACATCTGGTTTTATCATACTGAGTCTCGGCCTGGGAAACTGAAAATAGATATGACAACGTTATAGTTTATAGGGATAAGTTTAATGATAATTTTGACTAAGATCAATGTTCACTGATATTCATTTCATATTTTCATCATCATCTCAACAGAAAGACGTCTACTGCTAGGCATAAGTGTTCCCCAAAGATCTCAACAAACATCGATCTAGCATCATTTGCATCCAGCTGATTCCCGCGACCTTCTACAGGTCGTTGGTTTATCTTGTTAGGAGGGTGCCTACGCTGCTATTACTACAGTAGCCATTTGAGAAAACGTTGACCTCGTCGGTCATCGGTTCTACGAGCAATATACCTAGCTCTTTTCCACTTTAGTTTGGCAATTCTTCGGGCAATGCCCGTTACTTGGATATTTCTGCAGTTCACGTAATTCCTGATTCGATCACCTAGTAAAACACTAATAGTTGGCCTCTCCATTGCTCTTTGAATATCTTGGAGATTTCTTATTTAATAATTTGCTTGTGGTGTAATCGTCACTAAATATTTTGTTGTATTTGTAGTTTATAAATAAAACCATGATTACAAGTTCTTTAGGTTCAATTCTTCTAATCAATTTTTCTAATCTTTAAGTAGTGCTCTAATAAAATAGTGGTCCTATCTTAAAAAAGTTCAAATGTAGTCTTTTGGCATCTTGAAATTCATGCTCCGTAATTTTCAATACACTTTATCTGTGCGCAATAACCAAATTATATTACGTAAAATACTACAAAAGTTCATAAAATAGAATCAAATATTACAAGTTTACAAATAAAAAACAAAATACTACATGACCGTCTAAACTTCCACCAAAAATATGCTAAATAAAATGTTGCCATTTAACAAGTAAAGAAAACATTTTTTTTTGTTTTCAATTGATAATATAATAAAAAACGTTGCAAGATAATATAATTTTAGCTTCCAAAAAACATTGAATCATGGAATCCCCGTCACTTTTCGATTTTATTATAAGGTTCAAAACAACAAATCAATAACTATACTCAAAATTGAGTAGAGATACCGTGTGAGTTATTATTTAAATAAATATTTATAAAATCAACACCAATGACAGATTTTTTTTATTAAAATGGCTCATTTGATTAGATTCATAAATTTGAATTTCTCGATATCGCAAGTTTTAACATAACGGCTTATACGTTTAAGAGAATCTGTAAATAGGGAAGTGAAGTTATAAATCCGAGTTCATATTACGGATGTAAAACGGGACATATAAATAAAAGTTCCGGAAATGTAGGAATATTAATTACCAATTAATATGAGATTTATCGCAGACAGTCAATCACGCAATTTATTAATTTATATCAGAAAATAATAATATTAATACACTAAATTATTGTAAATTTAAAACGAGGTTTTGTTTTTTCTTAGGTAATTTTTTTGTTTCTTTCTAGGGATACGGCAAAGGTATTTAGATCAAACAGCCAATTCAAACAATAGGAACACTCATTTTAATACAACACTCCGGCAAAATGGCGGTAATTTGAACAATTCGCGGAGATTTTGTACTATTCCAGAATTTACATTCCGTATGGGTAAAACACTTCAAACACACAAAATTATAAAATACTGGATCAAATAAAGCGAGATAATGAATTAAAGATTTAAGAAAAAATACAGCACTACACACAGATTTCGCCAAAACCAATTAATATTATTTTTTTATTTTTTTTGCTATGATTGTTTCCGACAAAAATGAAATAACTCATAATTACAAATTTTATTGAGTAATGGGAAATATTCGTTCAATAAATTATTATCATTAACCTTTGACTAAGTGTCTCTGCAAAATAAACTATTGTTTACACAAAATATAGTTGTATCCATATAAATCTTTCGTGCATAAATACGGGTTGCGTTTTACTGCCCGGTTGTAAACATTAACAATAATTTCTTAATAAAATAATATTTTATTAGCCCCAGTTCTCGGCGAAACGACTTAGTTAATTAGTGGTACATAAACAAAAGCGGTATATTATGTCCATTCATTATTATATAATTATCCTGTATTTATTAAATTAGTTGCTTCATATTTAAAATACACATTAACTTAGGTTTTGGTTTCAATTTTTTACTTTCTAAGAAGAAGGCAATGGTATAAGAACCATGCAGTTAAGTTAGAATTAACGAACACTACTTTTCATACAGTGTTCTGGCAAAAAGCAGATTCCATCCATCCATTCAACTGAAAGACGTCCACTGCAGGACATAGGTCTCCTCCAATAATCTCTACAACGACCAGTCTTATGATACCCGCATCCAGCAGATTCTCACAACCATCACAGTCCACCTTATTGAGGGCATCCAGTACACGGCAGCCATTCAAGAACCTGTTGACCTCTTCGGGTATCAGTTCTATGAGCAATGTACCCAGCCAACTGTCACTTAAGTTTGGCAATTTTTCGATCGGAAATGTCGGTTACCTTGGTTCCTATGTGGATCAGAAAAAAAGTGCTAAAAATATCTAATTCGGTAAAAGTCGTTACTTTGAATCATTCAAGGAGTTTTTTTTATTAAAACAAGTCCAAATAAGAAACTAATTGTGAAACATAAAAACAGGTACAAGACAGATATCTCATAAACAAATTCATATTTAACTATGTATATTAATTATTTAATTAAATGTTAATTCTAATAAAAGCAGGTTAAGATAAAACAGCACTTTTTGCCATCAAGATTTCATTAATAATAGTTACGATCAAATTTCGAATACTAAATCAATGGACGCGGGTTCAAACCCACCTATCCAACTCTAAAATCAGCCTGAGCTTTCGATGAAGGAAAACATCACGAGGAAACCATAGCATGGTGGTAGGGCATCTTTTAATAATGCCCGCCTGGGTAGCTACCACCCTCAAGTTTGAAAACCAATCGTCAAATACCAATAGGTGTTCCGGTAGCATCATTGAGAACCAGCACCTGGGCTTACTTTACCATCTTGGACCACATCGTCACTTAACATCAGGTAAGATTGTAGTCAAAGCACTGAGCCTATACCGTGTAAAGAATTCGTGTGTAGTGTTTTCTTTCTGTCGTTTCGATATAAATGTTAATTCTGTTGTAAGAAATAAACATTTTTAAGTATGATTAATTATGGAACTATCTGCAATTGAAAACTGAGACGGCATGCGTAACGCGAGTTGCCGATTCTCGGAACCCTGGTTTTCCTGACCATTGACTATTCAAAAGCCAAGTGAATCACTTAAAATAAAGCATTACAATTATACACTGAATCATGCGTTTTTCTCCCTAACCCCTCATTGTGGGACTATCTGACGTATATATGAATTTCGTCGAAACACGGATCTCGTTGTTAATGTTGCTCGATACGATTCAATTTAAATTCTTTTTTGTAACTTCATTTTAACTAAAAGTTTACATAAAGCATGTTAATTAGGTACGAAAATTAAATCGAGTCAAAGTTTCAATTATTATTAAAAAGAGTTACTTTATGTTACTGTTATGTTTTTTTACTTTATAGTAGCTGTGCTAGCCCGCGGTTGCGCACGCTTTTCATATAAATTTTCACTGCGCAATTAATTTACTTTTTATGTACTGAACCCTACAAACATTAGGCAAAGATATTTCTCACAAATTCAAATACCTGTCGGTAAAATTGCGCATTGAATCGGATTTTATTCAGTTTTAATTTTGTACGCGGCACCCTAATTATTTTCGAAACGTTACGCATAGTAACTTTAGCTATCTACTAGAAAAAGTCCGGTCAAAATCGGTCCTGGCGTTCCGGAGAAAACCCGGAACAAACAGAGAGACAGACAGACAAAAATCATATCTATTTAGTAAAATAAAAAATATTTTGACCTTACAAACAGACATTCCAATTTTATTTATTATTATAGATATAGATGTTGGCGCAGTCAGCTTTCGATACGTCACTGTTATACCTACGTACATTTTCTATATTTATTATATATTTATATATATATATATATATATAAATAAATATATAATAAATATATATATGTATATATATATATATATTTACCTTGTACTTACAAATCACCACCTAATTACAACTTTCACTTCTAGATCACTAGACCGATATGAGTATGCCCAATTTTTACATACTTACTAACATACAGAATGTAAGCTTCCTTAGGCATCGTCCATTAATGACATGATTTTTGGAAGGTGTGGGAAGGGAAGGGACAAACACGAAATGTCACAAGGGAAGAGAAGGTGCAGTCAGATGTTATGTATGCTTATATATATCCGTTGAACTCGCGATGTGAAAGCCAAATAGCGGCGCTTGACTTTGACTCGCCGTTGCCAGGCAACGATAAATTAAATTAATAATTCAATTAAACGAAATTTCTACACAAAAAAAATACAAATGATTTTGTGTAGGGGTTTAGTATAAAGCATGATTAATGGACGAGCACTTAGCAAAAAGGAAACCTTAAATATTCTACCCTTCAAAGTCTAAGACGCACACAACTTTAATCAATAAGAAATTGTAATAAAACGAACAACTATCAAATCCACCCTATTTTTGGGGTAAACAATAGTAAAATTGCGTCTATTATTAAAACGTAGAATGTTCGACGTCTTGACGTTTCTCTTGGATTACCGAATATGAATGACTCAAGACAAGCGACACGGCCGAATGCCTACGGGATTAATAATAATGAATTCATTTAATTTGTCCAATTCCCATGGTCTCTCGTTTTTGGAATATTTTCGTACAAGAATGTGAGCGACTCGAAATGGCCGCCTTTCCCAAACAACCTACCGCATTCACACACATACTCGCGGAATGTACCTACCGTTGTTTGTTTCATTTTTACATTAATATTTTTTTTTCAATATAATATTAATCTATACAAATAAATAGAATTGAAATGTTTTTAATATCAACAGCTTTTTACTAAATACATATGAATGTAGTATATTTACAGGACTTGTATCAAAAACAAAATTTTAGTTTATTTGTTTGTCTGTCTGTTCATGTTAATATCCGGAACGACTAGCCCGTTTTTAACGGGACTAGACTAGATAGCTGAAGTTTTTATTTTTGACAATAATTAGGGTTCCGCGTAAAAAAAAAAAAAAACCTTAACACTCAAAAAATTGTGAATAAAATCCGATTTAATGGATAGTTTTACTAGCAAGTGTTTGAATTTGTGAGAAACATCTTTGCTTTTTGTTAGTAGGTAACAAATAATAATTTAGGGCTAGTACAAAAAATAGGGTCCATTCTTTTTTAATTATTATTTCTAATTTATATTACCCGGTGAATAATTTTGCGGAATAAAAATATGATACGCAAGTGAAACTGCGGGAACAGCTAGTCTTTAACAAAACTAAGTCGGGTTAGTCGCTATATATAATTTAAAGTTTTAGGAAAACAAACACCTAAAATTACTAAGTTATAAACAAAACCAAAACTATCATTTAGATTCATTACATTTCGTATACAACTATTCACTCAAAAAAAAAAAAAAAAAAAACATAGTTTACTGAAGCACAAAGAATTTAGACATAGAAATAGGAACCGAAAATATCCATTTTATTTAAATTCATCTATACTTAAAAATATAATTGAAGTGTCTGTTTGTAATGTCAAAATATCTTTTTATGAATGTATGAAGATATACGATACATATACCAAAAATATATTTTTTTTAATTTTTCACTCTCTTTCCACCTCTGCCTGTCTGTTTGTGCCGGGTAATCTCCGGAACGGCTGGACGGATTTTGACGGGACTGTTTTTGATAGATAGCTGCAGTCACTCCGGGTGACTTAGGGTACATTTAATGTAAAAAATAATTAGGGTTCCGCGTAAAAAAACTTAAAACTCCAAAAATTTTTTTATAAAATCCTATTTAGTGCGATTTTTATGATTTCTCATTTGTTGGATTTCTCGTTGCTCTCAATAACTATTAAAACCACGTAAAAAAAATTGGAGGGAAAATTATTTATTATTCATATAATTTGTATCGCATGGCTTAGGTAGGCTATGAAAAACAAAATAAAATCAGAACATCCTACATTCAATTAAGATAAGATACGTAGACAAAGTCATAGGCGCGCACTAGTAAATAGATAAGTTTTTGAATTCAGTTTTTTTTCTCTATTTTCCAATAACGATTTGATGGAATTTCAACCACTAATATAAATAATTTATAATCGATATATAAATCATAGAATATTTTAAAACAATTTTCCATAACAAAATATAAACGTTAGCTAAAAGTAAATAATAACAACATAACATTAAAAAAGAGGTAAAAATAAAACTTCAAAAAGTGACCATGCACTGCCCGGGAATCGAACCCGGGTCGCAAGAATGGGAATCTTGCATGATACCACTACACCAGCAGTGCTCGTAAATTAGGTTTCAAAATGATGTATTAAATCAATACTCTTGTAAATTTGGATAAAATATTATTTTCAAAAATGTATAGCAAATTTAAGAAACGAAAGGGAAGCCAAGTCTAAAAACAAATTATTGTTACAATCTTTATCTGTCTTAACCAGTAACTTTTTATTAATTAATGTTTTAACATTTTTTTTTATAGATTATTATTTCAAATCAACATTTATAACCACGACTAAAAATGAAACAAAGTTATATCATATACTCAAAGAAAACAAATAATAACTTAAGAACCCTACCACCGTTTCCCACAAAAGCCTCGCGACTGCATACCGAATTAGTCACGCATCGAATCGAGTCGCATCGAATCTTCTACTGGGCCGCATTATTCGCCCAATAATATTTTTAAATGTGACCGTATTAACATTTTAATATCACCGTTTACATAAAGATTAGGGGTCAAGCATGTGTATGTGATAATTTTTATATATAAAAAAAATTAATTTCGATGTAATATTCAATGTATATTTTTAATAGTATCGTACGTAACAAATTTAAAATTACAGGCATCTAATATTTCATAACGATGACTTTTAAAATTAAAAAAAAAATACCTTCTCGTGTATCATATATTACACCGCAAGTCACATTAAAATCGAATGAAATAGCTAATTTACAAAATGTTAGTTTTTTATGTGACAATTAATAAAAAAGAAGGAAATTATCTTTAAAGCAGTAAAAAATCCTGTATGTATGAATGTGTTTAATAGAATTGTAATTTGTCGGTATTTACTAGAAAACTATAAAAGTTATTTGACTGTAATTCCCAAATTAATACAATAATTTATCATAGGAATGATTTATGCCAATAACAATTAAAAATACTGCGCACTGATAAATTTATTTAGTATAGGTAAAGTTACTTTTACTTTCACAGCTTAATGTCTTACGGTATTTTGCTGTGGGGTACAGCAGCAGAGGTAGACACCATTTTTACGTTACAAAAGAGAGCTGTTCGAGCAATATATAATATGGGACCTCGCGAATCTCTAAAGAACAAGTTTCAAGAATATGATATCTTAACTTTGCCCTCCCAATACATCTTCGATAACTTAATGCATATTCGTAAAAATTTAGACAAGCTAGATCTAGTGAATGATCGTCATAATTTTAATATTAGAAGTAAAGGCAAGTTGGCCGTCCCACGCTTTAGGTTAAGTAAGTGTAATAAAAGCTTTATAGGTAATAGTATTCGGTTTTACAATAAGATCCCAAGTAACATTACCGATTTACCTGACAATAAGTTCAAGTATTATGTCAAGCAAGTTTTAATCTCAAAAGGTTATTACAGGGTGGATCATTACGTGAACGATAGTGATGTCTGGAATTAACCCATATCTCTGTGCTTCCACTAACATTATTAAGACAACGATTGTATAGTTTTTTACATGACAAAAAAAAAATGTTATATTTATAAAAAAAATAGAACCAGACCGAGTTTCTTGCCGGCTCTTCTCGACTGGGTTGTTTTTCGAACCGGTGGTAGTGTTTAGACGTTCATAAGCGCCTTCTTAGGGCCTAAATTGAATAAAATACATTTTGATTTTGATTTTTTGATTTATAAGACAATTATCGAACTTAAAATGTAAATACGGCAATAATTTCATTTAACAAAAAATTAAAGACATTATTGTTGTGATAGATGTTTTTTTCTTCACGAGTCTAGATGACGCTGACATTTTTAAAATGAATTTTTAATAAAACAAAAAATATTTTTTTTAACTGCACTGCGCTTACCGCGTGTTACCATACTTTCAACATTAAATAAAAAATATTAACAATAGAGATCAAGTTCCGACAATTTATTTTTTTCAAAAATTTCCTCCTCTTTAATACTCTGTGTTTGTAAATTTCCTCGATCGTAAATAATTTCTAAATAATTTTCAAAATGGTAGAGCTGTTCTTTGGAATCTTTAATGTATTTATAACTTTTGCAATCATTTATGTGTATGGTTTTGAAATTTTTTGAAAACATTTTTCTGAACGTCATCACGATTTCAAAAAGCTATTGTACGTATTTCCATTCGCTTTAACAAGCTTACTGTTTTACTCCGAAATGATGAGTCTACACTAATAAATAAAATTGTATTGTCTGTTTGTAATGGCATTTTTTTTAATAATTAGACATGAGTGTATATACGACACCTATACCAAAAATACAATTTTTTAAATTTTTGCCTGTCTGCTTATTCCGGGTAAACTCCGGAACGGGTAGACGGATTTTGACAGGACTTTTTTTTGGGCAGATAGCTGAAGTTACTCCGGGTTACTAGGGGTACTTTTAATTTTCGAAAATAATTTGGGGAAAAAATAAAAACAGTAAAAAAATTAATCCTTATAAGGAAATTAATAAAATTCGATTCAATCCACAGTTTTACGGGCAAGTGCTTGAATTTATGACAAATATTTTTACTTTATCTTAGTAGTAAAAAAAAATTAGAGTCCTGTATAAACAATTAAAATGCAGTGAAGAATATATGAAACGCGAGCGCAGCCGCGGGCACACAGTTAGTATAAAATATATTATTAATATATCACATACATATACGTACTTTTTACATTTACACTTGCCCGTGTTTTAGGCGGAACCATATTTTTTTCTAAAATCAAAAGTACCCTAAGTTACCCAGAGTAATTTCAGCTATGTACCTAAAAGGTTCCGTGAAAATAGGTCCACCCATTCCAGAGATTACCCGGAACAAACAGACAGGTAGACAAAAATTTTAAAAATTGTATTTTTGTTACTTTTTTTTTCTAAGTAGCTAATGCTGGTGACCGATAGGACCTTACAGCTTCATCGTAGGCACTCACCCATAAACATTTAACTAACACAAAGTTTACCAAAGTGCTACAAACCTCGACTTGGCCGTTAACTGCGTGTAAAAAATTCCGCGAAATTTCAATCCTAGCTAAGCCGTACATTTTTTATTTAATAATAAACAAAAGGGTCCTTATAGAAGCTATGTACCTGCGTGTTATATGCAGGATTGTGTGTACAGTGTTGTGCGTGTAATGCTTAATGCATGTTCAGTGTCTCTGTATCGCGTTGACAGCGGCGTCAAGAGCCTCCTCAGTTGTGGAACGAAGCACGTCTTGGGCCGCCACCGAAGGGCGTCCCGGCGGCGGGAACGGCTGTTGCGCGGGCGTGGGGGTATTTTTGATATAGGTATCGTATATACATTCATATTTACTAAGTAAAAAAATATTATTTTGACATTACGAACAGACATTTCAATTTTATTTATTAGTATAGATTGAAATTATTGAAATTGTTGAATTGAAATATTATTGAAATTGTTTTTCGCATTTGGCATTTTGGCGCCCACCTTGATACTTGGCACGTAAAGTGAATGCTACGATATACTTATCAAACCTCGATGTCATTGTAATATGCCGTAGATCTCGTAGTTTTGATTACTCGCTGAAACTAGACCGATAAAAATTCACACGGTATTGAGAAACAGTTACTATATTATTTACTATTTAACATTAAAAACTTTTGATAAGACGTCCGAAAAAGTTGTTATTAGTTCGTTTTTACCTCGATACGTCGAGATGCACGCCACCTATTAGCATTAAAACGTACCGGACGCAACACGTAAACACACGGAGCGGTGCGAACGCAATAAAAATGCTGTAAAATTTTGATGTTTCTATCCAAGATCGCCTCTCCCTGTCCACCGTCCTACAAACTCTATACCCATCTCGCTCCTACGCCTGAGAATGAACCAGATTATTATCAATGCACTTTACACAAAGCAGAAGTTCCGAACCGAGTTTGACATTAATGTGATTTTGAAAGTAAATCGTGTAGGTTTTAGTACAAGATAAGTGGCACGTGAACGAGGTGTCAAGTGATAAAATTAATAATAAATGGAACTAGATCAAGTCGCGGGCGGCGGCTGTTAAAAATTTATATTATATTTATTACGAAAATATCACGAAAATGATAGAACGGAAACGGAAAGTAATACCTTGGTTTTTTTTCTTAATCGTTAATGGTTTCAAAGAATTTTATAACAGCAGGCATTCACAGATGAATACTTAAAAAAACATTGATTGATCTGGTTTCCATTTATGTGGAAACTTTTTAAAACATCTTTTTAAAGTATTATTTGCGCATACGTATATGCCAATTTCAAAGTTTTATTAGCTTGGTTCGATTCGAAATTATTTTATAATATATAGTTTAGTTACGTTTGCGTATGGATACTGAGGTAACAAAGTAACTCAGAACTTATGTTTGTGTAGCAATAGCAGTTGAAACAATAATGCTTTTTGATACGAAAAATATTATCGACATTTTTAATAAAAGCTTTGGGTGAAGGAAACATCACGAGGAAAACAATACCACGGTGGTAAGGCATTATCTAATAACGCCAGTCGAGGTAGCTACAAGCCTCGAGTTTAAAAACCTGTGTATTTCAGCAGCATCACTTTAAGATCTCTAGGCTTAGCGTGCTTACATCCTGGACCACAACGCTACTTAACATTGCGTCATATTGTAGTCCTATACAGTACATAAAAATACAAGCAAGTATACCTTTAATAATAGACAAAAATATGTCTAACCATTTATAATTTCCTAGTACATTAGGGTGCGGCGTCTGAAACTATAGGAATGTTCTCTACACTACATAATTATTTACTTTGAATCTATAGGTACCTACCTATTCACATCCGGTGGTCGTCCGCGACTTGAATATGCAATAACCATAAAATATAACGGGTATTCAATTAAAACCAGTACGCGAGTCCAGTGTAATACGCACTGGACAATGTTAAATAAATTAATTTTAAGTGCAAATTACTAGAACGCATCCTATAATCTTCCGAAGGTAAAGCGAATTTCTTTCAAAAAGTTTATATTTTCTACTGCCTAAATCTTAAAACCAATGAATAAATATGGACACGCGTGATGATGTCTGAATCTGTTCAGATATGGTTCATATTCAGATTAATATTTTTTATATAAAATACATCACTCAACGACAATGAAATCTTAAGTTCCATGTGTTTAATTTGAAAACGTTTTTTAATTACCACGAATTTAATTAATAGGCATACGGTTCTCTTAGTGATAAACGTTCATAGTAACCCATTGACTCCTGAGACGCAAGTTGCCGACCTTTAAAAAAACCCTGAATGTAACAAGCAAAAATAATTTTGTCTTGAAAGCTAAAACAGATTAAGATCTAGAATAGTCTACACTTCAATTATATATATTAGTACAGATTATAGAATAACTTAAGGTAACGTTAATGAATCAAGGTCAACTAAATTACGTAGATAACGTCTCAGTTTAAGGTGGTATCCAGCCAGGCGGGCATTATTAGAAAATGCACTATCAAGCCCCACTTCAAGTTTTCTCATGAAGTTCATTGTTCGAGGTCAGCTTCTGGGTGAGATCCAAAACCTGCTTCAATCTCCAACTAGGTAAGACCTTGTACCCGCTGCCAGTAGGATATAGTAACACACCACCTTTATACGCACACTACACGCATGGTACGTGAATTCTGTAAAGAACCATTTTTTTGTCCATTTTTGCAAACCGTAGCATTATTTAACTAAGGCTAATTCTATTAACTTTACATACAGATAGCAGCTCAAGCTTAAAGGTTCGCACCGCTGTGGTTACTACTCTCTCATAGCATTTCCGATAAAGTTGTCGAGGCCTTTGAGATCAACATAGTTAGTCAGTTCTAAAGAGAGAAAAAAAAAAATCAATCTGTCATAATTTATTAATTCCATTGCCGAGTCCATTATTTTACAGTTCTTCATTCCAGACACATTATAAACGTGCAATAATGACCCACAGATCCTTATCTGATTACCAATTTCAACGGAATGCGTTCGGTTTACAATCGATACTGTTCCCGGCTTAATGGATGCTATTAACAAACCTATACTTTAGTAACTAAAATGACGCTTCGTAAATATAATTTATTTTTTTCCTGAGCTATATTGTTTTTATATTACATGGCGTGATATTTACAAACGAAATAAAAAATAATCATTTGATTTATATAATCATAAAAAAATAAAATGCATAACTTAAAACTCTTATTATTTGCCCAAAGCCGTTATTTCGCTATTTATGACTTCATCATTATATCGTTTGTAAGTTTTTTGTCACTTTTAATATAGCACACAGTTTCTCATTTATCATTTATCTCATCTTTTCATTAAATCTTTTTTTTCATTTGTAAATTTAGTTTGATATGTTTTTTTCTAGACTCCCCTTCCCACCTTAATTTTTAACATGTTTAGACTATATTTTTAATCTTTCTACGCCCAAATCTGCGCTATCTCAATGGCTCCTAATTTTTCTCTGTGTCTTCTACTATCACAAGAGGTCGTTAACGCCCACGTTGAGAACCTAGGAATACTTAGGCAATTTAGACCTCATTTTTTTTTACATATCGCATTGCTTTCAAAGAGTTTTAGGTAGGTACATTTTAATGATTGGATTTTATGTAGGTAAAAAATCAACATCATCGTCCTGCTTCCAAATTGTTATTTTGGGACCGGCGCAGTATTCTTCTTCTTCCATACATCTCTATCAGCTACCATATCTTCTATCACCCCCTTTGAGTTCATATCTTCCCTCCCACACTCCATCCATCTTTTCTTCGTGCGTCCTCTCCCCCTCCATCCCTCAACTTTCATAGTCATCACTTTCTTCGTCACATGCGTTTCATCTCTTCTCAAAACATGTCTATACCAAGACAAACAATTCCCTTTCACCTTTTCTATGACTTTTCACCCATCTTCCTTCTAGCCCGAGATTCCGATCCATACAGTATGACAGGTCTTATAACAGACTTATATATTCTGCCCTTCAGTTTCACAAACCACAGGTACTAAAACTATACTCAACGCAATGACTTACAAAGTAAAATACCAAAAAGCAACCATACCGTGATAATGAGATCAGTCGATAGTCAAATTTATAATGAGCCATAACATGATTTTATAGCTTTTGCAAATATTCATCTGACTACCTATTACTTACAAAATTGAAAATTTGTCGGCAAGCATTTCCAGGTGTGTTCTGACAACATAATTTGAGAGTTAGTAACTCTAGGCTTAGCGTGTTTACCATCTTCGATCATATCGTGATAATATCAGGTAAGATTGTCAAAGCGCTATGTATTTATACAGTATAAAAATCCGTTATTTTTGTTATTATTATTATACTGTATAAGTAAATACATTCTTCTGAAAAATTCGGTAAGTTAATATATATTCAATTACAAGTAAATTAAACTTTAACACCAGGTTTTTCAACATTTATTATATTGTCAACTGCAACGACTGTGGCATTTTAGCCACAACGACGACCACGCTCCACATTCAAGCTTGTAATCATTTTAATTACTAAATTAGACATAGTCATCACTTAATAATATTATAATATAATGTAAAAGAGATTAATAATAATTAGGTTTCAGTTAATAAAGAAAAAATATTACACTTCAGTTATCATTAAGCTTTTTGAACAAAATGTTAAATGTTATTAATCAGGGGAAGAATTTGCTTTTTTATAACTTCAGTTTTATATAAAATATGGGTATTTTTATCATCTATTTAACCAGGTAGTGGGAACTGTTTATGCATTAATTCTATGAAAAGTACGATAACTATTTGTAGGAGCTTCTTCAGCTATGTGCGAGGTCTAGTGTTAAGGACCGCACTGACGAAAGTATGGAGTGGTCGAACACTAATGCATCTCCACCTGCACGTACATTTAAGAGGATAATTTAACAAAAACACGTATCTAGAATTCTAGATAAAGACGCGATCGACTCACTTTTGAAATACATATTATAAAGAGGATACTCTAGCGGCATTTATTCCATACAAACGTAGTCCTCTGTTTCTTCCCTGGATTATAGCATTGTGGAGAAGATTTTTATATCAAATAATATACATCCACCACCGCCAATTTCGTACGTTTTGATTTTTAAATTAGTTATATGCTCAATTTTTACCGTCATATTCAGACGTTCTGCAAACAAAATCGATGGATAAAAATTTAAAAAAGCAAAACGTAGAGGCATAGCCAGAATCTTTTTTTTTATAACTGAATAAAAATTTAAATTTATAGAACCATAACGACGGGAACGCGTTGTGACCTCATGGTCTTTGCGTCACAGGTACTTCCTGATACATCCAAGCGCCTTAAAACCCTCGGTCAGCCACCGTACGTCGCCTATAAAAATTCTAGGTCGCCCTAATTCCTGACTGTACTGGTGGTATTTTAACTTATTTTTTAATTCATATTTTAGATAGCGAAGGGGTTTAGGAATTTAACTTATAACTTGGCTAATTTTTGATGACATTGGGAACGGAGGGGTATGTATAGTAACTACTGAAGCTAGATGTATTTATGAATTTTTGGTTTGTTTATTATAACTTATTATATTTTTTATTTAAACCAATCTAATTACTTATTAATAATTTTATGGCGATATGGGATTATACTTATTATTTTATTACTATAACTTTTAATAGAGTAGAGAACGATTTTAATGAAGTAAAGTTTTTATGTTTCCCCGGAATATGCTTTAAATTATCTTTTTGAAATTTTAAAATATACTTAGTACTTTCTAATTGATACCTTCACAAACAAACAGACATTTCTAAAAATGATAGAAATTTGTTTAATTACTTATTTTTGGTATGTATAGATTTGAAATAGAAAAAAATGAGTTAAATAAATTAGATGAAATTGCGGTCGTTAAATTTTATTGCTATATTTATGACATTGTAAATCTAATTTAGGCATAGAAACGATATACTTACATTACGCTAGATAGATTATTAATATTATTTTAACATATTGGAATAATAATTAAGGAAATAACGAATTACCGGTACGAATATTAGAAAAAAAAAAAAGTAATCGGAACGTCTCCAATTCATAACTAGTAACGAGACGTTGGCTTTTTAAATTGTTTGTCGATAAACTGTTTTTTTTTTTACAATAAACAAATATTTCTGAAAGGAAACCTATTTTGTATTTAGAACGTTTAATTAAAATAATAATACCATATTGTTTTCTCACTGTAAAGTAAACGTTCCAAATTCGAATTTATTCGTTTTCTTTCATGATCTATTTCGGCCACCAACACAAGTTCATTAGGCCAAATTTCGTATTATTTAATTAATCTTCAGTGCCTACTACAATAAAATTGGCGACCATTTATTAAAGAGTGTTCCGGAACATTGGTTTTGAGATCTCCGAATTCATACTCCGTGTGATTATTTTCAGTATGATACACTTGTGCATAATAACCAAACTGTATCACGTAAAACATTTATATAATATTAAGCCACCCAAATACTGCAAGTTAATGGACTGAAAACAACGACAAATAAATCGCGCAAGAACGCAAAAGTTGCGCAATATTTGTTAATCTGTCTGTACCTATTGCTAGAACTCGCATTCGAGACACCGTAAGAATAGTAAAAAGATGACTCATCACATTCATTATCTACATAAAATCTAGTAGATTGGTACCTACATACAATACAGCCGACGCTGATAATAATTACTGTGAAGATGTACAGTATCAGCCTATTAAATTAATAGTTTCAAGTCTCGAGATATTTCTCACGGCCGCCGGATTGACATGGTTATTAATAATCAATAGCCCACGAGGACCGATTGACACTTTAATACATTATTTACAACTTTACATTTGCATTCACGTAGGTTTATTTTCGACTCTATTACAAACGAATAAGGTCATTGTTTAGCATAGTTACGGGTCATTCGCCCAAGGAGATGTTTATCGGGGTGCTCCGTGTCTTTTGGATCTCAAGTACCTAATGACGTTTGAGACAAAGTGACTTTATCGCGGTGCATTATTGACGATTATTGGCGAATCATTGTGTGTCATGCTTTTTTTTATTGTTCGTAGAAAGAGTTGTGAATCTTTTTATTTGTTTTCTTTCTTTGCTACTAGGTACATATTCCATAATAGAAAAGGTGTGTATGTATATATATACACACTAACCTTCCTTGAATAAAAAATGTTAATTTATTATAGGTACCTACCTAATTTTTAGCTGTAGGTATAAAATTGTACCGATATCAAAATTACAATAAAAATATATAAATAACGAATTATCGATACCTATTGATTTGATATTGTATTGGGAACCAAGTTCATTACCAAACCTATGCTTGTATTTGGTCACACTTTTTAAATTCCGTCAAAGATGAGACCGCTAATAAATTTTCGAATGTAGAATTACGCTTTCTATATTTTTTGTATATGAAATGTAGATATAAATAAAACTTTATAAATATTACCTTGACGTTGATAAATATGTATGGATAGCGTTAAGACTTTTTACATAATAATTAACCCAGTAATAAAAGTTTACATACGATGGTCTTTTTAATTTCATCGTGTAATATTTCCATGTTTGAATATGGAATGCGTCTCGACTACACACATACGAACATAAGCGCGTTTGTGATAAAAAACTTTCCACGAGATTTTTTAAACATCGAATGCCAATCACAGAATGTCACTGTGACAAAAATAACAATGATGAGGCATGCGTGTTATTGCTACGCGACGATAATGCACCTATTCCATGAAACGCGACGGCTCGCTAGGGACCCGCCGGCAACGCCCCACCACGCCCACCGCCCCCGCGCGTTTCTCCAACGCGGCCGTGTATGAAATTTTCCGCTTTTTCAATTTCGAATTCCGAATACCCAACGTTCCAGATTTGAAATATCTCGAAGAAATTTAATTCCACAGAGAACTTTGTATTTGATAATGTTTTGTTTTTTAATTTATTATTGCCGTACAATATTTTCAACCAGTTAAAGCAGGTACATTTGGATACCTAATAATATCTAAGCTTAGTTAATCCTAGTAATTATTATAGGTATACCAAAGCGGTTTACAATTTCAGGAATAAAATTAAATATAATCCAACAGGACATATTTATACTAAAACAAATGTATCTACTAATGGCTATAAATGTTTTAATTAATAACGTGACAAAATCACAATGAAATATATTTCAAATTAGATGTGTCCACGGCTCTGTCTGCTTGTAATTTATTCCATATATTACTCTGCATTATCAAATATATACTAAAACCTAGCTAGAAGAGACATCTATGATTTTAGGAAAGATAAATTTCATGATATTAGACCGGACGTCACATTAGCAGGTAGACAGAGAGATCGCCTTATATACTTCAGTACGGTTAGTAATACATATAATGAAAGCAATAAATCAAGAAAATAAATAATGAACAAAAACAAAATAAATAAAAAACTTAACCCAGACATAATTATTACTCATTCGATAAATGTGAGTGAACTTTTATAACCATTACAAGGATGTTCAAACAATGTAATTAATGTTGGATAACGCTATATCATAGAGTCATCTGATAGCACAATAGATTCGAATCATCTTACCACAATGGGAGGTAATTAAACTACAATCCAAATATACTCGTGTAGTCGCCGGTGGTCGCTGTAATAATAACGGCAAAGATTAATGATATTTGTTTAAAATAGGAACACTTTTAGTTATAGCTACATTCAATGTGTCGCTGAGAGACAATGTGGATTTTGGAACATCGAATTATTACTTTTAAAATTTTGATTTCTTTTTACTATATTTGTAAAATGGTGTTAATAAATCCTTATTATTATACTAGCCATGCGCAGAGACTCTGCTCTTACAATAAACCTTTTTATTTTCACGGTTATTTGCTGCTGATCATTTATTTTTGACTAACGTTATAAAAGTTTAAAGTTTTCGGCTACAGGCCTAGAACTAAACTATTGATAAATTATATATTAGGTTTTATATTTGATCCTATCCTTCAAGACATCCATCTACATGTTTAAATATGCTAACTATAGAATTAACACAAGTTTGAAAAACAGTCGTTTTGCTTTAGGACTATATAGTAACGTTAGTTCTTTAAAAAGTTATAAATTATCTGACCATATATGAGAATTTGATAAATTTTAATTTTACATTTCTTATATTATTTATTAATTATAATTGTACATAGCTCAGGTGAGTTTCATTAACCATTCGTTCACACCCAACGAAACAAATAAACACCGCCTAGTAAGATCTAAATGTAGTTGTAATTTATCAGTTAAAATCTATGTAACATTAGACAAAGAGTAGTAAATTTGAGATATCAATGTAGTGTCTCATCTGTTTTAATATTCATTATTTGTGCATGATCGCGAGCTGTATCGTTCCCACAGCGACCTCGATCGCTTACGAATCACTGATGGTATTCAAACGTGATATACATCTATTAATACATTTATGCTATACATTTGATAAGTTCTAACTATGTTCTTATGTAACTATTATCAATCTTATCGTCAATATCAAAAGTTTCAGCGTGTTAGGTTTATCAGAAGCCTAATCAAGACTTTCTTAAATCTACTCATCATTAAATTTTAAAAAGTGGCTTTGTGCTCATATATACAATTCGATGTAGGGTTGTCTTGTCTACTTTCACAAATCATTCAGAAAAAAGTTTATTATAAGTTAGTAAATATTGGAAGACCGTTGAGGATCTGCTTAACTACACTTTTACCTGTACCGACTTATATCACTCTTTACAATATATCTAAGTACTTATTATTAGGAACCGCAAATGGAACCATTCCTAGTTGATATTACATTTGTTTGTATGAAGCGATTTGCATGTTCGTTTATAATATGAACAACGAATGAATGGAATAAATTAATATTTGCATCTGTTTTTTTTGGAAAACTTTTGATATAGGGCACTTCAAAAGAAGAGTGAATCAGGTATTAGTATGCTGGACTCGTAACAATTATGCATGCCCTATGTTCATTCTTCATCAGATATGATTGAGGTCAAGCGTCGAGGAATTAAGGAAAAAGTATCTATCATAGATTCTATTATAATTGCGAAATTTGTTTGTTTGTTGCACTTTCACGCCTATTACGTTTCACGTTTGTTAAACTATGAAATTTAAACATGTTTCGATTGTACACTTTTGTCAGCAGTCCCAGTGGCTGCCTAGTTTTTTTTTATTGATAATGCACAGCCATTTTTCCGTTCTCGTATAAAAATAAATTGTTAATAATTTTGTCATTATTCAGGATACAAATTACTAAAATGTATTTAGCATCTCGAAAGAACTTCGAATGTATGTCAGCTACGCACATAAATCACTCGCGGACGGAATCTTTTAAAACGTCGACTGACGTCATAAACGTTTTCAACCCATCATCTTATAGTCCAAATTCCAATTTCTTTTCTTTGTTCACCTTTCCTCAACTCACATCCGTGTGAAATTGATAAATAATAACAACAGAACATTATATAACTGATATATATATCTGTAAATACACTTCGTTATTTCGTACATTTTCGCTTTGATGTAGTAAGTACCTGGTACATACTATGTAAGAAGATTGTTAGAAAAATCATAAAATTAATTTCATAAACAAACACGTGTGTATTTGAAACGGGCTTGAATAAGAGCGGAACATCATCAAATCTGTGATTACTGAAAACCACCTGGCGTGCGGGAGTGTTTAGTTGCAAATATTTGTGTTTCAAGGTAACAATTTTTAACTTCAGAAGTGTTTAGATCAGTTTTTTAAGCGTTGATGGCGCAGTTGGTAGTGTGGCCGGATTTCGCGTTAGAGGACGTGGGTTCAAGCCCACTTATCCAACTCTCAAATCAGTATATTTATTTATTTTAAACTTTCAAGAAAACTTGCAGCTAATATAAAGCATAAAATTGAAACAGAAAGCCATTTACAAGTTTCCACATATATAGTATACAACAAACAGCAGACAAAAGCACAAAGAGTTTAAGTAAAGAAAGAGGAACTTAAAATAATTTTCAGTTTCTTAAGACTACTATCGAAGAAATCTAAGTTTACTTCATTGAGCACTTTATTTGTGTTATCAGTCACTCTAGTGAAATATAAGTTCTGCCTGTATGTAGCTCTAGCTAATGAATTATAAAACATATTACATTTTCTACACTGCACTGCCGGTACACTTAAGTTAACTTTACTCAGTATCTCTGAACAATCAATATTACTTTTGAATATGCATAATAAATAAAGTATATCAGATGTTTTTCTCCGTTCATACAATGGAAGCATATGATGTTTCTTACAACGCAATGTATAGTCAGACACAAACATACTTGATCTAAACTGGAGATAACGAAGAAATCGTTTTTTTATTATATATATTATAATTTGGATTCCAAATTTGAGAGGCATATTCAAGTTGGCTTCGAACAAATGAACAATTAAGGACTTTGAAGGTTTTTATGGACTTAAACTCGTTGGACAATCTGAAAACGAAACGCAATACTTTCGAGCCTCTGTTAGTAATGTGATCGACATGTTTATCGAAAATTAGTTTAGAATCAAAGATAACGCCAAGATCATTAATAGTATTAACTCGAGTTAGTATAGTATTTTTTTTTAAGTGTATAATTATAAATTAATTGAATGGAATGGAAATGGTATATATTTAATAATGACGTGTATGGTACATCTATTTTGGTTTATTAGGCTTTCAAGTTCAGGCACTGCCTTGTTTGAAGACTTAATTAAGGCTATATTATTTTGTAAATGTTTCGAGGAAATAAAATTATTTGTATTCGTATATATTATATTTGTATTCACTTAATTAATCTAAAGGTTTAATTGCGTTTAAATACCTAAGTATAGTTAATATTGTTACACGCCATTTCCCAAATTTATTTACTTATTTATTGCTAAGAAACCCAACGGCATAAATAAATATATAGAATAACACACATTTTTTAGTAATTAAAGCCAAGACAGGGTTCCACAATTACTTCATAGTGGTATATAATTATAACATTAATACGAGTTAGAGAAATAAAAGAAAAAAAGTCACTATTGTCTGATGCTGACGTTGTGATGCTTGTATGTGTATCGTGTGTTTGTATGTGTAAGCGAGTGATTGAGTGTGAAGACTTGTCTTATGTTATATGACATATATTAATAATTAATTAATATATTACCGCCATTTAATTTTATGATTTCGTTTTTAAATGATTATGTTGTATGTCGAAATATGTCTACCGTATCGTTTTATTTATTATATGAGCGAGTAATACGACACGTACTGAATTCTAAGCATAGCTGGTTTTTTTTAAATTAAGCCATTTAGTTCGCATCATGTACGTCCAATAACAGTAGCGTCTCATACCGCACCTCTAATCACAACTTACAAGTGATCACTTTCTACATTATAATTTCGATAAATTGGATTTAAACGAATCTGAAATGATTTGTAACAATTAACCCTATTTGTTAAGTAAATATTATACTAAATCGCAGGCTACTGTGTACCATAAAAGGGTAGCTTTAATCATTTGATAAATGCTGATTAATTAAGCATGTCGGAAAATAGTAGTGACTATAAATTTTACAATGAATCCTAAGAACGTCGGCTTTCGATTATACATTACGCTTAAGAATATTTATCGACTATAGATAAAAGCAAATACCTCATCCATCTCTTACACTGATATATAAATGGGTATATAGTAGGTATGTTTTATTTGTCAGTTTGTTTCTAAATAGTTTTAATAACATTACGCCTGTTTCTCGAAGGTGTGCGGAGTTATTTTAATTTTTTTTTTTTATCAAAGTGTTTTTTACACCATGTCAATAAATGATGTCGCATTGCAATAGAAATCTATTTATCTTTGTTCAGAAGTAATTTAGTATGCAAATGTAGCTCTTTGGAATATTTATGAGGAACCATATCGGCTTAGAATTGTATCACCTAATATTTTCCCGTGGGTGTCGTGAATGGCGACTAAGGTATAATCCAGGGTATGGGCAGCAGCATACTCCGAGAATTACAAACACCTTCTGTTATGGCAACCCGCCTGCCATGCGTGGTGATTAAGACAATCCCCTCTTTTTGGGCGAGACCTATGTCCAGCAGTGGATGACTTTCGGTTGAATCAATCATGTAATAATAATTTATAACAGTACTATTTATTTATTCTAATTCAATTATTATCGAAGAAAGTACACTTATTTTAATTATTAAACGTTGCGATGTAAAACACGAATTATTTTTAACATTTAATTAAAAAAACTAACCATGACTTGCGTTTTCGCTTATTTTAATTAATAAATTCATCATAATTATTAAATTCATTTTTCTATCTTGTAAATATACAATGGTTTATATAGAGTAGAGTAGGAAAACATACTGATTTTCGTTTTGTCAAATTAATTACCTTATTATCTTCAAACAATTTTGGAAATAGGTACTGATTTTGGAAATAGGTACTGGAATCTGTTGCAACAGAATAATAATAGGCACTAAAGAGTTTTTTTAAAATTTAAAATATTTATATATAGTCATAATACAATTTGAAAGTTTATTTAACACTAGCTTCGTTCCCGCGGTTGCGCCCGTTTCATATGTTCTTCACTGTATTTTAATTGTTTTGTACGGAACCCTAATTATTTTCCTAATTTTTTTTATTTGGTACTATATAAATATATTTCTCATAAATTCAAGCACTACCCCGTAAAATTGTGCATTGAATCGGTTTTTATTCAATTTTTATGAGTTTTGATTTTTTACGCGGAACCCTAATTATTTTTGAAAGTTAAAAGTACCCCAGGTTACCCGGAGTAACTTCAGCTATCTATCAAAAAAAGTCTCGTCAAAATCCGTCTTGCCGTTCCGGAGATTATCCGGAACAAATAGACAGAAAGACAAAATGTTTAGAAATTGTATTTTTGATATAGACAAATATACACTCATATCTATTTAGTTAAAAAAAAATGATTTTGACATTACAAACAGACAAATTCCTCCAATTTTAATTTCAAATTTATTAGTATAGATTTGTTAAGTAATGTCGGACAAAGTGATTTTGAATTTTTCATATAAAAGAAAGCTAACAAAACGCTAACAAAATGGTCTGGTAAAAATTATAATTTCTAGTGACAAATTGTTTTAATTAGTATTTACAACAACATAAACAACTCTTAAGAATAGTCAAGAATTGAACCTGTTAACAACGTATCCATCTTAAATCTTTTATCGCTTATAAAATAATTAGGCAATAACAATTCATTACGAATATTTTCTTCTCTTTTTGTTACCCGATATTCTTCTATTTTAATTTTTTTTTTTGCTTTCTTTTCTAGCTATATATCTAAAAATAGTTTTGAAAGTTTTTTTTAAACTTTCAATAATAATTAGCGTCGCGTTATGACCGGTGGATAAACACTAGTAGATAAATGAACAAATCGTTAGTACATACTTTTACAACGTAATAAAAGTACCTTGTAAATAAATACACCGTCGGTTACTATTCGAGTTTTATGGCCATTTCAATTATCGTACCAGTTCGCAAGCAGAGTGTTTGGAATGCTAATGGAAGGAAATCGATCGGCGATAGGATACCGACCGGCATAGATTATTTAATTGTCATATAGTGAGGTCTTTCTATTTTATCTAAATTCGTTTGCGAATCTAAATAGTACAGTGTCCTAATAAAAATTAAACGCTTATATAAATAAAATCAACGTTAAAAATCATAAACAAACACTGCCCGAAAAAAACTGCCAAACTTAGTGGCAAGGGGCTGGGCACGTTGCTCGTTGAACCGATGCTCTATGTTGCTAGCGGGTTCTCGAATGGTTCCTGCATACCGGAACACGCCGTCGACCTGGTGAAGGTAGCGGAAATCCGATGGATGCGGTTGCCGCATCCAGCAGTGGACATCTTTCGGTTGAATGGGTGGATGGATGGATAAATTTCTATTAGTTTGTTTTTATTATATTATTACAATATATACTTACAATATTGTTTTACAATAGCTGATGGCTGCATTATTTAACTATAAAACAATATAAATATGTAGCCTAAATTCTTCTTTGAGTTTACTACTCTATCATAATGAAAAGTGCATTCGAAACTGCTCAACAGTTTCGCAATATGTGTGTTTTTTACTATTAAATTTATTTGTATATAATTCTTCGATTTATAATAGTTATTCTAGAGATATAAGTATATATTAAAATGTAAAAAAAAACTAAGCAACCATGGGGACTGCCAATAGAAGTGACATCTCGAAACTAGGAAAAAAAAAACAGTTATTTGGTGTAATTATAATATGAATAGTTCAAATTTACCATAATTTATATAATTCTAACAAACTCTAGTCTCTTAAAAAACTCTTGTAAGGCGCCAACACTGAAACGCCATATTATACTTGACATACTGACATAATGACACGTTGACAGCTGTCATTGGTCCTGGTAACATCAATCTATAAGTTATCCTCTACCGAGAATCGCTGAATACGGCTAAAGAAGTTTTCAGTACAAAAAAAACGCAATTAATTATTTAATGCTAATACATTAATGCTAAGAATCTTTTTAAATCACATTGGTAAGAGTTACATAATTTCTATACTGCTCTATCTATAAAATTAATACAAATATTTTGATCATTTCCGATCGCGATGCGTGCATGGAGCGAGGGCAGTTTATCAAGATGGCTAAACGCTCGCAATTAGCCCATGTGAAATGTCGCGTACACATGCTAACGAGATCCCGGCTCGAGTATCCGTACGCGCATAGTTCGACCAAGAGAACCCATATGTAATGGACGATCCATGCCTGGACGTGGTAAGGAATGTTACAAACATTCAATAAAATATATCGCTCGACACGTGATTCAATAGTCAACAATATTTGTTGTGATGCCTAATTTACATGAGAAAAAGCGTTTTCTGTTTTGAAGAACTGTTACATTGCTTTTGTTACAGGAGGAAATCTTGGATAAGATACCCAACCAACTCCAGGTTACGAAGATATTATGTCAGATTATTATTGTTCATTCTCCACCTATTTGGCCGGGGCCTAGAAACGCATTCAATATTATTAGTACTCCCCAACAGATGCAGGTTCTCCTGTAAAGGCATCCTTCATATCTCCTGTGACAACAGCCCCGGACGTGTTCCGATCTCCAACTGTAGAGGCTCTTGTAACAGCCGTCAGCGCGATACAATGACATTTTCATGCGCTAGCACTTATGCGTATTAACGTATTACACTGCACCAGACACTTATAGTTTACTCGCAAGTACATATGTAGGTACTTTACAGGATGTTGAGACCTTTGGTTTCCCTTAACCACCGTAGAGTTAGTACGGAACAAGAGTTTACGTCTCATGTTGCAGTCCAAGCTAAGGTCCGGACCTCTTTGGTCTCCTTGATCTCCATTGGAAATTTGACAAACATTTTAAATATATTTTTCAATTAAAATGAATGTTAAAATAAAATTCTAAAATTTATGGAACGATTTACCATCGCTCTGTGTGCGATCACCCTTTACTAGTGCTCTATGGGCGACTCTCCTCCGCTGATTTACAACCCTTTATATGGCCCCCTAAAGTTTTCTGATTGTGCTCGCGTGGAACGTCCTCTTAACGAAATTTATTATAATTAGCGTGAGTCTATGAGAAATTGTTTTTATTGACATGATAGTGGACGTCGTACGATTTGTGAGAATTACGTAATACATAGGTACCATGATGTTACAAACTCGAATGATTTTATTGTTATAGCATGCAGTGGGTTTGTTGACGCTGTGTTTTCGGATTCAAGTATTTTTTGACGACATGATTTATCTTTTTATCTCTATCCGTTTTTTAAGAACACTGTGCATACGCATATGTCTAAGATTTGGCATAGTTAAAATTTTAATTTATAAGAAGTGCTAAAAGACAGAAGTTTATATTTAAGTTACAAATATTTAAATTAATTGTTATATATCAAAATAATTTAATGTTTAAACTCATACTGTCAAAGTCAACGTCATTTTTGTTTAAAATTACCGATGCGTTTTTAATTAATTGCATGTCATCGGTAAACTTGATACTCGCTTACCGCGTTGATAGAATTTTTACTTTTGTGAAGGTCAAGTAGTACTTTGAAGAATTGAAAACGCAAGAGAAACGAACACATTAGTGTATTTTAAATCTTTCATAAAACAAAAGAAATAATTTAATGAAGGACGGTCGAATTTGATTGCCGGTATATTTGATAATACTTAATTTAAATAGAATGGTGTTTAGTATGCTTATAATTTGGTTTTAAGGAGTTCTCTCATATTAGAAAGCGTCCATATGGGATAATACCTATGAAATCTTAGATTGGAAATTTTATATTTAGTTTAAGATTAAAAGTATTTACTTTCATTTTCGGCATATAGACTTGGCAACATATAATATAATATAGACATATAATATAGACTTGGCAACATCGACACCCCGCACCAATGTTTCTCAGTAAATATTGCGATGTCGATATACGGTCTCGGAATAATCGATAATGATGGAAAATTATACGTGACAGTAGCTCGAAGCGATGTGTTGTGTGTAACAGTTAATCGCTTGCAATTGGCGATTTTTATGTTGCCAGATGTAAAATAAATAAACTAAAATTCAAAATATATTTAGTTACTTGATTTTTAATGCTTACGATCGCACATCAACTTTTACTTGGATCAAATTTAAAAAAAATGTTTGAAATATAAAACAGCTGGATATTTTTAACAACAAAGTAACAATTTTAATTAAATTTATAATTCAATTTGGGGTTATTCATTGCATATTATTTTTCAAAATAAGCAGTTTAATATGTGGACTGCTGGTATATTTGAGATGTGGAGTAAACTAAAAGTAGAATAATAAAAAAAACTTATAAAAAGTCATGGCGTTACCCTATTTATCGGAATTATTTAATATCGATTAAAAAGACAAAAAGTTCGAAAATAAATTCATCAATCACTAATTTCTCTATTGTCTAACTGCCTACTTATTTCAAGAGTTTAATAGCCAATAGCTTGATTTCATTTTAACTAGGTACATTTGAAACTTATAAAAGCATTTTTTTTTCAACAAACTGTCTATATTTATGTAATTTATTTTTAAGAATGTACTTCGAAAGGTACATGAAGAAAGGATTATAAAATGAAAATAATAATACAGAAATATTTAAACATACCTTGCAACACTATAATAAACGTAGGGTAACTTATCCACCGCATAATGTTCTATGGGTATTTATTCAAATATGAGTCTTTAGGTACTATTTACTGACATTAACTATTAATTTGCCGACAACAGGCAATGGTAAATTTTAAAGGCATATTAAAGGTCTATTCACATAGGCTATAATAGGGCGTATTGTAGTCGTCTTAACCTTCCCATTGGGAAAGGCGAGGAAACTGTACTATGAACACTCTTCAGGGGTATTTTCGCGGGAATTTATTAGAGGGGGTTCTCGATAGTCGTGGTAAGGGCATGTTATGAGAATAGAGGAAGTGCGTGTGGGTAAAATAGTAATTAATATGAATTTGGAAGGCTAGAAAAGTAGAGTGAGGCCAAAAAAGGTGCAGATGGAGTGTGGAAGAAAAAGGAGTAAATGAAGAGAGAGATAGATGAGAGATGACGGCTGATAAGGACGTATGGAACAAACACAAACATACTGCGCCGACCCCAAGTGATTTACGAACAGGGCTTGAGAATGATGATGAGTGGTATATTCACGGCCCGGGACCAAGGGTCGGTCGTTAGATTAGTCCGTACACTTTTGCACGGTTGATGTGCCTTTCTTATTGATCTTCATCTTTGTTAAAAAGTTGGCTTAGTGATATAATAGGGGCCGCTAATTTTAGGTAAGTATTACTCAGAATTTATGTTTTGCTTATTATTGACGACACAGGGGCTAGTTACGTTGGATGTTAATTACGTTACCAAAATTTGCCTTCGTTTTCTGTTCGAAAAGAGAGGGGTTGGTATGAGTTTAGCTTGCTATTCCTGTCAAACGAGAGGGTCGAAATTTACTCAAATATAGCTTACATAACACTTGCCGCCATGTCAGTTGATATAAATCTAAAGATTGATAGCAGGTTAATGTTGTAGGCTTGTAATTTTCCACTTCTGTAACCAAACTAATACCAAACAATAACGAAGCGATTATAAATAGGAGGTAATACGGACGGATTCCGCCACCATGGTCGTACATTAGTAGAATCTATCATATTCAATAATGAGCTTGATCTTTCGTTTTGAGAAAACATCGTGCCGGGTATTGCGGTAGAGTTTTTTTCTAAGAATACCCATTTGGTTTTTACTTTGAAGTACAAAGATTTAAAAAGTAGCGCAAAATGTAAAAAAAAACCATTGTAAGTAAGGAGGTTGATGTACTACAATAAACGGTCCATCTAAAGTAAGCTAATATCACTCTTTAGTCATAGACTATTGCTTGACAGTTTTGGCCTCAAATTTACATACATGGCGTCACGCCTTTCTCCCGTCGTGACTACGTTCTTCCACTTACAACAATCTTGACACACCTCTTTGTTATCTTCTACTTTGAGCGCTTTCATATATGGTCGTCGATTACGGGTACTTTTCACCTGACTTTAATTTTTGACGTGCTCGATCTGGTCGATATGCGTTTCGCCTAGGTCGACCCCTACCGACGTGCCCAGTCAACCTCGCCTTGTAAATTCGTTTCGTCAATCTTCTGTCGTTTATTATCTCCACGTGCCCGAACCAACTAAGCATTCCTCAATTTTACATCCTAGAAGTCTAATAAATAAAATTTAAGTGTATATTTGTATTGTTATTTTTTTTAATTAACTTAATATGAATGTATATACGATACCTGTATCTAAAATACAATTTTTAAAATTTTGATATCTGTCTGTCTGTTTGTTTGTAATGGGCAATCTCCGGAACGGATGAACCGATTTTGACAGGACTTTTTTTGGTAGATAGCTGAAGTTACTCCGGATAACTAAGACTACTTTGAATTTTTGAAAATAATTAGAGGTCCGCGGAAAAAAAAAAAACTCATAAAAATTTGAATGAAATCCGATTCAATGCACAGTTTTTTTCGGGCAAATGCTATCATCTATGAGAAATATTTTTACTTTATCTTAGTCCTAAAACTTTTTAGGAAAATAATTACGGTTCCGTATTAAAAAAAAAAATTATAACGCAGTGAAGAATATACGAAACGTGGGCCCAGCTGCGGGGTGACAGCTAGTATACAATAAAATATACATCGCTCTATAAATTCTATAGGACCACAAAAAATTTGTCTCGTTTCCGATGGCGGATGAAGGGGCCCATTTTACGATTATTGTAATTAACACTGTATTAATAATCATTAGAACGACACTAAAACATGTACCGGTGTTAATTGGACACGAATTTACTTTATAAATAGGTACTTGCATTGATTTTCTATTACCTCTGGGAAGTTATACTTAATAGAGAGAATGAAAGAAACAAAAATTACGTGTTTTATAGTGAAATTTAGATGTTATTTTTTTTTATTTATTACAACATTATTATTATTATTAGACCGCGAGCTCGCTTTAAAGCATATTACGAATTTATAAAACGAATAGTGTACTATTATGAATACATCTTAGAACCTTTGATCCTATCGTATCCGTTATCAATTCCCTGACGACTAGTTACTGATCACCAGAAGTTGGAAATATTTTCGTCATCTTCATGACTCGTGTTTTAAAGAATGCGAAAGACTGCGATGCGATGCGAAGAAAGCGATGATAGCTCAGCGGGTAGTGCGGCTGGATTCCGCGTCAATCGACGCGGGTTCGATACCCACCAATCCGACTCTAAAATCGGCCTGAGTTTTCGGTGAAGGAAAACATTGTAAAAACCATAGCATGGTGGTAGGGCATTTTCGAATGATGCTCGTCTGGGTAGCTACCAGCCTCAAGTTTGAAAAGCTGTCACCAAATACCAATAGGTGTGTTCCCTCAGCATCACTTGAGAACCAGTATCTCTTGGCTTAGTGTACTTACCATCCTGGATCACATTATCACTTAACATCAGGTGAGATTGTGGCCAAAGTACTGAGCAATCCGTGTAAAAAACTAAAACTTCTAGACATCGGTATAAAATGCTTATCAAGATATTTAATCAGCCGAGCTGATTCTGTCCGTTCGTCCAGAGGTATTTGGGCAATCTTCTTTGAAAAGAATTAGTTCTCGTTAAAAAAATGTTTTTGCCTTAAACCAAAGACGTCCAGAGCTAGACATAGGACTCCGTCAAAGATATCTAGAGCGGTCTTGCGTCGTCTGCGTCCAGCGGATACCCGTGAGTTTTCGTTGTCGATCCCACCGTATTGTGGGTCTATCCATGCCTCGTCTTTCGGTACGTGGTAGGCATACGAGAAGCCGTTACTCCATCGAGCATCGGTTTTATGAGCCCTTGTCACTTTAGTTTAGCAAAAATTCAAACAATGTCGATTACTTTGGTTCTTCTGCGGATCTCATCACTCCTGAGTGAGTCCTCTTCATTACCTTTCGTGTAACTTTGAATTTTCTTTGTAAGCGTATATCTTTCAGTGCCGTATGTAAAGACGGCCATTAACTTGTTTCGTTAATGTCATTACAAATTATTGTATTGGCTTTAAATTTAAACTAAATTGCCACATTATTTCAATATAATTTTAGCAAATCTATTAGCACATTGATTTTAAAACTATGGTAGAAAACCCTTTAAAACTATTTTAAACCCACTTTTAATCGTAAGTTCAAAATAAATATTTAAAACCATTATTGTCGATAAATCTATTAAACAGTTTAGTCTATCTCAAATGCAATAATATCTGATTAGTTTCAATTTCTTAGAGTGGAATCTTATTTTAACACAAAACAAACAATTAAAAGCATTTGTTTAGACGCCTGCTATATTTTCACAGGCATCCCTGACAAGTATTTATCATCGTTATAGTTTATAATTATTAGGGCTGTGCCCTTAATATCTATCTTCCTTAAATTAAATTTTTAGCACTCTCAAAGACAATGCGGCGAATAATATTAGATATGACTTGGCTTTATATTCTATATATTAACGGAATGTATTCCATTTTTTATGAGTTTTAAAAGTAAAAAGTAGAATATTAAAAGTACCCTAAGTTAACCCGAGTAACGTCAGCTATCTAGGTACCAAAAAAAGTCCCGTGAAAATCCGTCTAGCCGTTCCGGAGATTACCCGAAACAAACAGACAACATTTTTAATTATTCTATTTATGATATAAGTACCGTATACACATTCATATCATATTAGTAAAAAAAAAATTTGACATTACAAACAGACACTTAGACAATTTTATTCATTAGTATAGATTATCTAGTCAACTGCATGTTATAGGTTTTTAAGAACATGTATTTAAGAACAGATTTCATAATAGTTGGATTAGTTTTTGATTTTTTTCCTTTACCAAAATAGTGTGTTTAGCGAGAGGAATTTTCATATATTCGCATATAGCGAAAGCCCTATAATAACCGGCTACTAATCAAATATTGCAAAAGATGAAAAACCAAGGGCACTCCGGTAAAGTGGTGACGCGTGGCTGGGAGATCAAAGCCAGTGATTTGCATACACCGCCTGACCGTGCATAACAATACACAGGTAAGCTCTGTATTATCTTTCCCCTCCGCCTTCGTTGTGTCTATTGGCCAAAGTTTATTGGCCAAATTAAAATTCTATACAAATCGAGCTTTATTATAATCTCAGTATGTAAATTAACACTGGACGAAGGTGTTCTCTCGGCCGATCTAGTTCAAGTCTTGTGTATGTCATTTGACAAATAATATATTTTATTTTCGATACTAAATAACGTGTATTATTATTTTAACATTACAAACGTACAATCGAGATCGCCCGACATTGTCCGAAGAATTGCTAAACTCTAAGTGGTAGTTGGCTAGGCACATTGCTCGCAGAACCGATGTCCGATGAGGCCAACGCTTTCTCGGATGGCTACCACGCTCCGGAAAACGTAGCGTGGGTAGGCCCCCCATAAGGTGGACCGACAACCTGGTGAAGGTCGCAGGAGTCCGCTTGATGCGGGTGGCGCAAGGCCGGCCGTTGTGGAGATCTTTGAGGGGGACTTATGTCCAGCTATCTCTCACAGACATCTGTCTATCAGCTCAAATGATGAGCAAGACGATGATTCATAAGAGACACCATGTTGAATTCTACAAGGACTCTGAACTTTCGATGAAAGAACATAATGCTTGTAAAAGCATGAATGGTAAGGTATTTTGTAATTCTAACATAGCTAGCTATTGACATATTTTCTAAAAGAATTCGTTAGTATACTTGAGCCTTAACGCTTGCCTTGGCGAACACTCCCGTAGAGTTTAACTGGCCAACCCTTTTCAGGGTAGATAAGAAACCTGATACAACTAACGTTAGCACTTTTGGAAGCGCAGCAATCTGTTTCCAATTGTTTAGCTTTAAAAAAATATTGTTGCTCTCAAACGGATTAAATCTAATGAAGCGCTTATTAAGCCACATCATGTGAGATTGCGTTCAAAGTTAAAACTTATAAAAAAAAAAAGGAAAAAAGACGTTGCACGTGTGTATGTTCTTTTTTGCAGACGGAATAACTTAAATCAATTTTGGTAATTCATTTTCAACATTGCAGTAATAGCTACTGAGGCGATCAAATTTCAATATTAAATGACTAGGTGGTCGAAATTTGACCATAATTATTATTGAAAATTTTAACAAAACTTTGATACAATAAAAAATCGGTTGATAAACAAAGAAGAAAGATATTTCGAACTGTTTCTCTTTGTGTGTTGTTATATAAATCGTGAAATTTCAATTTAAAAAAAAAGTGAAATCGACACGGATCACGTAATATATGATACCAGACCGCACGAAATGCCTTACGTCGATACAGAATGACTTGCGTACACAGGTCCCCACGCGTCGACGTTCGGTGTAGAATGAATCACTATCCCGTGCCGTTAGATAGAGTAGTTGTCACTTAATAATACCAATAGACATAAGTTCAACCATTGAAGAAGAGAATTAATAATTAACCGTGATTATAACTTCAATTGAAATAAAAGTTTACCGTCTAATAGGTAATGCTTCATTAGTGTTATAGACCGAATTTAAAAATACTGATTTTTAGTACATGCCTAAATCTAAGAACAAAACATTTTATAGATTATACTTGACCTCGATATAACTTACCCCTTATAGATGTGACATCATTATTATTGTTAATACGCGTGCGACAACCCCCTAATGAAGGGGTTCGTTGTCACCCTTAGCCCCTTAGGGTTTTGTACAAACATTTTACGAATAAACACAACCCTCTCGATTATGCAACGATTTGTCATTATTATTACTAACATTATTGGTTTAAAAAAACAATTGTTTACATTTTACATGACATACATTATTATTACAACATACAATACATAATTACATTTTATTACCTATTTGGTTTTTGATTAGTTTAGAATTATATTAGCAAACGTCAGAGTTTTCGATGGTTGAGCAACTTTCCTAAATCTGTTTCATTCTTGAAGGAATTTATTATAGCTGAAGCGTATTTATTAAATCGTAAAAAATAACTAATGACATGACTCGAATTACTAAAGAGTAAACAGGACAGGTATATTGAGATATCTGTGTACTTTTATTTAGAAATACTTTAGCCGTCCAGTGATTTACCTACTTGGTTAAAATATAAGTTAAAAAGTAAATTTCAATTATGGCCAAAATAGAATTAATTTACTTTACATTTATTATTTTATTTACTGTATTTAAACTCTCATTACCATATATGTACCGACTTTTTAAATGCATTATTACTTACTAATGTCAGATAATATTACCACTGTCGTTTATTCTATAAAAGTACACATTACATATTTATCTAATAATTTTAAAAAAATCTCGAATTCTCAAACAAAATATATCGATAAATTCTATTCGTAATAAAACCGATCACGAACAATATTTTATTTTTTTAAAAACGAGACCGGATTCCTACAATAAAAAAATAATCAATCAACAGAGCCCTAATAAATCTGTTTTGTGGGGGGTATCGCTTCGGAGTGTAAGGAGAGACAGCGTGGGGCGGCATTTTATGCACAGGGATGCCGGCCGACGCACCACTGTCAAACGCGACATCATTGTGCGCGCACGGACGCTAAACCCAATATCAAATCTGTTTCAAAATATCGAAAATAAACAAGGATAATGAGCGAGTAGGTGGGGCCTGTAGAAGACGCCCCTCTAGTTTTTTTCTCGGCGTCTGGGCGGCGCGACGAGCACGGCTTACGTCCCACGCGCTAGACGCACCGACATGCGCTGGTAAACACGCTCTCTCACAGCCCGGCGGCAGCGTGCCGATGTTTCGCCCAAAACAACAACAATTGTAAACAACATACACGTGAAAAATCCCAATAATGATACAAACGTCATCAACAGTTCCAAATTCGAAAATCGAAGCGCGTAACCGTGCCGCCATGTTTAATTACAACGCTCTTAATTTGAAACCGTAAAAGATTACTCTCATTATCTGAGTTAATTAAAGGAATACAATCCAATTTGACGATTAATTACTTTTCATCTCATGTGTTCAAAAACATAAACTGTGCGTTGTGAAAAAAATTATACAATCGTGTTCGATTGACTACTTACTGAGTGACAAGTTAAAATGAACCCGCGAAACGAAAAGCGAGAGTTGCCAACATGAAAAAAACGAATTGTTCTTGAAAACAGAATGATCAAAATATTTTATACGGCGAAAACGTTGCTCATGTTCATTTCATTTAATATGGCGAGGTAAGTTAATTATTAAATTATGTTTTCTATAAATATGTGTTATTCTACTATTTTATATGTTTTTCAAATTAGTTGTAATAATAGTAAATGTATACTTTGTTTATTAAGAAATATTGTAAAATAATATATAAGTTTTTTTTTTGTAATTAAGAACAATCAAATGTTTACATTTTTCTCGATCGTGTTGCAAAATATACTAATTTATACCAATGTTTATAAATTACTTTATAAATATTTATTAGTAAAAACTACATTAATCAAAGATAATCATTAACAGAAATAATTTTTGGTTGCTTTCCTATAATCCGAGGCAAACAAGTTCGTTATATAATAAAAAACTTGTTCTATAGTTTCACACTTGGCACAGAAATATTTCATTAAAAAAAGATTCAAATTAAAAAAAAAAACTAACTTTTAAGTCTTGTCGAAACTGAATATGTATTTTTGTAATTATTGTTTTCGTGAAGCGACTATAAATTAAACATAAAAATAATAAACCTATTATTAGTATTATCGTGACATCACAACAATTTAAGAATTTTTTTAAAGCAATTCAAATCTATTATCTACCTTCATCTATATGAATAATAATAAAAAAAATACTTTTTTAACCCCTTAAGCACTAACCTGGACACATTTCCGTTGTTTTCCTATTGTCTTCCTATTATCTCATTTTTATGAGTAATCGACATATTAATCTATAACTTATAAATATTGAATTACACATTAAAAGTACAAAAAATTTAAACTAAAATGTTATAGTCGCCTCCTCGGCGTATGGCTCCCCCATTACCGACCATATTTTCCTGTTCCTTACAATAGTTTCTATATACATATGCCTGATTAATGTAAATCTAGTCCCAAACACTTGATTACAGATTTTTAATAATTCCTGACAATGATTTTACCTTTTATTTTACTTTATTAACTATATTTACTTTAAATCTGTAAATATTTAAATGTTACTACTATATAATAATACTATCTATATATAAAAAATAAGCTAAGATAAAAATAGTCAATTATTTTTTTCTCCTCCATTTGTTACACGATTTCCTTTTTTGTTTTGTTTTTGACAAAATTTTTGTCGGTGTTAGCAATTCAAAAATAATATAATTATTTTCAATAACGTTTATAATCAAATTTGAATCAATACGCGTGCATTCGTATAGTTTAACCGATAAACCAAAAATTATGTTTCTCCATTAGCAGTAAATCCGGTTCTCGATATATGTAATGTTTATTACAGCTAATATACAAAGTCTTGAATATTTTATCAATGTTAATAACCTAGGCTACACACGCACTCACAATAAGCCTAGTGTCAAACGTAAAGGTGGCTCCGTTGAATAATTAACCAAAACAGAATGTTGCTTCAATCATGCAAATTGAGTATAAGTAGGCAACACCGACGGAGACTAATGCATAAGCACAGGTAATTTTAGCTTTGTGAAAGGTGGGAAACCTTCTTGGTGGTAGGTTAATCCATTTTTTATCAAAAGCTCTTAAAATTGTTATTTTTATTTATTTCTCAGTGCATATAAATCTCGAATAAATACTTAGAAAATAAAACTCATTTAAGAAAAATAAAACAAAAAATATACTTTCCTAATTATTTCTCAAGTATTACTTTTGGTTATGTTGGTAAGTTTAATTTATAAAGACTAATGTTGACTTATTGTTCGAAATTCAATCATATATGTTAGTATTGCAAATTTAAATTAAAAAAAAAAACCTTTTCTAATTGATTTAATGATAGGTTTATTAACAGAAAGATAAAGGTAAAAATGTCTGACTAACAAAGAAAAAGTTGTACTATAATCAATAAAGTATGAGATTTCATTTAGTGGTATTAAAGAAATTAATAAAAATACTTACTATAAGTTATCGAATTTGAATATTTCCGTTAATTTTGTGGGTAAAAAGCGAATAAACATAAACACAAAATGTCAATTATTGACATTTTTTAATCTACAGATTTGGGGAATCAATTGTCACTATTTTTATTAAAATATATTTTATGATTCATGAAATTAAAGTAAACAATAATATTTCGTCTTCTTACACGTCATTTACTAAGCCAGATTTATTTAAACTATTTTAAAATCTCTAGCGACCCCATTCGATAATGAAGCGTAACGATATATAACCATTATGTCACCAGTAGGCACATTAAAAACATATTAATGTCGAATTAACAACGTTATAACACAAAACCCCAGCGAATAATTTATTATAATGAATGCAAATTTAAAAGGTGACAATCGGCGTGTCGGCCCACCCAATACACTGGTGATTTACTTTTGCAATATGTTAATTCGCGCTATATGCCACTGCTCGAGCCAGTATAATCGACGAGCTGTTTGCCGTTTGATTGATAATCTAAGTCGTAGACTTACATACTACTGGATAAGAAATTGAATTAATTTTAAATGTATTAATGCTTCTCTGTCCGTTAATTGGCTTATAACTATAGTACCAAGAAAGTGAATAACATGATTCCTTTTTTTAAAGGTGGATATATTCTCTGTTTTGACTTTAGAATATATATATTGGTATATAGGAAAAGTAATCATAAGGCGTAGTCTGTTTGTCTGTTAGACACACAGTAAATTAATAAATATTATTGACACAATCCTGGAATACGTTATTATTATTATTCCGAATGTGGGCTATACAGGCTTGAGTAGTCCTGTATCACTACGACCTACAGAAGTCTATTGTGGCCGTCGCTACACAGCTAAAGCTCACTGCTTCGACCTAAATTATGGATATACTGTGGAATCTATTTGGCAGAGAGCGTCTGTGATTTCTTCTCAAGCAACACATCCTTACACAGAGTTGTTTGCGTATGGGTATTTATGGATCACATTCATACAAGATGTGCGTTGACGATTTAGTCTACAGTTTCAAAGAATCTGCACTTTCTTGTGTTCAAACCACCAGTGTCGTGCATTTGATTGCTCAAGCAACAGTGCCTAGTTAGTATTCTCACTAATAATCGTAGCTGAATCCTACTGAACGTCAAAGACGCTTCAGCTTACATATTGCGATTACTAAATAAAACATTATCAATTATATAGAGTAAAACTTATCACTTTCATCAATTCTTATTGATATGGCTTTCGATACAGCTTTAAATATGATAAATAGGCAATGCGAAGCAAAAATTACTTTTTTTATTATTTTGTTTCTTGATTAGCATCTATTATTTTAGATTAGACTTTAATATCGCTAAAAGTAAAGTGTAATAATTTGTTGAGAAAGTATGATACAAAACGCATAAATAATTATATATTACACATATATTACATATACAATTGCTGTATAGTTGAAACGATGATGGTGCAGCGGGTATTGTGGCTGAATTCCGCATCAATCGACGCGGGTTCGATCCGCACTTATCCGACTCTAAAATCGGCCTGACCTTTCGGTGAAGGAAAGCATCATGAGGAAACCATAGCTTATCACAAGTTTGAAAACCTGTCTTCAAATACTAAAAGGTGTGGTTAAAGCACTAAGTCTATTCCGTGTAAAAAAAAATATCACGCATTTATCTATCAAATCCTCAATAGTTAAATCAAGCCCAAAAATTATCTCACTACACGATCAATGACTAAAATTCGTATTGGAGTAAGTTTGATACGACTGACTACATAATTATATACGTACTCACTCTATATATTCTTAACTCATTTGACATTGATTTTTATCGTTACGAAGTATGATAAATTATAGGATAAATATTATAATAAAAATGGACGCTTCCAGTTGAAAGCATGTGATCTGAGTAATTTGCTTGAATTATCGGCATTACGCATTATGAGTAGACGCGCGTATTAATCACTTATTATTTTATATAAACCATAAGAAATATTTAATCTTTATAAAATTTTATTTTAACTTAACCACTTAAACTTAATAGCACTAGTTAATAAATTAGCGGCAACTGACATAGGTCAATAAATTAAATATCTTACCTTTAATACAAATAAGAATTAAAAATAGGTTCGATTTTTATAATATACTGTATAGGCTGGTTTTGACAAATTCTCACCGGATGTTAAATGATGATGTAGTTCAGAATACTAACCACACTAAGCCTAGAGATACTGTGCCTCTTAAATATGAAGGCGGTAGCTACATAGGTGGGTTTAAAAAAACGTATATTAATGAAACTATCGTTTCATCAATATATTTTCTCGGTGGAAACTTTAGGTTAATTTTGCTATTATGACCATTTTAAAACTGCATCATAATTAGGTAATTCATTATATATTAATGCATCTATACTACTAATAAATAAAATCGATGTGTCTGTTTGTAAAATCAAATTAAACCTTTTTACTAAATATATATGAATGCATATAAGGTACCTACACCAACAACATAACTATTAATTTTTTTATCTATATGTCTGTTTATTTGTTCCGGCTAATTTCCGGAATAGCTGGACCGATTTTGATGGGACTTTTTTGGCAGATAACTGAAGTTGCTCCGTGTAACATATAAATTACTTATACACTCAGTCAAAAAAGTATCGGGAATGGATGATTTGTTTACAGTTCCAAATACAATTTTTTGTTTTTTATTTTCTTTGTAGATTGACAGTACTGTTTTTAATTAGATCATATCTAGTTTCTATTGCGAATTGCATAATAGACAAAGACATCGAACAAAGAGTTTTAAATCCTAAAGCGCCAAAGAAATTTCGTGTTCGGAGACACTGAAAATGTTACATAACTTACAGAAGGCTTACGGTGAATTGACTTTATCAAAAACACGTTCTCATGAGTAGTTCAAAAGTTTAAAAGCGGTCGAGATATGCTGGACGACTTACCTCCCCCGGTAGGGCTACCGTTGACGGGCGTCAACGTCTTCAACTGAAGTTAACATCGCAAAAATGTGACTGAAAATCCTGTTTTTTTTAAATCTGATTTAGGCTTAGTGCTTTGACCACAACCTCACCTGATGTTAAATGACGATGTGGATGGTAAGCACTCTGAGCCTAGAGGTACAGGTTCTCAAGCGATGCTGCCGGGACACACCAACTGGTATTTGGCGACAGGTTTTCAAACTTGAGGCATGTAGCCCCAGGCGAACATTATAGGAAATACCTTACCACCATGCAATGGTTTTGTCGCAATGTTTTCCTTCACAGAAAGATCGGGCTGATTTTAGAATTGGATAGGTGGATTCGAACTCGCGTCCACTGACGCGGAATCCGGTCGCACTATCCACTCATCGCTTCAAAAAATCTTTCGTGTTTGATAGCCTCTGACCTCTCTGTGTCTCAGGAGTCGATCCGTATCATTTTAAATAATCAATTGATTATGAAGCACTACACATGGATATTAAGAGAATGCAAATATATTTCTCACCTCAAATACCTCCTAGTAAAACTGTGCAATGAATGGGATTTTATTCACAATTTCATGAGTTTTTTTACGCGGTACTCTAATTATATTCGAAAAATAAAAGTAAACCTAAGTTATGCGGACTAACTTCAGCTATTTGCCGAACAAAAGTTCTGTCAAAATCCATTCTGCCCTTCCGGAGATTAGCCGGAACAAACAATCAGAAAACAAATAAAAAATTTAAAAAATTTGTGTATCTGGTACCGTATAAGAATTCATATGTATTTAGTAAAAAGTTGTTATGTTGATGGACAATTTTATTTATTATTATAGATACAGCAATAATAAAAGATTAGTGGAACGTAACCGAAGCGACTGCCGCAGCCGGCGAGTCGTTAAACCCCGTGCTGATCCAATTAAAAACCGACGCAAAACTTAAAGAAAATTACTTTTTAAAATACCACAACATGTCCCCGAGATAAAAACAATAATTTCGTACCTACTTTAAACACTCGGAACGAGGACTACGGTAAAAAATAATAAATCCGCGGTCGCTGGCACTCTGATTAAATGCTACGATACCCATTCAGAAAAGTTATTTTAATACAAATTACAGCTACTTGCGTTGTTTCACTCTGCATGCCGACAATTCTGCAAATACTTTTCTCCTCTCTAACACTCGCAAATGAAGACTGTAACTTGTATTTTATAAAATATAAAATTGACTTTAACTCATCGCGAAAGAGTTCAATTCTCTTTGCTCCCTGATGCGTTTACGTCTATACGCGGCATTGCAGTCGGAAGCTTGATTGAAATTCCGTGTAGTAAATATATATACGTACATACTGACTATTTATTATTATATATTATACAAGGAATGTACTAAGAAAAAGCATATTATAAATGCTTACCCCTACTTGTTGTTAACGTTTGATTTTCATTTATTTTTTTAATTACTTTTTAAACAAATGAATAGAGATTTCGACGTGTTTTGAACTTTGTATAAATATCTAATTTAAAGAAATATCTTCTTAGGAAAATAAAGAATTGTATCAAATGTTAATTACCGATCATGAAAAGTTTTCCATGCAACGAAACAAATCTTTTTAATTTATGTATCTCTAAACCTTTTTTTACCTTCGTCTTTTTCTCTTTTCATTTTCCTACTTTCGATTTTATTCTTAACTAGATATTTCATACTATTCTAGACTGATTACTACTGTAATTGCCCTGGATAGTAAGTGTGTCTGTCTACACAGACGCTCGGACCGTATGACGTACTTCGTAGGGCGAACAACCCAACTTATCAATCACCTTGTTTCCACAGTGGGTTCGGAAGTCATGCCACCGATATTTTCGAAGCGTGAATATAATAAAAAATGTTATATATGGAAGTAATAGATGTTGCTTTTTATAATCTGTAAAGATTTGTTGGGTCACCTCAATATTACTGCTATAACAGCAGTAATTTTTTTTGCGTTAATACAATATGTAAACTCCTTGCCCACAAATCGATTGTTAAATTCGGTCATCCACCGTAATATATACGCTGTTGATTCGGGTGTCTGTTAGTACTTCTGTATTACTTTTAAATTTCTTTGCGAATGATGAGGCGATGATATGCTAAGGCATACTGTGGTCGTATTTAAAAAAATACTTACTTGAGTTTAGCGCTTTGACCACCAACTGATGTTAGACGAGGATTGGTCTAGGGTGGTGAACACAATAAGCCCAGAGATACTGGCACATAACTCACAAGTGATGCTATTGGAACACACCTATAGAGGCTTAGCAACAGGTTTTTAAACCTGCGGGTGGTTACTATCCAGAAATCATTAGAAAATGCCCTACCACTATGCTATAGTTTCCACTCGATTTGTTCCTTTATCAAAAGTTTAAACTTATTATAGAGTTGTGTAGGAAGCTTCGAATCTGCGCCCATACTTCAATCGATACTGCTTCGATAGACGTAGATGACAAACCACCAATCCTATACTATAATCATCCTGAGCTATTTGTAATGAAAAATATCACGATGAAACCATGAAAGAGCAATTTCTATTACCCTCAATAATGGATGTTTGTTACCAAGCAATTATAAAGATGTTTCTGCATCGTATTATATAAAAAAATCGAATAAATTTTACAATTTCATTCATTTATTTTTAGACTTAGATGAAAACTTTATATACTCTAGTACTTATTTTAGCTTCAAGCTATCAAGCTTAATAAGTGAATAAAATTGTAAGATTCAAGAAACAAACGCTTGCACTTAATTTACCGTAGTAAAGTTACTATCCTTAGTAGGGGTCGCGACGCAAGTCAGTTGCTAATTTGTTATAGTTTTTAAATTGTTAGCCAGCATAAGCAATTAGACCGATAGTGTTAATATGCGTCAATTGAATGGGTATTGTCTTATCTTAAAAATAATCGGTTCTTCTATCTACCATTAGTAACCCAAATCTGTTTTCAATTCTTTTTTTCATCTTTTTTTTAAATGCATTGTAAAGTTTGGATTTGTGCTTTAAGCACTTATATAGTGTTTCTTCAGTTTTAGGATTTTGTATAAATTCATTTTTTCCATTACGGAATCACAGCGATTTAATTTTTAATACAGTTATTATAATTGAAGCGGTTATGGCTTAGTTGGTAGTGCGGTCGGATTTCGCGGTAATGGACGCGGGTTCAAACCCACCTATCCAACTCTAAAATCAGCCTGAGCATTCGGTGAAGGAAAACATCGTGAGGAAACCATAGCATAATGGTAGGGCGTATTTTCTTATAATGCCCGTCTGGGTAGCAACCACCCTCAAGTTTGAAAACCTGTCGCCAAATACCAATAGGTGTGTTCTGGCAGCATCACTTGAGAACCAGTAGCTAGGATTAGTGTGTTTTCTATCCTGGACCACATCGTCACTTAACATCAGGTGAGATTGTGTTCAAAGCATTGATCCTATATCGTGTAAAAAAAAAAAAATTCTAGGCGAAAATAATTATTTTCTGTAATATATGACCACAATTTTACTTCATTTTAAGTGATGATATGCCTTTCTTTTTTCTTTTTTTTTTTTGATGCGGGGAAATGCATTTACGCACTACCCTTACCTATTGCATTAGTGAGACAGGAGTCCCCCAATGCAATAGGTAAGGGGGCCCGGAGGGACGACTCCGTGCCAGTGTGGGACTCACCCGGACGTGAAGCGTCCGGAAATACCCACTAAAGCCCACCGGGGCCGTCCGCCACATTTGGGATGGGGGCGATACGGGGTGGCTTTCGCAAGCACCGCGTCGCCCTCTGCGGCGAACCCACCGGGCCTCGTCTGTGCAATGGCCCAATGGGGTTGGAGGGGGGAACTCCCCCATCCACTTCTTCGCCCACCTCTCAAAAGAGGTACGACCTAGAAGGTCAACCGTCCAGGGGCAGGGTATACTTCCTACCCCCAAAAAAAGAGAAAAAGGGGACAGATTAGTGGCGGGCAAAGAAAAGAAACAGGGGAAGAAGCCCGCCACTGAAGAAAAAAATAGGTCCCTCTCCTTCACTCATCTTGTCAAGTGACGATATGCCCTAAGATAAGTCTAGAAGTACTTACAGTAGAGTTGTAAACCGTAGAATTTTTAACACAGCTAGCAGTTCGAGCTCAAGTTAATTTGCCATTTTGATGCTCTTGCGCTAGTTACCATTTTAGTGTCTTATAAATTTATAGCAGAAATAATGAAATTAAAAAAAAAGGCTGGTAGGTCAGAATAAAAGCGAGTGGCGTATTAGAAATATATGCTCAGAAGTGGGCAATCAGCTACTGATGACAAAGATTTAAATAAAACTCACGCGTACATATAGAAATATCGCAATTAAAGATTAAGTAACTTTTCGAAGTGGGCTTTTAATGACGAAGCACGCCGCGCGCGTCCAACTGTCCGTCCGGCCGACTCCGTGGGAATTCAACGATGCTATCTCAAAAACAGTTATGTAAAGACGGGAAAAGAGACGTAACTGTTTGGCTTTTTTTACGATTATTTACTGTTCTTACCATTGTTCCAATGATCTTCGCTCTACCAAAGACGAAGTGAAAGAGTGAAGGTTAATAAAATGCATTTACAAAAGGTGCACATAAATAAAGCAAAATATCGTTCATAATTATTATAATATGTTTCTCACATCAATATAACACGAAAACAAAAGATATAAAAACATGTGTTTTCTTAGAATTTAATTTACTTAAAAAAAAAACTTTGAAAAGAATACACAATTATGTTGATCGAACTTTGCTTAGCAGTTGATTAATTCATCTAATAGTATTATAATCACCTACATACAAACATTATATTTATTTCATTTTAACCGGCTTTAACGCATTTTGTTTACTTTTTAATTCCTATTTGAATTTTTTTTTATGAAACAAAAAAAGTATTGTGGTGTCCTTAAGGCGATTGAAAATAAAGACCCTAAGTGAACGTAAAAACATTTCAAGAACTATGCCAATCACCAATAACAATTAGGAATTATTAACAATTATAGAATGAAAATGCAAATTGAATCAGGGAATTATCGAGCGAACCTTTTCTTATGAAGTCGTTACAAATCATAATAAAACTAGAATTACATAGGAAATAAAACAGTCCGTTTGTTGACGTGCAACTCATAATATTAGGGGCTAAGTAGACTTCTGTGAGCTATGAACGCTTAATTCCACCTTGCGTTCTACCCATATTCATTTCGTGAACTTTGGTTATGAATGTCCTAAAAAGATGAAGGGTTATTATGGTGATAGTTATATACGTCCAATGTGTTAGAACACTTTCCAAATATAGCGTGCGTGTCGGGCTTTGCCCTCTTCGAGTACTTCACCTTTAAAAGAACACAATTACAGGTCAGTGATAAGAAAAGTGTATTTGAACTAAGCCGTATAGATACACGGCGCGCCCTTAATTCCGAGTATATGCATTTAAGGGCGAGAAATCCTTTATATCGGTTTGTAATTTTTCAAAAACGAATTACTATCCTTGACGTTACTAAAATTTCGAAGTAAAATAATCATTTATTTTTAACGTCTAAATCTATAATCTTTTATTAATGTTTCCGTTACAAATGAATTTACTATGCAAAGCGTATTTATAAAACTTAGAGATTACTACGTTTTTTACAAGATTTAGGCTGAATGCTTTGACCACAATCTCACCTGATGTTAAGCGACGATGTGGTCCAGGATGGTAAACACACAAAGCTTAGAGGGTACAAGTTCTCAAGTGATGCTTCCGGAACACACCTATTGGTATTTGGCGACAAGTTATCAAAATTAAGGGTGGTAACTACCCAAACGGGGATTATTAGAAAATGCCTTAACACCATGCTATGGTTGCACACGATGTTTTTCTTCACCGAAAGCTCAGGCTGATTTTAGAGTTGGATCGGTGGGCTTGAACCCGCCATCATCACTTTATATTTTTTATGACAAATTTTTGTTATCTTGTATAGAAAAAAAAACATAAAAACAAGTTCCGTCTAATCAACGTAGACAACAATTTTCTTTTTAAAAATAATATTAGTATATTATACATAATGCATTTTTTTTTCGACTAAGTAAAATTAGAGTTACATTTGAAGAGTTTATGAGTTAAACATAAGTTCATTAAAAATTAAATCAAAAAGTAAAACGAAAAAATTTGAAAATAATTACAATTGTTGCGAGGTCTCGTAGTGTAATAGAGTTAGTTACGCTGACCTGTGTACTACAGATCTCCAGAATCCTACGCCTTAACACGTCTCAGAAACGAGTTTAAAAACAATTGTAAAAACAGAAAAGGCGTGATATTTAAGATGTATAATAAGAACGGGTACAGGAAGTGTTACAGATTAAACAAAAAAAAAACAATGTCTCGTCACGTAAATGTACTAGCCGACATCAGATCGACGCCTGTGAGCACGACTGTTCAGATGATCTGATATTTTTGAAATATTGTCTGTACTCGCAGCGTCTTCATGTAGATAATATTTTATAAATAACTACCGAGTAACTGGCGAACATACTTATATATAGATACGATTTATTATATATATTATACTTATATTATACTTATATATATGTAATAGATACATTTAATAAAATTAATTCACTGCCAGAAGTATTTAAAGACTTTATCTAAACAAATAAATAAAATGATGTGTCTATTTGTAATATCAAAATAACAGCTTTTTACTAAATAAATATAAATTTTGGTACATATACCATGAAAGAAAAAAAAAATCTAACTGTTCGCCTGTCTGTCTGTTTGTTCTGGCTAATCTCCGGAACGTCTAAACCGATTTCAACGGGATTTTTTGGGGTTGAGTTACTCCGCGTAACTAACGTTACTTTTATTTTTGGAAAATATTCAGGCCGGGAACAGCTAGTACTACATATTCTTTTCAAAAATAAATATTAACTTCGTACAATTTTTATTTGTCTGCGCCGTATAAAAAAAAAACAAAAATTCTTATTCAATTTAGACCCTAAGAAGGTAGCTATGAACGTCAAAACACTACCGGTTCGGAAACTAACACAGTCGAGAAGAGCCGAAGCCAAGAAGAACTTCTTGTAGCAATCACCATTGTCGCAGATTAGTGAACCCGGGTATAGGAATTCCTGCACAGTGACCACAGTGCAATCCGTGTGTCCTTTGCATCTGTTCTGTTCGATCAGCAACGTCAGCTTGGTCTTGATCCGATTGATATTAATTAGTTTCAACCATCAATCTGCATTATGAAAAGGACTTAATTTGTATTACAATGTTGGTATACGGTGTTATTTCGAAGTTTTACATTTACTACTAACCTAAAAGAACAAATCCTCTCCCTGCTCTAATTCCATTTTTATTTGGTATCGGCACAACATGTTTACATTCACTCTCTTTCTAAGCATATCATCTTTCACACAATCCATCCATTTTTTCTTTGGTTTTCCTATAACAGTCCACATTCATATTTAATACTTATCTAACTACTTCCTCTTTTTCCATGCGCAATTACATACCCGTACCAAGACAGTCATACCCTAGAAGAACACATTGTAATAAAATAAATGAATAAAAATTAACCAATTTAATATTTACCTTTCATAAGATACATAAAGCAAAATAAAAATAAAATGCTCGTCTTTGTTTGCTACAAACATTCACCCAACTTAATACTATCTTCCAACAACAAAAACTTCCAACAAAACTTATTAATTAAAATCTCTCGAAGGTTATTAGTTCCGATGTGGAATACCACACAAATATTTCAGTCGAACGGTTGCCCCTACCATGATAATTTAACATTTTGAATACCATGTTTGAATATTTATTTATAAGTACAGTAAACACCGACTATAATTTAGTTAACTAGTTAGCCTCGGTGGCGTAGTTGCGTACGACTGTCGGTCTGAGGTCTCGGGTTCGATACCCAGGTCGGGTCAAGTGATATTTGGAGTCTGGAATATTTGCCCGACATGGTAACAGGCCCGCCCCCCTGTTACATCTGGGACGGAACTAAGCTCGGCGGAATGTGGGTGGTATAGTTCGCTATTTCACCTCTGCCTAACCCTTCGGGGATAACAGGCGTGAGCTTATGTTATGTTTATATACATAATTTAAAGTAAAATTTTATTCTGAATAAATCTAATATTTCCAGATAAGTTGATAATTGTTTAGACTATTTTGATAGTATACTTTAGATATTTTATATATTAAAAGTTACATTTATCTATAATTATAAATAAAATTGGAGTGTCTGTTTGTAATGTGATTTTTTTTTTTTTACTAAATAAGTATGAATATACCATTTTTTAAATTGTTGTCTATCTGTCTGTCTGTTTGTTCCGGCTAAGCTCCGGAACAGCTGGACGGATTTTGACGGGACTTTTTCGGTAGATAGTTGAAGTTACTCCGAGTAACTTATGATAATTTTAATTTACGAAAATTATCAGGGTTTCGCTTAAATAAATAAAATCTACTAAAAAATAATAAAACCCTATTCAATGCACAGGTTTACGGGCAAGTGCTTGAATTTACGAAAAACATATTTACATTATCTTAATACTGCAAAATAAAATTAGAATTCCGTATAATAAAAAATTTAAACGGACAAAAGAATATATGAAACGCGGGCGCAGCCGCGGGCACACAGCTTGTAGTTAATAAATAAAAGTAACATGGGATTCCATGGTAAAAGAATAGATATACAATGTACAGGATAATATTTCAGTACGAAACTATTAAGAATAGTTAAATATTGTTTGCATATACAATAAATTTCGAATTAACTGCATGGATTGAAATTATCTATTTATAAACAGGCAAACTTTTGTTCTTGTTTATCAACCGATTTTCATTTTCTATACTAACTACTGACAAATTTAGTGTTAGTAACAAAAAAAATCCATTCAAATTTCAAATTTGTAGTCAATTCGAAATAAAAATATAGGCATATGAACTTAGATTTCTTTTTTTTTTTTCATAGTTTAAAGCGTAGATTAAATTTAATATTGAAAATAAATAAATATGTAGTTGCCATATTATAACCATTACAATTTCAGTACATAAAATGAAATAATATTAGCCGAGTTGCGTATATGACTACGACAGTTAATCATTAATAACTATGGTAGTGGTAAATAAAAAATTAAACAAATTGTAAGCAGATACAAATAAAATATTCAAAATATATACGATAACATCTTATTTTGGATTATTAATTAATTATGGTGACATTAATTATAATAAGAAGCGTCCAATTAGTGACAATATATTAAGAAAATGTGAACGTTATTGGACGAAATTTTTATCATAGTTTTAAATTCAGTTATTCAATAGACAGACTACACGTGATTCGTTGTATTTTATTACCATAGTATAACTCAACATGCAGATTAATATTCAGTTTGAAAGATTAATTAAAGTTTACTTAAAATATTAATGTATCGAGTACCCATAAAAATGAAACAATAGAAAGACAATAGGAAAACAATGGAAAGCTGGAGTAAACGCCGGGAAGGTGCTCAATGGGTTAAACAATACATTTGCTAAACTCCGTCGTGATCTAGGATTTACAAGTATATATCTAGACTTAAGGGATGGGCAGCGGCAATCTCTGAGTGCCACAAACACCGGAATGCGATCACCAACCCGCCTGCCAAGCGTGGTGATTATTGCAATCCTCCCTTTGTTGGGGGAGACCTATGTCCAGGAGAGGACGTCTTATGGTTGAATGGATGGTTCTAGATTTAGATAGAGTCTTTAAGCGTGGTTGATGTAGGCTGAAATGTTGATGGAGATTGTCGATAATTTTAAAGAAATATTAATTAAAATTCTCAACCACTATACTATGGTTTCTTTACTATGTTTTCCTTCACCGAGAGCTCAGGGTGATTTTAGAGTTAGATAGGTAGCCTGTAACCCGCGTCCATTGATGGTGAATCCAAACGCACTACCAACTGCCCCGTCATCGTTTCAAAATCCCCATCACCTTCACAATAATTTGCTACAGTAGTTGACACATTCATAAATGTATTCCGAATTCCACAGTTCAAAGGACAACACGCTGCCGAGTCACTTTGACTCCGCTCTTACCTGCCATCTGGTCGGTGGCTTGACCAAGGAACAGAGGTCCGTCTGCCACGAAGCTCCCGACGCTGCGGCCATAGCTTTCGAGGGTCTCCAATTGGCAGTCAAGGAGTGCCAGCATCAATTCCGTTGGCACAGGTGGAACTGTTCAACTCTAGTTATGAAAAACAGTAATCCTCACTCAAGTGCTATCATGAAAAGAGGTAACTCAATTTTTTTTTATTTAGTTACTTTATTCTGAAACATTCATACTAGAGTCAATTTTTATTATTATACTTTTGTGTATTCAAAATAATTCCTTCATTAAGTGAGATTTGAAAATTTTTCATTTAAATTTCTAGACAATAAGTACACATATGGGCACCGACTCCAAAATTAAAGAAGCAGATTAAAAAAGTAATTATTTATTGACTTTTTAGTGCATTTTTATAGTGTATTATTATTTTGAAGTCGGTTTTGTTTTTTTTTTTTCTATTTTTTAGTTTAACCCCCTTGACCACTTACCTGGAGTTTACGCCAGCTTTCTATTGTTTTCCTATTGTATTATTTTTATCGGTACTCAACACATTAAGTATGTACTTTTAGGTATAGCATACTTCATAGCTTTGGAAACAAATATGTGAAACACGTGTGTATAATATACGAGGAATTTTCTTAATTTCCCTGAGTTTCACTGATCAGATTCTGATTTGGTGGAAATGGGACCAGCTCGGAGGTCTACTCTTTCGATTAAAATTGCAAATCGGTCAACCAATGACGGAGAAATCGAGTAACTAAAGAAAGATTTAAGAAATATTAAAAAAAACATACAAGAACATAAACAACATACAAAAATAAAAAAAAATCAAAAAAGGTTTAAAATAACAACAACATCTATTTCTGCACGTTAGATAAATTAGTTTTTGAATGAAATATTGAACATGTTTTATATAACACCTATATAATATATATCATACTAAAATTAAATTTAACATTAAACAATCTAATATGTTCTTCAAAATAAACTTTTAAAAAAATCTATTAAGTATCGAAGGAAATTTTATTCATACTACGGGGCCATAATGTCCAATATATGAAGAAGCATTGTGGATCTCGTTTTTTCCACAATCATCACACACGTTGACGTGGAAATTTACGAGCATGGAGGATGTGAGACAACAAATAATGCTCTTGGTGGCCAGGTGGGACCCCCATCGGGCTCCGCGATTTTACGCTTCGTGTGGGTCCGAACACTTCGAACGACCTCTACCGCAACCAGCCGACGCATTAACAATTAATACATACATATATTGGTCTTTTTTCTCCATTCGCAAAGGCAGTTCTCGCCTTTAATAACATTCCTGCCAATTAAGTATATTATTTTTTATTTTACTTTTATTGCATCAAAACTTAAATCTACTTTACAGAATTTGCGTCATGCAAATTAAATGTTTCGATTTTTTCCAATATTTAAAAAAATGCTACACTATGTGCTTGTGTGTTTGTAATAATATTTAATTTAACCAATGACACAAAGCAAATTATAAATGTCAGCGAATAAAACGTGTCGCGTGAAATATGTCCTTCTAAAATGTGACATCGTATTGTTGTAGTTCTGTGGACATTATTAGTATTTGTAATACACCGTAACGACACCTTCCGGCTCTTCAGTTACACGACAACGTTTAAATTGAAAAATCGTGAAAAAAAAAAAACAGCGTAACTAAAGACTTAAACATCATTCTTAACACGGCCATTGTTGAAACTCTGAATTGAGACGGTCGCTCGACGGGAGAATGTAATCTCTTTGAACAAAAAAAAAACAAAAAAAATATAACTAAGAACAAATCGAGAAGAGGCTTTTAAATAGGATAATAGCGATCGATGATCGAAGAAGAAAGATAATAATGATACTGGACCGGTTTTTTTTTTTTTGCTCAAACGTGCATATATATACTTTGATGAAAGCGGACAGATGACGGGATTCGTTCCGCTTCCCCCGTGATCTTCCACACGTCGTTAGCGCTCTTGTTGTACGTGACGCTGCTACAATGCACGACTCTGTCAAAGATTTAATGACTTTTGTCAGGCTAATGAGTGCATTGTTGGAAAAACTTTGGACCGGGTCGCGTTAATAGTCGATCGTGGCCGAGATAGCTGTCGACTGGTCGAAGACGCGAGACGCAACGTTTCGCGTGAGAGAATGGACCGTCGACGAAGCGAGGGTGGCGAACAAGCTCGATACAAATCTGTCGGCGGCCGTACGTGACCTGAATCCGACCGGGAGTGTCTCATAAAAAAGTGACATTTATTGGTGTTTTATATCAGCTACGTGTTCACGCCGAGCGGCGACAACGATACACGCGGTTATGATGATGCAAAAACGAAACGCTATGTCACTTGACTGACGAGATGCCGTGGGAAAGGCGTTTTTATCTTTGACACCTTTTATGTCATACTTTAGCAACAAGACGTCTTTATAATTTACCATTTCTTACGTCATTATTAGGATGTCAAAATTTGGATTGAGTTCCTAATTTAAATCATAAAGTGTTGATGATAATGGAGAGCTCAATCGGTGTGACCTAAAATAACAAATTTGAAAAGGATTTGAAACAAAAATAAGGACGTGTCTGAATGTCTCGATGTGTTTCGACCCTCTAATGGTCGAGATAAGATCTCGTTCGGTACATTACCGGATCATGCTTCTTCGGCTGCTTTCGAAACTGTGAGAAAAACACACACACACACACACACACATACACACAAAAGGTTCTATATTATTTTAAAAAAGCACGTGAATTCGTCTCTTTTAGTTTCCAGTTTAGACGTGACGTCGAGTGATCTTCAATTATTTTTTTTTTTTTGTTTTCTTGTTTGATTTCTCTTTTTGTTCGAGGGTTTTGCTCTTATTGTTGTGAAGATGCTTTTAAGTGTTAATTAAATCGAGAGATGATTTAGTGATCTTGCGGAATTTCTCTATAATTCATTCGGCGTTAATGGTGCTACGGTTATAATTATATAATTTTTGAAGTGAAATTTATTTAGCTGTGTTGAGCGATCCTCGGTAGGGGAAAAACTTACAGATTCGCATTACCATTGCTATGGCGTCAACCCTCAACATGCAACAGTATGTCAAGTATAAGATGGCGTTAAATTGCTGGCGCTCAAAGATAAATAATGATATGTATACTTACGCAGTCTATCGCATGTTTTTTATATTTTAAACTGTGTATATGTTAATAATTTCAATTAACAAATTATGAAATATAACAAGTTTTTCGAATGTTTCGAGTTTTTAATTTTATTGGCAGTCGACATAATATTTTTATTATTTTATACCACGTATTTAAATAATGTCACAGTTGTATGTATTAAGTTCGTGGGTTCGGTATTCTTACACAAGATAATATGTTATAATGGTTGGTGCGATTAACGATCCCTAAATACCTGGTGACGTCACGAGCGGTTTGTTGTCCGGTTTCGGTGATTAGTAAATTCGCAACAAACGACCTCGCTGCCAGCAATTCCGAATCAAATCTAATTAGGGCTTACCTTAATCCGAAAATACTAATTATTGTGTTTTAATTGCTATTCCGAAGTCAAGATCACCTTTCTCTAGTCATGAGGTTAATCTAAACCAATAAATAAAATTGAAGTGCATTAATATAAGTGTATCAATGTTATTTATATCGATCTCTATTTAAATAAATTAAAAAAAAACTTTAAAAACAAAAGAACACACTTATCAATGTCAATTTAAATTAACATAACAAAAAAAATCTGTTTTTTTTTGTTTACTCGGTATAGGCTCAGTGCTTTGACCGCAATCTCACCTGATCTTAAGTGACGATGTGGTCCAGGATGGTAAACACACTAGTTACCATTACTAGTTCTCAAGTGATGCTTCCGGAACACACCTATTGGTATTTGGCGGCAGGTTTTCAAATTTGGGGGTGGTAGCTACCCAGGTGAGTATCATTTGAAAATGCCCTACCACCATGATATGGTTTCCTCACGATGTTTTCCTTCACCGAAAGCTTAGGCCGATTTTAGAATCGGATAGGTGGTGATCGAACCCGCGTCGCTTGACGCGGAATTCGGCCTCACTACCCGCTGCGCCATCATCGCTTCAAATTTTAACATACAGTGTGTTCGTATGTATAATTTACAAGTATTCACTTTAACGCCAGATTCATAAATAGCCCTTTAGGGTGCGAGAAACATCGAAAAAAAAACAGTTTTAAAAACCTCACATAGATTAAATCATTTTCAAACTTATCTGCCGTCAGAGCCAGTGTTGTCAGATGCACGAATTAAAGTGTGTATTCGTACGATTTTTTTTTTATTTTTTCTTGAAAGTTTTCTTTTAAACTTGACTTTATTCTACTCAAAAGTATGCAAATCCCTTTTTACGACTGACTGTCTATCTAAACGTCACGATACCTTTTAATTCTTTACTTATTAAAAACAATATCGGATAATTTCAAAGGGTAGTTATGTTTCATAATGTTCATTCAATTTCGTTGAGTTCTTTATCGTGAAAATTCTGTTCTGTATGTTTTGGAATGTTGTTATGAAATTAATCTTATAATTTTAAGTATGTGTTTTTTTTTAATTAATTATTTAATGAATCTTTCGATTAAACCAATTTGATAAAATTTCAAACGAAAAAAACACGTTCCCAGTACTCTCGATAAGATCTTGGATATGCGATATCTAAAATGTCTAATTTCTTATTAATAACTTTAATAATTATTAATATAGAATATTTAAAACTTAAATATAATTTAGCGATTATTTTTTTTAATTTTCCATCTGCCAGCACCGGTCAGAACAGGTACGAACGCATGCGACAACTATATGTTAAAAGTCGGAAAAAAAGGACCTTCGGAAAAACATCAATACATGTGCATCGTATTACTAAACCAAATGAAATAATGAGTGAAATAAATAAATCTTCAATAATAATTATAAATTTAGCTTACTTAGTATACGTTGGTAGGTTTTTTTTCTGCGTTAACCGGTCTACAGCGGTACCAAATTTGGCAATGGAGATTCGTCAATTTAATCCTATGTTAAAGGAATTGTACCGTTAATGGTGAGTATAAGTAATTAAACAGAGAGACTCGTTTTTATACGACGCCGAGGCAGGCGATATGTTTTTGTACGTCAAATGTGAATAAATGTACCGATTTTTAAATGTAATTATTGCGACAGCGCTAATTATATATTGAAATGAAACAAACCCGATCATTCGGATAAAAATGCGCCAACTTAAATAAATTAAAATGTGCCTCTCTTGATTCTTTTCTTAACTAGTGATTCGTATTTAAAATTTATATTTTATTTATAAATTATGTACAAATATTGAATTTATGTTCACTTTACTTTGATGTTAACAGTTTGTTTACAAATGGAATAAAATAGAAATGTATGTTATATATCTATATATATATATATATATATATATATATATATATATATATATATATAGACCTAGACCGCTGGGTCTACAAACTTGAAATTATATCAAAAGGTAGGTTACCTCTTAAGAAACCTACTAAGAAATTATTTTTAGAAATTTCACCTCTATGGGGGTAAAATAAGGAATAGACCGTTATACGAAAGTTTTTCATTATAAAACTAAAAATATAATATGCACACTTCAGATTAGAAATAAATATAAACATGTATAGATATTTTTCAAAATGTTACACCTAAGAGGGTGAATGATCGTATCGAGGGCGTATTGTATTTAGTAAAAAGTTTATATTACAAACAGCCACTCCAATTACATTTATTAGTAGAGATAATTATAGGAAATAAGAAATTTATAATATAATATTATTGCATTTAAATCAAAATGTGTCATTTTAATTATTTCAGCCTCGTAACACATGACAGTAGAAATTTTTATACCTACTGATTCTACTACAGCCATTTACCGACATACTAAGGATTTTATCGTGTCGTTCCCTATTAAGAAGGGTAAAATTACTCCAACCGCGTATACATGCGTGTCATCACCCACGCCTTCGTAACCGACGTCCCGCCACCGGGAACACGCGGCTAACTTTGCTCCCGCACACACTCCGGGTGGGTCTCCCTTCGGTGGCGGCTCAAGACGTGCTTCGTTCCACAACGAGGCCGCTGTCAACGCGATACAGTAACACTGAACATGCATTAAGCATCACACGCATAACACTGGACACTTTCCTGTACATGACACGCAGGTACATATGTAGGTCCTATAAGGAACCTAAGCTTGTAAAATGAAAAATGTAGAGTTTTTTTAGTTAGGTTCAAAATTCCGCTGTATTTTTTACACTCTCCAGAGTCCTACCATGGTAGCGGCCAAGCCGAGGTCCGTACAACTTTGGTAACCCATGTGCTAGTTACCTATTTGCGACTGAGTACCTTCAGCACTCGCCCCCATATCACGGTGAAGCTGTAAAGGCCCTTCCGGTCAACAGCGTTAGCTAGTTAGAAGAAAAAGTACTATGTATAAAAACGTGTATACCTGATGAATTATTTGACAATTATTTTTTTGATATTATTGCCTGACAAACCCAGCAAATTAACTTTATATTTCGATGTAAAAACATCTTGATAGATATATCAATTGTCACTTATTTGTTCAATCTTCAATTATTATTTAGTAGAAAAATTCAAAGATTTTGTAATTTAAAACAATAGTTTATAATTAGATACGATTTTCTTTACACATGATAATAAACTATAATAAATGATAGTGTATATTCGAAATTTAATTATTTTTAAACCTACATATAAATAATATCTAACTCTAAATAAACACTCAAACAAGGTAATAAATGTACCTATTGAATGTTTTCCTCACAAAACAAAAATGCCAAACTAACAAATTCATAATAAAAAAGTGTGTGTGTGTACTTATATGCACAGACGTAAGAAGTTATACTTCTTTGAAGTAATAATAGAAAAAACTAAAACGTTGACAGCTAACTTCAGGGTGTCGTTTTTATGTGATGGTTGCGCGTCCGTCGTAAAAATTTACTCTTATCATCTTTCCCTAATGCGCCAAAAGAAGTATAACTTCAAAAAAAAACACAATATAAAAGAAAATAAAAACGGACGAAACTGAAAGTCAAAAAATCCAAATTTGTCACCACCGGTTAAATACCACAACAACGAACGACGTTTCATAAGAAAAAAAGAATCCGGATAGGTACTTTGGTATCCGAATAATCGGAATACATTGAAATCGATTAATGAAATTCGGCACGGGTATCGATCGAGCGCGGTCGATAAACCGACATAATAGTCGACTAATTGGCACAAATCGCCACTAAAACGTGGGATGTTAGTAATTAAAACTCAGGCACCACAGACACGATAGACATGATACGTTGGTAGGTAACTAGGTACTTGGATTGTAATCAAGTCGAATCCAAATAATTGTTTATGCGCTGTAGGTACCGTGACAAATCGATTACAGGCTCGTTAATATAGAGTGTGTGAACGACTCAGTAATGATTGCCAGCCGAATTGTATGAAATAGTCAACGTATACATTATAAAAAAGTATAGTTCGTTTTATTTATTTATATCGATTAATACAATAGTTTTGTTATGTTTTATGTTCTTAAAAAATCATTCATCAAGGAATTTAATGAAGCGATGATGGCTTAGCGATAGTGTAGTCGGATTTCGTATCTATGGATGGAGGTCCGAATGTTCTTATTCTGCAATGATTGTAAGATAACATTCTCACATCACGAAATATTTTTTTATGTTCGTCAAGTTTGAAAGTCTGTCAACAAGTATACATGTGTTTCAGAATTATCACTTGAAGCCCAGAAACTCTAATTTATTATAGTCGATCACATCATAATTTAACATCAAATGAAATTGTGATGAAAGTTTTGAACGTTTGTAGATGTAATATATACGAGATGCTATGGAAATTGAACCTAATTGGACCACCGTACACTTGGAAGAACATCGTCATACTGACGAGTTAAAGCGCTTGTGCGAAAATTTATCTAAGAGTATACATCTATAGTTGTTCTTGAGCTATATTTATTTTACCCATCAAATAAGGTGCAGCAGGTTTACAGGAATTACCGTGCTTTAAAACAATCTTATACTTAACTATTATACGTAAATCATAGTTACATCGCAAAAGTATCCGACCACGTTATGTCGCCTTTCAAAATCACTCATACGATACATATCCGATATTACGAAACAACTCTTCCGAACGACATCATAACTAAGCCACAACAATAACCTTTAACTCACTAGCTTATGCAGCCACTGAATCGATCAGCCCGCCGACCGTTACGCTTCTATCGGGTTTCGTCGATCGACAAATATAAATTTGTCACCGGCCATACGGAAAAACCATCGACTATGAAGCTTATAAATAAATAAATAATCGCATCGCATCGTATCGTAATAACATTCGTAAAACCCGTTTATTACGATGTGACGTGATAACCCTATACGATGAGTCGGTTTATACTGTACGACTATATTTTATCGGATCGTCATTACGTGGTCAATAATTAAACTCTAATTACGGTAATACCGTGAACGATTTTTAATTTTGTTGACTACGTACAACGAATGCAGTGTATAATTGCGCCGATATTAGTAAAACTTTTAACATTTTATTCCTGATAAAATTAGAATGTTTTAACTATTAAATGTCATTATGATCAATTATCGCAAAATACACTATTCTTTAATTTAGTGTTAAACTTGCTGACCCGGCGAATTTCGTACCTAATAAAACCTAATCATCATAATATATAATCCTTTAATATTCCTTTTACGGTGATATAAGTTTAATTAGTTAACCTGTAAAATTTTATTCATTTGATTAAAGCATTTTTTTTGTATTGATTTTTGTTGTTCTTAATTATATACTAACATTAAACTTTTAAAATATTTACCGGTTTAGATGGCCATTTTAGTATCGATTCCATTCACATTCACTATTAACTCCGTAAAAGGGAAATAAAAAATGTTTCCATACGCTATTTTGTGCTATAATCTGACTAAAGAATATATCTATTATAAAAAATAACAGATATTAATCGGTTCGCTTATTCTTGTTACCTAAGCTAAATAACGGACAGACAGATGTCACTTTTTTTAATGTGTTAAGATATTAAATTGCATCAGTTGTTCATTCAGTTCATTCTACAAAAATAAGTTCATTTTAATTTTATTTCTTAATTAAGATTAACTGATGATTTTCGTAATTTTGTGTCACGAATCGTTGAAACTAAAAAGGATCAAAGTCATCGCATTTTATTAATTCATCCGAGTAATCATTGAAGAGAGATGATTCTTGATTTATAATGATTATTATCATTTTATTAAGCATGAATCACTTTGAATCACGACTCACGGTTTTTGCGGTGAAACTCCGTTAGTCAGGTTTTAAAGCGATACCTAAAAAATACTGTAGTTTGAAGGTAAAAAATTGTAAAATATTTAAGTGTGTCATATTTTTCCGTTTTTTTTTTTTTTTTTTATATTTCAATATAAATAATAATAATAATATTGCTCGTTACAAAGACAGGAATTCTAGCGTAACAGCTTAAGAGGTATTTCTTGCTGTTTTGGTGCGTTTATGGTTGCCCTTGTGAGTTTTATTCTTTTTACACTAAGCCTTAACTATTTTCCAAAAATGAAAGTAGCCTAAGCTTAGTAAAAAGCTGTTATTTTGGTATTACAGACATACGCATTAATTTTATGTATTTATTTTTAGTTTAGATGCGTCTGAAAAACAATTACGAAAGTTGTTGCAAAAAAATTGCAACCGTTAAAAAGCAAATACAAATTAATCTATCACTCTGTTTTTATACACACACCATTGATCGGAATGAAATCTTTTTAACAACAAAAAAACGCATACTTTCCACAGACCGTAGGTACAATACGTGTCCGAACTAAATCAAATAAATAAAAAAATGCTCACAATAATTATTTCAATAAAACCGTATCGTTGGACGTCAATTAGTCCAGTATAGGTCTGAGAGCCGCTAATCCCCCCAGATAACGCAACGGCCCACGTATTAATCACTCAGTAAAATCGAGTTAATTTACTCGAATCTTTCGTGTCGAGTGCTATCGATCTGTTATTGCAGCTCCGGTGTTGTCAGGTGCAGAAAAAAAAAGAAAGAAAATGTATTAATTTGTGCCACATAACACAATACAAGAACACATACAAAAAGATAATATACTTGCTTGTTTTTCTACCGGAAAACGTCCACTGCTGGACATAGGTCTCCCACAAAAAGGGAGGAATCGCCATAATCGGCACGCTTGATCAGCTGGTTGGCGATCGCAGTCAAGTGTTTGTGGTACTCTAAGGATGCTGCTGCCCATCACCTGGTTTATTCCTTATTTACCTTTTACGACACCCAAGGGAACGATATGGTGGTATTATTCTTAGCCAACACCACACTATACAAAAAAATTAAAAATAGGCCAAGCCTCAGCATTATTGCTGCACAGAAACCATGTATTAACAGTGGAGTGCTGGTATTCTGACTGTGCCTCCTAACCAGACGTCCGGACAGGTGTAATATATTTTTATGATATATATACACGTCGAAATATATATTTACATATGCATACCCGCACATACATTCGCACAAGATAATACACACAAACATGTGATATGAAGGTGACCTACGTTCAGACGTGGACGTCTTTTAGTTGAATGGATGGAACTAAACATTGGATTACTGTTACACACATATTTAGTATTTATTTGTTTTAACCAATATTCGAAAAACGGTAAAAACTTACAGAGACTAAATACATAAACACGCTGTATCTAATAAATGTAATCTATAAATTATTAAATATCAATTTTGTATAGAAACATGATGAACATTTATTAAGAGCATAGTTTTTTTTTCGGATTTTTTTTTTCAATTTTACTACATAAATAATCATACACAACACAATTATATAGATATTTTTAAATATATTCAATAATATTTATTTGATTATATTTATGAAAATTGTAATGAAAATTCCGTACTTTTTTCAGCACCTAGCAACACTATACAGTATGGGCATTTAATTGATACTCGGTTGATAAGAAACTCTTTGTTTCTTTTCTTTTTATTCTTAATTCTTTAAAAATGCGGTTCGACGACCAAATAAAGAGCAGATTAGATTGATTTAAGTCTAAATTAGCGATAGGACGCTTGAGTTCTGATGGTATTTAAGGAATATGGGATTGACTGAACATCCTACAGGTGGACTAGCATTTAACTTTAACATTTTATATCCTCCTCTCCTCCGTCTTTGTCTTACAATAGTAACCTCCCACCCCCTCATGATAACGTAAGCATTAGCATAATTTTGAATTAATAATGACAATTGATAATTAAATATTTTTACGTAATCATCATTCAAACTCAACCGTCCCTCATTTCATAAAAATAAGCAAAACAACCCCCTCCGCACCCCAAACAGATAACGTGTTACTGGAAAAGCCCCAAAGCCTACAGTAAAGTCACTTAATCTAATCCAACGTTTTCAAACGATGATGGCTCTGAAGTTATTAAGGAACGAGTCGGTCCGAATTCAAGAATGAATCAGAGCATTTAGCGAAAAAAACATCTTGTTTAAAATGTGTTTATCTTTGTGTTATGTGTTCATCTAGACTTAAATCACATCATCATTTACAATCAGGGAAGATTGATTTTTTATACAAGGTATAGGCTCCCCGCCTCGACTACAAACTCAAAACTCAACTGATTTTAAGTGTCAGATCAGTGTCAGAAAAACCGATATATTTTTGGTTGATCTTAATCTTAACTTTTAAGATTCTATATTGAAACTCGGCGATAGCAATTAAAACTAACAAATATATGTTCTTATAAATTTTAACTAATGATACCTGACTGTGCCAATATAATACCGCGAAGTCTGACTGCGAAACAACAGGTGGGGCCGCGTTTCAACCATAATTGCCTATTAAATCGATCTTTAAACCTTTCGATTAAGTACAAACACAATGAAATAGCAAGAATACCACATTATTAACTTGAGAACCGATATATAAGAATATAATTAAAAGCGAACGACCACCTTACAATCTAACCTAAGTCAGATGCAAATAATCCCCACCATACAACACATCACACCGTAAATGGTCAAAAGATTACATTGTGCGAGGTCGATTACCTTATATTACGATTTCACTTGAACGTTTAATTTATGGCAATAATAGGTATAGATAAATTGTTACTGTAGACGTTCCGCGTTCTTATAAATCGAATGCATACTCTCCCCTCCATCGATTTTCGAATGATAAACGATGTCGATGCGATACGATTTTCATTGTTCGTTAACTATTTATACTTTAGGTCATTCGGGAATTTAATTGTTTTTAATAAAACACCAATGTATATTGGTTGTAACTTGGATCGATGCTTATGATTTTCATCCCGGATTATGAAGTTATTATTGTTACCTTGTTTCATATTAAAACAGTTCATAGAAGGATAATAAAATCGGTCAAAATCATACCTACTTAGATTCTGTCAGACGATATGAGAAATGGTGCGTACGAAGGATAAAGTTTCTTAAATCCGAATGTGGTCTATACGAATAAATCAAATTTCTCATTGCAAAATGATAACTTTTTACTAAAAATATATGCCGAACTGAAGTGGCAATTGTCTGGCCTCATTGCTCGTAGAATCGGTGCCAGATGGGGCCAACAGGTTTTCGAAAGGCTGCCACGTACTGGATGACACAGCGTGGGTAGGTCCCCACAAGGTACCGGTAAAGGTCCCGGGAGTCCGCTGGATGCGGGTGACGCAAAACCGGTCTTCGTGGAGATCTTTGGGGGAAACCTATGCCCAGCAGTGGACGTCTTTCAGTTCAATAGATGGATGGATAAAAATACATATGAGTCTTTGTCATAGCTGTTTGCTTGCGAGACAGCCCGCGTTTCATACATTCTTCACTGCGTATTACGTAATATTGTGTGAAATTATCATCGGAGAATAATGTTTCGATGATGTTTTCCATTGTATCGTATTTATTTCATAATTTCATGAGCGTTAATTTTTTACACGGAACCCTAATTATTTTCGAAAAATAAAGTTAACCTGAGTTTCGTGGTGTAACTTCAGCTATCTACCAAAAAAAGTCTCGTCAAAATTGCTCCAAACGTTCCGGAGATTAGCAGAAACAAATAGACAGAGAGACAAAAATGTTATAAATTATATTTTCGATATAGGTACCGTATATACTACATTCATAGGAATTTAGAATTAATTTTTATTTATTATTAGTATAGATAATGATATGTAAGGCCATGACAAATTGCTCAATTCGTTGACATGTCATCTAACAGAAAACTTAAATATAACCTCACATAAAACTTTATAGCACGATTATACAATGGATATTTAACGTTAACAGAACATAAATTGTGCAAGAGTGATGATTAAAAAGCATTTGAACTAGTGTTATTGACATGGTCGTGTATTAAATAAGTCGCACGCACCGAGTATAGGAATGTACGTGTATAACGCAGTCGGACCTTCCGTGAGAAGATGTTGCCGACCACACACCGAATATGGTAAATAAAGAACGATATATATTCAGAAACTTCGATGCAATGATCATCCGCGATTAACTCGGATATAGCCGGCATTGGAAGTAATGATTATTTCTTTTCTTACTTCATATCTACATATTAAATTAGTAATATTAAAATTATAACGTTTTTTACTAAATACATATGAGTCTGTATCATCAGTCAGATATGTTCAGTTTTAGTTACGGTGTAAATTAAAATAAAGTTAAGAACTAAAATGTTGAAAATAATTCGAAGTATTTTTTTTACACGGTATAGGCTCAGTGCTTTGGCCACAATCTCACCTGATGTTAAATGACGATGTGGTCCAGGATGGTAAACACACTAAGCCTAGATACTGATTCTCAAGTGGTGCTGCGGGAACATACCTACATACATATTTGGCGACAGGTTTTCGAACTTGAGTGTGGTAGCTACCCAGACGGGCATCTTTAGAAAATGCCCTACCATCATGCTATGGTTTCCTCAAGATGTTTTCCTTCACTGAAAGCTCTATCTGGTTTTAGAGTTAAATAGTTGGGATGAAGACGCGTCCATTAACGCAGAATCCGGTCGCACTATACACTACGCCATCATCGCTACAGATTAGCATTATATATACCAATTAAAATCACATAATCTATATAATTATTGTGTTGTGTTTTAAACGACTTTATAATGAACTAGCTGTGCCCGCGGTTTCACCCACGTGGTATTCAGAAAATTTGAAACCTATATTCTTTCTCGGGACGCAATCTACATATCTCATTAGCCAAATTTGTTGAATGGTTTAGGCGTGAAAAGGTAACAGACAGACAGACATAGCTAGCTGGTGCTTGGGACTTCGTCTGTATACAATTAGTACTTCGAGTAACATTTTTTTTACTCCAAGCTTTCATTAATCTCCTTACCAATTAGATAAATAAAAACATATTATCTATGTGTAATTAAAAATGAAAGGTTCATATTTAACCCCTTGAGCACTAACCTGGCGTTTACGCCAGCTTTCCATTGTTTTCCTATTGTCTTATTTTTATGGGTGCTCGACACATTAAGTATCAAAATGTAAATAATTAGGCCCATAAATGAGATGTAATTAATTAGAACTAATAATTTCATTTGACACAGTTTTTTGAATGACGTTAAATAAAGCGTACAACAAAATGAAGCTTCTTAAAATTGAAATGTTCAACACCCGTGTGACTGTCAAGCTGTTTTCAAGTAAACTAAGCAGCTCAGATCTAACGGTAACACCACAGTTGATTGATTTCTACCATCTCATGGTCGTGCCTAATTCATCCTCTTAAGGGTAATTTCGTGCTTCATACTTCAAAAATGACAAACTTTCCAAATAAATTCGCAACCACTAATTCACCCTCTTTGGGGTAACATTTTGATAAATGCCGATACACGTTTGCATTTATTTCCAACCAGATAACATATTAAGTGTCCGGTTTATTAGTTTGAAAATGATGGACTATTATAGAACAGTTAATTTCTTATTTGAGATCATTAGGGGTAAAATTTCAATAAATCCTTATTTATCCTCGGAATCCGACCTCACTATCAAGCGCGCCATCCTATATATTTCTACTATGCTAATCTATACGATTATGATATTGAGAAGTAAAATGGGTTATTTGTTTGTTATGGTTAAAATTAAAAACTACTTAATAGATTAAAAAAAAATTCACCTGTTGAAAGCTACAATACCAGTGACCAACATAGGCTATGTTTTATTTATTACTTTAATTAGAGATGCCCGTGTCGCAACTTCTATACAAATAAATAAAATTTAAGTGGCTCTTTGTAATGTCATAATAACAATTTTATACTAAATACATATGAATGTATGTAGGAGAGGATACTAAAAATACAAATTTATTATTTGTGTGTCTGTCTCTGTTTGTCGGTAGTTCCAGGTAATCTCCGGAACGGCTGAACCGATTTTGACGGGACTTGTTTTTGGTAGATAGCTGAAGCTACTCCGCGTAACTTAGGGTACTTTTAACTTTCGAAACTAGTTATGGTTCCGCGTAAAAAAATTAAAACTCACAAAAAATGAAATACAGTACAATTCAATTCAAACTGTTACGGGTAAGTAGTTAAATTTATAAATATTTGTACTTTGTCTTAGTAATAAAAAAATTAACAAAAAAAAGTTACAGATCCGGATATAAAAAATATTGAAACACAGTAAAGAACATATGAAAGGCGAGCGCAGCCGCGGGCACACAGCTAGTAAAAAATAAAATATAATCTCCTCGTGTATTTTCTGGAAAAATTGCGCAAATATAGAATGATAATATTCATTTTTTAAACGTATTTAGATATAACAACATGGAGAGTTTTTTTTATCAATTACAAAGTTGCAGTTAATTTAAAAAAAACTATATATTTTTCCGATAATCCTTCTATAACACATTACTTATATCATTACTTCTCGAGTACTATGCAATATTTTTTAATATCTTCTACTTTGATACACAAATAGACTCGTAATAGGATCGTTGGTTGACTGAATCGAAGGTATTTGACGCGTGTGGTCCCCATCTACCGATAATTTATATTGTTTACGTAAAATTTATCAGCTTTATTTGCATATTTAATAATGTTTAAAGCTTTCAACCACCTTCATGAAGTAAGTAGAAGGTACTTAAGTATAGATTTTATGGTTAATTACGCTACATGGTCTCCGTATAATCGGCTACTTTGTGTTATGTTTCTTTTTTGTTTTTTTTAAGTTGAAGATGGAGGAACACAAATCTCATCTTTTATATACAAGGTTGTATTTGTCGTTGATTGAATTTTAACAAAATGTTATATCAAAACGATAGCCACCGGTCAACAATTCATCGTCAGTCTACTACTGTCATACAGGCCTACGAAGTTTCATAGAATCTAAGTCCACATTTATATATGCGAACTTTAACAATCCACTATGACGGGTTTATCACTATGTGCATAGTTTGACAGAACTGAGAAAAACAATTTTTCTATCCTACCAATTTTTTGTACTATCGTACCTAATGTTTTTTTTAAATAATATATAATGCATTTGATTTGTTTTCAAATTAACATAAAACAGCTCTCAAGAGCCTCCGCAAGAATATGACGATATATGACGGAATGAGCTTTAACTAGCTAGTAGCTGAGTACTAAGAAATACCTTACGAACTAGGATCCACTATCATTCATATGAATCACTATACTTTCTTTCTTTAAAGATCGAAGTCACTATACGATTCATTAGGGATAACCAACATTCATCTATGTTTTCTTCTAAAATATTCATGATTTGATTTAAAAAAAACGACGAATATCGATGCTCCCACATTTGTTTCCAGCAAAAATAAAAGAGTAAGATTTATTTTCGGATTTAATTTCATTTAAAAAGTTATATCGCCAAAGAGCAAAAACAAATACTCTTTTTTATACTAGATAGATTTATACTAGTTGTTACTGTTTTCAATAAACGAATAATATAAACTATTTTATTTGAATGTTTCGATTTATAAAACTTTAGGTTTTGATTTTGATATTTACCTACAGATATTGGCCTGGAAGTCAGCATTAATGTTTTTCTAATAACGATTACCTCCTAAGATTCATGTGTACTAACACATAGCTAGTTCTTATATAGAGTTCTGGATGAAATTGCCAGGACGAAATCATCCCAAAGAGTTTATCAGGGCATTTATTTAGCGCAAAGCTGAAGAAGCCTTGATGCTCAGTAGGAATTAACTAAGCGTATTAGTGAGTTCACTGACTGGACACTGTTGCTTGAGAAAACGTATGTTCAACAGTGGTGTCCAGAGCATAAGAGAGTGTAGGTTCTTTGAAAATACAGATGAAACCCCAAAGCAATTCTTGTATGAATATGATCCACTACTACATCTGGAGGAAATACAGACACTCTCTGCCAAAGAGATCCTACAGTATCCTAGGCAGTGAGCTTTAATAATATGTTACTATCACAATAGATCTTCTTAGGTCGCAGTGATAGAGGTCTTTTCTAGCCTGCATAGCCTCTGCCAGAATAATAATAAAAAAGTAGCTAGTTCTTTCGAAATGATCTTAATTTTTAGGTCCGTTTCAGATGGATTTTCTTCCTCAACTCGGTTTACAATTTTACGTTTATTTATAAATTTTGTTTTCAGGTTTTCGAGAATCATCATTCCTTTACGCTCTATCTGCTGCCGGTTTGTGTAACACTGGCTATAGCTAGAGCCTGCGCTCAGGGCCGTCTGCTCTCTTGTTCCTGTGACCCGCTGGGTTACCGCACCACCCACAACCCTAACAAAGCGAAAGCAAACGAATGGGAATGGAGTGGTTGCTCACACAACCTCGCATACGGGATCGAGTTCTCGAAGAAATTTCTCGATGTCAGAGAAAAAGTGAACGATCTACAATCGAAAATTAATATTCATAACAATAACGCTGGGAGAACGGTAAGTATTCTATTATTATTGCTATTAGACGTACTTTTATTAATATAATGTTGAGATATGTGAATATAAGTTAATAGTGTAACAAAAACCAAAAAATAAGCACCAGAAAATTTAAAACAGATTCAAGTAAAATATTTTGTACTATAACACAAAGTTGCACAATAATACAATTAAAAAAATTTAAACAGCCAGAGTCTGAAACTCGAAGTCTGTTTCACATTAATTATTATTTAATTTTATGACCATTTTTCCGTATTTAACGAAGATAGTAAGTAAAAAACAAACGAGCTAATATTAAGTCGTCGTCACCAATAAACAACTAAAACTAGTTACTTTTATACTACATTAGCTAGTTTCATAGTCCTTTCGTAAATAATTCGAAATCCTCAATTATTTGCACCCCAAATGGTTAAACATAATTATACAAAAACTCGGTTTTACATAGATGTTTTGACACGTATCATACGAAATTCTATTAAGCCGATCTTTTTCAGCCAAACAGGAGCATCTTTGCAAAGAAATTAAAACCTAAAATCCCAATACGTACGTACATACGGTGAGAGAAAAGGAACTTAGTAAATATGGTCACTATTTATAACACACACTCTCACACACACACACACATACATATACACACTCATGCATACATACAATAAAATTTTAATATCAAGACATTATACTGCATAACAAAATTTAATTATACTTACTTTGTAATTGGTACTACTTAAATGTTAAAATAATAAACTGTATTGTAGTAAATGTACTGTTAAGTACTATACAATATAGAAATAAATAAATACAGCTTAACCGTTGTCAAGTTATATTCGGAAAGATTTTAATAATTGAATTCAGGGGTTACCCATAAAAATGAGACAATAGGAAAACAATGGAAAGCTGGCGTAAACGCCAGGTTAGTTAGTGCTCGAGGGGTTAATGCTCGTATATAGATACAAATAAATGTTCTTTGTTAAAAAAAATCGATATTTGTCACGGACTCTTCATTCAACAATTAAACATAAATAAAAGCTTGTTATTTCCACATTTAGAAATCAGTAGACCACGTGCGTGTAAGCCGGACCTACATATATATTAATAATAATCTCGCACTAGAACATTAATATAGGATACCTCTTCAAAGAAACTCAGTGAGAGAATTCAGAAGAATTTCAGTAGTCATTTGATATGATTAAAAACGATATTGAAATGGATGATTCTAGAATGAGTAATTTTTTTTGCACCATAATTTTCAAATTCTTTGCTTCTAACTCGTCTGCTTTTGTTTGTAGCGTAACATCGAGTATACCCCCTGAAATTTTAACGCCATCAAATTTTAAACCTAGTTATAAATAGCGGTAGATATTTATCAGTAATGAAGTTATAAATTCTATTACTACAAAAACATTTAAAAAAGTTTATAATATGTCTGAATCACTATCCACATTCTAAAAACAATCCTTTTTTGAATTATGAATATCTGATTTCAAAACTCTTTAGTTCGATATCTTTTCCATTAATGAATAGAAATGGGCTGTAATTGGTCTAGAAGAAATGATTTAGTGTGTATTAAATTACGCCACTGTCCAAATTATAAGGCGTCAAGGCATGTTTAAAATTGTATAGCGGTTTACAGGCGTGGCCGCTTAACCGCCTGAGTGGGTGGTCTCCCACTTAAAAACGATACATAACTATAAAATAACTTACATTATACTGCATCGGTTCGCATAAAATGATCACACCCCGTTTTATATGCCATAAACTGTGTAATCCATACGGTATTAATGTAAGCAGTTTGAGAATTACATCCGGCAGTAAGCGGTTTTTCGGGATCGATCGCATGCGAATTGTTATTATTACGAAGTCGGTTTTTTTATTATGATCATTTGGCTTTTTATTGTGTTATCATTTTTATTTATTACAAAGTTTATTTATTATATCTCATGGTTTCATAAAGTTGTCTGATACCTTTGAGATAAAATCTTAATTGATACTGATTTTTCATTAGTAAATAACCCAAAATGTATTGAATTTCCACTAACTCCGTTACAATGTGCCATACTGTGGACGGTCAAATCAATGCTGTTCTCAGCGGATGGAAAGCTATATTTTGCCGCCATTTTAACTTTTATTAATGACATCCAAATGACATATATTAAGAATATCCTAAATCATAAGTATAAAAGATTTACTGTCAAATGTAAAAATATAGCAAATGGTATCTTAGTTTTAATGTTTCGTGTTTAATTGTGACTGTTTCGTGTGACTTTAGTTAATTCCGTTGCAAATACGTCAAGTACACTACTCCTTGAAACGCATAAAAGTAGAATGTTCCATTAGGTTTTAGTCTACCTATCTAATAGACGTACGTACATCACATATCAAACCTATCCGACGTGGGGTAGATAGAGATTACGTCCTTCCACTTGCTTCAATCTTCATACACCTCTTTCGCTTCCTCTACTTTCATGAGCGCTTTCATACATGCTCATCGGTTATGGGTTTTCACCTGGCCTTTATACAAAAGACGTGCTCGATTTGGTCAAAATACGTTCGCCTAGGTCGACCATTACCGAAGTGTCCAGTCACCCTCGCCTTATAAATTCATTCTATCAATGTTCTGACATCCATCTTCTGCCCAAACCAACTAACTATAGTACATATAGTATGTATGTAAAGGGTATGCATATTCTACGTATGTATATAGCTGCATATTCTATACAGTCGTCGGAAAATACTCATACATGACATTAAGCTCGCAATGAAATTTCAGGTGACAAAATCTGCGAGATGACACTCTATTTCCAGTATTACTTTACTCTATGATCGGTCTTCAGCTAACGAAAGAAATAGGGAAGCTTCTACAAGCTAAGAACGGGAATACGAACTGCTTGAACATTATATAACCGGTGACTACTTCTACTAATCTGCCATTTTAATTTGTTAGTAACATACTAAGCCTCGGTTTCGTTACCAGCAAATAACTGACAGACAGACGCACTACCGACGAACCTACAGCGGATCTTCGAATAACTTCGAACGGGATTACATCTTACAATTTAATAGGGCCTCTCCTTCCAACTAAATAATAAACATGTCAAATGGATGTTAAACACTATATTACAAACTTACATTTACTGTTATCAAAATGAACACGACACCAAAAAGCTTCTGTACTCAAATCAAAATTAACACAAGTCAATATTTTCGGAACAGCGAATAATCTTTGTCAATTGTATTATATTAGCGTCTGTGACCAAATCTGACATTAAAGGCATGCCAGAGACGACTCGTGCGCACTTATTAAGGGGGATTTACGATTTAATAGAATTTACGTTTTATAACGTGTTTTTTTTTAATAACAAACACGACACGACACGACAAGACACGGAACAAGAAGACACACAGTGAAGGTTTTAATTTGTAATACATTTGTATAGTCGTTAATTATAAACGTTAGGGAAGTCGCTCTGTTAATTTATATCAGTTCTTCGGATGACCAGCGTACGTTTGTAGTGAGATTATTAGATCGTGTCCACTCTGTGACTATTTATTTTATGTGTATTTTATTTTAAGTGTTAGTTCAGCCCGCGGACTGGTTTGCGCATAATAAATTCTATTCATTACGTAGATTCGAATCATAGTACTGTACTAAGAGCTTGATCTTTCAATGAAGTAAAATATCGGAATTAAAGCAATAGCTTATTGACATCGCATTTCCTTTTTAACGCCCATCGACATAGATAGAAATAGGAAACATATAGAAAACATATAGGAAACCAGGCTGAAAACCAGCGCTTTTGCAACCTTCGTTGCAAGAGCAATTAGCTGAGTCTGGGGTCTTTTTTCCAGCGTAGTACAGCACTTACAGTAAAATTATGGTTGTAATGTATATATACTAATAAAATATGTGCTGTGTATATGGTGGAAATAAACAAATTCTTTCTTTCTTTCTTTCTTTCTTTCTAGAAACAAAAATAAGAGTGTTCTGGCAGCGTCACTTGAGAGACCTGGCAGAGGGTCAGAGAAGTCCTTAGAGTATTATTATATTGGACCTAATCGTCATTTAATATTAGGTGAAATTGTTATCAAACCACTAAAAATTCACTGATTTTCTATAACGATTAGATAGTTATACTAATTGTCCTGCAAATTTGCATATAAAACAAGTACTAAATGTATATGATCTAAAAAAAAAGTAAAGTAAAAATGTTAAACGCAAAAATAAGTACGATACCATTTTTACTAAAAATCTATACTAATAAATAGAATTAAAGTGTCTCTGTGTGATATCAATTTGCAACTTTTGTCTGTCTGTATGTTTGTTGCGGCTAATCTACGGAGTAGCTGGATGGATTTTGACGGGACATTTTTTGGTAGATAGCTTGAAGTACTCTGCGCACTTTTCATTTTGAAAATAATTATGGTTCCGTATAAAAAAAAATTAATACGCAGTGAAGAACATATGAAACACAGGCGCGGATTCAGGTACACAGCTAGTATACAATATTATTCTTAATACGTGTTATAAAACCGTACAAATTAACGCGTCGAAATAGATTCTCTAACTTCAAATAAAACAAAAATACACTAAAAATAAACCCATAGATCCTACGAATGGATGAATAAAATATACAGATATATTTATCAAATATTTAATATTACAATTATAACCGTGACGTAAGCCGGTGCGGGGGAGAGTAAATTGACCCATTAATACTAGCCGAACCCGGTGGTCTGCGGACCCCACACTTGACCATTGTTCAGACGGCATCAAACATTTTGTACCGTGGCAACATAATTAACAGTATCCAAGAGATCTCTCTCTCTGTTAGACACGCTCGCTTATAATAACCCCCGCGATGATATTTTTATTAATGTCAAAATAAAGTTCGCCGCATTCACACCGTAGCGAGCGACACATATTTTTTTATAGAACCATTATTTACACCGATAACAGAATGCTAAATAAAAGCTAATAAATGAAATATGTATTTTATTTAAATTATAGTCGGATACATAAGTTGGAATCGCTTAGAATTGTATAATAATTCTTGTCACTTTATATTAAGTCTATAAATGGTTAGCGTATGTTTTTTTTATAGTCGGCAACAGACTTCAAATGCCTGATGGTAAACAGAGAACGATCGAAAAACAACGGTTATCATTTTGCTGGTACACCATAATAGACTCCATCTCGGCACGAGCATAGAAATTCGCAAACTCTTGGATTTGTCCGTACCCAGTAAATATAGAATAGACTACATAACAGCGTTTTTCCTCCTTCCTACGACGCCTCGGAGCTCCAATCGGCAGCGACCTTGGATTTGCTCTGACATTAAACTGGAGAAGCTCTCGTAGTCGCCGCGGGAGCATTACAATGACACTGCATGACACTCCGAAAATGTTTTGTTTATATTTTACTAATCGTGTGGATTAGCTAGAAAAAATTCCGCGGATGGCCCAAGGTGCATGCTACTTTGGTGCCCTTGCGCTAGCTACGTTTCTACTGAGTCAATAAACGCTCACCTCAAATTTTCGATGAAGCTGTCACTAACCCTCGGGTCAACAACATTTAATCAATTCCCGCAAAAAATCTTCCTACGAGACCAAATCCTTTAAAAGAAGAGTGAAGAAGCATCAGTGTGCTTACTACTGGTGGAGATTGTCACGAACAGTGACCATTACGTGTTATATAGTCACTTTGCCGAAATCTTAAAAAAAAAACAATTGACTATCTATCGCCATTCGCCCCTATCATATCAATCTGTAAAACTTTAGAGATTTGGGTATGTACTGGTTGATACCGCGAACGTGATAAACAGAGAAACCACCAATTTGGAAGTATTTTTTTTTTTTTTTTTTTTTTAATTTTGGTTTACAATAATTGTTACATCGAATAGTTCTATATATATATACACACTTTACTTACATAGGATGTACAATTTTAATAGTAAACACAGCTTTCTTATTCTATTGGCGCGAACTAATTTTTATACATTTGACTTATAATCAATATTATTGACAAAGGCATAAGCCAAAAAAGTAATAATTTAAGTTTACAATTTAAAGTTAAGTTGTTTTTACAGTTAAGTTAAAGTTCGAGTGACCTGGTTAAATGTTTAAATTTGAATAATGTGATATTAAATAAATCCAAGTTTTTGTATTTGTTATGTATTCTGCTCATTCTAGAGACAGGCGAATTTATACCTAATACTGTTTTTCTAAACGGACAGTTGAGAAGGTTAATTGAGTAGCGAGGGTATCGAGGAGGAATCTTAAACCCAATCATGTTCAGCAGTTCAGGACTGTCTATGTGGTTGTTAAGAATTTTGAATAAAAATGTTAGATCGAAAATGTTTCTGCGAGTTTCTATTTTCTGAATTTTAAATCTGTCTAGTAATTTAAGATAGCTGGAGTCTTTTTTCCTTACGCATAAACAATAAGCTAAGTGCTTGGTGAATCTTTTTTGAATACGTTCTAATCGTAGCGTGTGTGTTGCAAAGTGTGGACGCCATACTACCGTAGAATATTCCAATATACTTCTCACTAAGGTGTAATACAAATGAATCTTTGTCGTAGGATCTCGAAACTGGTTAGAGTTACGAATAACGAAGCCAAGAACTCGATTTGCTTTTTTACTAAGATTGTCAAAGTGTGGTGGTTTTCGATCTAATAGTATTCCCAGATCCCGAACGATCTCTTTCGTTTCAATATATGTCCCACGTATATGATATTTAAAGTTATTTGGAGAATGTTTGCGGGTAAATATCATGTGAGTACATTTATTTATGTTCAATTTCATGCCATTACCAGTACACCAATTACTGAGCATATCTATATCTTTTTGTAACAAATCTGCATCATTCTGTGAATCTACTACACATGCGATTTTCAAATCATCCGCATACAGGAATGGTGTTGCATATTGAAAATTTTGTGGCAAATCATTTATGAATATATTGAATAAAATTGGACCTAAATGGGAACCCTGAGGAATGCCTGACAAAATGTTATATGTCTTTGATGTAAACCCATTAACAACCACATAAAACGTACGGTTTTCTAAATAGGAACTTAACCATTTAAGGATGGAACTATTAAATCCATACGCAGAAAGTTTTAGAAGAAGTAGATCGTGTGGAACTTTGTCAAAAGCCTTAGTTAAATCTGTATAAATAACATCTACTTGTTTATTATTATCAATAGAGTCAATCACTTCCTCTATAAACAGCACTAAGTTAGTACTGGTTGATCTTCCTGGTATGAAGCCATGTTGATGGCAAGATACATACTTCTTAAAGTAATTTCTTATTACAGGACATATCAGTGATTCGAAAACCTTTGCAAGTGCAGGAAGTATCGATATTGGTCTGTAATTGTTAACTAAGTTTTTAGCTTGCCCTTTGTGGATAGGCACTATTTTTGCATGTTTCCATTGTGTAGGAAATATTCCTGTTTCGAGAGATTTATTGAAAATGCAGCTAATTGGGTAAGCCAATTGATCTGCGCATTTTTTTAAAAATAATGGAGGGATCTCATCTGCTCCCGTTCCCTTAGATATATCTAAGTGTTTTAATTTTCTACGAGTGTCCTCAATATCGATATGTATGTTTGTGAGGCTATCCGAATTTATTAATAAATTATTAAAAAACAATGAGTTGGAAAAATCGTAATTTATGGTGTTTGATTGACAGTCAGTGTAATATACTGATGAAAAAAATGAGCCAAACATGTTACACATGTCATTTCCATCACTTACAGTTGAACACCCATCCGTTATAGAAGCTGGATAATTGCCTGAGTGGTTACGTCTGCTTTTAATGTGAGCCCAGAAGTGCTTAGGGTTTTTCTTTATGTTCTTTTCAAGCTGTTCTATATACGTATTATAACATTTTTGTGCCAACTTCTCACATATTTTAGTACATATTCGGAGAGAGATTTTATCTAAAGGATTTGTGTAGATGTTGTAACGCCGCCTGTATTTATTTTTTTCGCGTAATAATTTTTTCAAAATGTTGCTGAACCAAGGCGGTTGTTTATTGTTTTTCAATTTATATAGTGGTACATGCTCTTTGATTATTTCCCGAATTTTAGTGTTAAATAAATTAAGCATATTCTCCAGACTACTTGCTTGTAAAAATAATATATTCCAAGATATGTTACCTAGTTTTTTTTTTAATGGCTTCATAATCAGCTCTGTAGAAATTCTCTTTTTTTATATTTCTAGCTGCTAATGTAGCATCACAAGGTATGTGAAAGTGTATCTCCAGCGGAGGGTGGTATAAATCTATTTTGCTCAAGGTGTCAATTGCCTCTGTTACAATACAAGATGGTGAATCAGTTAATACTAAATCTAAGATTTTACCATATTTATTTATGATTTTATTACATTGCTTAAGATTATTCATGTTAATAAAGTCAAGTAAATATTCGCGTAAGTTTGATCCAACAAATGTGTTTGTGGGCTCACTAAGTGGGTTCCAGTTAATAGTGCTTAAGTTAAAATCACCCAATATTAATGTTGGATAGTTATGCTTGTCTGATACCGAATTACAGTTGTCTATAAATGGTTTTAATGTTGTTAGCTGAATTGGTGGTGGTAAATAAACGTTACAAATCGCAAATTTGAAGGTAGGCTTTGAGACAGTTTCTATTATTAACCAGATATCCTCGCCGTCGCTTTCCCATGAAGACATTCTTACAGCATTAAATTTTTTAGAAATCGCGATCAGTACACCTCCCCCTTCACTTTTTTTGGATGATACAGAAGATCTGTCACGCCTAAATACAATGTATCTATCATCAAACAATTCATTATTAAAAATATTATCATTTAACCAGGTTTCAGTTAATGCTATAATATCATAATTACTACAAACTAAATTTAGGTAGAATTCATGCGACTTAGTGCGTAGACCGCGAGTATTTTGATAGTAAATCCGTAAATCGCAGAATTATAGTTAGTTTCTAGCCAATTAATTAAAGCTGAAAGTAGAGGGTGAATATTTCAAACTAATTTGTTAAGAGAGTCCTTATCTTTAATGATTTTATGCTCTGATTCGTCATTTTTTCTCATATGAATTCGACCACCTCTGATCCAGACATACTTAAACCCTTTCTCTTTGGCTGTTAAACGAGCGGCAGCATGTAACGCCTTGTTGGCTGGGCACAAGTGTTCACTAATGAATATTGGTGAATTACTATCCAGTCCAATATGGGAACTATTTAATTTATCCTTCAGAGGTTTAAGCTTATTAAAGTTGATGGCGGCAGCTAAATAATTATCACGCTGCCTAGCAGTTGTGAACTGTACAACTATAGATTTCGGTCGACTACTGTTGCTATTGAACTTAGGTGTACGAATGCAGTGTGAGATGTGTTCTTCCTTGACATCGCATTTAATTAAATTACCAAGTTTGATTACAAGAGCCAGTAAATTTTCATTAGTTTTCTGAGGAACACATTGAATTTCAACGTTGTTAGCCCGGGCATTTTGTTCAATATTAATCATTCGTGCATTTAGATCTTTGATGGTACCTTTCAGTGTTGTGTTTTGATTCTGCAAGTAAATTACTTGTTCTTTAATCTCCTTGTTTGTTTTAATAACGTCTTCATACTGATTACTCATATATGTTATTGAATCTCTAATTTCTGTCATTTCTTCCCGCACCAACCTTAATTCGTTGTTTAATAAGGTGCTAAAATCGGCATTTAATTTACCCAGAAGCGATTCGAATTCTTCTTGGATAACTTCCTTAACGATACTACGAATATCACTCTGGGTCGCTGGTAACTCGGTACTACTCGGAGGAGATTGCACTGCTTGCCTTTTATTTTTATTAGTTTTTGACATCGTATTCTTTTTATATCTATGTAGTTTGTTTATATATAATTATTTGTATTGTAAGTACGCAATATCAAATAAAAATATTATCAACAATTCAATACTAAAATATTCAGCGGTTGTCTTGAAATCCTAATGAAACGTGTACGACCAAAAGGTTTTAAGCGCCATGCATATAGTGGCGCTTACGCGTTTTCTCACAGTAATTAACGCTTCTTTGATATATTTGCGCAGAGGTAGTTCGAACTTTTTCTCATGTAGATAACTTTGTTTTCTTGTTAATCAAGCCTATATTAATACAAATAGTGTAAGCCTGATTTTACTCACAGTTAGCATCAATGTCCATGAATCGTTATATCACTAACACTTATCTCGAACTCAGTTATATTCAATGTAAATACGTTTTATTCAGGAGCGGTTCAACTAAGTACGCGCACGCACAACAAGTATTGTTATGGACATGATCATAAACCGGTTACATTTTAATCTAATGTAAACTAAATGGTTTGGTTTCGCGCGACTTTGCTATGTATGATGATTTACATTCTTCAAAATAATTGATTGCGTGATACTTTTACATTTTTTTACAACTTATTAATTATATAAAGTAACAAAAATATATACTATAAACTGGTCAGATAATATAAAAAGCGAAAAGTCAACTAACGAACGAAAGAAATGCAAACAGAATACTAATTTTTTTTTACACGATATAGGCTCAGTGCTCTGACTACAATCTCACCTAATTTTAAGTGACAATGTGGTCCAGGATGGTAAACACACTAAGCCTAGGTACTGGTTCTCAAGTGATGCTGTCGGAACACATCTATTAGTATTTGGCGACAGGTTTTCAAACTTGAGGGTGGTAGCTACCCAGGCGGGCATCATTAGAAAATCCACCATCCTATGGTTTCCTTACGATGTTTTCCTTCACTGAAAGCTCAGGCCGGTTTTAGAGTTGGGTAGGTGAGATCAAACCCGCGTCGATCGACGCGGAATCCGCCCGTACTACCCACTGCGCATCATCGCTTCAATATAAAATATCTCTGTATTTTCTTTGTTAAATAATAACATATTTCACAAATTTTAACTCAATAAACCATTAACTTGAACACTTTGTAATATAGACATAACTTTTGCAAATAGGCAACAATCATGTTCCACTACAGTGTAATGTGCGGCCTACCAGACGCCCCTCAGCGGGGTCTATAAAAGATCTCGCTTCGACCCACACAAGAAATTAGGTACCACATTAGAGAGCGGAGGTGATAATTATGTTAAAAAAAAACATCTTCGACGAGTTAATATTTTGTTATGTCTCTCGACGACTCGTCCGCTATGTCAATTTATATTTAATAATTTTTATGTTAATACCATCTAGTAAAGTAATTAAATATTTTACTCTTGTATTAGTTTGTTAATGATAATTGATGGAAGCCACATGAGTATATGAGTATTATTAATGAAAAGTAACGTCTGTCTGTCTATCAATTATAACTCTGGACTGGACCAATTTATGTGATACTTTGTTTATTAATGATAGATTTACTGGTTCGACTTATGATTAAAAATAATCGTCAAGAACTTTAGACATTTAGAGAGAGAGAGGGAGAGAGACCCTGATCCCTTTCCTCCTGATGAGGTTTTATACAAACTCCTGCTTCCCCTATCCAAAATAACGTGGTTTGATATTAGTTCAAAGTATTACCTTAGACTACGTTCGCTTCTCTATTTTAATAATAATGTCAATTTACATCGTATGCGGTTAGTTAACGAAAGGTTCATTTGTAATCACAGATTTACATCGGTCATTTAAGGCCTATTAACGTTAATCTGATATTAATCATCTTTGGGATTATACTCTGATTCATATCATGTTTGCAAACCCACCTTCGTAGAGCGGGGTCAATGTGATTTGATGAGTCATTCTGTGAACACCATTACTTATAGAAAAAAAAAATGATATGTTCGTTCCTTTTTTACGTTTAATTGATCGGAGTCACATCTAAAGTTATGTGACGATCAAATCTTACGGATCTCCGTATAGACTTGTTTGTACATTTTTAAACTGACTACTAATTAAATACCAAAGCGGTGCAAACATCGGCTTGACCTGCTGAGAAAGGGTAGTGTATCTTTGATTGCAGTGACTGACTTTTGACGGTTGAGAATTTATCATAATATTGAAGGTCAGATTTTCAGGACTGCATCGTGGTTTTTATTTGTTGTCTTCATAAGTATATATTGACTGATTCTATATTATAAAATACTATCTAATATCCGCGAATTTGTCTGCGTTTTTACTATTCGTTTCCATTTCTTATGAATGCGCACTAAAGTGCTCGCTCCACATTCTTCTATTATTTAAATTATTAGTTTATTATTTATTAATTATTATTATTTAAATTTTACTTGATTATTTAATTGAATATTATTTAAAAAGCATATTACGCAGTGAAGAGTATACAAAACGCGGTCGGAGCCGCGGGCACGCAGCTAGTTAATAATATTATTATATCGTTAAATACTATCAACCGTGAGTTATCAATCAATTGCTTGAGTAGGATCACTTCGCATAAATAAGCAGTGAATGTTTACTGTTGACGGAGTACTTATTTTTGTTGAATAAATTCAAACGAATACGAAGTAGTCACTCATCGTTTCAATAGAGGTGAGACAGCACACTCTTCTGTGTACACTTCAACAAACAGTTGATTAAGTTATTTTAAACAATTGTAAACGACACCAGGCTGTCTACAATTGACAATTTAATAGGGGAAGTTGGACAAAAAACATGGGGTAGGGTTATATTTGGACGGGGGAGGAGGCTGATCCTGTTATTTGAATTATCGAGTTTCACGTATTTGTCATAATTAGTTTAAATACCTACCAAATTTTTGATTTCATTGTTCAAACATGTTAAGCAAAAAGTTAATAATAATTCGTTTAAAACTTACGTGAATTGTCTATTTTTTAAGAGATTTATCAATCCGACGTATACGATTTAGGGTGGGGGAAGTGGAGTCAGGGTTTCGATGATGATCTCTTAGGATTAAAAGTATGACCTCCATTTATGACAGGATATTTTTTTGGACATCTGTGATATTTTGAGTGGAGATTACCAAAAAAAATGTCGACTTTTTGGCACACCCTAATATATATATAAAGTATATGGTAACAGTAAGTGTAGACAGCGTCACTATAACAAAGCATAGAACGTGATGCCGTGGTCGACGCACCGGGCCATCGGTCGCTCGAGGGCTCATATTAGCCGGCCTTATTTCACGAACATGCCCCGCCGAGGTGAGAACGTAATAAGCGGTTCGAATGCATTTTTTTCCCTTAATATTCAACCTTCATTACGTTGTATTACAAACGTCTTGGGTGGCGAATTCTATCGCGAACGTACATATAATATAGGGTTATTAGGGTCCGGCAGGCACGGGAGGCGGGCCGAAGCCCGAGATGGTTCGATTTATTTGAATTTTTACTCCGACTCAATTTGGGAAATCGCCGACCCGGCGGCGTTTTGGCTAAATTAAGACGTCAGCGTGATTACAGCGAGGCGTTTAATTATGTTTAAATGTTTATAAGCAAACTTTAGGTACCGTGGGTGGTGAACGAATACGGTCACGTAGTAGTTATTGTATCCCGTATAATTCTGATTTATTATTGTGTGCTGCGCCCGGATATTTATGTAAGTAAGTTTATGATTGGATTTGTGATGTGAATTCTGCCGTGCGCGTTGTTATATGTAGCTATTGTACGCCGTCAACGATTTCAAAGATTAGGGACCGTTAGAGTATTACGTACCGTCAGCGTCAATGGGAGGCTCTAGGCTTTGCTTATTTTTGATTGATATGGGGGACGTGGCGGTCAGTATGGTGATTACATAAGAAATATTAACTTGCTGTTTTTCTTTAAATTATGATAATTCTTATGTAATCCCGAGGTGAAGTTTAAGCTTCGCTTAATATTTCTAACAATAGGGAGGGGGGGGGGGGTTGAAAGTATCAAAAATTTGAATATTCGTTTACAAGATCGTTCAGTAAATGATAGGTTATGCAAAACAAAATAAAATCAGGATATTCCCAAATTTAATCAAGATAACATACGAAGTCGCCGACAGCCAATAGTTAGTTATAATAAAACGATCCGCAGATTAATATACCGAATAAACGTTTGGCGATATGCAAGTTTCTAATGATATGAGCAAATTTATATTTTTCCTGGGCCTTACAAATAGTAAAAAAAAAACTCTTTATTTTTTTACTGTAAATGTTTAACTTACATATTTTAATATCAACATTTAGGAACCATTGTTATTTTATGTTTTAAATACGCTGTTTATCTAATGGTCATTTTTGTCGAAACAATTAACAGTTACTTTTCTTAGTTTTTCTATATACGTCAACTAATAAACTAAAATCTAACCAGAAAAAACTTGTTTTCATATTACCACAAGCCAACACAAACGTGACCAATAGCCGTTTTATTTTTTACCTTCCGTTTTCAGATACTGTCATCTCAGATGGAGGTGCGGTGCAAATGCCACGGCTCGTCTGGCAGCTGTCAACTTCGAACATGCTGGCGAGCCACGCCCGACTTCAGGGTGGTGGCATCGACAATCAAGCGGCAGTATCGTAAGGTATTATTATTAAATACCTGTCAAACATCACACGAAGTCATTATAACCGACTTATGTTTGTGTCAATTGACATTATTGCCACACATATACACACCTCTTTACACGTTCACACAAAAAATTTGTTTCTATATATCATATATGTACTCAAGAAAAATAATTCATGATTTTATAAATCAACTAGCAGTGTGCCGGCTGCTGCGCCCGCGTTTTGAATATTCTGCACTGATTTTTTTTTTAATCCTAATTTTTTTCTTACTAACGATAAGCAAAGATATTTGTAACAAATTCAAATACCTGTCAGTAAAACTGTGCATTGAATCGGATATTATTCACAATTTAATGAGATTTAATTTTTTGTTTTAAATTATTCTCGAAAAATTGGAGTACCCTAAGTTTGGTGAAGTAACTTCAGCTATCTTACAAAAAGTTACGTCAATATCAGTCCAAACTTTTTTACAAGTTTACAAGTTTTTACTCTAGTGTTTAGCTGTAAGTTTTCCTGTAAGAAATAAAATTAAAAAAAAAACTATTTAGTAAAAAAAATATTTTTTACTTTACAAACAGACACATCAAGTTTATTAATTAGTACAGATACATAAATGATTTAAAAAAAAACCAAATATTTTGTCCTTTACAAACACATTGACTATCCAAAATCATATGCCTCAAGCTTTATTTTATAATCTGTAACTACTACGAGGAATAAATCTTCTTTAAATCAGTGAAGAAGAAACTTCCTAAAAATCATTGAGGAAGGACACCTTTACACGTTACACCTTTACCACGTTACAAAATCACAATGGACACTGCATTTGCGGTCGGAGATCGGTACCTTAGTGGGGCAAGAACGAGTATGCGAATCCTCAAACGACAACCTTGTCCCTAGCCAATGGGAGCTAAGAACCACCTTAGTGGTTTAGTAGATACGGTCCCACAGAAACCATCTGCGGTCCTCTATGGTGGTCCTATGACATGCTTACAAAATTAAAAAATAAATTATAAAAAAAAATCATTACTAGTGTTCGTCTGGTGATCGATATTTGTTTATTGAAATTTTGGAAAACAACAAAACATTTTTTTTATATATTGCTAAAGCTTATTAATATGTCGATTAACCAAAAAAATGAGACAATAGGAAAACAATGGAAAGCTGGCGTAAACGCCAGGTTAGTGCTCAAGGGGTTAATAACTAACAAACAAAAAAATTAAAGAGATTCATTTTATGAACAAAGGAGCATAATGTCTTAAACTAGTTACGCGGAACCCTAATTATTTTCGAAAAACAAAAGTACCCTAAGTTACCCGGAGTAATATCTAAGACCTAAGTAAATATCTATTTAGTAAAAAACATATTTTTATATTACAAACAGACACTTCAATTTTATTTATTAGTATAGATGGACAATAAGTAAATTTAATTCACAGGCGCTGATCGTTGCGCAAGAGGAACTAAATAACGGCCTATCACAGCTGAGAGGTCGACCAAGAGGCAGGAGGAAGAGTAAAGCCCGCCCGGTGCCGAAAACAAGCCTTTTGTTCCTTGAAAAGTAAGTAATACAATTTTATCTGATGTCAAGTACAATATGTGACCAAAGTTGATAAGTAAGGTGTTGCCCATTTAATAACGTGATGTTGTATATACAAATTTTGAGACTCCTTCCTACCACAGTGCATGTGTACTTTCAAAATAATAAGTCTTTAAATACTAAATACAAACTTATTACAACTTTAAACATAGTATAGCCTAATTTAATTCTGATAGATTTTGAAAATCATTACCCGGCAACGGCTAATCATAGTCACGTGACGTTTCCTTGTTTAGACATCAGGCGTTGCATAAAAATCCATAGACTACTTCCTTCCTGCCACGATCCTGACACACATATTTCGCGTCTTCTACTTTCATACATCCTCTTCGGTTACGATTAATTTTGACGTGGCTTTTATCCAGAACGTCCTCGATCTGGTCGAGATACGTTCGCCTACGACTACCTTTATCGGCTTGCCCAGTCACAAAAAAAAAAAAACACTCTGTCTAAACAATAGGTCACCCAGTTTCTGCGAAGCTGATCCCAAGACGGACTCTGTGGGGACAAGCGGACGGATCTGCAGGATCGGTCGGCTCTCTCGGACTGGGTCATGTGATCTGCTCTGTTGCGGCAGGGGACATGCACTGATAAGAAAGTCAAGTATCAAACCTTGTAACTGCACATTCCACTGGTGTTGTCGCGTAGACTGTCAGAGATGTAAAGATGATAAATGGGTTCCTATTTGTAAGTAACAAATTTATTATTAACAATAATATTCTACATAATTAATATTATATTAAGCATACCAATGATTTAAAAATATTAAAAAAAAAATAGATAGATACTCTCGTATGTATACGAAATTATAATATACATTTATAAATTCCACTTTTTACATAAACACACACTTAAGTATATTGTTATCATTATTTATTTTAAATGTAATCAACTTATTTAATGTACTCTGATAATAGCTTTAATATTATAATTCTTTATTAATTATTAAATATATTAAAATAAGCAAACCATTTAAAATAATGTTTTAATAGCACTTACACGTGTAACATTTCAGTAAAAAAAATTATATTGAATACCTATGCTAAATATGACTACATAAATTTTCTAATAAAAAAAGGACATTGAATCAAGCCTGTGTGTGATTAAGTAATTGAAATTGGTATATATATTTTTAAATTGCTTGTTTATTACAGCTATTAATAACAGTAAAATAAAGAACGAAAATATGCATAAGACATAGTACTAATTTAGGTGAACACGTACCTACACGACCAATACACCTATAAGGCTATAGAGTTCTGGAATAATTTGCCAGGACAAATTCATTCCAAAGAGCTCATCAGGGGATATACTCAGCGCAAAGCTGTGGAAGTCCTGATGCTCAGTAGAAATCAGCTGCGAGTATTAGTGAGACCGCTAACTGAGCACTGTTGTTTGGGCAAGCATATGCACAACATGGGTGCCCAGAACACAAGAGAGTGCAGATTCTGTGAAATTGCAGATGAAGCACCAAAGCACATCTTGTGTGATTGTGACCCACTAAAACCCATACGCAACCGAGTTCTGGGTAAACATGCGTTGTTCCCGGAGGAGGTACAGACGCTCTCTGCCAAAAAGATCCTACAGTATATCCAGGTTGTAGGTCTAGGCAGTGAGCTTTAGAAATATGGGGGCGATCACAATAGATCTATCTAGGTCGCAGTGACACAGGACTGTCTTAGCATGCATAGCCCCTTTCTCGAATAATAATAATAATAATAGGTAATCACGTAATATAAATTTATAGGTATTTCATTCAACCTTATTTTTATTCGATTTAACTCCCAAAAATGTTGTATGAAAGTTTACCAAAAAGCAATTAGTTCCAGGTTGATTTCAAAGTATGTGTTGCTTTATTCGAAATACCGGCTGCTTATCCGATGAACGAAAGTAAATCATTAAAATACTTTGCGTGCACAAAACAACCATCCCAATTCAAGTAATTTTTAATAAAAATTATCTTGCTAGATTTATTATTAATTATCTCGAAATTTATTATTCGTAAAAATAACACCTACTTGAAAAATGTCCATGGAAATATTTGGTAACAGTATAAAAAATAAAGTTGATTGACTCCTTTATATTTAATTTGTATATATTTTAAAATATCATTAAGTACATTTTAATCGCTTATTTACGACATTTGTAATCTAATGAGATTTTGATCTTTCTAAAAACTACTTGGTATATTTACGCTCAAAGTAATTATTACAATTTACATGTCAATATTTCAATTACAAAGTAATAAAAATTGTATGACACAGACATTAACATTTCTTTAAAAAAAATTTAATAAGAATATTATGTAATGTCTCAATATAATATTAGTATATTTAAGTATTAGTGCCCTAAATGTCTGTATTTAACCGTTTGTACAATAATTGTCCAGGTGTACGATATTTTAGCTATTGATATGATGTACGTAAAAAATATCTAAACGTACGATAATTTTCAGAAATAAAATAAATACGAAACAATACGTAAAAAACAACATCAAACGCATTATACTCATAACATATTGTTGCATATAATATTGTCGATGTTTTGACATTTGGCGAAAAATTGGGTGTAAAAGTGGTTTAAATGAAATAAAAATATTCTAGATTGTACGATAATTATGTTGTAAAAATTATATATTTTAACGTGAACCTAAATTACACGTTGGCAACACAGCCAGTACGTAGTGGCGATCATAGAGCGATTTTGGTCTGTCATGTCATAGACTTTGTTTTTAATTAATTGTCTTGCAGTACATGACTCCGTGTTATGCAAATTCGGTCACGTTTTACGCGATGTAGTCGTATTCGAAGTTTGATAAAATAATACGAATAATAGAACTTGTAAACCGTAATAATTTATAAGCAACAGAATAACATGTGGTTATTATTTTCTTCTTAAATAATGGCAATTTGTGTAGAAACAATTCGAGCCAGTGTCATGTAGGTATGATGTATTTTAAACTTTATATCAGCGTTACCAAGCTCCAGTAAAACTGTGGCCCATCCTGCTAGAACTTTCCATGGAGCTTTGTCGGCACCTCAGAATAAATGCTACACGTTATATTCTATAATAAACTTAACTTGTACACAATAACCAATCTATATCACACAAAACGCAACCAAGATTACATGATATCGAGTCAAATACACAGATTTAATGAATTAAAGAAATCAACCGCTACATGACAAACTGAGATCCCGCCAAAAACCTAACATGTAGTTGATATCAAATATATCTTTAAAATGTAATGTATAATCAGTATAATAAATAATACGTAATATGATTTTAACTACTATTTACAACATTTGTTTAATGTAAATGCGTGAACTCTTTGTGGTCGATCGTGGAAAAAAGTTATAAATGTTTATACAGGTTTAGTAATTTACTATTGAAAAATGTAAATAAACTGCATGTTGTTGTTTGTATTTTGGCATGTTAAGTTATCATCATCTTCCTGCCCTTATCGCATTTTTATTTGGGGTCGGCGCAACTTGTCTTTTCTTGCATTCCTCTCTATTAGAAGACACCTCCTTATTTATCCCGTTTCCAAATATATCGTCTTAACACGATGTATCCATTTTTTCTATGGTCTTCCCTTTCTCGTATAACTGTCCACATTCATATCCAATACCCTTCTTAAAAGACCCCTGCGCATCACATCTAGATGTGCCGCCGAGATCGCAAAACACCGTTTTGTATTTGCTAATTTTTAGTCCAACACTCTCCGGTTTTTGTTACCACTTTACCAATCTGCTCTGGACCTCACCTCCATCCTCACCGGCAAGGACAATATCGTCCACAAACAGCATACATCAAGGTGCCTCTTCCTGAATATCCGCTGTCAAGGCATCCATTATCAACAGGAAGAGATACAGACTTAAGGCCAACCTTTACTGTTAGCCTACTGATACTCTAAACTCGTCGGTCTGCCAACAACTAACCAGACAAATCTACGCGGTTGGGCGTATATATGTAGCGTTAATCAACTCTACATACTTCACAGGCATACTTTTCCTTTTCAGAACCCCACCACAAAATCACCTGTGGTCCCTTGTCGTACGCCTTTCCAGGTCTACAAATACCATATGCAAGTTGAGTGCCTTCAGCACTCGCCCCTAAAGTTCGGTGAAGCTGTAAAGGCATTAGCTAGGTTACAAAAAAAAATAACATATGCACGTTTATGTATGCGTCTCTATATTATTCGCATAGCTGACGCAATGCAAATATAGCATCTGTGGTACCTCCACCAACTCCAAAAACGCCGAGAAATTTGCTTCACACGTTTTCAGACAGATAAAAACTGTTTACGTCTAAATAAAACAATATTAATTACATAAAATATACTTTATTGTTTTTAGAAAGTTTTTTCTATAATCTTAAATTTACTATATTTACTGTCTCGTTATGTGCTATAACAGAAATTAGATTCCAACAAACTCAAGCGCACAATGATAATAAAAAAACAAACGAAAACGTGCGGGAAATGTCCCGTAAGTGTCACCTAAACAACTGACATACTTTGAGGAATAGTGTCAAAAAATTTCTTGACCTATCTCGAAACGATGTACCTCGAGAGCTGTTTGTAAATACCAACATATTATTTAATAAGTTTGTAATAAACTATACACTTACAATGTACTTATATAGGCACGTAATTTATATTAACTAAATGTACGAAAATGTATAAAATTGTATGTTAATTTGACCTAAATGTAATTTTACACATTGTAAATGTAATTTAATTATGCTATTATTAAACTAACATTCCCATTAGTGTGATATTTACACAATTACATTCCATTATTTATTGTCCCGATTTGTATAAACAATTATATTATAATATTGAAATTGATACTGGAATTTTGTTTTATTACATTTTTAACCTTTCATAAGATTGTTCTGTTTTTTTTACCAAAGAGACATTGGTATTTTTTTATAAACTATATGCCTATAGAGAGCGCTTTGATCACAATATTGACACTTGCGGTGTTATTACAAATAAGTTAAACTCCCGTTGAACACATGTTTAAAAGAAGTTCAATTACAAAAGAGTGTTTTAGGTTTGTTTTAGTTGTCATTATATTTTATATAATTTTAATTTTTAGACACTGTTTAGTAACAAACCTGTTTAACGCTAGTTTATTTGTGTAATAAGACCGTTGAAGTGACAATATGATCGAAGATGGACACGCTAAACCTAGAGGTATTGGCTGACAAGTGATACTGAAGGAACATATACTATCGACGCTTGACGGCCGACTTACTAATTTAATGAGGGCGGTCGTCCAGGCGGATATTAGAAAATGGTATGGTTTCATAACTGTGGGTTCCTTCACCGGGAGCTCAGAGTCATTATGGTATAGGGTAGGTGGATTCGAAGCTACGTCCATAAAGTTCTCAGCGCTTCAAAAAACTAATTACATTATGTAGTATGTAGGAGATCGATATTTTTTCCTATACATTCCCCTCAGTCAATTCTTGAAGTTAAAGCACTGTATATCTCATATACATACAAAACCATAATTCCTATAAAACATAAACAAATGTATTAACTGTAAACAATACTTAAGAAACATTTTGATAGCTACCTGGTAAAATTGTCTCTTATATATATATATATTTTTAAATATGTTACACTAAAAGTGAACCCGCTGCTCCACCCGCGTTTCATATATTCTTAACCCCTTTTTAATTTTTGTATACGCAACCCTACAAAATTCATAGTACTAAGATAAAGTAAACATATTTCTCATAAATTCAAACACTGTTTAAACTGTGCATTGAATCGGATTTTATTCAAATTTTTATGAGTTTTAATTTTATTACGCGAAATCGTAATTGTTTTCGAAAATTAAAAGCACTTACTCTAAGTTACGCGGAGTAACTTCAGCTATCTACCAAAAAAAGTCCCCTCAAAATTCGTCCAGGCGTTCCAGAGATTGCCCAAAAAAACAGACAGCCAGACAAACATTTCAAAAATTTTGTTTTTTGTACATTTGGCATACTTAGGTGTAGCGTTACATTCATATGTATTTAGTACAAAATTGATATTTTGATATTACAAATAGATAATTAAATTAATTAATTATTTAAAGATAATTAATTATAATAAAAAGTACACGAAATGCAGCATTACATAAGGTTTTCATTAACCCCTTGAACGTTTACGCCAGCTTTTCATTGTTTTCCTATTGTCTCATTTTTATGGGTAATCGACATAAGATTTATTAACAAAGAACCTAGAAAATAATCTAAATATACATCTAAATTCTGTACCACTTTTTACATAAAAATTCTACCTACATTTTAAGATAAATAAAGATAAAACAGATCGAGATATTTTTCACCTCTGTTCATCGTCCGGTGAGCTATAGTGCATCTTATTAATAACACATTTTTTGAAATACCGTTTAATTTTTTTACTTTATGTTTACTATTACGATTATAAAGATAAACGAAGCCACTATAGAGAAATCAAGAATACTATTGCACATTGTTACGATTAATATAAACAATATCGAACGAAATAATAAATATAGAACGGAGCGTGCGACGTATGAATGCGTTAGGTAGCAATTATGATGTTAAGGCCCCGGAATAATTTGACTACTTTAGTCAAGAGGCCCTATTGTACTGCCTCGACGCTTTGTTGATGGAAATACAAACATTCAGTTCGAAGTACACTTTGTAATTGATACTACTAGACTTGCTTAAGGCTAATATACACTTGTATAATATACAAGATATATTTAATATCTATTATTTTTAACTGTTAAACCACAAAATTGTTAGTTCTCGAAAAACTGTTCAAACGATTTATGTAGAGATTTCAGATAATATAACAGAGACAAATGTTATTTAAAGCAACATAATTTTAAGTGGCACAATTTAGTTGACTTGAATCTATAGAAGGACATCCCATTTAGATTAGATATATAAATCCAATTACTTTAAAAAGAAATCGAATCTGCTAGTTATTAGTTTTTTTTAATCAGATATTGTATCCTTAATTTAAATGAATTTACTTTTTATTTCGACAATAAAAATAATATGTTATTTTATCCTTTTTAATCTGATACCTTTGTTTTTTAAGTGTAAACTTAACGCTGATAGAGTAAGATTAACACTGTGGAGATGAGAAGTCTGGAAAGTATAGCTGGAGTGAAGATGATTGACAAAGTCAGGAATAGTGTGATAAGAGAACGCTGTGGTGTGGTAGAGGATGTAGTAAGGAAGATAGAAAAAGGTATGGTTTGTTGATTCGGGCATGTGGAGAGGAGGGATGACAGGAGATAAACGAAACGAATTTATAAGGCGAGGGTAACTGGGCACGTCGGTAAGGGTCGACATAGGCAAACGTACTTTAACCAAATCGGCGAGCATGTATGAAAGCGCTCATGAAAGTAGAGGAAGCGAAAGAGGTGTGTCAAGATGTTAGCAAGTGGAAGAACATTATCTCTGCCTACCCTCACGGGAGAAAGACGTGATACTATAATATGTATGTATGTATTCTTTAGCCGCGTTGAGCGATTCTTGATAGAGGAACAACTTAGAGATTTGCGTTACCTACGACTCTATGACGTATGCTGCTGAATACGGATTTACAGTATATCAATTATAAGGTGGAGTTTAAAGTGTTGATGCTTTAAAAGCGTTTTAATTTCAAATAACAAATTATGACATTTTAATTGTTCACACAATAATGGGAACATTAAAAACAACTTTTCTGAAGTTTTGGTCTCCATGGCTGCGTGGTTTTTTTTCCTTGTTTTTAATAATTTGAGTGGTATCTTTAATGGATGTATGATTCCGCTTGCACTATGATTAGTATAATAAGTAAAATCATATGTATGTTTTCCTAAAATAAATATGTTTCACTTATCTTCGGATACGATTTCAAGATGTTATTCTATTTAATGTTTGCTAAACTGTATACAAAGGGAAACATCATTCCCTTAAAAAGGGCCCATTGAATGTAGGGTCTCATTGTGTCGAGTGTCTATAGATGTTTCGCTTTTACCTTTAATGCGCTTGATCGAATGTTTTTATTCCATGTGTTTTTTTATCTTGTTTTTTGCGAGCATTTCAAATCGATTGGTTGTTGTTACATTAGAAAATTCTCCTATTGAACACGCCTGAGTGGCAGGTTAAATATCATCTGTTATTTAAATAAATAAACTACGAAGCTATATTGGCTCAATGGTAGGTAAGATACCGGATCGATGGACGTAGGTTTAAATCCAGCTATCACGTTCCATAATGAGCCTAAGCTTTCGGTGAAGCATCATCGTGATAAAACCATAGGTAGTGGAGCTTCTTCTAATGCCAACTCTAAAGAGAAAATACGGGCGACGTTTATCATAAAAATAAATTACCTTGTTTCTTCCGTGGATAATGTAATAGTGAAAATTTGTATAACATATAATATGTATATTTATATACATCTCGCGGTTAAATTCCTAGGTTTTCATTTTATCCATAAATTAGTTATTATAGAAATTAGGAGACTTCAAAAATGATAAAAATACCTGGTTTCCCGTCCGACGTCCTTAAAACAAAATCGACGAATAGAAACAAAATAGCAAAGCAATGCATAGCCAATGTATTTAGTATTTTATAATTGAAAGAAAAAAAATATCCAATTTTGGAAAAGGAAATAGGGGAATAGGAAGTGATGATTTCGTCTATTTTGCATAGTTATAATCAGTCCGAGCTGCAGTTGTCATTACGCTCTTTATAAATCTTTTATTAGGGTGCAATGTGAAAGCAATATATGTTTTAAATGTCTATTCTTAAATTTTTTACTGACCGAGTTTCCTCTTAAATTGGAAATCCATTACCGAGGTACTGTAACCGTTATTTGCGGTACTACAGAGAGGGATGTTATTTCCAGACATAACTATCTTTCAAGTAATGATCCGCACTTTAATATTACTATAGGTAAAGTTGTATTCAATCATGGACGTTTTTCTTTTAATTGTGATCTTTTAAAGTGCCCTCGATAAACTCTGTACCCAAGGTATTACGCAAGGTCGTATAGTATTATGAACTAATGCTATTACGGGATTAGCGACATGTTCTTAATACGAAGAAGCCTTTGCACTCGTGGGGGATCTCTACAAACGCAACGGCACTCGTTCTCGAGTAGTGGCTGTTGTGTAGACGCGTGGCTCTAGCGTATAAGGGTAAGTTATTAATTTTCCACAAATTTGTCTCATCTGTAAAGGTTAAATAGCCCAAGTAGTTTAAGTAATCTTTAAGTTTAAACCTATATATTTATATAAAAATAAGTAAAAATAGTCGAACGAACGAGTAGATTGATAGAACAGTCTAGTACCATTTTCTCCCACGTTTTGTCCGCCGATTTACTTCTTTTTTTTTTGTTTAGTAGCTATTAAGAAGTGCCATTGAACCACTCGTAAATGTGGATGTGTGATATATACCTATTGGTGAAAATAGAGTCATTATAAAAATACCATAAAAAAACTCCACACTTATGCATTTAAATTAAGTATTTTGTTAATCACTCTTTTTCTCTTACTCTAAACTTATTGAAGATTAGTTTTACTATTTAGTTTAGTTTTCTATTGAAGCGTGTTTTTTAAAGTGTTATTTATTTTTGACTTTTTAGTTGTGAAAAGCAACATCTTTACTCTTCGAACATACATGGAATTTTATTAGAATTAACCCCCAAGTTTAACTAATCTTTTACTATTTTAGTTTTTTTCTATTTCAATTATGGATAACAATTAAGTTGATAACTCCCGCTCAGCGGCGAGAGAGAGTGGGTAATATGCGAGTTTGCAGCCTTTCTTGGATGTGGTAGCCGTTTCTCGAACTCCCTCTATTAGGAATTGATTAAGCCATTTATCAACTTTAAAAAGACGATACGTATACAACCTATTATACAAGTCTTTATTATTTTGATATCCTGGACAGGAGAGATAATAATATCGTCGTAAAAAAGTTTCTGATTTGACACACGATATAGGATGGTATTTTAAAAATATTTCTGTAAATTTTGTAATTTTATTAAAATATAAAAAAGGAATTAAAATAAGTAGGTAGTTGAAAAGTTCGATTACATTTTTTAGACAACAATTAAACTCAATTTTAAATGAATATATGAAAATGTAAAGTAATCAATTGTAGCTTCTAATAAACATATCTAAAGTCTAAATCATTTTTTAGTATAACATAAGCTCACGCCTGTTATCCCGAAAGAGTTAGGCAGAGTTGAAATAACGAACTACACCACGCACATTTCGCCATATCGGGCACAACTTCCATATCCGGGATGATACTATGATACTGAGTAGAAAACCCCAATATCACTTGGTCTAACCCGAGACCACAGAACGACAATCGAACCGTAATACAACTACGGCACCGCTGCAGTCAATTTTAAATATGTATCATTAATATATACCATACACTCACATAAGTACTTGTTGATAAATAGTTTTAATGATAAAAAAATACAAGGCAATACATATGAAAATTATTTCGCAGAGCCATTTTAATATATACATTTACACAACCATGATAGACGGCTTAAACGTATCGTCCTTACCAAATCCTCTGGAACGATACAAACTTGATACCTTACTAGGGACCGGTATCTTTGGTGAAGTCCACAAAGCTATAGACACACAAGCGGCTGGTAAGCAAGTAGCTGTCAAAGTGCAAACTTATACCGATGAAAATGAAGACCATATACATAAAGAATATCAAATATTAAGAGATTTCACAAACCATGCAAACTTGATTAATTTTTATGGAATATTCTGTGAGAAAAACGAAGATGTCAGAAAAATTTGGTTTATACTCGAGGTGAGTTTATAATGTTACCAAGTTAAAACAAAAAACAGAACTAATTGAAATAGAAAGTATTCTAACAAAAATACCTATATACGATTGCTTTTATTTGTTATCTTTCCTTGATCAAGTACGATTCATAAAGGAGATCTTTTATTGTATTCCAGTTATGTGAATGTGGATCTGTCATCGATATTGTCAGAAAACTTAACACGGCAGACAGAAAAATGTCCGAGGAACACATAGCTTACATCCTCAAATATACGATTAAGGTAAGACCATATTCGACTGACTATAAACATGTCTCTCGTCACATTCTACTCGAGATGCCTGTTTATAAAACAAAGGGCCTGCCAATCTACCTTTCAACCACTGAATCAATTGGAGGGTACTTTGAATGCAAACTCAATTGTTCTCGGATTTGTGCCCTGGAGATTCTGTTGCACGAGTGACTTCGAATAATATATTGCCCCGGCGTATGTCCACGTACGTTGAAATACAATCTAGGGCCATTACTTAAAATGCACGCCGCTTTATTTGATGTGATTCGCAACGGAGCAGTCGAAGTTGTCGATGTGAATGTTGGAGCGCGCCCGACAACACCGTGATGGCCCCCCATCGCGGCGCATCGCTCAATTATCGTAAATAATGCTCGCACACAAGATATACCGACCTCTGACGCAGTAGCCAATAAGCTCCTCAACTCAAGCCTTCCAAGAAATAATATCTCTTATCAACACTCACTTAAAGTTTACATTTAAAAATCCGATCCGATGTTTTAAGTTCGAAATGCTGTGAATAATAACTTTAAACGTGTATTATCTTTATGCAAGACACTTGGCCCACAATACGGGTGTAGTTCAGTTCTATACGTCTGGCAGATCTACAACTCATTTCTATCGATATTCGATCTCTTAGAATATCGACGGAAAGTTTACTTGGAATAAATACATAGATTAAGTATACCGTTATAAAGCTTTTTATAAATTTTCTGTGCGTGTGTATGTGACTAAACTTCTCTTAAACGGCTGAATTGATTTTAATGAAACTTTTTGTGTCTATTCCTCAGAATTCAAAAATCCTTTAGATTCAAAATTTGGTCCAATGAATAATGTTTATTTAATTAATTTTTGCGAAAGATGTCGCGGGCATAGCTAGTATAGCTGTATTATTTTAGCAAATAATATCCATATTTTAAATTTGTCAATGCTAATAAAACATACCTGTATTCAATATTACATTTATAGTTTTTAGCAATTACCCAAGTGATCTAAGTAGAAAACGTTAGGCAGAAAAGTCAACCAATGATCTCTCAGCTTGCTCGCAATGTAAATACATGTAAATACAGTATTATTGATAAAATCTTATGGCCAAAAAATATTGATAAGGACTTTGGTTACAATTAATATTTTATTAATTTTTGTTACAAATTATTAATTTATTTAATTATCGATATTTTTACGTACAACTCTAATATTGAATCGATCGTAATGAACGCATTAAATATACTGATATATCAGACAACGAAAACCGCAGACAGGCCGCCAGTGACAGCACCAAAGTCCGATACGTATGCAAATGTACCCAATGAATCTCTGAGGCGTGGGCCTCTTGACTGACGTCGACATTAGTATCGCCAACTGTAACAAGCTGACGAACCATGTGGCGGCCGTCTCATCATTTCACGTCGATTGGGTGTTGGCTATATAGAATGCTCCTATCAATCTGTCTTCATTTCCAGGCTCTCGTTTACTTACACGTGAACAAAATTATTCATAGAAACATCAGGTGTAGTAACATTTTAATAACAAAAGATGGAGAAATTAAATTATCAGATTTTGAATTATCTTGTAAACTAAATAGTACACTTGATAAAAGTAAAAGCAATATTGGATCTCCTAGTTGGATGGCACCAGAAGTAGTAACTAATGGAGACGAAGGTTATGGAAATAGGTCAGATGTTTGGGCTTTGGGTATCACTGCGATTGAAATGGTCGACGGTAAAGCACCTTTCCAAGATATGCATCCAACTAGAGCTTTATTTCAAATTGTCCGGAATCCACCACCAGGCTTATTGAAACCCTCTATGTCCTCAAACGAAATTAACGATTTTATCACTGAGTAAGTTTTCTGTGTATTATTTTCTAATAACTTTATTAACTGACCGAATTCTGTATCACATTTAACATTTTCAGGTGTTTAGAGAAAAATCCTGAACATCGGCCTTTTATGATGGAATTAGAAGAGCATCCGTTTGTACAATCTGTGCCAGAAAATGATTACCATGTAATTACGCCAATTTGCACAGTTTTGGACTAGTTACATCAATAATATTTAATTCAACAAACCCAATTTTATTTTCAGTTAACAACAGAACTCAAAATGCTTGCTGTTGATTTAAAAAATACAGTAGTGCCGAGTAAGCAACCAGAGAGAATAATTGAGAACGGCTTATTAATTGTTGAAGGTTCTAACGAACCAGAGACAATGGAAGTCGAAGATCTGGCTGCTTTAGAAGTTTTAACTGAGGAAAATATAATAACCGAATTGCACACAAAATTTATGAAGGGTTCTTTTATGTCGTTCATTGGAGATATATTGTTAATACTTAATCCTAATATGAACTACGACATCTATAATGAAGACGTATGTATTTTGTATTAATAATATAAAAAAGTTCAAATAACTCAAGTTCAGGAATCGCAGTTATTGGTAGATACATACATACATACATAGTATTACGCCTTTCTCCTGTAAGAGTAGGTAGAGATTACGTTCTTTCACTTGCTACGATCATGATAAACCTCTTTCGACTCCTCCACTTTCATGAGCGCTTTCACACATGTTGTACCTACTATTTAGTCACAGAATGTACAATTGTACATGAAAAAAAGTTGATATATACATCACAACTGCATTTATTATAACTATTTAATTCTTTTAATTAAAGATTTTGCGACATGTTTACAATTATTTTTTGCAACATTATTTCAGGTTCACGTGAAATATGAATGCAAATCAAGATCTGACAACGAACCTCATATATTTGCTGTTGCTGATAGTGCTTATCAAAATGCATTACACCACAACGAACCACAGCATATAGTATTTTCTGGTGAAAGTAAGTCAGGTAAAACTACAAACATGATTCATTCATTATCACATTTAACATATTTGGGTGCAATGAAGAACAATACAGCTGAAAGAATACAAAAAGCTACTAATGTTATCCAAGCTGCGATTTCTGCAGCAACACCCAATAAACGCTCATTCCACAAGAGGAATGCTACAAATCCAAGTGACTTATGGAAGTTCTGGAAAATTAAGTGGTGCTATATTTTGGTTATATCAGTTAGAGAAGTGGCGGGTTTCATCTACAGATATGTGAGTAAAGTATAATGTGATTAACTTTTGATTTCTTTAGTACTTTAAACGTAAAAATATATAATTTCAGGTCACATGCAAATTTTGATTTGCTTTATTACTTTTATGACGCTATGGAAGCTAATAACCGCTTGGAAGAGTTATGTTTAGAGAAAAAATAGAAAATACAGATATTTACGAATACTCGAGGAATCTACAAAAGGTGTAAAAAGGTGTCAGAGAAAATTCTGAAAATAACATTCAAAATTACAAGGAATTTATTGATAATCTTAAAACACTCGACTGGGAAGTGGAAGATATTACCTTCTTTGAAACAATACTAGCATCTGTACTAATTCTGGGTAATGTAAGATTTACAGATACTAAATCGGGATCGGCTGATATAGAGAATCCAGAAGAAGCAAAAAAAGTTGCGAAACTACTTTCTTTAGAAGAATCTAAATTTCTATGGGCGTTGATTAATTATTGTTTGGTTGAGAGTGGAACTGCGGTAAAAAGACAACATTCAACAGATGAAGCTAGAGATGCTCGAGATACTTTGGCATGTGCTTTATATAAAAGACTTGTTGATTGGATGATTAATCTCATTAATTCAAAACTTTCATTCATGAGATCTGTATTGTAAGTACTTATTAAGCTTTAAATGGTAAATCTAAAATGATTAATGAACATAATTTCTTTACTAATGCATTTTTTTACAGCGGAGACAAATATTCCGTCAGCCTCTTAGATATGTTCGGGTTTGAATGCTACCATAGAAATCGGATGGAACAACTTATCGTAAACACAACGAACGAACAAATACAATTTCTCTATAATCAAAGAATATTCGCATGGGAAATGCAAGAAGCATCTGAGGAAAGTATTGATATGCCAGAATTACGTTATTACGATAACAAAAATTCTGTTGACCAACTTATGGGGAGACCACTTGGATTATTTTATATATTAGATGAAGCAAGTCGTACAGGCGGCGGACAAGAATTTATAATGAGTGAGCATCGAATTTTTTTTTTCCTACACTAAAGAAAATTTGGGATAACACATAAACAGCTAATTCGTTTTATATTTTAGGCACAATAAGAACCACGTGTAAAGGTCCATACATCAAACTCTCTGGAAACCACGAATTTAGTGTTGCGCATTACACGGGAAAAGTTAATTACGATGTTAGAGAAATGTCTGATAAAAATAAAGATTTCCTGCCTCCAGAGATGATCGAGACTATGAGATCGTCGATTAATATAACAGTTCAACAGCTATTTAGGAATAAATTGACTAAAACTGGCAATTTAACCGTATCGTCGAATCAGCCCAAAGTTACCTTAATCAAGACGAAATCAGAGAAGGAAATTGAGAATCTTAAAACAAGAGTTAGTAACATAAAAATATATCTAGAAAAATCAAAATAATTCGTGCCTTTCATTGGCTATTATATTAAATAAAATTACAAAGCAGACATTCAATTTTTGTTTTATAAATTTGATTTCAATCTATATTGATAGAATACTGCAGTTACTTGAAATTTGTGTCAAATTTTTAACTTGACAATGGTTGCTATGATTTCAAAGCGATATATTTCCTCATCGAATATTCAGCCTCATTTTTTACTTCGAGTATATTCGCGGTCCGAGCGTATTATCGTCCGGCTATAATTTTTTCAAGCATATATTTTTCGATTTCCCGTTAATTTATTAATGCTATTCTTAAATAACGCTTTTAATAATTTTCAGAAATATAACACCATATCAAAAGGACAATACTCACAAGTACACCGTATGAGAACGGCGGCTGCCACCTACAGAGCTACAAGTCTAGAGCTACTTAAACAACTCTCCATTGGTCCTGGCAGTGGTGGAACACACTATGTGCGATGCATCAGAGCCGATTTGAATGACAACCCTAAAGGTTTTCAAACTGAAGTCGTTAAACATCAACTGAGAGCGTTAGCAGTAATAGATACGGCTAAAGCTAGACAGAGCGGGTTTTCCACGCGAATTCCATTTGCAGAATTTATCAGAAGGTAATTTCAACAACACTTATCTACAATCATGAAATAATTTATATGTTCGCAATATTTAAAAAATCGCTATTTTGATATCGCATCCATTTTAATATATTAATGTCACAGAAGAATTAAATTCTAATTCGTAATCTTTCTTTTTTATTTTAATATCTCCTTTTTAAGTGTTTATGTTAGTATAAGTTATAATCAATGCAGTTCAGTCAGTAAAATGCTGGCTATATATAGAACTGTAGAACAATTTGAAGGCAAATTAAAATTCACGGTCCATGTTATTACGAATTCACTTTATTCGTTATTGATAGGGAGTTTATCCTCATATTTCGGAACCTAACTGGTCGTGGTTAGATTTTCCCAAGAAGTATGGATATCTTTTAAAAGGAGTGAAAATATATTTAAAGAGTCGTCAACGCGGACATGATTCGACTAGTGTCTCAAGCGTGCATAAGATACGGTTATCGTATGTCTGTTTACAACTTGCAAGTATCCCACGTACAATCCCACCAGAGTTGCAAAATAATTTAGCAAATAATCAAGTTTCCGCTAATAATTCAAAATATTTAATCCAGATATAGATTCCTGGCATTCGACTTCGATGAAAACGTTGAAGTAACTAAAGATAACTGCAGATTATTAATGATCAGATTAAAAATGGAAGGATGGCAGTTGGGTAAAACAAAAGTCTTTTTGAAATATTATAATGAAGAATTTTTAGCGCGGTAAGTTGAAATAGTTTCTAGAATAATGATAACAGTAGAATTTCAGCTAACAAAAAAATCCTGACAGGTTATACGAGACGCAGGTGAAAAAGATAATAAAAGTCCAGTGCATGATGCGAGCGTTCTTGGCGAGGAGAAAAGCTATTAAAAGTAAAGCGAAAATTATGCACAGTAAGTACTTACTAAATTAGAACAAGTGTTATTGAATACTGAATAGTGAAATACCGATCGCTAAATACCCCATTTATTTCCAGTTAAAGAATTAAAAAAACACCAGACAATAAATGTAACAGAAGATGAAGCAGCTCTTTTAATACAGAAAGGTAAGATATGTACAGGTATAAATAGGCAAAGATTTACTTCATATAATAAATCCTTCTAGGTACCTACCTACTATTAATGGATAACAATGCAATGCATTAATGAGTACTCTACCAATTCAATCTATATACATAGATATAAAACCCTAATTCAAGACATTTTTTGTCTCTATTTATCAATTGATTTGATTACTTTTGATGAGTTTTAGTATTTAAAAAACAAGAGTGCATAGTTTATTTTTCTCTTCAAATTTTCAATTGTGACAATCGACCACTGAAACAAAGACTAGTATAAAGAAATGAATACTAAATAAAATAATGGTACCTCCAGTAGATACTAAATCAAAATATATATTATATAAATAATATAAAATATATATATAATATAAAAAGTAAGATTTAGAAATCACGAAGAGAATTAGGGCCCAAGTTAAATAAAAAAAACTGTACGCGACTGTTTTTGTCTTATTAGCATATAGAGGTTACATCGTCCGCAAAGCATATGGACCGCTGATTAACAAATCCACGGGACAGATAGACGAAGAGACGGCGTCGTTTTTGAAAAGGTTCGCTATGAAATGGAAAAGCCGATCGATATTTCAAGTCCTGTTACAATATAGGGCTGTCCGTTATCAAGACCTTGTGCACTTTTCACAGCAGGTGATCATAATTTTATTTAGATAAGTGATAACTATTACCTTAGGTAATGATTTTAAAGCGATAATTTCGATGGACGTAGGGATCAAATAATGAAGGTTATTTTTCGGAGTAGAAAAATATCGTGATGAAATCATAACATGGTGTTAGGGCATTTTCTAATGCCTCTTTAGTTGACTACCACCTTTTATCAACAAGCATCTACAAGTATGTTCCGGGAGCATCAAATGAGAGACAGTCTTAAGTTTACTGTTTAAAATCTTGGGCTACATCGTAATTTAACATCCAAGTGAAATTGTAGTCAAAGCGTTGAAAGTGTAAAAACAAAACCATTAGGTAGAATATTTTCACATAAAACAAAATTTGACTATTTTATTTATATTGAAAATAATCGCAATGAGTTCTTAAAATTGCTCATAGTTGTGAGTGATTTTCAAAAATACAGATTAGTGATTTTTATAAGCATACCTAATAATTAAATGAAAATTCTCCTACCTGGATAAACCTTAAATATCTTATGAATGGCCTTCAGGTTCACATTTATAACCAAGCTGTGTTGGGAGCTTTGCTGAATATAAGCGCTTCAGTACTTCTAGATCGTGTTGATCCACAAGCAAAGGAAGCAGACTTTCTCGGATCTAGTCCACCTACAGTATGGAAACTGCCGTTCAGGATTGACCAACTTCAATACTACGACACAATGCACATGTGTGACCCTACCATGAAAAATAGGTGATGTATAACATTTTACCCCTGTCAGGGACCTTTTTCTTTAATATTATATAAAAAATGTAGGGTTTAGCTAGGTTCAAAATTCTGCGGAATTTTTTACACTCAGCTAACGGGCAAGCCGAGGTTCGTACCACTTTTGTAACCCTTGTGCTAGTTACCATTTTGCGGTCGAGTACCTTCAGCACTCGCCCACAAAGGCACGGTGAAGATGTAAAGGCCCTTCCGGTCAACAGCATTAGCTAGTTAGAAAAAGAAATCACTTTATCCAAGTAACCATATATTAGAGAATACATATTATTAATATACCTACTCAAAAATAATAATATCGAATCAACAGCAAAATAAATAATACTCTTTCTTACAGTGACACATTTGTCAGTCAATATGACTCCGACCACGAGCAATGGGATGAACCGTTGAAACGAAGATTTCATCCATCGCAAACAGATCCAGAGATTTCGTCGAGCACACAAACGCTCATTACTGTACCCTTCTGCAGGGATCCTAAACAGCCTGTACCAAAGTTGCCGCCAGATGTTAACGAAAAGGATGAACCAGAATCCATAACAGCAGAAACAAAACCAGAAACCGAGGAAAAAGAAGAGAAACTGGAAGCAAAAGAACCCACCGCATGTCCCCCTAAAGTAGAAAAAGAAGTTTCTAGTAAAAGACCAGCTGTTTACAAAAAGAAACACGGACATACGCCGCATACATACTACCATCCGCCTGAACCTTGGAACGGGATACGTGAGGACTCTGATATATTAGAAAACAGTGCTCCAAAAGTAATGAAAACACAAAACCGGAGTTATTACAACACTGACAGTCCTGATATGCAGAACCCAATACAAGAATTACAAGCTATGGCAAGACCGACAACTGATATGAACGAGGATGATCCACCGTTCAATTTCCAAGCCATGTTAAAACGTACGCCAAAGAATAGAGCATCTATGAAAAGATTAGAGGAATTAGATAAAGAAATTAGACTAGAGAAGCAATCTAACGTTACTACGCCAAAGAAAAATAAATCTCCTATGCCTCCTATAGACTTCACTCCAGAAATTATCGATAAGCACTTTCCGCCATCGACAACCCCCACAAAAACGGTCCCAACACCAGAAATGAAAACTGAATTCAAACAACCAGTTACAAAAATAACTGATCTACCAAAAGAAGATAAAGCTAAACCCAAAGAACCCATAGTGCCACAAAAAGAAATCACAGTATTCTCGAATGAAGACAAAATTAAACCAAAAGACGACTTCGTAGCAGTAAACGAATCTCCAGCACAAGAAAAAGAACCTACACCTGTACACAAAGAACTTACTAGAAACAACTCGGACGACCTCATAATTGAAAAATTAAAGAGAGAGGACTCGAAACCAGAACTTTTCTACCCCATCATAGATAACACGATTAAAATTGAAAAAATCGAACTGGCCCCAGGAATAACAGTTGAAGGGACAGTTATAAATTTGTAAAATTAAAACAAACATTTCATTGTACAAAATATATTTAATCTCCATTGCATTGACAATTCATGTACATCTTATAATATAAATATCTCATTACAAATATTTAGTTTTGGACAATATTAAGTTTTAAAGCCACAAGTTTTGTTAAGTCATATATTATTATCTGATACTTCCCCCTTTACGACACGTTAATAATTTATATTATCTCAATAGAGTTGTAAGTATATTAAATATAAAATCGAATTTAAAGCGAAATATGGCGTATTGTAAAAGGTATTTCCATACTTTCCAATCGTTACAGCTTATTAACAGACTGAATTATAATAAAATTCAATTTTCAAGTGTGGAAAATCACTATGAATAGTCTTTGCTATGAAGCTAGTTGTAACATCATAATTTTTTTTTTTTCAAAAATATAGTACATACATTTATATTTTCCACCTCAGTAATACGTATCTTAATTAAATTCCTTTGGTAACTTACTATACTATAAATACTTAATTAAAAAATACATATTGTATATAATTTTCGACTGTTAAACTGTCAAAGTGATTTGCGAATTAGACCACAGATTATTAATTGAGACAGTTGACAGGAATGCACTTATATTTTTAGAACCGTTCCATTTTACGTATAATATTGTTACATCATTTTATGTCTATATTATTTAAAGAAGCTCGATTTTAATCTTTGTACGCTTTGATATGTTAGTCGTTCCGGTATATTATCTCCTGTATTTTATATATTTATATATAAAAAGTAAGTATTTACACGAGTAAAACTTGAATACTACTATCGTTAAATTCGACACGATCTGATTTCATTTTATATCAAAAATTGTTAACCTAAAAATTGTTTCAATACAAATATAACAATATTTCTTTAATGAAATTGTAGGAAAAATAAAACAATTATCCCATGTTCCCTAATATTAAATTATATTTTATTCCAATGAATTTCAATGAAATAAATATCGTATATAAAAATGTGACTAGGATATAAACTGTATAACGTGGTCCTGTATGAATCATATATTATTCATTTAAATAGATCGTCATAAAAATATATACTTTAATTGTCACATTTAATTTTAAAACCTTCGAGTTTCAATTGTACCTATGTTGTTGGCAAACACGCTTTTGTAATGTTACTATTAAAACTAATATTAATTACTGGCAATATTAATATTTTATCCTTATCATAAAAAAAACGTGTGAGCAGTATTATGTTTTATTAATAAAATTATATAATATAAGGATCACAAAATTATAATAAAGCCTTATTTATAATATACTTCTTAAATTTAAATGGAAATTTTATTATTAATTATTATTATAATCCTTCAATAAAGATTGTATATGATCATAACCAAACAATCCATCCCTTATATAAAATCTAGGCTCCTTTTTCACATACTGATCGAATTTACTTTCAAATATAATTTCTCTTTATCTCTAGAAATCACATTATAAAAATTTATTGCCCAAAAATATAGGATAGGATATTTAATTAATTGACTTATATATCTATTATATTATTATTACAATTAGTAAAGAATTCTCCCCAAAAAAGTATTATAAAAAATATCATTAAAATACATTTTAAATAAATCTTATCTTAAGCTCTATTATTCAGTCATGTGTGATTTTTATTTATTTGGATAACAACATAAATTGTAGAGAGGAAGAAATGTTAGACAAAGAACTATTTTATTTAATCAGGAAATTAAAAATAGTTTGAAATGCATTTGAAATAGAAACATTTTGTAGAAAAAAAACAGTACTTCCTCCCTTTGCAGATAAAGTAAATAGGCAATTATGATATAGGGTTGAAAATTGTATTGCTGTAGAATACTGTAAGTTATATAAAATAAATAATAATCATCTGAATATCTTAAGATTTTCAACCGCCATACTTAAACTTACCATCTTAAATAACTAATGACAAATTTTACATAACTAAAGAATCCACTGACTTCATTTTACTGAGATCCATGACACATAAATGTGTTAAAATAATAAATAAAGCTTTAGAAAGACTTTTTATTATTCGATAGAAAAGAAAAAAAAAAAGGAAAGTATCAAATCTGTATTATCATGGTTATTCGATTTGTTTTAAATAAGTAAGGTTATATATAAGAGAGCTTTAACGTTGAATATGCGCATATGGTAATATTTAAATTATTTATTAAAACACTAGCGTAATTACTACTGACCGTACTACTGGAAAATATTTTTTTATATCACTGGCAACACTTTAGTATCTTATTCTGATAAAACACGTAACGGTAATGGCAACATTTACGCACCTCCAGCCGGTACAAGTTTTCCGGTATTCCTACTCTAGAGAGACAAATAGCTCAATTATTATAATTAAAATCACATGATCATTCATAGAGAATTTCGATAGCAATTAATGTCGCAATATAAGGCACTGCGAGTATTCCGGTCTGTATGTATTCGCAAAATGTTTTTTGAATTAAAAAATAATTATTTTTATTATAAACAAACAAACAAATAAACAAATTTCTCAAACAAATATAATAATTTGATTCTTCTTGGGCATGCACAAGGTAGCGAAACACGAAGTTATATATTTCTAATTACACCTCTTTTCGAAACCTTTGAAGATTCATACTTTTTTGTAACTTTTTGGTAGTGTTAAATCAGTAATTTTATTCTATTGCGAAAAATAAAAAAATAGTTTATATATGACTTCATATTCATAGATATCAAATATTATCTATTTTAAACAATAAAAAAAAGGAAGAAACATTCCATTGAAATTGCAAAACTGTCAAATTGTAACTAAAACACATGACATTCTCGTCAACTAGATTAACCTTAACCTTCTTAATTTTTTTTAATTATTTATAATCTGTAATTTTTCGTATTTAATTTTATACCAATATAATTTCTAATTTTCATAAACCCTTATACAATAAATCACACAGGTATTAAAATTTACTGATACAACCCTATATAATTTATTGCTCATCGTTTCTTCATTTTTTATTTCTATGATGACACACATAAAGTGTAAAAAAAACACACCACACAATGTATACAAAAACGAAACTAAATTATTTATTGCTATATTGAGAGTAATTTAAAACTAATGATGACTCCTGTACTTTTACAGGTGCAATGTTAGAAATCATATCATCTTGTGTTGAATAATTTTCTTATAGAATAGATTGCCCAGCAAATTCATCTATACTTTTACGTTTAAAATCCCATTTTATGTCTCCTACAAATTTTATTATAGACTCGTTTTTATTATTAAAATCATCCCCATTAGATTTAAAGTGCATTTTGTTAAGGGAAGATATTTTTTGAATGCTGTTCAAAATAAATTATTTCATATTCACACTTAGTTAAAAATCGACATTGTATCATTTAAAAAAAATACAAACATCCGATACCAATTTTTTTTTTAATATCCAGAAATTCCTTTATAAATATACTTTATTTTAAAGTTTCTTCACAAAATGGCACAGTTCTTGTATGAAATTTAGAGAGACTTGCACTGGCGTAGCTCGCCTTATAGACATCTGTATCAAAATCCATCGAGGGGCCCTTGTACGCACCCGAGTGTGGTGACACCCAAATGAAGGGTAAAGTAATAATATTTGTCCAACAGGACAAGCAAACAGACTTTTATTTACCAATATCGCTAATTCTGAAGTTCAATACAGATCTTCTAATTAATTTATTTAACGGCCCCGGGTTCTAGTTCTTTTGAGCCCGTAGTAGTTATTTTACAATATTCCTATTATATTATTAATTTTCATCTTCAATGCATAACAAAGTGGTGATCGTTTGTTAATCGTTCCAACGAAGTTGTTGGGAGATTTCTGAATTCATATTCCATGTCATTATTTTTGATACACTTCACTTGTGAATAATAACCAAACTATATCACGTAAAACGCCACCAAACTTTTATAATATAGAGTTATATAACTACAAGTTAATGAGTTAAGAACAAGGACCACAACATGACAATACAAAGTCGCACCAAGAACTTCGCTACCACATGACAGACTGATACGTTGCCGAAAACTGTGGAAGGTAAAGATTTACTACAAAAGAAGCCAAAAACGCTCGCATTCGTGTTATTTTCTGCCTTTATAGACAATAGTGACATGTTTGATAGACGAATCTCGAACGTTTGGAACCTAAATATTTAACCGGAATTATGGATAACGTTTTGCGAATTCTTGCTTGCACACGTCGCGGGTCCCTGTGACCCACAGGTCCCATATCCTTGTCGCTACGCCCCTGGAGGTATAACACACACTAATTACTCTTGTCACTTGTGTTGCCGTCCATACTCACTTGGCCCAGTAGCTGCGTCACACTCGGCTCGTTTAACGTCAGTACGGCGTGGGCTTCCACCATCACCACCAAGGAATTGCGTGCCTCCTCGTGCGGCACGCCGTGGGTTCGAGTCGCGTGGGAGTACCACGCACCGGTCGACGGTAGAACCGATACGCACCATTTGCACGATAACCTTGAAAGAACGAAAACTAAATTATTTAACAACCACACCCGTCATAGTGACTCATATCGATTTGTGCTTTCAAGTATATATATCCAGATGCCAAGTGTTTATTTATTTATAATAAAGAAACCAAACAGTCATATCCGCGTACAAAACGAAAACAATACAAACAAAAAGACCTATAGTTCCCTATATGTATATATAACCTGACTCTGTAATTTATATGAAAACAAAACTGCTACTCAAAATAGAAGGTTAATTATAAATTATTTTTGTATTTTTTTGTATCTAAGAGAAATATTAAAAGGATCAATAAAAATTAATACGTTATTGTAAAATTTACATGCACGTCTAATAAAAGAGCACTAAAGCGGGATAGGATGCGTGCAGTATCACCGTCTCGTTCTACGAGCGTACCGACACCGCAGAAAAGGCATCAACTGACAAAGTCCCGCCGTGTTGTTCTACGAACACCTTAGAAAGGGACAGCAACAGACGCAGTTTCGCCGTCGCGCTCTAGCACGACCGCACTGGCTGAAGATTGTAGCTAGGGTTGCCATCCGTACTTTATTATAAAGTATTGTACGTTATTTCGGGTAATTGTACTTTATTTATCTGGGATTACTTTCAGCCATGTCAGCATTCACGAAGAGTTTTAGAGTTTCCGTGATGAATAGCAATAGGCGAAACGAAAGAAACAAAGTGTCTTTGAATCTGATAAAAATACCCTTAATATAGACCAGTGATGGGCAAAGTACGGCCCGCGGGCCATTTCAGGCCCGCGAAAGTACTTAATCCGGCCCGCCGAGAGTCCATCGACATGGATAGTATATGGCCCGTAATAATTACGTTTTGGCGGTCTAGAAGAAAAAGTAGATTCTACTTAGTAGAATAATAGATACACAACCTATAGGTGAAGCTAAACTAGCCGCGTAGTTCATGTGATGCGTAATACTGGTCTGACTGATGATGATTAAAAGCTTTAACACAAAATGCATTTTTCCTATAATTCTGACCCTCCTCTAGAATTCCTTAAACTTTGTGGCCCGCCATTAAAAAGGTTTGCCCACCACTGATATAGACTGAACAAATGGTGTCCAGCTGTTTAGCAATTAAAGTTATTTGTTAATTTTTGCTAAAAGTAGTGGAGAAGTATATTGTTAAGCAAAATACATCTTACTTTATTTTGGCGTAATGTACTTTTTTTTTCCTACTCTTAATAACCAATGTACGTTATTTGCACTAAATAAAGTTGGCAACCCTAGTTGTGGCGCACGTTAAAGCCCTTAAACATCGTGTGATTTAGCTACTTAACGGTTTCGCGCCAAAAATTAATTAAAATTTACCTATTGGTAACGTGTCTTGATTTCACGTGTCTCCGCCTATAACCCCAACTGTTATACACGCGCGGACAGAACGGACAAGGAAACGAAGGATTCGCATAGCACATATTGGTTTTGTCTGAAAACATGCGAATAAAAAAAATCGTACAATCTTATGTGTTACAACAACCTTTGATGTTCGATTGATGAAAGCGTTACTTTGCGGAAATCTATTATAAATAATATGGTTGATGTTACTTTGCTAAAAAAAAACCGTGACAACTGAAAATCGTTTGAAGCGGAATTAGTAAAGTAACATCAACTATATTATTACATATTACATTCTTGTATTTGAATATGTTTGATAGGTTATTTTAAAAACAAGAGTTGTAACTAAAATAAGGTTCTACATAAAAAAAAAAAACATTATGAACTTGAGAACACAATAATATTTAATGGACAGCAATATCAAAACATTATTTTCCAATGGTTATTGAAAAACGATATTACGCAGTGAAGAATATATGTAACGCTGGCGGAGTCGCGGGTACACAGCTAGTTGTCAATATTTTATTGAATATACCAAGACTCTTTAACACTATGATAAAACTAAATTTGATTTTCTCCATTCCCCTTTACTCTGTAGCAGAAAACAACAAAACTTTTGTCGGCAAACTTTCTACACACAAATTTTAATTTAAGAACAATGGTGAGATGAGAATCTGTCAGCAGTCGTCACCATCTACCGAAGCTAAAACCTCTAGTTAAGTCTGAATCTATACTGAAGGATCCCAGAATGTGATAGGATAGAATGTGTCAATACAGGGAATACTATGCATTATCTGTACAGTTAAAGAATGGGTTAGAAAATGGCATCGCTTCAGTTCACCTCTCACTCGAACACTGACACTGTCTATACTCTCACTTGCCGGTATGGACAGCAACACATGAGCAACAACAAAAGGCTGAGACGCAAAATTGGATACGCGATAGTGGAATACACTATAACAACTTATAAAAGAAACCTAAGATTTTACAATTGTTAAAAAAAGACAAGCCCGTGAAAGATTACGCCATAGACAAATAGCTAGCTGATCATGGCCATGAAACGTTGAGATTACCACCATACAACTGTGATCTGTGAGTTGTGAGAATGTGGATCAGCTAGAAGAAGATCAGAAGATTTGACGCATGCAGACATAACCTCGATTATGGCTAAGGATATGCAGAAATAAGGCAATTATATAAAAAAAGACTAAAAAATGAATACTGGACAAAGAAAGTCACAAACGACGAGGATATTGAGGATTTTATTATTTATGTTGGACTAAACAGCTACAGCTGTGATTCTGGTTATAATAATGAAGTTGATGGTGTTATGTCTAGAATCGAAGAGTTATCAGATGATCCCGGTGAAGGACCATTTAACACAACTTAATTGTTATTTCAATGTGCCTAATTACACATTTTTTTTTATTATATGGTCTCTTAATGTAATAAATGTATTTAATAATAAATATAATATATGTAGTGTGTCGACAGTATATACCAGTATAATTAGCCGCCATTTTCAAGATCATTCTTTAAATGTAAAATTGAATATGGTGTTCGCAACTCATTAGAGTTAGAAAACCCTACCATCCTACAATAAATAACTTGTTAATTGTAATATATTACTAAATGATTTTGTAATAACCTATGTAACCACATTAATAGCACTTAATTATGAATAAAAATATAAGAGATTGTTCCCTTCCTTATTTGGACCGATGCAGTGTTAACCTCAATGATAAAAAATCGAGGTTTTTGTGTTAAATGATAAATCGAATAATAACTTAATAACATAATGTTTTCAAATATAATGTATATATTTAAGTAAATAAAGGAAAAAAGGCATGTTAATCACCTTTAAAATTATATAAAGACATGTTCAAATATTTAACTGCCCTTTTTCTTGAAATTGTGATTACATACTCACAGCTTGACACTGTGTTGTTTTTTAGTGTTCATTCTTCATGGACAAATCTATTTCTCTACTTAATTATAATAAGCCCAGAATTATTTCTTAATAGGATAGGAAATTGAACAGGAATGTCATAAATACCTTTACAATTCTGGGCTTCACTTGACACAGAATTTAAATTTTCTGTTGTTATACTCAGTGATTCCACAATTGTACCACTTTGGAGCACTGTCTCTACTTCTTTATCAATCTCTATACTATCTTTTTCATCGTCTACAATGATTCCGTTGGTCTTCTCATTTATGTTGAGACAAGGCTGTGTACTACTGACTTCGCTAATCCATTTCTTTACATGTTTGTCGTTTGATAGATTAGTGCAAACGGTTTTGTTGGAAAAATTATCCAGACTGACAGAATATTTCTTCTCGACTGTATCTTCAAGAAGAGCAATGTCCATATCATTGGTATTCTCTCCAGAGTAATCTGTTAGAGGTGAGTCTATTGGCTCGACTTTAGGTGTTATACTCTGAAATATTTCAATATAATAACAATTTAAATTAAATATGTCTTCTGTTTGCAAATTCATATTTTACAGTGATTACAATCAACAAAGTTTAGTGTAATAGAAAAAGCAAGAGATGAGGATTACAGACACTGCTTTTATTAATTTAAAAAAATGAATATATACATATTAAAAGCAAAATAATATAATTTAAAGTAGTTTCAAAATATTTAAAACTCACAGATTGTTTTAAGTTATCACCAGAGTTGTTGGTTGGAGTGTCAGTTTTAGTTCCAGGTTTTTTATGTTTGTTATTATCTTCATGTTCACTTTTCTTACGTTTCTTTCCTTGTGTTGAACCTGTGGTCTTCTGAAAATATTTTATTAAATGATAACTCATAAATTTTGTGTGAAATGATAAGTCTATGAATGTGATAGACATACTTACTGTGAATCTAAAACTTTATTAAAACCATGATATTGTACAATATAGGAACAATAGCATATTTAATTTGGATGTTGTAGTTGGTAGCACATAGTGCATTCAATATGTTGACAGCAAACTAATTGTTTATTGAATGACGAAATGAAAACTATTCATAAAGAACTTTTCTTTTTCTTACTATATGCAATAGAAATAAAAGCACTAACCTCATCCTCTTTCGATACTTCACTTCCAGCTGATAGGCCACAGATTTTTAATGTGTCTGCAGTCTTTAACAGCACTGGTAGAAATTCCTCAGTAACGTTAACCTCTCCGTTGTACATAAACGTTAATAAAGTCCGCAAGGAGGGCGTGTTAATGTCGTGCAGCACTATAATTGGATCTTTGTGGGGGTTTTGCTATGAAAAACGCGTGGGTGTTAGACGAAAAAAAAATCAATCATAGCGAAAGCGTATCTAAACATTTATATTTACCTGGAATATAGATCTGAATATGACACTGTTTGCTGACAAAATCACTTTATGTGCCTTAAAACATTGCCCTTCTGAAACCAGGGTCACATCCGAAAGACCCTCGTCTTTATACAATTCTTTTACGTTAGATAATATATTGCTTTGAAACCCGTTCCATTTTAAACTTATCTCCTGATTGGTCATAGTTATCTTTTTAATTTACATAAAGAAATTTATAAAATAAAAACAAACTATACGAAATATTATCAAAAAACACAAATTAATCCAAAATTCAATAAAAGAAAAACAATACAGATAAAAAATAAATTACCATGTTTTTATTGTTCATTACGAGTACTAAATACAAGTGTTTTAGGCCTTACAAAAGGTGACTTTTTGATAGAAATGTGTAGGAAGGTTTTATGACATTTCAGAATTAATGTTTTGAGTTATATTTTGTAATACTCTTAATATACTTCCCCCAATATGGTATAATTCACAGTCAAATACAACAAGGTTATGCGCAAAAAGCAAAAATGTGTGCCTAATATTTTATTACACTATTGTCAACAGTGAAATTATAAATATAGTCTCTTCAAGTTTATGTATATCATAAAAATTTGAGTTACTGGCGAAATGTAAAATATTATTTTATTAACGACTCTAATGAGTACTACATTAAACTTATAAATGTATCTCTAATAATGTTTTGAAAACTGTTTAATTGTAATACTTCGGTATATTTGTGTCTAATTACAACACTGAAATCAATAAAATAAAAGGTTACTGAAATAAGTTATACATGCTGTAGTTTTAAATAGTAAACATATCTTATTTTAAGTTTAAACATACCTAACACCGATTCTGTACTTCCAAACAAAACGTTTAATAAAGTAGGTACCTATTATATTATGTATTTTACTTTAAAATAGAAACCTAAAATTTTCGCAGAGGTAATGGCGGTAAATTTGAAACTGCAAAAACATAATTTTTGATATTCATTATCAAATGACTTACCAAATAACCTAATATTTATTAGTTAGGATTTCTATCAGTATTATTAAATAAATACCGTTGTGATGTAAATGATTCACCTTGAATAGGTAACTGTATTTCGAAATCATAAATATCTATCTACCATCGATTATTAACAAAGTACGTCAGGGTCATGAGTTATTATTTTACGCAAACACTATCTATACAATATTTCAAGATTAGTGGTAGAACTAATACACCGTTTTAACCTCTTTTCTTATACTTAAAAGTTATAAAATAATTTAAAATCTTCCTCACGATTTTCTCGGTAATTGTAATTTATCGTTTCATTTTAAACGCTGTATGTACCGTATAACACATTACTAACTAAAATATGACTTTGGAATTTTTAAACAGTTGTATATATGATATATTATTTTTTAATGAATATGATAGGTTAATAAATATTCATAGTTTGTCAAGATCCCATAAAATTGAATAATTTTATAAAATAAATAACAATCATACATTTATCTATCTGACATTCAAACGTGACCGCCCTGAAAATTCCCTTATCGTAATCTTAACAATAAAACACTTGTGAAACATATAACTGTATGTACAAATTATTAACTGCAATCAATCGACAAACAACTTCTCATAGTGTCGTTGTCTCCAGCACTTCGTCTTATCTGTAGCTAATTGCATTATGAGTTTTGTTTTAATTTTCATTGTATTTTTTATGTCTGTTAGTTCAAAAACACTTGATAGTAATGAATTGTTTGATATATATTACGATAAATTAAAATCTACTAATCCCAATATACTTGAAGATGCACGTTTAGATACAGTAAGTATAGATTTTGATTTCTACTCAAATTTTTTAATTTTTCTATTACAAGGATTCTTCGTTAATTCTAGACGTATCTATAAATTACAACATTAAATTAGAAAACTTCATAATTCCGTAAAAGTAAATAATTCACGCAGTAAAGTAGGTAATAAAGAAAAAAAAAAATGAACAACCATTTAAGAAAAAAAAATTGTTCTTGTCCATTTCCTATTTCAAAAAACTATCGAAAAAATTAAAAAAAATTGGGATAAAACTATTCAGACTAGAATCATATCTTTTACACAATAGAATTAGATCAATATTCCTACCTTACAATGTTTATATTTTATAGTTCTCGCTAATAAGAAAATATGGTTACCCTTGTGAAATCCATCGTGTTTACACCGAAGATAAATACATATTAGAAATGCATAGAGTTCCGTATGGCATAAACGGTAAATCAGATGCTCAAAGGCCGGTAGTCTTTTTACAGCACGGTTTGTTATCGTCATCAGCCGAATGGGTTCTTATGACACCTGGTAAAGGACTTTGTGAGTTTTTCTTCTTTATTTATTTACATATTATTTGTGCCTACCGATATTCTTAATGAAGATTATTACTATTATTTCCATTTCCGCTTTTTATCGTATTCATTTGAGGCAACGGTGCTCAATCTGTAGGATCGCGAACCATCAGCGGTCCGCAGACACAATAAATATGGCCCGCGAACTGTTTCAAATATTACAAAAGATGCGCATAATAATAATGTTACTCAAAATGAGCTTTATAATATATATACATATATATATGATATTGAAATAATTTATTTTTCTTATTCATCGTGGTCCCTCGCCAAGAACAGTTTGGAAACCACTGTCTTAAGTCAAGTACCGCTTCAAGCGGAATACTTAAAATTAGAAATAGTACCTGTAAAGAGTGTGTTTATTATCATATTATATTATTAGATCATATTATTGTTTAGTACTGGGTATTTTGTCTTGTTACTTTATTATTATTATTTTTTACAAGCTTATGGCCTAAAGAACTTTTACAGCTTTTCCGTGCTTTATGGTGAGCGGTTAGGGTACACAGTCGGTTACTAACAAAATAGCATCACAATGGTACCTACATAGTACATACAGTTTGTGCTATTACTCGTATGCAAATTCCGCGGAATTCACTCGAGTCAAACCTATAAATCCGGGACGATTCCGGAGTTTTCTACTAATGGCTGCCGAGTTACCTACTATCCTCAAGTTTGAAAATTTGTTGCTAGCACCAATAAGTGTGTTCCGGCAGCATCACTTGAGAGCCAGTAAATCTTGGATTAGTGTATTTACCATCTTAGACCATATCGCGTCTTAACATCAAGCGAGATTGAGATCAAAGCATAATTGTAAAGCAAAGTGTAATACAAAATTTATTAAGTTTTCTGCCTTAGTTCTCTTCTGTTTATTTCTTTTACCGCTAGAGACCTAGGCGATTAGTTGTTTGTTTGAAAGATTACTGTATTCAGCTGGAGATGTGTGTAAGAATTTCCCTAATGGCGAACAGAACACTTTTTAGAGTGCGGCCGAAGGGACATTTATTTCGTTTACTTCTTGTTTCATTGTTTGTATTAGATCTGACATAGTTTCATGAAAATTACTGTAATGTTTTACAAACCAAAACCGACTATTCGATCATTAAATTATAATACACTTAAGTCCACAATTCATTAGCACTTGACGCATACTACTTAATTATATATGTTTTCAGCATATATATTAGCAGATGCTGGCTATGACGTATGGATGGGAAATGCCCGTGGGAACACCTATTCCCGCAACCACGTCTCACTGAAGCCAACATCATCCGCCTTCTGGAAATTTAGTTGGCACGAGATCGGCTACTATGACCTGCCCGCTATGATCGACTACGTGCTAAAAGAGACTGGGGTACAAAAAATGCAGTACGTGGGTTTCTCCCAAGGGACCACTACGTTTTGGGTGATGACGTCATTGAGGCCGGAATATAATGAGAAAATTGTTGCAATGCAGGCTTTAGCCCCTATAGCTTACATCGGTAATATAAAGAGCCCACTAATTAGAGCGGTAGCACCGTTCACGAACTCCTTGGAGGTAATTTTGTCTTTTATTTTACCTGATTTAGTAGAATGATTTTTTAATTATAAGTAAAAAAATGAATTAAATCCTAAATTCTTTACAATGTTTTAATTAGGCATGAACGTCTTCAGATTAATCAAATCATTGATAGGTCCTAATCTTAACTCATCGCCAATTTTCAGAGAGTATTCAAATTAATTGGAGCAAACGAATTTCTTCCAAACGGAAAAATAAATGTACTTGCAGGTCAGACATTATGCGTTGAAGAGGCCATTACGCAATTTCTCTGTACGAATCTCCTGTTCCTACTCTGTGGATACAATGAAGAACTGCTGAATAAGGTAAACCAACGAAACAATCAAATAATTAAAGCAGATACGAAAGTAAGAATATCTATTAAAAGCGCAACAATTTACTTACAAAAGATATTACACAAGATAGTTAATCGATGAAAGTTCCATTAAGGAACGAATAGTTGAGTAATATGAATAGGAAATGCGAAAGTAGTTTCAACCCCATTATCAAATAGATGAATGAAGGAAAACCGTGGGTTTTTGTTCAGTAAGAATCAGATATTACTTTCACTGACCGGGTATTGTACATAAAGTTATGTAGTATGGAAATTGTTAAAAAATTTTACCATGATTGTAACCCATGTTGGATATAAACAGTTATGTTTGTAAATTATTATTTGAATAACACTTTACACATACTATTAAATGTATGCTCCTCTTAATCACCTTTGATTATTTTAGTTGTAGTGTCTTGTAGATGATTGCTAATGGTATTAGCAAACAGCTGACGGGTTGGGATACCAACGCGAGTTTACTTTAGAAAAGGTGTCACTAGGCTCTCTGTCACCCGGCTTGTTGATAGCATTATTGTAATCTGGACACGATTTATCATGGCATATTATTGCAATAAAACCCATACAAACAGAAAATGAAATAGAAATGCTTACTAGCATAAATTAATTGGTATTTGTAGCATGACAGAGTTTTTGTACTCGACTTGGTCGCGACCATCATGCATATAGTGAAAAGACTAAACCGTAGCAAAATTCACTATAAATTTTATGATTAATATTCAAATATTAAAAACCAGAATATTAAAAAATATGAGATTAATTCCTATTGCAGACAATGCTTCCTGTAGTAATGGGCCACACACCGGCCGGGGCATCAACAAGACAAATAATCCACTTCGGACAAATGTACAACTCTGATAAGTTCCAACGATTCGATTATGGATGGTTTTCGAACCTACGCCTTTATGGCACTCTCAGACCGCCTAGTTACGATTTAAGCGCTATACGAACACCGATATTCTTACACTACGCTGACAACGACTGGCTCTCTTCACCACGAGACGTCGACAAACTCTCCAAAGAAATCTTAAGTGTCGTCGGCAAATACAGAGTACCGATGACTGGTTTCAATCATTTAGATTTCGTCTTTGCGAAAAACGCTACCGAGTACATTTATAACCGCATGATGAATATTATGGAACAGTTTAAATAAATAAGCCTTGTTAAGAAATACGATATTTTTTTATTTAATTTCTATTCAGTACTACCACTTTAATCACAATTTCTTAAAACACTTAAAACTGGTCCTGTTTTTTCACTCGTAGTTTTCATCGAATGCTGCAAAATCAAACAAATCAGCAGTGAGAATTGTACAAACTGTTTCAAATCATAACCATCTTAGTAGACGTGGAATGGTAATCTAACTGGATATTAATCTACCATGATAAGTGGCTATTTCTAGGTATGTGTTTGTACAGGCTTTGTCATATTTTAACGTAGTAAATCTGCTCTTGGAAATATTAACAGACCTGTAAGAATACGAGGTGGAATTGTGCCAGATGACCCGATGTTATAAAAGGGCCGATTGACTATAATCCACTAAAATCTCGTACAGTAACTGTTTTGTTAGGATAAAGATAAGCTTTCCCATTCTTCCGAAACCTATAAGCTTTTCAAGAGATACCAAGAGTTAATAATAATTATAAAATATTATCCTTTTATAATTTATATACAGTTCAATTTGCTGAAATCTTCTATGCGAAAAGTACAATACACATACGGTTTACTAAAAAGCGTATTTAGTAAGTAGATTTTAACTGGATATATAAATGGGTCTGCCTCGGTGGCGTAATTGTATCACGGTACGACTGTCGGAGACTGGAATTTGTGCCCGATATGGCGACAGGCTCGCCCCATGTCACATCTGGTAAGGAACTAAGCTCGGTGAAATGTGGGTGGTGTAGTTCGCTATTTCACCTCTGCCTAACCCTTCGGGGATAAAAGGCGTGAGCATATGTATATAAATGGGTAAAGGTAAAACAGTTCAGAAGGTACATTTTTATGCTCTATTTCAATCGTACAGTTTTATTTAATTAGATAATGGTCGAATTTGAACCACAGGGCGAAACAATAATTTAAAAGAAATCGGTAAACTTACAAAATTTGACTCAGAACTCGCTGGTACTGTTGAACATGACGGTGCTGATCTACTAGAATTTACCCTATGAAATGTCGCTTCGATGTCTGACATTCTTGAACTGGTTCGCTTATCACCTACTATACTAATCTCCCGCTTTACTATAGCCCCGAAAGTTGTTTGCACTATTAAAAGACAAATTCATTAAAAGCTTTGGTTATTTAACCCCACTATCTAGTAAACAAATTAATTTCCACGGTATGTATGATAAACTAACATTAAATAATTCTATTAAAAAAGTGAGAATTTGTAGGCTACTTGCCTCTATTTAATAATTTGATAGGATCTTCCTTTGTGTAAGCTGATTCATTTATATTCATGTCTGTCATTAACGGACCATTTGTTTTATGAAGAACTTGCAGCAATGACATGTGCCTGAAACCCTGCAAACAATATAAAATTTAACGAATTTCCTATTTAATTTAATTTCTTAATGTGTCGAGTATCCGTAAAAATAAGACAATAGGAAAACAATGGAAAGCTGGCGTAAACACCAGATAAGTGCTCAAGGGGTTAAATACCTATTTTAGAAAGGTTAATTATCTACCTTATTTGGCCAATTTTTCATTGTAATTATCATTTCAGAATCAATATTTTTAGCCGATTCGTTATCTGTTTGTTCTTCTATATTATTTTCAATAGACTTTAATTGTATTGTATTTGTATCTGGGTTTATTTTTGGCGATATATAAATACCAGAATTCCCACGTTGACTTATGCGAGAATTCTGCAATTCACCTTTCAACCACAAATTCTCCTCTCGCAATCTTTCTATTTCTATTTTATGTGCATTGAATTTATCTTGTAATTTTTTTAGGTTAGCATTGTGAGTTTTTAATTCTTCACTCTCTCTTTCTATATCACATATACTGCAAGCAACATCAGTAGTTCTGACCTTTACAGAGATACTTTTAGTGAGCCTTTTGGGGGAAGGCTTTTGTGTAAAACATTTATCCGGTAAACCACGTTTATTTGATTCTTCTATATTTGATATTCTAGATTTTTTATCTTTAGCCTTTCTTGTTTGAGGAATACTTTCGGAATTAATTGTGTTTTTCAAATCGTAAAATTTATCATCTGATTGAGTTGTCTTCATTAATGGATATTTAATATCCTTCAATGAATTTAAATGAGAAAACGAGTCCTTTAGAATTGGGGTAACATTTTTTAAAAATGTGGCTTGTTGGACTAGATCCTTTTCCCAGATTTTCGCTATAGATTTAACTCCATGCAACTGACTGTAGTTTTCACTATGTATGTCAAATTCGTCATTTTTACTGCAAATTTGTATATTGAATATTTTCTCTACAATAATTCTCCAGAAGATTTTGATACTTTTCAATGCATCGAGGCATCTTTCGCATGGCCAGTGGCTTGTTTCAAAAGTCTCCTGCATAATATAATGTAATTACTACATTTAGAAAATAATAAGTAATCCTTTTTATAGTGAGGAATGCCTTTACGTATCCTCCCTGCCATCTCTTATCCGAGAGTAAAGTCTCCGGGATAAGAGATATCAGAGGAGTATGTGGAACTAACCCGGCGTGAAGCCTTGGGAATATCTACGAAAACCCACGTCACCTACTGCTGCATCTCTGGGAGGAAACGGGATTGATCGGACACACAGAGAATAGTAATCCTGTTGAAATAGTGAATCCACTTACCTCTCTGATATACTTATCTAATTCCCTATTAGCTTTTAAACATTCCTTAATAGCATGACAAGAAGTGCAAATGCTTTCAAGTAAAATTTTTGATTTGCAATCGGGGTGACATCGCGGAATTGTCTGAAATATAAATTAGTGATAAATCGTCCAGAAATCATCATTAATCGCAAGTAATTCTTACTAAACTTTAAAAAAATGATTCATATAAAATATATAATTATTTATTTATCCATGAAAGAAATATCGTTTATGACATTCTATTTTCACGAACCGTTCACGTACTAAATAATTTTACCATAAAAGTTATTTTACTTTCATATTTTTGTAAAATATATTTTATTAAATATCTAATTTTTAAATAATACATTATTGGATCTTAATCGAGAATTTTTATTCAGTAGAATGTAACAAAACATACATACATAAAGAACATTACGGCTCTCTCCCATTAGGGTATCCTTCCACTTGCTACGATCCTGACACACATCTTTCGCTTCATCTACTATCATTCATACTATATGGTTACAGGTACTTTTGACCAGGTCTTTCTGTAGAACGTCTTCGATCTGATCGAGATACGTTCGTCTAGTTCGGCCCTTACCGACTTGGCCAATCAACCTCGTCATATAAATTTGTCTCGTCAATCTCCTTCAATCCATATATAGGGTATAAACCAACAAGTCATGCCCTTCAATATATTTGTCACTATATCCTCTACCATATCTCAATGTTCTCTAATCGTACTATTTCTTACTTTTTTCATTTTTTTTTACTTTAGCTAGAAAAATAAATCACTCATTATATGTGCAATCTATATCTATACCTTGCCGCGGCTTTTGCAATTCATTATCTTCAAAAACTTGGTCAAAGTGCACACAGATATGAAACAAATTGGCATATCGCTCTTAATCCATTCCCTCAGATAGCGATCCCGTACTCTTATATCGTGATTCCATGCTCGAATGTCAAAGCAGGATTCATATGATTTGATCTTACCCTCGTTTCTCGATATAAGATTTTGATTTCTATGGCTTATCGTATGACTCATTGATTAGATAGAACTTTCATAAAAATTATTGTCGATTTTCTGTTCATATTTAGTTGCATAAATTATTGTTGACATGAAATTTTGAGATCCGAAATTTTTTGTCTCATTGATTGACGCCTGTCATTTTTACGACATCCGTCTAAAAGTTTACGAGTTTTTATTAAAATTACATTGGTACTCCAAATGAAATTTACTGCAATTAACGTCGTCAGAATGTACTTTGATGTGAAATTTAATGATGTTTTCACTTCATTTCACTTCTTAGATTTTGGCCTTTGTAACTATTGGCTACAATTCTGCCAGTATCCGTAAGGTAGAATCATGAACCAAGGAGTGGAAACTGGTAAACAAGACTATGGCTGATGAAACGAGAAAAAAAATACTTTGACCTAGGTGATCAACCTGAAAAAAAGACAACACAAACATATAAGATAACACAATATTAGTAGGACAAAGGACACAGTATTTACCAGTAAAAATGTTAGTAACATATACTATTTACAGTTTTGTGTTGTTCATTTGTACATATTTACATAATATATAGTTGATTATGGGAGAAAAGGTGAAGAGAAGGTTGTAAAGGTTGTAAAGGGAACTTCAGGAGGGAGATTGTCATACAGGGAGTGACGCATCCTAGGGCAGGAGAAAAAGATGTGGTTCAAATCGCCCTCGTCGAGGCCACGTTCACACAACGAAGAGCTCCTGATCCTGAGCTTAGCCAGGAAAACGGGAGTGCAGGAAAAACCCAGTCTTAAACGACAGATAGTTGACATTGTCGACTTGTTGGCCTTGGGTAATAATGTTTTGTGTTATAAATTGTTTTAAGTTGACACATTGACATTACTTTTTCATATATTCTTCTAAAAATCAATAAAATATCACTTCATTTTTAAATGACTTTCGCTGACGAAAGTGATTGCCAGAGCAATCACATTCCATAAAACATTTTCCCATAGATGTTAGTGTTTAAACTTATAATTATGTGGCGTTGATAAAAAGAATTGAGGTGTTTGATAATATTAGAATTAATGTATTTCCTTTATGTACAATTTATTATAATTATTATGCCTCAATAACTTGATCGCTTGGTACAAGTTGTTATTAATACATTTACACTTCAGTTACATACAAACAGTGACATACATTCTAACAAGCAGGTTACAAACTGTATACTTTTTTTAATATTTAAAAACATGACATTGATCCAATTTCGAACTGTCATAGCTTCTCGATTTTTAATGACATTTCTTACATATTTATTATAATTTTATCATTATTTATTGTAAGTTATAAAATTTGTTGAATATTTAAAAATCATAGTACTATTGCGTTTAAAATGGACGACGGTATATAATCTGTATATTTATATACAATTTACATGTTTAGAAAAAATAATTTACACCCTGATTAGAAGCTATTGTACGTAGTTATGTCTTTTATAACGAAAAGGGAAAAACGGGTCTTCAACGAATATGATTTGTTTGATTTACCGTCAAGGAATGAAGGTAAATTGAAAGCATACGCGTCATGCACTGACGCTAGGGCCTGGTCGCATTTCTGTTCGGACAAATCTGAACATCTTTTTGAGATTATAAAAAGAAATAATGACACTTGCCGACCGAAGTACGTACCGACAAACGTGATCGTCGAAACTTTAATGGTGGCGAAGAACACTGAGATCAATCGTCTGAAGCGTAAGATTGAAGAGTTCGAACAACTATTGGCAACGTACGACGAACTCGACCTGACGTGCGAACAGAAATGCGAAATCGCAACTGCTGTAAGTTTTTTTTTACTGACTAAACGTTGTTCTCCTTGCCTTGTCAACTTAACTGGACTTTGGAGCGAGCGTTGAACGCGCTCAGAGCGCAAGTGCTCACGACTGCATCCTCGGCTTGAGATAGGAGTGCTCGATATCAACACAATATTATCAAATCAACTAATGAAGATATTTTAGATCCGATACCTATAATAAATTCAAAGTTTTTATTTTATGATTTAAATTATTACCCTTTCTCACCATTATTTATTGTTTCTAGCATGCCGCCATCAAAGCCGCAAACAAGGAACTTGATGAATTGGTAAGCATGAATAATCTGCAAATCAGATTAGAAAATATAGTTTTTTTATTTCTTAAAAAATGCCTAGTAACAGCTTTCACTCAACTAGTCTCATAAATAACACGACAAGTTTCAAACGATAAGTCAATTATATTAATATATAGATCATGTAAATAAGGCATAATTATTTTCTTATAACATTTATTTTACAGTATTTGGATTTGAATCTATCCGGTTATACAGAGGTTAGTATTGTATAATTACCTAATTTATTTTATGACATATTACTGTAAAAATACTAAAAACATTAATTAATATTTGCAGGGCATCGATTCGGAAGTTTTTGAGGTGAGCAGTTAATATTAATTTAACAAGATATGTTTCTATCTAAAACAAGTAAATAAACTTGATTGATCTGTTTGCAATATGAGAATAACAGCTTTTTACTAAATATATATTAATGTATACAAACGACGTACCTATAACAAAAATACAATTAATATTTATGTCTGTCTCTCTGTCCGTTTGCAGCTCTGTCTATCTTGATGGGACTTTTTAGGCAGATATGTGAAGCTACTACGGGTAAATTAGGTTACTTTTATGTTTAAAAAAATAATTAGAGTTCCGCGTAAAATATTAAAAAACTCTTAAAATTATGAACATAACCCGATTCAATGGTCAGTTTTACTGGCAAATATTTGTTGTTGTTAAAGGATCCATTCTTTTCCAATGATTATTTAAAAACTATATTAGGTAATGGATAATTGCTAGTAACTAGTAATAAGTAACTAGCTGTGTGCCCGCATTTCACATGTTCTTCACTGTGTTTTATTTTCATTATAAGATACTCAAGATAAAGGAAAAATATTTCTCTTAAAATTAGGCAATTGCCTATAAAAACCATGCATTAAATCGGATTTGATGCAAAATTTCGTGAGTTTTAATCGTTTTACGCGGAACCCTAATTCGTTTCGATAAATTAAAGTAGCCTAAATTATGTGGAGTAACTCACGCTATCTAACAAAAAAAGGCCCGTCAAAATCAATTCAGTCGTTCTGGAGATTATCAGGAGTAAACAGAAAGACAAAAAATATTTTTTTGGTTTAGGTATCGTATATACCTATGTATTCATATGTATTTAGTAAAAAATTGATAAACATTAATTGAATTTGATAGAATTGAATTGATAGAATTGAATTAATTTTATTTATTAATTATAGATAACTCAACAGAATGAGAATAATTTGAGTTATATTGTTATTTCAGACTGGTAAATCAAGAGGAGATGAGGTAACTGACTATTATTTATTTATTGTAATTTCCCATAGTTTTTAGTTATTACAAATGTTTCAATTAATAATACAGTGTATTTTTCCTTCAGCCATCGAGATACAAAGTCGATGAGGTATGTATTATTTGAGGTAAAAGTGATAATAAACGTTTATTTATATATAAATAATATTTTCCTGCACAAACAACTATGATGAATCATTGGTTTTTTTACAGACCGCGAAATCAAAGGGAGAAGAGGTATTATTATAATATAGTATTTAATTTTTGAAACTGAAATTTACCTTCATACGCCTTGTTATTTATTTGATTTTTATACACTTAGTGGACATATGAACGAGATCGAGTACCAATAACTGAAACTAAAAGCAATCAAACGGACACTTCTTGTACCTGCGATGCAAACACATGTAACGTGTAATTTACTTTTACTGATATAAATAAATACCTTCGCAATTTTTTTTTCTAATTGATTATTTTAATTCGTAGCTGCAACTGACCCGAGAATAGAAGAAATGCAAGGCGATCTTGTCGTAAAAGATGCCAAATTAAATGCTATGCAAAACACTATAGCGGTTTGTTTAAATTCAGTTTGAAATATTATCAAATGTTTTTTATATAAATATACTTTTTTTTAGTCATTTGTGTTTTTTTTTTAGGTTATGGAAAACGACGTCTGTGAACCGTATTGTTTATATGCTCATATATATACGGCGTTGGAAAAAATTTTTGGAATTCTATGTCAAAACGAAAAGTATAAACAATATATAGATCTCCTGGTCGGAATCCTTATTTATATTATTAGCGAAATATATATACAATTATTTTACTGTCTTTAAATATGTATTTAATAAGTTTCTTTTTCTATTTTCAGACTGCAGGTAAAGATATTCAATGCATCGATATAAAGGGAAAGATACTGTTTAAATTAATAGTTTTTGAGAAATTTTGCCTGGCTTTAGTTGCTCCTTGTTGTAAAGATTTTAATGAGAATTCGAATCGAGAATGTTCGTGTTATTACGCTGAAATTGTTACCCGTATCGAAGCAACGTACGCTCTCACTTCATCGGAATCTAAGGAACCAAATTTAGACAATAAACGAGCGCAACTCGTCGCTGATATTACACACAATGAAGAAAAATGAAAGAAATTCTTAGTAAAGACAATACGCCTCATAAAGATGAAATCCAAACACAAGATGATGATTTCGTTAGTATTGGTAACTATAGTATTGACGGGGAAAATTTAAAACGTTTGAAAGGTTTGCAAGAAAATTTTGACGAGTTAATGACTTGTTACGAATCTTTGAAACATGAAAGGGATTGTTTGAAAATTAAATGTCATAAATACGAAAATCTAGAATTAGAATTAGAGAATCTGCGGTGTCAGCTAAGGGAATATAATACTTTATGGACTGATAAAGAATATTATAAAAAACGATCAACAAATCTTGATGGACTAAAAGAACAATACTTATTATTATCCAACGAAGTGAGTAATCTGGAAACACAACTACAAGCTGAAGCGCAGATTAATAATATAAAATCTCAAGCAATAGATGAATTAAGAAACGAAAATATTTTATTGGTGAAAAAAAACTTAATGATGCTTCGATAGCTTTTGAAAAAGAAAAAAAACACTTTACTTTGTAAACTAAACGAAACCGAATGCAAAGTAATGTGCGAGGAGCAACAAATTAAAAGTTTATCATTACAAATTGAGAGACTTCTTGAAGAAAGCCATGCAAAAGTAAACTTTTGGAAGTTATTTGTTATTATTATTTGAGTATCACCATTGAAAATTTTCTAATTGTTTTAGGAATCAAATACAAATGAAATGAACGAAATAATATTGCTCAATCAAATTGAGTCACAGAAAGAACAGATAACAAATCTGAAAGAGGCATTACTTTGCAATGAAGAAGAGAAGCAAAATTTACAAGAAAACTTTCAGGACAAACTAAAATTTATAAATGAACTGAAAATGGAAATCGAGGAATGGAGAAGTATTTTTTTTTTCTTTCGAATAATTAGAACGTTTTAACTATGTTAATAAACCTGGTTTATAATGAATATTTCACACAGATAATTCATACTTTAAGGTACATATGGTAAAACAGTGCAGCGTAATGAGTATCTTGAACAATATATAGATGATATCCGAGACGAATCAAAAAGACTTACAACAATAAATCAAACATTATCACAACAAGTTAAAGAAAAAGCTTTTGCTGTGGAAAATTTAGTAAATGTTGTTAACAATAAGTCGCAAGAAGTCGATAGACTAATGGAGGAAGTCCATAAATTAACTACGGATCACAAAAATATTTTCAAAAAGTATCAAGAACTTCAAGAGAAATATAAAATAAATGTTGGAACATTAGAAAATGAAAAGATAGAAACAATAACTTCTCTAAAAATAGCAAAACAAGAGAGTCAAGAGTTACTTCAAAGAATGAAGAATCATGATGATATGGTTTATAAACAAGATGATACTTTAAAAGAACTCAAATCGCGATCTGAGAAAATTAAGGAATTACAACAATTATTACTTAATATAACACAAGAAAACAAAGATTTAAAAGCTAATCTTATGAACGTAGAAAACAAATACTCCATTTTGCTTGAAGAAGTACATGAACTACGCGAAATAAATAATCATGCTATAACTGATATGGAGAATTTGCAAAATGAAAGAGATCAATATAAAATCACACATGAATTAACAAAAAAAGAAAAAACAAAGAAATAGAAAGCAAATTCCATGAATTTGAAAATCTAAGGCAAGAATTAGATTACTTACGAGAATCACGTGACAAACTTATTGAGAATAAACATATTCTTGAGAATAAACTACATGATAAAACGAGTAAGCTTGATTTGGCTATAAATTGTGTTGAGTTGTCTAAGAAAGAAAGCAGTGAACTATTGTACAAGATAGAACAGTATAAACGTACAAATGAAGGTTTAGCGGAAGTCGAAGCTAAAAATGAAATACTGTCTAAAGAAAATTTAATTGTGAAACAGGACTTGGTTTATGAAAAGAAAAAAGTAGAATTACTCAACAATGAAATAAAGAATCTAAAAGAAGAAACTGAGCATATTCAAATTAGGCAAAGCAAATCAACTTTTGAAAAAGAACTAATAGATTTAAAGACTGCCTATGATGCGATGCTTACAAATCAAATAATTTTAAAGCAAGATTTAGATAAAAAAATTGAAGAAATTAAAGGTAAAACAGAAGAAAACAGAGAATTAATAATATACATTCAGTCGCTGAAACAACAAATAGAAACAGCAACAAATAACATAAAAGAATTAGAAACAGAAAATCTTACAACAAAGAACGCGTTAAGTGTAATTAGAAAAGAGAATGTTTTTTTTATTGATAAAATAAAAGAATATGAAATACTAAAAAGCAAGTTTGATAACTTGACGAAAGTTCATGTTCAACTTAAGGGAGATAAAGAACTGTTGGAAAAGGAAATAAAAATAAAAACCGAAAATACTAAGAAACTTGAAAAAGAAAACCATGAATTACATAACCATAGTCAAACGTTACTTTCACATAGCAAGGACTTAGAAAATGCACTTATGAATGCAAGATCAGGGGTAAATTAAATAGATTTTTATGCTTATATAAATAATTTTACGTAAATTAACTGTTACGAAAACTTTCAGATTACATTTGAGTCTAACTCAATTATACAGAGCCAATACGCTATTGTCTTAAATGAAATTGAAGAAATGAAAAAAGAAAAACTTAAAAATCAGTCTAAAATAAGGGACTTATTAAATAAATTGGATGAAATGGTACTTAATTGATGTTACAATACGAAATATTGTCGTACTCAATTTACACACTTACTTACGTAATCATTTTTAATTGTTTCAGGAAACTATAATTTCAGATCTTAGTGAACAAGTTTTAGCTCGTGACGACAAAATAGTAATCTTGGAAAATCATGTAAATGAACTAGAAGATGAAGTTAGACAACTACACAATTGTTTAGATGAAGTAGTGGATGCTGGTGAACAATTAAAAAGCAACAGTTATGAAAAGATTGATCAATCTTTAAAAAAAATGGAAGCTCATCGTATGTATATTTCTTTATACTGGCAAGTACTTTAAAAAAAATTCAGTCAATTGATATTAAACATTAATACTAAAGACCAGAAGCAAAGCTGTCCTTACTAAACAGATTAAAATAATTAATTACAAAATCATTAAAAAAGATCTATATCAAAATCATGAGATTTGTTGTAATTAAGACTAAAAATCAACTATTACAGATTCAAAAGCTGCACATAATATGAAAATAGAGTTAACCCAACTTTATCAGGAAAACAATAAACTTGAGAATCAATTATCTTTTACTAAACTAAAATCTGAAGAAATTCTGAAAGACAAACATAAATATGTATCTCAGATTATACATTTACAAAATGAAAGAGAAATAATTGTAACAGATATTAAGCAATTAGAATTAAGCTACGTTGGTGATAGTGGCTTATCACCGGGTAAATGTAACATAGAAGATATTCTAAATTCATTACAAAGAATCCAAAAGTATCTAGATACTACAAAATCTAGAAGTACTTCTTTAGAACAAACTTTAGTTCAAGTACAATCGTCATCGCAACTACTTCTTAGTAAAGCTGAGGAAGCCAAAAGAATTGTAGAGAAAGAAAAAAACAAAAAATTATAAATGAAAAGGAAGAAGTAATACGAGAGAGAGTTAATATCGAAAAACAGTTAGTAGATCTCAAAGAGACTTTAACAAAACAAATCTATTGTGATCAAGATATTATCAGAGATTTAGAATCGGAAATACTTAATAAAGACTTGATAATTGACAAAATAAATAAATCATCTCAAAATTATATTTCTAAGCTTCAAGATGAAATTCAAAATATGAAAGATTTGTATGAAAGATCTTTAAAGGAAGTAGAAGACATTCAAGAAAGAATGAAGGTAATGTCTGCAACAAATGCTAAAAATGTGGACATAATTAATAAAATTAATACAGAATTGCAAGTAAAATCTAAAGAAGTTGATGTATCGCAACAACATTTTGAAAAATTAAAAAATATTTCTACACGTAATTTAGGAATTCAGACATGGTCACAGAACTGTTCAGAAATATAGAAATTCAAACGGAAAATGAATTACAATACGATGAATTAGACAGGTCAGATTTAGTTGGAAAAGATTATACTAAAAACCAAAACAAAATACTCGCAGAAAAATCGAACCACTGCATGGTACATAAAGCAAAACTAAATTTTACGAATGAAGTACAAGTTCTTAATGCAAAAGTTGAAAACACTTTCGACTACGCAAGAAATATTTATTTAAATTATAAAATGAAACAACTTAGTTATTGTCAGATAGAGCATTATTCCATTAGCTGTCATGTCGATGATATTCATGAGAATCATATGAAAATACTAAGTAGTCTCAGCACACCAGTTTTTAACCACCCTCCAGGATTTCATCAACCTGAAAAAGATTATATTGGCACCGTTGCTGAAAATTCTAATTTAATAAATATTTACGATAGAACTTCCACGTACATAGACCCTTCCAGGACAACTAACAATGATGATCAAGATACAGTGTTCACATCAAAACCTACTCTAGGAACTCCAACTAAGTTCAGTGCATTTACAGATTTAGGCTTAACTACTGAAAGTTTTGATAGTAAGCTCAATAATGTTCTTAATAATCAGGATAAAATAGTAACTTAACTTCTTCAATTATTCTACTTCGGAAAACTCTACTGATAAAGACGTTTTTGTTATCTACCAAGACAACGACAGTAGCGATACTCCCGAAACACAAGATTATACAGGGCTCCAAATATCCAAATGGCACTCGGAAATATTAGCTGAGACATGTACTGTTTACCAAAATGAATATACTTATAATTATAAGAAGGATGAGCTAGCACAAAACGAAGAAACTAGTAAAGAAAAAAGTAATTACAAGGATTCCCATTTGTATCTTGAAGATAAAGAACATCATAATGAGAAGCCCAATAACAAATTTAATATAAATTTGCCAATAGTCGAACAAAATAAGAATTCAGTAGTAGCTTCACATGAAGAAAAGTCACCGGGTCCAACAAATTAGCTATTTATCCATCATCCAAACAAATTTCAACCTCTAGTATAAATGTTAACCTTGATAACAACAAAAAACTTATAAACAAATCTTCTTTACCCAATATTCTTAGTAATGGAGTTAAGTATTTAGATTCTGTAAACCTTGATAACAGAGAAATTGATATAAATATCTTGAGGCATGTAAATATCAAAAAAAGAAAACCAATGAATTCTGATAATATTGAAAATGATAAAGAGAGTTCCACTGAAACAAAGAAAAGAAAAGGATTTGGAACTTATAAAGAAAACAATGTTCCTCACGACAGTCTTTTAAGAGTAAACGCTAAAACAATGTTAACTAAAAATAGAAAGGGTTCTAAAGCTGTAAAAGACAGGAAAATTCATCCCAGTAAAGAAAGTTATGAAAATTTTGGAATAAAATATATTGTAGATTCAATAAAATGTGACATTCAACCCGGACATGTTGAGATATATGATACCAATAATAAAGTACGTGGAACTCGAAGTGATGAGAGTTTAATTGAAAAGCTTCCAAGTCACTGTAATAACACAAGTTCATCAGAACTGAGAATTTATAAACTTTCATCTCCAGACAACAAAAGTGAAACAAGTCTTAGTAAATCAATGAGTAAATCAGAGATTCGAAACAGTCAGAAAACATTTCAGGAACAGAGCGTTATGGTCAAAACGGATATTGATAATGATTATGAAACTAAAATCCTGAATTTAACGCAAATGTTAGAGCACACCGAAAAAGATTACAAGAAAAAAATTGAAACAATAAAAATGCAATACGATAAAAAACGTTAAATGTATTATCAACGATCATAACGAAGGTGTGAAAACTATTCAAAGTATCCACGAAGAGACGTTTCAGGACATATTAAAGGTTCACGAGAATGAAATAGAAAATTTGAGATCGATGAGTATAGAAGCTATGCGAAAAGCTGACAAATTAGAAAAGGAAAATCGAACTTTAAAAATGAAAATATCTGATCGTAATTCACACTGTTTGGACGAGGTAATCTAGTAATTGTCTTTAAGAATAGAGTAGCAATAGATTTTTAATTATAATATTACTGACGCTAGTTTCATCGACTGCTTTATTTTCAAAAATACTGTTGCACAAACAAATCTTTGTTGTTTAATATCACAAAAATTATACTTTGTTTTGGAAATGGTCTACATTTAATATGCAAGATGCTTTTTTCACCTCATAGAACTTCCGTTTGTTTCGAAAAATAACATTTCTATTTTACCTATTATTTTTTATAGTATCATATAAGTAAAATTTTGTTTTACGCTATTAGAACTTGTTTTTCTGTTGTATGTTATGTATATGTTTTACATAAGGTAAATTGTATATTAAAATAAACAGGAGTCGTTTAGCAATTCTGCACTCGAAGCTAAAAGGTGTAACAAATGTCACGAGACAAAAACCCTTACAAAAACTAACATAGAAGCATTTAACGTGAAGCCTAAAGTTCGGAGCCACGGTCTATGTACTTGTTCCTTAGAAGTGAATATATCTGAAACTATCCGTAACATATTCGAACAAGTCGATGCAGAACAAAGAAAAAATGGCAGAACATACATATTTAAAATACATAGCTAATAAAATAATTAATGACAATGTTGAGGTATGAATTGTAATTACAGTAATTATTATTAGTATGAGACCCGGCTGCAAGATTGGCTCGTTTTGTATCTACTTTGATAACCATAATCTAATATATTGTCACCAAGCTCTGAGCTGCCTGTGATAATGTGGCCGCTAGTATTTTTAATTAAAATAATATCAATTGTTTTTTTGGGACAAATTTAATTCAACCTATTTTAAAAATAAAACATAATCCACTACAAAGAAATTTATTTAAACAACTTGAAAAGCTATGGTTGCTGCTGTACTTCAGCTTTAACCTCATCACAGCCACAGTTACAGTCATGTGTCCGCAAATTCGGATCGCTAGCAGGTATATAAGTCCATCCATCAACCCATCCACTCAACCGAAAGACGTCAACTGCTAGGTATAGGTCTCCACCAAAGATCTCCACGATTACCGGTCTAAAGGTTATGTATGTAAAAATTAGATTTTGTGAACGTAACAATCTTGCAGTCGGATATTAGACCATACACAATGGCATGTTACACTTTAGAATACTGTTAAGAAATTGATATTAAATATTTCAAGCACTTCTATATTTCAATAGGTTCATAAATGCAGCGTAGTAAGGTTTTTGTGCCCATGCGCTTGGTTAGAATACATGAGATAGTGACAAATTTCGTTGCGCCGCGCTCCGTGATGAGCGAATGCATATACAAACCTACCTACAAGCTTTAGCTGTGGTAGATATAAGACGGCACATTGATGCCTTTTTACACAGATTCTCCTCTATTGAAGATTATCTTGGATTGTACTTTATTTAACATCAGATGAAGTTAAGATATTTGCTGAGCGCGAATAATAAAAAAATACTAGGCAGCCATGAGGACAGCCGACAGAAGTAAAATTCGAAACTTTGAGAAACTGCGCGGCAGCATATTAACGCCATCTTATAATTTATATACTGTAATATATAAACTACTGACATCATAGCATTGGTAACGCAAATCTATAGCTTTCATCTGCGCTCAACGCCGATAAAGAACTTTTCATTAAAAAAAAAATTACAATCGTTTTATTTCGAACAACTACCAAAGACTGTTGTTTATATCTTGAGCAAATGTTCTCCGTTAAGCCTTGTAATAACTGTTCTCAATATTATTTATTATTGGGCACGTACATCAATAAAATATCTTGCCTAATCTATAATCACTGTGACCGGAGTATCTCTTTAGAGCACACGTAGCATAATTATTTATGTAAACTTTAATGTAATATAAAATATCTTTTGTTTCCATAACATATACTAGTCATTGTTTCTAGCAATTTACCAAGAACAATTATTACTGCATGCTACGAATCGTTGATAATACTATTCGAAGCCCAGCCTTTGAGAATAACTTAGTGAATGATATTTTAAATGTTTAGGCACTCGATACAAAAGAACTGTCATTTCTGCATTTCAAAGTATGCCGTACATGGAAGACAAAAATGAATAAAAAGGAAACCCTTCAGAAGAGAATTGACTTATTAGAGAATGAACTATTGCATAAACAACTCTATGCACAGCAACACAGTAAGAGTATAAGAGTACTTGCTTTTAACACAACACTGTTCCAATCAACTCGTCGTTAATTTATTTAAATATCATTTTTTCTACGTTTTACCGCCTTCATTATCTGTAGTTTCTCTAAACCAATAAACTGAGTAAAGTACAATTCGAAATTCATAGAAAATTTAAAACATACATTGAAAAACTAAAAAAAAAAAGTAATAGGGTCTGAAAAGAGCCAGATTAATTTAATCTAATCTATATTGTATCTATACTAATAAATAAAATGAAGTGTCTGTTTGTAATGTCAAAATATTATTTTTTTAACTTTATAGATTTGAATGTAGGTATCGTATACACCTATACCAAAATACAATTTTAAAAATTTTTGTCTGTCGTCTGTTTGTTCCGGGTAATCTCCGGAACGGCTGGACGGATTTTGACGAGACTTGTTTTTGGTAGATAGCTGAAGTCACTCCGGGTAACTTAGGATACTTTTAATTTTCTAAAATAATTAACCTTCAGTGTAATAAAATTAAAACTCATAAAAAATTGAATAAAATCCGATTCAATGCAGTTTTACGGGCAAGTGCTTGAATTTGTGAGAAATGTTTTTACTTTATCATAGTACTAAAAAAATTAGGGTTCCGTATAAAAAAAATGCAGTGAATAATATATGAAACGCGGGCGCATCTGCGGGCACACAGCTAGTTTTGTAAATAATAATGTAGATTTTGTCAATTAATTCGGCGATAAATGGTACCCTATATCATATTTTCTATTGCCCTAACAACATGTATCCGAAATTTGATAATGATTGGTTGAGTATTTAAGATGTAAAAGTATCGCTAACAAACTGATGGTTCTATTTTATTATTAGTTATGATTGCTTGACGAGAATTGTAATAAATATGCGCCATGTTTTTAGGCATCTTGATTCTCACGTGCAATAACGCAATTGGGGAGCGTTTTCACAAAACGATACCAGCGTTTTTTTTTTTTTTTTTTTTTTCAGGAAATAAGTTTATTTATCTATTTTTCTAGAGGTTAGAAGTTTTAATAAGTTATTAATACTTTGTAGTAGATTGTGAATGGTTTATGTATTGTTTATAGAAATTTAATTTATGACAATAAAATCAGCTATGGAAGGAGATACAAAAAAAAACTTGGTTGAGACGATGTTTGTTGTAACGCTTTGTGAAAACGTTCCTCAATTTTTACATGGTCAATATTATAAATTATAATTATTATCTTCATTAACGCAGTGGCGGATTTGGATCGTGAAGTGACAGAGGAGCGACGACGTTTACAAGAGCTTCGCGAAGCTGTATGTCGAAAAACTCCTCCAAGATCACGAACTACAAGCCCTGGACTGGACTCTTACTGTATACCTCCACCACCTCCAACCCTCAACACTAATAAGAAACTTAGGTACTTATTTCAGAATAACCTCCCGCTCATCCATTCAAACGAAAGATGTCTATTGCTGGACATAGGTTTCCCAAAAGGGGGGGATTGTTATATTCGCCACGCTTGGGTGGCAGGTTAGCAACCGCAGTCAGGTTTTTGGTACTCAGAGGATGCTGTTGCCCATCTCATCATCATGTGGTAATATTCTTACCCGACACCACACGGATCTATTTTAGCTAGTGTTAATTGAATACTTTATGGATTAATAATATTAATGTCAACAGTAGCAAGAATCATTACAAGATGAACAATGCCAGTATCAGCGAGAGACGGTCAGCCGGAGATCTCGTTGTAGATTTCTCAAATGCAGGAATTCGACCTAGACGTTTGCGAATGGAGACCAATAGGGTAAAATAATTTCAAACTTTTTTTTCGAACTGACTGAATGCTGTTGACTAGAAGTGTCTCGACAGCTTCAGCGATGTTTTGAGGCGAACGCTTAAGGCGCCCATCTGGGTTATTGGTAGCTAGCCCAAAGACACCTAAGTGGCACGGAGCACAGCTTGGATTGCTACTTACGTCTTAAATTCCGCGGAATTTGTCCCAGCTAAACTAGTGTGTAACTAAGCTAGTGATTAAAGGAAACTACGGATTTCAAGGTCCCTTACAGAACCTATGTAAAACGTATTATAGTAGTGCATGAAATTGTCACTATATCACGTTATCAGCGGATACAGGAGTCTCCTCAATGGGTGATCGGAACACGTCCTGAACCACTCCTGGAGGGGCCCCAGGCTGCGATTTCAAACTAATTATTCCATTGCGTATACTGCATAAATTTGTAATTTATGCGAGTGTCTCATGTAGAGAAACTAACTGAAAGATTGGCCAGAAGTTAAACTTGTTGCGTGGTCTCGATCATGTTCGTATGGATGGTACCAAAGCACATTACCGATTTACCTGACAATAAGTTTAAGCACTATGTCAAACTATTTTTAATGTTCAAAAGTTATTATAGGGTGAATCGTTACGTAAAAGATAGTGATGGAAAAGACATCCCTCTCTGTACTTCCGCTAAAACCGTATAATAATATGAACTGTATCAGATCGAGTTTCTTGCGTTCTCTTCTCGACTGGGTTGTTTTCCGAACCGGTGATAGTTTTTTTGACGTTCATAAGCTCCTTCACAAACCTCTTATTGAATAACGAGTTATTATTTTGAGTTTGGCATATTGTGTGAACGGTTGTACGTTGCTTTTGACAAATTATGGATAATTGTGTAGTAGATATATGTGTGCGTGCATAACTCAACCTAAGTGTATTTAACAAGATTTTAAATAACATCTATAACAGGCGGTTCTGGCCAAACTGGATAATGAAGAACGTCGACAGAAGAAATTTTACAGCGATGAGCCTCCGACACGTCTGCGCAGGTCCCAAGAACGTCAAACAATTCGCTCTCAAAAAAAATTGTGATCCAGTTCCTAGTATTGGAATTTTATTTAAACAAAAAAAATGGAAAACTAAATTTCTGAATATGAATCTTTTCGGAAAACAAAACGTTTGGAAATTTACTCTTTAATATATGATCCTTTAGATATTTGCAATAAGTAAAATATTTATTTTAAACAAAACGTAAATTATTCAATTCTATGCGATGTTGTTGTTGATTTTTCTTTTGTATTTTTTTAAATTTATAATTTAATCTATTTATATTATAATACACGTATATATTGTGATGTGAGATAAATTTAAAGTGTTTAATAAAAAACTGTATAAAATTAAGTTTTTAATTTGTTTATTATATATCGATTACCCATAAAAATGAGACAACAGGAAAACGATGTAAAGCGGGCGTAAAGCGCTCAAAGGGTTAAGGTAAAGTCTACATCGTTTAAGTTTTCGTTCGAGGTTAAATACACATATAAAAATTATGCCATGATAGGTTAAGTTCTTTATACGAACCAACAAAAAATAAATTATTCTTAACATTTATTTTATATACTTCAGTATACTCTTGAGAGTATAATACAGTTATTCGAAAACCATACACAAACACTTCCATTGTATTCATTTGGTATAAATTTAGATATGATCTAAAAATAGTATGTGGTGTATTCCCATATTTATATTTCTTAGAACTTCATAAATAATGTTACGAATTGCGTCTTTTTCATCAATTATCATTCCTCTAATAGATAAAACTAATCAAATAATCAAACAAAAATAATATAAAAAAGCGTCCAAATGTAGAATCTGCAGGCGGAGACGCTTGTTGATAATGTACAATCAATGTAATACAAAATTATGTAAACTATGTATGTTAGAACCCGCAACACTGGAAAACGACTCAAACAATTTAAAAACAGGCAGTGAGTCGTACAAGTTTTTTCATACAGGTCAAACAGTAGTAATAGTATTAACAGACGTTCGAACTCAGTACAGATTGTACAACGAATCTGGTACGGCAGACGAATGAACTTATCAGTCGTCTTGTGTGTGCAGTCAGATACACGAACGTTATATTTCTGATATATCAAAGCACGAAAAAATTACTATTTATGGAACTAATATACAGACTTTACAGAACAACAAATAGATGTAACCGTTTATAATATATATATATATATATATATATATATATATATAATATAAACGTTACCGCTACAGCAGTACCAATAGTTTTATACTACAATAATATCAAAGGAGTCAGACGTTCATAAAAGACCGAGCACACAAGACGACTCAACCGTTTGGTCGCCCGCCGTGACATGTCCGTTTTTCGCTTCGTACCGACTCTGAAGGTTTGTTAATACCACAGATAAGTGAACAAGTTAATACATACTTTAATGATAAAAACATTTTCTATGAAAAATCCTTTAGATGTCATATAGGTAAAAACATGTAAACAAAATTAAAAATATTTTATATTGTATTTGCAATAAAAGAGTGCATTTTATAAACATTATTTCAAATTATCAACAGAGACGAATTCAGAAACGAAAACATATGAGACACGAAAACCTTCGGAATTGGTGTTTCATTGTCCTCTGAGTCTCGCATTGTTTGAAACACTAATAACAAATTTACATCACTCAGGAACATTATTAACGTTGTTATTTTTATTTAATCTTTCAGAGCTTCCTTCCTTGTTTATATTTAATTAGAGGAGTAAACAGGATTCGTAAAGTTTATAGCTGGCTCTTGATACAAAGGGTTCAAAGAGACGTCGAATCCAGCTGCCCGCGATTCCTCTTCAAACTTTTTATACTCTCTCTCATCATACATGTCCATCAAAAGTTTCCAAGCGATAACAGTTAATAAACCGATGAGTATAACAGCAGCTATTGCACCACCAACCGTAGCTGAAAAAACATTAAAATATTCTATATAGTTGCCATAATATATTCGATGATAAATCTCATTTTAATTAGAAAAATTGAAAAGTTTTACATTTATTATTTGATTGACAAATTGCATTATAACTGTTGCACGAAAGGAACAAAATCTTGATCCACAATCAATCATAGTAATTGTATTTTGTACATAAAACTTACTTGTTTGAAACAATAAATGGTTGGCAAATGTGAGTAACGTAAAATAGACCGAAAGTATTAAAATAACCTTACGTTACATTTCTATCAACTATATATACGTAATTACAAAACATTATGGCAAAAAAAAACTACGTTTCCATAGCTACTTTTTATGATTCCATCCATCCATCCATTTAACTGAAAGACGTCCACTGCTAGACATAGGTCTCCCCCAAAGATCTCCACAACGGCCGATCTTGCGCCACCCGCATCCAGCGGACTCCCGCGACCTTCACCAGATCGTCGGTCCACCTTGTGTGGGTCCTATCCACGCCACGTCTTCCGGTACGCGGCAGCCATTCGACAACCCGTTTCAGGATTAGGTATTTAACAAAAAATAAACAGACGGCCCACATATTAACAACACAGTAAATTTAACGAATATAAAATACACATTACACCAGTACTTACCCCAAATATTTGCTTCGGGCGGCATTTCCTTCTCCTTTTGTATTATCAGATTAAGCCTGTGGGACGTCGGTTCGTAGAAATATTTAAATAGAATAAAACCGCCGTCCTCCAGTTCTTTTTTACACCTAGTAGCCATTTGCCATTCAGGTGATTCGAATTCAGTTTTGTTGACAATATTTACATCGGTATTCGTTGTTTTATTATAAATAGGCAACTCATCGCAGTAAGTTTGGTTATTAACATAGTTACAGTAGGCATAATCTTCGATCTTTTTGCAATACATGTCGGGACACTCAGGGCATGATTCGCAGAATATGCCTGTGTAAGTTTCGTTTTTGCCATCCAATTTATTACAAATACATTGACCGCATTTACATACGCCATTACCTGAACATTTCTGAAATATTATAGATTTATATATTATAGATTGAATTTTGTCAACATTTCTTATAATATATTCATTGCCTATTAATTTACATATTTCAATATTATTTATGCAAATATTTAATTTATCTGTAATTGTAGGTATATATAATTCCTAAGTTGTATCAATCAGCATTTATACCGCCTGTATAAAAATAAATAGATATTCAGATTGATATTTTCAGTACAGATTGTTGTTAAGCTTTTGACAGAATTAAGCATGACGTTACGCCCTCAAAAGATACATAATTTATCTATTTATTTATATGGAAAATCTACAGCAATAAAATAATATAGCACAAAGAACATACATTAATTAGCCAATTACAGATTTTCACGAATAGATAATAAATTTTATAGAAAATACACATGTCTCAACATTATATTTAACTTATTTTACACAAAAGAGAAAATGATAATAAACAATGAAAAATAGACAATAAAAGAAGACATGATTATCAAAAAAAGTCTAGGTTCAGCTGCCTTCTAGCAGATACTAAATTATTGGAGAATACATCAAAGTCATGTAGCTAACAAATTTAGTTAAAGTTTCTACTTGCTCGCTCTATTAAAGTATTTTGGCGATAGTTGGTGGAAGAGCTGGAAAGAAATTGGCTAATTTCGTTAGCACTAATATTTAATAACATCTTATATCTAATATTTCAATCGCAGGTACGATACCGTCTGTTTATTAAAGATAGGTCGAATATTCAATACACTTTCAGCTCAAGTTATTTCTATTTCCACTTAGATTATTGTGACAGCTTAATTAAATACCTCAGCAAAAAAAACACACTAGACTTTCGAAATTTTGTATGCAATCATTCTTAATTATATACAGCTTAGTAAAGTGAAAACTTTGATTACCGCCATATATTTGGTGATTTAAAGGAATATTTTTAAATTTAAAAATGTAATTTAGCACTATATAATAGTTCATTTTTCTTATTCAAATATTGTTAGTCTTCCATGTAAATAAAAAATAATAATAACTGACCTCTTGTGAGTATGGTGCAATACAATCGCGGTCATGATTTGGACAGTTGCAATCGCTTCCAATCCATCCGGCTTCACACTCACATTTTCCGAAATGACAGATTCCTCTTCCGGCGCATAATTTATTGTTTGCTCTCGGACAATTGTTGTCGTTGAATTCGCAAAAATTTCCAGAGAAACCAGAATCGCATTTACATAATCCACAGCTTAAATTTGAACAATTCGCTTACAATTATAGGATATACCCAAATGAACAATAACATATCATAGATTAATTGAAAGCTGCGAATTATAAGTTTGCACGACCTTATTATGTTTTTGAGTAATACATAAAAAAACTGTATACGCGATCATTTTATATGAATCTTATAAAACAGCCACATTGTTAAGAGACCATTTACTGCAAGAATTTTGATCAATGTTCAATTCTTTCTTTCAATAACTGCATATAATAAATTAACGATTAATATAAAGACGCGATAATAAGACAATATTAAAATAATCTATATTTTACTCACTCACAAGTACCCCACGACCACTACAAACATCTGTATCTCTTGGATCTGATTTACATTTTTCTAAATCGTCAATCTCATTTGTACCAGACGTTTTATCGCATTGACATTGTTTGCCACTACTAAAAAAAACAACAAAGAAAAAGTACATTTATAAACATTATATGCGTTCTATACATTAAGTTTAGAATTTATAAAAAAAAATTAAATAACTTACTGGAAAGGATCACATTTACAAATACCGCATTGTATAAAACCAAAGTTGCTACAACGCGGACTAGTTGCATCACTATTGCTTTCACAATCACAATGACAATCGCTTTTCACTTGAACTATTAGTTTATCGGTAAGACCCACAGGACGTATAGAAATTTCTGGAATTTTCTTTGCGCAACTTTTAACTGTAAGCGTGACGTTAATGTGCAACGTAGCATTTGTAGCGGGTAGAAGACAGTTACGTTTCGGTTCCGATTTACAATCCTGATCGACGATTAAATCTACCGAAGAGGGCTTATGAATATCCAGTTGCACCGATCTAACGGACTCCTGAAAATATAAAAGTTTTAAAATTGATCGTGAAACAAAAAAAACATCGGAATTGTTCTTTCAAAAAAAAATCCATGAGTGAAATCGGTGTTAATCGTATCATGTAGAGGATAGTAAACGACACGCCTAACGTACTGGTAGTACTTATATAGATATCGAACACTTTACGGAGCTAGTTATTGTTCCTAAGCAATATAAAATGAGAGGTTTAAGTTTCTCGCACTGAAAATATACTGACAAGATTACTAATTTTTCTCATAATATTTTGTAAAAATTATTTAACGATAAAAAAGCGCGCAAAAGAAAATGTAACTGATGACTTTGTTGTAACAAATATTAGACATAGCTAATAGTACATTCTGTAGCTTTCAAATCTTACAAAATAATATGAAAACACCCGTATACAGTACGGTCACAATTACATAAATGAACGGTGTCGTATATTTATTTGAATAAAAACGCTTACCAGATATGCTTCTTTTATCATCTCAACGATATTAGATTTCTCTTTTAATTCTGCATACTTTGCTCCTAATATTTCGTTAGATAAATACGTATAATCAATATTAACAGTTTTATGAATCTTCAGTTTTATAGCGAATATAATTTTGAACATACCATCGGTGGCAACTTTATTGATCTGACTAACGGAAGGATAATCTAATGTTGTTGCCTTGCTGTATAGATTATCTTTTAGGTGACATTTCATGTCGTTGGGTTTTATTATACCCAACATTTTACCGTCTCCAGCACTGTGATACGTTGAATCAGTACATAATACAATAATACGTCTCGAATCGTTGCGCCAACCGATTTCGTTCACACAAGTCATAGTTTGCATTAAAGCATCGAATCCTGCTTCCGGACTATCATAGTTAGCACCGAACGAGATGTCCTGAATCACATTTGTAAACTTGTCTATATCATTAGTTAAACTTAGATGATTTTGGAATGCTTGCGAGGATTTTTTTGATCTGGGGATAATAAATTATCGTTACCGTCTACCGAGAAAAAGAGAAACACCGAGAAAATGACCTTAGTAGAAATGTATCACTTCTGATAACATTTAGATATTATATTGATACTTGTTTTGTTTTTAGAAATATGTTTTCCTTAAAATACCAACAAAATAGATCAAACCCAAGAAGTTCAGATAGTGAACCTATTTTAGGAGATAATATATGTTTTAGTATTGTTAGGGTAGTTCGGGTTACTAGTTAGGGTAGTTCATCAAAATACCCCTCAACACAGCAGGCGACGCCGCGCACCGCCAGTCAGCCCGTGACCACGGTTGGTAAAACCCAGCCGAAACGTCGGGATAGGAAAAAGGAAAGGTAACTCGTGAAAACCCGTTTTAAATTACTGCATTTACTACTTTTTGTATATTACTAAATATGCCGATTATGCCGTTTTAAATAACTGCATTTAAATATGGAACGCGAAAGTTACAAAAAACTAGTAAGTAATTGTATTAACCAGTTTTATAAAATAAATAAAAAATATTTACTAAAGGTATCAAGTTCTGCTTTCAAAGCGCTTTACGATTTTTTACAAAATAAGCTGAACGTTATGTGATTTATCATATCATTCTTATAATATGGCATTACAAATAATTATAGTTACAATATATAACCTGAATGATATATTATTGTTATTATTATTATTCCGAAAGAAGCTATGGAATAGCTTGAAAAGTCTTGTATTTACTGCGACCTCGAAAGATCTACTGTGATCGTCCCACATTTTGATTGAAATAACTCCTTATAGGAATTCGTTAAACCTGCCGACATTTTCACTTACCTACTATCATAATACGGATACAGAGGTTTTTCAACGAAACTCCCGACTCCCAAACGAACGTTGTTCGTTAATTTTTTAAGTTCCGCGTAAATTACTTTCGCCTGATTAAGTAAATCCTTCTTATTTTTCTCCATCGTATCAGAGTTGTCCATTAAGTAGTAAACATCCAAAGGGTAATCTTTAGCGGGATGGTAGGAAACAGCAAAATTAACCGGCACACCAGGTCGAGCTGTTATTGAAATTTTCTGAGGCATAAACTGTACTTTAATGTCATTCAAATCGGAACCAAACGGTTTATTAACTAGGACTTTTGTCCTTGGCTGTGGATTTGTCACAAACGGCTCCTTGCACCATGTTTTTAAGTTTTTATAATAAGTCTCTGATTGGCATCTTTCTCCGTCGAATGGATCCTGAAAATTTTACTTCTGTAAATTCTTTCATGATTGGCATGAGCAGCCGAAATGTACTTGTAAAAGATACCCATAAATTATTATTAACTTGAGGATGTTAATTTGTCAGGTGACCGTTAAGTAATGACATGCAAGCATAATAGGTAGGGATGGTAGATCTTTCGGGCCCGCCATGGTCATGGTGATTAGCTTGATATAGTTTCAGGTTCCGAAATCAGCCAGTCTAAATCTACCAGTTAGCAAGATGTTAGAGTAATTGAGCATCGCGACCAGCAAACACTTGGCAAAAACAATATAGAAAGCGTCAAGTTCCGACATCAACAAAGAGAATATCTATAAACCTACCTAAAGACTATAGATATAAGTCAGGATAATAATGGCGACTGTCAATAAATACTAAATTTCAATAACATATGAAAGAGCCGTGTGGTGCCGGCCAAGAATAGTATACCCCATATCTTCCCGGTGCTGTCGTAAAAGTTGACAAAGAGATAAAAAACCAGAGAATGGGCAGCAGCATCCTCTGAGTACCACAAACCACCTTACTGCGATCGTCAACCCGCCTGCCAAGCGTGGTGATTATGGCAATGCCTCCCTTTTTGGGGGAGACCTATGTCGAACAGTGGACAGGAGGACCCGTTTGGTAAGCCGAGGTGTGCGCACGCATGTCTGTCCGCTCGCTCCAAATCGAGATCGATCGTTTTTTTTTTTCGCGCCATCCGTTTCGTGTCGTGTTCGTGTATCTTCGTGACGTCGGTTACTGAAACTTGTTTTTAGAAATCGAGGTCACGCAGATTTTCTTCGCGTCGCGCATACGAATTGAAGTGAGTTTATAATATTCGGTTTTATAAATTATTTATAACTCCGTATATTATCGAAAAACGTACTTTTCAGTACGCGCGCGTCGTCTTACGTATACTCACCCATAAGGTGAGTTGTCGTTGTCGACCAAATCAAACAACCAAACGTTGTCGTTTTAGACATTTTTAAATCCACTCTCTCTTGATTGTGGTCACCACTGGAAACCTAAAGGTGCCAACCTAAAGTGGTGCAGGGTTCATCAGGGTCCCTGGGGACCCCCTTCTGGGCTCTCCCCATACCGATTTAGTTTCGGCGCGTAGTCGCGCCAAATATCCTCTGTCAGACCCTTCCGCTCCTGCTTCGGTTCCATCCCCTGGGTGCTGTTTGGGCGCCATCAAAGGTCTGGTCATCTGACTTACGTCCTCGGCCCTAGGGCTTGATAGGGCGTCCTCTTAGGCCTAGTAGGTACCAACTCCTTTGGGTCATTCCACCTCGACTCAAAGGTCCCTTGCGAGGCTCGCGTAGCCTCTTTAGATTTTTGGCGCCCCCCCTGCCCCTCCGGCAGATGAGCAGATGCTCAACCAAAGATCGGCATCGAGGAAACCTCGAAAGAGGTGCAAGCGCCGAACGATCGCCGCTTCGTACTCCCCGATGACGTGAGAGCTCTGCTCACCCAAAAAAAACGCCGCGGCCCGCACCCACGGTGAAAGACCGCATTGTTCAGATCCGTAACGACAGGTGGGACAGCCTCCTCGGAGAGCTGAAACCTTCCCACCTCGCGTACTGGAAGCTCGCACGATCCATGAAGATGGACCGTACCATTGTTAGGTTACCCCCCCTGGACAGAAATACGCAGGGTCTTCAACCCGCATTTGACGATATCGAAAAAGCCGAGTACTTAGCCGATACCCTCGAGCAGCAATGCGCCCCAGTAGCCGACAACATTGATATCACACACATCTCTGTTGTTGAATCCTCAGTGAAGGATCTAGTTGCTCTTACTCCGGTTGTCCCCCTCTCACCTGTCACCTGTGACGAGGTGGTGATCGCAATCAAGGGCCTTAAGCCTAGAAAGTTTCCAGGTACTGACGGAATCAGGAATGAAGTTATCAAACTTCTTCCTCCGTTTCTGATCGCGTTGCTGGTCTGCATCTTCAATGCGGCCATCAAGAACCTCCACTTTCCAGCCGCCTGGAAAGCAGCAATAGTCATAGGGATACACAAACCTGGCAAAGAAGCCAGGCTACCCGATAGTTACCGTCCCATCAGCCTTCTCAACACGTTGGGAAAACTCTATGAGCGGAACCTTATGAACCGTCTCATAGAGGTGATAGAGGACAAAAATCTCTTGCCGCCCCAGCAGTTTGGTTTCCGAGCCAGACACTCCTGTGCGCATCAAGGACACCGCCTCACGGAGTACGTACTCTCAAATTTTAATCACCCTAAGTTCAAGAATCCCTGGCACACGCTCGCAGTCTTCTTCAATGTGGCCAAAGCATTCGTCAAGGTATGGCACACAGGTCTCGTCTACAAACTCACTAGATTAGATATCCCGGACACTCTAGTTAGAATCTTACAAGATTACCTCGCCGATCGTAGTTTCCGCTATAGAGTAGAGAACGCTGTCTCTATGGCCCATCCTATACGCGCAGGATTCCCCCAAGGTTCCATTCTTGCACCTGTCCTCTTTAATCTCTACTTAGTAGACCTCCCTGATATCGGAAGAGTTCCATGGTGTTAGGCCGTCTCTATCCGCTCTATAACAGCAAGAGCAAAATGGCCCTCCGTCATAAAATTACCCTGTACAAGATGGTGGTCAGACCCATCACCACATACTGCGCACCTGCCTTCGGTCACATCACTAGCGAACCGATGCTATCCTTACAAAGGATTCAGAATCGCTTTGTAAGGAAAGCTGCAGATGTCCATTGGTTTCAGAGAAATGTGGATTTACACAGAGATCTGAACCTGCCCACCATTATGTCCGTTTTTTAAAACCCAGTGTCGCGCTTTCTTCGAACGCGCAGAGACACACCCGAATCCATTCATAGTACGAGCGGTCTCGTACTCGCCAGTCCGTTCCGCCGACCGAAAGCGGCGACGTCCGCGTATCATCTAATCGACCGCGACGATTGCATCACGCGCGAGAATAGGCTCTTTCCTCATGTTCCTCGTACATATGCGTGTCAGCGCCCACGCCCGCGTAACCACCGTTCTGTCCTGTCCTGTCCTGTAAGGAACCTTTTTTTTATGTTAAATAAAAAATTGTAGGGATTAGCTAGGATAAAAATTCCGCGGGAGTTTTCACACTCAGGTAGCGGCCAAGCCGAGGTTCGAACCCTTGGGCTAGCTACCTTTTGCGGCTGAGTGCCTTCAGCACTCGCCCTCAAAGTTCGGTGAAGCTGTAAAGGCCCTTCCGGTCAACAGCATTAGCTAGGTTAAAAAAAAAAAAAGAACAGTGGACGTCTTATGGTTGAATGGATGAATCTGAAGTGTGGTCACTTTCCGAGATAAAATTAAAAAAAGTTTTATAATGTTTTTCTTCATCGAAAACTCATGTTCAATATGAACGAGCTCTAAATTCACGTTACAGGATAATTCAGTAGTTAAACTCAAAAATGTCTAACTATATTATGGGTGTGGTTAGACACAATTACTGAGATTTAAAACCTATTCATTAGTCAATCGCTCGCGATGTTAAATTGAACTTTGTAGTCGATTATAATAAAATAGTATATGCTAAATAAAACACTAAATTAAGACTCCAGTCAAGGTAGCTGTAAGGGTGCTCTATTTACCTAGATACTTAATATTATCCTAATATCATATGAAAGGCTCTCTGTCTGTCCATTTGTTAGTTTATAACTCGAGAACAACTAATTTGACATACATGATCCTTATCGTACAAATACGCATTTATATTTGATTGAAACCGTCATATTAAAAACATGGAATCTCAAGCGGATGGAGTCGCGGGCACAGTAGAACTCTATAATTCAGTCAGACTGCGCCAAATTAACTCGTTTATACGTCTATTAGCTCTGTGCCTGCAACTTTAATCGCTAATACTAATTGAAAGACAAAAAAATACATGTTGCTTTTTGTATAAATCATATAATAGTCTCTTATATGAAGTTTTTTCACTATTATTTAACCAGATAATCTATCTACGATTAAAAAAAAGGTCGTTTCAGTGAATAGACAGATAGACGTTGTTTTTTTATATAATTTGAATAACTAATGGCAAGTTATTAAATTAAAAAAAAAACACTCTTTGCATTCTCTGCCCACGAAATTTTATAATTAAAAGCTGAAGTCCTTTATAGGTAATTCTCAAATTTTTTTCCATAAAAAAAAAAACAAGTATAAAATAAATACTTTTTTAAATAACACATACCTCACTACACCATACGCACTTTTCCGAAGCGGTACCTATACAATCACCGCATGTTTTAGCTGTGTTACAAACAGACGCACAATTGATAAAATTTATATAATAGAATATTATAAGTATTCCTGATTTTAATATAGGAAACATTTTGCGATACCGCTGCACGAATATATAGTTAATAATGATCGTTTCACAAAATCATTACTAATCGTACAGTTCAAGCGCAGAATAAGGAAAAACTACTAAACAATCATAACACTGTTTTAAAACGAGGTAGGTACTGTATGATGAACTAACTGCTGGATCAATGTTTGTTTAGACCCAATATACATGATATTTTTTATGTTTATATATATCCTTAAATATACAAGTTATGATATTAACATTGTTACTCTAGTTAACGTAATGGTTATAAGTTCCAAAAAACATGTAGGAAGAAAAAAATCAGATCGAATTTCTTGCCGGTTCTTCTCGATGCCTGGATTGTTTTCCGAACCGGTGGTAGTATTTTGACGTTCATAAGCCCCTCATCAGGGCGTAAATTGAATAAAGTATTTTTCATTTTTGAATTTTTTTTGACACATTTCTAAGTTATAGTTAAAAGAACAATAGTGAATAAAGTCGACGTATTTTTCTATAATACTTTACCTAAACACCAAGGGTAATAAATTCGTTTTATTCTGGGTCCGTATAAAATCTAAAATATCTAGTCAAAAAATTATGAAGAGCGACTAGGCTTTAAATTAAAAATAATCAATTTATGCAGTATTTTGCAGAAGCCAAAATTATTTAAAAAAATAACTATATAATTATTATATAACTAACTTTAACTATATAATTAACTATATAATTGGGTAATACTACATACATAACAATAAAATAAAAGCTTAGCTCTGAAATCTAGTTCAACAATTATATTATGAAGTGCCATTTACAAAAAATCTCCTTTTTCAACTAATTCAAGACCTTTACAATAACTTAATGCAATAAGTTGCCCCAACAGATAATAATTCAAACTGAATAATTGACGTTATAATATCTATATCATTATTATTTCAAATCATTTCACCAAATTTACTTGTATACCTGTAATTTTTTAACGAAGGTATAAATAATTTGCTTTTATAAAAAAAAAAAGGCAAAAATGTGTATATTTTTCTATAATAAAAATAATATCTGTATAAAACGTACGAGTAATATTTTAAACTTCAATATTGTATATTGACCTTTATAATATTACAAAATTTCCTGTTGCTGTACTAACCGCTAACGAACAATTTTGAAATTAATAATAGAATATTCGATTTACCTTACAACCACCGGGTAACATGTCTGTAATGTTGAAATATTTCATATGGTATTTTGTGTTTAATTTACATTTGTGTTACGTTTTTATGACCAACTCCTGTGAACGACAAATGACATGCGGTGAATGTATACTTGATCCAAGCGTCTGTGTTTGGTGCGCCCATGTAAGTATATTCGAAATTTTTTGTATTGTATTTATGTGTGCACAACACTTTGACCGCAATCTCACCTGTTGTTAAGCGACAATATGATTCAGGATAGTAAACACCACGTATTGGAGCTTGGCGACAAATCTTCAAACTTGAGAGCGGTATCTACCCAAACAGACATTATTAGAAAATGTTATACTACAATGCTATGGTTGCCTCACGATCTTTACCTTCACCGAAAGCTCTAGCTAACTTTAGAGTTGGATAGGAGGATTTGAACCCGCGTCTATTGACGCGGAATCCGACCGCACTATCCACTGCGTCATCATTCGCTTCAAAACTATGAACTATCGCTCTTAGCGCCGTTACTCTATGTGGCCAATGTCATATTTCAGAATGAGTTTAATGGAACAAGATGTATACCACGGGATTCGCTTACAAATGATTGGTGCCCAGCAGAACTGCAGGATCCGAGAGCATCAGTCCTACCGACGAAGCGTGGTGACCGTGATTTTAGTTCAGAATCTGGAAACGTCATACAAATCAAACCGCAAAATTATAAAATATTAACGAGACGCGGGGAACCGGTTAACTTCACTTTCTCTTTCAAAGGGGCGAAAGATTACCCCATCGATATGTATTTCTTAATGGACGCATCTAGAACTATGAAGAAAATCAAAGACGACACAGCGGCCCAAAGTAAAAACATTTACCTCGCCATGAAACAGTTTACAAATGACGTTCATTTGGGTATGGGCTCTTTTGTGGACAAGAACCTCCTACCTTTTACTATGAAGTAAGTAATTTTTATTCTCCATATCCTTACGAGCGGCGTTGTTTTCTTTTCTAACTAGCTAATGCTGTTGACCGGAAGAGCCTTTACAGCTTTCCCGTAGAGAAGGCTAAAGGCATTCAGCCGCAAAAAGGCAACTAGCACAAAGATTGCGACGTTGTTCCTACAGCCTGTACTCTATAACTTTATGGAGAACGCAAAGTTATTCATTTATTTTTCTCTTAGCAATAATATTTGCTAACTTATTCTGAGTTGAAAGGTGGGCTTAACAAAGGGCGTTAAGCAAGTTTACAACACAAGGGTTCAATTTATTTCTTACTGATTTTCACTTAAGACCGGATGACTTCAGTTAAAGTATCATTTAAACTGACTTATAGATATTAAAAGTTATTTAACTATATCACCATGGAATTAATTATTTATTTTTTTAAATAAACAAATGTATATTTTACGGACTTCTCACTTTACGGATTTCAAAAAAATATTTTTATTGGTTTCATGCATTTAAGATGATTATTTTGACAGAAACTTAAAGTGCTCGCAATTACCTTAAACGATATACATTTATTTATTACCACTTACCGAGTGATGTCGTTAGAGCGCGTGGCTGGGTAACCAACACATCAATTGTTCATTTAAATTTTTTTGTAAAAATTTAAAATCAAACTTTCGAATAATTGTTGCTAACTATTTTATAAAAATATACATGTACCTAAATTATGTGATCAAGTAAGAAATGGTGGGCCCACTTGACGTTACCTTACCAACCTATCTACTATTTCGAATTAACAAGGATAATGTAACGAAATTGAATTGATCGATAATTCTGCGCGATATACAAAAACATAGCTCAAATACCAAGATAAATTTGACAATAGGAAAACAATTAAAACTGGCGTAAACGCCAGATTCCTACTTTAACAGTTAATATATTATTCTTCATAGTTAATATAATTAACGCTTTATTACAGAACAAATAGTACTTTAACATACTCCTTCAAACACCGATTAAAACTGACAGATAACTTCGAAGAATTTCAGAACACAATATCAGCTACAACTTTCGGAATCAATGTTGATAACCCAGAAAGTGGTTTAGACGCTCTCGCACAAGTCATCGTATGCAACGATGTCATAGGCTGGAGGATGGAATCTAGAAAAATCGTTTTATTTCTAACTAATGGTCCATATCATGCTGCAGGAGATGGTAGAAACGCCGGTATTTTTGAACCTTACGATGGAAAATGTTACACTGTAAATGACACGTACACAAAAGAAACAGAAATGGATTATCCATCTGTCGCTATGATTAACAAATTGGCTGCACAAAATGAAGTTATAATAATTTTCTTTGTTAATAGTAAATACGACACTGTTTACCGTGATTTGAGTAGTGTTATAAGTGGATCTATAACTGCAAATTATGACGAAAGCTCATTAGAACATAAGGAAACTATAGTTAACATTATCAAGGACGTTTATGAAGTATGTTATTTGCTTTATTCTGAAAGAGAAATAAAAGTTATAGTTCTTAGTGGATTTATGTTGTACAATTTTATTACAGAAAGTAACGAAAACTATTAAATTAAAAGTTGATATAAAAGGAGAGAAACGAAGAAATGTAAAAATTTCATTCGATCCCGATTGTAAAAATCAACAAGGCAGTAATTGTGAAGTCAAAAAAGGAGAAGAACAACTTTTTGTTGGTACATTAGTGGTAGATGAGGTAGAATCATTCTCTATAGAAGTGACAATAGAGGGCATTCATGAAAAACTAACACTGGATATTGAGGTAATAAATGAATGTCCATGTGAGAAAATTGTAGAAAAATCACCATATTGCCACGGAGAACCACGTCAATGTGGGATATGCAAATGTGGAAATGAAAGGTAAAGCATATAATTGATTTCTCTTTTACTATATTTTTTTTTAATTTCCACGTTTAGACATAGATCTTCTTTTCGCAAGAAGAAAATTAGATTTAACTCTTTTTCGATTATGCTAAAATAAACCTATAAAGAAAGCTTTTTTTAAGATAATTTATTTTTGTGACATCATTATGTTTACTGTACAGATATGGAGATCGATGTATGTGTGTAAAAAATGACAACAATCCATACAATGATAACTCAACTTGCATCGCTGAGGGTAGCAAAGAGTTGTGCTCAGGGCATGGAACTTGTTTATGTGGCACCTGCCAATGCAGCGAGCGGTAAGCCTCTTTAATAATATTTGAACGCATTTATCTAAATTTGTCATGTATACAGCATAAGTTTAACCGTTTGATAATAATCTCGCGTTATGTTAAGTAACGATATAATATAAAACGGTAATATGCTAAGCCTGCACTGAATTTGAAGTAATGTCGAACACACGTATAGATAGTTAACGAATTTTTGATATGTAGCGTATATATACCCTAATAGGTATTTTAAGCAAAACTTCGTCTTACGATACATATATAGCTAAAGTTAGAGTTTTGTTAATACAAGGTTTGCTACTTACTACCTTCAATTCGAATATCATATTAACTTATTACTATTAATCGTTAATTAACCTGACAATAGATGACACTAATTCGAGACTACAAGTAAAGAAAATAACGTATAGTTTTAATGAAATAAAATGAAATAAAACAGAAGTTTTAATGAAATAAAAATATAATTCGTATTAGTCTGAAAGAACATAATACTTTGTAACAGGTTCGAGGGTAAATACTGCCAATGTAACATGGACAGCTGCCCTAGAGACCCTATCAGCGGTTATATCTGCAATGGCGAGGATCATGGCAAGTGTGATTGCGGGAAATGTCTGTGTAATAGTAAATGGTCTGGTCTGGCAAAGCCTGCGAATGTTCTACCTCTAAAGCAGACTGCATATCTAGCAATGGCAAAGTGAGTAACTTATTTATTTATTTAAGTCTTTTTTATTAAAAAAAATGTTATTTCAAATATGTAGTAATATTGTTAATATGAACGTGGCTATTAAACAAATTAAAAATATTTAACACATGTATTATAAAAAACATTTATAGACAAGAATGAAAATCTAGGAACATTTACTTTATACTCAAATTACGTTAAGAAGAAATATATACACAATTGCAAGTATAATATAAAAAAAAACTCCATCAACCGATTTAAAACTTATAAAAGTAAATAAACATACCTACTCACTCATATATACTTATAGACAAAACAATATATTTTTGCGTATTTTTCCCCTCGGGTGGTTGACTCCCTTCGGGTGGTTGACCCCTCGAGGTTTAGTGGGTATTTCCGGACGCTTCACGTCCGGGCGAGTCCCACACTGGCACGGAGACGTCCCTCCGTGCCCCCTTACCTATTGCATTGGGGGAATTCGGTCTCACTAATGCATAAGTAAGGGTAGTGCGTAAATGCATTCCCCTCGTAAAAAAAAAATAAGGTAGGGATTGTAAAGTTAACTTTCATTCAACTTGTGATGAATAAGGTATAAAACTTGGTGGATTGCAGAGGATCATAAATTGGGAAATTCCCTGTCACAGTGTTTGTCCCGAAACTAGTCAATTTTTTGAAGTGTAAATTCCTTTAGGCGCGGTGAGCACTTTCTTGGATGAACAATAAACATGGAATTCACGTCATCGTCACCGAACGCTTTCCATTTATATAGAGAGTGTATCCAGATTGTTAATTATAAGCGACGTGCGACTTAATAATCAATCGTAAGCAAGGTCGTAGATTCAAAACCTTATCATATGGGTAACTAGTTTTACTTCTTTTTTTACATATTTTGTGAAATATAGTTTTCACTTCTGTTGACAGTCCTAATGTCTGCTTTTTTTTAAAGGATTGCGTAAATAGGGCCTCGGTGTTTTATGTTTCAGATATGCAATGATCGTGGATTTTGCAACTGCGGGGCTTGCGATTGTAAATCTCTCGCTGAATGGGACAAACGTCGACACCAGGACATTCTTTGCCGAGTCGAACCCTGTCCCGAATGCCATAGTTTCCAATGCCGTTATTTAGATACCATCGTCTTCTGTAATCGTGAATCGCAGAGCTGCGTTGACGATAGTATAGTCACCCAAACAGTAAAAACTCTCGACAGTTATTACCTAAACAACAGCGAATGGAACCTCTGCCCCGACTTAAAAGTCGATATAGGATGCTACACGCGTTACGTTTACAAATACGACGATGATAATTATGAAATCCTTGTGGTTTTACAAGAGGAGAAAGATTGCATAGAAAATTATTTAGGTATGTATTTAAAATTGTATTATTAAAATCGTTCGCAAATTTAAATAATTTAAAATAAAGTCAATTCTATCTTCTTATTAACCAGCAAATTGCAAAACTGTATTATGCATACTAGGTATATTAATCATACCGGATCTTCTGCCAGTTATTGGCTGATGCTGTTTAATGCTAAAACTTAAATCTTTAACCCTTAATTTGATTACTTTTACATCATATAATACGCAGGGTGAAAATTAAAACACGCGTCTTACAAATTCAAAGGGTTAACAGTGATTTTTTTTCGTGTGGCTTTGGTTTATTATTTAGTAGTCATTATTTTCATTTATCTACTTGCAGTATATGACTCTACATTGTTTAATTTAATGGTGTTTTGTATGGTATAGTTTGATCTGTATAAATCAAGTGAATTGTATTACAAATAATAACACGGATCATGAATTCTGTGGTTTCATAACAACTCCCTTGGAACGCATTTTAATAAATAGCCGACACCTTTTTAGAGTACTGAAGATTAGCAATATAATAAAAAGTTGAGCCCAAATAATTTGTATTCAGTGCTATAACAAATTATATTTAAAAAAAATGTGCAGTTTAGCAACAAGATTGCAATAGATAATTAAAAATAGATAGCCTGTTAAACACAACATTGGCTTTCCATTACACTGCAGCGATTTAGGGATGTAAAAGCGATTTGGCTCATAAGAGAAGGTTGTTCGCACTCCTGTTCCCCCTCCGATAGCGGCCCAAGAGCTGCTTCGATAACCAAAAGGGGAGGCCTTCGCCAACACGATACAGTGAAACTGCATGCACACTAGCATCACACTGCACACACACTCCTGCAACATCACACGCAGGTATATGGGTTCTAGGACGGACCTTTGTTTCTTTATGTTGATATTTCAGAAGGTTTAGAGCTAGAGCGATTTCCGCGGAATTTGTACACAGGGCCAAGCAGAGCTTCGTACCACTTTGGTGCCCTTGTGCTAGTTACATTTTTAGTAAGGCACTGTAAATGCAAACTTAATTTAACAATTTTCTAGTAACAAATGACCTTCTCGTCGACGTGTCTTATCTTGGAATAAGGGATTTCTTTTCATACATTCTCAAATAGACTAACATTGCTTATTAATAGTGCATAGAAGAGATGATGGCGCAACGGGTAGTGTGGCCGGATTCCACGTCAATCCACGCGGGTTCGATCCTCACCTATCCGACTCTAAAATCAACCTGAGCGTTCGGTGAAGGAAAACATCGTGAGAATACTATAGCATAGTGGTAGGGTATTTTCTAATGACGCCCGCCTGAATTCCTACTACCCTCAAGTTTGAAAACCTGTCGCCAAATACAAATTTATCATCATGGACCACATCGTCACTTAACATCAGCTGAGATTGTGCTCAAAGCACTGAGCCCACACCGTGTAAAAAAAAAAATACATTTCGACATAAATCCAGACATACAAATTTACACATGCATATACATAAAAGGTATAGACAAAAATGAAAATTATTAAATTACTTTTATTTATAACACTTATATATAAACCCACGCCGGATATGTTGTTAAGATTTTTTTCTTAATCGCTAAAAATTATCATAATATATTGTATTTTATACCCACAAGATTTTATCAAAATCGCAAATATAGGCGCAGAGTTAAATCTACAGGCATAGACAGGTTTGTTATCATTATAGAAAAGCGCAACGCTTTGATCACAATCTTATGTAATGTTAAGTGACAATGCTATCAAAGACAGTGAACGGTGGATATTGGCGTCAGATTTTCAAAATCGACAGTGATAGCTAATCAGGCTGGCGTTAGAAAAATCCCTACCTCTATAGTTTCATCGTAATTTATTCCTTCACCAAATACCCTAGCACATTCGTCCATAGGCGCTATATCCAACGACACTATCATTGAGCCATACCACGCTTGAAATATTTAGGGTAGTACAATAAAATTCAAAGAGAGGAATCAATAACACCCTACGTTGTTCAGGCTGTACGGAACATCTATAGTAATAAACAAAATGGAAGTCTGTTTGAAATGTCAAATATAATTTTTTTGTTAATAAATAGATATGAATGTAAACACGATATCTAAAACCAAAAATGCAATTTTAAAATTTGTGTCCGTCTGTCTGTCTGCCTGTTTGTTCCGGATAATCTCCAGAACGGCTGAACGGATTTTGACTGGACATTTTTTGGTAGATAACTGAATTTACGCCGGGTAACCATTGATATATAAAAACCATGCGGGTACTTAAGGTACTTTTAATTTTCGAAAATAATTCGGGAAATGCTTAAAAATTAAATTTTTATGCTTAAAAAAAATTTAAAAAAATCCGATTCAATGCACGGTTTTACGGGTAAGTGCTTGCATTTATGAGACATATTTTTACGTTATCTTAGCCCTAAAAAAATTTAGGGTTTCTTATAAAAAAAAACGCAGTGAAGAATAGAAGAATCGCGGGCGCAGCCACGGGCACACGGCTAGTCTATCTATAGAAATAAATTAAAAAAATGTCTGTTTCTATAAATGAAAAAAGTGTCTGTTTGTAATATCAAAATGGTAGCGTTTTTACTAAATACATATGAATGTATGGTACTTACATATAAATAATTTTTTTAAATTTTTGTCAGTCTGGCTCTTTGCTCCGGCTAATCTCCAGAACGCCAGGACCAATTTTAACGGGACTTTTACGCGCAGATAGGTGGAGTTATGAGGCGTAACTTGGGCTATTTTTTTTTTTTTGGAAAATTATTATGCTTTCGATTAAATAAAATTAAAACTTACTAAAATTGTAAACAAAATCCGATTCATTAAATAGGTCTACCGGTAACTGTTTGATTTTGTGAGAAATATCTTCTTTTTTCTGTTAGTAGTATCAAAAGATAACTTAGAGGCACAAAAATAAGCGCCATTGTATTCTAATGATTATTTTTAAACTTACTCTGAAACTAAGTGAATAATACTGCGAAACAGAAAATATGATACAAGCGCGAAGCCGCGGGAACAACTAGTTTTTTAAAATAATCCAGGTAGCTGTTGAATCGTGGTGCGTAAATTTGCTTTGTTGTCGGTTTTATGTGAGGGTTCTGGCATACATAATACAAAGGACTACTTCGAAAATCATCGGGTGGTGCGTTTTAATAATATAGTATACTATCCATTTATAATAATAATATTGTTGAAGCCAGTAAATTCAAAGTTTCTTATATATTAAATAGGGGGTGATGTCATACTTTTTCTTTCTATTCCGTAGTATTTTCAAAACGTGGATGAACTTTAATATATTTTGGTGCCCGCGTTTCCTATGTTCTTTAAATGTGTGAATGATAAAAGAGTGTTTAGCATTTCATTTATATCTAACCTAAAAAAAAAAAAACAAATGAACGAAAAAAACCGAAGAGTTTTGTTTTTATTAGCGGAAAAAAATGCACATAACAGTATATTGAAAAAAATAAAAAACGGGTCGATGGAATCCAGAAATAAATGCCTACGAAAAATTCCGCGTCGAATGGTAGTACTCCCATCCCGACATGTTTAGTAGTTTTGAAGGATGGTGCCTCAAAGGAACCCCATTTTCCCTTTTTATAGTGTTAAAACACTCTCACTATATTATTAACCACGTCACCAAATTATTATATTGCAATATCATGAACGATAACTTTAGCAGATAGAACTCGAATATCCCTTTGTCGGCACTACAGAGCCTTATATACTCATTCCATGCGATGACATTTGGCAGATGAGAGAGGGCCCCACCGGATGTAGGCGGATAATATCGTAAGCCGCCGCCGGATGTGTGGTGAAAATATTGTTAACAATATATAGATAAGTGAATAGACAAATAAAACAAGACTAACGCTGTTGATATACCTAGAGCATTGACAGCTTCTGCAGTGCTTTTTTTATGTCCCCTTTTACTCCTCAGGCGTGACCCGATACCTCGTTAATTTCCAGACATCATTGTCGTACTCGTAAACCTGTTTGACTTAATGCTTAAACTTATTGTCAGGATCATTGTTGTCATGTAAATCGGTAATCAACAAGTACATTCTGCATTACTAATTAAATTAAAAAAATACAGTATAAACCTTTTTTCATTCTAGTATTCGGTGGTATTTTCTTCCTGACGCTGGTACTTATCGGGCTATTCACTCTGATAGCTTGGAAAGTCCTGACCGAAGCACGAGACAAAATAGAATACGAGAACTTCGTTAAACAACAGAAAGAAAACAATTCAGGACCGATAACGAACCCGCTGTACGAACCGGCAACGACTACTTTCAATAATCCAGTTTTTAGAAAACCATCCATTTATTAAATCATGTACGCAGTCGGTTTTAAAACCTTAATTTTGTGCAAGACAAAAAATAAATGTCCCTAAATTATGGTATGATTTCTTTTTTTTTTTGTACAATTAAAATATATTATTTAAACATAATATTTGGTATGACTGAGTTTAATTTGATATACGCGCAGTAATAGGATTCAGAAATACTAATGTAAGCAACGGAATATATATTTTTTAGATAACATTAAATAAAAATCAATAGTTTTATGAATTACCATATTTATTTGTTATTCTTTGATTGACTAAGTTTATATATGCCCGAAATTGTCAACCATTTTATGAGCAAGTTTATAGAAAATGTCATTAATTATGCATAAATTCCTTTATCATTATATCCTTTGTAATAAATTAATAATAAATTGAATTAATTTCTAAAGAAGAGTGACAGGATTTGTAGAAGATCGAAAACGCACATTTGATGCTACCGGTCCCACAAGCATTCATTGTCATTACAGTGACCGCTTACCATCAGGCGAACCGTATTTCTTATCACATTTATTGAATAAAAATATAGCAAAAAAAGTCGTATTCCAATGTGCATTCAAATCTCAAAAGAAAACGTTTTATACATTTTTTTACAATAAGTATAGCAAATAATAGTTCATATGTTTTTGCCGTAAATATAGAATCAGGGGCAAATATAAAAATATGTCAATACACACTGATTAACAGAATATTTACAAAATTGACAAATTTATATACACGTCTGTAAATATTAAACGCTTGTAAATTTATGTGCGATGATCATTTAGTATCTAAAAGCAATCAGTCAATAAAAACAAACACCTCGTGTCTCGCAGGAAAAAAATTTGAACTGCCTATGATCTCGCAGTTTAGGTATAGGACTTTACTGTTTTGGGCAAAACCTAGATAAATTTATAATTGACTTAAAAATTGTTTTTTTTTTTTTTTTTTTTTGCGGATTCATAGTGTGTATGTAGTGTCTAGTTTTTATTTGTTACTCACTTATTTGTCTCATTTGAACATATATTATGTAGATAAATTCTAGTTTGCCATAAAAACTCTTTGAATAGTTCTACTAAAATCATCCGTCATTTCTTGCCTATAACGTTGTCTGAAAGCTAAAAAATATAATGTATCTGTAACCACGTGACGTTGGCAGTCTTATGTATAATCACACTGGCCATAATGAACAAGAAAAACATCCGTGAGAAGGGATTACGTATAATTACATCAATTTTTTTTAATTTTGATACAACGCTCTAGAAAACATTGGCGGATGATTTGATAGAACTGTTGAAAGAGTTTCTATGGCAATAAATTCATCTTCAGTGTTATTGTCGGCATCTCCCACGTCGGCGATTGACAGCAAAAGTGTTACACCTCTCCCCCCTTATGATTTACATAATTTTGAAAAAAAAATCCGAGAATTAATAAGTTTAAACGTAATCACCATTCAGACGTTGCGCACCGTTGCGTATATTATCAAAAATAAGCATAACAAAAAATAAATATTTTTAAAGGAATTAAACCTTTAAAAGCACTTGAATTATGGTAATAAGATAATTAAGGGCTGCTTAACCATTTCTCGTGTACACGTCAAAAAATAACACAAATTAAATTGTTGTCTGCATCAAAATATGTCATATATTATATATTTTTTAACATTAAATATTTTTTTCATTATTTTTTATTTTTCAACTCTAAATAATGTTGCTGACATTTTACGCGACATAATTTCATTATTTTGCAAAAGTGAACACAAGCAAATATGTCTATTAGTGTGTAAGAAATGCGAAAAAATAATACTATTGTCAATAATATTAAATTGTATTGTTCATAATCATAATCAATACTGCGCTTGCCAAATGTATAAAATTGGATAGGGATTAGGGTGCATAATTTTATTTCTCTTTTCATCTTATAACCCCTTAAAACTTACATTTCTGCAAATTATATATGACTAGAAAATTTGTCTAATCTTATATTAATTCTGCAATGCTCCAACATAACGATGGCCATCATTTTAATTTTAAGAAATTTTTGTGACACCTCAAAATGCACGATCGATGTTATTATTGTTAAAGATCTGTAAAAAAAATTACGATGAAGATAAAAATGCAACCTTTTTGCATACGATATAGTTAATTTTTGGACTGTTAATTATTAAAATTAAAGTCACAAAAGCTAAAATGTATACTTAGTAATTCCTTTAACACAGTATGTCCTGGAATGAAACCTATGGTTAGCAATACAGAATGTTTCCTCTGGAGTAGTTATCTATTAATTGGCCCCATCCATCCATCTATCCATGCAGTGAAAAACGTCCACTGCTGGAAATAGGTCTCACCCAAAGATCTCTACAATGAGTTGTGTCATCCATAAGAGAGGGATGGCAGACGGGTTGGCGATCGCAGTATGTGTTTATAGCGCTCAGAGAATACTGCTGTCCATCCCCTGGTTTATCACCTCTTACGACACCCACGGGAAGATGTGGGGTGGTACTATTCATACTATTCATCAGCAGGTACCACGCGGAAAATTAGTCCCAAGAAAAAATACATATATAAACTATTTATTAGTCGTGGTCACTTAGCGTCAGGTACAATAAACACCTAATCGTTAGTTAATATAAATACGTTTCGGTATGTAGTTTTTTACTATAAAAACAGAGAATTTTATAAATAAAAACATTAAACATGAATTTATATTGATTCGCAATAATTAAGTGACTTTAACGAAACTGCATTTACGGAATTCTAGTGTACCAATTTTTTTTTGATAAGGTGTACTTTAGCATTCTATTAATATTATCCCACAAATAAAATGCATATTTATAACGATAAATATTTATTATTATATAAATATGTTTCAGACATACTAAATATGTACACTGTGTGATTGAGATACAAGGTAGAGCAGGTAGAATTTTAATGTCGCATAGTCGTAGTCTTTTTCGTATACAATGTCATGACATTATCAGACAATTATACGCCGCGTTTGCTATTGTAAACGCCGAAAAATATTCAAAATAATATATAAAAAGATCTCTTCTTCCACCTATCAGACAATATGGGCATTAAATCAACAGGTAAAAATGTCTTAAAGCCCCCAAAGAATAAAATTGTCACAAGCCTAAGAATAGAAGAGCAAATAAGAGAGACAATCTTTTAATAAAACCACTCGGCGAATATAATTTATGTGCTTAACAAATCACTTATCGTCACAAAAATTGCAAAAAAAAGTTTGATAAGATATCTGTACATGATAAGAATCGTGTTATAGACAATATGAATTTATAAATAATGTGTTATATAATTTATACTACTAAACTGAAAATAAAACGCTACATAGCCAACATTAATATTCAATGAAAAGAAATCAAAATTTAAGTTTGATCGGTTAAACGGTTTCAATCATTGTGCCTAAAATAGTGCGACAATAGAAATTTGTAAAATCATAAATATGATCCCATCCCATATTTTTAAGTGACAAAAGTTACCTCAAGTTAAAACTCTAAATAACAGCATTCTTTGTCAAGGACCATCAAACGTATATTGTGTAATTTATGGCATCACTTATTATTCATTATTAGCAAAAAAAAAAAATGAAGGTTCAAACGAAAATAGTTCCCAGAAATGACACGGGATGGCGTTGACTCCTTTATATCAGACATCCTTTAAGGGAACGTTGATTTATATGATTTTTTTTTTTAAATTAAGAATAAATATATAACCCATAAACAATACTTATAAATGAATATGCAAATATGTAAAATACCATGTACTTCAAAGGGTTACTTATGTGTAAATGGTTAGATATATAGCTAAATCTCTACATCGCGGTATCGAAGTTTATTTTATTTTTGATATAAATATATTTATTGTGTAAGACATTGCGGGGAGTCCGTTTCTACTCAGTAATGTAGTGCTCTGGGGTGGGCGCTACCTTAATCCCACCCCCTATTGAAGCAATACGCCTACGGAGGGGGGCCAGATATTGTGGATATAGTCCCAAATCGTTGCACTGCTCAACGTCTCAGAGCGCCGCTACCGAAAGCGCGCCGCCTGTGTGTTAGAATCCAGAAAACCTCACTTGAGTTCTCTGCTGCTGATCGCCACCTGCGTATGGCTTGTCCTTAGCCGCACGTAGGTCCCAACGAGTGTGCGTGTTTCACACGCATCCAAGGCAAGAAAACCCAGCGCCGTCAATGTAGGTCGCACTTTTCAAGCCTTGAAACTCTGGAGGGTATACCGATGCCCTCAACACCACTGCAGTAGAAGCATTGACTCCCTTTTTACTGCACAAAAACAATTATGATTCGAAATTAAGATCCTAAAAGACATTTGTAGAAAACTTTTATTTCTAAACTTACGATTTTAAATAATTGATTGTTATTACTATTTATACTACTAATAATTAAAATTGATGTCGTGTTTGTAATATGTCAAAATAAAATATGATTTTATAAACTAAATAAATAAATATGAATGTATAACACAATACCTATACCAAAAAATTTTTCTGTCTGTTCGTTCCGGGTAATCTCCGGAACAGCTGGACGGATTTTGACGGGACTTTTTTGGTAGAAAGCTAAAGTTACTCCGGGTAACTTAGGGTACTTTTAATTTTCGAAAATAATTAGAGTGCTGCGTAAAAAAATTAAAACGCCTAAGAATTGAATTAAATCTGATTGAATGAAAGCACAGTTTTATGAGAAAGTGCTTGAATGTATGAGAAATATTTTTACTTTATCTTAGTACTAACAAAAATTAAGGTTCCGTATAAAAAAAATAAAACGAAGTGAAGAATATATGAAACGCGGTCGCAGCCACGGGCTCATAGTTACTATAACAATTTAAATATGAAAGAGTGCAGGATATTTTTCTCTTCTGTTTATTAATCGATTTTCTTTATTATAATTTTTTTATATTTTTGATGAGGTTAAGAAATTTAGGAACAATTTCTATTTCCTATAAATTTTCAATAAAGAATATGTTCGAATTTCTATAAAAAGTAACAATAAATACAAAACAGTTTCACAACCGTACATAATTAATATATACCTATTACCTACTAAGAAATAAATAAATATCGAACACAAGGGATGCTTTTAATAGATGTAGTGCAATTTGGAAATACATAGTTTTTAAATAGTCCAATTTAACAATTATAGACTTTTTACATCTCTGATATACATCAACTGATTTTATTTATTAATATTTTGTGTTTAGTAGCTAATTATGATGATTAGCGTTATCAATATATATATATATATATATATATATATATATATATATATATATATATATAGATATATATATATATATATATATATATATATTTTTTTTTTTTTTTTTTTTATTTTTTTTTTTTTTTGTAAACTACTTTTTATTATGCAATTCCAAAAAAACGTTCTCTATTCAAATACACTTTACTTTTTATTAGAACTACAGAGACTACCATTGAAGCTCGATCATGACTGGCCTCTAATATTGCCAGATACCATTTTCTCACATTAATAATAATAATAATAATAATAAATCTTTATTCATGAAATGCAAATACAAATCAGAGGGTGCAATGGACCCGGAAAAAAAAATATTTTGTGCCCCGGGATCCAGTGCCTTTCTTTATAACATTACAGGTTTATAATAAAAGATACACTCGTGTTGTGTATGTATGAGGTGCGAGTCAGCGCGGGTGTAATCGGTTGTGTGATTAAATTTGTATGTGTGTGTTTAAACTATTGTAAAATAAATTAGATGACACGACTAAAACAGCTTACTTTATTCGAGTGTAAGAAATCAGAATTTCATTCCAAAATTACAATGAAACAAGAAAAAAGAAACAGTTTTCGTTTCTACAAATTTTCAATAATGGTTGTATAAATTCCACTGGGCGAATGCGAGATAGTAATGTATTATAAGAATTTAAAACTAACCTGCGTCATATTCGGGCAGAAGTTCCCTTCGAAGATTCATGGTGACATAGTGACAATCATAACCTACCGTATGGTGACACCGGATAAAAATAATTATACCCGTAAATAATAAATACTCCATACTTACATGAGCAACAATACTGTATTTATTTTGTCTTCGTTGAAAATAAATACTTTGATTGATAATGAGAATTCCTGTATTCAATATGGATACATTTATTTAGACACTTAGTGGTAGCTTTGACATTCATAAATGATAATTGCCTATTTAAATTTATCAATGACCAGACACTTCCAAAACAATGCACAAGCATTATTGCTACACCTTACTTATAGATTATTAAAACTAAAAACTGAATCACTTATTTGTTTGATGACCACTTGCAACTTTCGGCTCGACAAGCGATATTATTTCGTTTTAACCACATAAACGTGTCATGACGACTTCGCGACATATGACAAGCTAAAGATAAGAAACTTTGATGTTTACTAGCCAGTTATGTATTAGCCAGATATACTTCATTTATGATTTCCTTTATTAATAATACCAATACTAGAAACGTTTCATAATCCTGTGACTACCTACTAATAAAAATCAAGCAAAAAAAAAATTTTTTTAAGAGTACCCTCTTAAAACTGAAACAAGATTACTGTTCGAAACTACAACCTTCTTATGGTAAATTGTTAATAGTTCACTTTGCAAAAGTAAAAAATAGATTCACTTAGGACAAATATACAATATAATGTGCTGAATTCTAAGATATGAAACCAGTTTTTTGTTGTTTTATAGTGTTATCCGTTTGATCGAATGAAATTTAAGAAAGTATATTTTATTTTCATAAGAAATTTTAGAAGTTAGAAATTCATTTGTGATCCCCCCGTACCCTCTCCCTCCTTCCCTCTCCTACCACTTGTCGACAAAAAGTAAACAAAGTATATACCCGGAATAAAAAATGAATCTTATTAAACAAATCCACTTGTCGATGTAAAAGTCACTAACGTAGATTAAGTCGAAAAAAAACAGGCTATATTATTGTTCGAGTAAGGGCTAGTTTCGTGTAGTTAATTTATTATGTATTACGACCTTTTGATGTCGAATTTCAAGTGCAATAAAGAATGTTGAGAGGTAATAATTATATTAGTAATTATCCTAAAGATATTTATGTGAAAGAAACGTTTTTTAAATTTTACAAAATTACATTTGAAAAGTACTTATTTTTGTAATTACAAAATGGATACATTACCTGAAATAATCATATTTTACACTTTTTTATCTTAATTTACGATCTAATAACTCTGTACTAAAGAAAAAAAAAAAAAAACAAAACAAAAGACATTATTATTTTTACATTAAATGACTGTAGGTATTATTTACTTAACTCATTTAACTATCAAAAGGGTAATTTAAAATCTATAAACAAACCCCATGGATAAAATTCGATCGGATTATTTGATAATTGGTGACATACGTGAATTTCCCTAAGATGCGACGACACAATATGATGATTCATCTCAGTGTCGCGAGCTGCGGGTGAACACTCTGCCCCTCAGCAGAAGTGTTAAAAGGTCGCGAGCGAACAGTCTCTGACTGAACGTCGAACGGTAGAAACGTGTATTCGAATTTTAAAATCGAACCAACATCGCAATTTTACGATTTCTTTCCAAACCGAAAAAACTAATCCGAAATAGCTTTAACTCTGTATACATTGATTTGGTTTTTTTTATTATTATAAAAATGGCGCGAGTGTGGTTATTAATGACAGTGGTAATTCAAATTGTTATCGCTTACGACATGGATATTGAAAATTGCAACGAGTGCATAAGAAGCGGTGGCAATTGGTGTAATGATGATTGGGGTAAGGTTATTAAATTGATTTATGTATTATTATTTTGTAATAAATGCACGTTTATATTCATTTAAGACTAAATTTTGGTAATTATATCTCAGGACTGTTTTATTCGACATTTCGATGAATAAATATTCATTTTATTTTTTACTTACGTAAATAGTGTTTATACCTAAAAAAAAATATTCAAAAACTATTTATTGGTGAAATGACTGTAATTAATGTTTCATACATATCTTTAAAATATATACACGTAAGGAAAATCTTAAACAATGTTATATTTATAAACGTTTTGTTTTAACAACGCAATTGACTTTTAATAAACAAAAAAGAGTTTAATGTTTCAGTAACTGTGTTTCTACTAAAGTAGTAAAAATATTTTAATTTTCGTGACATTTGTAAAAAGTTGAAAAAGAAATATTAATTGAACTTTCCGATGAGTTCATAGTGGCAATAAATTTAATGAAATCAAAAAGGTAAACTAAGACTGCGGCTTGCACAAACGGAAGGAAACAATTGATTCAAATGAATAACCCGGGCATTGGTCATACGGTCAAGATCTATTACTGATGTTCTCATATCGTTCTTGTGCATTATAAATTTTAATCGCATATTAATTATATTTCATGAACAACGAATTTATTTCTTTAAACAAACCGATTATTGGAATCAAGTCTGATCTCAATTAATTTCGGGTAAAACACGTCGTTTTTCATCTGTCTGTTCATACTAACACCTAAACAATCACGACGGACTTTGATACTTCTATGGTTATTATGATTTTTCTTCATATTGCTTCTGGTGAACTTGTAGATAAGAACTTAGTATTTAATATTGTATTAGACCATCTGGTAGGTGTTTCCTGAGACCATCTGCCCTCCATTTTGATTAATATAATCAGCTACTTAAGATGTCGATTACCCATAAAAATGAGACAATAGGAAAACAATGGAAAGCTGGCATAAACGTCACATAATGCTCAAGGGGTATTTTTAAAACTGCTTCATATAGCAAAAGAAGACGTGAGCTCTTTGTCAGTAAATTGTTAAAATCCTTGTTGTGATTTAGCTCTTTTACTATGGCAAGTTCTCATGATAGTTCAAGTTGTAGTACATACGTACCCAACACCACACATCAAATATGCAAAAATAAGTATTTACTCAGTTCAAAAGCAGAAACTGTACACTATCCGCTTTAGCTTAATTATGTTCGGTCGATTTGAGTTTGTGTGCTAAATAGGTAATCCGTTTGATGATATTATCTACACACTACATCAGACATTGTGCATTGTAATCCACCAGTACATCGAATCGATTGTTTAAAATGTATCGTACTTCATTAATTCTTTGTGTGACGATAAATTTGCGGAAAACGCCAACTATTGTTCTATCAAACATACAAATCATTGCATATGAAAAATACATAATGGTTACAAATCACATACATACGCGCGTGTGTTTTGTTTGCGAACATCACATACATCTAAGAAATCCTAGTGACGTTACCCCCTTTGTAGGACTACGTTTGGATATTTTTTATTGTAAACATCTATTATTTATGGTTATCGTTGAAAACGGTCACCGTCGTTGACTACCACGTTTAATAGCAAACGAGTAGGAATGGATTACTATTTGGTTGTCTACTAGCTGTTTACCCGCGTTTAATATATTCTTCACTGCGTCTTAATTTTGTATACGGAACCCAAATTCTTTTCCTTAAAATTTTTTGCTAGAAAAAGTAAAAATATGTCTCATAAATTCAAGCACTTTCCCATTGAATCGGATTTTATTCACAATTTCACGAGTTTTATTTTTTTTACGCGCATACCTTACTATTTTTTAAAACAAAAAAAACCTAGGCGGTTACGCGGTGTAACTTCAGCTATTTACCAAAAAATGGCCCGTGCAAATCGGTCCAGCAGTTTCGCAAATTAACAGAACTCGGAAGAACAAACAAACAGACAACATTTTTAAATAGTGTTTTTGATGTTGGTACCGTAAATGTATTCATATGTTATTAGTAAAAAAATGTTATTTTGATATTACAAATAGACACTTCAATATTAGTTGTTAGTATAGATATTATATATAAGTATACATATTAATTTAAATTTATTGCATAATTTATGTAAAAAACTGCATCATAAGTGCAAGAACTTAATACCTCTTTCATTGTTTTGTGCTTTCTTTAAATACACAATCTCTACACAGTTGGCGAAAGCCATAATGATGTGATTCGATAACTGAATAACTAGTTTGTTTTCTGTTTGCATCTCATTACGATCGTAGTTAATAACATTTACACACACACTAAACGATCGTTAGGCAACAATTTAATGTTTAAAACACACGATCACAGATATATAGGTCGGTCGTATGTGTTTATAATTTCTCGGAACGGTGTGCGGATCGTGGTGCGGATGTTTGTGGGTAAATGCACTTCCCAGCATGCGGTTTGTTTTCAAGCATTACACCGATTAAGTGGAAGCCCAATAAGAGGGTAATTACAATGTAAAATGACCTATGTTGCCTTTACGTCAATGGGTTCTTTTTTCCAACTGACTAAATGCAGTTAACTGGAAAGGCCTTAACGCCTTCACCGAATATTTGGAAGTAAGCGCTTATGGCGCTCAGCCGGTAGTGGTAGCTAGCACAAAGGGACCAATTGGTAGGGGCTGTTGCAGAAGATTTTTTTTACATAGTTTTTACATAGCTTTGACCACAATCTCACCTGATGTTAAGTGACGATGTGGTCCAGGATAGTAAACACGCTAGCTAGATGTACGATTAGTTAGATTCTCAAACAATGCTGCCGGAACACACCTGTTGGTATTTGGCGGCAGATTTTCTAACTTTAGGGTGGTAGCTACCCAGGCGGGAATTATTAGAAAATTCCCTACCATCATGCTATGGTTTCCTCGCGATGGTTTCCTTCACCGAAAGATCGGGCTGATTTTTAGAGTTGGCTAGTTGGGTTTGAACCCGCGTCCATTGACGCGAAATCCGGCCGCACTACCAACTAAGCCATCATCATTCCGTGAAATTTATCCCGCGCTAAACCCACGGTGGTTACATTTAGTAAAAAAAATTTTTATTTTGACGTTACAAACAAACACTTCAATTTTATTTATTAGTACGTACAGATGAGATGAGATATAACTGCATTAATCATATCAAGCTCGAAAACTAGCTAAAAAAAATTGACTTATAAAACTCTTATAAATCAGTATCTTTCGAATTAAAAGCTAATTAACTGACAGAAAGGCGTCTTTTATGTAAAAGTTTGAAATTGACATTCGCATTTATCTATCACTAGCGATTTGCTCGGCTTCGAATCTCCATATAATTCTATACGTGTTTTAATCACAAATTTGAAAAAGAAAAAACGTATATTGTTACTTAACTCTAATAGTTAGATATATAATCTCGGTGACTTTGTACGCTCTTTTATGTGGCCTAGACGATATTTTTGCAGCGAACTCCACATGATGTAACTTTTGCAAGTAAATTTCTAATCTCTTTGGTTAGATTGTTATTTTAGTGGGTATCTCTAACTAAAATATGTTACTCGCTTATAAAGAAGTAATACATTTTTTAAATCGGTTATCCATAAGAAACGAATCATTTTTACCTGTTTATATGGATCAATTTAATATAAAAATGTTACACAACATTTTCAAATGAAAACACTATTTATCATATGTTTTTATTATGTTGTTAAACTTACAATGTAATGTTTGCCCGTTGAAATAATTAGAATACGTAGTAGCTGGTTAACATAACTTACTTGCGCTTAAATATTGGCGCTTAGCCAATAAAGTTAAGTTAATGTGATTTTATTATTCATAAAAATAACCGTTGTTTTTTTATTTGTTTGTACATAGGTGATTCATTGAAAACAAAGGAATTTTCCTTTCGAGGTTTCAGTAATGTTATTTATTATTAGGTTCGAGTAGCGGAAATTGGATAATGGGTTTATTCAGGAAATTTGTCTATCGATCGGTAGGTACCTACATGTTGATACTTCGTTTTTATTGTGTATAGTCATTATTAGTAAGTTAAGTGATGTCTTGAAGGGACGATGGCTCAGTGGTAGAGATATTGCATTGTTGGACGTAGGTTCGAATCAATTAGCCTGAGCTATTGGAGGAAAACATCGTAACGAATTTATAGCATGATGGTAGGGTTTTTTTTTCTAATATCCGCCTACCTAACTACTTCCACAACGTTAAAAAGCTATCGCCAAGAACATATATGTAGGTGTGTTCCGGCAGCATTATTTGACAGCCATGTAGCTCTAGGTTTAGTGTGTATACCACCACCTTCGATCACATCATGTGAGGCTGTTGTCAAAACCTATATATTAAAAACATATAAATGTAACTTTGTTTTTTTTTTTGTTCTGACAAATCATTAATATTGCCAAGACCATACATTTAAAAAAAATAGTTTGCATAAGAATCTATTAAGATATATTTGTTTTTAATTCTAATTACGTGGGTCGTAGTTTACGCGAGCGGAGTCGCGGGTTGGGTAGAGTTCGTACAGTAGAAAGTAAGTAATCCATTGCCATCCAACGTGGCAATGTGCCCAGCTTTCTGGGAAGCCTCCCGGTTGGTGGCGAACTGGACGGGATTCATTATTTATAGTTTTTTTATGTAATAACATAGATAAATTATATGTAATCGTAATAATTAGGTACTTTTAATAATTATTTGCTTTTTATAGACATGATACAGTAATCCAATATTCAAACATTTCATACTGAAAAACTTCCAAGAATGGAAATAATATCTTAAACTTCTTTCTTAACCTTTACATGAATAGTAGAGTTTAAAAAAAAATATTGTTTCATATTTTTACATAATCATATTTATGCATAATAACGTAATGAATACGGGGGTAATTATTACGCTCAACGGTCGTGATTGATTGATGAGATTGGTACATAACAGAACGATTGTGTAATGTTGGTATTTCTGAACGAGCGATGTCATTATCGTTGACATTCGAAATTCGACTTCTCGATTTCAGAACGAGAATTATTATACTTCATACGGGCTTCTATATTTTATTCTACTTTTAATGTCACGCATTTTTAAATGGATCGACAATAAATTTATTGTTAGTTATTATAAGCTGGAATCATTATCATGCATTGCGGTGAAGAAATATCGTAATAAAACCGTGGCCATAGTGATACAAAAAATTTGTAATGCACATCTTGCCACCGACTATACGAAAAACTGCCACCATGCACCTGCCTGTAGGTGTATTCAAGAATATCGCTTGAGAACGACGGGAAGCTCAAACGAAACTTAGCGTATTTACGAACTTTGACCACTTTGTCACTTAACACCTGAGGAGATTGTAATGAAAAATAAAAACCATACGTTATACTATATATAACTATAAAAAATATAAAATTTTAATTATGCTATACTTAAATTTACTTTACTGAGTATAATGCATTTAAAATATAATTAAAATTACGCACCCAGTACATTACTTATTTAGTTTAGATTTTCCTGGTGTAAAAAATTGTTGAAAATTGGCACCTCTAGTTCAACTGTCATAATACTAGATGGCACTCCGATACCAAGCTGCCCCGAGTTCAAGTACCTCGGCTCAATCCTGCAAAGCAATGGCGAAATAGACCGGACGGTAAAGCATAGAATTAACGCAGCATGGATGAAATGGCGGCAGGTACCGGCTACTGCGTGTGATCCGCAAATCCCCTTTAAATTAAAGGGGAAGATTTACAAGAACATAATACGACCTGTCGTCTTGTATGGATCAGAATGTTACCCCATAAAGGTGACGGACGAAAGAAGATTACATGCAGCTGAGATGCGAATGTTGAGATGGATGTGTGGGGTAACAAGAATGGACAGGATTAGGAATGAGTATATTAGAGGAAGTTTGAAAGTGGCGCCAATAACAGACAAGTTAAAAGGCGGTCGTTTATCTTGGTATGGACATGTGATGCGCAGGGAGAAAGGGAATGTTGTAAGAAAGGTATTGGATATAAATGTGGACGGTTACATTGGAAGGGGAAGACCAAAGAAAAGATGGATGGACTGTGTTAAAGATGATATGTTTAGAAAAGGAGTGAATGCGGAGATGACAACAAATAGAGAGGAATGGAAGAAGAAGACATGTTGCGCCGACCCCAAATAAAAATGGGAAAAGGGTAGGGAGATGACGATGATGGAAATAAAAAAAATCGGTTAACAAAACACACTACAAAACGTACAGTGAACTGTTTTATCCACACATAAGTACTTTATTTTTTTTACTCGTTTGCGATATTATCTTTGCCATGAAATCTATCTTGGAGCATCGTCTCATAATACAGTAAAAAATACAAATTTTTAAGCGTTTAAAATAGGCATTATATCGTAAGACAGTGAGAAGACAGACAAACTATAAACAGAAAGACACAGAAGTGCTTGATTTATACAAGATGGTGTTATTAGTAAATTTAATACTTAATAGTTGTGTGCCCACGGCTCAGTACGTGTTTCATATACTCTCCTACGTTATATAGATTTTCAAATATTTTTTGGAAAATAATGTTTTGACAGAGAGCCATTTAATCTTATTTCGTTAAGTTTCATGATATTTTATGCGGAACCTTAATTATTTTCGTAAACTTCAGCTATCTACTAAATAAAAGTCCCGTCAAAATATGTCCAGTCATTCTGGAGATTAGCCGGAACAAACAGACAGATTTTTTTTTTGTTTTAAGTACTGTATTTACATGCATATGTATTCAGTGAAATCTTGTTATTTTGATATTACAAACAGACACTTTAATTTTATTTATTAGTATATATGATTTATAGTACCATCCCTAGTAGTTTTGATCCGTATTTATTTAGGTACGAGGAAGCCATTGAAATAGAAGCATTAGTCGAGATAAACCGAATCTGTTATTCGAAACTAGTTTGCTTTGGCTTCGTAGCTGACAGAGAAAGTTAGTTTTCCATTAGATTTATGAAACAAAATTGAAGATAAATATATTAATTTGCATAGAACTGCCGTTTTATTTCTTTGTTATACGAAGGCAGCACCAACAGTACACATATTATACAATGTCCGCTTAGTTATATAAGTTTAATTATGATACGCGCGCTCAAAACTTTTTATTTATAAAAAGGCAGACATTTTATTTATAATTACATTCAGCTATGTGCCTGCGGCTTTGCCCGTATTTCACATATTATTTAATGCGTAATACAGTTGTAAAATTTTCATTGGAAAATATTTTCATTGTGCTGCCAATGAATCCTGTTTTGTTTACTATTTTTTTACGCGGAAGCCTAATTATTTTCGAAAAGTAAAAGTACGCGTAGTAACTTCAGCTATTTGCCCAAAGAGTCCCGGAAATCGGTCCAACAGTTCCGGAGATTACCGAAACAAACAGACAAAAATTTGTAATAATTGTGTTTTTGGTATATAAATCGTATGTATTTATTAGTATAGATAATAACTTTATAAATCTCAATGGAAATAATTCTCACATTTAGTTATAAAAATTTGCGCAAATATATATTTTACGATTAGGGGGCGTCCATAAATTACGTGAGGTGTTTAAAGGGGGGAGGGGGTCGAGTCAAATCTCATCTAATCTTACGTTGGAGAGAGGGGGGGTCTCGGCAAATATCACGCAATTTTTTTTCTGATGAAACAAAAAAAAAAATTATACTATTTTGGTCCATTTAATCCAGATTGTACATGCTTAAGATTTAATCTTAAGCGTAATCGTAATACGATTAAGATCATTTACTAATTCTTTCGAAAGAAAATAATTTCATTCATACTTCAACGTTATACATTTACTGACTGTCAAACCACCATATTTGTTTTATACCAAATAGCTCAATTTAATCTCACGTGAGATTGGGGGATGGGGGAGGAGCTTGAATAAAATCTCACGACATCACATCTCTCATTACAATTTTTGTAAACAAATAAAATAAGGTTACACCGAATCATGCAAAATTTTAGATAAAAAAAAAAAAGATTAACCTCAAACGAGTTACAGTGTTAATAATCGACATGACTCTTTTTTTTAATGTTTTTTTTTACTCGAATATTCGACCGTGACACAAAATGTTGCGTCGAGTATTTGTATAGATAACTCTAATTTTTTTAATTTCTTAACAAATTAACATAATCAATATTTCAACCAGAATGTATATTATGGATTATAATGAAAAGTAAGAATAAACAATGCTGATTTTACAAACAATGAATTTTTTATATAATATTTTGATTACAAAACAAACGTGTAGTTTGTACGCAACAAAAAATTGAGTAGTTCATTTTTTTTTCAAAGTTGTACAATTCTTTATCATTACTCATTATTTATATGACAAATAATTTATATTATATTTAAACATTATCATCTATGGTTATAACATAACTGTATGTAATCTGTGGATATGACTAATAATTTGTTGTCGCAATAAGACTGTATATCAACTGTGTATTTAAAATTACACAAGACATTCGGAGAAGAATTTATTATCTCATAATTTCTATCTAATATTATGTAAATTACATGATCATTAGTTAATTGTAACAATAAGACCAAAAATGTCCAATTCAAATGTTACAAAGTTGATATTATTAACGGTAACATAACAAACAGCAATACTCCATCACTCGATGTATATATACTGTGTACTGTGTTCATCAATTATTTCAGTACGAATTAACTCAATATATGCGCTTACAATTCACGTTAATTCATAACTTGCATTTGTTTGTTTTGCTCATTTTAAATTCTGTACATATTCTCACAGGGTCTTATGAAACACTACGGACATGCTAATTGGTTAAAGATTAAGAGATAGCCACTAGCGTTGATTATTAAAATGAACATGAACCCAAAAAAGGCCGGTGAGAAATGAATGAATCCCTTGCATATCAATCAAGGCAATTAAAAAAGGCCGGGCCGCTCCACTTACCCATTAACACGTTTCACATTGAAGTATTAAACATCCCAGTTTTTGAGTTAACACCGTTTGCGTAACGGCCACCTTTAAAATCAATCTAAAGGGCACCGTGTTATTAATTTTTCAACGAACAGACACTTGTAATTCGTTTACGTAATTATAGTACAACTGGCCGTTTACAAATTATCCTGAAAGGGTAAATTACGTTTTACCGCCAACGACAGTTCCCTCCTACATTAAAGAGCTTCTTATTGTCAATGACATCCATTTACTCAAGACAATATGATCTGATGGTACATTCAGTCCAGCCACACTTGACTTAGACAAATTTGTTTTCATTACTTCGGCCTGAATCTGATCGACAGCTGATCATAGAATTAGGAATTTATCAAAAGACTTTGTTACTTTATGCAGCTGGTACATCTTTCCGTTCTCTTTACAAAATTGTTGGGACGTGAAACGCCACAAGCTTTACACATAATTTGCTCTTCACAAGGCTTCAGTGCTTGCTATGAAGGAGTAAACAGCTATCTAAGGATGTCTCGCGGAGAAGTGAAACACCTGTAATCGGCTTTGATAATCTCACTCCTCAATATTTCCGTCCGATCAGGCCGACGAAAAGATCTAAACACATGTCATACAGTTTAAGGCAGAAGTTGGAAATTAATATAAAAAAAAAAATACAATGTATTATTTTAACTTTGAATTACAGTAAATCGTATTTCTAAACTGTACGGTCTTTAAATACAACTAGCTGCTCTCCGCGATTTTACTCGTGTATTTCCCGTTCCAGTGGAATTTTCGGAATAATGTCACTCCCTGGATTTCAAACTATCTCCATTACCAAATTTCATCCAAATCGGTTCAGTAGTTTTTAAGTTTATTCGTTACATACAAAAATACAAATCAATCCTCTTTATAATATTACTATATTATATTAAGTGTAGACGAACATCAAGCTGTGGCTTACTTCTTATTAAATTATTGCACTTAAGGCTTTCTGAAAGATCTTCAACCCCTTTGATTCTTATCTTGCCCAACTAGTGACTTTTAAAAATCTTACATACTTTACTAACTTTGTTTTTATATGTCATTGAGCAAGAACTCAACTATCTGATTAGTATTTACGAGTATTTATCTTACAGTGCTTTTCTTTTTTACACTATTGATGCTCAAAGTAGTTCTCTTATGATAGATAAACTGACTCACGTTTATTTACTGTTTGTTCTTGGATACAATGTAATACATTTCGATGTACTTGGAGTGAAGCCAGTTCTTGATCGATTTTTCAGCATTGTTTACGATGTCTGCTCATTTACCGCCATCCATACTGTCTCGTCAAGTTCAATGAACTTTTACTGTAATTATACACGCATATTATGAGGTGACATTATTTTGTATTTTTAAACGACGCGAGAGTTTTCTCTATCTTGATCTCTTGATGTTGATTATCTATTATCTGTCACACAAAAGGTAACATTTATGTAAGGTTGTGAATTACACAATTAAGATTATATCGGCTCTATCAACAATCATGCTATTGTTATAGACTTTCACTGATGACACTTTGTGTTCTAAGATTTTTTTTTTACACGGAATAGGCTCAGTGCTTTGACCACAATCTCACCTGATCTTAAGTGACGATGTGGTCCAGGATGGTAAACATACTAAGCCTACATGTACTGGTTCTCAAGTGATGCTGCCGGAACACACCTATTGGCATTTGGTGACAGGTTCTCAAACTTGAAGGTGGTAACTACTACACCATGCTATGGCTTCCTCACGATGTTTTCCTTCACCGAAAGCTCAGCCCGATTTCAGTGTCGGATAGGTGGGGATCGAACACGCGTCGATTGACGTGGAATCCGGCCACACTACCCGCTGCACCATCATCCCCTCGAATTTATAAAACCGTATTTCCAACATTTTAAGACATGTTGAGCTAAATCATAATTGACACGTATTCGTTCTACTATTTTGTTTCATAGCACAATTGCAAATACATTTTTATACCTATGTATAATACTGGAAATTCATAGTTATTCCATGTTAGATATTTCTGTCTTTTATCTATTTTTTCACGTGATTTAAATCTCGTCATAATGATTAGTTTCAATAGCGCGTTATATTTCACCATTAGCTAGTTTCATAAATATCCAGTTACTTTAGTTATGGGCCGCTTTATGATGTTTGACAGCTAATCCCCATCGAAAATATCACGTATATACCAATATATAGTAGGTACCTAAAGTAATTTTTCTTATCCTGTATAATTGATTCCAAGATACATAGAAGTCGTACAAAATTTTTTTTTAATTCACTAACTACGTAGCTATCAATACAATTGGAATTACAAATTACATTTGATTGGAACAGTATAAAAAGAAAGACATAAAACAATTTTAGTCTTGAGCCCTCTCAACTGGAGAGGGCAATCTGATCAAATCGAAACGATGACGGCTTAGTGACTCAGTGATAGTATGGCAGGATGTCACGTCCTTGGATGTTGGTTCAAATCCACCTATTCCATAATGAGGCTGAGTTTTCGGTGAAGGTATGTTTCGACAGCATTACTTGAGAGCCAGTATCCCTAAGCTTAGCGTATTTACCATCAATTGAGATTATAATTATATGAACTTCCCTTGAACAAATATCAAAGACTGAAACCTCATCGAAAATCATGAGTATTTTATGAGGAATTAGCGCACGGTCAGACACGCGGAATGCGTTTTTGTTTTACACTATGCATAGAGATTTCAATACAATATAGGATTTCATATGCAACGCACGCATTTACGCGTTACATAATATGCTGAAATAAAAATGTAATATTAAAAATTATAAAATAATATTTCTCCTCACATGATATTTAACTTAGTAAATCGATTACATATTTTCGCGCCCTATTAAATTTATTTAGGAGAAGATTCATAAAGCATGACTCAAAGTTTAGAATTACCGAGAAACAATATGGATACGGGTGAAACACACTGACAGGGGAAAAATAATAGCTTGGTTCTGCTTTAATAAAATACCGCAACAAGTCGAATATTATTCATATGATTCATAATATTAATTAAAACCTTATTTATAATAAAATAAATACACTTAAATAATGTCCAATGCGGCAAGGATTACCCCAATTCTAGCATGTTTAAAGGAAACACAGTCATCAATTGGAAAATCTTCTACCAAAAATACATATATATAATACGTTAACCATATGTTCCGAAAGCCTTCATTGAAATGTCTGTGAGCTGAAGTCTCCGATATTCTATACATAATGCACTAAAAATCGATGCGCAGTACAAACAGAAGTAATACGACATACAAATGTCATTTGATTATTACTGTATATATTACTGTCTATTATCATTTAACATAAGAACTGAATATTTTTATATATTTTGTATATAAAAAGAGCAATGAAGGACGACATTATAGAAAGAGATGTCAATGATAATAGGGATGTCCACTGATTATTTTTTCTTGTCTCATTTAAAAATAGACCATAAATAATTCATAAATAAAACAGGAATAAGACTGAAAATAAAATTAAAATCTGATTAAAAACAAGAAACTTGTAAGCATTTTAATTTAGTACTAGAGGAAGAGCGTCCTATGCTAAAACATAAAATCATCCTATACTTGCTTCATACAAGTGCTATATTAACTCCATATTATTCTTGCAATACGCATTTATCTTTCTCACCCTATAATTATTTGATATCGCGATGTAGTGAAAAATATTTTATGCAAGAGCAGTTTTTACCTTTTATTTTATGAGTAGTGTGTACATCTTAACTTCGTCTGCATAATATTTATTAAAAAGAAAAATACATTTTAATAAATAACTAACTTTTACTCATTTTTTTTCTCTTGTTTAAGTGTTTTGTAAATTTTATAAACACATTTAGCTAGGTTTTGCATATTATATAAAATTATTCATGTATCAGATTTTGTAATAAAAATAATCTAGTCATTGCCTTGAAGAAAAACATTCGTTTATTTCGTTGATTCATGTCTATCTATTCCCCCCCCCCCCTATCGGTGTTATAACAAAAAAGTTAAACTTCCGTTGAACACAGTCATGTTTAAAAAAACTTCAATTATAAAAGAGTGTTCTAGGGTTGTTTAGAGATTATATTTTACACAATTTAAAATTTTAGACATCGTTTATTAAAAAGCGTGTTTAACGCTAGTTTAATTTTATAATATATTTTTTTAAGTTTTGTTTTTGAATTATTGCAAAACTTTAATAATACAAGTTTATCGTACTTTAGTATCTCCGATACATGGTACAATTACTATCTGTAGTAATGGATAACTTATTTCTGTAGGTTGGTAGTCATATCTTGTGCCACCCACACGCTTCCCTATTCCGTGACAACGCGAGTCGATAACATCCACTATCCTGGTCACTCCTACGACTAGTGAAAGGGAGAGATGCGTTCAGGTTCATATCTGTATGATCGAAACGAGGTAAAGAGTAATCGTCGAAATCTGTACTGCAGTATCGCGACGTGACACCCACGTAGTCAGTTCACTCGCAAACTGCAAGTTTATTGCCCTTTTATTATATACTACATATATATAATGAGATTCAACGCCCATGGAGCTTACACTGAGAAAGTTAGCATGAATACAATTTCATAATACATCTAGGTTAAGACATAACAGCATTATGTCTTATTTAATGTGTCGAGTACCAATAAAAATGATATAATATAAAGATAATAGGAAAACAATGGAAAGCTGGCGTAAACGCCAGGAAGGTGCTCAAGGGGTTAAGGGTGAAATTAATCGTTATGTATTACTATAATAGACTACTGTTACTACCACTGACAGAGAGAGAATAAACTTTATAATTATCAATGGATACAATACTTTTAAATTGTTTATAATAACTGTATTAAAAATGACTACCTATTCGAAAACGAGATTCTTCCACCTTTTTTGTTTTTGCAATAAGTCTTTTTTCCTTTGTTAGGAAAAAGGCAAAGGTACTTAGACGATGCAGCTAATTCAGACTTTTATAATCCGTTTTCAAACATTATTACCAAAATGGTAGCCATCTTTCTAGCACTTTTCAGAAAATTTCATGCTGTCAACATACAAATTCTGTAAATGCAAAAGGTTAAAGTAAAATAAAAATGATTTATAGAAAAACAATATTATAACAAATATACACTGATAAATAAAATACCTTTGAAAAAATACCTTTCAAGACTTCAAGATAATTATAATGCAAGTGATGACTGGAACGGGAACAGTTTAACACCTACACAAAGAATGTCGGGCAAACCTGCCACGCAACGACCAGCACGAACACGCTATAGCCTGGATTTATTATTATACACGTTCACCAAAGCCTCTTTCGTCTTACGTCTAGTATGATATACGTAAATATATGTCACAACATTTCATTAAACTGCAACACCAAAAAACCACACGGTTTCTCTGTCAATTTTTTCTAAATGAGCTTGCAAAAATTTGCTTTGTAAAATTACCATTTCTAATTCATACTTACCTATTCTGTATATTAATATTCTTATATTTAAATGTGTATTCAAATATTGTTTATTTTATTATTGTAACAACTGTTATTTATATTTGTATTGTTACGTAATACATCGTTATCCTTAAAGCCATAGTTCCTCTGAATGTACGTTGGTTATTTCATGAGCTTTTGACAAAAGTTATATCAGTGCCATCATAACCTAATATCTATTACTAAAATTACAAGTTTTCTATTGTATACATCATCTTTCAATCAGTAGGTTTTACTAAAATGCTATGGAATATTCCCAAATCTAATTTATTTAACTTAAACCTATACTAATAAATAACATTGAAGTGTCTGTTTGTAATGTCAATTTTTTTTTACTAAATAGATATTAATGTACTTACGATATCTCTACCGAAAATACAATTTAAAAAAAAATCTGTTTGTTTGTTTCGACTAATCTCCGGAACGGCTAGAAGGATTTTTAATTTATTAGGAAATATTTTTACTTTATTTTAGTACTAACATTTTTTTAGGAAATTAATTAGGATTCCATATAAAAAATTGACACATTGAAGAACATAAGAAACACGAGCCCAGCCGCGGGCAGACAGCTAGTTTATTAATAAGATCTATCCTAATATTATTAGTCTTAACTCATTCCATCAAGACGTGATGCACATCATCAAATTTATAACTTGAGAAATACGTAACAGATTTATATTTTTTTTTATAGCATAGATATAACTCTCTGGCTGGACATTCGTATATATCTTGCAGGGTAATATCGAATGAAAGCGTAACAAAAACATGGTCTAAACGGACAAAGCCGCGGGCAGAAAGTATGGTAAAAAAAATATTTAGATTCTTCAACGTCCTAATGATGTAACAAACAGTAACATAAAACAGGGTATACAATTTCCAATTATTTCGAGCAATGCGCTAATGCATCTGAAGTCGCGTATTATAATATGGGATATATTCATGAGACGTAGTCACATATGCAGGCATGTCTGCAATACTGCTCGCCTAGTAATGATCACATCATTACTGCGACCGCTTGCACTGTGGCGCCAGATTAAACGTATTTTTACACGGATATAAATTCTTATGTTTTACTATTTTTAATTTAATTTTTTTCTCTCTTCTTTCTATAGACATGTTTGTCTCTTCGTATGGATCCAATATGTTTTTCTGGAATAAATTAATGTATTAAACTTAATTTGTAGATTATTTATGTACTTATATTCTTGCGTTACGAGACTAGTACGTTTGCAAAATTTAACAAATTACAGGTTGTATATACATTTAAAATAGCTACATCTACATTTTTTATCAAGGGTATGATTTAACCATCTAAGAACTATAATTTGTAGTTACTTTGGCCTAGTTATAGAACTGTTAGGATCTCTTTACTGTAAGTTAGTTGCAGAGAAGGTCACCCATAAATGTAAGAGTAGTAATGAACATTTGTTCTCAGCGATAAAAAATCTTAATATTTAAAAACAATTTATTTTTAACCGACTTAAAAAAAGGAGAAGGTTATCAATTTTTTGTTAGTCGCTGTTTAAGTCGATTTGTTTTAAAATAAAAAAGTTTTTTCAATATCAAAAGATTTTTGAGATTATTCCGTGAATTATACAGCTAAAGATATTCCGTGTCGGACAACGTTAAATTTTTTTACTTCAGACACCAGTCTTGCTAATTTAAATCGTATACCCCAAAAGTGGTCCATATCGAACTTCAAGGGGTCTACGGCAGCGAAAACAAAATCTTGGAGTCCGCGAGCTGCAAATGGAGTTCGCCAATTATCAAACTAACGTATTCGTTGACACGGAACACAGGTGTCAATGTCATCTCTAATAGCGGTCATACTTCACGACGATTTCACACCGCTCGCGTCCTCGCTTGCCACATCTAGTCACACAAATATTCATGGTCCAGAAAACATGCGTAACTTCAACCAGTTCCAATCTCTACGTCATTTAACTTTGCCATTTGTAATATAATTGTATCTAGGAAACTAGTGTCGACCCATATACAGCCCCGGTTTTGTTTTACACGCTACAGTTATGATTACGTTGCCTTTGTTATAAGGTATTTGAAAATTGACGTTATCTTGTTTAATTTACGATTTACTTTTCTTCTTACAATGTCGAGTTTTTAATTAGAAACTTGTTTTGCTTATGTTTATCTATTAAGGTAGGTATAGCTAATGTATGGGCTGAGTTAGTTGAATAAAAACGCAGACGAAGCATGTATGATTGACGTTAATTAAATATTATCATAATTTATAGATTTACTTGTTACTGCTAATAAGGTATTATATGTTCGTTTTTCTCAAGTAGCAGCTTCCGGGTAATGATATATTATTATACATATAATGCCATTGCCTCCGGGTTAATCAATAGTATACAATGATTAGTCTGTCATAAACGAGTTTCTAAATATACTTCCAGTAAATGTTCAAAAAATCACTGAAGTGTTTTTTTCTTAATAAATGGCAATCTGTGTATTACACAATTCTACCAGTGTCATGTTGATATTGATATATTTAATTTTGCCAGAAGTCTCCATACAATTTTCGTGACACCTCATAAACCATGGAAAACGTTTCGCGTTATTATTTTCAATACACTTTACTTGTGCACAATAACAAAACTAAATCGCGCAAAAACTCCAAAATTACTTAACATAATTAGGGTCAAATACGCAATTTAATGAATTAATGACAATAAGTGTTATATTACAGACTTAGATCGTGGAAAAACTTTACTGAAGTCAGGAAGTTCCTTTCTAAATGTAGTTAATCAATAATGAACTCCTGAAGACTGAGATACGAAACTTCATCCTTCTGACACAGTAATTCAAGCAGCACTACTTCTTGCAGTCATGATGCTTTTACCACTTGATCTATAAACAAAAACCGACGATATTCATACAAATAAATATTAAAGTGAAAAAAAAAATGCCCATCACGGGACGTTAGGCAACTGTGAAATATCAAAATTAATGGTAGAGTTTACACTTAATAATAACTAATAAAGAAATATTGTATATAAAAGCGATAAAAAAGACACACGAACATCTTGTCCTTTATCATCACGGCATACGAGTTATTTTAACTGTCAAGGCGCGTCAATAGTTGTTTTGTATTAAAAATATGACTATATTTAAACTACGTTCCAATACATATCATAATTAATGTATGATTATCTAACTAAGCTTATATAATAACGGTTTTTTCTGTTCGCAGAGCCAACACTGTGCTTTATCCCCGGGCGACAATTGGTGCCCGGATAACCAAGAGCAACTGCCATCTGTCTCTATCAAGAATCCTGGCAAAATTCTGAATCCAGCGTACATCGAGAAGCGGCTGTATATAGGTGTCAAGTCTCGTATAGATATCAGTTATGATTCACCAGTTAAACTTGATGTAAGTTTATCTTTTGTTTACGTTTCAAATTATTTTGAAGTGATGATAGCTATTGGACTTACAACGTACATGATATTTTGATGAAAGAACGTATCATGTTACCAAAGGCTTGTATGACCTTTTGTAATGTCCGCCTCTGTTTCGCCACCATACCAAGTTGAAAATGTATTGCCAAGCAACTACATGTGTGTTCCTGTAGCACCATTTGAGTCTCATAACATAGTAACATCTTAAGCCACATTGCCACTTGAAGTCAAACCAGCGAGCAAATACTAAACCTATAAATAAAAAGTGCGTAGATAATTCGATTCTAATTTAATGATAATTCAGTCAACTCAGTTGGATTCCGCGCCAATGGACGTAGCTTCGAACCCACTTATACGATTCTATAACACGCCTGAGCTCCAGGTGAATGAAACTATTGTGAAGGAACCATAATGTGGTGATAGGGCATTTTCTAATAATGCCAAGCACCAATAGGTGTGTTACGGCAGCATCGCTTGAGAGTTAGTATGTCTATATTTAATGTGTTTAGGACCACATCGTCAGTTAGCATTAGGTGAGTTCTTGATCAAAGCACTGCAGTAAAGCCTATACAGTATTGAAAAAATATATACTTAAAAAGTGATTAATTGCTCGAAGAAAAGGGGATCGATCAAAACACACGTTGATGTAATATCTAAATTATATGATTACATTGAAGATACGAAAGGAACTATAGATAATCACGTTGAGTCAAATTACAAAATGTTTTCCCAAGCTTCGGGCAATTTAGTTCTAAACGTAATTATTCAGATATTATCAAGCAAAATAATAACTTGCTGTATACATAATTACTAGCATTTATGCTTGAAATAACATGTTTAATAACACGACAAACATAAATCGACTAAGTTTCTACAAACTCAAAAATTTAAATCAATATTAAGTACATTTTTATTCATTGATTAGTTTCGTTTGTAACGAGTCATTCAACGATTTTAGTTGCAGCTTTTTGAATACCTAGTTTCTATCTCGTAATTCTAAAATCGAATATTACTTACAATCGCAATATTTAATATTAAAATCTTCCAAAATCTAAAACAATCTTCATTGTAGTAAGATAAGAGCGATAATTAAGCTTATCAGCAATAACTCTTCTCCATACATCGTGACATCCAGGATCTTAAGTAATTTTTTATACTGCTATAGGCTCAGGGCTATGACTACAATCCCACCCGATTTTAAGTGACGATGTGATCTACGATGGTGTAAATACACTGATGTTCGGCGACATGTTTTCAAACTTGAGAGTGGTTATTTACCTAGCCAGGCATTGTTAAAAAATGGTCTTGCAACATGCTAGGGTTTCCTCACGATATTTTCCTTTGTGATAAGCCGAGTCTCATTATAGGGTTGGATAGGTGGGTAATATTGAAATATTAACATTTAATTATATATATACATACATAAATATATTGTAGTTGTGGATCGTTGTGGTAGAGGATGTAGTGACATAGATTGAGAAACGAATGCCTAATTGGTTTGGAAACATAAAAGAAGATTGATAAAACAAATTTACAAGACGAGAATGACTGTGCAAATCGATAAGGGTCGTCTTAGACGAACATATCACGACCAGATAGCAGACGTTCTAGAGAAACACCGCAGTCAAAAATACCGGTAACTGAAGAGCGTGTATGAAATTGAAAGAAGCGGAAGATGTGTGTCAGGATTGTAGCAGGTGGAAAGATGTATTCTCTTTACCCAATGCTAATAATTAAAAATTATAACACAAACAGGTTAATCAGAGTCTCGTGAACAGCACGCAGACGAGGCAAGCCGAATCTATTGAACTAACAGTGCACAATACTGTCTGCACCGGGTCTAAATGCACCGCGACCATCGAAGCTATGCCGACAACCGAATTTTGTTTGACCACCGGCGGAGTTTACGAATACGTCGACGTTAGAGTCACCATCGGCGATTTAGGTGAAGCGACGATCATCAAGTACCTTATCCCTTGCGCTTGTCCGTGCAGTTTTAAGGCAGAGAAGAAGTCTAGCATTTGCAATGGTAACGGAGATTTAGCTTGCGGCGTTTGTTCATGCTACAATGGATGGTAAGTGGGATTATATCCCGTCTAATATTCTTAATAATAGACGTGGTTATATAAACTAGAATCAACCAACAATAAGTTACTTTTAATATAAGGCACTTATTACGTAACATTAATTTAGAGTAAGGGTTTATGCTTATTTTTGATGTCATGAAGGGATCTGAATGGTGAATACGTAAACAATATTTACTTATAATTACTTGAGCAAATTTCTTAAAAATTATGCATTTTAATTATAATTGATACTTTGCTTTAAGGTTGAGAGAGGGTCAAAAGTGTGTAAAAATCTGCTTACTGCAGAAATCACTAGATCTAAAATCATAATATATTTTACACAAACAGCTTTACCAACTTATGTGTAGAATTTATGGCAATATAATTTATTTAGCGTGGTAACGACGACACGATTAGAAATCCAAATGTAGGTATGTAACGCATTTTTACTCGAATTGTCAGTTGCTCCTAGTTTGCACAATTGTAGTATGGAATTTTAATAAATTCCTAAAACAATCAATTTTCATTTTCATTAAATAAATGCAGACTATACAAAAGTAACTGAAACATTTTACATTAAGATAACAGAAACTTATTTTAAAATTAATTAAAATGGTAGATTCTTTGAATTACAGATGGTAACTTCATTATATTTTTTATTAAAGTAAATACGAGTTGTTGGATTGCACGCCTTTTACATTTTTTTTGTTTGTTTTATGTAACATAAATTACTAGCAGTAATTTTATTTTATTTTATTTTTAGGTCTGGTGAATTTTGTGACGTTAATAGAGTTTGTTCGATCAAAGGCGGATGTCATTCGCCGATTAAGAATAACGTAAGTTATAGTTAAAATGTATCTCGCTAATTATAAAACCTTAATTTCAAAATAAAAACATAACCCGCTAACTATAACCTTAATTTTAAAATTAAAATTTAACCCGCTAACCACAACAGCTACAGCTTTTTATCTCTATATACTTTAAATCTAAATTAATTATCTAGTGTAATTGCGTGTTTGTTTTTCATTAATAAACTGAGAGTTGTCGTGAAAGAATTTGCCATTTAAACTATTTATGCTATACGCAAATGTACATGTTTCGCATACCTTCCTGTTATTAAATACATTTCCAGACCTCAAGCCTCAAAAAAAAACTATATTGTCATAATTATAAACTTTTTTTTTGTGTTTTACATCTTCTATATAGAATAATAATAAAACATTTTTTTTTTGTTTCTTAGTGTACGTATGAAATGAACTCAGCGAAATGCAACAATAATGGAGATTTACTTTGCGGCGATTGTCATTGTCATCGCGGATGGTGAGTTCATATTATTCAATTTTTTTAATATATTTTACAAAAATAAACTCAGTGCCTTTAGTATATAGACAGGCAACATTACTTTTTTCTCTTATAGTAAATCGTACAACATTGTAAAAAAGCACCGAAACAATAGACAATTTTATTTAAATTACCAGCTGACTTTGTTTAGTTTGTTTGTTTGTTTGTTTATTTTTAACATCGCGTCACCTTGTTTTCGTTACTAAAGTGAAGTTAATAAATTATATTGAATTCTATTCAATTTTTGACTTGCTTTTGGCCTAATATACAAAAATGTTTATGCAAATATGTTTTGTTAAGGTTTTTCCATCGAATTTGCACAACACAAAAAAATTTCGAGAACAGTTTCGCACATTTAATATAATGTTTAAAGATCTCATTTATGAATACGTAAATATTATATTTACACTTTAAATTAGAATTTTGGGTCGGTAATACGACAACGTGTTAATTATGCCAAAAATAAAAATATGTTTCACCGAATACAGCTTATAGAGAACAGAGTGTTCATTTCATTGTAAACAGGAGCGTTAAATCATTGTCATTCCCACACAAGACTTTTGACTCGATATACATTTTAAGCTTCTGCGTTCGTGTATATAAATTGTTTTATAATACTTAACCTGAAAGTGTCCTATATTTGGTAATTTTATAAACTACATTTTTTTTGGGTAGTAATTTGCAAATTTATGTTCAAAATAAGAACGTTTATCTAAGTCTATACTAATAAATAAAGAATCGTAGACTGTTTCGAAACATATATGCATAATGGAAGGAAGACAACAGAACAATAGCGCGATGTAGAATCATCCAAAGAAAATATTTTTTTCTTGTCGTTAATATATAAAATTGAAGTGTCTATTCTTTTTTACTAAATACATATTTATTTATTTATTTATTTATTAGAGAAATCAACAGCTCTTAATTACATATTCACTAAAATAATTATTAACATATTGGATTAGCCAAAGACGATTTCTAAATTTACTTAAAAAGATAAACAGTAAAATCTAAACGAAACACCCATAATAAAATAAATTATTTGAATACAATACTATTGTTTTCAATATGATCTCACCACAATATTACACAACTATACATTATACTATAAAACAGAACTACATCGGAAGATTATATGCTATTACATAAAAATAAAAAAAAATAGGGAAAATAATTAAATTGAAATAATAAGAATATAAACGATACCTATACCAAAAACCCAATTTTTTAATTTTTGCCTGTCTGTCAGTTTGTTTCGGCTAATCTGCGGAACGGCTAGACTGAGTTGAACTGGGCTTTTTTTGCTAGATATCATAAGTTACTACGTGTAACTTAGGATATTTAATTTTTTCGAAAATAATTAGGGCTTCGCATAAAAAATGAAAACTCATAAAAATTGGAATGAAATTCGATTCAATGCACAGCTTTACTGGCAGGTATTCGAATTTGTGAGAAATATCTTTGCTTAATGTTAGTAGAAAAAAAAATGGAAAATAATTGGATCACGTAAAAAAAATATTAAAAAATATATTACGCAGTGAAAAATATATAAAACGCGGGCGCAGCCGCGGATATACTGCTAGTTATAACTAAATTTGAAGAGCATCGGACGAATTCAAACCTAAACATCACGTCATTAATACTAGTATCTATATGAAATTTTAATGTTGTCAGTGACATTTGACTTTATCTGATTGTAAAATACTCTGACCGTTCAAATACTCTGTCAGCGGAGTAAACTATATAGTACATACCTACTTATCGTAGTGTACTATCTGGTCTCTATATTTTACAATGTCTCTAATGATGCTCAGTGGTGTCACACAAACGATATAGATCGGTGTACAAGGAACGAGACAAAAGAAAAAATAGGTTGAAAAATTATTTTAAAATGTTATAATCATACCTGGTATTCATTATAACAAGTTACCAGTATTGATTACCATTTGCGGCGATCACTTGTTTTTTTTTTTTTTTACTTTTTTTCAAGATTCAATTCCGCGTTCCTTTTTTTCTTTATATTTCAAATGGTTGCATAAAAATCGGTTTCTTTTTTAAACTAATCATTAAATGCACTGCACACTCATAAATTACGTGGAAATAAACTTCAAAGATCGTGATGAAACCATAGGCAACGCATTATCAAATATTCACTCATCTCGTTAATGAAGTACCTATCAAAATATACCAGCAATTATACTAAAGATAAAGCATCTTTTTAAGAATAGCGCGTTATAAAATGCAAGCCATAAAATCAAATAACTGGATAAAACCAGTTCAGCGATGTTGTTGTCAAGGCCGTACTCGCTATAAAAAATTATTTCTTTTTTAATCGAACGCTTTAAGATGACCGCACTTCATGATGATCTTACTCTTTTACCACTCTAAATACAGTAATTACAATGTTTTCTTCGTCCTTCTTCTGTATTAGTTATCATTTAAATATTCACACTTTTATGCACGTTATTAAGAAATAATCCATGATATTGTGAATTGAGATTTGGCTTTGATTTTTTTTACGACCGGCCGCCTGCCTGACATCTATCCTCTGGAATTCAATGTATTGAAGTGATGATGGTGCAGTTGGCAGTGCGGGTAAATCCACGTCCAAGAACGCGGATTTGAGGCCACCTATTCAACGACAAAATCAGCCTGAGCTTTCTGAAAAGGAAAACATCGTGAAGTAACCATAGCTTGGTGGTAGGGCATTTTCTAATAATGTCTACCTGGGTAGCTACCACTCTCAAGTTTTAATATAATCGAGTAACAAGCAATTATTGCGACTTCTTATATTTATTATACGGTCGGTTAAAGATATGGAAAATCTACAATTCCTTCGAGTATAAAACATGAGCGCAGTCACGTATACGCCGGAAGATGCAATTGCGGTATAAAACTGGTTTTAATTTCCTGAATGAATATGAAAGAGGTAGCGAATTTAGAAAGAGATGCGAGATGATTCGACAGATAAATCATCTTGCACGAACGGGTGAAACCATAGTCGATATTAAAGTTAACAGTTTGATTTTAATTGGTAAGTAATTGAAATTCGAATGATGAACATATATTTATTTGGTTTATAGATTACAAAAGCCAAAGGTAATAACATCTCTCTGTTTGTTAGCGAGTCCTTAAAATCGAGAATCATTAAACAAATTAATTTGTTTCGTTATGGAAGTCATTCATCAAGAATACACGTCTAATCTACAACATCATCATCTTCTCCATTATCTCATTTTTATTTGGGATCGGCGCAACATGTCTTTCACTACCATTCCTCTCTATTTGAAATCATCTCCACATTCACTGCGTTTCAAACATATCATCTTTCACACAATCTATCATCCATCTTTTCTTTGGTCTTCCCCTTCCCATATAACCGTCCACATTCATATTCAATTCTTTTCTTACAAAATCCTCTTCCTCCCTGCACATCACATCCCCATACTGGGATTCAAACTCAATCCCATAATATATGGAAATATTTTTTTAAATAATAATAGATAGTGTATAAAGTGGACAAAATATTGGTACCAACAGTACGTTACATTTGGCAATACTTTACTTATAAATCCATTGAATATTTGATGTATATATAATGAAGTCAATAATCGTAAATAATAGAAACAAAAATGGTATTATTTTTTGGTCTCCAAAATCGCTAGTTTGACTGAAATCTCACTTTGGAACACTATTGTTCAAATGTCGTCATTCGTGATACGTTAATTAAGTATTCAATATATTGCCAAAATATACTAAACGTCTACTTAGACATACTTTAAGTATTAACGGTTATTCTTTATATGTAAACACGCGTGTCCGGATGTCCATAAGCGCCTTACGATTCACTTTTGATTACGATCAACGTATACTATCATAATAATAATAATTATTGAAATAAATGCGAGGATAATAGTCCCGTAAGTTTTATCAAGACCTGTATACATTTTTGCATTAATAAAAGACATTGTCCGTCGATCCGTTTGTTAGCCTATAACGCTTCAATCACTGAACTATTTTTCGTGAATCCTTTTTAAAATCATACAATTATATTATCTGACCAGTTATATATATTACCCGCCCAACTTCACAAAGGTATATAGAAATTATTGAAAAAATTAATGCCTTATTTTACTCGGTGATAATGTAGTTTTCTATATGTGAAGGAATTTGTGAAAATAGGTTAAGATGTTTTTTACTTTATTCAAACAAACAACAATAAATCCGTTTTACCTTTTATATAGTACTAGCGGCTTTCCGCAGTTTTACCCGCGTAGCTCCAGTTTCTGTAAGATTTTTGGAATAAAAGCTATCTTATGTCACTCCCTGGATTTCAAACTATCTCCATATCAAATTTTATTCAAATCGGTCCAGTAATTTTTAAGTTTATTCGTTACATACAAAACTACAAATCTTTCCTCTTTATTCATCCATCCATCTATTCAACCGAAAGACGTCCACTGTTGGACATAGGTTTCCGCCAAAGATCTCCACGACAACCGGTCTTGCGCCACCTGCATCCAGCGGATTCCCGCGACCTTCACCAGGTCGTCGGTCCACCTTGTTGGGGGCCTACCCACGCTACGTCTTCCGGTGCGTGGTACCCATTCAAGAACCCGTTGGGCCATCGGGCATCAGTTCTGCGAGCAATGTGCCCAGCCCACTGTCACTTAAGTTTAGCAATTCTTCAGGCAATGTCGGTTACTTCTGCGGATTTCCACATTCCTGATCCGATCACACAGTGAAACTCCAAACATAGCCCTCTCCATTGCCCTTTGAGCAACTTTGTGCCGTATGGCATCACTGGCAACACACACTGGACGAAGTCTTTCGTCTTGAGACACTGCGGTATTTTGGACGAGAGAATTTATAAAAATATAAGTATAATATTAGTATATATAGATAAATTACATTACAGTTTTAATTTATATGTGAGTGTACGATTTCTAATTGTTATATTCGCTAGTGTTTTAAAGATGCCTTTATTTTAAGTGACAACTCACCTGGGATTATTTATTACACATGAAACGTAAAAACGAACTACCTCTCAAATGCGTTTATAGGAACGCATAGAAATACTATTTGATGATAGATTTTCAATTCGAAGGAGAGTAGCTATCTATTACCTAAGTCTTATCACAACACTTATGATTTAATTTCGGTATTTCACTTCACTATAAAAATGCCCAAGTTCATTGGAAATATCGAATCCATGTCGATCAACGCACAATCCAAGCATGTTACCCACTTAACCGTAATCGCTCAATGCATAGGTACTTTATACCCACCTATGTAGTAATATATCATTGAAGTATATTATAGGTTTTTGTTTTTTGTTTTTGTAGGTCCGGTAATTTTTGTCAAAATAGAAATTGCGCAGACAAACGCGGTGACTTACAGTGCACGAACCCGGCTAAGAACGATGTAAGTACATGGATAAATGTTTTTTATTTTTATATATTACTAAGATTAGTTCATTAGCAGAGTTCAATAGCAATGTACCTTTACACGTGAACAATAAACGTGCAAATTGCGATAACGCAGTTATTGGACAAACATCCCCAACTATTTTGCAATCACCATAATGTACATATACGGTACTAATTAGTTAGAAGTAACTACATGAACTACAGAAATAATTCAGAATAAAAAAATATCTATAGACAGTCATCCATACTTATGAGGATATCACGAAGGAATTCTAAATTAAATTTACAACAACATTGGCTCATGTAAAACTAATTTGATCCCATATTTAAGTCATCGATTTACAGCATAGTTTTTTCTTAATTTGATATTAAATATATTAAACGTATAGTAAATTATAATATACGTATTAAATTGAATAACCCTTGACCATCAAACAAATAACGTACAGCACCGGTCGTTTCCTACGTCGATAAGATACCAACGCATCCATGTTCCGATTTATGTAAATAGTTGTTCCTATCAACAACTTCGTTCACGTGTAAATATTGTTTTAACCCCTTGAGCACTAACCTGGCGCTCACGCCAGCTTTCCATTGTTTTCCTATTGTCTCATTTTTATGGGTAATCGACATATTAAATAGTTTTAAAATAAAAATAAACTGTATTAATCAAGATCTAAATATTAATACATACATTCATTTTCTTGTAATCCTGTTTTTTAACACCATTTCATCTAACGTTATATTACGATGAGATCTAAAATAACACGCGTAATCTTAAATACTAGTTACCATTCAAATTATGCTGCCAGAACGCATTTATAATTGCATTAGGATAGACTTTGAAATTGAAATTAGTAACTATCCAAAAAGGCATTACATAATGTCCAGTCTGCTACGAATCATTTCTGTGTTTTCCTTCACCGAAAGAGAATCCTCCTTTTGGACTTCTATCTTCATTCCGTGTTGTCTACAGCTGAATTCTTTTTCTCTCCGTTATAATATAAGATTAATAAGTTGTAACATCGGACAAAAGAAAGAAAAGATAGCGCCCCACATACGCATAATGATTAACGGGAACAGTTCGTTTGAACTGTCTAATACGTGTGCAAATTTTTACACAAGACGTGTATCCTAACTATCGCTTATTTCTTCTAGCAATCAGTCATTCATTCAAATTTAATTCATTCAACGTCGTCATTAAGCATTAAGTTTATTATTAAAATGCCTTATATTTTGTACGTGTCAGGTGGAGTGCTCAGGCAATGGAGTCTGCGGTCCTTGCGAGACCTGCATCTGTTATACTGACCGCGAAGGTTCCCAGTATTTCGACGAAGAGAACTACTGCAGCGATCTCTGTATGTTAACGAGTAATTGTGACTCTTGCCTTCTAAACAATACTATCGGAGAATGCTTTGACTGCAATCGCGATATGATCAAACTACTATACAACGAAAGCAATGTGGATCAAAGGGATACCCTGAATAGGAAGATATGGGTGAGATGCAACGAGACCATCGACGATTGTCCCGTCCATTACTACGCTATGAAGAACGAGATGGAACAAATTCATATAATGATTGTCGAACACTGTCACGACCATAAATCTCTTGCAATAAGTAATACTAAAGGTGAGTGTTTTTAATTATATTTTAGCACCGTTAAATGCTGTTAGTTATAATTATTTTGTTTTCTTTTTTTGTCTCGTTTATTAATCCATAGTTGCCTTATAATCTACACTAATATTATCAAGAGGAAAGATTTGTATTTTTTGTATGTAACGAATAAACATATAGGTATAGTTTGAAATCCAGGCAGTGGCATAGGATTTTATTCCAAAATCCCACGGGAGCGAGAACTATGCGGGTAAAACCGCGGAGGGCAGTTAGTAATTACATATAATTCATAGCTTTACTACGTTGAAGTTAACAAATTATTTACGTAAATTAATGATTCTTTATTATTAGATATATTTTCGGCCTATGCCTTATTTAGTGGTTATAGATGACTGACTGAAAACATGGACGTTGTGATTCAAATTTTGTGGTAGTGCCAATTAAATCCGAGGTTATTTATATGATTAATTCAAAATCAAAATCAATAAATCTATTCAATTTAGGCCCCCAGAAGGCGCTTATGAACGTATAAAAACACTACCACCGGTTCGGAAAACAACCCAGTCGAGAAGAGCCGGCAAGAAACTCGATCTGGTTCTTTTTTTAAAATAAATATAACATATATCATTTTTTTTATCACACATTTACATGGAGATAAATAGTTTTTAATGCTTTTAAAAGTATTGCATATCAGTCTTAGAAAGGTGTATGTATTCACGATAAGCACAATATTTATAAAATAAAGTACATGTCAAATATTTAAATTATCCATATGTAATTTATGTTTCATATCCTTATATGAGTCCTGTGATATAGTTAGTTAGATGTTAATTTGAAACGAATTCTATATTCACGAAAATAAATATAATTATTTGTAGTATAGGTACTTAATATACCATTAGTCTGTCTTTCAATTTATTTTCTATATTGTCCTTTGGTTATTCAGTTCTTTACTGCAAGTTAATCTTTCCTATTTTCATACATCATTCACAATGTCGTCAGCATAAACACATGCAATTACATATCAAAATATTTCATACATGTCATTGATCGTAGTAGTTTATACTTTCGTATGTAATTGACGACTAAACAATACATACGAATAATATCAACTCGCTTTCAACATCCCAAAACATCACATCGAATCGTCGTAACGTTCGTTATTATGGTAATGAAATCATAACAAGAAATACATAAGTACCTACCTACTTGGATGCTAAGTTTAAACAGTTGTTCGATTTGACTGCCACTGTTTGACCTGAACAACAGATGTTTTACGTCTTCGTCTATATGTATACATTTATATATATCCCTTTCATTTCATTAAATAAATAATTATGTAAAAATGTTTCGTCCTAAGAAAACAAATGCTATAGAACGAAATAAATAAACACGCCGTATCTATGTACGTGGATGCAGAAAGCTTTTGAGATTCCAAAAGAATTACCATGTTGTTTAGCTGTCGGTTTCAATATGCGATCTCAATCTGTTTTTACCTACCGAAATCGTAAATTTCAACCCTTTTTCTCTAAAGTGTCAGTAATCATTCAGAAAAATCGATATATGTCTGGTTTCATCTCAATCTTAAATTTTAAGATTCGATCATTAAACCTTTAGATACCACAGATATATTTGCCTCAGAATCATTATAATTTAAATATATTCTATTAACCATTTAATCGCTCAAATACCAATAAAAATGAACAATAGGAAAACAATCGAAAGCTGGCTTAAACGCCAGATTGGTGCTTGACCGGTTTGATAACGGTAATTGTTTTCTTAAAATCGCAACGTCGTTGTAGATGACACCTAGTATGAGTAACCTTATCCACTTTTAAGGACAAAGTAGTCTACAAATAAAGTAATTAGTCATAAAATACCCCTTTGAGTATTAAACTGAATTCTATACTCAACATTTTATAGTAAATAGCATAAAGAGCACGACTTTTTAACTACGCCATATCAATCCGTAATACTTCAATTAAGTATATCTTGCAGTTACAAAGCTTACTAAGAATGACCATATACTCGTATATATAAGTTGCTGATCGAGTCCTTGCCACGATAATAGAACAATGGATCATTGGGCATAGATACTTATAATCCGGAAAACTAAAACTAATCAATACACGCTTACAAATTTTAACTACATAAGCAAGCACATTTATGCATTGCGAGTAACTAAATGTTTCTATCTCTCTCCCCTCTTTCGTATTCAGTATATATTACTCTGATCGAATTCTTTTCAACCCAATAAAATCTCTTGCGATTTATTTGTACAGGAAACATTTTATACCGTAAATAAGGGCAACTATTTCAATATTAAAATTCACAAAATTCTAACGTCATCGTTCGTGATAAACACGCTCATCAACACATTTGCGGTTTTGAGAATATGCTCCGTAGTGCGTCAACCAATCGGCTTCGCGTTAAAATTACAAAATAACCTCATTAGTTTAATACCTATATAAAGTATTTTATTCAAAACAATTAGTGCAAGTATATAATATTTTACTTGTACGTGACATTTTCTAGTTTGGGAGTGCTTTCGCTCCGCCCACTTGTCTACTTTAACCCCTTGAGCACTAACTTGGCTATTACGCCAGTGTTCTATTGTTTTCCTATTGTCTTTCTATCGTCTCATTTTTATGGGTAATCGACATCGAATCGAATCGAGTATTTATAAAATGTCAATTAATTACCCTCCCAGTACGGTATAGCATCAAATTGTTACGTTTATGCTGATAATCCTGTTAGCATAGCACGCACAATATAGCACATTCCATTTAAAATGAGGCAAATAATCTATCCTTATATGAAATCCACATATTTATGTTCTTGACAATGTTTTATTAAACTGGAAGATTATAGCTATCCAGGCGAACGTAAGGCAAAAATCCTAACACTCTACCCTTTAAAACCTAAAGTGATTTTTTTTTTGTAACAGTACCAATAATCTTCGGAATACTCGGTCTCCTGGCAGCTGTAATGGCGGTAGCCGGAATCATGGTCTGGAAGCACTTTAATACAGTGCCTCCATTACCTCTCTCCGACCCCGAGTACCAGAATATAGATGCGGAGGATTGTACGGGAGAGAATCCTCTCTACAAATCACCGATGTCCTCATTCAAGAACCCGACTTACGGCAAATGGTAGTAACGGTAAGTTAGTTATAATATTATATAGCTAAACACCAAATACTGACTACTGGCAAATTTGGTAACTTTATTTACTTTAATAATGGTATTTTTGTCTATTTTAATATTTAAAATTAATACATTAAAATAAAGAACAATATGTATTCAATAGTTGGTAAGTACTAAAACATATTTCCGTCGTTTAAAATGTTGGTTTATTTATTTACTTTTAAACATCTACGGAAACTAAATTTCATTCGCAAACATTAATTAATGTACTTATGATACAATTCTGAAATCTGCGTAAGTGACATTATATTCATATTTTAGAATACTTGGAAAATTTATGTTTCATAAAAAAAACTGAATACACAATAATACTCAATAGTCTCTTTATTACATCGAATGATAACATTCAACTTCAAATATTGGCAGGATTGTATAAAGCATTTATGAGTATAATTAATTATAGAAATAAATTTACTAAAACAAATACATTTTCAAGATTTAAAAAGAACATATTTTAAAAGGAAAAGACAATAGTAATTCGAAACCAAGAGATGAAAAATCTTGTATTTTTTTAATATTTGTTTGTTATTCTATTTATTACACTCGACGCTGCATCGCGTCATCTGTTTTGAACAAATATTTAAATGTTTTAAATATAACTCAATATTTCAATGAACATTATTTTAATTTAAAAAGTTCAAGGCTTACTATAATTATTTAGTCAGAGTAACAACAATGTACATAAATAAGTACTTAGGTAATTTTGAATACTATGAATGTTAAATCTTCGTTTTTTAAATTTGTTTTTACCTGAAATAGAATTTTGTATAAGCGGTTTTGTTTTGTCTCCACTTAATTCAAGGCTCAATTCAATGCTCTTGACGCAGCCTCGAATTCATAACGTAACAAGCGACCTCTCACTTAAAAACTTAAGAAATTATTACATTCTATCGAACTATTGATACACGCAATAACCGGTTTTTTCTATTGATTAATTTATAAAATAGATAAACTTAATTCATATTTAGATCACGTAATAAAAAAAGTAAACAAAAAGCGATGATGCGCGGTTGGTAGTGAGGCCGGATTCCGAGTCGATGGACTTAGGTTTGAACCCGTTTTATATAACTTTATAATAAGCCTGAGCTTTCAGTGAAGAACAGTATTGTGAGGTAACCATATTTATTTAACTTTTCTACACTTAGTCTGGCGGCCAAAATCCAACACTAATTAGTAATAGAATTAGAAAAAGAAAACTATTCCCAAAGTTTTGAAATGTTTTCAAATAGGCAAATGTATTTTTACTACCTATTTATATAATTTGATCTGAAATAAGTCCACTAAGCGACTCTCCCATAAGGGTAGGCAGGGACTACATCCTTCCACCTGCTACGATCCTGAAACAAGTCTTTCGATTCTTCTACTATCATAAGCGCTTTCATACACACTCATCGGTTACGGGTACTTTTCTTCAGAACGTTTTCGATCTAGTTGAGATACGTTCGCCTAGGACGATCCGTCAACCTCGCCAAGTAAATCTGTTTCGTCGATCTTCTGTCATCCAGCCTCTCCTCATGTCCAAACCAATTAAGCATTCCTTTCTCTATCTTTGTCACTACATCCTCTACCACACTACAACGTTACCTTATCACACTATTCCTTACTTTATCTACCATTCTCACGCCAGCTATATTTCTTAGTCTTCTCATCTCTACTGCATTTATCTTTTTTTTTATGCTTTGTTGTCAGTAATATTAATACTGGGTTTTTTCATTACCATTATTTAATTAATCGTTTATTTATATGTTACAAAAGGCGTCGCTCTGCATGGCTCTCAATGCCTTTAGAACTCAAAAACCATGAAATGGATTTATTTGTTTCTTTTACGAAATCATGAACGAACGAAGCTCGTATTTCAAATATTAGGAATCATATATAATCCTTATGTCAACTATTCTTATATAAACATAGCAATTTATATGAAATGTATTCTGAAGAATTGCATCACAGCGATAAGATTTTTCTAAACTAACGAGCCAGCCGCAATACAATAGTGTTAGCCAATAACAATAATATATGCCGAACGAGCCGGATAATTTATTAAATATTATAAATCAATTTAAACGCATTACTCAGTTTTATGATAACGTATTTATGTCAGTGCCTCGCCATCCCGTTTAGTTCTAAATGCGTATTATAATATACATACTTACCTGTTATATATGCACTTGAAATTATTATTGATTCTAAATAATTACAATTTACGTGGAAATACGGGCGGCGCTTATTACATTCAAAATACACCCCTGTTTCCTCCCAGGATAAAGGCATTATAGTAAGTATTTTTGATCATATAATATATTTTCACCGCCGTCATACTTGTACGTTTTGATTTTTTCCATAAATTAATTATTATGATACTTCGAAAATGAGAAAAATCATTCAATTTTTACAGTCGTTTTCAGAAGTCCGTTAAATAAAATTGATGAATAAAAACAAAAAAAAAAAAAACCAATGTCTTTATTTTATAATTGAGAAAAATATTAAAATCGCTCCAAATTTAGAAGGGGAAACAGATACGAAGTGATGATTTCGTCTATTTTGCATAGGTATAATCAGTTGCAATTGTCCCTTTTGCGCTTTATAATTCTTTTATTGGGATGTAAAGCGATAATAATAGATTTCTAAAATACCCATTATTCGAATTTTTGCCGACCACATTTCCTCCTAATATACGGTCTATCATGTAGACTCGGTATTTAGAGGTAATGTCAAGTGACTTAGATTCAAATCCTACAACAAATATGAATTTCAAGTAAAGGTAACAGGAGATGAATCCTTAACATTGTGGTAGTGTATTTTTCAATACTTATTTTGCTAGCTACCACCTTTAAATCTATGACATGCAATTTCCGTTGTTAGCAGCCAATTTCATATCTAAGTTTTCGATCACAAGACAGATTTTGGCTGAATTATTTTTTACTGTGCTAATACGAAGTAAAAGTATTTACTAAATATTATATATATACTTAAAAAAATATTTTAAACCGTTTCTCCGCACAATATAAGATGATAAAAGAAACCCACAAGGAATTAAATAATGAATACGTACTTGGGATTTCCGATTGGCTTATTAAAGTGTATCGTGTTCACATTCAAAATACCGTGTAAATTATTGGTAGGTATGACCAATAAAAATATGCAAACTAAGGATGTAAAATTTAGACCATCAAAAATGTATGTACCTTTTTGCTCAAAAGTTTAGTGTCAGTCGCAAGTGTTAAGTGTAGCCGAAAATGGAAACACACATTTAAGGAGGTATATATTCAATAAAAAAACATACAGGCACCATTATTATTTACCCGTATTATTAGTGTTCTCATGGAGCCTTCCAAATAATTCACGATAATTTTGACAGATAATATATTAATACTAAAGGTACACATAATATCAATGTAAAAGTATTTCTGACCTCCCGTTGAGTTCAGTGAACGCGGACAGTTAAAAGTTAACCTCAGACACGAGTCGCGCCGATTGTCTGGCCTTTAATGCCAATAACTTCAGATCGTGTAGCCTGTATAGTCTTGATAATGGCAACATCATCAGAACGAGCAATTGGCAATGTCGGACCTTTAACAGAATTCGAAAAATATTGTATTTATCCGCATAAGCATTGATATAGTCGAATGGTTATTCCAAACAAAAAACACAGTACAAACGACGCACAGGAAGGGAGCGGGGTATGTTTCAGCCATCGTAGATTAATCAATTGAAAGAAACACTTCATACTTCAATTGATGTCCACTAGGAAAATTATAATTTGCCCAATTGTCCATAAAAAGATAACGAACAATACGCTCGTCATCCGTGACTCATTTGCTGCTCTATGTAACAACCAATTTTATCTTAACTCGAAACCCAATACCGTAATATTTAAAAGTCAATAGTATTATGTTGAAGTAAATATAAACATATTTTAAACAAATATCATTAATTTGAAAAAATTGCCTAAATTTGTTTAATAAGTATCAAGTCACAGTTCCCTTATAAAACGAAGTAATTCTTTTCTCTATTAATATCTTAAATTTCATTGAATTAAAAGAAAACTGATACTTCAATTTGTGTAGTTTTTATATGATCGATTCCGAGATAGTTAGTTTTTATACTGTATTTTAACGATACTATTGAGTTTTATAAGTATATTTTATGGTCGTTTAATACAAGTTTGTTTGGTCAACAGGGGTGTCAAATATCATTATCTTCAATAAAGATCCATTAAGTTGCTATAAGCTTAAACGTGTCAGAATAACAATATTTAAATGTAAAAGTTAACACCCTGGATGATAACATTAAAAGGTTAAACTGTTGTATAGGTAAAAATAATACAAATCTGAACTCTTATTAATAGTTCCACCTCAAAGGTATTCCCAGTTACTACTAAAATGTAGTTTACTAATTAGTGAGTCACATTAAAGCACAGATTGCCGTATTAATAACACCTAAAAAGGAAACAAAGGTGCGAGGACACCAACATAACTTAGTTTTCATAGAAATAAATGCTAGCTGAATGAACCCGAGGTCTCAGGTTAAAAGTAAAAGTGCAATAATATAAGTCATTGTTAGTTCACCAAATTAAATGTTAATATATATTACAGGCAACTAATTAAGAGACAACGAATTAAATGTAAACTATCTGATATCTAAAACCTGTTAAACACATGCATTTTAAAATACCAATCATTAATCAATTTAATAAATTTATATTTTGTGTGATTGATATAATTCATATTACGGTACCTCAATTATGGTTGATTTATTAATTTGTCATTGATTTCAATTGAACACAAATTCTATGCATTGGGCATGATCTTTTTGCAAGGATAATATTTTTTACATTTCGATATCATTTTTTTAAAATGTAATATTGTAAAATGGATGTCAACTAGGTACTTAACTTACCAGTTTTGGGCTTCAATAAATATTAACTTTGTGGGTTAAAATATACATGTTAATAGGAATTTAGACATAAGTTGTTGTAAATCCAAACTTTTTACCATAATAAAGGGCTTTATAAATTAGATTCATTCATGGGATTAAACCATGCAATTCCAGCAATGTACCATAATAAGGTGTGTCCTATATTAATGTCAGTACAGATGCTCTATAAATTGGGATGTCGAGGTCAAAGTAACTATTCATATGTGAGCTCCTGTTTGTAGCGTCAGTTGTGATTCGTCACATGTGACATTGGCGATAAGTAGGCATTTCCTGATAGAGTCAAACTGAACTTGATAATGTTGTCTATGGTCGTACAACTTTCAACTTTTTCTTCAATTGTTTCTGTGGTACTTCTAGCAATCGTTAACTGTATTCGTGAAATAATTGATTTCGACTGCACAAGTTCTGAAATTCACTTGCATCGTACGAAATCACGTTATGATTTTAGAGCAATAAATACTCCTTTAATTAGATCTTACAATGATGGTCCAGAATTAAATTAAGCAAAACCTTTCTGCAAACACAGGCTATCGAATAAATGACTGTAAAACATGTATTACATCCAACGTAATTTCATTGGTGTCTTTGTTATCATTAGTGCTCCCAATTGCCTCAAGGTCAACAGTTGTTCATCCATGTTGGTTAAAAAAATAATGCAGCGTAATCCTTACTGAATCGATGTCACCTTTTATGTTTGTAAAACAAAAGATAAAGGTTTTAGTTGATTCATTGGGACCACCTAACTACCTATACCAGGTTATCGTTTAAAATCTGTAAATAAAATACAACATTAACTGTATTGAAGCGTGAAGGTGAAGAGTAATTTCTATATAATCTATTAAATACACATGTAATTGAAGATTCAATAATATTATCTAATAAATCATTATTTTCCTTTCGAAACCATGATAGCTTAGTTAATTATAATCGTTTGTAACTAAATTTGTTCCGTAACCTCAATTGATATTCTAAACTAATGACAACAACATCTTAACTAATATTGTTTATGTTAGTGGATGTACCTATGTGTGGCCTTTGTTTGAAATGCCTTTGTAAACTAATTGAACATTTCTCTGTTTGTCTTGTGTTTTACTGATATATATTCGTAACCATTCGTCAAGATGGTCATGTAAAATTCCATTTCAACCTCTATGCCACGATAAATATAGATCGATAAAAATATACGCAACGTCTAACTAACTGTACATTAAAATCGTGATCTTAGATATAGAGGCCGATACTTAACTGTCAGGTTTGAGTCAACAGTCGACCTCGTATCGAGTTAAGTGCAGTCGATTGCAAAGCAACTCTATCAACGTTACAAACAACTTTAAAAAACACGTCGGCTAATTTACAATTCTGACTTTTTGTTTTAATTGATGAAACATTAATGTTAAATTCGTTTAAAGTTCGATGTAGAACATTGATATATAAAAACCCTATATCAATGGCGTAGAACGTAACAAATTACTTTCAGTTCAACATTTTATTGTACAAGGGCAATACGGTTCGACTGATTTTCAAAAAATTATGACTTTTTGAAAAATATGTTTATTTTTCAATTTTTCCTCATTGGAAAGAGAAGTAGAAAGTATTGTTATATTTACAACTTCTTCATTTAATACTAGAAGTTATCTAGGTCTATTCCTATTTAGGCGTGATTCGTATGTGTTTTTCCTTTTTTTATATAAATTACTTGTTATCTTGTAAAGCTTTCTAGTTTCCAATATACCTATATACAAATATACAATACCAGTATGGAATGCAAATGTATTTCTAAAAAATAAATTATTATTAAATATTTTTAATAATAAATTCGTACTGGAGACGTAGCGAATTGAGATTAACATTCCTTCTGATGCAAACAAGTTTAAAGCGTGTACGAGCATGTTAGCAAAGAAACTAAAAAAATATACTCTCAAAAAAAAAGGTTACGAGGATTGTCATCTTTATATTTAGTGGCAGAAAATGCAGGATATTTTAATGTTATCCCATCCTCTGTAACTATCCAGGTAAAGACATGGCGTAGTGATAAAAAGAAAACATAAACGAGTTGCATGAACAGGAAATAAGAATCAATTTAACGCTATAACAACAGTGATATTTAACAGAAAATGTAACTAAGGTATACTATGCTTTTTCGTGATTATTTGTAATTCTGTTTTAACGGTCCATCTTTTTACTGTAAAATTAACTAAGTCAACAGTTAAGTACGCGTTCGATGGTTTGCCAATTACATGAATATGACTTTTTGAAGTTTTCAATTGGATGTGGATATTTGTTTTATACTTTCTTTCTCAATTTTCTTTTAGATATCAAATTTTATATCGAATTCTTTTTATTATTAGTCTATTGTGTGAAGTTTCCTATTTATACTCGTATACAAACACAGCCATTTTGTAGAACTCAATGAATTAGTCATCTAATGAATATCCTGTTAGTTTCTGTTTCGTGTTTATTTCACAAAGCGATCAAAAGTTTATTTTTAGAAATGTATTTCTTGTTAGGTACATTGTTTTTTTGAATATCATTGTTGTATACCTATATTTCTGGGACGCACTGAAAGAATTACAAACTTCTCTTTTGATTAATTTAATGATAATTAAAACCGGGATATTTTGAAACGAAATAATTTAATTACTGATACCATATAAATACAATATTAATACGTCTTTGATTACACCGACTTATTTCATTGATTATAGTTGAAATTAAAATGTATTTTTTTTACTTTGGCTTAAAAATAGTTTTAGATTTAGTATCACGCTTTAAAGATAAATAAGTATATACAATAGTAAGAATCTCATTTCTAATCCACTAACATATTCCTTTACGAAATGTGTGCAAGTAAATATTAATAAAAAAATGTTATAATTCCTGAATTCTGAACGCCATAAATGCGCGTCGCATACCAGGCGATCTAGCTAACAGATATTTATGCAAATCAACATTTATTTACTTATTCAATATACGTTTGACTCACCCATCATACAACCATGATGTTTAAACGTAATTTGATTGTTAAACATTTATACTGAGACGTGTCCAAACACACTCAATTGTTTTCATATTCTGACCGACATTCAGTTTGTTTATTACAATTATTATCATTTATTTACATAGTTTTTGTTATTGTGTAAAACCAAACTGCTTAAAGGAAAAAAAGTACTTTACCAATTCATTCATTCATTTTCTGTACACATTTTGATAATAAACGTTAATAATATGTACGTTATTGTTATTAAGGAAAAAATCTCCGTGCTCTGCGTCAATGAATTGGCTGAAAACGTATTTCACAATCAAACAAGCTTGGAACATGTTATTTGTTTAGGCATACCATTCGAGTAGAGACGGGAGACATACCTACCATCTATACAAATAAATAAAATTGGAGTGTCTGTTTGTAATATTTAAAAAAAACCCAGTTTTTTTACTAAATACATATGAATGTATATACAGTTGGTAAAGGTACCAAAAACACAACTTTTAAGTCTTTAAGACATACAGTGTCTTTCTGTGTGTTTGTTCTGGCTAATGTCAGAACAGTTGGACCGATTTTGATAGGCTTTTTTACTTTCTTTAAGATGATCCATAAATAATTTAGTGCATGTACAGAAAAATAGGATCCATTCTGTTCCAATAATTATTTAACAACGATATTGCGCTGTGAATAATTGTGTGGAAAAGAAAATATGATACGCGGACGGAGTCGCGGGAACAACTAGTTTTAAAATAAATACAAAATAACTTTAAAATGAAATAAATAAATAAATAATTTATGAATGAAACATATAAATCGCATGAAATCTTGATGAAATAAATAAATGTTGTTTACAAAGATTTTATTAACTCGCACACAAATTGGCAGTAAACACTCATTGTGTAGATAAAGACCTACTATGGTTAATTAATGAAAAGTTCGTCAGCCATTATTAGAATTAATTGAATGATTTATTAGCAGACAGTTTATTGACGTTCGACCTCAAAATTATGCAAATGGAAGGTACAAAAAAGTCTATAGAAATCAACGGTAAATTGTCGAACAATTTCAAGATAAAATGAATAATGTACACCGTTACTCTCAAGTGTTATATGTCACGTTTCTTATACCAATGAATATTTATCTTAAACGTAAGGTATATTAGCAATTTTTTTAGTAATTAATTGTCCAGTAATTTACCCTCAATCAAATATAAAGAAATAAAAATGTTAAAAAAGTTGTAAATTGTATCAACTCGTTATAATTAATTACTAGCTGCTCCCTTTACTCTGATAGCTGTTAATTTTTTTCTTGTTCTTGGCAATAATTTACTAGATTTCCCTTAATTATTCAACGGCTTAGAGTATTTAACAAGAGATCTTATTTGTGGTAGTTTTTTGGAATACTATTTTATTATTAATACTAGCTGTTTGGCCGCGGCTCCGCCCGCGTTTCATATATTCTTCGCTTCGTCATATAGTTTTTAAATAATCTTTGGAAAATAATGCTTTCATGGTGCCGTCCATTGAATCGTAATTTGTTCACAATTTCAGGAGTGTTAATTTTTTTACCTAAAACCATAATTGTTTGTCTACATTTTTTTTGTTACTAAGATAAAGCAAAATATTTCTTACAAATTGAAACAAATGCCCGTTAATTTTGGCACACAGCTAGTTTAAAACTCATAAAAAAAAAATTAATTCGAGCTCAGTTAAATGACACGCCACTAATGTTAAATAAAGTAACATCTAAGAAGGATGATGACCACTGATAGATTAGAATCTATGGATAGTCGCCATTATCATGCGAGCTTAGTATAGTGGTAGAGTAAGTAGCTCTTGATATTTACTTGCTGGTTTTGGAACGATACGTGTCTTAACGTTACAATCTATGACAGGTTTATAGTATAACGGTACATGAAACCCAATAGAGCAGTAAAGTTCTAAAGAACAATCCAAGAAGTCGTTTTATAATCCAACTAACAGATAGACAGGCGTTTTCAATATATGATTGATTTATTGATCCAACCGAAAGATGTCCACTACCGGACATGGGTCTCCCTAAAAGGGGAGTATTTGCCATAATAGCCACGCTTAGCAAGCGGGTTGGCGATCACAGTAGGTGTTTGTCGTCCTCAGAGGATGCTGCTTGCCATCCCCTGGTTTATCCCTTAGTCGCCTTATATGACACTCACGGGAACGATATGGGGCGGTACTATTCTTAGCTGCCACCACACGGTACTTTCTACAATATATAGTTTATTATAATTACACACAGCTCGTGTTTTCCCCCCTATTGAGGGAAAATGAAAATTGTTACCAATGGAAAACCGAAAATATAATAATATACACGCGTACGTATTTACTTACAAAATGGATATAATTATGCTATTTGAAATGTATTTTCAATAATAAATAATATATAGTGCCTTTATTGGTATATTTATTGTTATGACAGTTAATTACGCAATGGATTCTTCCAGTACCTAAACAGAATTTTACCTCAAGGAAATTGAAATGTACCACGGGTCAATACCGCATATTATGTGAAAATCACAAAAAATAACACGGTTATCCTTCTTTATTGGATTTGCAGTTAACGCTAACGCGTGTATGTATGTGTTTTAGTCTGATTTTTAATATGGTAATATCTTAATTTTCATACCAAAATAAATGACTTATTATTTATTTATCCCATTTATGAGGATCGTGACCCCTGGCCTTAATTTTCTAGCTGTTCTACATCGTTATTCATCGAACAAGCAATACTTAATCCACGAAATATCTCTTATATCTTAATTCCTAAGAAATCCTTTTGTTCTGAAATGCTTAAAATAGCACTTAAATCATCAAAACAAACAAACATCATCAGGATAATCGTGAAACGTTAAAACTTCAAAAATAAAAGGCTTATAAAATTACCTACGCATAAAGTAATATTTGAAAATGAATGTTCAAATAATATTTTAATAACACTGAGAAACTTGTGTACCTGTAATACGAAGTACAAACGAGTCTACTAACACCTATAACAGCTATTATATTTTGTAAAACAAGAGTAAATCAATAGGATTGGTTGCTACGGACAATTCGAAATTTGTTAAATAAACTCAGGAATGATACTACTTTCAGTAGAATAATTTTATTTCCTATGGAGATTTATATGGGACTAATTTGTTTCGACTTCATAACTGCCTCGGTGGCGTAGTTGTTCAACTATCCTGCTGAGGATTCGGGTTCTCGATCCCCGGGTTGGGTCTAGTTATATTAGGGTTTTCTACTCAGTATCAACCCGGAAGTCTGGAATTTGTGCCCGATAAGCCGATATGCCCCCCCTGGCACATCTGGGACGGAACTAAGCTCGGCGAAATGTGGGTGTAGTTCGCTATTTCACCTCTGCCTAACCCTTCGGGGATAACAGGCGTGAGCTTATGTTATGTTCATAATAATTACTATGAAAACATTATTTTTGTGCATAGAAATTTTGACATATTTTTTTTACTCACTTTACTATATTTAAAACTAGTAGAATCAAATATTAAAAAGTTAGTACCAAAGTTCAAAATGAAAACCGTACACAGTAAAGTTATATCGCTAATCAATCATCTTAAAAGGTAAACTTTGCACTTTCGCATTTAGCATGCACGCTAAACGTGTTTCAACTTTCCCAAAAGCCCTATCTGATACATGTACGAGTATAAAGTCTGACGAAATCGAGACGTACAATAATTTTAGGCCGGCTAAGTATGAATGCCGGTCATTTTGATGCGTGTGTGCTCTGCTCTGGCTTGGCCACTTGATATGCCGCCGCGTCGCCGGTAAAGATAAGAGGTCAAATCGACTCAGCTCGCAGGATGTCTCCTCTAATAAAAGACCCGTTTGTCCCTATACGCTTTCTATCTCATAACCGATTGCTTACAATGTAAAAAGAGTTACATTGAACGTCGATTACAATATTAATTGTTTTATGTATAATTCTATATAAATGATAATATTATATTCGTGCAGTATTTTATAATGGTTATAATATAAAATTAATTTGCATTGCTTACAATCATTCACGCATTGAACTGTTTAAATCAGGGCTCACCAAATGGCAAACCTCCTAGTTACAACAGTAAATTCTTAATGTTCAATATTATAATAAACAATTTAAAAATTTGTTCTAAAAAAATTAATCAAATTGCAGGCTACATTTCCCCATATCAATAGATTAATCAATCTGGTTTAGAATCTTTACTTTTATTATTAGATTTTTTCAATAATTTTTGATAACATGTTTAGAAACTATGCCTATTTCTATTTCTCTTGTGACTTGACATTTTAAAGTCTGATAACCCTTTATCATCTTTACACCGGTCCACAATAATCTATTTTCGATTTGATACGAACCTATAATACTTGGTGAGCGCCGGGTTTAGGTAATGTTTTGCGTGAAATTCTGATGGTAGTAATGTATTAGTCAAATTTATCCAAAATTATCTTCATATTTGTATATAAATTACCTACTGTTACTAGCTAGTTTAAAAAAAGTCATTTAAATTTGTTTAGTCAAATAGTCAGTGGTTGTACAGTTATATATTAACAAACGAACAGACAGTCGCTACCTTTTTTTAATGCGCAAGGATAATGATCATGTATACATTATAATTACCAATGAGAAATTTCTGGTAGCGGGAAATATTTTAAATTATTTATTTAAAAGAAATAACTATATTTTTTATACGCTTGATATTTATATAGCATGTGATGATTCTTTGAAAGTTTGTTTTTAATAGCACACTAAATTCAAATGAAAATAATGCTAATGTAAACCAGGCCATACTATGATGGTGTTTACATAATATGAAATCGTTAGCATTTTTAATTTAAGCCGAAAGTTGCGAAACATTTTTAGGAAAGGAAAGATGCTATAAAATACATTACATACGTGTTTCATTTAAAACGCGAGCTCAAAAACTCAGGAATTAATCTTTGAAATAGGTGGTGGAATACAAAGAAATACATATGTATGTATATTTTTTTTAGTTAAAAGCTTGAATGCGTAAGGAATTCGTTTTTAATGCGTCTAGTAATTAGAGAGGGCTTATTAGCGGCTATGCGCAGATAGACATGCTGGTAGTTTTAATTGCAAGTTATTTTTACCTTCGTGCCACTAGAGTTTATAAGTTTACCCTTGAAACAGATATTGCGTTCTAATGTGATAACTAACACATGATTTTTTAAAGTTTCAAATAACAAAACTCTAAAATTAAACCAATACTTGATGGTGGTCTTAGACTGTAGCCCCCACTCTATTGAATATTACGTAATTTTTTTAGTACAAAGTATCCTAAAATTAATTTAATGCTAATTAAATTATTCAATCAAAAACTCCATCTAAAGCAAGAGATATCTCAGATTTGATGCACACATTTACACATTTACATTATACACACATTAACATGTAGAAAGCATAATTTCTATTTAAAACAGTTTACGCGTGATTCAATATGGAAAGCCAAATACGATCCCTTAACTATAGAATAACAGATCTCACAAAAATATTTACGTAGTCGGTACTAGAAATAAGACGTAAATAATCCCAACTTTATGAACATAATAACGCTAACAACATACTGTAATTCCTTTGATTAAACTGAATACGTATAAACTCGATCTATAAATAACATTTTATGCAGAAGCTTTGCTCTTTTTGCGCTTAAGCAGTAAGTGTGTAGATCAAAAGAACAACAGACAAAACAACCGAATGAAAACACAACAGATACGATTTCATTCTTAAGTCGTGTGTGAATATTTTATATCAGTTACCAAGTTATATCCGTTAACTTATCTTTACTTGTTGTAAAAAGCAAAACCTATTTGTCTGTCTGTATATTATTTGACTTATAAGAATCAGTAAATCGATTTACATGGCCATTTCTTTACATCCTGGTTATGCTCTCAGGTTAAATTTCAGTATCTAATAGATGGAAGATTCATCATCAAATTCAAGTGTCTCTTTGTAATGCCAAAATTATTTTTTTTTTACTAAAGAGATATGAATGTATATACGATACCTGTACCAAAATATAATTGTTCAAATTTTTGTAACGGGTAATCTCCGGTTAACTTAGGGAACTTTTAATTTTCTAAAATAATTAGGATTCCGTGTAAAAAAAATATAACTCATAAAAATATGAATCAAATCCTATACAATGGACATAATTTTACGGGCAAGTGCTATAATTTATAAGAAATATGTTTACTTTATATCAACTCGAGTAAATTATTTTTGGGAAAATAATTAGAGTTCCGTGTAAAAAAGTTATAACGCAGTGAAGAATACATGAAACGCGGGCAGACAGTTATATTTTATAAATTGATTTTTTTTACTCTGTCTGTTTGTTAGACTGCATTAATTTTTCTGTAATAGAATACATGTTTTGATAAAATTACATTTAATAACAAAACATACAAAGGACACTTTAAATTCATATAGTTACATTATAGAATAGCCCAAAGTATTTCCTACTAATTATTAACCCCATTAGAATACAGTATCAGTTCATAATTCCAAATAACACTAACGCATTCATCGTACGACTTTAAATAAACATCAAGTAGCTGCGGTCGGTAGCTGATATTCGGTTGTATTTGTTGTGATGGACGACACACATTGACTCATTCTGCGTCACGTTACTTGAGTCACACAGGCATGCGTTCCTCTCACATTAAAAGGTATTTTTTCCCCATAGGTGTTGTTACCTGACGCTGAATCACCCGACGATCCGCGTCGAAGACAAGACTGTTATATGATAACCAATGGACTTCTATTCGGTTGTACTACGGCTGGCTTCCCGTTCGTTACCCATTCCAACACTGCCTGTGATTATCACGCGTGATGAAGAAATCACCTTCGTCCGGTATTCGCGTCGCAAAATGTAAGCTATTGTTACATTTTATAAAGTATAAGATATACTTAGTGGGTTATGTAATAATGCCTCTGTGATATTTAAAATGTATTTGAATGATTTTTAAGATTGGATGAATCAGAGTTCTAACATGTTTTCTTTCATCCGTAATCTCGTATAAAACATGTATTGAAAGCTTAATTGACGTCACAGTTCTGTTGATATATCTAGGTTTATATATTTCTGAGAGAATCGAATTCTTGTGTGATAGTATGAATGTAAATAAAACTAGTTTGACTGGCAGTCGTCGTCTAGATGATTTATATGTTCGCTTTAAGTACTTATTGTATTTAGGTTATTTATTAGAGCAAATTAACGGTAGATTAAAATTTTTCGTTTATAAAACATTCTGTATTTGGTGATTATAATCCGTGTAATCTTTACTTTAAATGTAAATAGTGACTGTATTTGTTAGATAAATAACATTTATTTTTGTTACGTAATCAGTTTAGAGCTTAAGGATGTTCTTGGTTCTTTTTTATTTCGTTAATTGTCCGTAACGTACAGGACAACAATCTATCATAGGTAGAACAGATTAGACAAGGTCCTCTGGAAAAATCAACCATTTTTGTTACATAAAAACGTAAAGGATCATAAAATTTGTTATTTCTTGAATGACTCCAAGAGAAAGTACTAACTACATGATGCAGTCATACGTTTTTATAACATAGTATTGCGTTGGCGTTTTACAATAGAGTCGTGGGCAGATTCATTCCACAATCGGTGACTAATAAGTACTAATAACGGGTTTTATCCCGAACTGTGGATACAACTTGAAACATGTTTGCCTCAGATCGTCATTTCTATTATTGTCATAAATTATTATAGCAAAGCAATTAAGTGCCTACATATATAATAACAATAAACCGATTGAGTTCTAGAAACTCGGTTATATTTTAAAGTCATTTCTTATAAGGATACTTGAGCAACAGGAAATAATGGAATAACAATCTGGTTAAATCAACAACGAGAGAAACGGTTACAAGTGTTGTTTTAATTATAGATGCTTTGGTATCGGTGTACGATAGGGAGCTTTGAAAGACTCGAGACGTTGAGAAAGAAATGTTTAAAAGTTTCGTGGTTATTTCATTGGTTCGTTCACACACCTGTCGTGTGTTTAAATGGAGACCGAATATATATATCGGATTCTCACCTGCCGGTAACTAATTTTCAAACTCGTATAAAAATCTTTTGCTGTGCAAAAGACCATGATTACAGTTACACATGTTTTTCAAATCTTATTCACAATTTAATTAAAACGGTTGTCGTGAACGAATTAATTAAAACAAGAATTAGGTATATAAAAATGAAGTACAAAATGGGTTAATTTGAAAGATAAAACTATTATTTACCCCAGATTATAACACTTTACACAAAAAAAGTGGTTTAATAGCAGAAATAACCCAATAAAAAGGCTAATCGTTATGGTGTGTGAGTCAAACAGATTAACGTTTCCATGACTTATGATGTCCAATGGTTGTTTAATGTTCGAATGACGCAACGATCTCGCTGCCATACTTAAATGTACTTGGAAAATAAAAATACTAAACATAACAAGCGAGTAATAATGTAAAATGGTCGATATCATCGAGTATTATTTAATTTATTATATTTTACACAACGAATTCTTGACATCGAAGTTTACAATTGAATTGATTATAGTACCAATTGACTGCTACTACATTATAATATAATGGCAATAATTATAAACTGAGTTTGTACATCATAAATAATATTATATTAACGATACAAATCTCAAATACTTCTTTTGTAATATATGTAATTTCTACGAAAGTGGTGAAAATTAAATCAGTTATACATAGTTGGATAAATAAAAAAATATATTTATTTGGAATTTTCTGAACGTTAAATTTATTTTGAACTATTAAAGTAATTAGGAATAGATAAATTATATGTTTTACATATTGCCAAATGCAAAAAAGGTGTAGTGACATATGCGTATGTGTGACAGGTGAATATGATTGAGATTTTCTTAAATAAAATTTAAAAAAAAATGCAAATAAAAAACCATTAGGCCTTTGGCATATAAATCGAAACTTTTGGTATCATATTAATTGTACGTTATTTCATTTAGTCTATAGGTATTTACACTTTTTACACTTTAATCGATTTAGGTTTTGGTTAGAGTATCTTGTTTCATATAGTAGATATAATTAATATAATTAACACGCTTCGTTTCTTTAATTATATCTTTATGTGAATATATGTAACATGAATTTCTTATTATAGTTAAACTGATTCGTAAGATGTTTAAAAAGTCGTAAATTGTAAATGTAGACTGTAAGTAAAGACTGTACGAGCGAGGCCTTTGCTCTGAGACATTAAAAGTAGGTACCTTTTTTTATATTCGTATATGTAATCTTGGACTAAAGATTTATGTGTTTTTTTTTAAATAATTTATGCGTTGTACGTCATTGAAATATGTAGGAAATATAACTATCTGCTTCATTACACTCGCATACTACTTTTTAATCATTTACAACAACTATATTTGTAAAGAGACACGTGATAATTAATATCTAACTTGTTTTAAGTGCGTTGTACTTCACGTATTATAATAAATATAATCATTTCATATTGAAACTATTATATATAAATTAGATACTATAATGTAAATAGTATTTAAATTTTGTTTTTTTGTAAGTTTATTTGTAACATACTTATGATAATAATTTTAGGCAATCGTTTTTTAAAGGTTATCTAAAATTATAATCATAAATTTAATAACATAATAAATTATTAACATCACATTATATTCTCTAGTTTGGATAAATATTTAAAGTTCTAATTTCTTGTCCTTTGGACTATCGACTAGCGATTTAAAAATTAACTTGCTTTGTCGAAGACAAGTTGAATATGGGTGGTGTAAATTGAAAATGTAGATCACTAATACTCACTGACGATCTATTGTGTAGTTTATATACTTGAAAATAATGTATCGAACTGAATTTTGTCAACGATTCTGATTTTTTTTTAATTATTCACTATAATTTTCGTCTCTATGATGGAAGAAGTAAACGAGGCTGAGAAAAAAGGCATTAAAATGTTTGTTGAAACTGTATCAGTGTATATCAAATAAATATTAACAAAAACCTACTAATGTTAAATTTAAAATTTGATTTGAAAAATTATAATTAGTAGAACAAAGTAAAATTTTGTAACTAAAATACAATTTTTCGAATCTCATACATTTAGTCTTCTATTAAGTAGTTAAAAATATTTTAAAACCTACGGAAGTTTCTTCCGACGTTCTTCCTGAAAAGGCTCGATAAACTTGGTGTTGCCAACTTTTGGTAACGATAAACTTTTCTAGAATCTCCTACACAGTTATGATTATTCTCGAAACTGATATTATTTAGTAATAATGTTTTGTATCTATATTTTATATTTTTGTAAATCTGTATTGTATAATTAATTGTAAGCTAGTCAATAAAAATATCAAAATCAAATGTCTTGTTTTCTTTTGATATGAATTAAGTTAGAAAATAAAATATTGTTTCAATATATGTGAAATAAAATAATCAATCTATTAGACCAGTTGTCGTCAAATTGCGGCCCTTGGCCGGTATTTGTGCTGCCCGTGACGTGTCAAATAATTTTGGTAATCAATAGTTCCAGAACACTACTTGTATAAAAATAATTCATCTTAGCTGTGTAAAACCGTTTTTTTTCAATTAACTGCAAATTAGTTTTTCAGTTGCTTTGAAATCAATGAATAGTGATTTAGATTGTAAAAAAATAACTTCATAGGTTGTTATTGCCATACAAAATCTATGGGGAATTCACGTTTGACAACTCATAAAAATTTGTCAATTAATAGATGTTATCAATTACCCAAGCTACAAAAGTGCGGCCCGCAGGGGTACCTCACATTGATCTATGCGGCCCTTGAACAGAAAAGTATGACAACCACTGCATTAGACAAATTACTTAATAAAGCCGTATAAATAGATTCGAAGCTAATAATGCTTTCGTAATTGGGGTTGTCTAAACAAACGACTATAAAACTTTGATCTAATTGAGAGAATTCCCTGAAAATGTAAAATACTTGAAAGTCCCGCGATGCCAGGGTAGACCGCGGTTTTGGTGCCCTGGGTTAACTGAATTTCTGAGGCTCGACCTCTGGGAAATATTTGATAGGTATTATATGGGAGTAAAGTAAAATAGCAAAGTAATTAGTAGTAGGGTAAAGAATAATTTTTATCTATGATTAAGATCGCTATTAACAAGTTATTTATTAGTACGGGGCTCTTTCTCTTTGGGAGCTCTAGGATTAAATCAGCCTATATTTTTCTATGGAAGATTAGCCTATGCAGCGGTTATATTCTGTCGTTTTAATGACATCTATTATTCTTGTTACATTTTTAGTTTGTTTGTAGCAATAATACTTAGGTAAATGAATTTTATATTCTTTGACCAACATATGATTTTAAGTATAATTCTTATAACCATAGAGTTCATATTCTTTTGTGTCATTAACATGACGTTGAATGATCCGCAACTATGCATATTTTTTGTCTTTATCTATGCATTGCATGCAGCAAGATTTATACGTGTCAGCATTTCAGAAATGTAAATATTAAATTTAATCGTCGCAATAGGCTAAGTTACAAACACCTGTTTGTAATTTAACCTACTCATGGTACTTTGGTCTAACGTCAATTTAAAAGTATGTAGAATGTGACATACAATAAATACCATACATCAACATTCTTGTAGAGTTTGTATCTGGTACATTTTAAATCATAGTAATCAAAATTAATCAACGGCCGATAATTTGCTGCCCAGGTACTTTAGTTTGAACACCTTTGCTTTACAGTTTTTCAAACTTATTTTACTCAACCCCCACTTTGAGAATATGCTTTATTCTGGAGTCCTTCAATTAGGTATGAGTCTTTTGCTTACACAAGATGGCGTTATCGACCACGTTGAGAACCACACACCAATCAAACAAACTCAAGTTCATCCGCAGTTAGCCGAGTAGTTGGTCAATTAAGTCAGATTGGGCACTTGTCAAAAACAGTGACAAGTTTCGGCTACGTAAGTAGGTACTGTATTAATCTTCACAGGAAATGCAATCACTTTGCAGAGCTCGAATAAACAAATTAGACAATAAAAAATAACATTTCAATGGGATTACAAAATAAAACAAACATTTCCAAAAATTAAATAACTTTTTTTATTATTATTAATTATTTCAGAGTCAAATTTGTTGTTTTCCTACACACACATAATTGTGTTAGAAATAACAGAGTGACGCAGTAACATTAATCGACCATTTAACACTAATGGTACGCGCCGTTAGCCGTTAACTTGTGGTGCACTGGTGGTGGTTTGGAGGGATTTCGGTGGTGGAGGGAATGGAAAGGAGAGGTGAGGGGAGTGCCGGTGAATTTAAAACGCGTCGTCGCCGGGCACGTTTCGTGGAATCGAGTCGCATAATATGCGGAATGCGCGCAATTCCCTTCATGTGAGATCACAACTAACTTTAATTAGCGTCCGATGAGACTCGTTATAAAATTATTTATAACTTCGGTTTACTCTCTCTCTCCCGGAACGATCCTCCGGCGGCGACGCACCTACACGATACGACTATTTTATATTTTATTGTTTTTTTTTTAAATTAATTTAAATATAGTCTGTATTTTATATTAATATAGCATTTAACTATTAACATAATCTATGCAAATATGATCACAAAATACACACCCACGACTCGTATCATTGAAAACATACCGCCTCCAGCCCTTGTGAATACATACATAACAACAACTAGTCACGTTTTCTACTACAAGACGTTTGATGATTCATATAAAAATGGACAAGAAATAAACCCACCATTTTTATTTCAATCATCATTAATAAAGTCACGTCTCGAAAACGTATCATCATCACAATCATCATCTACAATCGAATGCGATGAACTCTCTAAATTTAATCAATAATCAACAATATTCTCTCGCCCGCCTCTAAAACACTACTCGCTCTAATAATACGATCAAGTGGAAAAAATATGTTTGTTTTTTTTTTTTTAATAATTCTCCATCGAAATAAAACATCTCCCATGGTACCATTTTGCCATACACATGGTAAAAACAATAAGGAAAGTAGAAGGCGATAGGCGCTACCCAAGAGTTAACTTCCCGCTACAACATTACGCACGTTTATGACGTCACTAGTGTACTAGAAATACGAAAAAAATAGGCTCACCAATATTTAAATAATTTCTAAATACTACTAGGAATTTCTGACAGACTTCACTACAACCGAGAGATATTTAAATTAACTGGTAACATTTTAAGAGGGAATTCTTGTAACGTAACACTAGCAACCCCATATAAAGTTACAGTCATATGCAGCGAACACGCCACATAGTTCGTAAGGCAGGCCGTCCCTCTCGGGCGCGCGTACATTAGGGTAAGTTAGAAAGAGTAACAGCTACTACTCTTCGTACGCATATATATATAAGAACACTTCATAAAACAGCTTTATATCAATATAATTATATATTTATAACTACAAAAATTTACAATTTCTATATTTATTTTTACGTTTACATTTTTACACATAGCTATTATTGTTATTAAGTATATAATATAATATTTTTTATTTTTTTTTTGTTTAGTAGTTTGTGTTGTCCCCATAAAATACTCTATATAACTTCTTTTGAACGCTCTAGATATTGTCTTAAATAAGCATGTTTCATATTATTATTACTTACTACATACATATAAATTTATGTTTTTCTTTTACACAATTATCTTGACAAATGACACCGAAAGGTCGTTGAATTTAATGTGCAGATTTGTTAACAACAGAATTTGAAACGAATATTGTTTTATTAACTTTTAATATAACTGTCTCGGCATATTTGAAATGACACCAACCCGATTTACCGTAAATTTGGGATAGTTAAAAAACAATAAACTAGGGAATTCTTTCCCCTACATTAGCAACACGACCGAATGTTGCCACATCACAACACAACCTCGAATGTTATTAATTAGTTCAAACGTGTAACACTATAAATGCTGACAACACTGTCTTTTGTCTGGAATGACACAATATGACGCGTGATGATAATTATATATATATTAATTTTGACAATCGATCGTCACATTTGAACATAGTTATGCAAACCAACAACAAGCCACAAATCGAGAGACAAATTGGTAAAGTTCTTAGTTTATAATAAATTATCTATTTATTCTGCGCCTGTATGTGTTACAAAAAAAAAAATCTCAAAAGTTAGTTGAAGTTTTGCAAAACTATCTTCATATATACAAAAAAAAAAAAAAACGCGCGTTCTTGTTAATAATATTAATTTAGAAGAAAAACACGAACAGACAAATTATGGCAAAACATTGGCGAAGTACAGCGAGAATCAACTTTATAACCGATGTAAGTCGTAGGTATATTAATAAATTTTATAAAAAATAGGTAATTAAACGATACAGTAATGGCTCAGTTGTACTTTGAAGTCCGACGTCACGTCGATGGACGTCGGTTCGATTTAACTCGTACATTGAGCTTAAAGTTTCCATGGAGGAAAACATTGCAATAAAACCATAGCATAATCAATGGTGGGCTTTTACTACCACCCTCAACTTTGAAAATCTATCGACAACGTATATTCTAATAGTATAACTTGCGAACCAGTGCCTCTAATCTTAACGTGATAATCATATCGGTCACTTAACATCAGGTAAGGTTATAGTCAAAACGCATAAACATACATAAATTGAAAAGATCCGATAACTTCCCTGTAGAGACAGACAGACAAACGAAACATGAAAACAAAAAATAAAAAACAAATAGTAAATTTGTATTTATAAGGGGCCGTTCAAGAATTACGCAAGCGTACGTCTGAGTGGTAATGACGTAAGCAATGTTTACTTAATTACGTTTAGTTTTTTTTATTATGCCCATGACTACGCAATACTAGAGAAGGTGTAATGATAGCCTAACAAAATATGTAATAGTACGTAATACTTAATCAACCCCTAATCCGTATGCAACTTTAATAACAGCAAACGTTATTTGAATAATAATAGGAAAACTAGTATCCATCACCCGACTTCGCATGACTTTACTAACTATTCATTTAATATAGAGATATATTTACATTTATAATGCGAATAACATAGATGATTTATACTTTAGCAGAAATTTGGTCGTTGATTGTAAAAATGGTATAACCGTACAATTATTTTATTTATTACACTGTGCAAGTTTAACGCTTTTCGACCACGATCTCAAGTGATGGTAAGTGACCTATGGTAATAACTTGAGGAACTTAGCAACTTAGCAATAAAATTTCCAAACTTAAGGGTCGTGGAAAAATAAGACGTGCTATAGAATGTAGTAATCAGATTCGAACCCGCACTACGACTCGAACAATTACCGCTTTGCATTGTGATAACACACAACTAACTATAATCCCATACAATATGGCGTCACTCGTTTCTACTGACTACGCACTTGGAAATGACTAAATATTCATTATAAAAATGACGAGTAAACCGGTATGTATTCCATAGTTAAATCACAATGGAGTGTGAAATAAATAAAAATGTTATTTATTTATTTTGTTTTTTATTTATTTTAAATGTTTATTACACTCGTATGGCATTGCAAGTTTGTGACCGTATTATCGTACAGTTGTTCGCGCGCCGCCCGCTTTCAGGATCCATGAGATCCAAAGATCCAGGTGATCCAAGTGATCCATCCAAAAAAAACAAGTTATTAATCGGTAAGTATATCCACCTATATCAAATACGATTAAACCAAAAATTGTCGCCATTATTTTTTTTTACTTTACCACAATTGTTGCGTCACAACTCAATTTCAACTATTCATTTAATAAATCTACTAAATCGTAAGCCCTAGGATCGGACCACACACACACACACCACACACACACATACATGAACCATACATTTTTGTTGTTCTCTCTTGCATCGTATTAGGATAAACCTTATTCATGATAATGACGAGTCATCCGGACATTATTTTAACTGTACATATGGGATGTGTGATGTAAAAAAAAATGTATCCAAAAAATATAGAATGAAATAAAAAGCAATTATGACGACTACTCGCAAAAATAATCTCTAAAGCTAAAACTCTCTTTCTCTTATCTCTTACCTGTCAACAATTAACCAATAATAAAAAGAACACCGGTGAATGAGCTCATCCAATTTGCAAAATACAAATTCCCATACGCATAGTGTTGTACGACACGTCTTCTACAAATTAACATTATCGATAATTATTTTAGTGTTGTTCACGTGTTAATCGATATTAAAAATACAGGCTCATTCGAACATATTATTTTAATAACCCGAAAAAAAAAATAAAAACATCCAAAAAGAGAAATACCTGTAACCATAGGCAACGATATAGTTTATCGTACATAGAGAATGTACGCAATAATGACATCATCCTTATAATCGAACAATGTTCTATGACGTCACAGATCAAAAATTTGAACGGATAAATATCGCTTTATGACGTAACAGGACATTTGTAATGACACACCATAAGAATTGTACTTTTAGCATGTGCCTAGTTACAATTAAAATCTGTTCCACGAGCTAAAGTCTGAAACGTACATACATACGTACCTAAAAACATGGAAAAAAAAACTATTTAATTTCCGGCATCGAGATTAAAAAGAAATTAAAAAAAAATCTAATACGTTTATCTGTAAGAATTTAACGAACGAGCGAGACGACATATATCAGGGGATCTCTTTTCTTACTAATATCGATACGTTGCGGGCCATTCAAGTGTTACGTAAACATCGACAATGGAGCAAGGAGTCCATACTTTGCGTATTTTTGTGAATGGTGTTTACGTAAGTAATGTTAACTAATTAATTTTTGTTTATTTTTTTTTCTTTCATTATGACGCTAATTGCTTAAGCAATCATACGAACTTTACTTACTAATGTTGGCAAAGAGGAGGAGAAAAGTCAAAAATGTTCAAATTTTGCTTACGTAATACTTGAGGGATCCCTTATAAAAGTTTAACAGTACAAATGCAGTTACGGTGTCTATGGGCAAAATGAAAACAACAAAACCGTCCAAGCGTAATAATGTGTATGAACGTGTTTTGAATTTATGCGTGTATGTGTTGTATGAATGTGTATGTGTTGTATGAATGTGTATGTGCTGTATGAGTGTGTATGTGATGCGATGTTCGAGCGACGCGCTGTTATCGCGTACCAACTGCACTCGCCCACGCATTATAGCTCCCTGTGGAAATAAGTACAATTCATTTTTTTTTATCCCAAGTGCAATTTATAGAGTTTATGCAAAATTTAAACATGTTACATTATTCATTTTAGGTTCAGGTCATAAATGTTAAAAACAACCCAACCATCGAGAAGATAAAAACTATTTTTTTTTTTTTTTATTATAAATTAAAATATGAAATTGGAACAAGTTGTACTATTTATATATATATGTATAATGATTAAACGCTATCAAAATTATACCATATAAAGTTTGCAATATGATCATAAAAAAGGAATGTTACTGTATCCGTTGAAAAGCGTAAAATTAGGCAACTTTAAAGCCGCTACATGATTATCATCATCATCATCACTATCATCATCATCATCATCATCACCATCATCATCATCATCGTGCCGGTTTACATGTCCCACGGCAAAAGCTTCTAGATCGGTTTACAGTCCACAGTTTCTCAACCTTATTTCGTTCGCCGCTCAGTTGGAGAATATGTTTATTTCTATAGTCTCTTAATTTTGTTTTTGCCTTTTTTAGACTATATTTTTAAACTACCCACACCCCCTCTGCCCATTACCATCTCAATGCCCCCTAATTTTCATTGCGTCTCTGAAGCCCTCAAGGGGGCGTTATGGTTGAGAACCTATGTTTTCGCCCATATATAACTTTGTTTTCACCATATGTATTGTGGTCGCGATCCAGTCGAGCAATAAAAGCCTTATCAACTCTGTGAATAAATACAATGTGGTTAATATTTACCTGAGCCAATGCTGGGAGGAGGCGTTGTGTGTAGGAGGGGCGGCGGGGGCTGTCGCGTGGGATTGCGTCGCCACCCTCTGCACCACCTGGGTTTTATTTATCATAGGTAATATTTCAATATGATCCCATCCAAAAATCTCCTTCATAATCAACAAAAAATACAACATTTATGGATTTGACAACAATATTCATCAGCAGTTATCGCAGTTGCTTTTAATAACTACTGCAAAGCTTCCTTCCTATACTAATTCCTCTCCCAGTAGTAATATTCGATTTTTAATAAACACAAACATATAATAAATTATTCAAGTGGAGAACGGGACTTTCCTGTACGTCGCGGTGACGCTCAATAAGGTAATTCCCCTGTGGCGTAAATCGAAACAACTAACAAATGTTTAGGGGGTAAAAGCATTGAAAAGGTGTGTTCTTGGCGTAATAGCTCGTTCATATGTAATTAGATTAACCAAAATTTCACCTTTTTTTACGGTATAGGCTCAGCGCTTTGACCACAATCTCACCTGATTTTAAGTGACGATGTAGTTTAGGATGGTGGTAGACACGCCAAGCCTAGAGGTACCTGGTTCTCAATTGATGGTGCCGTAACACAGCAATTGGTATTTGGTGACATGTTTTCACCATGTTACCCACCACCATGCTATGTTTTCCTTCACCAAAGCTGAATTTTAGAGTTAGAAAAACGGGTTTGAACCCTCGTCCATTAACACGAAATCAGACAGCGTTAACAACGATGCCATCATCAATTCAAAATTAAAGTTTAGTTTTCCACTATTACACGTATTCTATTAAGTTTTAAGTAAATTCACTCATAAAAACCTGTTAAAATGTTTAATTAATAAGCGGGGGAGGAGTTTATTGATGAAAAAATGGCCAGATTCTACTGGTTCACTATGATTCATATAACGTAGTGTAACAGTATGAAGAGATACGAGTTGTGTTCAGAAAATAACGGGAATTTTTAAATTCTAGATTGTCAATTTTTTAAATTTTATTATGTTGTTTTATTATTTTTATTTTATTATGTTGTTGTTTAAATTTTATTTACACGCCCCTGAAATATAATTAAATTTTCGGCTGCATTAATTAATTTAAGTAAATAAATTTGTCTGTGGCAGCCGTTAAGGTTAGACGTGTTATATTATAAGCTCAGAGATTTTTGCTTGTTAAAAGAAATGGATCAAAGACACACTTAATTGTTTGTTAGTAAATTTTCGGCAAATAACAACACTGTAACGATGTCCCAGCTTACGTATTCGCCATCATGGCTCCTTGTGCCTGTTTCCTATTTACTAAAATAGAAGAGAACCTAAAAGACCGTAAATTTTAAAAGCATAGGTGACATTAGAAACGCTTCGCTGAAAAAGCTAAAGGCTTGGAAGGAATTTTAGAAGTGTTCCGAGGATTGGAAGATGCGCTGCCCACAAGTGCATAATATCGACTATTTTAAAGGCGAGAACATTAATGTTAACGAAGAAATATTTATATTTTTTTTTCCACAAAATAAAATTCGAATACACCCCGTAAATGAGTTGAATGACGCGATGCAGTAACAGTATGTTACCTGGTGCACGAATGTCCTCGTGAGATGCGGGGCGGAGCGCTCGGCGAGCTCGAAGGCGCGCCGCAGCTCCTCTATGGCGGCGGTGCCGCTGGAGCCCTGCTTGCGCGACAACTGCGGGGACACGTAAATTGTCTATGACAACACCTACTATATACATACATTCGTAGAGCAGTTTCTCAACCTTATTTTGCTCACCGCCCCCGCCCACTTTGAGAGTCTGTTTCTTTTTATCTAGAATCCCCCCATCTTAATTCTAATGCCTATTTTAGACTACATTTTTAATCTGATTTAATCTCAATGTCCCCTAATTTTATCTTCTCCTCTCCCCCTCTAACCCGATACACAAAGGGGCGTTATAGTCAACGTTGAAAACGTAGTGTACGTGTGTGCGTGTCAACGATATAATAACAAAACAAGTAACATAAGACGCACGTGGCCTTTTGAGGCCAACATGAAATGACTTCACTCTGCGCGTGACTAGTGCCGTTCTATACATTTAAAGTTAATTACATGCTCATAGGAGTCTAGTGTCCGACTGGGGCGCGACCCCCGTACACATGTTAAAAAACCGTAATAGTTTTAGACGCGTCGCGTACGGGCGGGATCACCAAGTGTATAATGGTCATTCAAGTATTACGTAATCGACCGCCCTCCAACCCCTTATTCTAAAATAATAAGTAAATAAAAGTAAAAATTAAAACTCTTATTATCCTGTATTGTCTGGTAATACTTTAAAATATATTTTATTACATTAAGAATAATTTATAAGTAGAAGTTGATAAAAACAACTCAAGTACATTAAAAACAAATAAAATCCTTATTGATAAATTTCATTTCCTTTGTCATTTATAATACTCGGCTACTTATAATTAGTTAGTTAATCATATATGTAGTGAAAAAACAAGTAAATATTACCTCATTAAGTAGCGGGTAAATGAGTTGCTGTAGATACGGATGCCTTCTTACTTTATTATCATCGCTGTTCGCTCCTCTATGGTCCAGAGGCGAAGACTGAAATAACAACACAACATTTATTATACAGATTATAATAAAAATCCAATAACAAGTTAACCGGTAAATAAAAATAACAAAAATTAAGTTAAGCCAAATATTACGTTATTCAAAAAAAAAAAAAATGTAACACTTAAATGTACAGTTATGTGTGTAGGGGTCCCATTTGCGATTTTAATATTTTATTCAAATTCAATCTTAATTACTACACATAACTTAACTTAACTTAACAATCTTAACTTAACTAAACTATTTTATCGTTTCCGAATGCAACTGAAATTCCAGTCAATTTATATTTTATGAGAACGTTACTATTAATAGTGCGCAACCTGAGTAAGGTAATTTCTTTATAGCTAGTATTATGAATTGTTATCTACACTAATTTATAAAATTGAAGTGTCTGTTTGTAATGTGATTTTTTTTTTTTCATTAAATAGATATGAATGTATGTAAGATACCTATACCAAAAATACAATTTTTAAAATCTTTGTCTGTGTGTCTGTTTGTTCCGGGTAATCTCCGGAACGGCTGGACGGATTTTGACGAGACTTATTACATAGCTGAAGTTACTCCGGGTAACTTAGGGTACTTTTAATTTTCTAAAATAATTAGGGTTCCGAGTAAAAAAAATAAAACATAAAAAATTTCATAAATTCCGATTCAATGCACAGTTTTACGGGTATGTGCTTGAGTTTATTAGAAATATTTTTTCTTTATCATAGTACTAAAAAAAATTAAGAGTTCCGTATAAAAAAAAATCAAATACTGTGAAGTATATATGAAACGCGAGCGCAACCGCGGGGGCCACAGCTAGTGAAAAGTGAAAATTCATTCATTTAATAGTTAATTATTCTTCCAATAAACTGGTGTCTTTTTTTGTTAGTAAAACTTTCTAGACGTGTCTATACTGTAAGTATGCATCTGTAGATAGACATTAACATGTTATAAATTAATAAACGAATCTAGATGAACAGTCGCCCATCTCTCTCTTCCGCCACTCTGTCTCTTTCTAATGTATAACTTTCTTATTTGTAAAACAACTGTGTTCCTTTATTAAATATTATAAATTTAGTTTGTAGCCCGGCACTTTTAATACTTTACTACGCTGCATATTATATGGTTGTGATATACTAAAGTAAAAGTGTCGTTGGGACACTTTATCCCGTATATAGTGTAAACTCCATGTAACGTCACTCGATTTAACGACAAACTCCTTAAAGCGCCGAAATCACTTGGCTCTGGTTGGTTTAGCTTGCCTTCCATACAATGATGCACTCTATATAGCATGACACACACTCTAAATAACGATAACAAATAAAAAGTACCCTTTAAGTTCGCAAAATTATTAATTAATTTATCTGATTTCTCTTCACTTCACTTAACGACAACTCTCTATAAGGCTATAAAACGCACAGTCCCTTCAGTGTCGTTATATAGAGTTTACACGGTAGTAACTACAAAAATAAGTAAAAAGTAACTCACAGCTTTATTATATACAACAGAATCGCGATTTGAATTGGGAAGGTCAGTGCGGTCAGTTCGGTCCTTTCGTTCCTCCCGATCGCCTCGGTCCCTCTCTCTCTCCCTATCCCTCTCCTTGACGTTCCTCTGTTCGACGGACACCTGCACGTTAGAAGACTGTCGTGCCTGTAACCATTACATTGATTATCAATACAAACCATTACTTCAGTGCTTCGTCGCAAGCCCAATACACAATTAATTTCTTGTTTAGTTTTTTAAATATATATAAACATCAATCTATTATGAATGTTGAATGATTTTTTTTTTTATCACCCAATCAAAAAACAGGTATGACAGTATAAAATTAGAATCTAACCAAAATCAAATATAGAATAAGCGATTGAAAAAAGTATTGTTTAGTTTTTAGTTGCAGGTAGTTTTTTTCGATCAGACTAACACTGCTACGTCACGTTATTGTTTATGTGACAAGTCAAAAATCCAATCAAAAAATAATTTATTCAACTTGGGCCCTGAGAAGGCGTTCATGAACGTCAAAAAATTACAAACGGTTCGGAACAACAACTCAGTCGAGAAGAGCCGACAAGAAAGCCAATTTGGTTTTTTTTTTTATGGGTCTTTTTTAAGTTATTAAAATTATATAATTTAGAATAACAATAAACTGTTTTAGCGGAAGCACAGAGAGGAATGTCACTTCCAGAGATCACTATCGTTCACGTAATGATCCATCACGTTATAACATTTGGATATTAAAACTTGTTTGACATAGAGCTTGTAGTTATTGTCAGGTAAATCAGTAATGTGCTTTGGAACCATGTTGTAGAACCTGTTACTATTACCTAAAAAGCTTTTATTGGACTTACTAAGCCTAAAGCAAGGGACGGCTAATTTGTGATTACTTCTATGGTATTAAAATTATGCCGGCCGATTGCTACATCAAACTTGTTTAAATTGTTGCTTATCAAAGATATATTGAGATGGTAAAGTTAATATACGATATTCTTTAAACTTATTCTTCAGTGATTCGCGAGGTCCCAAATTGTAAATGGCTCGAGCTGCACGATTTTGTATTAAAAATTTATTTATCTCGGTTGCTGTCGTCCTCCATAGCAAAATGCCGTACGGTATTAAGCTATGAAAGTAAGCAAAATAGACTAACCTAGCAGAAGCAACAACTGTTAATTGGCAAATCTTACGAACTGCAAATGCAGATGATTTTTAAAGTTTTTTAAGTTTTAATGTGTGGACCCCATTGAAACTTATTATTGAGTGTAATACCTAAGAACACATCATTATCAACAAAGCCTACAAGATTACCTTCTATTTTGATACCGAAATCAACATATTCGCATTGGGTAAGATAAATCTCATACATTTAGTTTTATTGGCATTTAGAAATAAATTATGTAAGGTTCCCCGTGTGTTAGCAATAGAGATGAAACGAATAGTTGTTTGGCCGGTTACCGGATACCAGCTATCCGGCCCAACTTGTAACCGGATGCTCGGATATCCCGCCATTATATAAACCTGATGTTTTATTCTTTTTTAATTGATCCCTGGCCGGATATGCATTTGTGATCCGGTATCCAGCGGATAGGTCAGATACCGGGTATCCATTTCATCTCTAGTTAGGAATTTGCGAGAATAATACGTACGGTGTGTTTGTCGAGTGAGTTGTTGTTGTTGTTGGGGGCGGATGTGGGGGGCGCGGGCGGCGGCACTGTGGGTGCGTCGTCTCCTCGCGCGCTCACTGCGCCGTTCTGTTTGGAGACCGGCGCGACCAGCACCGGTGACCCCGCTCGCGGTACGACCACTGGAATTATACGTATTCCCTCATCAATATGAGTGTTTTTTGATTTTTCAGGTGATTCTTCTGTGGCGTTGACCAATTCTCGGAACTTATAGATTCGCGGTACCAATACTATGACGTCAGCCGACAACATACCTACTAATAATGTATGACAAGTATAAGATGGCGGTTCAGTGCCAGCGTTCAGAGATATTTATAATAAAATTCATATTTACGCAACCTGCGTATGTTTTTATTATAATAAACTGTTTGTATTTTACATAATTATTACTAGGAGCGACGGTATATGTAAAAACTTCACCTATGTTAATAATTTAAATTAACAAATTATGAAATTTAAACATTTCTTTAAAGTTTCACTTCTATCGGTAGTCCCCATGGCTGACTAGTTTTTTTTTTCACGATAGTCCTAAATCCGTTCCAAATCTATTAAATCCTGCCAAATTATAGCTACAGGACATACGTATTTTATAGAAAATTTAAAGCTCTATAAAAATGACGTAGCTGTACGTATTTATTGAGCAACTTACGAAATTTCAAAGAAGAACTTTTCACACATTACGTCCGTTAAAATTTTTGGTACTATGGAGGCCAAGATAATATCAAACGCTGTAAACTTTGGCAGGAATTTTGGAACCAATTTTATGTTATCGTGAAAATATTTTTCCAAAATAGCAAAAATTAGGATCACCCTATTATAAGTATATATTCTTACATTTTGGTATCTTTGTGTGATTAAAAATTCAGTTACAAAGTCAAGATTATTGGTATGGAGGTAATCATCTATCGTGTTTAACAAAACTGGATGTGATCAAGTATTACAAATACATTAGACTATATATATATATATATATATATATATATATATGTTGCTCTACTCTAAAGAAATATAACTTTTTCGAACCAACGGCCATTGGCCAGAGAAATCTTGACAATTTCATCGAACATTTGAGTTAGGTCACTTTCATTGTGAAGGTGCGATATATGATATATGTACAGTTCTTCACCAGGTTACAGGGCGCCATGCTGAAAACACATTACTATAAGTCAAAGTGCTGTGATTGGTTGTACCTGTGTCGTCGTTGTGCAGGCGCCGCTTGTTGTCGAGCTCGAGCGGCGGTAGAGGGGGCAGATGCGGGGGCGGGTGTAGCGCCCTCGCTCCGGCGCCCCCGCGGACCGTCATTATCCATGGCTCGTCGGCCTCCATGTCGCCGCGGCTGCTCTCCTCCCTGCAGATTAATGTACTCTTCAACCGAAGACGTCTACTGCTGGACATATTTCTCCCAAAAAGATATCCCGGTCTTTACCAGGTCGTCGGTCTACCTTGTGAGTAGGCTCCTACCCACGTTGGATTTTCCGGTACACGGCAGCCATTCGAGAACCCGTTGGCCCCATCGGGCATTGGTTCTACGTGCAATGTGCCCAACCCACTACCACTTAAGTTTGGCAATTCTTCGGGCAATGTCGGTTACTTTGATTTTTCTACGGATCTCATTTCCGATTTGATCACTTAAATATATAAATACTATATTAGATTACAAACACCCGATTAAACCCGCAAAAAATTAGACTTGTAGTCTATGTTTGTAAAGGGAATAGCTAGCAATTTAAACTAAAACCACTACTTTTTCTCACTGTCATGTAATTATCAACGAGGCAGTTTGGACTATAAAATATCTAACATCAAGCACTTATTCCCTTACCTATCACCCATTACAACCGAAGATCATTTCATAAGCTAATGTCCCCTTTAAGTACTACTATTAACCCTTAATATCTGACTTAACTATAGGAAAATGTAATAAATACCAAAAAAAATGATTACTTACGAATCTGAATTCTCCGATTCTGTTTCACTTTCCTCGCTGCGCTGCGCCTTCCATTTCTTATACCTATCAATAAGATCCATTAGATAAGAATTCTTCTTCGCTTTTCTGATGAATGGGAATTTTAGTAGTTCCTTTGCCGTTGGTCTCTGGAAAGGAAAAATTAGTTATGTTAAATACCAGGTTTCTACAATTATTTTAGCCATATATATGACTGGACTCGATAAGGACTAGATCCGTTCGAAAAGAGACAAACTTTAACGTAAATCTTTGCTAGGGTTACAACGTAACGTCATGTACGTATCCATCAGTAACATTACACATGCAGTAAATATCCTATTTTTAAAACCATAATAACTATACGACCACTGTAATATGCAACTTGCCTCAATTCTAGCCAACTATTTTGATTTGTGATGCTTTATGCCTTTATCACTATGTAGTATCGATGAACGTAGAATCATTTTATTATTTAGCACTACATTTTAATAATAATTCCATCCATCTATTCAACAAAAAGACGTTTACTATAGGACATATGTCTCCCCCAAAGATCTCCACAGCGACCGGTCTTGATCCATCCGCGGCCAGCGACCTTCAATTTTGTAGTTCATAGTATTGCCATAATAGGCACGCTTTGCAGGCGGGTTACCGATCGCAATATGTGTTTGTGGTTTTCAGAGGAGAAGTGGTTCTTGGCTGCCCATCCCCTGATTTATCCCTAAGTCACCTTTTACGACACCCACGAGAATATATGGGGGGCGTTGCTATTTTTAGCCGGCATCACACGGAACCTAAAAACTGTTACGAGGCATTATTTACAAAAAAATATATAGATATAATTTCATATAAATTAATGAAATATATGAACAAATTATAATTAAAAGTTGTACGAAAAACAATGTAACTTACATTTTCAGGGTCCTTATTCAGACAAGCCTCGACGAACTCTTTGAAAGGTTTCGAGTAACTGCCCGTCAGTTGAGGAGGGTTGTTCTTCGGTATTAGAAACAGCACCCTCATCGGATGCAACTCCGAGTTGGGTGGTTCGCCCTTCGCCAGCTCTATTGCTGTGATACCCAGCGACCATATGTCTGCCTTGCTGTCGTAACACGACTGTTTTATCACTTCGGGCGCCATCCAGAATGGTGTGCCCACGAACGTGTTGCGTTTGCTTGTAGTATTCGTCAACTGACCTGCTACACCTGTAACATTTTTATATAATAAAATTTATTAATTCGAGCTCAGCATAATAAATGTGCAATTATGTTAAACTACAGTTTAAGAATGATGATGATACCCGATTGGGATCGTCCAATCACGAAAGCCCGAAAGGCCTTCCCTTTGGAAAAGAAGTTTGAGTTCAGTAAGATATCACGTGTATATTTTGTTGAACAAGCGATATCTAAACTGAAACAAGCGTCTCGTCGTGACCTTGACTCGTAATTGCTAGGTAAAAAAACTATCTTCAAATGAAAAAAAATATAGCAATGTGTTCTATCATTGTTTTTAAAGACGAGAGAGGTTTTTCTCAAATATATTCAATTTTCACATTTTGTTATTTTACAGTTTTATTATAAGTATAGATAAGTTCACACCGTGTATAATCGTTCTACGTTAATATGACGTGCGTGCGGACTCTAATGGCCGATTTACACGTATAAAATAGTCAAGTAATTAACTAAATTTGAAGTGAATTAACGAGTGTAAACAGTCAATTGAGCAATAATAATTTGTGTAAAATTTAACGTGTAAATAAACACGAGTATAATTCTGTCTATTATCAGATTATAATCGGGATGGTTTGGATTAATAATTACTAACGGGCATCCCATTTACATTTATATTACAAGTTAATAATTCTTCAAATATCTGTAGTACAATTAATTAAAATTACACTTGAAACATTGTTTATTCAATTTCTCTCCCACAGCTTTTGAGTGCCCACCTTGAAAATACTAAAGAGCTTATCCAAATATTAAGTGTTGAAAACGTATAAACGCTCACTTAAAGTTAAGAGGGTTAACAGTAAGTTAATTAGTTGACATATTAAAGAATAACATATTCATAACATCGCATAACATAACATATCAGCCATAACATCGCGTGTGTGTGTATTTGTATGTGTGTAGTGTTAATTCTGATTCCCGGAAATCATTTAACATACGACGAACGATAATTATTTTCAAAAGAAACACGTCATTAAAAACATATAATCACAAGGAAAAATAAAGGAATAACTTACTAATCTGACCCGGTAGGTAATGAAAACATTTACCGTATACCTAGTTAATATTAATCCGTACCCTGTAATGATTTAATTATTTAACTAAACGTTACTGCAAAATTTTACCGCTCGACATCTTGACCTATAGCAATAAACTCACATATTATTAAATTGCGTACATAAAACAAAAAAAAACATTGAAAGTGTAAAGGGTTTAACAAAAATTCACATATAAATGTAGGATATCGGTAGTGATTAAACACAATACTTCCTAATTAAATCTTTTATTCTTTTCTTTACAAATTTTCCCGACACATTTCCCGGTTCGCCATTTACGATCTTCTTTTTTTTTTTCGTTTTCTTATTTCCATCATCCATTCGCTCACATTGCATTCTTTCACTCAGTCTTACGTTCCTTTCATTCCTACATAAATAGCTCCAAATTAAAGAAAATATTAAATTATGTCACATACATTATTTTGTAAAATGTATGCTATTATGTGATTTTGCGTTGGACGCAAAAATATCGATTGTTTTTTTTTTGTTTTTGAGGGTTGACACTGTATTTATTATTACCGTTCATTTATAGTATCGAGACTGTTTCGTTTGAAAAGCGGTGCTTGTAAACATGTACGGTACACTTGTAAGGTGCAAAAGGCCGAGGCTCGTTCACCTCACGCCTCGCAGTACCACATCGCGCGAACCGTTCAAACATTGGCCCAAAGCCAACACAGCGGCACTTGAGACTGTAAGGCGTCTTTAAGTAATAGTGAAACATCTTTTATCAGCAAAAATCGAACGTGTCGTCATGATCTCGACCCGATGAGAAACACTAATACCAAAACTACATGAATTAAGTAATTATCTATAATAAATACTGCGGCTCTTTTTAAAATCCAAGTACTACTTTGATATCCCATTAAGCCTAATTAGCTTTAAAATACCATACAATCAAATACATTTAATGGTTTAAATAGGCAAAGATAAACTAATTCAAAATATTTTTCTTCTCTGTTTACCAATAGTTTTTTTTTTTTAATATATTTTCATATCTAGTAGGACCTGATGAGCTTTAGTGTTATCAATTAAAAGTTTTTTTTCTTTCAAAATTTCAATTATGTTTATGATTGAAATTCGACCAACGGGTAACCATGATCATTTTTAACAATGATGCACTAACATAGGTCTGTCGCAACAACGTAATTAATATGAAACACAAAATTCCTTTTTCGAATGCAATAACATAATTTTCACGTCAAATATGCGATGTTGCTCTAAATTTTTCCGCTCCAGCGACGTGTTACACGAGATAAGAGATACACAGTAAATAATTTTCATGTCCGATCGCCACGGTCGGTTCGGTTTATTTTATAGCGGCACGAAGGATCGGTCGTCCGTTACGATTTCATTCGATACTCCTCATGAGGGGCCGAGCAAAAATTACGTAACCTAAATTTTGAAAATATCTGACCCTCTCCTCCCATTATCAATAATTGTAAGCAAAACTTTTTACCCCTCCCCTATCATTAAAGTGAACATTCTAATTCATGGTTTTCTTTTAGGTATTTGTTATAACGTATGAAGTGCGAGTTTCCACGCGGTAGAAATGAAACGTTCGTTTTAGTGACATCTAGTTTGTTTATTTTGTACTAACAAGCAAACGTGTTGCAGCTATTATTCATATTATTTAGTGACATCAATTGGTTAATGGTGAACTGAAATTCGTTACACATTTTCGTTTCATAAAATCTAATTCACACCGTCCCATAAGAAGTTTCACTTGAAAAAAATGAATTAGTGAATATTGCTTACGTCATCAACATTCAGACATTCATATCAACAAAAATAAGCAATGCATAAACCCCCTCCCGCTATTGATATCCACGTAATATTAACACGGCCCCTGATAAGTAAAATATATTATATCGTGCTATCAACCATGGTAACAACACGGAACATGACACACAACAAATAATACACCAATTACTATCAATATGAAAACACCAGTTCGAATAGTTTACCGACAAGTGCTTTCAATCTTCTGAATATCGATTTATACTCAGGACGTCAACGCATTAAATATATGAACAGATATCAAATGACAATCCCTCAACAAGTGAAGCATAAAAAGAATATTATGCACTTAAATAAAAATTCAACCAACATATAGTCATGTAGCTATGAACTATTTCCTTATATTTATGCATACATTACTTAAATTGTAATTGAAATAAGATTTGCCAGCGGCTGTTTACGTGTTACTGTGAAGAATATATGAAATGCGGCAGTAGACGCGGGCACGCAGCTAGTCAAACTATAAAATACTTCTATATCAAATAAGTATGTGGTTTTAATAGCTTTTTTTACTAGTACGACGAGGTTCACTTTTTCATCAAACGTCCCGAAAAATGTAATAGCCTTGAAATTTAACACCTTTAAAAAACGCCTTTCAAATTTAACAAAAAAATTTAATGAATTGACACGTGGATATGAAGCATCAAACAAAAACGATTTTGAACGATAATAATTCAATTCGAAAGCAATTCAACCGGTGAAAGTGTATAACCGTAACCTAAGCGGAAAATGATTATTGAAGATACAAAGAAATTTCTCGCGCGTTACTTTTGTAAAAGGTACTATGAGCTCATAGAAATTCAAATGAGACTAACAAGCCCATGTCAGAAAATTAAAAAAGAAGAAAACACAGTAAAAATTCAGATTGATGCAACAACAGAGTTTGGTTTTTGCAAAAACACTGACTATTGGCTCATTATTCTTTATAGACTCGTCAAAAACAGATTGTAAATAGTGAAAACAACATAAAAATGTTATAAAATATAATTCATTTATAAGCGTGATAATTTTATTCTAGAGGGACAGTATACTATACTATGATATGATGTCAGTTACATGCTAAGATTCGTTTTGCGAGAATGGAATAGAAAATCACCTCTCAATTCGTGCCAAAAAATTTAAACGCCTAGAGCTCAATATTGTATTAACCGAAATTGATTATTTTATGAATATATTGTATACATATAATTATATTATTCAATTAATTTATAGTTTTAAAAAACTAAATTAAAACCCGTCAGCTATAGGAATAGCATTCCTACCTTAACATTAAAGGATGGACCGGAATTGATATTCTGTTAATATTTTAGCATGGATCCGATTCCCACTAATGTTATTATTTATTCCTTACCATGTCATAAGGAAACTTGTAGTTTACAGGAAGTTAATATAGTCAACAGATTTTATACCGCCTTTCACGTAGACAGTCTATGCCCAAATTTGTTACCAAGGTTATAAATATGATAAGGTTGTTTATATTATTGTCAACACCCACAATTGTTCAAAATACAGAACAAGAGAACTGACAGCTCTAAAAATTTAAATGTCAATTATCAATTAGTGGTCACAGAATGTAATAGTCAAAATGATAGCGAAATAAAAGCGTAGAGAACCATAGGCTGTTGTGGACAAATTAAATATTCTTACCCAGTAGTTATAACCTAAAATAATATTTTACAGTCAGATAATTATTAAAAACTTTTTATCTAAGTTTCTAAAATATGCTTATATCTAACCTGATGCAGTTTAAAATATTTTCGTTTATTTGACGCATTTATTTTTACAAATAGAACTCAATTCTGTTAGAGTAAATTAAATTTTGTGATATGTATATTCCTGATTATAAAGTTATTCAATTTCTTTTTCCTAAACAGCCGAAAATGTTGGAGGTAGATTATTATTCTGACTTACACTTTCATGAAGATTTATTTTTATTCAATAATCTTAAATTTAAGATAATCAATGCGGAGAAGTAGGAAAAAATTATGGCCTCATTTAGATTTACATATCATTACAAAAGTAAAATAAGTCAGTAAGTTTTGGAAGGAAGGAAGGAGATGGGTGGTCACTTTTACAATGAACGAAACATTAACGGCCAGTTTCAATATAAAAACCTGCAGAAATCCGATAATTTCAATCCTTTTTCTCTCTCAATGTGTGACTGCTCGTCAGAAAAATCGATTCATTTTTTATTTGATCTCAATGTAAAAGTTAAGATTCGATTATTGAAACCGGCCGTTAAAGAATACGGCGTAATATAGATCCATTTTTTTTACCGAAATCGGCTAATTTGACATCGCCCATTTCGCTGAGAAGTACGTTAGCCGCTTTGATGTCCCTGTGTAGTTTCCTCCTCTCCGAGTGCAGGTAGTCTAGGCCGCGGAGTACTTCGCGCAGTATCACCGCTATGTGCATCTCCTCGAAGCTGCCCGCCTTCATCAGATCCAAGGCGGAGCCGCCACCGAGATATTCCATTATTATCCATAGTTTTGTTCCCTGGAAATTAAAATGTTAACCATTAATATAATAGAATATACGAAGCACAGTGAGCTGTGTGCCTGGCTATGAACACAGTTTATTCGGTTGCGAGCCAATAATAGCGTACTCTGTTAATGTTTAATCACTGTACCATAATTTTGTAATAAACCATGTGATTGTGATAAACTGTCATGGATATGTTTATATACGCCCCTACAATAATGAACACTCACATGTTTTTTTAGCCTTTGTGTTAGTTAGGGCTAATTTCATGAGTTTTTTAACACAGATAGGAGCTCTAGCCGACTTTCATACTATTTTATGCCTTTGCGCTAACTACCATTTTCAACTGTGTCCTTTAATCGCACGCTCCAAAGAACGGTGAAATTGTCAAGGACCGTTAAAAATCACGTAGCCAAATCTCATAGTTTTTATTTGTATAATGAATAATTCAGATTTTTTTATTCAATCATTTAAGATTTAATATGTTTAAGCAACTTATTTCTTTAAAAGAAAATTCAACCAGAATTTATCCAACATGTAAACATAATAATTGTAAGTATTATATCTAAATAGGTTATATAAAGAGCACGCATAAAAAAATAACAAATTACAACCGTTTTCTGTTACCAAATTTAATTACAAAAAAATACTTTAACACTTGGACACTCGCAACGATAACATTAATTATCGTTTTAAAACAATTATGTAGCGACCTCTAATAATTAATAACTAAAAAAACAACTGATAAAAACTTATAAGGAAAAAATATTTAAAATTAATACAGTACTCTTGTTGACCTCTGAGGGTATTAGTGAAATTACCTGACTTGCAAAAAAAAATTAACATTGCATGTTAATATTCCAATTAATGTACTTAATTATTTTATATATATTTTTGATAGTTTATTTATTTATTAAAAAATCAACGTTCAGGTTACTATCATAAACTTTATATTATAAGACTGAAAATGTTTAAATTGAAACGTTTATATCAACTCTCTCTGTCTAACACAATTACCATAATAGGTACTTTAATATGTGCATTACCAATAAAAAAAATGAGACAAGAGGAAAACATTGGAATGCTGGCGTAAATGCCAGGTTATTGCTCAATGGGTTAAAATACTTTTGTTTAACCCTCATGTAAATGTATATTAAACCAAGAAATAAGTATCAATTTCCCGATAACATCCCTGACAATAAATCGAGAACATGTTATACGCAGAGTTCATGTCGATTTCATAAAAGGCTATAATTTATTTACATAAATAAATTTTGATCACGAGAAATTTTCGCGGAGGAAATTTCAAACATTCCTTTATGTAAATTGTGGTATGGTATTATTGATTTTCTGCAATCAATTCGCGATAGACTGAATTCTTTATAAATAGCATATACCTATTTCTATCACTGGTTTTTTTTGTAAATATCATACCTAAAAATATTTCGAAACGAGCAAAAAAAAAAATGATTAAAGTATACAAATAACTGTCTTGCTTTCTTACTAAGATCATTTGTAACCGTCAATGTTATGTTTCTTGTTTTCTTGCTGTACTAAGGAACGGAGACAAATGGAAGCTCATGTCAAATGCCTTCAATCGTACTGGCCACGAGTTGACGGCGATTGATAATGATCACGATGAATGTTAAAACAACAGACATAATCAATTTACCATCAATCGCAATCAGTTGTTTCCCATGTCTTAAAATAATAGTATCCGGAGCTATTAGGCTTTCGTCATTGAAATTTCTTTAATATCTTGACGTTTGATTTAATGATAAAGTTATATATTTCTCTAACATATTTTAATGTCGGAATCATACGTAGGTACATAAAAACTTAAATAATATTTGAAATGTAAAACATAAAAATACACATTCATATTGTACATACAATACTGGTATGAACATACACATACGTACGTATGTTTTAGCACAAGGAAGATTACAATGGACGCATCGGAGCGAAGTTCCGCCGCGACCCATTCACGCTCCATCAGCCAACGTTACATGCTCATAGATATATATCTATGATATAATATGATAGGGTCGATGCTTCGATAATGTAATAATATATTAAAAATTATCTTCACATTCGAGCTCGGCAAATTATCCAAGAACAATGATCACAGATGATCGGTGAGAATCTATAGACAGCCACCATTATCACGTTGGCGTAGATCAACCACGGCTATAGTCTTTGGGTAGGTCTGAATACAAACTTAAGCGGTTGCATGCAGCCGCGATCCCGCTGCGCCCTGATATAGGTGGCGAACAGTACACCGTAGGGTCTCATATAAACCTACTGCTCCCCCAGAAAGTAAGGGTACTCATAAGAGTTTCCTCATGCGAAAAAAACAAAGGTCTGAATATACACAAGCTGATAGCGGAGCACGACGCGCCATAACAAGTCACAATGACAGGTTTTTCAAAGTATACGTACGGTATTCGCGATCCAATCGGACATGAAAGCACTATCACCTAGCATGTACTAATCTAGAATACATTTTTTCACGAATACATTGATTTATTTACATAAATAAAAATATATTTAGTAAACTAATCAAAAGTCACGTTAAATTCTGACTTGAATTTAAACATGTAATATATTTATTCAACGTTTACCAACCATTTCATAAATTCGAACAAAGCGATGGATTGTTTTGACGTTCATAAAGGCCTGACTAAAACAAGCCCAGTTTACTCATCCTGTTTTATTACTTATGCATTACTTATGCTGCTGGATGCGGGTGGCGCAAGACCGGTCCTCGCAGAGATCTTTGGATCTTTGGTCCAGCAATGGACGTCTTTCGGTTGATTGGATGGATTGATTACTCATGCTGTAAATACACGTACGAACCTGACTGCAGACAAGGTATGTCGCGGCCGAGGTTATCAGTCGACTATGTAGGGATGGGAAATAAGGTTTTTCAAAAAGATCGATTATTGAATCGATTCTCAAAACATCGAATTCCAATAGATCAATATTCTTTCTTTTTGTTTTATTTGACTTTTTATTCGTAAATAGTAATCTTACAGTGGTCGAAATTAGACTGATTATAGTAATTTATTGTAAAAACTGTTACCATTTTTTTTTTTCATTAACAGTACTAAAGTTCATCAACAGCAACTAAAAAATTAAAAAAATGCCTAACCTACTATGGAAAAATGACACTGAACTGTTTTATTTTTACCTATTTACAGATGATTATCATATTATAGAAAACTAAAAGCACACTCTAATAATCGATTTTCATTATTTTGAAAGATTGATCTTATGGGCCTCCATTTTGTGAATCGATTCATCAAACTTAGATTCAAATCGATTTAAAAATCGATCTTTTTAGGAGAGGATCCCATCCCTACTTAGGGGACTGGTAACATAGGCCGTACATTGTCCGCGGTCCGGTCCGTACGTGTTAACACCATCAGAACCGAGATTGGTATATAAGTAATGATCAAGCACCATAATCTCAGTTAATGCTAAATGCATATAGACCAAGACAGTAAACACGTTAAGCCCTGAGAGAATGGTTGTTAAGTGATCCTGACGGAAGATACCTACAGGTGCTTGGTGACACATTTTCTCAAACTTGATGATGATAGCTACTAGCCATCGGGCATTAGAATATGATCTACTACTATGCTGTGGTCTCAATGCAATATTTTCCTTTATCGAAAGCTCTTGCTCATTTTACAATAGCATAATAGATTGATTCGAACTTACGTCAATCAACCTCAATCCGACAGTAATACTGCTGAGTCAGTCATCATCGCCTCAATATCCTGATTTACTTAGCCTACGTGCAAAGGTAAAATGTTTGTTAATTTGTTTTAATCGACTACCCAAATAACAGAAGAGTCCTCTTAAGAAACTCCTAATAAATTAATATTACATAGTAAATACTACTCTTGATGACCCTCAAAGAATTCCTTATACCAGAATAAAAGTAAACGTAACCATTCCAGGCGGGAATCGATTAATATAATAAGATAAAAACACAAGTCACTTTGGAAATGGAACGATATATAATTCCATTCCTGTTACCTACTACATATATTTCTGGCTCGCCCGTAGATCCGACCAAGCGCGTCTAGGGAGCCACGAGAAAGGCTGGCTGTGGATTATCAACAATAACATTTGGTATATAGAAAGAAGTATTATTTATTACGGAAAGTACGAAAACAATTTCTAGTTTGTATGAAAAATATGATATTTGTCAAATAACATATAGTGCACAGATAAATATATCCTTACGTATTAACAAAATTAATATTTTTTTTGCTTTTTAAATCAACAATCTGATCGGATATTAAGTATATATTTTCTTACGGTAATTAATATATGGAACAAATTATGATGACAATAATGAATTACATCGAGAAAAAGTGACGAATAATACTGTTGACAAGTAACAAATCTATATTTTATAATGTAAAAATAAAAAACCCAGACCGGTTTTACTATACAACAAAAGTAAATTATAAATGTTAATTAACTTTAAAATAAAATACAAATTCTACATCAAAGTTTTGTCATTGTAATTAAGTATAGGTATTATTCCTTTACAACATTCAATTTATTCTCGTAACTTTTTAATGAATAATTTAATTAAAAAAAGAATGTTCCAGCATTACTTGAAACTAGTTTTACAATTCACACAAACGTAACCACCATGATTGAATACTGTTTTAGATTGACGTTGCATCGCATCTTTTATTGGTAGATTATTTCGAATCTCTCGTTCCAACATGATTCCATGTAGTTTTCTTAGAAAATGAATCAGTCAGCCGATATAGACTATTATAAAAGGGAAACTAATGAGTTCTGAAAATTTCAAAGACGACACGTTTCATAACTAACCCCAACGAGTTGACATTCTAAAAGAGTATCACTTGCAGGAACCTACCTGTTGCCATGGTAACACAGCAAGCGTCGCATCGGTCATAGACCTCGACGTCGCGACAGCACAAGTGAAACAACAAGAAGGCTGCACTATTAATTGTAAGGAAAGTTAAATAAGGGTATCTAACGAAGCGCATACCTGTGTATGCACACAAAGTGATTGTTTAAATACGAGATTAAAGAGATCGACGAGCGACGGCACGCTTCATCGTACAGGTTTAACAAGGAATTTAGCTTGTTATATTTTGATAATAACTTCATTACGGTCGCGGTTATTTGTAGAGATTTTTTGATAATAATCCAAAAAACTATGTTGTTGACTTTTGAGGCTTTTGTAGTTTCACCGAGCATAGCGCATAAGGCACAAAAAAGGTACGGTTGTTGAATGCATATTCCGCGAAATCAAACCTATAGTCTTGCAAAACGATATACTTTATAGAAACTAGCGTGAATTTACCTATAATTACGTCTTGTATGAGTTACATTATATGTGTGGCCATAACTTCTGTCATGATGATATTATCTAAATAAAGTTTTTTTTATTATAATAACGACCAGAATTAGTAGTTGTTTGTACCTAATATTTTTTTTTTCGTAGTTTTAATCAACTTTTATATATTATGAATCAATAGTCAATGAATAGTGGCTTAATAAAGTCTGAAGAAAGTAAAGAAGCAAATATACAAAGAAATAACACGCACAAAACGGTACACAGGGATTCGGTTTTCTTCGTAAGTGAAATGGCGAATCGCCAGTTATTTTTACATTACATAGTTGGAAAAATATTTATGTTGAAACTTGGCAAATATCAACGCAAACTCTTCTCCGAGATAGAATGACTTAACCGACTTATGAGACACAGTATAAATTATTTATTTAAGAAAGCTAAAATAAAAAAAAAACGAGACAATAAAATTTAGTAGGTATACATTAAACGGAAATATTTTAAACAATTGGAAAACTTTTCAAAAATAAAAACAAATCCATATTTAAAATTTAAATCCCACAAAAAATCTCAACGTTACTTTCTATTACGATTAACAAGACATTTAAAATAAGTGTGTGCACGACGCGGCATTATGAAATTGCTGACATTAGTACACAAAATGTATGATTGCAGACAAAGATCTCTTCGGGTACCGTTCTTCAGTTTTAAGTATCATTGCCGACAAGTGTGCGTCGCTGCTAAGGACCATATCTTTACTTGTGTACGTACAAAATAAAGAAACTATAAAAATGTACTACTGTAATCTTTCTTTTAGTATTAACATAATTAAATTTTTTTTATTTATTTGTTAGAGTTTATTTTCAATATAGAAAAATACAAAGAAACAAAAGGTAAACCTTTAAAAAAAAGTTTTCATTGTTTGAAAAATATCTAAATGCAGATCAGGCTCATAATAAGAATCGTAGCGAGGGTCGGGAGTTCATCATTCGTTTAACTAATTCAAGTCTCGAGCAGTTGTTACCATAGAAACACGCGAAAGATCGCGTCTAAGGCGGGCGGCGCCCAACTTCTCCCCGCCTCAATAATTTCCCGGACGATTGAATGCCGTTTGGTGAACATGAGAAAAACTGCCATTCAAAGTTTACAAGGTAGTATTTAGAAATATTTATTTATTTTTATATCGAATATTAATTCGCGAATCATTACTTATTTAAATGTACTCTACTACTATAATATTAGTGTCCGAAATTCGATGGTAATGATTATTGAAAATTTACAGATAAAAACAACTGCTTCCAATTTTTTTTTTTATTCATGACACAAAAGCAATTAAACAACAAAAAATGAATAGCGAAAATCGGTTTACAAACAGAGGAATATACAGAAATGAAGGTGGTCCCTACACAGCTACGTAAAATGCGACTGGCACAAAAAAAGGAAACTGCTATGAAGAGTTCGATAGACATAGTAACGTAAAAGACGTTTCTACTTTATCCTCTAAAAGAGCTACCGACTTTGATCTAGACGTAAACGATCATAAGATCAAGTAAACTGCATATTACTTACTCCAGTAAACATCAGAGAATATATTCCACATAGATAGGATATCGTGGCGATACGGTAGCCAAGAGAAAACTTTTCAATCAAGATGGGAATTAGTTAAGTTCGAAGGAATTTTGTGCCCGAATCAATTACATTTCGAAGCCCGAGTGTGCCGCTAGTCTGGAGCAAAGACGGGGATCAACTCGGAATAATAGTTCCTTCGTACGGTGTTGCGAGAGTTAAATTAATTCCCTGATTTTCATAGCTCTACAATAATAATTGATTTTATCAATTGTTTAAGATCTTATAGACAATGTGTGAGAACTTTTTCAATCTCGACATCAGGATTAAACTTTTTACACTGTCTATCCTACCTAAAACGTCACTATCACATTCCATAAAACAAAAGTAAACCATTGTAATTTAACAAATGTAATGGATTAAACAAACTCACAATTCATTGTACTATACGAGCAGAACCGCGAGCACAGCTAGATTTAATATAGCAAAAGAAAACCTCGTAACTTTATTATTAGTAGTAGACATTATTTTATTATTATTTTATTTATGATATTTTCAACCGTACTTCATTTCATTAGCAGTAACGATTTAATTTTGGTTAACTATTTGTAATGAATGGTTCTATACAAAATTCCTTAATATGCCTGGACTACCTAGTGTATTTTTCATAATTAAGTTTTAGCTTTTTTTAATGCGTTAATATATACTGCCCAGTGGTGTTACTAAATAAATATATAAACAGAAACATTTGTTGTAGTACTGATTTAAAAAAAAAATTATATTCGACGTAAAAGAACAACACACCATTATCTAACACTTTGATATAATTCGATTAATAAATAAAATAAGAAAAGTTAGTAAAAATGTAACCAAAGAAATTTAATTTAACATTAAGAACATGGTATCCCCTGAAGATAAGAGCGACCCAAAGGACAGATCCCTAAACGCGGTCCACAAGCGCCGGGATCGCTCCTAAAACCGGTATTAGCCGGAATCACATTCCCACTCCACTGTTTATCAGGGAAGTGATAAAGAATTCCCGTATTGCGGACGAAGGGAGCACATTCTGTCGGCTTTTATTACGCAGATATATATATATATATACTTACTATAATACGAAGGGATTTTAGGTTATATTCCTCGAAATATCCAGTTAGTATGAATATTGAACATTTCCGAGATAAATAAATATTATGTTACAGTTCAACTATATTAGGATGTGAATAAAGTTTCAGCTGGTAATTGATACTATCTCTTTTTGTCATTCCTTCTTTCTTATTTATTTTACTTTATTTTGTTTAACTTTTCTGTGTTTTTGTCATTTAGATAAAATGTCTGTTAGTCGATTTATTTTTACATGCCCCCCCCCCCCCGGGCCCCCATTTAGAATTAATAAGTGCATTGTGGCGGACAAAATACAGGTATATAGCTACATAACATAAATAATTTAATAACATTTAACGATTGAATAATAAAGCTAATCTCACCAAATTTATAAATAACATAAATAGAGAGAAAAAATATTGCATGGGAACATTTGAATCAAAACTTGGGAACCCGATGCGAGCATAAATCTTAGTTAAACCAAGTTTCCGAAGCGTCCGAGAGGTTTATCTTGTTACGACACAAGTTACACGTACGTCCCGGAAATTTCTCCCGGCTGCCATTAACAGTCCACTCCGATACAGGAGTTACCACAAGTAATCTCGATATTACAAGCAATTATACCGTCGAAACGTGTTCCCGACATCTGAACATGACGTATATACCAAAATATACCCTGGATATGCGTAAATATTTCGACATCACATTAAGGAAACTTGTGATATGAACTTGCAATAAGTTTTGCGCTGAAAGTTAATGAGTTGTCAGTAAGAAGTATAAGTGAGAGGAATGTGTATTATTCTTATTCTTACGTTACATAAAACCCAACGTCTATCCGTCTCTCCGTCAGTTGGTTAATAACTCAAGAACCATTGAACCGATTTACATGATTCTAGTTTTAAAAGGTAGACATATTATCTGGTCAGGTTTTAGTATATATTTCGTTACGTTAACTAAAATGTATGAGTATATAGCAAAAGTATTTTAATTATAGAAAAAAAAAATCATAACAGTCACCAATATCGTCGTTTTTCTTTATCCTTACATTGTATAAAAGGCAACGTCTAACTGCCTGTGTACGCTAACGAAGCCTCGATAACACAGCTGTATATTTATAATTATATATACTTCTAATTATTAATTTTTAATGTTTTTTTTATTTTATTATTAGTACTTTAATCTAAAATAACGAATAATACTGTATCTCAACCATTACCATTTTTCAAAACCAAAATAAAAAAATTAAACAATCAAAAAAAAATCTTTATTCAATTTAGGCCCTAAGAAGGCGTTTATGAACGGCTAAAACACTACCACCGGTTTGGAAAACAACCCAGTCGAGAAGAGCATTTTGAATGTAATGTACCTATTACAAAATCGTAGTTGCCAGTATCACTAAATTATACCGCGCATAACTAATATATAGTAAGAAATATATGACAGAATAAAAGCCATCCATACCATGTACCTTAGGACACACTGAGTTTGTCCCGTTGTCAAAGTGTTAAATATAAGACTATAAAGGATGTTGTATTTCAAGTTTTATTCAAATTATGTGAGTCTCACGCCTAATAATTTTTAATAGAGAAAACTCATATCATTTTACACGTAAGTTGATTGTTTCCTTTGTCTGAACTAAACTGAAGACTAACCTTTTTAAAACTGTTTAAGCAACTTTTATCGTATATCTGTAAAACACAAATAGCTAATAAACTTAGGAAACTATCTTGTAAATCACAAACCACATATATCTATCGTTAATAGTAATCAAAAAACATAACTTCCTTGAACAAAGAACAACTATTTTTAAAGGTTCATATAAAAATTACATCAAGCAGATATGTCCAAATTTGTACTTATATGACATATTTAACACAAAGAAAATTAAAATCCATTTATTGCGTCTGTTGCAGACGAGAAAACCCTTTGAATCTGGTATCAATGGACTCCTATATATGTTTATGTCAACATACAAAAGAACCTAGTGATACGTGTCAGACAGTACCCAGTTCCTTAGAAAGGCTTTCATTATTAAAACTTCGCAAAGCAAGCAACGGTTTGTAACATTTCAAAGAAAGCATGTTAGCCGCCGGCAACGCTGGACCACCTTACGTTCATTCTTCACTGAATATAGGGTCTGTGCGCTGATAACAGCGGCATAAATATTCATAAAGCGTCCAAGCTCGTTGCAAAGAATGAGATGACATCAGATAGGGTGAAAAATTTACACCTCCTAAGATTATATTTAGTAGAAACTTTTCTACTAGAGAGATATTCTCAGAACAGTATTTTCATTTAGGCTAAATGTATTTAAACTAACACTTATAATTGTTTCTCTATTTATTGTTTAATATTCAAAATTTAAAAACATTCCTCTGAATAATTCTTAACATCATTTTATAACAACAGAATTTGTTTTAAAAACGATGTCGTGTTTTTTAGTTTTTATTCGGAACAAATTATTTGGGCGAGAATTTTAAAAATGGAATATTCGAGTAAAGAATTCTCTTTTTAAATAAAAAAAATGCACCTTACATGTGGTATGGCAACGTCAAACGACCAATAAAATGTTATTTTATTTTCGAATCACACATTATATTGAACACGATTTATTTCACAATAATACGGTGAATAAAAATTTAAATATCGACCGACGCTTCATTCTAAATTTAAATTACCCCAATCACGTACTTGCTTAAGAAGCGGCCATTTTAATCTTAATACATTTCACGTTCATTTCGAGTAACATCCCGGATTATTATTACAGGGACCGTAAAAAAAACTAATAAAGGAGTCACGTGTAAGTCACGCGTAGAATATTTGAAGAGTTCGTGCGACGCCATCACAGCGATCGTAAAACCGTCACTGCCATCCCTTATATATAAAATCAGCGTGAGTGCTCTCCAGGGTATTGTGGGGAATAGTGGAGATTGTAAACGGTATGAAGTACGAGAGGATGCTACGAATGAGGTACTCTTCAAACTCTGATACACAACAATGAACTAATATCGATCTTCCTGTAAGACAAATTATGAATTATTAATGGGTTCGCAAAAAATTGCACTGAAATGTGTCGGTTTTTTTAATTCAATCTCTAACACAGTGACTTATTCAATTAATGAATGAATCCAAGAATTAAAACAATCGTTGATACATAAGAAAAATCGGCATCATCATGTCGGTAAACACATATCACTCCTAAAGCCTTTTTAAGTAGGTATGTCTTACATTTGCTGATATCGGAATGTTACGCGCCGAAATATGTCCATAAAGCGATAGTTTTTGGTAGTCCAAATGAGTAGAGGTCACGACCTAGTCTAGTACTAAAGCCCTATCAACCCGAAAAATAATAACATTATAATCTCACGTAAGATCTAGTGTGGATGTGTTATCGAAGATATTAATTGACTTGGTCTCAGGTTATACTGCTAGGCTTGGCAACAAATTTCTTGATGGTGATGACTTATAACAATATTATCCTTCAGCGAAAGCATTGACTTATTGTAGAATAAAATCCCAACTTACATAAACGTCAGATTAAGGTATCTAATAATAATGAATGTTATAAAGACATGTCTATTAAGTGCGTTCATTTAAGTTACATATTTTTAATACCTGGGTATTCGAATAAAGTCCACAAAAGGAATAACGAATATATCTGGCGTTTAATCATACTAGTCAAGGTATTAAAAAAAACTTTCACCACGTTCAAGTGAAAAATCCGGAATTTTATCGAAGAAAGTGACTCAAAATACGCCGTAATTCAGAAATACGCCAACGATAAAACAGCTCCACCGGTTCGTATTACCAAATCGGGAACTTTATTGTTTTATGAATTTTTCATAAGCATTTTATCTGTACACTTTTTATATTTATTGTTTACATTTTAAGAATGTATAAGTCAAAAATATATGTACCTATATTTTATAATGCCAACAATATTTTGTATTCCAAATATAGTAAACGATTATAGTATAGTAGATGAACTAAATTTTAATACTTTTTAATTGGCCCCGTAAAATGAATGTAAATCCCCCTATATAACCCTAAAACGCAATGACTGCCTGCCAGTGACAAATTTCATAGGTAATCGTCACGGTTACGCATGCATGCTACCTCATTTGAATTACCTAGAGCTATAATATAAGAATGTAGGAGCACGCTTACGGGATACGAAATTTCTTTTTATCACAATTATATTTATTACTAGCAATCCGCACTACCTAAGCTTACCATTCAAATTTATATAAGTTTAAAATAAATTATTTTATACTATAATTTATATTTTTACGTCCACTAATAAGTAGCGGTAATGCCGTGTGGTGCCGGCTAAGAATGTCACTACCCCATATCTTCCCATAGGGGGATGGGCAGCAGCATCCTCGGAGCACTACAAACACCCACTGCGCGATCGCCAACTCGCCTGCTGAGCGTGGCGATTATGGCAATTACCCCCTTCTTTGGAGAAGACCTATGTACAGCAGTGGACGTCTTTCGATTGAATGGATGCGTGTATGAAATAAGTATCGACACACTGGAACCGCCGCTATGAATAGTATTTAAATTTATAATACCGAGAAGATTTTTTTCAATTTTCTTGCGTTTTATTCTAAAAGGCACAGCAGCTTCATTCATCATATTATGAACACAGAAGAATAAATATGTATTTAAATTACATAAAGTACAATTTCATTTTTTCATCTCGCTCTGTGGCTAACTGGGACTAAATGAAATTTATTACTCGCCCACTTTTAACACAAAAAGAAGAACTTTTATTATCAGATTGATGCATAATTTAAACTATTAAAACATTGAGAAGACGTAAAAAATATAACTAATAAAAATAAAACTCTTTGTCGAAGGTAATTCGATCAGATAACTTTTCGTTTATACCGTGTTCTATTAAAAATAACTGAACACATAAAGGTGATGTAAATGTCGCGTACATAGAGATCATCAGTACCTTGCGCTCACAAGAAACCGAAACCGATTAGCAAACAATATCTTACACCATTCTGTCACAAACCAGAGTAATACTCCACTAACAAAGCGATGTCGGTGACGGTAAAAGCCCCCAATTATAATAACAATATCGGTAAATTACTAGTTCAAAGCGCATAAATTAAAACGTAACGGTGTTAAAATAGGTATCCGTATGTCACATAACACCTGCTACGAGACGCGTTGAAAGCAGCTTTCGTGTTTGTTACAACGGGGGAACTATAATTTCTATTCTAATAGTTAATGAATCACTTAACTATATTATTTGTTAACTCGCTTATAATAAATTTATATCAGTCAACTAAAAAATTCTACATTTGTGGTACGTCACTAGCGACATTTAAAACGGTTATCGTATTTATAAACGTAAACAAATTAACATATTGCATGCGGGAAACCTAATAATATGCGTTTTATTTTTACAGCCCGACCGCAAATGCTCGTGTAATTAAAAAGTATGTATTTAACAATAGATTTTCACTGTAGACCGGATTTGTATCACATTAAACCGTGTATGGTGTTTGTGTCGCTAGGCAACGATTTCTATTATTTATAGCGATATTTGTACACGATGTAATTTAACTTTAAAAAATTTGGTTAACATAATCATTTTATATTTCTACTTACAACAGAAATTGATTCACGTGAAACTTAGGTGTATGAACTATTCCTCACGGATCATCACTGTAATGACAATAAGCGATCTCAATCTGTTTTTTCGAAATTTCAATCCATTTTTTCTCCAATTGTCAAATCTGTGTCCGTGACCACTAAAAAAAAACTATATATTTTTGTTTAGATCTTAATCATAACTTTTAAGACTCGATATTGAAACCCACCGTTAGTGAGGGCATCCAAATGCAAAGTATAATCTTTGCAATTTTCTTACATATTTATCGCACCTTTTCACATGTAAAATACTGATAAATATTACTTCTATATTCTTTATCAGACAATTAATGTGACAAGCATAACTAAAATTCAATGCGAATTTCCCTATGTCTTAAAATAAACCAACAAATCCATCGCGTGTTCTATGAAACATTTTACTTTTATTATATTTTATTTTATTATATTATAATAACTATAGAAACAATTACGGAAGGTACTTTATGAGAGGATAACTCAATTACTGAAAGATCGGGACATAATTAAACACCAGTAATTATCATAATTTAACTAGCCATATTGCCAACTAATAATAAAAAAAACACACTATCTATCACCGGATAGAAAGATTTCATAGATCATAAAGATTCAATATGGACGTGAAAATATTTATTTTCTTCGTAAGTATAAAGAAGTGTAATTGTTGTAATATTGTATATTAACGAAAGATAAGTATAAGCAATTTAACAAGCAAAAAATATCTAGGGACTATTTGAAATGAATCATCAAATTAAGGTGGGAACAATACAATAAATAATATAGAAAATCACTCAGTTGAAACTCATGATTCATGGTAAAAACCAATTGAGTCACGTGAAATTTACCACAAAAATAAAATCTCAATGCCGCAGATCGGGCCCTCGCCGATAACTTTCAATTTTATGGGACTTACATGCTACATGGAATTTATCGAAACATTAATGTGGGGAAAACCCCGGGAGACTTACGCGGCCCACCTTTGATCATGTATTTAAACCTTCAATTGTTTATCCCTTATTTTGTATAGAAGTTTTGTTTTTTCTGTAAAAGGAATACAGGTCGACAAAACACTCGCGAACTTCTTAATTGGCCACATCAGAATTAAACAGAATTATCCGAAACTCTTCTAAGTCGCGCCACTGCAGTCGATCTTCGGCCTTGTGCATTGACTTTAACTTTACACAAAGTTAAATATAGGGTAGTAACTGTTGTCATTTCTTCCATTCAAAAAACAAATAACATCGACGCGTCGCCAGTAATCAACTTCCTTCATTTTTCGCATTGTATAACTCAACACTTTTAACAATAAATGTTATTTTAAGTATTTTTTTTATAATGCGCAGCACAGTGACTGCACTGAATCTGATGTTAAGTACAGTACAATCCAAAACAGCGGCGACTGACACTACCAGTCACAGCTGTCATGCTGACCTGCTTAAATACCTCTTCACGCCTCTTTTGAAGGAACCAATATCGTATGAAGGAGGGAACACGCTGACAGGAAGACGGTTCCTTAACCTCACAGTGCGACAAAAGTAAGAGTCAGTAAACTTTTTGGTTCTTGAAGTTATGGGTGTCACCGTGAAACCGTGACTCCGAAGTCCCGCCCGCGTGGTTCTGTTATGGAATGGAGAGGAGGGGATCAGCTCAAAGAGCTCTTCAGAACACTCGCCATGATACAACCGGTAAAATACTCTTGGCAATGTCCATGCGCAATTGAAGCAGTTCTATGTTAAGTTAACATGAGTTATAAATCAAGTCAAAACCTTAACGTTACAGTAATGTAAAATTTACGTACGCCTACTTCAAAAAACTTTGAGAAAACACTAGTTTAGTTATACACTTTATTATATATATTACTATCTAAAAACCGGTAATCGAGTCATAATATACGGAAAATGGTTGTAAAACACGGCTGTGTCTATAATTTCAATCAACCAATTTTAATCGACTTCCAAATGAATGTTGTCCTCGACTCCAAGTAAGCGCATACGTTAATAAAATATTTGGTAAGCTATGAACATGATATGGTTTCCTTTACAATAATAGACACACGATCTGTTTTAGCAATAGGGTTACGGTACAATCAGTTTATAGTGAATGCGTGCCATTGGTAACCTATTAAAACCAATTCAATCCGTTTAAAAAAATAACCACAGAATACGACTTTAATTTTAAACTTAGAAAACAACTGACTTCGCATCATGTGATTAAACTACTAAGTTCAACGATGACAAAACAATAACACTCTGATAATAAAGAATGAGGAAATAAAAATAGAAACTCTTCCTAAAAATAGATACAAATAGAAGACCGCACAAAAACCAGCAATCGTAAATTGTTTACATGACGTAAATGAAAATATAAATAGACGATACAAAAAGTCCAAGCCAATAACGGCGTGAAATTGCCACCTGTCAGCCGACCCAGATTATATCCCGTAAACGTTGTGAGGGAACATCTGTTTTTCTTTGATACCCCTTGTATTCTTACATCGTTATATAAGAGATTACTTACCGTTCAAAACGTGTAACAAAATGATACAAGTACTTATACCTAAATGAGTCGATCCGTCTTGTTGTACACCGAAGGGAAAAAGAACTAATTACCTCATCAAATTATTAAAATATTGTAAGATTTTCGTAAAGCACTTGGAAACAGTCTAAATCAAAGATTTCTATCTTCAAAACAAGATAAATGATTATTCAACTACAACAAATAGATCTAGGTTACAACAGTTACAACTTTGCGAATTGCATCAAGAAACAAAGCTTGTGCTAATACAATATAACGTTCATCAAGACTTAAAACCTGTTTCAAATCTAGTTTAGCTAGTTTTGAAATTTTATAAATAAACTTTTATAATTTAGGTGTCGAATGACGATCGCAATCGCCGAATAGAAAAAGTGGTTGGTTAAACTCGAACTATTAAAAGCTATAGATAAGCTGGGGATGACAATAAGACAATAGTACTTAACGACAACAGCGATAGTCCTTGACCAACAACCGGCTTGGTAGCAAGCACACTTTATGGATGATTTCGATACGATTAAAAATTTCATAACATTCATCAACGTGTCTAGATACTTGATATAAATTTACTGATGGGTGTTTTGTCATTTTACTTTTCTATGTAATCTAGAAAGCAATAAACTTTTTACAAAATGTTTAAAACATTTTTATTATGAAATAGAATTTCATAAAATAGTCTGCAGAAATCTATCTCTAAAGGCTCATTGTACACTACAACTTTGTCAAAATACCTGCCTACATATATAAAGTAACGACAGAAAAACTACTTTTTCATCACCACCTCCTACCTTAGTATTCATACATACTGTCCAAAAAAACCTCTACAATAGTAATTAAAATATTACATAAACCAATAACGTATAAATGAATATTTTCACAAGAAACAATGTAATATTGTGTGTCACGTTCACGCTGAACTAGATTATCTTAGCGCAAACACACTCAATAATTTTCAAGTGGCTCGCCTTCGCCGTAACGTAACTAAGTGCAAAGTTTTGAGTAGGTCACGTGTAAATATTAACTAACTACAACATAGTCATTTAACGAGCTTGTGTAACTCTTTATGTTTGAAGTCGTATACAGCGAGTCTTGTTTATAACAAAACTTTATAATGCCCAGTGGTGGCAGGGAAAATGTTGCCTTATTTCGGTTTGTAAAGTCCGAGTTATGTGAATATAAAAAATGTATATCACTTTTCATTGCGGCAATGCAGATTGTTCGTTTTCTCGGAATAGCCTCTTCCTTATACTGAAAAGGGTGAGGGTTGTAATACATCAAGCGACGTCTCCGTTCGAAGGTTCTAGCAAGCATCAATCACATGTTTCATTTAATCTTAACGGGCATTTCTCGGGCATCTTATATATTTCTTCATAAACCTTTACTGCTTTACTACGCCTAACTATACACACATACCTATGTACATATTAGCTGATTTTCAATTATGTTGACTTGGTTATTACTTTTAAATTATTATTGATCCAAAGATAGCCTTTGTTTATAACAGCGTTAAAAAATCTCAACCCTTAATTCTTTAGTAGTCTTATTTGGGAAGGTTTCTCACTATACCGTTTGTTTTCTAGTTTCCATTGCAAACACCGCTCCCATCTCACTGAACTTTTATCATTTGTCGTAATAGGAGATAAACACGCAGCACGCACAATGGACACAGTGAGAGTACTCCCACGTGTCAAGAGACGTCTACATTAGTATCTACAAGACCGTTCCATTACAGTTCTCTAAAACGAATGTCGTTTAACTACTAATTTACAATTAAGACCAACAACTACGTCATAATAATGGCGTATGACAAAACTATTTACATTACCTAATGTTCTTACTGTTAATGTTAATGTTCCTAATGTTTTATAATTTCACTTTTATTTTAAAACCCTCACACTTTTATTATCCTTATGATTACTTTGGTGTACGTAAATCGGTAAAATTTCCCTTTAAACTTTTATGACTTTAATAATAACTTTCAAGATTAATGAACAGAATTTTCTAGACTCTGTTTTCATTTTTATCTCACTCCTTTGTTATTCAACTGTACTTTATTAAGCCTACTATATCGTTACTTGAAACTAAGATATTATTTACATACGATTTAATACGTGAACGATAGTGAAGTTACTCCGCGTAACTTAAGGTACTTTTGATTTTAAAAATAATAGAGGCCAGTATAAAAAAAATTAAAACTATATTACGCAGTGAAATATATATGAAATGCGGGTGCAGCCGCGGGTACACAGCTAGTATTACAATAAAAATACAGATCGAGTTTCTTGCCGGTTCTTCTCTGCTAGGTATTCTTTTGACATTCATAAAGGTAATAAACACCTTTTCAGGATCTAAAGTGAATAAATATTAATCTTAAAGTGCCAAGACCCTATTATAAGATTATCAAAATCAGTTTACAGTTATAATTCAAAACAAGCTCAATCAGCACACAAAACACCTTGACACACAAAATATGTTTTGGTGTCGAAACGTTAAATATTTAAGGCGGATCGGAGACGAGTTACATCGAGTTACGGTTACATCTCTATAACAAGGTTAGAGGCAGCATTCCTGTTGATACTAGTTAGCTAAGTAATACATCCAGATAAGTATAGATAAATCACACGTGGACCGGCGATATCATGTTAAGCCTGTCTTATAAACCAGATATGGTTCGAGTGTAACTTACTATAGAAATAAACGTTCGATCCACACAAAGGAATATCTATTAATGATAGTTATGGATTGACAAATGTTATAGATTTGCATTTACCAGACTTTATTGACGGATTCATAACACCTAGGTATGCTTAGAGAGCTTGCTATAAACCTTTTGTAAAAACCTATTTTACATAAACACTATTCTAAAAAAATCTCAATTTAAGGTCACTCTATTACTTCCGAAGATATTTTCTACTATTTAATTCCATAAAAATGCTTTAATTTCCTAAATTTCGTATTACTGCATTTTAACCTTGACAACGCCAGTAGAGGGAAACAATATCTTATCTCTTATCAAACAAATGAACAACTTTGGTATTACGAGCTGATGGCATACGCATTTTATATTTTGTGATTTAGTACAAAACAGATCGTATCCTTACTAATCTACTTACTTACTTAAATAATACTTACTACTTAATCTAGTCACAATATTTTCAATAATAAAATCACTCATTGTCACACCATTCAATGACAATCCTTTCTTACTTTTTAACATGAAAAACAGTTGAAATCATAAGCCATCATTGAATTTTAATAACAGATTTTGCTGTAGATTAATAATGAGATTGGATCACAATTGAGTCTAAAATCGGTCCAATAATTGACAAATCTAGTGAGCATAATTGACTTAAATTTCTTATTTACGAAATCATATTTACGGACAAAAATAGGACGAAAATATGCTTGTGTCGATCGTATTTGTTCTTCCCTACGAAGATATTGTGTTTGTTATTAAATGTAAATAAGATTTCGCTCGACCTTAATCTCACTAATAACATTGTGAGTTCTCATATCACCGTTAAGAGATGGTGCAAGAAAGGTTCTTTCGCGAGTAACGCTATTTTCACTAATGAAAAATGCTTGATTTTTAGCATTTGGATAAATAATACAAGTCAGGACTTAAGATCCTATGTTTTGAGAGCACTGTATACTGTACAATATGACGTTAATGCGGTAAAGACTAAAACAACGGAGAGCTTTGATACCAGATTCTGCTGACTCAGCAGTTGCCACCGTCATGCCGGCATGCAAAGATGTTGCTACACGCTTCATTTGATGGACACAAAATTGTTTGAAGGAAGAAGCATGCTGGTAGGGATTCTATTTCATATCTGCACGGTACAACAAAGGTAAGAATTTTTGAACTTATTTCTTAGTACCGAGGTGGGGTATACAGTGTATCCATCCATGTACTGTTACTATCAGAGTAATATCCAGTACTAGTGACAAAGTATAAATTAATAATAGTTATTTTTTTTTATGATATATGCCGAAATATATAGGAAATTTATTTCTATGTACTAGTGAATTACTGACCGCATATATTTTGCTACACGAAGAATATAAATCAAACTTATTCCTTTATCACAACAGTCATAAGTTAAAAGTAAAATACTGCTAATAAAATTCTCGGTTGACCAATAGTTCGGATAAGTAACGATATTACACTGAAATTAAATAGCCAAAACATTTAGCGACAAAAATATAAGCATACAGTAAAAATAATAGCAATAATAATATTATAGAGTACTAAAGTATTTTTCTAGTGATAAATTATGTATAAAGAATAATATATTTTACTGACAACGAATGTGCTTATTCAAACGCGTACACATTCAATTTAATATACTTCAGGGTTACCAAAACGGAGCACTCTATTATTTGCAGAGATAATGGATATCGCGTAAGCAGAACTTGTAATAAATTTATGTCGAACAATATTACTGTTATCTTAAACGCAAATAAATAAATCTTATTAAATATTCAACTTAATAAATTATAATTTATATAGGTACAGAGAACTGTTTCTCATAATATTAATTGCAACACAAAAGTATTTAGGTACTTTGTTTGTCAAGTGAATATATGAGAATATTTCACCCGAAACATGTATATACGTTATACATATATATATATATATATATATATATATATATATATATATATACACAAGAATATATCTCATTTTAATACATAACATTTTGCATTTATGGCGGTGTTTTGCTATAGGTAACTTAGATATCATAATAACACTCTATAATAATAATAATCTATATTATAACAATCAACACTTAATTACATTAAAATTAAAATTATTTATCAGATTAGGTAAAATATGGCAAATATATGAAGATTGTAAGTGAAGGCAGTCGATACAATTATGACAACCATCACTTTCTTTACAATAGTTATATGAAACCGTTGAATATTTTGTCACATCTAATCAAGTATACACTTAATTCTGATACCTTCTATTGTGAATCACTTTTCTCCGATACATTCGACATTTCACACATAAAATAGATAATAATGGAATATAATATGAATATCTAAAACATAAACCGCAACCATTCAAAAGTCTATAAAGAAACATCGCGTGTGAATGCGATATATAACTGTACATATCCTGTTGAGTTTTTTTTTTTATTTCTTGAAATACTATTGTTTGAACCAGTATATCGATTTCTATAAAACAATTTTATACAAAATAATAAAAGCAAAAATTATTTAATTTCAAATTTGGATAGAAACACACATTTGTCGCACCGACAAAATCCGCTCTATAAAATTTTACTTCTTTATTAATTAAAATTACTTCATCGCTAAATAGTTACTTCATTACTAGACAGCGATTTAAATATTAAACAATTAACAAAAAAAAAACAATTAAGTTTTAAAATTATCAAAGAAATTATGTTCTTTATAAGAGCTGCTCTCAATGATTTCGCTTGTATTTAAATGCATAATTCTATAGTTCACAATTATTATTCACGGCACTTTTTAAACAGTACTCATCGTCCTAACTTTAAACCGTATTTAACGTAGCAAAATAAATATTAAGAATTAAGTAGAGAATACATTTATGGTTTAAAATCGTTGTAAAGCATCGATTAATTGGTTCTCGGATTATAGGCACGGTATAATTCAGGTAGCGAGGCATTGCCTTATAGAACCACACTTTAAGAATACGATTTCAAAAAAATACTATAACATGATCTTTAGATGCGGTTTTTAGAACTTGAAAGTAAACCAAAATGTCGATACCCACCCCCACATCATATCGAAGCGGTGATGGCGCAGTTGGCAGTGCGGCCGTGTTTCGCATCAATCGACGCGGGTTCGATCTCACCGATCCCATTCTAAAATCGGTCTGAGCTTTCGGTGAAGGAAAACATCGTGAGGAAACCATAGCATGGTGGTAAGGCATTTTTTAATGATACCCGACTGGGTAGCTACCACGCTCAAGTTTGAAAACCTGTCGCCAAATACCAATAGGTGTGTTGCGGCAGCATCACTTAAAAACCAATACCTAGGTTTAGTGTGTTTACTGTTTACCCTCATGTACCACAGCATCACTTAACATCAGGTGATATTGTGGTCAAAGCACTGAGCCCATACCGTGTAAAAAAAATATACATCATTATCATATTTTAGGATAAATCATTAAAAACAACTAGTCAATACAAAACAATTCTTGTAATAAAAAATAATGTAAATAGTCACAACCGAAATAGATTAACCGTAGTAATAAGAAAACAATGTTAAGTAAAAATATAAATACATTTTAAGAGTATATAATACCTTTTTCTTTTTGTGATAAATTATTAAAGTCCCGTGTGGTCGTGGCATAACAGTGGGTCGTCTAGAAAATCGTTTTAAATAATATTATTCGGATATCGTAGCGAGTACTCATGTAGAAAAAAAAATGTCCATCTACAAAGTACCTTAAGGGATTATTGATTTTATGTTAGCAAACATTAATTTAGATACATACCAATGTTAAACATATTGGTATGGTAATAAATATCATTGTAAAAAAAACAATGAACACATGAAACATGATTTGGGCCAAGGAAAATATTAAGACTAAATTGAAAATTTAAAGAAAACAAAAACAGCTTTCATTGTTTTAAATAACATTAACGATGATCAACAGCAAATAAATAAAACAAACAAAAATAGGTTGATAATAAAACACAGACAAAAAAAGGCATTCAAACTCTTTGATGTTTACTAATGGTTTTTTTTTTTCAAAAAATATTTAGTGTACAGATTTTTGTTCTTTACAGTTTTATTATTATTACAGATTGAGAGATATAATTGAATTCTCTTGAATATCTACCACCTTCAAATTGAAAATATGTCACCTAACACGTATAGGTAAGTTTTCCTGTAGTATACTCAATATACGATCGGTTTCAATATGCGATCTCAATCTGTTCTACCTAAATTACAATCATTTTTTTTCTCTCACTCATACCACTCAGAAAAATCCGATATAATTTTATTTGATCACAATCCTAATTTTTTTAGATACGATATTGAAACCGCCGTAAGTAAAAACAATAGTCCAAATAAACATCAGGTAAGATTGCAGTCTAACGTCAAAGCGATGACAACACATTTTTTTTATATTATACAGTAGAATATTATACAGTAGAAAAAAAATGATTACATATTTTTACCTTTACCAAGTCACAACGAAATATGCTAATGTATACAAAAATCATATAGAATTTCAGTCGACGACAACGCACAGGAGATTTTTTTTTCGAGATATCAAAGCGTAAATAAAGTATGTAAGTCGTAGGAGGATAAATTGCGATCTCGAAATTACCACCTATTATGATTTCTTTTTTGTTGGTAAAATAAAATTACATTCGTGTGTAAACACGAAAGAAGAAAGAGAATTGAATGGGATGACATGGAAAATTTCCTGTTATGTTGTTACTAACGGTATTTACAACGAAATGTGCCCCGCGGCTTTACGCCCATATAACAACTTTAATCGGAATGTTGACTGATTTTTTTTTAAATTATGTTATCAAAAAAAAAATAAAACATAAAAGGATAATCATTGAAACTAAAACTGAATACTTGATCAAAAATAAGGAATTTAATTGTATCCTAAGACCTATCCTAAGACTAAAAGATTGTAGGACCTTACTCTTTGTACTTCATACTAGTTCGTTTTGTACTAGAGGGATAGAGCGTCCCTTCTCGCGATCCCCAGCTAAAACTTTACAGCGCTTGTATCTCAGAATTTTATTAGCCGGTTTTAGTATTTATTATATTGTTCGTAAATATTTAATTATATCCGTGGGTATAACCCACTGTTTTTAATACGTTAAACACTAATCAAATTGAAAATTATTTAATATTTCGGAAATTTCATTGAATGAAGTAAAGTATCGCAAGGAAATGTACCTACTTAAGATCTTTTTAAGACTTTTTGTCGACTTTATTAACAGATATGTCAGAGAGTACACACCTGTGATTATATAAGTAATAATCATGTAAATCATTTCATTGATTCTCGAATTACAAACCAATTAATAAACAAATAGAGTGAAATCGGTTTCTAGTATTTTTAAGGAATTGATTTATAAGACACATCATATATCAGAATAATATCATATATTATTCTGGTGTTATTTGACATATCACAAGTACCATTTCTATTCAAGCAGGTAATTATTATCCCAAAAACAAACACGGACTGATTAGATAGAAGACATAATTAATTATATATTTTTGTCTAAAAGTTATGCAATCATTATCTGTAGCCGTTATCATAGCATATATCCGAATGAATATAATGTAATCTAAATTCTAAAATATCATAATGAAATGACACAACATTCCGCATCGAATTCGTGAAATATATATATATATATATAGCCTAAAAATATAAGCCTAATGAATCGTGATCACTATACCCTATAATTATGGGTAACACCCATCATAATGACACATCTCGTATTCCGATATCAGTCGATTATCACAGGTAAGAAACACAAGCCGAGGTTCGTATCAATTTGGTGCCCTCCTTCCCAGTTGTACGCGCCTTAAGCGCTCGCTCTCAATGCCCAGTGTAACTGTCACGAGTCTTTAGGTCAAAAATGTCTTAGAAAATATCTGCATAAAGTGATCAACTCATCATAATGACTCACTAAGGCATATCAAGTTTCAGCACCAATCAGATAACATCCAGACGCCTATGGTCTTAGCAACTTGGCAGTAGAGCGGGGACTGACATAGGCATTCAATTTCTAGTTTATCGTTATTGTTTTTGCCTTACAATGAGATTAATTTCAGTGACTGCCTTGTTACAATGTACGAACTAGTTAAATAAACAGTCCACATACAGTCTACACTTCGACGGTTTATCGTTCTTAATTTGTAGTTGAATTTGTAAAGGCTAAACGGATATTGCTACTGTTATTTATAACATGCGTTACGTAAATATAACTTTATGGTAACAATCTTTATTTTGTCGTTTATAGTCCGTTGAAATAAGTTTGTAAATGGATCGACGGTTATATGGATTTGAAATTAGTCAAAGTGAGTTGATATAAAGACAAATAAGCCTTAATTAAAACTACTAATATTATATTTAATTTAAAATAAGGATGTCGTTGGTTTTATAGTTGCCTCTATTCAGGTCAGCGACGTACAATTCCGGAGTAATTTGTAAAATAAAGCCAAATTGGCAGCTAAAAAGCTAGGCATTCTTAACCGGTCTAAGCAGTACTTACTACTACACTAGTACTACAACAAAGGAAATACTTGTGCTGTTCAAAGCGCAAGTCCAACCTCACATGGAGTACTGCTCACACATTCGGTCCGGTGCTCCTGCTTACCAGCTTTCTCCTCTTGATCTCGCGCAAAGGCGAACTATTCGGATGATGATCCTGAGCTAACATGCGACCTAGATACCTTACAAACTCACAGACGTTGGCGTTGACATCTACCGTATGTACAACGGGGAATGATCTGAGGAATTCTTTGATATGGTGCCCTCGTCGCCGTTCCAAACTCGCACCTTACGTCGTTGGCTGGCGGCTCATCCCCACACCCTTTAACACAGCCGAAACGCGACAACACAAAGGTACTCTAGAATTTTTTTGTCGCGTACGCTAGCGTTGTAGAATGGGTTACCCAGGTCTGTTTTCCCTAAAGTTCAGGTTCAGGTTCAGCGTTCTCCAAGGTCGGCAACGCAACAGTAATACCTCTGGTGTTACCAGCTCTAATCATGGAAATATTACTCCTGTATTGGTAGGGGGATGCGTAAATGCATACCTCCAATTTACTCATATTAGTTGAGGTCTGAAACCAGTTAATCGAATGGTCGATGAAGTGACTATAAACCGTCTGGTTTCGTTAACGTCGACAGCCCCTCACTAGTTTCAATCGACAGAATAAACTCAATTTATCTCAAGTTTACAACAAGTTTGTTTGGACGGGTCTAACAACGTTTTCTGTTTGTTTTATAACTCACAAGAACTACGGCACATACTAAACGTAGTGAAGCAATCGACTGCAGCAACCATTAATACTGTTCGACAAACACATTTCGTACATTGCCTAATATTATACTAGTGTAGACATATTTGTCTTTTTTTCTTAACACATATCTCACGGTCCTAGTTATCGTAATAAAGACAGTAATTTAGGTCACGTAATTCCATACTTACGTGTTAATCTTCATAAATGAACCTACGCCTAGTCTATCATAATAGAACGAAATAATAAGACACGAGTCGTTGTTTTTTATGGTTGTTTACTTCTCTAACATTATTAGAAAATTCATCTAACCTCTGTACACTTAGTGACTTATTTTACTTTAACCAGTTTTTTTTAAATAAATACGAGAATAGTCAGTCATTTAAATATCGAAACATTAATTAGGGAATTCCCGTATGGCGTAAATGGAAACAACTAACAAAGGTTTAAGGGGAAAAAAGCATTGTAAATGTGTTCTTGGCGTAATAGCTCGTTCATATGTATTAGATTAACGAAAGTTTCACCTTTTTTTACGGTATAGGTTCAGTGCTTTGACCACAATCTCACCTGATGTTAAGTGACGATGTGGTTCAAGATAGTAAACACACTAAGCCTTACTGGCGTTACTGGTTCTCAAGTTATGCCGCCGGAATACACCTATTGGTATTTGGTGATAGGTTTTCAACCTTGAGGATGGTAGATACCCAGGTGAGCATTATCAGATAAACCCTACCACCATGCTATGATTTCCTCACGATGTTTTCCATCACCGAAAGCTCAGTCTGATTGGATAGTTGGGTTCGAACCCGCGTTCATTGACGGAGAATGTGGCCGCACTACCAACTGCGCCATCATCGCTTTGAACTTCTATACGGTTAAAAAGAGATATAACAATTTTAATTTAAGCTAATTGTATTAACTAATCTCATTGCCAATATAAAGTCAGTTAACGATCAACCCCCCCCCCCCCTCACCCGCATCCATCGCGCTCTATTATACATTACGCAGAATCATTGAAATAATAAAAACAGTGTTTTAATCAATGAACATAACAAAGGTAAATAACCTAACCCGTATCACGGATTAAATGGCTTAGAGAACTGATAAGGTTTTAACAAATTTAAAACTAAAGAAAACTGCTATCACAATATCTTGTTCTAGTTTATACACATACATATACTTAATTTTTGTTTTAAATACTGTTTTCTCTTTGCCTATTTATTTTTACAGTACAACAATATTTACGAACGATAGAGAAAGCAAAAAAAAGAGGCAACAAAATATTCTTAGAGGATTAGTCCACGGACCGAGGGAGAAAACGAATTATCGAGACGTAAACGATTTAAAAGCGTCGCTGCACTCCAGTCGAAGCAACGGAGCGAATAAATACGTCGGAGGCTTAACCGGGGTAAACACGAAACGCTAGACCGCTCATGTCCATCCTTCAGATATTGCAGACTATTTAAAACTGACGGCTTAAGTATCATCCAGCATAAATTCGCTTAAATTCTATCTCAACGCGTTGAACAAAATAAAATTAAAAAACAAATATTGAACATAGAAAAAAAAGTGGAATATCTAAATGTTTTGCAGATCAACAGAAACTTGAATTATTATTCAAGTCGTTTTGTTTCTTTGCTATTTGGATATTGTTTATATCAAAGCCGATACTTCCAACAATACTTACAATCTTTCCTGTTTTAAAATGATTTAAAAACAGATTTCGAACTTCTTATTATAAGAATCGAAATTAGTCTGTCATATAGTGAATTTACTTTTGTATAACTGAAAATATACATCGCGTGCTCAAGTACAATATATAAATGATTTACGAACTGAAAATTATTTATCTTATAAAAATCATATGAAAAGAAAAGAGATTACATAAGTCAAACCTTGTTACACGAGTTTCTTAAAGCCAAACGCCAAAAGTGCAATCGTCTAATTACCTGAAAATAGAAATAAATTTATCGAGTACAAGTTACAAGGTATAAATAAAATGTATTCGCTTATCAGCAAAACAAGGCATCTTTATAAGTATTTACATTAATTAAAGTAGATAATGATAATAGGTATGAAGGTCCTCTTTCCTCTATTATTTATAAATAATGCAACCAGCATCTTGTCTCTTAAAAATTTAACGAACTCAATAACTAATTTTTAGTACTTATATTTTATGCTAGTTAATGGCTCGCAACTTTATTTGAAAAAAAAAAACGATTTTATCATGATTACTTAGCCACCTACAATACCCATAACGATTTTAATTCTAAACTATATTAATCTCAAAACCGTATCCAAACCATTCAGTAATTATCAAGTGATGCGCATGCTCACAAAAAAGGTTCGATATTTGAAGCATTCTTATTATCAATTCAACAGCCAAGAAATTTGACAAGATAATATATTTGTTTGGAATTTTTAGAAACATGAGAGTATATGTGTGAGAATTACAAACTATATACTCCAGGAAACAATTATTAAAACCTAGTGAATAACGAAATATTTACATTACCATTACATGTATCACACGAAATAACCTGTACAAACAATATTACCTATTACTGAAAAATTGAGTTACGCAAACAACTTACTATTCCGGTCACACCTGCAAAATAACTTGTTTTATTTCGACACCGTCATTTTAACAGACAATATTGATGCTTTATTGTCTTCTTCCACCAATATATTCGTAAATGTGGTGTTGAAATCGAACGTGATCTGTTAACATTTGGTTGAAAATTTCGAATTACGCGCATAGATTACCGTAAAACGGATCTTTTAACTTTAAAAATTAATATCACAATCATATGTTTTGCTTATTTAAAAATTAGAAGATACTTTAAATTATTTACGTAATAACCACTGCTTAATTGGTTTGGGAACGTAAAGAGAACGGCTGGAAGATAATTGACAAAACAGATTTACAAGACGAGGTTGCCTGGGCAAGTCGGTAAAGTTCGAACTAGACGAACGTATCTCGAACAGATCGGAAATATTCTGAAAAAAGGCCCAGGTCAAAAGCACTCGTAATCGGAGGGCGTGTATGAAAGCGCTTATGATAGAAGCTAAAAACGTACGTCAGGATCGTAGCAGGTGGAAAGGATGTAGTCTCGGCATACTCTTATTGTGAAAGGTGTGATGTTATGATGTATGTAATAGTCATTAGGACATACACTACTAATGAAATTGTTAGATAAAACTGGCGACGTAACCTACGAAGCAGAGTACATTTAATTTTTGTAAATTCCTTTACAACACTACTGTATGGAATATTATGATGTGATTATTGATAATGGTATGTTATCATATAACGTAATAAATTAAATATTAATTGTAGTTAATTCAATAAGTGTTGATAATTCAAGTAATGTTTACCCATAAAAATGAGACAATAGGAAAACAATGGAAAGCTGGCGTAAACGCGAGGTTAGCGCTCAAGGGGTTAACATGTACCGAAAATAAGAGTTTAATTCCAATTGGATTGGATTACGATAAAAGTAACAAACAGTACATATAATAAAACGTACATTACAAAATCAAACAAAATATACATGAGACTTTTTATTAATTTTTTTTTTTTAATGAAACTGGAAATATTTGAGGTCGCGGACCAGAGTTCAGTATTCCGTTTCACGGAGCCAATGAACTGAGAATTTGTAATATTTCAAATATTTTTATTGGCTTATTACTCCGCTTGTTTGAAATTTTACCGCTTGAGATGGTTGTCTCGCTGTGATAGGCAAAATATTGTTGGATATCTCAAATTCGTTCTCAATTTTTAAATGTATCTAATTATGCTTCATGTATCCAGTACAACTAGTTCAGGATGCTAACCTAATTTGCGGTAATCATTATTGGTCTTAGTAGCTAGGTACATATTTAGTAAACATGATTTTAATTATTCGATATTTAGTAATGTAACCATTTAGTGAACATTCATAACATAATAAATATAACAACTAGACGTAAATTACTGAAAATATTACGATCAACTCATTTGATTAATAGCATCGGCTTCATCTGATAATATTGCCGAAGACCTCCGCGGCCAATAAATACTTGGCAACTCATCATATTCGCAACTCAATAGTTGAGTTAGTCAGAAGGAAGAAAACCTCTGCAGTTCATATATTAAAAAAGCTTAGGTTAGAATTGTAACCACATTATTTCAGAGCAGTTTTTGAAGTATTAGGAACAGGAGCATTTAAAATTTATAAAAGCAATTAATATCGAATTGGACGAGTTACGTATTGCCAAATTGAGAATAAGTTTGAACTACGAAATGTTAGGTTAGGAGAACTGTCGTGCCCCCTTACCTATTGCATTGGGGGAATCTGGTCTCACTAATGCAATAGGTAAGGGTAGTGCGTAAATGAATTTCCCCCCGTCAAAAAAAAAAGGTTAGGAGAACTGTAACTTTGAACTGGGAATCAGACGAGTGTTTCTTTTTATATTTACTATAGCAGTATTCCCATTATAATTATTCAACATTTCTCATGCCCTCTTCCCAATTCACTTGACGTTAGCGTAGTAGGTTTTCTTCTTCCAGTCGTTATCTCTTTGTTTCCTTTTCTTTCATTTTCTATTCCATCCACACTTTCTTTGACCTTCGTCTATGTTTTCTTCCTCGCATATTCATATTAATTACTATTTCATCCATATACGCTGGCTCTCTTCTCATAACATATCCATACTACGACAAACGATTCCTGTTCAACTTTTTAAATAACAAAAATAAAATCAAACAACGAATATTCAGTGATAGATTAACTTTTGTCTGTAGGCAGGCAAACATTTGTACAACAAACACAAAGTAACAGAAACTTTAAACGAAACCACCTAAATATTGACATGAAATGAAGATTGATCGAGAAACTTCGAATCATATTTAACGCGGAGTCACGAAACGCCCGACATTATGATCGTCGATGTGACCTCCGGGCGCTGCGGGAGTTATGTCGAGTTCCGCAAATGCCAACACAGCAAATAGCGACCCATTATAACATAATGCCGCGGATGTGCACAGGCGGGCCCTACCTCAACACGGAAATTATTATCACTGTTATAAATCATGTCCGTCTCACACAACGATACCTGAAATTCTCATTTCACATGGTATATTATTACGTCATTATTACAAGACGAAAGTTACCACTACTCTATAATTAATTAAATTACAAATAATCTGTCTAATGTGACACACGATTATTGATAAGTATTTACAATTGCATTCTATTTCATAAAGTTATTATTAAAACATATTCTCAATCGGAAAATAGTATTCACGGGACAATATGGTAAATTATCCTTGAATTAGCATCGGAATTATTGTCACCCGTGAACAATGGGTAAGATGTGACGTTAGTCAGCATCACAGCAAGCGAACGTACAATGCGCTTTGGAAAAAAACAGAAGTATTGACTAAGCTGTACTGTTTACAACATTTGAATTAAGTAAGACTAATTTCAATTAATTAGTCACTACTGTGACCTTTACAATTAATTAGTCAATGTCGGAAGTGGCAAGAGAATAATTCAATACCGGTGCCAATAAAGTTGTTTATGATGCTCGGTTATTATCACGAGCCGTGTAACGTCGTCGACCGGACGCCGCCCGGTTACCTACACCGTAATTAATAATAATACACTTTGAAAATGACCCCCGCAACCTAAAGCGAATCGCACACGTGCACCACAGGTTTTTATATTGCGACGTATATAATCTAATCATGAATAACACAGAAATCTAAATAATATACATTGCTCACCAGTGTCAACTAGTTATTTAGATTTCCGTGGTCGTTCATTACTCACGCGAGTAGAAAAACATGGCACCGTAATTTTGCTCCACGGTTGCATATTTATACGGTTATGTTTAACCACTTTCGTAGTCAAGGTAAACGAGGATTATAATAATACCTATATAAGGTAATGAGATAGTCCCGTCCCACATTTGGAACTCCTTGCCATTGTAAACTTTCAGAGTGACTCACTAGGTTCTTCGCTATTCAGGACAATGAATATTGTTATTAAATTATAATTGAATATGTTACAAATTTTCAGATTAAATAACTTTATTCCTTCCGCGATCACATCACCTCTAATATAGTATTATTATTATTAAACAGGATAACATCGGATTTAATTATGAAATGGAAAAACAGACTATTATTACATTCTATTAACGACTTCCGCCACGACTTCGCACGGTTATATAGAAATCTCTAATTAAACATATATAACCTACATAGGTTAGGTTGATAGTGTAGTTTCCACTGGCGAAATTTTTAAAATCGGTGGTTAATAAGTAATTTTTTGACTTATCAAGAAAAAAAACAAAGAACATCTCTTTATATAATAGTATAGAGTATCGATTATACTAATTTAACGTCTGGCGTGTTTAGCAAATTGTTTAGTATAAACTAACGGAATTAATAGTGATATTCCGTGACAGCAAATTCGTGGAAACACAAGAAAGACGCCCGGCGGAGGAGTTATCCGGTGATTAATAGCTTGCGCCGTAGTAAACTTGGCGTCTTTATGAAGGTCGACACACCATCTTGAAATTACGGATTTTTCTACTATAAGGTTGAGACGTATACGGAACGGGTGTACATTATCGCTTAATTGGAGAAAAAATCGTTTTTTAAACAACGTTTTTTTTCTAATAACTATTTACGAGCTTTAAATCAAAACAAAAGAGTTAAATTTTCAATATTTTTTATGGTAGCAATAGGACAACTTGGCAAATATTAATACATATAATTCAAGTAATCCAACTTTTACGCAGTTATTTTTCATTTTTCTTCAGATTCGTTGGCCTTTGATAAAACCAGTTTTTATATCACAGAAGACGTAATTTTTTACATCATCGTTAATTACGTAATGATTGCAATCTTACAAGAAGTTTCTCATGAATATAATAATTATATAAAAATAAGTAGAACACGTAACACTCATAAAGTAGGGCAAACCTCCAGCGTCAGTCATTAAAATGCTCGCCTTCGTTAAGAAAGACTAAGTACGAATGAATATTTAATAAAATATAATGCTGCAAAAATGGAGCAATAAATATTATTCGCAAAATAAATAAAGGCAAAATAATTTCGTTAATTCAGTTCTTAGCGAAAGCACTGTACAGTCGAAAATATCACAAGAAACAGATCATTATCATCGTCATCTCAGCCGGAAAACGTCCAGTTTCTGGACATAATCCACCCTCAAGGATCATCTCCACAACTCGTATTGCATCACTCGCAACCACTGGAATCTTGCTACCTTCACCAGGCCACCAGTCCAATTTGTTGGAGGGTTCTACACAGGTTACGTGGTCACCATTCGAGAACCATTTGACCTCTGGAGCATCGGTTCTAAAGGCAATGTGCCCCATTCACTGCCATTTATGTTTGGCAATTTTTCGTGTCGGGCAATGTCGATTACTTCTGTTCTTCTGCGGATCTTTTCATATCTGTTTTGATCATACAGTGAAACCAGGTCACCCAGAATGAATTTTTATTATATCTTACCAACTACAGATCATTCATTTGCTCCTAGACATACTAGTAGTAAACTCGGGTGGAAATTCGAGAAACTTGAATTAACAGTACAAACAACTAAATAATGACTAAGCTAAATATACGTACCAAGAAAAGCGTCTTTTACCCTATATCTTATTTAACTAACAAATTATTTCATACTAAATGCGAATTGTGGTGGATTCATATTTGGCATCTATCTCGATGTTGTTCATTAATTCCAAACACAACAGAAATGAAGTGGTTGCAAATTATAACATAAATACGAACGTAACAATTTGTTGTGTGTTGTTATATACGCTGTGGTATAACCTGGTATAGTTCGCTTCACATCAAACAATATAGGTCGCGGGGCCGTCGTGCCAGGAGCACGTCGCATCCCTTCATAAATAAATTCTTGCAACGTTCCTCTAATTATAGACGAGTATGTATCGCTGTGGAAATGTTTATAGTTATTTATATGTGCCTGACCATTATTTGTTTACTTTCAACAATGATATACTATTTAAAAAAAAAACACCAAGCAAACTCATTTCTGGTCAATGAATATTGGAAAAATTGTTTTATGCTTCATATACTTCTAAATTAAATAATTTGGGTGGTAAAAAATTATGATCGACTTAGACAGTGACAATCATACAAGTAGATATCTATAATCTACAAGCCTAAAGGCTTCGCAAGTCGATATGGCACCGGCGACTGAGAATGAATTTTCTACCTCTCGATCGCCGCCAAAGTTTGTAGATACAAAAATTAATATAACAAGTTAAATTGAATTTGCTTGACTTTATGGTACGTTTGAAATACACGATTTAGTTATAACGAGTGCTTTTAAAAACCTTTTTGATCGAATACGATATATCGGCAAAAAGTATTAATGCGATTGATATCAACAACAACAAAAGAAAAACACACACACAAACACAACTTACAACAAATCCCTACCGCAAACGCGTCTGACGAATATCAAAAAAACCGCTGAAACCTTTACGCTGTAGAGGTTATAGATAACGGTAAATCCAGATAATATAATTAACACGATGAACGGCTCGCAGTGATACCGAAAGTGATGGTGGCGGTATCGATCGATCGGGGGAACCGTACACGTCATCGGCATCGATCCGTCGTGTGGAGTTACACCATCGAACGTACGAACCAGTTTTATCGTCGGTATTGTTTCAGCCGGCACAAAAGACCGATAAGGAGGTCGTATCTCAGAGGAGGTGGCGGCTATTGCATCGGGGATTATCTTTTGATTGGATGACTCAAGGAAATGTAATTAATACATTTGAATTACGTAAGTAGGGCAAGGTGGCAAAATCTTAAATGTATATACATAAAACATTATTCATAATAAAACATGAATTAAAGAAAGTTTTCTAAACCTTGTTTCTAATATCGTACCATATGCTACCATTCATTCTAAATAAGGATTCTTTATCAATTGTATAGGTTTTAAATAAACAAAGCATTTCACTATAATCAGAAAATAAACTCGAAATAACATTAAGTTGAAATTAATATTAGCATAACACAAAGTTAATTTTTTTAACCACTAAAGTGGCAAACAGGCTTAACAGGACATGCTAGCGGCAATGATTCCAAATAAACGTAGTCCCGTTTCCTCCCTGGTAAATACTTTATACCAAATAATATATATTCACCGCCGACATGCCTGTACGTTTTGATTTTTTCCATAAATTAGTTGTTGTAGAAAATAGGACCCTTTGAAAATGAACAAATGCTCGATTTTACCGTGATTTTACAAGCTTAAGCTTAAAATGGCAACTTCAATATGTTTCTAATATTGAATGCTCTTTTATTTATATTTATGACAGAAACTCCTTACAAACAACATTGTAATAAAGAAAGTTATTAAAATATATCCCGTAAGCATGATATTAACGCACTATACAAAGATCAACCAAGTTGCAAGAATAGACATTAAAAAGATTGGTTAAACAAGGCGTGATGTTTTCAACCCAAGATTAATCATTATCTAGATAATTCATTCAATATAACTTGAAAAAAATGTTAGTTAGAATATGATAGTTGTAGATTTTAAAATCATTTATATTTTAGATCCATAGTGTGATGACAAAACAACATGGACGATATGTAAACAAGTTTAGTGGTTATGTAAATGATCGACACATTTCGTGCCACACCTATCACATATCTGAAGATGACGTGAATAGTCTTACATAGTTTTTATTTAACTAAGTTTCTTCACCTCTGACTATATTCGCACGTATTCATGTCCCAAATTATCGTGTTTAATTATAAAATGTATATTTTTATTATAAGCAATTAGATCACAAAGTTATTTTCAAATATTGCATTAAAAGCATATCAAAATTAACGTAATAATTGAGGTTAAAATAACTTTTTGATAACAATGAAAACGACGATATCCAGATGAATTCATTATAGTTTTCAAAAAAGTTCATACATTAAAAATATAAGCATAAACACAATAAAGAATTTTAATATCACGCAACGTATATTTATTTCTAAATATCTGAAATAACTGCTTAACTATCCCATATAAGCGTAATAATGGCGTAATATACATTCTTCCTCGACTTTGTTTCTGTATTAATGTAAACGATACATTCAAATAACCTTAACTAGTTTTTAAACGATACTCATTTAATCATAGAAAATTAGTACAATAAAAATTAAACAAACATTCTACACACGCAAATATAATTTATATTTGGGCATTCTATTGGTAATCATTGGTCATTTAAATATTTACGAGCATAATTCTATATTTTTACGAGTCGCGGATATTTCCCAAGATTTGTTTAATAAAGTTATGCCGAGCCTTGCGATATTTTATTAGAATATAAATGTTTTAATAGCCTATTATACATGTCATTTATCTATATATAAATAGGTAAAGGTAAAGCGTTCAACTAAGTTCAGGAGTCAGTAAGATAACATATTCGTTGTTTGCATAGTTAAAGGACTCACAATTACGAAATTGCAAGATTTTAACTGCTAAGATATATTTGCTTCGGCAACTTCATCACATACTTAGACCTTTTCTAGATCCAGCCTGTATGCTTTTTCGATCATATCACACGGTGAGAAGTGAGATTGATTTGAGAAGTTACTGTATATTTAAATTATTTAATTGGACTAATTGTGCCTTATGACAACTACTATTAAAAATTATACAATATATAAATATATTTTTAAATATTCAATGGTTTAAGATAATGTGTTGGTGGTTACTTATTTTCACTTTTAACTTCATAATATGACCAAACAAAAGCATCTACGATTTAAAAAAAAAAACATGTAATTCGGTTCTGTAGTTGTTAAGTTATTAATCAACCAATGGTCAGACAGTCATTGATTTTTATATAATGCCAGATTAAGGATTAAAAATATGAACTTAATTTATTTTACATAGTCCAAAAATAATTGATAGCTACGAAATAACCATATACAAGTTCCAAAATAAATAGACGGGCTGACGATAGACGATCTTGGATCCAATTTCAGTTTATGGTTATAAATTGGCGGCAGCAAATAGGCTGATGGGGATAATAACGAAACGAACTAACCTTTCTAATATACAACATATGGATGTTACCCGTCATCATATCAACGCATGTGATATATTTATCAACAGTTGCGATGATGGCTCAAGTGGTGGTATATCGGATGCATTGCCGATTGATGTGGATTCTAATCTTAGCCTACAATAACCCTGACCATACCATACCGTAGTATACTTTTTTAAAACTATACAAAGAGGTACAACGATGAAGAAAAACAACCGCCTAAGCTCAAGTAATCAGTGGTGAGACACCCTCAAGGTAATTCGAGCGGCCGTTTATGAAGGCCAAAAAACCAGCAACAATCAGCAGTAGCTCGATACTGTACATAAATTAATTATATATTACATAACAACAGTAATAGAACACCAGTAATTATAAAAGAAGCTAGCGATATTCGTAGCGTAATATGAAATTCCATACACACTTACGGCCAGTTGCAATTTATAATCTTAATTTTTACAATGAGATCAAACCGAAAATAAATTGGGTTTTTTTCACTGATCACTGGAACTGATCTAACACTTTACAAAAAAAGGATTGAAATTTCGGATTTCAGTAGGTAATAACAGATTGAGTATTGAAACCGACTGAAGTAAGTATGAGTCACACACCGTCGGTTTAATATTCAGGTTATAAAGATTATTGTGTTGCAACTCTGCTAAACACTCGATGTATACATTCATATCAAACAATATTGATAAAGTAGTACTGCGGATCAGCTTAGCTAAAATCTGATGATGGATAATCAAAATATCATTTTTTTTCATGTTGTTGAAAATCTATTTAAATTAAAGAGAAAAAAATTGCCGAATAAAATTTGATAGATTTCAGGTAATATTTTGACGCTTTTATAACTTATATAATTATTTAATATAAAAATGTAACTAAGACTATAAACCATATGTTATTTTATGAAATAATAACTTTTTCTAAACAATAATATTTTCAAGAACAAATGACCTATTTACATGCACATGTTTATATTTCAACAAGATGTATGCGAGCGCATACATCATTAAAACATCAAAAGACAAAGGTTTAAAAACGTGTACAAATGCTACAATGCGATAGTCAGTAATTTGCGTAAAATAGCAAATTTTAGAAAATAATATATGAACATGCACTCTATAAACAAAAATCCACCACATGGAAGAAAGTAAACTATAATTACTTTTTAAAATTCATTAAACGAGCAATGACTAATCAATGACCACATTTCATTTCGCCACTTGGAAATCCAAATATGATGTTGAGAGAGAGACAACAGCTGTAAACAATACCCTATGAATCATAATGCATAATTATGAACTGAACATAAATATAAACCAGCAGTTGTATCTTGCGACGTGTCTTAAGATGGCTTAAGAGGACAATTGTTTTAATTGTAGAATATTGACAGCTGCACGGGAACGTTGCCATAATAATAATAATATGCATTGTCTATTACAGAATTTAAACGAGGGACGAACATTCAATAATTTACAGATCAGCTCAGAAGAAAACTAATACATCTTTGATAGCTTGAAAATAGTTAAAACAAATCATACAATGTACTAACCCTTAAAATAAAATAAATACTATAAAAGTAAAATAAACGAAACAGTAATTAATTTTGCAAATTACTTTTCAGTGAGGGGTTACATTAATTAAACTGAATAAACGAAACTTTTATCAAAGTAATTTTGTAAACTGAAAAATATTTCTTTAAACTTTACAATTTTTAATTATCTCTTTTCAGAGAATGTTAAGTAAAAAATAGCTAACACTCTTAATGATACCCTTTTTATAACAGCCTCATTACCTGAAAGCAGAAGGATTCGGCAATTAGGATGAACGCAACAATATCAACGGAATGAAGTTTCAATTAAAATCGAAAAACCGTTGACACATGTACAAAATCGGAAACTTGACCAATATCTTGTTTTATCAATAAGAAAAGGATACGAGAAGTTGGCCCTCCCAAAAATGCACTGTGCCGTTAACTCAATTGCATGTATTAAATAAAAGAATTTTAAATTCCACGTTTTGTATTATTACATTATATCGTTATTTCTCTCGTGAATAAGTTTTAATAATATGCCAAGAAAAAATTCGATATTTCACTTAAAAGATAATTTGAATGATTATTCACAGGTTAATTGTTCTTTAATGAAAAATCCGTTTCTTATTTTTTAACATCTGCATTCATAGAAGCATAATTCTTAAAGCTTACAAAGTATAAAATAACAAACCCTAACACTCCTTGAGCGCTAACCTGACGTTTACGCCAGCTTTCCATTGTTTTCCTATTCTCTTCCTATTGTCTCATTTTTATGGGTACTCCACAAATTAAAATGGCTCTAAATTAGACCCAAAGTCAAAGAATGATATAAGTCAAAAGGTACTAATATAAAAATATATTAATTTGTATATTTATTTTTATGACTATTTAAATGACTCATTATAATTGTCTTATATGGTTGATGCTTGCATGCAATTCTTGTGCTAATGCCGTTTCAATGATCGCCCAATTAGAGAATATTACGTAAAAAATAACTGCCTATTATAGAATAATTGGATTGACGTAAATATAAAATCCGGTTTAGGAATAATTGATAGTTGCATGTATTTCTTTCCTTTATGTTAAAATAGCGTTTGATACATTTAATTGGCCTAATTGCAATTTACAACGAATACAAATTTAACTGCATACAGTTCGCGAATCTATCACCCAATATCCATTAGGTGCGAAAGCTTTAACTGTAAAGTGCAAACGAAAACCTCGTCTGTAAATCAACACCAAGCACTAAAACTAGCGGATATGTATAATGTACCATATGTACCATAACAACGATATTTCAAACCGGAGATTATAAAAGTAAAGATTTATATTTTACATGTGTTTATAAACAGTAAAAGATAATATCGTTAAAACTAATTCTACAATCGTCAAAATTAACTGTAAAGCCTTTAGTTTACCAGCGCTAATTTTAATATAGTTGAACTAGCCATATAAGAAGATATAATCATATAATAATATATAAAGTTTTAAAAGGCCATTCCTTATAACACACATCACGACAATAGCAATTATTTCAAGCAAGCAAGGCGCTGAAACGTAACATGGGGCCTAAACATGCGCATATGCAAATCGTGTTTTGACGCGACAATCAGATCGCAACGCGACCAGTCAATCGTGAAGTCATACGGTCGCTGACCTGCCTACGATGACACTGACTATTCGTTTGTTCACATGAATCGCTTGAAGCAAACATTTATCTAAAAGGTTCGATCGATATGCCAATAAGTATCACGATAACAGGTGCCTATTAAAAAAATCGCGTGCCAAATGCAAAGGGCATGTAAATTAATTTATACGCCGTTTTGGCTTTGTAAAGCGCATAATTTTTTTTATCATAATTTTTTAACAGATCTTTAATTTTTAAGATTTTTAAGAAGAACTATAAAAACATTTTTATATGCACCTATATGATATCTTAATTTACATATCACTTTAAATTGTTTGAATAAAGTAAAGGATTCCTTTAAGTTAGATGTCAAACAAATTATGGCTGAACGTTGAAACGCCGCTATTCATTCTCTGTAGTAAACTGAAACGAAATCATTAAAATTTCATAAGTTTTACCCAACCAAACTTTATCAAATATTCCAGGAAAACCTCGGGTCATTAACTATTAACGAATTTTCGAGTAAAAGCACACCTTACCTTGTCGAGCTGTTGAGAATGTTAATACGAAAAGTTTGGGAGATAAAAGCCATTTAAAAGAGAACGTTAACGTTTTTTTGTTCTTAAAATGGCTATGCTATGGATATTTCTTTACGGCCCTCACTGGGCAATGCGGCAAGCGCTTCGGGCAATCGACTGACAATGGTAACCATTAAAAGGGAACCAAAATTCTACGAGCCTCGAATTGGGTTATTGGACACTGTTTTACATTGGAGCGATGATAATATTTGTTCTGTCGACTTAAAATATACTATTTGAAGTAAAAGTAAAAATAAAGTAAAGTAAAGATGGTGTTGTGAACGTTATCACGATCTTCGTCCTTTTTAAATTTAATTGTCGAATACACATCGAACCCTCGGAACCAATCACATTGATTATGAGGCTAGTTTGTACATCACTTGGTTCTTTATGCGCTCCCGATGCTTTTATGAATACTTGAAACTGTCGTAGCCATTTTCGTCAAACCTCGGAACGTTCGGTCGGGCTCCTCTCTAACACAAGTTCAGATTAAGGACGTGCGTGTTCCATTATTGAAATCTTATATTTTGGTATTTTATTATATTAACTATATTAACTTGACTATATCAATTTGAGCACCGCTACCACCCTAAAGCAAACAACAAGATGGTGTTGTGTTGCTGAAACTGTTTTATTTTTATGACAGTGTTATCACTAATATCATATTATTTTATTCCACGTACTAAATAACGTAAGAAAGACCGGTCAATATAGATTTAATTACTTTAAAAGAAATAATTATGTAAATCGGTTACATAGTTTTCTAATTATAATTACTCTCATGCATAGCAAAACCTTAAATGAAAATTGCTTTAGTACATTTTCCAGTCAGAAATTATTTAAATGTAACACACACTGAGAGTAGGAAACAAAACGCAAATACATTTAACAATCGGATTAGATAAAGACGTACTACAGCCGGTGGCAGAGAGATATAATGAGATAAGTGCACACAAGTATCCCATAATGATGTGATATAAAAATAACGTTTGTATACAATGCCGGTTTACATTGTCCTTGACGGTATTTTCTGTTTATTTAAACACAGTACGACTATACGAGTGCGATTATAAAGAAACATCTGCTTACTTATAAAAGGTAATGAGCTACAATGATGGTATTAAAACACCTGTTCCCTATATTTTTTTGAGACATTTAAATGTCAATATTTGCATTTAAATGCACGTGTTCTAGTGTTGTTAAGCTAGCAGAACAAAATATATTCAAGAACTTAGCTGAGAACTGAATAAGGGTCCCATTATTTAGGAATAAAACAACCTTATAAGACAAACCAGAATTTAAAATCGTTCCGATTACATTCTTAACTTACCTGGAAAATATCTTGAACTGTAATATGGTTTATCTTTATACGTATCTTTTCTTTAATCTATGATTATTAGATACTAGCTGTGGCCGTGACTTCACCCGGTTGGAATTCAGACAATTTGCATCCTATGTTCTCCTGGATACAATATATGTCATCACTAAATTTCATCGAATTCGGTTCAGTAATTTTTGCATGATTGACGAAGAAATTAATAAACAGACAGACAGACAAAAAAAATAAACTATTGAAATGTGTAATCGGTTCTGAAGCCATAAAAATCTTCAATGTATAGATTTCGTCTCGTTAGCCTTTTAATTATAAGTATAGATTACGTATAGAAATATTAAAACATACTCCTAAGCCCTAAAATCCGAGTTCCTGGTCTTATAATGCTAATTTTAAAATGAGATATCATTAATAACACTTTACGATTTTCTTCAATTCTAATCTTACTTCTAATTAATAACCTCGACTTATATTCAAGTCTAATGATAAACAACATCATATAGGTATATTCCACAACCCAGCGACCAATAAACAACACCGTTTATACATTACAGCGTAATTTGAGAGCCCCTCATAAACAACACTTTATGAGTGCATAAATACAGCGACCCTATGAGCACACGTGACAGAGGGACACCACTACAATAGATCATTTCCGCAAGTTGACGCCTCATAATGTATCTCAGAGGATGGGCCTTTAATTCTAATTGGCGGTATCTGAATATCTCACGAAGATTGAACACTTGAAGGATAATGCTTGCAAATTTTTCTGTAAAGCTGTTTATCATAAAACCTACCGAACACAATAACATGCATTATTAAGCTTTCATTCCAGAAACAAAAAACAATAAGCAAGTAAATTATAAAATATTAAGCAATAAGAAATGTAAATAATAGTTATAGTAAATTCCACAATAACTAAAAATTAAAACTAAAAAACATCTGTTTCATTTCACTAAATATCTCCAGCTTTTTTTCTGTTTAATTAATTTAGTAACTACGCTTGACCGCTGTCACACCTCACGTACGAACGGAAAAACAATCCCAACAACTTACTTAAAGGGTAAAAGTTTGAATAGGAACGTAAGTAACTCAATCTGGGTACTAGGGTTGTACGGTTTCTAGAACAAACTTCACGTGTGCTTGTAAATAAATTATGTGCAAAAGTAGAATCTTGGGTATTCAATACACAAGGGGCAGGTATCGCCCTTAGCAGTTTTCAAGATTTCTGTAGTTCCTTCTATAGAGTCAGACAAAGAGACGAAAACAAAGCGCAGAGTGGCCTTTGTGGAAACATGTCTAGAGCGGCGGCACTTAACTCTGACAACGGTGACGACTACAACGGCCTCGGACGACACGGCGTCTTCCGCCAAACTAAATACACATTTCATGTTAAAAGGGTAAAAGTTCTTATACCTCTAGACTAGATAAATAGAGTTTTAAAGTAAACCTTTTAAAAAAATACATGGACAGAAAATGTCTAAATGAGATCTTGTGTTCTTTAAGCCCATTTACATCTAATTGGTTGGTAGCGTTACCTCCAACACAGAAAAGCGGTCACGTTGAACATAGCAAAACTAACTGAATATTGATAAATAAAAAGACGTCATCTCGATGTGGAAGAATCATAAACTTATATATTATATTTCTAAACGAAGCCAAAATTATATTTCAAGAATTTTCATGTGTAAGCGTTCGTGATCGATTAGCTAGCTCGCTTGGGTCCATCTATTACCTCAATTCTTATATCGGCATGAAGATGAAAATAACAATTGACAAATCGAATTTCTATATTCACCATTGTTCCTTACCAATCCTTGTTACTATGCTTACTTAGAGGATAAAGTAATTTTAAGCGCCTTTACACAGGTAAAATAATTCTCATGCGTGGCCGACAACAAAGTTGCTTACATTACGATTCGAGCAAATGTAGAATGAAATTAAAATACATTACTATTTTTAAATTATCAAAGTATATAATGATATTCGTAACGTATCATCATACATTTCATAACTGTACGGTTAGTGCATTATGCTGGGAGGAACGACCTGTGCTCACAAGTCGATGTTTTATTGGCTTGCCCTAATTGCCTCCCGTCCCGCATTAACTACGTTGTCACGACCTACATACATGAGTAATATGCACTCATCGATAACTTTCTTTATTACCTCAACTGGGGAGGCTCTTGACGCCGCTACCTGTGCGATACAGTGACACTGACCATGCATCAAGCATTACACGCACAAAACTGCATACACACTCCTGCACATAACACGCAGGTACATAGGTTCTGTAAGGAACCTTTTTTAAAATTAATAAATAAAAAATGTAGGGTTCAGCTAGGATTAAATTGCACGGGAATTTTACAACACAGGTAGCCAAGCAGCCAAGCCGAGGTTCGAACCCGTGTGCTAGATACCTTTTGCAGCGAGTGCCTTCAGCAATCGCCCACAAAAATACGGTGAAGCTGTTAAGGCTCTTCCAATGAACAGCATTAGCTAGTTTAGAAAAAAAAATCTATATTAAAATACTATATAATTATTAGGGGAACAACACTAGCCATAACAGATTGATTTTTCCAATTACATTTATAAATCTGAAAGCGCTTAAACAAAAATATGCAAAAGAAACGTAAAAAAAAAAATATTGTAATCGGCATCTATCTCAATATTTAGATGACGATAAAGTTAGTCAAGACTCAAGTCGTAAGCGTCGTGTACACTTATAAAAAAGGTTTACTTTTTAATGTCTATGCTTAAACTACTAACAAGTCTACAGACCATCTGGTTGCTAATATCCTTATCACTGCCAATTCAGCGACTGTTTTTCCAGAAAAATGGGGTGCTAACCCTCTTACATACATTTGTAACACTTCCGTTCTTGATAGACTAACTATAACCAGATTTAAAAAAAGGAATGACAATAACATCTCGTTCAATCAGCATGCAAAAACTACAAGATTGGAAAAACTATTCAAGCCGCCTTGTTGTAAGAAATAGAATAATAGTTTACAACTATCTATAGAGTATTCATAAAAATACAAGCATAATAAAGCATGAAAAAAAAGGCAGAGCAACAACGATGACCCAATGAAACAGCTAATACAACGACGTATTCAGTTCGGCCGAATACATTGACTGTAATAATTGCACGATCGAAAGCGCAATTAATTTTCTAACCGGCCGACTAGTCGATGCCGGCTGCTACGGTACAGAATTTATCCATGACAGCAATAGCTTTTCAAGTGTTCTTCTACAACGGTTTAACGACGTTAATCGATAACACGGCTGTTATATATTTATGTTATTGGGAGCATATTGGTTAATTTCACATTATAAATGTAGTACTTTCTTTTAAACTTGTAATTTAATATTCGAGCGCACGAACTCACTTATTTAGGATGTTGTTTTCAAAAATATCTTAGTCGATCTATCAAAATTAGTCAAGATGAGTGACCAATGATTGCAGTAGTATATTCTGATATGAAACTGAATCAATTTGGAATAACAATAATAGCCTATTAATTACCGTACTACCAATGCCTTGTATAGGCTAGAACTGTAACATAACTTAAAAAAAATTGTATCCCTAATAAATATGGAAATCCTATGAAACATTTATTCAACTACAAACGGTAGAAAGAGCAAACATAATATCACAAATAAGAAAGGATAACTTATGGCTATAATAAGGTTTGTCGCGGCAACATACTGAATAGACGTCCAAGATATGTGTATTCAACAATAATACACGTAAGTAATTCTATTGCGCTATTGGTAACAACTTTTTCTGCCAAATTTGTTTCGTGGCTTACACACAAAAAGATATTAAAACAAATACTCTAATATTCTAAGCACATTTTTTTTATTTCACCTAATCTGAAGACATTTTAAGCATCGTAGCAAAAAAAAATTACTTAAAGTGTTCATATTTATTGTTTAATTTTTTTTTTTTCTATCTTTACATAATATAAGTAAATTTTATCTGTTTATCGTTTAATTAGTTGAATTGTAACACAAGAACCAATTAACCGATTTACAATAATCGTGATTTTAATTCCCAATTATATTCTCTAAGTAAGATTTTAGCAAATATGATGTTATCTTAGGTAAAATATAGAAAAAGTAATATAAGGATGAAGTTGACAAGAATTAATGTATATTGCAACACTTCAATCCCCCTGTACTTTTCTGTCATACGAGCAGAGCTGAGTGCTAGTTATGGTATACACAAGGAAGTGGAAGAGAATAATTACATAATAAGATTATCTCAACCGTGTATATTCATCGAAACTTAAGGACGCGCCGCACAAATATAACTCGATATTATATCATAGGTAGCGATTGTAATTATATAATAAGTCGTATATAAATCCACGCAACAGTGTCTGCAAAAACTTGTACTGTTTATCTAGCTCACACAGGTGGGATTACATCGGAAGCTTGTCTCATTGCTCGCGAGCATTTAGATCCGGTTTTGTCCGTTGATATGATTTATTAGGCGATACAACTTCGATATTAATTAAAAGCTACAATATAAAAACTTCTAATTATGTATCTAGAAATAAATATTAGATTTCTTTGCAATACGTATACATATTATATTTTATTATCCCATCAAAAAATAGAACATAAATAAGATTAACGCTGAACACAAAAATTAACAATTTTAATTTTTATCCTAGAAAGAGATAGCGCACTAAATCATGGCGTCACGCTTACGTACTTCGTATAAGTTCTATACTAATAATCAGTTTGCAAAAAAGAAACAGTCTCGCAATCTAAATTCGATTTTCGATCCCAGACGAGCACTGGTATTATATTTCTGGTAATGTTACTTAATGGTATTTCAATAAAACACCAGTAAACTAAATCGCTATACATGTATTTCTATTAAGAAAATATACTCCCGTATCTGAGATATCTTTCAAGAAGCACTAAACATTATTCATAACTTCACAGCAATCTGAGTTATAGTCGCAGCAAGCAACTACTTCATTTCAATATTACATGAAAGACCAACTTGTACCCTCTGTTCTACTTATTCTACTCCTCAAAATCTGCTACGACTTATTGAAGTATCTACCTAATAAAAGTATATACTAATAGTTACATTTTTTACTTAACTTAGTTTAATTAACCTCATAACTTTGTCTATTTAACGGAATAAAATATATACTAAAGTCCATTTAGAACATACATCCATGAATAAAAAATTCTATACGGCCTTGACAGCTCTGAAGTTAGTTTCAGCAAATTTTCGAACATGTACTATATCAGAAAAAATCTTGAGTAATATATATATATATACAAAAACAAGCATGAAACTATTCAAAATGTACAGCATAAATTGAAATAAAAAGCTACGTACATTATAATTTCAATAGAAAAATCTCTTCTGCCCATGCACCTGTACGAATTTCAGTCCGCTCAAGTTTCGCCATACGTAATGTAAATAGGGATAATGCTTCTCGATATATAAGCTACATGATATTTGCTTGTAACTATTATATGCTATAAACCATGTATATAAATCATTAATCTCGATCAGAAACGTTATAGTAAAGGTGTGCAAAGCTATTTCATTGTCGTTGTTCGTGCAGCTAAATCGAGCGCATCGGGTTCGTCGACTGACACACGCGCCCGCACTCGCCTTCTGATGGTAATTTAACTAAATTTATGGCAGCTGCAAGGTCGTCGAAGGATAATGAACCCGATTACGAAGTTACTCTTTTTCATTTGTTTTAACCACCGCCCTTATCGAAGAAAACCATTCTGATTAGTTGTAATTAATTGATTTATTTATATTATTTTACTAGAATCAAATAAAATAAAAAAGGATAAAATAGGTTTGACCTATAATTTGGTAAAAGAAAAAAAAAATAAATTCAACTGTATCAACAGAAAATTATTATGTTTAAATTTTATAATTAATGCGTTTTTAACTATGAGTATTAATAAATGAATATTTAATGCATCTTAATTTAAAGAAAATTTAATTGTAAAGTTATTTGATTGTTAAGACTATTTCATACTTGATATTATAATACAAATGTATCCTTTTATACACTAAAGATCTGTGCCCCTCTGTTATTCTTAAATCTAGTTTTTTTTAATCATAAATATATTCTCTAGCTAGGTTATGTTAGAGATGAAGGTGTTAGAGATTATATGTTCAGCGAAAAGTGGATAACAGATTACAATCAGTAAAGTCTAGAAGAATAGTTGACCTAAATCATTGAGTGAATGTAAAATAATATACAGTGAATAATAATAATAACCATAGAAATTCTAATACGAGACAGAAACTTCGGGGAACATCAAGTATTATTTTACGACAAATACATCATACATTTATAACATTCATAGAAAGTGCGATCAAGTCAAATCAAAATATAAACGAACCTTATCCAATGAAATAGACGATACAACGGTGTTTCTTGACCTCGTTGTTTACAAATGAACCTAAGAATTTGACCCGACTGTGCGGTATAAGATTTTTTTTGCGCTGTCAGAGTCGGACGCGACCGTGAATAATCTAACTACTTACTCGGATTTTAATTAGATCGCCTGAAGCTTAAAAGTAAACTTCGATTCTACATAACTGCATATTTAATCCTACAAAAAAGAACCGAATAATATCATCCTTCACATTCCTATAAATATCATGCTTAACTGTGCTCTAGATAAGTAATACCAGCTTGTAATTTCATAATCAACATCAAAATGCAACTTGCCAAACTAAACGCAAAGTATATTACGTTACGTTCTGTAAGGGACCTTTTTTATTTACGTTTTTAGCATGATTGTAAACATATCGTTTTATTATTTAGGACTAGCTACGCCCGCGTGTCACATATTCTTCACTGCGTTATATATTTTTTTATACGGAACCCAATTTCCTAAAAAAAAATAGTACTAAGATGAGAGTAAAAATATTTTTCATAAATATAGCACTTGCCCGTAAAACTGTGCATTGAATCGGATTTTATTCAAATTTTTATGAGTTTATTTTTTTACGCGGAACCCCTAATTATTTTCGAAAATTATACCGGGACTAAATTCAGCTATCTACCAAAAAAGTCATTCAGGAGATTACCCATTACAAACAAACAGACAGAATTTTTTTTAAATATTGTATTTTTGGTATAGGTATCGTATATACATTCAGATCTAGTTAGTAAAAAGTTAACTTTTTATATTACAGACACTTTAACCCCTTGAGCACTAACATGGCGTTTACGCCAGCTTTCTATTGTTTTCCTATTGTTTCATTTTTATGGGTAATCCACATATTAATTTTATTTATTGACTAGCTGTGCCCTCGACATTCGCTCGTGTGGAATTCAGGCGTCCCGTCCCGTCAAAAACTTTAACCATCCAATTATAGTTAGAACGAAATAATATTATGTTCCGCACCATATTTATACCTATTGATATCATATTTGAAATTCAGTTCACTTATTTCATAAAATGACCCCTTAATACAACACCTAGAATTCCTAGATATTATTTAAAAATACCAAAATATTTGTTTTCTCGTTAATTATGTCTTAGAGATTAATTATTTACAAACTACACAATATTTAATAATATACTGTACTATAATATATATTTTGTTCAATTTCAATCAATCCATTACCTTTTTGTTCGCGAAAAAGACTAAAACCCATTACTTTACATTCTCTTATTTCATATTAAAGTCGCTGCAGTATTATATTGTAGTCTTTGGTCGCCGCGTGTCATACAAAGTACTATAGCTTTTAATAAAGTGGACCAATTTTAATGAAATAAAGTTTTGATGCTACCCCGGAATATACTTTATAATTATAAATTTTTGAAATAAGTACCTTTTAATTGATACCTGCACAGACAAACAGAAAGACAGACATTTCTAAAAATTATAGAAATGTGTTTAATGACCTATTTTGAGTCCCTTGCAATAATTCTTTTCACAAAAATCGGAAATGTACAGACACGTGAAATTTACAATTTTATATCTTAGTATAGAGATAGATGAATTTCGCAATGTTTGCATTCCGGTTGCAACGCAAAGCCGAAATTCGTACTATGTAAAATAGTATCATTGTTACCATTTTTTAACAAAGCACTGGCCATAAAGAGCTTAAGATTAACATCGTTAGACGAATCGAAAACAAATTAGGTGTTCGAGAAAATTCCTTATATGACAAAATTAAACCTATTCGCAAAATAAAATTAATATCGTAATCCAAACACACACCTGATATTATAATTTAGATAAAAACCAGATAGTATATGATATCCTTTATGATTTTCAAATTCCTCGCTAAAACTACTATTACGTAAATACATGCGACATATATGTGTGTGTGTGTGTAATCTAATCATATCCCAACTAGATAAGTTGAACAAGCCTTCGTATATTCATTTATTTTTACATACTACTCTGATAAGGTAAATCCGTTGATGAATATCGTAATTACCGATTTAATTACTTTCCGTTTCAACTGTGGATTAATTTAAAAACCCGATAAAATTATACAAATCTATGTATAAATAGGTAAATATAAAATAACTAATGACATTCTCTTCTCTGTTTATTACATGTTTTTCCTTATAATTATTTAGTTTTTTTTATTACATAATATAGGGTCCGTGCTTTAATCACAATCTCACCTGATGTTAAATGACAATGTGGTACAGGATGATAAACGTATCAAGTCCAGAGGTATTGTTCTCAAGTGATGCTGCCGGAACACACCTATTGGCATTTGATGATATGTTTTCAAACTTGAGGGTAGTAAATACCCCAGCGGGGATTGTTTGAAAATGCCCTACCCATGCCTATGATTTCCTCACGATGTTTTCCTTCAACGAAAGCTCAGGCTAATGTTATAGTTCAAAAGGTGGGGTCGAACCCGCGTTCATTTACTTCCACTGGACGTACACATACGATGTTTTATAGTGTTATTGTAAAATGAGATAAAAGTAAGACATAAAATTAATCAAAAATAAATTTTAACATTCAATTCAATTGTAGTAAAAAAAAAACAATAAAAATGAACATAGCTGACGCTGGCATCTTCCTTCATTTCAAAATGTTTTTTTTTCTGTAACACTAGAACTACGTATTTCACAAGGTTTAAAGATGGGAATTTCATCAGTTCATTTCTAATTAACCTAATAATCAGAAATTAAAATTTCAGATAGTTAACATTCTTTTTACTAATATGTTATTCTGAGAACCACATTTTAAATCAGTTTAGTGGTTTTACCAGAGATGCGTGTTCGAAGATAAAAATTGACGATTATGTTGCATATAACCACTATAATTTATCAAAGTTCCTAATAACTTCACTTGCGTCTGTGCAAGTGAATAAGAACAAGTAAAGTGAATAAGTTGAATCACATATCAATCAAATAACTAATTCATTTAACTGACCATATAATTTACATGTGTGTATACTTGAATGTAATAATAAACAAGATGTGCCAATTGCATGTGTTGCAAGGAACACGATGACAATTATTTTTATGTCAACTTGAATCACTGTAATCTTCAGAACTATTTATTTCCATGTATTAAAGCTAGATTATTAAAAAACAGAATAATAGAAAACCGTCCAGTTTCTTACGACTAATAAACAGACTAACGGACAGAGAGACAAAAACAATTTATGTTTAAATATTCCAAACACAAGAATATAATCGGTTATAATTAACCTTGGCAGCTTGCAATCATTAATGAATTCAAAATAAATAATAATTATATTAAGCAAATCTTAAACCACTCGCAACGTGAGTGAGTCCTAATAAAAACAAATTGAAAAATGCAAAACTAATAATCGCACGCGGCTGCGCACCCTTTCTCAAATAATTTCAATGAAAGATATTAATAAACGAAAAAAAGAAACCTATTGAATTAAATCTATTTTAACTTTATATAAACTTGCTCTACATATTAACCCCGTGAGCACTAACCTGGCGTTTACGTCAGCTTTCCATTGTTTTCCTGTTGTCTCATTTTTATGGGTAATCGACATTTAAAAATATACCGATAATAATATGGATAGTTTACATTGTTTTTTTTTTATTTTATTCTGTGATTATTGCTTTTTATTATTATTTTATTGTAAAATATACCATAAAATACGGTTGAATAAATTAAAAATAAACCACAAATATAAATCTTGAAAACATTTTTATTAGAAGAGAGATAGAGAGGGAACGCACTGAACTAAATAATGACGTTACACAATACATACTTCATACAAGTTTTTTTACTAATATTCGTTTAGCGGAAAAGGAATAGAGCGTCTCCTTTCAATCTCTAACAAAAAAATTAAATAGTTATATATTAGAATGTTATCAAGAGAAAACAACATTTTTTTCAGTGCACGTTATATTTTTAATTATGTGTCGTATTTAATCCGTTGTTATCAATATAATAACCACCACTGAAATACCCCATAGATTATCGACGAGGATTAGTAAATATACGTATCATCAGACGTGTAATGCCCTTAAATTTACAAACAAATATTCAATAAAGCAATTCAAAATTTGTCGGAGTCCGTTAATTACATTTACAGGGCTACCAGAATTATAACGTACCAGTTATTATAGGAAGCCTCGCCGCGTGGCGCTTCGTTCATAACGAGATTAACCACACGGCCTGGACTAAACTAACTCAGGTTGAAGTTCGAACCGAATTAAACTGGATTGCTAGAATGGAACTGAAATGTACTTGACTCAGAAAGTCAAACGGATCGTTACTTCTGTTTAAACGAAATGGTTATTAGTAGTAATAGTAGCCTTTTATCTTATATTGCTCTAATATTATCAAATCGAAAACATTCTTTATCTGACTATATCATAAAATTATTTCACACATACGCTACGAGAAATCTTCTCACGTTAGGAAAAATCATTCAACTTGTTAGTGCTTTATCCCAACATCCTAACGGTAATCTACAATATATGAAAATAAATGTTTCGTTGTGTCTGTCCATCTTCTATACGTTTCTAAACCATTAACGCGATTGTTATAAAAACTTTGGTGAGTTTTATACGCACAGCCACGAAGATTCCTGACTAAAAAAAAACTTTGTAACGCATGCCGAATACGTTAAATAGACACTAATAAATTACGGATACTTCGATGTAAAAGTCTAATTCAAATTATTCCTAATTGCTTAGATTTTCTCACAATTACATAAAAATAATCTATGATATTTTTTTACAAACGTTTCTTACTAGTATTACATGACTTATATTAGCTTAACCTGTATGCCTGTATGTCTGCATTTATGTAATGGAACCTTCGTGCTCAACTTTAATTGTCATCAAAACGTCGGATGTAACTGAATCTTTACACACTTATCAAGGACCGATACAATATGTTAATAAGCTTGTTCCATTACCCTGACCAGGATCTTGTAACAGATCTAGTACATTCATAATATCAAATAAAATAAAAATTTATGACATTGATTGATTCAACCGAAATACGTCCAATGCTGGGCATAGGTCTCCTTCAAAAAGGGAGGAATTGCCATAATCGCCACGTTTAGCAGGCGGAAGTAGGCGTTTGAGGTGCTCCGAGGATGCTGCTGCCCATCGCTTGGTTTATTATCCCTTAGTCGCCTTTTACGAGACCTACGGGAAGATACATTTCTTAGCCGGCACCACACGGCTATATAATTTATGACATATATAAATATTTTCACAAAAATTAAAAGGATGCAACAAATCAAAATGTTAATTAAAAAATAATGTGCTGAATTAGGACAGATATTAAAGAACGTTGTTTTAGTTATTTAATGTGTCGATTACCCATAAAAATAAGACAATAGGAAAACAATGGAAAGCTGGCGTACACGCCAGGTAAGTGCTCAAGGGGTTAAAGTATAATTATTACGTTTAAAATCAAACATCAACTACACAAAGTAAAAATGTTGAAACTTCTATTTGATCATTATAAAACATGCGGAGATTTAATTTTTATAAAGAGGCGATAAAAAAATATTAAAGTGAAAATTGGGTGAAACGCAAGTCGTTGGCGATTGTCACACAGAGGTCAAGCCCGACCATCGAGGGAGCTTAAAGGGATTACGCTTGAAACACTTACGAGCGCCATAACAATGAACATAATAATCCCAAAATGTTTAATGAACACGACCACATTTCGAGATAGTCTGGATTCTCCTAATGTTATTGTTGTTTAGGCTATAAAATAGATCTAAATCATTTCAGAACAATCTCATTCTCAAAAATAAAACTCTTTTTTAACCGATCAAATGCTGTTGACTGTAAGGGACTTTGGAACCTATTATAATCTATATTTTCTAAATCATATGATAAAAATAAACACTGCAAAATATGCAGTAATCTCCTCTTAAAAAAGATCAAAATATTTCTCTCCCTGCTTATCAACTAAATTTCTTAATTTTTTGTGTTTTACTATTAATGATTTTTTTAGTTATCTATAAGAATCTTTTACAAGTTTAATTTATGAACACCTATAAAAGTTACCTACATCTTTCTGTTTTTCAATTAGTCGACTTATAATTCGAAAACTAGTAACCGATATACACCACTTTAAAAAAAAACACTGATGGATGCCCTGATTTTAATATACCCAATTTTGTTACATTTAATAATATATGTAAAAGGACTGAAGATTATGTCAACAAGAATGGAATCGATAAGAAAATTAACACCGGCACGTTTATCTATTTACCTAAATCACTGGAGCTGTTTTGAAACTACAATGTAGTCATTATGAACATAAATTATTATAACCGAGCGGAGCTGCGATTGAAACTTGTATGTCTAGAAGGGATCAAGTCGTTGAGATGTAACAAATTTTTATGTATACACATTTACGCTCAATAATCGTAAAAAACCTGCAAATAAAAATCTTATTAAGCATCAGTAAATAGAGAAATCAATTTCTTTGAATAATAAATAATAAAAAAGAACTCCGTGATGCCCACGCATTAACAATACGCGATACAATAACACAACAGAAAAATCTCAATCTAACACTGAACAGTTTAAAACCCTTAAAATGTAAATGAATTTAGACTCTATTTCTATTACGACTAATGTGATCATTTCATTTTTTGTTAGAAGACGCAAACTTCTGCAATGATGACAGGCCGCAAACAATCTAATTCGTATATTATAACATCGTAACAAATTAAGAAAACCATTAGTCATTGAGCGTTGCTCTCGAGGGAGGGAAGTTCGACAAATCAAAATGTAATTTGGCAAAAACGCGCCTAAAATACGATGGCAAATTGCGGAAAAGTTAACGATGAAATCGGTTTAATGGAATTAATTTATGATGACAGCCGAGCGACGTTCCAAGGGTAGGAGGTGTGACGTGACAATTTGAGTAATTCTTAAAATAAAATGTTAGATATACACTTATAATTACTGGATATAAATATAGAATAAAAGTGTTTTATTCTGATTCTTTCCATGCATATTTTGTTTTAACGACAATTTAACCTAATGAAACTTAAGACACACTGAACCTAGAATGAATAGAGGAACTGGTTATCAAAAGATACTACAGGTACACACCTATTTTGGGTTTTTTAATAGTAGCACTGCAAATGATAGAACTATGCCTGATGGTAAGCAAAGAACAATCCAAAAAATAGCGACTATAGAGAGATCGGCTATCTGCAATCACCGGTCCTGTATTTTATCGTCGATCGTCCATTGTTATTCCGACCTGTACAAATACCACTTCACGGTACATTTGAAGAACTTAATGTCATATGAAGGATGGAACACTACGAACGAAAAACTTCCACAGTACGGTAAAAATAACATGATTCGATTTTTTTAGTCGGTAACTGATTTTCAGTTTCAGGTTGTGCTAGCTACCAAGGCAGGCATGCACTAAAAAAAATAGTTCCACCTTGGTTGCTTCGCAATGTTTTCCTTCAACATGAGTTAATGTTGAATAATTCGTTCTCATTTCTCTATTGTTACTCTAAGGAACTGGAGAACGCTAAAATGGAATATAGCGTCCTTTAAAATGAGATCATCGACTGTTATAGTCGTTCTTAGTTTTTCATATACGAATCAATTATGATATCATCACGATCGTTATCATCAGCATGTTTCTCGTCCATTTCGTGTTGATAGTTGAGATAGATGATAAAAAATAACGACTACTTACTTTTCGCAATCGTTACTTATAGTAAATTAAATTTTACTATTTCATACTATGCTCCTACTAAACTATTTTCTTTATAGTATGAAGTAGCCGAGCAGATTATACAGTTCACCTATAAGCTATTCTTGCCAACTTAAAAGAGGACAGTAGGAGGTCCATCTGAACCCAATCATAAATGTATTACTACTCTCAAAGGTTTAGTTGGAAAGCCTTGTGCGCTAGTACTCTCTGGCAATCCCTTCTGGCCAGATCTCTGAAACGCAAGTATTAATACTTTGCGTGAGAAATAAATATGGTGCTAGCGATAGCGCTCGAATTTCGCAAAACGTGTAGTTAATTCAATGCAGTTGCTCATTTGAACTTAACTTTCGCAAAAATCGTCACAGTTTGCACATCTTTAACTATAAGTAATTTATATAATATTATTTGGTAAAGGTATATTATTTGCTAGAAAATAACCCAACCATAATATATACTAATAAATGAAATTGCAGTGTCTGTTTGTAATGGGTAATCTCCGGAACGGCTGAACCGATTTTGACGGGACTTTTTGTTAAATAGCTGAAGTTACTCCGGGTAACTTAGGGTACTTTTAATTTTCGAAAATAATTAGGGTTCCGCGCAATTTTTTTTAATAAATTCCTATTCAATGCACAGTTTTACGGTTTTATGTTATAATTTATGAGAAATATTTTTTACTTTACCTAGGTACTAAATTTTTTTTTGAAAAATAAATAGGGTAACCGTATAAAAAAAATTAAACGCTGTGAAGAATATATGAAACGCGGATGTAGCCGCGGCCAGAAAGCCAGTAAACATATAACCAGCTAAGAAACAAACCCACCTTGAAAATTATTATCCAAAAAATTACGAGTTATTAAACTTCGATGAAAGAAAATAATTGAGAAGTCAACATGGATACAGTTACGTATAACTTTGATGATAAAGCAAAACAAACAAGATTATTAGAAAGTCAATATAAATTACTTCATTGTAATGTATCACCAAGCAGATACTGCTTTGTTGGGTCGAATCGATAACAAGGTCAAATTTTAACTAGACAATAATCTACCAGTGGATAAACAGAATGGCATTAAGGTAAATGGCAAACTTTCGGATGTTGACCTTCCAAGTTCAAAATGGGGTTGTTCTCCTCCATAATACGGCCCCCTCCCACCCTCCGCCAATGAAAACCGCACCCGGCCGCATTGCAGACAAACTAAAGGACAGCAAAATATAAGAAAAACGTAGCATAATTCGAACTAGATGTTATAAAATATCTCCAATACAGAGCTATGTTTATATTGCAAATAGAAGAAAAATAAAATGTCCTCCCTAAAAGAATCTTTGTTCGTTTCGGCAAAGAGCTGATTTCTCGCAATAGGGCAATTCTTCATTTGCAGTGTCATTGCCCAGACAACGAATACTAATAAATTTGGTGCCAACAACCCGTGCACAGATGGCAAATTGCGAGACAAATTATTGCTGCGTCTTTACAATGTCGAATCAAGGTTTGCTCTGATATAACTTTACATGTGCCTCCTAAATATATGAAACTTTTCAGAATTTAAGCTCTTGGAAGTATTTAACTTGAGAAGTTTAATCTTTAAAATTTGTAATACTTTACAAAAATTAATACTTGACACAAGTTAACAATCGAGAGAAATTTAATTAATATACGTAATTTATTTCCGAGAAAACATCAAACCAGTATGTATCTTTGTTTTAAATGATAACGAAATAATAACAGAAGTAATTTAAGAACTAAATAACTAGATAATAATAAAATAAAATACATTAGAACAACAAGGTTTCGGATTATGATCCTACGCATACGGATACGGATCCTATGATAATAAAATAAAAATATTTTTTTTAAATTTTATATAAATATCAAAAACAGTATCTCTTAACTGAACGTAAATATACAAATCGTAAAGATTTTCTGATGATTCTGTTTACTATTTAAAAATTCATTTCTTTGACAGACATCAAGCGTAAAGATCATTCCGGAATCGGATCAAAGGGTTAATTGAGCCTTGACACCTGGCACTGTTCCAAAAAAGGTCAAGGCGGTGTTAACAGCACATTTACAGCCCACAAACTCACGCATTTTATAGTCGTTCCATTCAACGGCCATTTCTTTTTATATATATACCAAAAGTATAAAAGTCTAATATAAAGAGGTGTAAACCGCCATCATGCTTTGATACCAGATTTATAGTCACTACAATTCTGTCGTTAAATTTTACATCTCGGATTACGTAGTTGTTGTAAAGTTAACGTGAGCGTTTATTGTTTTCTTCAAAACGCAATTTCAACATGCTTTCATTATTAAAGAGACACTAACAACATACATTGAAGGATTTTATATAGTGTTACATACAACTGTATTAACCAAAAGTATATTAAATTATAAAATTTAATACCGTTTTACAACTACCAGTATTTTAATTTATATCCCTAATCTAGTACAATTTCCAAGCAGAATTTGTTTATTAACGGAGTAATAACTCTATACATTTATCTAGTCTAAATATGAAACAGTACATCTCCAAATTTATAATAACGTAGAGATCTTCAAATAATTCATTATCATATTCATTAACGACTAAGTTTTTTTTTTCGTTCTATGTTATAGTGTCTTCTACAGTTGTATCCAATGTAAAAGGTCAACCGTATTAACCAGGCATTGTGTATTCTTGACATTTTCCCTCACGGTCGGACGTACGGTGAGTCAGCCCGCGCCGTCCTTCACCTCTAAGCGACCGGCCGGTCCGCTTGACATCCGCATTCGGAGCCAGACGGTCATCGTCATACCCTCAGAGAATCGGAAACCCTCTCGACACGAATACAACGTATTCATGTCACATCTAAACTCATTCATTGCACTGACGTAAACCTGTACTATCGAATTGTAATTTACGTGTAGTGGCTTCATAAAAAATAGCTTTGATGCTCCGAATGTACTGCAATAAGATTTAATTAAAAGTATTTGTTAGAGAAAACCTGCATTAGTAAACCGAGTATATACTCTCGAGATCTGATTCTTGATTAAGTTAATAATACTGAGGACAAGAATTAGAACTAACCGTAATACTGAGGTCAAGAATTGGAACTGAAGTTGTATCGTAAGAGCAATATATGGAAAATTAAAATTTTCACAAGCGCATTCTCTTCAAATACTTTATTTAACCATTAAATATTTTAAGAGATAACGATAGAGTTAATTATCATGTAAAATGGAAATAGCTGGAAATAATTATTTTGCTATTCCTCTTGGAAAGGTCGAAGAATCCTCAGTTCGAAATTTTATAAATATCTGTAAGTATATTAAAATTTGTTATGTGTATAATAACTACAGTACATTTAACTTGAAAGCATCCAAAAATATTCAGTTTACATCGGAGAGGAGTAAATTCGCTTTCAGAAAAATCTATGAAACATGTTATTAAATGCTTGATCGAGCACTTGTTAAGGTAATTCTATCAATTTATAAAAAAGCAATCTACCATTATAATGATAATTTACAGATATTGTACTTGTTCAGTTTACTTAATATGTTAAAACATTTATTATGAATTATTTTTTTCATGTGAAAGATATCGGACATTTATAATCTAACGTAAAACCGTATAGAGACAAATAAGAATAACAAATTAATCACTAATAAGGGCTTATCGAATACACGTATGCGTTTGAATGCTGAGTAAATGCGGTAGTCAATGCCAAGATCGACAACTTTCTATATCGAGGCGATGTAATGTTTGTACGTTACACGTAACAGTGACACAAGCGAACGGTGCGTTTTGACGCTTTGACTTTGTCATCTATTAATCACGTGATGCTCGAAAAAAAAAAAAAACTAAATCTGACAAGAGGATAGGGCCGCAGTGAGATATCACGTGTATTTATACCGAAAAAATAGACGTGATTTTGATTGGAGGGGAGTCTTAGTCTAAAACCTCACCACGTATCACCAGGAAGAAGGGGTCACAAAATTAAAATAAATATATCACATGATTAATGAACAACCCTGAACAAGTTGTATACTACTCCCATTTGAACTGAGCTGATCTGAAGTGCGCTCTAATAGTATGTATGATCAAAACAGTATTGCACATGCGCTTTGTTATTTCAATCACTGTATGTTTCATGTATGTTAAATCACGTTTATTCTGCCTTACAACAGATTTAATAATGTTTTTTGAAGTTATACTTCTATTGGCGCGTTAGGGAAAAATTATGAGTAATTTTTTACGATGCGCACGCAACCGTCACAAAAAAACGACACCCTGAAGTTAGCTAGTCAACATACGATGCGCGTGCACACCGTCACGAAAAAAAAACCAACACCCTGAAGTTAGCCGTCAACGTTTTAGTTTTTTTTTTTTTCATTATTACGTTAAAGAAGTATAACTTCTTACATGCATACATAAGTTACCCACACACACTTTTTTTTGCCATGAGTATAGGTGCACCGGCGTCGTTCTGCCTCAGTTTCAGAGCGCAATAGTTGAAATGTGCATGCAATACGTCCGCATTTACGATTGGATAGTTCTCACAAACAAACATTATTACTTCTAAGTAGAAGTTTATCAGGGAGCTGGGATCATGCTCACCGCATTATCGCACTGTTACCTTAATAATTTCTTCACGTAACAAATTGGTAAGAACGAAGAAAATAATTATAATAATAAATAAACCTTTTCCGTTAATAGGTCGTCGAGAGATGAACGTACTCGTAGTCTTCGTAGACTTTATTACTTAAATTTGTCCGGTAACAAAGTTTTTTCGTGAATGAAATTCATGTAACTTACAACGCATTTTTTCATATACAAAATCCTCATCTATACTAATAAATAAAATTAAAAGTGTCCGTTTGTTTTGTCAAAATTATTTTTTTTACTGAATAGATGTACTTATATTACGTATATTATATATATATCCGATACCTTTACCGCAAAAATATATTTTTTTTCATTTTTGCCCGTCTGTTTGTTCCAGGTAATGTCTGAAACTGCCGGATGGGATTTTTTTAGGTAGATAGATGACGTTACTCCGGGTAACTTACGGTAATTTTAATTTCCGATAATTATTAGGGTTCCGCGTAAAAAAAAAATTAACAAAATCCTATTCAATGCACAGTTTTACGTGTAAGTGCTTGGAGTTTATGCGAAATATTTTACCTTATCTTAGCACTTAAAAATATTAGTGTAAATTAAAATAATATAATAGCAAAGCTCCGTATAAAAAAAGTTCAAAATGCAGTGAAGAATAGATGAAACGCAGATGCAGCCGCAGGTAAACAGCTAGTTAAATATAATATGTTTCGTAATACGATCCCTTGATGAGAAATAGTTTTAATTATTTTTTATCTTGGGTATTTTTATTTTATAGTAAGTACTTTATTTTTCCTTTCTTTTCGTTAACTTAAAAACTATTTCTCTTCCTACTTAGCTGCTCAACCAGTTCAGCATTATCGAAAATAATATTAAGAGTTCATTGTATGTTTTGAAATATGTTAAGTAGTTTGTTTAGAAATGTCGTAAGACTCCAAAAATCGGTAGCTATTATTTTTATTACAAATGTTTTATAAGGATGATTAAACTTGTCGATTTTTACTACATAATTATAAAAATGTCGCAATGTTCAATATTCATTAATTGGAGAGTAACGTTTAATATGATCTTTATGGGTATAATTTAGTAAATAACAAAAAAAGAACAATTATAATACTTTCTATCAAACAACTTCTCATAACATTTTATTTTTTACATTTACTATTATTGATTAAATTGCCTACATTTAGAAAAATGTAGTCATTAGTGAAAGCGTCACGCATGAATAATAAAACTAAATAACGACCAATCATTTTTATCATAAGTTTATTTGGTGATAAATCGGTTTGTATACGGGGGTCGTTCATGGCCTTTGATTTCCAGGTCGTTCTGGACTAGATTACCCACACCTCGGGCGACTTTGTGGCGACATAGACGAAATCATACGAAGGTGTTCATATCAAAATTCCCTGCGGTTAAAATCAACCTCACCACAAATGCGGCATATTAGTCATGTGGGATTGTGTGGGAAGTGAAATTTCCTTAAGGTTATGTTTAACGATAAAGGTTAACTCGGTTAAAGGGTAGTTACTTTTTCTTAACATCTTATGCCGTCTTCACACAATCGCGGCCATCTTATGCCTCATAACACTTTCTCTGTATCATCTCTTTCATTTATCTTTCATTCCACTTTTGACTTATTCCAAATCTGTCTCTTTCACATCATCATATTATGGATAATAATAATGTATTTATATCAATATAAGCGATTACAGTTTACAGTGGAGCCAGAGCCTCCCTACAAACTAGGCATGTACCTGTATCTTGTAGACCAGTGTACTTCCGTACACAAGAAATACATACATAAGTAAAACTTTTCCTTCATTAAATAAGCAAAGGTAATCAGTCCATACATCCAACATTCACAAAATAATTTATCTCAAACATTTTAACTCATTAAATCTTGACTCGTGCCAAAATGTAATGAAATACATTTAATCACTAAAACTAAGGACCCGTTAAATTTTATTCGATTATAAAGATTTATTACGTACCGAGAACGTACTTGAAACATGAGACTGGAATACTCGATTACATACATTCAATTAATTTACCGAATCTAACGCAATTCAATTACACATTCCAGAACAAGCGGTAATATGAATATAATAGTAATTAACGGAACATAAAGTTTAATAGATATTGCGATTGTGATAATAATAAAAAAAACCTATAACATGTTCATACAATTAAAAAAGCAATTAACTGTACAGATAATAAATAAATAATTCGACCGCGAAAAGATGCCTACTTAGATAAAGAAAACTACCAAATTGTTTAAACACTCGGTCGAACTAACCTCATCACTTGATATACGTGTATAATATACTAGCTGTGTGCCCGATGCTGCGCCTTCGTTTCATATTTTCATCACTGCGTTTTTTTTATTCAGAACCCTAATTGTTTTCAGTACTATAATAAAGTAAACCTGTTTCTCACAAAATCTCATTTGCCAGTGAAATTGTGCTTTGAATCGGATTTTATTCCAAATTTCATGAGTTTTCATTTTTTTTTTTACGCGGAACCTTAATTATTTTCGAAAAATAAAGGTACACTAAGTTACGCGGAGTAACTTCAGCTATCTGACAAAAAAAAATCCCGTCAAAATCGGATATTACCCGGAACAAACAGAACGAAAAACAAAAATTGTATTTTTACATTACAAACAGACACTTCAATTTTCTTTATTAGTATAGATTTTGTTACCAATGAAACCTTATACAGGGGTGGTAAAAGCAATCCCCCTTTTCAGTTAACTCGATGTGGTGGTAAATGATACGTTTTTTCAACTAATATTGTTCGATCGGCCTTGTCGATGTGGTCGAGTCAATGGAAAGGTCAGTTAAAGGGTAATTCCGACACTTTTTTTTATAATGGAGTAACACAAGCAAGTAAGCAGGCAATCAAATTAAGAGGGGTGGGGTCGATTGACAACAAATTATTAATTTACTGCTTAAAACGTCGAAACAATGAAATAAAAAAAACAGGTAGGTATTCAAAATAGTTTTGAAAAAGGCGTGAAACTCGATAATTCCCCAAATATGAGCCTCCCCTCCCCCCAAGTCTTTACCTGCGACCGTGCCTGCGTACTTAAGCCTAGCATTAAGTGATCTACAACCTATTTACATTTTACAGAATTCAGTCCTAAATTGAGTGTAGCAATTTCGGAGACAACCCCCTTATGGGTCAGAGTAGATATAGTATGTTTCCTATTACAGAATCTGTGCAGTACTTTAATAGTCCAATCTTCCAAAGGCTCTATCGCTTTTATATATCTTATATAATAGTGGAAGACAAGCAGTATATTGGTAAATAGCAAATTATAACAATGAATAATAAAGCAAAAAACAAGAACCAAACTTTCTATTTATTTGAATAAAATTAAATAAACGAAGTACTTTAATCAACGTTCATCTGTTTTTTATTTCTTCTAAAAATAAATACAATTTAACCAACAGATTATTCACACAACACGTTACGTTATTATTGGCGCTAACGATAAAATAGAACCTCACGTTATTTATTCTAAACACGTAATTATAACATAACAATTCACAGTGATAATCACGTCCTAAGGAATAAGCACCGTTATAAGTAACCCGAAATGTTATGATGTTCACCACGGTTCATGTTTTATGCGTTTGAGATAGAGAAAAAAAAACAAGAAAATAAAACAACTCCTGAAAATTCAGCTAAAATGTCAGCCAATAAATAACGTATGCCGGAGGACACGTGTTCCGTGTTTACACATAATAATAATATATTATAATTCACATGAATCAGTCGCACAAAATTAAAATGATTCCAGTTTAAAAACACGAACCGGGGCCGACTATGCGAAATTTATGATGCTTGTTTATTATTATACATTAAATCCATTCATTCAACCGAAAGACGTTTACTGCTGGACATAGGTCTCCCTCAAAGATCTCCACAACGACCGGTCTTGCGTCACCTGTATCCAACGGATTTCCGCGACCTTCACCCACGCTGTCTTTCGGTACATGGCAACCACTCGAACCCGTTGACACGATCAGACCACTTTAATAAGGAAATTCTTTGAGCAATGTTAGTTTACTTTGGTTCTTCTGTGGATCTCCTCATTTCAGATTCGATCACTCATTGAAACTCCGTGCATAGAAAAAAGTTATATATCCACGTGACGTACATAGGTTTATCATTATTCCTGAATCTCTATGAAAAAAATCTTAATGATATCTAACTTAGATCATTCCTCGAGTTTATACTTGTATTGCTCAGAGAAGTATATTAAAATCGGTTCAGTAATTTTCCAGATGCAGGTTTATTTACATATTTATCCTAATAGTACAGATATAGAAAGTATATCCTGGAAAACCTACGTAAGTTAATGAAGATCTACGCCATATCATATCAAGTTCACTTCGCCAATTGAACATTATTACTCTTATCTACATGTTTCATAACATGGGTGAATATCATCAAACCTCCGTTTGCCTTGGACACGTGTTCTGTGTTTACATAAATTCAAATTCAAATGATATTTGCGACCTTTGCCTCGAATTGTTTGTAAAATAAAAAAAGTAAACCGTGCACTGATTGGTCAGTTCTGATTCTGTACGAAGAAAGTTAATTACACGTTTCGATTCTACGTTTGAATGCCTCGCGAGTTAAAATTAGATAACAGAATTTGTAATTGCAATTGAAAATACAATATGAGAATGATGAACAGGCAGAACCTTATAAAAACGAAAATAGATTAATAAAATAATCATTTAAAGCACTACTATGTGTAAATTCATTATTATTTTGTATATTATATTTGATTTAATCAAGGTTTACATGGATGAAAAACATACATGATTCAACACAACAGAAAATATAAAAAATAATACCCAAATACTAACATGAAAGAAAAATCCTTTTCCTTATATTCGACGCGTATTTGATTGATTGATGACAAACATAAGATATGTTACGGATCGAAGCGCACAAAAGGTGATTGCGGGGGCATTTTGCAAGCCGTGCATAACAACAGTATTGGAAAGTGTGTCAAGATTGCAATAGACACCGCGGTAATGCGTACATTGCTAACCGCAGATCAGTGCTACCAGCTAGTACACTCGACACGTAGGCAAACAAAAAAAAATATCGATACGAGGTTCAATTCAATTTTATTGTACCATGATGGTGACAAAAAAAATCTTACGATTCGCCTGACCACAAGCGGTCAGCTCAGCCAATAGCGTACATATTACTTACACGCACGTTGCCGACCTTAATACGCATCAAACCAATTTCCGATTCTCAATTATAAAATCATAAATGTGAAAGTTTCACACTTTAACTTTAGCCATAAATAAATAATTATTACATACTTAATTTCGGGTTAGCATAAAAAAAAAAAAACAAGCACCATTTCTGAAGCCACCGTGGCGTCATCGAGTGCATCAGGTATATTACCTTCTGAAAATTCAAATATTATATCAATCAAATAGTTTTCTTATCAAATCCCAACATATTTCGCTTATCATTAGACCTTTTAGGGAAAATATCATCTTAACACATCATTTTAATTTATTCACATGAGATTCTATATAACTTGCCACAACATGTAAATAAACAATCCTGATGAGTATTTTTACTCCATCCAGTTTACCACTATTTATTAGTATAGACTCGAGTACGATGAGTTTTATTATCAACCATGCCGTTTATGTGAAATGAACGATCTGTTACATTTGTATTATCTGTGTTGCAACTGCCGACACGATGCACCGCCGTCAATCGGGAAACGAAACGTCAAAACATTGCGATAAATTGCTCTTCCGTATAAAGAACTACTAAGGATAACATATACAATGCTTGTTTATTTAATTGAATAATTTATTCACAACTAGCTGCAACCCCGGTTACGCCCGTTTCGTTTCTCACAATTATTCACTTTTCTATTGCAATAATAAAACTGAAATCTTGACCGTGCATTACATTTTTACAAATATATATTCAGGACGTTACTCATCTCGAATCTGACATTAAAAAAATGTTGTCTGTTTGTCTATTTATGTCTGACGTTCGTCCGAATTTATAGTCCGGTATAGATTTCCGAAATTATTTTTAGAATTCGAAAAAAAATATTTTAGTCTAACTCTATAGCAGGTTTACCGATTTTGATAAAATTTATGTTAAGTATAATTATATTACCTAGCGATTGACAGGTAAAAAAAAAATATAATTTAAAATCCTCAAAAATGCTTCATATGCATTATATAATATATAAATCTTCAGCTTTCAATAAGTTGTATTGTAAAGGAACATAATGTTTACGTCGACACTTATTATTTTCCTCAGAGCTTGTTCTACATATAATCTAATGTGACATAATATATACGAAATTCTAATAAGAGAATACATCCAGGACAAAAAATTGAAATCAAGTAAATCGATCCAAATGGCTTTACAGTCATAAGCACATTAACGGCATGAAAGACGTTACAATACGCAAGGTTGAAATAAGTAAATAATACCTTTGCCTCTACTTAGCGTGACTATCGTACGTAATGAATACTAACTTTCTAGTAAAGGTAATGAAAACTTGCATTAACGTAGGAGAATCCATTGCGGGCCAATAAAAATGCAAATTCCCCTTAATAACCGACTACGCGACTTCATTGTCTGCAATGGCGGGGATGGAAGCCGTTCTGTTCGCTATTTAAAGTGGAAGGGGGGCTTAAAATCTTGGCTATATAATAAACTACAAATGTATACATTTATTATACAGTATCACATAAGTATTATAGTAATCCTAAGATATAAAAGACAAAGTTTAATTGTTTATACCAATTTTACACATCCGACTCGTGAAAAACTCGAAAGGAATTAACATTCTCCTCTATTTAAAAATAAATAGATCTGGCAACTTTTACTTGTCATATACCTAATATCTTTGAATTAAAACTCTCAGAACGCCAGTAGTCATACGAGGAGTGAAGCCATTTCACCTTAAAAGGCTACGTACTATCAAAACGTACCAGTGATTACATAATACCTTGTCGCTTGTATATTTTTAGCTTCAGTAATAAGCGAGTTTTTGTATGACACTATCATTCTTCATTCTTACGTCTGTAACCCAAAATAATCCTTTTTATAGCTTGTTTAATGCCAAAAACAAAATTATGTCGCAAAAAAAAACATTTATGATCCATGTCATAACATCCGGGGATGACTAATTATTAGGAAACTTTCTATTATTAGACACAATCAACGACCTATTGTTTCCAAATACGTTTACGACAGCACCCACGCAGTTTACTCATCGCTCAAGAGAATGGTAATGGAATTGAGTATGTGATTAATAAGAACAACTGCGACCTATAACGACCCTTTTTATGTATTGCGATCTCGTTCTAAGAGTTAACCTATACCGTTTTTGACGCATTCATTACATACATTACATACATTACACATATATATATATATATATATATATATATATACCTTTACTAAAAACAAACGCGATGTACGTACAATTACAATTATTTGTTACGATGAACGAACGACGACAAAACAATGTAGGAATCGAGGTCACGCCGGAAACGTGGCATGCTTACCAAGCTTATGGTGACACGAGTTCAGATTTTAAAAACATTTTAGTGGTATTAAATAATTTCTAAATTCTAATTGAATTCTCGATAATCTTATACTCTTGACCTTATATTATCTCTAACCCAATGTATTTATTTTATTAATTATCACGGTCTATGTCAGAAGAGTGATAACCCTATTATTCATCTATTAACAAGTTCATTTCCTTACTAATAAGACAATCTACCTGGTTTTATCCTATCACTTACGGAAGTAAGTCTACCAAAAGTTATACATCAGCATTAATCATTCACAACGATACCTTGACAAGGTTAATGAGTATCACGGTAATTAAAAAAAAACTTTCATTTCATTGAAAACTTCATCGGAGCTCGAACCTAAATACAGGGAACCGGTTCATTAAATGTACGACCTGTGACGTGACGACCTCAATGGCCCCGTGTCGACCATCACGGCATCGTAAGGTTTTAATCGCGATACATCGTCACACAAAAAACAACTGCACAATAAACGTTCTATATAGTAGTAACCCAAATGGCGTTACAAATATCGTGACATTAAACGAAGCAGTTGCGCAACTGAGCCGTAATAAAAAAAAGTAATAATAACAATAGGTACTAGCTTGCAGAGATTTCAATAACGCATAGTTAAATTACTCCTACTGCGTATCGAAATGTAATATAGCGTCTAGTCACGATATAAATGTCCCTAACGACATGAAAATGTGATTGCGAAAGAGTCAATTATTGCGATAGTGTACAAAACCAAATCGCTCCGAGCGTTGGTAATTCTGTGGCACTTTCTGTTATTATTTCATCTTAGGAATGCTGCGAAACTACACAACTATTTAAGCCGTCACGATATTGGACTCGAACGGTATTATCACGCGAAGTAAAAGAAAACAAAAACTAGATTGCAAATTTTTGTTAAGAATAAGTTCCAAGGCATTTTTATCCTTTTGGAGAGACTGTTCAGAAAAAATAAATGCAAGGGTCCATTACAAGTGATCCTTGTCTTGACAATGGCACAAGAGTAGATAAGCAGTCGAAGGACAGACTTCACAGAGACAGTGATTGATGCTGTGCGCCCCGAGCCGAGCTCGATAAAACTTAATACATTCAACTGAAGTAAATCTAGGGTTGTGCTCAACGATTATAGACTTAAGGAGGTTACTACAAAGTTGCTGACTGGATATGGTAAACCAAATCGTGTCTCGACTAGATCACGACAGTTAAACACGTAATGCTAAATCTTATACGACGGCTCGTTTAGTCAAGTTACATTTGAAGATCATCCAGATCACAATTATCCAGTTACTAAGCTTTTGCAGTGACATTTGCAACTTGAATGATGCCGACAACTGTCGATGGAATATTTGCGTAGAAAAGTATTTAGTTAGTTAAACCATAGGCACATACCTCAATGTGATAGTGATTTTATAACCTTACCAAATTGAGATTATTTTTATAGATTGTTTGTTTATTATTACCCTTATTATTATTATCATTTATTATTCATCCCTAAGTGTTTACGATTTTTCTTAGTATTCACTGTCACTTTGCCATGAAATGTAGTAAAATTACGTTAATAAATAAGAATCAAAAGCATTTAAGGGTTCATAATACTTCTAACTTTCATAATAACAATATTCATATTTAGAAAATCAAATTGATGCCATACGGCATACGGCATATTCATGTCTAAATTGAAATAGTTATTTTTACAAATAATTCTCAAATAACTTATAGATGATTATACTTTTACATCCTTTTTGCATGCGCATCTGCACTTTTCTAACGTTTACACATTTACCTACATAAAAACAAAGAACTATAAAACCACGGTGCCCGAACACGTATCAAGAGCATAGCTTTAAACGACTGAGACTTTGAACCAACTTTGGTTGTAAATATAATTAATAGTAGAATTGTTATAAATGATAAACTGACCTTTAAGTATGATCCGTAATATTTAGTGACGTACGGGCTATCACACTGTGATAACACCATAATCTCCTGTTGAATGTCCTCGATTTCATCTTCGGCTTCTTCCAAATCGATAATTTTAATTGCAACCACTTGCTGGGTTCTGTTGTCGACACCTTTAAACACTTCACCGAAGGAACCCTTGCCGATCTTCTCTTGTTTTGTGAAGATCAGCTCAGGATCGACCTTCTGAAAAGAAAAAAATAAATCATACATAAAATAATACTCTCTGTTATAAGTAATATTGATAGGTAATATACATCATCATCATTCTCATGCCAGTTCCCAACTCACTTGGCGTCGGCGCAGTATGTTTACTTCTTCCATACATCCCTGTCAGCCGTCATCTCTTCATTTACCCTTTTTTCTTTCATATCATTTCTTACACACTCCATACAAACTTTCTTTAACCTTCCTCTACTTTTCCATCCTTCCACATTCATATTCATCACTATTTTACCAACATGCGCTTCCTCTCTTAGGATAGGGAATACAATATATAAAAAATAATAAAAATGTCTTGAAGTGTGAATGAAGATAATAAATAATTTTAAAATATATCTGTGACTCATGTAGAAGGTATTATAATGCTTTATTTGTTTTTGTTATTGCTTTATTTGCTTGTTTTCTTTGAGGATACATACCTCTTTGAATTTCCATAAAGGCAAATATATAAAATATTATAATTTAACAGTAAAATTAGAATAAATTTAAATAGTAATGTTTTAAATATCCTAACCATAGAAAAAAGGTACACACTACCACATTAAAATTTAAAATTACGGAAAAGTAAGACTGTATAATAAAAACATGTAGTTAATTTTTAACATAACACAAGCTCACGCCTGTTATCTCCGAAGGGTTAGGCAGAGATGAAATAGCGAACTCACCACCCACATTTCGCCCGATCTTAGTTCCGTCCCAGATGTGACAGGGGGCGAGCCTGTCGCCATATCGGGCTTAAATTGCAAACTCCGGGATGATACTGAGTAGGAAAAACCCAATACCACTTGACCCCACCAGGGGATCGAACCCGAGACCTCCGAACGGCAGTCGCACCGTAATACAACTGCGCCACCGAGGCAGTCGAGTTAATTTTTAAATATTACAAAAAGCGTCGCAAGACGAAGTGAAAACAGATAAGTTAATAGACGAGACTTTGTAAATAAATTTTTTAAAGCATTACGAATTAATTAATTAAACGAATGATTTATATCTTAGACAGCAATTTTATAACGAAACGATCGAAACTAAATAATGATTTCATTCAAACAACAAGCATCAATGTGTAAATCCGAAATATTTATTCATATATATTAGCAGTTTTTATACGCAAATACGAATATTCAAATTTTAAAATCATTCAACGAAATTTACAATAGAAACATAATATACGACCAGTTGTTTTTTATAGTGCCCATACTTATTTCTTTGTCTTTATCAGATATAAACAATGTAAACTTGCAAAAGTAACAAATGGAATTCTATGAAACAATAAAACTGAGTAACTGCTATTAGAATCATCTTGTAAATCTATATATCTTCTATACATATATAAGGAAACTGGTGTTCATTTGACGCACCTACACATCAATACTACTGAACATATCGGTATGAGACTACCATTTGACGCGAAATTTTTCGTAGATGGTTATAGGCTATTTACTTTGTGAATTCCATCGATCCTTTCTCATTATTTTTTTCAATTTACTCTTATGTGCATTTTTCCGCTAATAAAAGACTATTATTTAACAAAATTATTATTATTATTATTAATTATTAGTTAACAAAAGACTCTGATTTTTATTCATTCGTTTGTTTTTTTAGGTTAGGTATGAATGAAATAGTATATGCACTTTTTCACTCACACCTAAAGAACTTATAAGACATGGGCGGAACCGCGGGCACCAGCTAGTAATTATATAAAAACAAATATAACTCTAAAAGCTATCCCGCAATCGCTAAATCGACAATCTACTAACAATTCTCAAAGTATTATACGTTCTACTAACTTAGGTCTTTAATCTTCCTTATTCTTTTACTTGTTTTATTAAATCTAAATAAGCGTAACTTAGTACCTACATCAATGAAATATTATAAATATAATATATAATAATAGTATAAGTTGCACAAGTAAATTTAAACGCATACTTCTTGGCCTTTCATTGGCATTGCTCGAGAAGTCATGGTCTTTTCGTAGACAGAATCCATTACAATCATTCGAATAGTACCTACTGTACACAAGATTTCATCGTTAACATGAGAAAACCGTTGATAATTAATTTCATAAAATGTCAAAAAGCAATCAATTATATTATAATTAATTACAAAACCTCTTAAATGTAAATTTAGCAGTTAGATGAATTATAAGAAATAGTAATAACCTTTACCTGTTGATTCCAAAACAGTTTTAAATGTTGAAAATAACAATTAAATTGAATTGGTAGAGTTGTAAAGAGAACATTAATCCTTTTCTTTAATTGGCGTCGCAAAAGCATTTACAAGTGGCAACGTGTTATTACCATCACATTACTTTACATTATTACCATCAATTCGACATGATAAAATCGTCTTCAATCTTTCGAGATTGTTTCGCCGAAACAATGGTTTCGCCATTGTTTCAAACAATATTCGACGCGGTGAAGTAATAACTAAAATTATTTCTAAAATAGTTGTAGAACTCTTTAAAGCGATTAAATCATTTGAGCGCATTTATACAATCCAAACATAATTATAAAATTTACGGTTAATAATGCAAAGTTATGAATTAATAAAAACAAAAGCTTGAAGATTGTAAAATGTTGTCCAAACGCATTTAAAATATGACAATCTTTGTTGTAAACGAGTTTAATATTTTAACATGTAGCAATCAACAGACTTTATTAAAATTTATCTCCACGTAAAAGATAAACGGCATAAAGATGTAAACGAAAAATACATAAAATCGTATGTCTTCGGAAAGACCCAGAGTTTCTTTAGCGATTTAAATGAGCACGTGGATAATTTTATCTCAGCTAAAGGCACGAGACATACTTGAAGCGCGACGTGACCAGAATGCCAATGAGAGAACCACACCATATACAGATGTATATCTGAATTTTTACGGAGCTGTTTAAGATTTCAAAACACTTTTACTATGAGAAAATGTTTAAATAAATAGGCTTAAGTTGGACAGTTTTTGTAATATCAGAAACATAAATTATCTCTCTAGTAAATGTGTTTGAATTTTATAATAATAATTTTTAAGACATAAGATTTATATAAAATAACTAGCTGGGTACTCGCGGCTGCGCCCGCGTTTCATATATTCTTCACTGTTTTCATTTTTTATACTGAACCCTAATATTTTTTTTTTGTAAAAATATTTTTACAAAATAAAAAAATTTCTCATAAATTCAAGCACTTACACGTAAAACATTGCATTGAATAGGATTTTAATAAAATTTTTAGATTTTAATTTTTTTACGCGGAACCCTAATTATTTTCGCGGAGTAACTTCAGCTATCTACCAAAAAAGTATTGTCAAAATCCGTCCAGCCATTCCGGAGATTACCCGGAACAAAAAGACAGACAAAAATTTAAAAAATTGTATTTTTGGTATAGGTATCTTATATCTAAATACATTCATAACTATTTAGTAAAAAAATATTTGACATTACAAACAGACACTTCAATTCTATTTATTAGTATAAATTCCTATCTTTCGTAAGCCCTAAACCTATACATTTGCAATACGAATTTACCTATGTCGCATAAGAGACTAGACTAAAGTAAACTGCCGCCACTCTTTTATTCTAATATCTCTATAAGCATAGATTTTTTAGTCTAAGTAATATTTTATTAGGTCAAGTAGAACATAACCGTCTCAATAAAGTAAGTACATAAGTGTTCTTGAAAATCTGACCTTAAGAACTTTTACTTCAAAGGTGGTATACAAGAGAGTATTAACGTTATTTAAAATACTACGTGCAAAGGGTCCCGTAAAAGGGGATGACGATACGCTTACGAAAGCGTAATCTTCGAACAAAAGCGTATCGTGTTTCATTTCAACAATTTTCCATTAGGCCGGGCCAATCTAAAGAGGTCCAACCTTTATAGCTTGCTCTGTCATAACTTGATAGAATAGGTATTTTAATACAAAATGACAATAATTTCTCGTTTAGTTCAAACAACCTGTATAAATATCTCAGAAGTGGGACAATTTCTGAGGAAAGATTTATACAGACATCAACAATATCCAAGTGTTCAATATTCCTTATGATGAAGTTAGCCGACGTTGTATTTTTTATATATATACGATCTCATTGACGTTCTCTCTCTTTCTCTCTCTCTCTCCATTTATTAATGTTTCTATGTATCCCTAATTGAACTAAATTTTAATTGCAATAACGTATTACTTACAACACCTGGTAACTGCTTTCCACTTCGTTTATAATTTGAATTAATTACCGGCCAACTCATCAAAACTTTTCTACTCAAACGGTAAGGAAACCTTTTAAGATTAAATTTATAACGAAAGTTTAACCTAAAATTAAAAGTTAATTTGAGTGGGGAAATAGATTACTGTAATACTTACAAAGAATAATAAATGGAACGCAACCCGGCTACTAATGAATCCGATACCGTTACGGAGCATCGTCGTAAATAATTATAAATGATGCATCGTAGCATACTTGTTTAAAATGTATAGATCAATTATTAGTAATACCGATCGGCTGTTTAATATTTATTGCCTAATGTTCATTTATACTGAGTTACGATATGGAAAATATATACAAATTTAGCATGAATAAGATCCCTTTACTTATTATAAAAGCCAACATCACTCTGTTTTTCTGCCTGTACGTGCCCTTTAAATAGAGATTACAGAAATATTGAATCGATTTTTTTAATGATAATACGTAATAATAATATGATATAAGTGATTTAAGCCCAGTTTTGTATTATTTCTCTAATATTCAAATAAGCTCAAATATAATTTACAGCTTAAAAAAGTCTAGACAGATTCTAGTCTTGTTGCCGAAATAAGTTAAAAGAATTAGTACGCCTAGCGATCGAAATTTGCCAATAATCATTAATGACAATTTTAGGAAAGCTGTTTTTTTTTCACTGATAGGTAATTAATATTACTAATAAGTACGGACCTGTTTTATCTTTGTCTATTTAATAAGTTATTATACATTAACTAAACTTTCAAAACATTAACCACCCAGCTCTATCTATTGCAATACTGTACGTACTATGTAATAAATAAATGCTATATAATTAGCTTTCATTTAATCTGTGGGTTTAATAAACAAGTGACATTTTAATCCGACGGTGGTGCGTTATTGAATTTCATTCATTCTCATTCTAATCAGGCCACTCTGAGGGTCGAGTAATAAAAGTTAATTGAATGATACTCTATCCTGAATGCTGAAATACACTTCGACACCTTTCTGTTAAATAACACTACATTATTCACGGTGTTTTGAAACGATGATAGCGCGGTTGGTAGTACGGTCGAATTCCGCGTCAATGGACGCAAGTTTGATTCCACCTATCCTACTCTATAACGAGCCTGAGCTTATGGTTAAGCAAAAAAAATATCGTGAAGAAACTATAGCATGGTGATAGAATTTTCTAATATAAGCCGTCTCTATAACCTTTACCTCTAGGCTTCGTGTGCTTTACTATCGTGAACTACGTCATCACTAAAATATCAGGTGAGATTGTGGTCAAAGCTCTGAGCCTATATACATTATAAAAAAATCTACTATCGGATATTTTAGGTATCAATTTAATTAATTGTAAGAAAGTCGTAAACTCAAGGTGAATGAAACCTTTCATGGTTTTTATGAACGACAATGATACCCATTGATTCCAATGTCAGTGAACCACGCTCGATGGAAGTTGCAAAAAAATGCTGCATGTAATCTGCGATTTTTCTTAATATTTATAGCCGGGCAATATTACTTAGGTTTTACACGTGTAGCATGTGACAAGTGAAAGGATCGCCAAGTTGATTAATGAAATAATATAAAATTGGGCAAAAAGAACTTTTATTATAATAGAGTAACAACTCATGTAAATGTGTTTTCCTTACGAATGGGAAATGTTTTTATTTCACCTACAGCTTTTAACATTAAGAAGTCTTTTAACATGTAGTTTCTTCAATCCCAAAAGAATATTATATAAATGAGTCATATTTAAATTACGTTATTTTTACTTTTATTAGCTTTACACGCGTTTATATACATATAAAAAAATCGTCATTGACATAAAAAAACTTTTATCATAGATTCTGCATAAAAATATCCTTTTACCTTGGATTTCAATTATGATAAAAGTTTAAATGTTATCGGAACGAAAAAAAAAACTTCATTAGTCCGATAAAATATTTTATCATTGAGTAAGCATTCTTATATATATAACGAATAGGTAAATCGCGATGACGTTAGTTAGATATGATCACATATTTTTATAGCCGAATCATCAGTGCCTATGTGTGCGTGTGTTTTATACAAAACTAAAGTCGCTTTCTGCGACTGTCTCTTAATCCACTAACTCCTAAACTTAGATTAACGCAACGCATTTTGATCTGGTTTTGACCGCAGTTAGATATTTATTCAAGAAAGGTTTCCTTATATCTATACTAATAAATAACATTGCAGTGTCTCTTTGTAATGTCCAAATTATTATTTTTTACTTAATAGATGTTTTAATTCAACTTTTGTGTGACAAGAAAAAAATCAATATCGGTTTTCCCGCTTGATCGAATCAGAAATGAGGATATCCGCAGAAGAATAAATGAAACCGATATTGCCCGAAAAATTGTCAAACTAAAGTAACAATAAGCTGGGCAAATTGATCGTAGATCCGATGCCCGGCGGGGCCAACGGGTTCTCGAATGGCTGCCGCGTACCGGAAGACGTAGCGAGGGTAGGCCCCCCAAAAGATGGATCGACGACCTGGTGAAGGTCCCGGGTGTCAGCTGGATGTGGGTGGCGCAAGACCGCTGGAAGTAGAGATCTTTGAGGGACACCAATATCCAACAGTGGATGTCTTTCGGTTGATTGGATGGATGTATGCCAAACCTAATCAAAATGGTGTACTAGAAAATTGTGGTTCCCAGTTGCATTATATCTTTATCTCCTACGATTAACTCACAATAATAGAATTTCTAAAGTAAACACGGAGACGAGCTTGAGGGCAGAAGCTAGTAATAATATAAAACAAAACTCACGTGAAAACAAACACATCTTTCGTCTCTCGTATCTCAAATCATAACTTCATATCTCTAAATGATATCATTTCACATGTTTACGAATACAATATATTTCTAAAATTAACTAAATTCGATCAAAATTATTTCCAAATTGAATCTATATACATAGGTCTTAAAGGGTCTAAATAATGATTAATATACGAAGTTGATAAAGTATCTAACACAATCGATAAATACTGTAAATTCTTAAATCCTGTTTGAAGTAATAACATTTCAAATTTTGCCCGAACGAATATACGATATCCGGCTATACGAAATCATATTCGATAAGCAAAACGATCAATTGCCAATGTTAACAAATCACTTACAACGACTCTGTACAGACTTGTTGGCGCGCGTTAAATTCATAGTGCCGGTCTACAACAGTGTAAAAAAAAAAAAAAAAAACTCCCTAATCCATTTATCTTTGACGGCTTGTTGACACAGTGTCCTTCGCATTCTAGGCATAGCTTCCATGCCAAAGGTAACAAACAATTTTTATGTAAACTAATTTTCATTTTGGGAATTCGTTTGTTATGTCCGTTATTCTCATTTATACCTCGTGACATAATTAGATAATCAAAAATAACAATAATATAGGTGTAATAAATTTAAAAAAACATATACGAAAATAAAATGTTTACAAACTCTACTAAATTCCATTACAATGACCGAATACCGTAATCAGTACAAAAGTTACTTAGATAAAATCTAATATAAATAATGTGAAGCACTATCCATATATATTAAAATATAGATGTACTTCAGATTACGAATATATGTAATATTTTATAACAAAAATACGAATATTACCGACATATGACGTACTGGTTTTATTTGAATTTTAAACTAATATTACAATATTTCATTGTAACTATTTCTGAAAATTGATTGCATAACACTCACGTACATTGGTTAATATTTATAAAATGACCTTTTTAAAAATACTAACGTTTGCCTAGTGGACGAAACTCGACCATAATCAGAATTGAAAACTTAACAAAAGAAAGAAAGTGTTTCCAAATTATTTTATTAGCTACACTAAAAGCATGAAATAGTTCGTCAACAAAAAAAAAAAATAACGGTTGACAAACAAAGGAAAGAAAAAATGTACTTAACCGTTTCATCTTCCCCTATACGGATAATTTCATTAAAACAAAAAAAAACAAACTCAATACCATGATTTGCCAACGGCTATGCTCGTATATACCTCTTATATATTCTAAATACTTATGTATTTACTGCATTATTAAGGTAGACTGGTAGAGAATGCTTTAGGCATTAAGTCCGCCTTTTTACACAAATTGTGAATAAAGTATAAATAAGCAAATAAATATATTTCAAAAGATTTTGTTAAAATATTGATATTTATACTCGCAACATTTTTTATATATTCTACCAAATGTAGTATATAAATACATAGTAAAACCGAACCACGAAATACATCTAGGACTTTAAGAAACAACAAACATGTGAATTCAGTTCAATTGATCTCAAATTATAAGCTTCCTTTTTATGTAAATGGTGTAAAACACTATTCAGACGAGTATTGAAAGGAATAAAATATTCGGTTTAAAATACATTTGCTATTCATTAGACACCATACTGTATATGGAACCATATTACACCGACAGACCATAAATGGTTTACAGGTATCGGAGAACGCGCGACAATTTAAAAACACCTTGTAAAGAATTACGTAAATTTGTAAACAAGTCAAATTCCCTTTACGACAATTTTTTGTCGACGAAGGAGGATTTTTACTTATTAGAGAGAATAATATTAATATACCTATGAATTTTCGGTATGCGTTATTACTCTCCACTTAAATGGCTTCACCGATTATAATGGTACTTAGCTATAATTTTGATATATTTTCAAAATATATTTTTTTTATTTACGAGTCAATTTTCGTAAACTACCTAACATCCAACGGCTTCAACTACCCTAGTGAAAATAATAAAGATTTTAATAATTTTAATGTAATTGTTTGACGTCACATCATTTACAACTTAGGTATAAGTATTATTAACACCAATGTGTGTATGTATAATATATTTTCTGTGTGTGTATTTTTTATTCGTTATTGGTCTAAAAATTATGAAGTATTATAAAGCAATGTAAATAAATAAACGTGTATATATTAATGTATAAATAATATCATATTACTATAATAATATTTAATAACAATAGTTTTATTAAAGTCACCATATTTAATTTAATATCGGGTAAAAAGTTACTGAACCAAAAAAATTCGATTTCACTTCTGCTCGCTACGTTTTAATATCAAAATGTAAAATGGTTTAGAAAGAAAATAAAATTCATAATATTATTCTGTTGAAGATTTGTACTTGACGTAGCATACATTTTCTGCACTTAAAATTTTGGAAATTTCAAAATCGAACTATAGGCCGATATGTTCACAATATAAATTAAAATGGTACAAGAGAAAATTGCCACAGTCTCAGATGACGCGTGTACAGTTTGATATTCCATACGAGTTGCGATAAACCAGGAAATATAACAGCTATGCGAAACAACCTACCAAGTGTTCATGCACGCATATTGCAACACCAACGACACAAATCCTACTTTGAAACGTATGATTTAATATATTAATCAAATAAACATTACATATAAATTTGCAATAAATTTAAATAACGTTGCAAGAGGATTCATTTTTGCTAAAACTAATTGCTTCTATTTAGTTAATGGCAATCTGTGAATTACATAAACAATTCCGCCCGTGTCCGTCATGTGGGTTAAGTACATTTTCAATCTTGTGTCAATGATTCTAAAGTTCAGAAAAACGGTGGTCCATCTTGCTAGAACTTTCTACGGAGTTTTCATGACATATCAGAATAGACGTTTATATTTCGAATACACACTACATGTACACAATAACCAGGCTATCACGCAAAACGCCACCAAAATTATATGGAGATAATGAATTAAATAACTGCTATATGACATACCGAGATCCCGGCAAAAACTCCGACACTAATATAGTTATACTATATAACTATAGTACACCAATATAGTTTTAAATACTGACCCAAGAGATAAACTTTGCATTGAACAATGACCTTCATTTATCTATATGAACGCTAAAGAAGATATTCAACTTACACTATTCCCGACATTTCTGTGCTGGGACGTCGGCCTGACCGGCGCCGGTCGAGCTGGCTGTGGTGGTACTTTCAGTTGTCTCCGATCGAACGAGGACACGTTACTACCGGACCAGCCCCATCGGCCGAGGCCGTTGCTACTGTGCGGCAACGAATACGACGACTGCGGCCTGAGGTGCCTCGAATTAGGACCGGACAGTATCGGACCGGACGGTCCTCCCTGCACGTAATGATACTGAGGGGGGTTCGAGACCGCCGGACCCCACATTATATTATTCTCACACACCGTCACCGCACTCAACAGTCGTCACCTCATCACAATAGCAAAAATCGTTGCGCACTGTATTCATGCAAGAAGCGTTCCATGAATCTCGACGCTTCTTATCTATTATTTATAAATCGATAAAAAAATATTCAATTAGCCAATCGTCAGCTAATAAACTTGACAGTGTTGATAACGCGCACGATTCAGATCGGTCACCACGCCACCAGTAGCGAGTGATGCAGACCACTGTTCGCGATTGAAAGACAAACACAACACGAGAACGTAAACCGCACGAAAGCAAACCGTCACCGGACGCAACCGAGACGCGATAAGAATTAATTCGTATTTGATTGACAATTGTTTCGTCGAATAAGGTATTCGGTGAACTGAAGGCAAATTTAGGCCTAGACCACATAGACTCGTTACATGGATAACGAAATGATCAATGGGCGACACTTTAGAAAAAAAAACCGATTAGAGTCGTTCAAGTAAACCAAGTCATAGCGAACACGCACAAATCTTCAAAAAGAAACAACACAAAGTGTGAAAGTTCAAACATTGAATGATGACATTCAATGGCGACCTTGATACTCATATACTACGGGACAGACACACTAACGCGATACACACCGCAGCTGTTGATGATGATACATCAAGAGAAACGTTCCGCGACACCACTAATCCATCATGATAGACGGCGTGTGAGTTACGACGCATTTGAATGTAGACTGGTTGCGTGCTGCGAGCAGTCGTAGCCGTTCCAAGCGGCCCGTTCAGGCGATTGCATTATTTTTTTCGCAAGGGACCAGCACGGCGGAGCGGGAGGCGTGCGGGCTGCTACCATCGCCAGCGGACCGTGCAGCAGCAAGCAACCACCGCTTGCGGCGGTACGCAGCAAAACTCACATGCGAATCCGACTACCGAGCACTACACGTGAGTACGATTCACATCTTATCGTGTGATTCATATCTTGCGAAATACAAAATAACTTACACAACCAAATCACGATATCAACATTCTAGAAAAAAAAACAGAAAGTAAATTAATTAAACATTACTATAATAAATACATGACACGAAACTAGAAAACTGTACAAATATGAATAATAATAATAACCCGCTTTAAGCGATTCTTAAAAAAAGACCGTTCCAGTTGGTGAACGCGAAAGTCAGCGAAACAAAGACGTTACGAAACTTTCGTTGGCCGGATCGAACAACAGTTCGAATGCTTGGAGTTTGAGTTACAAAGGAGATCATTAGTATTCTCGTTGCAAGGGAGGAGGTACCACATCGGGTTGCACGGTCCCGAGGAGTTCGCTGGCCGTACCTACGTCGCGCCGTGCGCTGAATACCACCGACCTCCCTAGCATTCCGTGCGCCTACAGCGGCACCGCCACAGTTAACCTTAACAAGCGTTCAACAAACATTAGGCAACCAGCTCCACATACATTTCATTTGGCCGGCGGTCCGTTATGTCCTTTATTCAATTTTTCACACCGACTTACGATACAATTCGAAATTCAAATTACATTTGAACGATAGCTCGATTTCAAGCAGGTTTTGTAGTATTCATAATAAAACCAAAGCATGTTCTCAGATGCACTTTGCTGTAATTAAATATTATTAATAATTTAATCAATACAAAAATACAGTAAAAACTAGCATAAACAATTATGTCAAGTTGTTAATATCAGGAAGGTTAACATTTTCTCATACTCTTGGTGTTTTAAATGAAACTATGAAGCTCGATCATAGATTTAAACAGTTAGATTAGCCCCTATCATCCCGATACCGAACAAAAGTCTACCTGGACATGTGAGTGGTGAAATAGCTCACTTGACATGCGTGAAAGAGAGCATATCGAGTAATTGTGACAATGCTAAAAGAAAAACAAATGACAGTAATATCTCAGCTCACACAAGATTCCACGTTATAAAATTTTTGTGAAATTCTTATCAGATTGAATTATTTTAATAAAACTTCCATATCTAAAAAATGTCATCTATGTACAAAAAACATATCACAACAAATAAAAACGATTAAAAAAGGTAAAAACATCGCCAATACATTGTTCAATTATAGTTTTTATCATGTTTGTACTAGTTTTTAACTAAACTCGTCCGATATGAAATGTCAATATTATTAGTGGAAGTATTGCTCGGTTACTATGAATTGAATGAAATCTTAATACCGCTTATCAGTTTATCACTCGGAGATCAAGCAAAGCGTGAGATAAGCTCTATGTATTATCGTGATACATCGCATACCACACAGTATACTATAGATAAGACGATACAGAAATAACATCTCGTTGAGCAAAGATAACAAGAAGTTATAACCAGACTCGGATAAAAGAATTGTGTTTATAAAATTTCTGCGACAGAATAGAATTTAAAAATATATCTATATGTCAATTGAAAGGAAATGAAAAATGAAATTTAATATAAAAAAAATTACGTAGTTTTTTTACGTATTTAAAACATAACTTACCTAACCCGCTCTAGCCGGAATAAGGAAAGTAATCATGTAGTAAAAAAAGTAAAACCTTAGACATTAAAGATCGTATTGTTTTTTTTATTAATTAAATGTTTATTATTTATATCTATAAAAAATAATAAAGAACAGACGTACAAACAGCAAAGTCCAGGAACGTAATCCGAAAAATAAATCACCTAAACGCGTTGGCTAAGAAATTTACAATCGCGAGTTAGTTTGCATGGAGATAAATATGTTGCGATGCATAAACCGAAATTACCACGGCCTGTAAAACACGAGTAATCCGTTTATTCCAGTACGAAGGTCACTCACTGCATTGGTACAATAAAGAAGCCATAAATAAATTTAGTAAACTCTACTGTTTACTCAAAACCTAGTGTATATTATAGTCAAAGGCCTTAGAGAAGTTTATATGGAATACTATAAAACTTAAATCTAGCAGTTGCAAAATATTTATTTGAAATATTTTTATAAAAAAAAAAAACTACTTTATGAATAAATGAAAATTAATACTAGTGCAAATTCTATTCGACGATAGTAGTGAATTACATAATACTAAATTGTTAAATACGATCGCATGTAAATACATAATTCTTTATTTTAAAAAAGAGCTGGGTTTTTTAATACTCAAAAATATATTCAAAAAGCAAAAATAACAATCTATCAAAATCCGACGAACCAATCAAGTAAATCAAATACATAATAATACCATAGAATAAAGTAAACAGCCGTAATTCAAAATTATTACTGTCGCATCGTAAACACCGTCGTATAACTGTGTCCGACACAACGCCTGTCCTAGTTAATGCAGCATCACACCTGCAACTACTCTGTATACACCGACCGGCAGTGATCTGACAACGTACGTACCTACAAAACATCCCATTTGCGTCACATAGGAAACACATTACAGCGGACCGACGGGGACGCCATAAGAGCGCAATATCCGATCGTCGGTCGCTACTCGTACACATGTACGTACGATCATGTATGTGGATATTGCAATTATAAAGTATGAATCGACATTTGAACGGTTTTGCAACGTCAGAGAAAATCTTCGAACGTGATTTCCACCCACTTCGATATACAACGTATTAACTTGAAACTTTGCATACTTATCAAGGACCGACGTCAATACAATAATTTCAACAATACTTTTGTTCTATTATCCTGGCCAGGTTCACGTGAATATTAAAAAAAAACCGTGGTTTGTAAAGAAATTGTACCGTAAAATATTTAAGATTTGTTAATACTGTGAAAGATTCGTAAAAATTAGGAGCTATTAATAATAATATTATTGATAATTTACAACAAAGGTATAAAAACAAAGTAATTTACCAGAAACATAAACTTCACAAATTAGTACCAATACACTTATTGTATGTTAAAGTTTTATTAAAAGTATTCCTAATCTATTAGTATATATATATAATAAAATCCTACATTTTCATAACTTAGAATACGCATCATTAAAAAAACTGAATCGATTTTAAATGTGTTGAGTACTAAGTCGAGTAATAAGACAATAGGAAAATAATAGGAAAACAATGGAACGCTGGCGTAAACGCCAGGTAAGTGCTCAAGGGGTAAGTATAGTCGTCAGAATAATCCAGAACTGAATCCGAAGAAAGATCTAGAGGCTATATACAAATATCATTAAACTCCTTTGTTAACGAATAGACCAGTTTTACATAAATAAATCAAACTATAACAGTAACAAACAAAAAATCACATATCTACATCGATCGTTTCTTTTTAAATAATATTATCCGCATTTAAGGTTATACTTGATTACAATTAAGTAGGTATATATTTTAAATACTGAACAAACAAAACAAGGTTTATTAAAATAAACAAAGTTTGTTTTCAAAACAACAGAATGTCGGTTAGCAAATAGCAGTCATAAGCTTTACGTTAGCCACAGAAACAAAAGTCTCGAGTGTACTGGACGTATTCAATGTAGCGTTATTTAAATTAAGTAAATTACACCTATACTAATAAATAAAATATCCGTAGCGTCTGTTTGTAATGTCAAAATATTTTTTCCTTAATACATATGAATGTATTATGTAGGAAACATATAACAAAAACACAATTTTTAATTTTTTTTGTCTGTCTGTTTGTTTGTTTAGGGTAATCGCCGGAAAGACTCAACCGAATTTGATGAGACTTTCTTTGTTAGATAACTGATGTCACTCCGCATACTTTTAAAATAATTAGGGTTCCGTGTAAAACAATTAAAACTCATGTTATTTCGAGAGAAATACAACTCAACACACAGTTTCACAGTCAAGTGTTTGAATTTGTGAGAAATTGTTTTAGTTTATCTTAATACCGCAAAAAAAATTAGGGTTCCGTACAAAAAAATATGAACGGCGGGCGCGGCCGCGGGCACGCATCTAGTATTACCTAAGCGTAAATACAAATTAAATCAGCTTTATTAGACCATACTACAAAAACTTTTAAATTTAGAAATATTATTCTCTAAGGAACAATGGCAATTATTAATTAACCACTCAACTCTCAGTTTTTTATAAGTACCTAACGTTAGCGAAGTCCTATTTTTTAAATCTATAATAATAAATAAAATTGAAGCGTAAACTGTTTCGAAACATGTATAATGGAAGACAACAGAACCATAGCGCGATGTAGAATCGTTTCAAGAAAATAAATATTTGTTGTCGTTAATATATAAAATTAAAGTGTGTTTTTTTTTAATACTATATACATATGAATGTATATACGACACCTATACCAAAAATGCCTCGGTGGCGCAGTTGTATTACGGTACGACTGTCGTTTGGAGGTCTCGGGTTATTGAACCCAATATTGATCCGAGTCGGATCGAGAGATATTGGGTTTATCTACTCAGTATTATCCCAGAGTCTGGAATTAGTGCCCGATATGGCGACAGGCTCGCCCCCTGTCACATATGGGACGGAACTAAGCACGGTGAAATGTGAGTGGTGGTGTAGATCGCTATTTCACCTCTGCCTAACCCAACGGGGATAAAAGGCGTGAGCTTACGTTATGCATACCAAAAATGCAATTTTTGAAATGTTGTCTGTCTGTTTGTTCCTTCTGTTTGTAATGTCCGGAACGGCTGGACCAATTTGGACGGGACTTTTTTGTTAGATAGCTGAACTTACATAGCGTAACTGAGGCTAGTTTATTTTCTCGAAAAAAAAAATAATAATCATAAAAATTGGAATAAAATCCAATTCAATACAGTTTTTCTGGCAGGTATTTCAGTTTGTGAGAAATATCTTTGCTTAATGTTAGTAGCAAACAAAAATTTGGAAAATAATTAGGGTCCCGTATAAAAAAAATAAAAACTATGTTACGCAGTGAAAAATATACGGAACGCGGGCGCAGCCATGGGCACACAGCTAGTTTTGAAATATTTGCGAAAAGACAAATTTTTTATATCTAATCTTATTATATAAAATACTTACTAGTGTATATCTCCTATATGTATAAAGGGAAAGATTAAAGAGTAGTCTTTTATTCCTCTCTTTGTTCACCGATTTTCTTTTACATTTTTTGTTTCGTTTTACCGATTTTTTTTTTGTTATCAATAATACATTTTTTTCATATTTTCAATAATACTTATTGAAATTGAAGACTACTTTTCATAAATGGTTACCCAAGTTAAAAAGAATTTGAAATTAAGAATATCTTCATTGACTAGGTATTATACTAGATATTTGTAACACATGTATCACAATCTAGAGGTTTATTTGCCTTTAACCCCTTGAGCACTTACCTGGCGTTTACGCCAGCTTTCCATTGTTTTCCTGTTGTCTTTCTATTGTCTGATTTTTACGAGTACTCGACACAAATTAATATCGATATTGACAAAACGAAAACCCTTTCAGACACCTAGTTCCTCATTACACAAATAGAAAGCCTAGTTTAGATTTCATTTGTGATATGATTTTGTTACGCCAACAATTATGAAATCAATTGGCATTGTTAAAGGCCCCTATGCGTAGCCATCCAACGCATCAAATGCATTTATCGCGATAACACTAAGATTACATACATAATGACAACACTAAAAAAATACTTTGAAATACCAGTTCAATTTCGATCAAATAATAGTCAAGTAAAAAGACTATAAATCCGTTGAAAATACAATCTCTCAAACAATCATTCCGGATATAACAATTACCACCTGGCCATGAACAAGGAAACAAATGAACACATATGACATTCCTATTGAGTCACAAACCGCATGTAACTCGCTTACAATATTAACCTAACAGTATTTAAACTTTAATCCAAAACAGAAGAACATTCCAGAGAATCAATTTTTTAAACCTGAGCACAAAACAGTTTTGTTGTTGGGAGTTCGTTAGTTCTGTTAATTATTTACAAAGTGAAAAATGCTTACGAAAAATATAGGTATATTAGAAATAAACAAATTAGTATGAATTACACACACATGATGTATTTTACATTGTATTGACAAACTTTCTTATCTAGCTGCCGACTCTAAAAACAAATTCTATTCTAATTTATTGATTAATTCCTAACTGTACTCTTATAAATAATAAATGTGATTTAAGATTAATAACCAGGTTTTCAAATGTACATAGATCACCTAACAACACTCTTACATTTAACAAACTTAGTATCTGATATTATTTCTGGAATATGCAGAGAGGATTAACCACTTCTTCTTTCTAAACTTATCAAAGTATTACCAATAAAATCTGAATAAATTAAGTTTTTTATTTGTTTCTTTGATTCTTTGTTAAAAAAATAACAAACTTTTGGAAGTAGAACAAGTTACATAAACTTTTATCTGGGTACCCAATTAACAAGTAATAATTTATAGGTGCGAAATATACACCTGCTATTTATATTAATTTAATTAATAAAATAAAAAGCTTAAAGCCTTCGACCATGGACATTCAAAGTATGTAGGAAACTCTCATTCGCCTACGAAGGTAAATAAATTTTGCTTTCTCCGGTGTGCCGATGTGAAAACATCACGATTCTGTGGTGATATATTATAACAGGCGAGTACAATGTTTGTAATGAAAACCGACGCTTTGTTCTATGCTAGAGTTTGTACAACGTATTGTGTGAACGCAACGTAAACTGCATTATTATTGGATATCTCGTTTGACGGCACAATCTACTCTCTGGTGCACCGTTATTCGAGTTGTGGTCAGGACTGTGACGAGGTCACCTTATTGCTACTATGGTAGAAGAGACTCGAATTCGACCAGAGAAGAATGGTCTTTGGGATGTTTTTTTATGCCGACAACTACAGACAATTTTAAAAAAGAAAACATTCAAATAATAATTTTTAAAGCAAATTAAAATAGATATCATCAATTTGCCAAACACCGCTGAGTTTTTTTGTCACTTCTCAAAAGGGTAATGTTCGAAATGATTCTAGAATTCGCCTTTCATGAGTATAACCTACTTTGACTTTTGAATAATTATTTTGTCTTTCAAAATTTGATGGTTCATAAATTCTTCTTTGGTTTAAAAAACGACGCTTCTTGGTATAATTTTTCTAGACCTCGCCTTCGCCTGATTATTTTACACATCAAAGTTAAAGTCTGTTCTTGAGCGTATATCGGTATATTCCAGCAGCTGACCTTTAAAGCTACTTCTTTCTAAACATAACACACAACTATCAGCATAGACATCGTCACTTAACAACACTATGAAACAATGTAGATAAACTCAACCTCTAAAAATTCCACTTTTACCGATCAAATGTTTGTAAATTTTTAAATCTAAAGAAAAAATACTTTGATAGTACCATCAACAACGTTAACCAATACGGTTAGGTTGACCGCGGCAAAGCTTGTCGCCGAATGGAGTCTCAATTTTGGAAAGTGCCCGAGTGCGGCTCAACCGGGCCGAATAAGTCAGTCAGTCAGTCACGCAACATTAGACCGTCGCCGATTAGAAGAAGTTCGTTTCAGCATTAATGACAACTTACGGATTGGTAATGCCGTGTTAGAATCATCAGTTTTCTCTTGGAAAACAGGCTACGTGTAATTAACATTTTAATTTGACGTTTGTCAGTCTAATATAAAGCAATGGACCCAAATAGTAAGAAAAATAAATCACAATTATTAACAGCGGCCACATATAGTCGAAATATCGAATCGGGATTCACACACATATGCTTAAGCCCGTTCGGAATAACAAACCTCAATAAACGAACGAACGAACGGAATAACGACGAAATGAAAACTAATGAATGTTTGTGATAGGTCCGGTCCATAGATTTGTATGGATATACTGCGTTCGAAATTCCGAATCGAAATTTCGAATCGAAATCCCGAAATGGAATTCCGACTGTATGTGCCGCTCTTAGGCTGACTGACTACTGAAATCAAAATGTCATTAAAAATAAAAGACTTATTATAAATAAGTATAACTTATATATAAATTATCCTAGAGCACTTTCGTAAAAAAAAAAAATTAACTAACATTCGTTTTGCGGGAAGTAGATCTTAAGATTTCAGCCTCTCAATCATCACCAAAAAACTGTAAACGCAAGTGTCTCAAAATTTATTACCCAGATAAAATATTTAGACAGATAAATATTGAATCAGTGTATTGTATTATTTCGTTTATTGATTTCAATAAATTAAATACAAGTACTTATTAAGAATGGGAAATATTTTACAAAAATCTATCAGAGCGCTTCGATAAATTTTAATCGAAATTATCTGTAACTGGATTCATATTAAATTTATTAAATATACACAACTCAGAAAAAATTAAAATTACAATAACTTCAAATCATTTAAGTGATTTTAAGCGTATAAATCCCCATAACATACGCAATTTCACACTTAACTCTATGGTTCAAAAATGAGTTGTAGATTCCGTACGAGCGGTTAATTAGCATGAATAAACAGACAGACACGTAGTATGTAAAACATCGTGTTTGCGACACGGTGGACATTCGCAACGGACACGTTTAGGGATTATCCATTAATCACGTAATATTCTGAAAATTTACTTAGTTATTATTGGGAGGAGGGGGGGAGGGTAAAGTACCTCACCACATATCACCAAGGGATGTGCGAAAAAAACATCACGTGATTAATGGACGACGCCTAAGCAACAAACAAGCTGCACTCGCGACCCAGCTCACAATTATTCTCATTTATACCTCTATATAGAAATTAACTCGGCCTTCCCGTAGTTCCCCTAGTCGACGAAGCAACCTTGTTTAAAATATGGGCACAGATGTGAGAGTTCCTTCTCATGACCGTTACAAATCTATTATGGTTTCGGCACACAGAGGGTGGGACGGGATGCCAGCGCGATGTTTCTAGAAGACATTACGTCGACGCAAGTCGAACGCGACACCTTCTATAGTAAAATCTCCCGACCCACTCACTATGTGGCGAAACCATTAGTGGGGACCAGCTAAATCTGCGTACAGAGGTTATCTAGACGAATATAAAATTGTACCCAAACCTCGCCGCACAAAAAACCCAAGGAGATTTAATCACTTAGGACCGTTTTTATATCAGCCCAACTAGATTTCGTTCAGAGTCAGAGAGAAGGGAGCTGGAAGTGTTGTACCATTAAGATTCTCTGCGTAAAAAAAACTAATTCTAAAAACGAACTTTAAAGTCGTTTTGTTAAATTTAATACGTATCTTCTTATTCGCAAACTTTACTTTTAATTTATATTTGAAAATTTATTGTTATCTAGCAAATGTGGTTACCGTAATCTAAAAACTGATCACTTAAAACGGGTTATTTTTTTTCAAAATTGATTGTTTTAATTTAAACGACACATTCTTTTGCTTTGCGTGACTCTTTAATCTATTCGACCTTACGGTTAGCCGAGGATTATCTCAATAACATATTAATTAGAACTTCCATGATTAAATAAACCAACAAGTAAAGATAATTATCACAGTACGTACACATGTGTATTTTTAATAAGTATGCGCTAAACACCAGTTTCCTTCTCATAGTATCCGCACTTTATGAAAGGCATGTATCTGTGTGTCCGGCAGTGCCAATCTCTATTGATGATGTGTTTACAACTAGAGAATCACTTAACTGATTTATATGATTATTATTATAGATTTATATTCCATAGTCAGATTTGAGTATATACATTTTCTTTGTTACGTTTAGGTAACAATTAACATTGACATGTGAATTAAATAATGCAGATTTTTTTAGAGGCAATAATCACTTAATAATATGTAATTAATTAAAAACCGATAAATATTGAGCAACACAAAAACCTATAAATGATTTGTGAAAATCGAGTTAATACAATAACACAAAATTTCTAATTCACGCCTAGTATTCAATAACATTATAGCAAGAGTTATAAGACTTCTAAAAATAATTACCACCATTACCACTTTTTTTTTTCAGCTTCACCGATTTCTGAGGCGAACGCTTAGGGCGTTTAGTCGGGCAAATGCAAGGTCATCATAGTGGTACGGTCCTCGACTTGGACTGGGACTTGGTCCTCCCAAAACGTAAATTTGGCCCGCATTGAGTTTTAGATGGTCAAGGGAAACTACGGATCTCAAGGTCCCTTACAGAGCTCATGTATCTGCGTGTAGTGTGCAGGAGCGTGGGTTGGGTGTATAATGCGTGTTATGTTCCAGCATGAAAGATTCACTAAATCACGTTAGCGGCTGGTAGAGAAGCCTCCCAATTGAAGATCGGAACACGTCCTGGGCTTCTGCCAAAGGGGGACCAGGGGTAATTAAAAAATAATAATATAATGAAATTATTAATTAAATGAATCGTGATGAAGAAAATACCAATTGGTACCGGAGATTTAAACGTAACATAAAAAACTCATCAAACATTTAACATTACTGGTTAACCATCATAACGGTAACATAAATACACGTAAAAGTGAACAGAAACTAGTCCACGATGATAATATAAAATATGCAAATCATTCCGACGAGACTAGGAGGTAACGTTTCGAGAGAATTGTTTAACAAAAAACACGTATGCTATCTAGAGTTCTAGATAAAGACGCGATCAATCCACTGTTGAAATACATATTATTATTAAGATGATATCCTAGAGGCATTTATACCATAAAAATGTAGTCCCCTGTTTTCTCCCTAGATAGCATTATGGTAAATATTGTTATACCAAATAACATATACCCACCACCGCCATGCCCGTACGTTTTGATTTTTTCCATAAATTAGTTATTGTAGAAACTAGGAGTATTTGAATTTGAAAAAAATTGCTCGATTATTACCGTCATTTTCAGAGGTCAAACAAATTTGATGCGACATAATTAAAAAAGCAATAGGCATAGTCAAAGTCCTTATTATTCTAAAACTGAAGGAAAATTAAAAATCGGTTCAGTTTTGGAGGAGGAAACAGAGTGCTACGAAATGATGTTATTGTTTATTTTGCATACGGTAAAATCAGCAAGAGCTGTACCTTTCGTGTTTATAATACTACTTTTCCGACCGCATGTCCTCTTAAACCAATAAATAACAATAAATCTAGATCAATGAAGGAAGCGTCGCAACCACGCGACTATAAAACAATTTGTTTCAATTAACTCTCGAGGCGTGTGTTACGGAGATTTAGACAAAGGAAACTTGATACGTTATATAATTAATTGCTTTAATATTGAGACATGATTTATTTGAAATCTTTTATAACAAACAAATATCAAATGTCCGTCATGTATCAAGCATAAAAGAAAGAAAAGTTGTCATGTTGCCAGTACAAGAAAATAAAAGATGCGACTTATTGAGACCGGTAGCGAGATTAAGATAATTAATCCAACCAAAAATAAATAAGTATGTAAGAAGCAATTTACTTAACTAAAGTATATAAAATACTCGATTTAAAATATCTAAATACCAGTTGTTAATTTTGATATTATTCGCCCGGTTCACTTCCTGGGTTTCAAACTACCTCCATACCAAATTTCATCCAAATCGGTCCAGTAGTTTTTAAGTTTATTCGTTACATACAAAAATACAAATCTTTCCTCTTTATAATATTAGTATAGATTAATAAAATTATAAATAGATCCAAACGTTTGTAAGTTATTTTAAAGAATAAGCTCAGACGAAACTTTAAAATACCCAAGTTTATATATTTTTTATTAGTCATAATATATAACATAAGCGGAGGAGCCGCGGGTACATGCTTGTTTTTTTATGCAAAAAACATACACGTGGACACAATTACATAGTCACAGTTGATTATTGCGACGCGTCTAGAAACCAATTGCTTCTCTTCATAGAACACGAGCGTATGCTTATTATCAAATATTTAAAAATATAAAGTAGTTAAAAATGAATTATATATAATGGACATTATAAACGTTTATATCTTAGGATAATAACGGATTTTAGAGATAATACTAAGAAGTAGAATCTAAGTCATTTTAACATTTTAAAGTCATAAATTTAGGTTCAAACATCGTGAGGAAACCATAGCATGGTGGTAGAGCGTTTTCTAATAATCCCCGCCTGGGTAGCCAGCACCCTCAAGTCTGAAAACCTGTCGCCAAATACTAATAGGTGTGGTCCGGCAGCATCACATGATAACCATTACCTAATGTGTTTACAATCATGGACTATATCGTCAATTAACATCAAGTAAGATTGTGTTCAACGCACTGTGCCTATACCGTGTAAAAAAAATGTAAAATCAATTGTAACAACAAATAATAAATAAAAAAAAAAACAAAAACCTTAAATACACTATTTGAACTCTAAATATGTTGTACATAATAATATCAAAGAACTCTAGTATGTAAAAATTCATTACGCTTTGATATCATAGTATGTATATGATCTCTGAATCTCGGAATCTGATTAAATTCTCACGCTAGGCTATTAATATGTATATTAGGCTATTATATATTAGGCTATTAATTTTACAGACAAATACATATCAACAACAATCTCTCTCTTGTAATAAATTGAACCACAAAGCTGTGATACACAAACTTACATTTTTATAAACCAAAAAAAAAAGTTTTTACCTAAAATGTATGCACGTTAATTCGTATTTGTATAAACCTGAACCGTATTATATTCATAAAAATGTATTCAATTTACTATGCAGTAAGTACATAAAATCAGATTTTTTATGCGGTTTTTCATCTATATGATCATAAAATGTATAATAAATTAATAAGAAAATTACTTGACCATTTTTTATAAAATTAAGAGCGAAGCCGCGGTTACAGCTAAAGTATTTCAATCCTACAAAAAAAGCGCGCGAACACTTTCCAATATGAGATTAGTTGAGAATTAATATAACAAGTCACGGAGAAGTAGAGATAACCTTGCAAACATTTAACCGGCGTTTGAGACATACGACTAGTATATTGTAAAAATAATAAATTCGCATATGAAAAATTTAGAATTTGAATTGTTAAGTGGTTACACACACGCGCGCATGCCGAGAATTTTATATAATACACTAGCGGGCGCCCGCAGCTTTATCTACGTGTTTAACTTGATTAAATGTAGGACGCCTGATTTTCTTATGTTTTTAATAGCCTATTTATTACTGAACATGATACCTTTACAAAAAATTTTTTTACGGTTTCTAAAAATGATATTTTTATATCCTATTAATCCCTAATTAAAATATACTTTCTGTACACGTAATAAAAAATCAAGCTAGTAACGCCCAACATAGACAGACATCTATCACACAATGTACCTACAGACATAGCCTACCTATTTATTATTACATTACAGACATAACACTATCAGGTGCGTAGCTTGAATGAAAAAACGCCTGCCCACTTCACCTGCATAATACATAATGTACCCCGTCCGCGAGGCCCATTCAAAAACCTGACTTCTAACGGAACAGCATACTACTGGCTTAGTGAGAGTCGTGATCGTTTATTAACATTCTTCGAATTTCATATGTATCATATCGTATTTTATATACCGGTTACAAACCAGTGTTAAAGTGATTAGTTAATGCATACTAATTAATGCTCATTTGTTTAGTTTCACCACCCAAATTGAAGAACCTGAATGTATCGTCAACCATCTACCTACGTGTCCTTGGATAACCAAGAGATTGAAGTACATTTGACATTGGTCAATGAAAAAAGTATTTTGATACTAACGGATAAATTATCTTCGATGTTGAATCGAACTTAGCTTTTAACGTTATTGATTAAAATAAATATTAACAATGAATATTTGTAATACTATTTGATAAACGCGGATGTTTCTTAGTTTCTAAACGTAAGAAAAATATTGAATACACCGAAAAATTATCTAGTTTTAAAATATCTAAATATGATGTTTAAAAAATGCATTAAATATGTAAAACGGTTAAATATACTTTAGATATTATTTTATGTTAACTGGAAAAAACTAAAACTAATTTAACGATTTCCTTGTGAGTTTATTATAAATTCTTGAATCCTTTATATTTAGTGTTACTATATTCTATATCGCGAATAAGGTAAAAAAATGCAACATTTAAGTTATTGATAAAAGCAATATCATTGTCATCCACAGCATTTTATTTAAATTATACGTCTCTCTTTTTCACTCATTTATACTCTTTAGAAGATTACTTATCATTTGTATGTTTTTTTTAGTTAAATATTATAGCACATCTTAAAGACGTCTCAAATATTACAATAACAAACAAATAAAAACCACAACCCTTTTGTTGCAGCAACATTTAAGTTATTGATAAAAGCAATATCATTGTCATCCACAGCATTTTATTTAAATTATACGTCTCTCTTTTCACTCATTTATACTCTTTAGAAGATTACTTATCATTTGTATGTTTTTTTTAGTTAAATATTATAGCACATCTTAAAGACGTCTCAAATATTACAATAACAAACAAATAAAAACCACAACCCTTTTGTTGCATTTTTATATAATTGCGATTTGAACATATACATAAATTACGATAATTAATTTGTGAAATAGTTTTACGCAAATTAATAACCAATTAATCAATTAAAACCACTTTCTGAATTTTATTAAGTTTTAATGTCAAGACATTACATTGGCCACGAAAATAGGCATCTGTTGTAATAATGTAGTCTACTTCGTATATTTCAATTTATAACTCTATTTAAAATAATAAATTTTATTTTGCCATACTTTCATTTTATGGATTTAATCAATGTGCCAATTGAACCATCTATTCAGTTGTCTGATACACATAGTAACTTTACAACAGAAAAGGAAGCACATATAACCCCACCAACCATCCATATTTACAACAAATAACAATTGAAACATTGTAGTAAAATTTACACGCAACAACACCGTTCATATTATAAATTTCAAAACAACAATAACACATAGACAGACGAGGTGAGAAAGTTCATTAACTGTGGTTAGTCATTTAACAATCTACAGTCGTTGATAAGTTATTAACCGGCTGGAGTATTGAAAAGCATTCGCTTTACACGCAAAAGGTCGGTACTTAACAATAGGAGATAAAGACAAAAAATTCATTTATTGAACGACACAAAGAAGCCAAAGCGTTTGCGATGGCGGCACCAGGAACACGACAGGCGGCTAGCTGGTGACAACATGTTTTTTTAAAGCAAGGTAAACAACAAGTCACGTGTTTTTCATTTATCTACAATATACTTTACTTCGTTCTGTCACGACTCTAGTAAGTTTTAAGTTACAAGTTAAATAAATAACATTAGATTTTAAACATCATTTTGTCATAATTCCAATATTCTTTCTATTCTTTTCTATATAATGAGAAAAAAAATATAATGTTTTTGTTTCCTGAATTTTTGGAATATTTTTACAGTATCCTAAATTGAAACTTTACTATTGGAATCTTAAAATGTTCATTGCCATTCAGTCACGCGAATATCATTGCTACAGTTTTTATTTCACATTTTTATGATTTTTTTGTCATCTCACCATTTTTTGTTTAGCTATCAATTTAATTCTTACTCCATTTCTGAACGATTGAAGATATCTCATTCTAAACGTATACAATATAATCCTATTTCTTCTACTAGACTTAGTGCAAGGCAAGAAAAAATCAGCTTCGATGTGGAATCGAACCTACCTTTTAATACTATTGATTAAAATATTTTAAACTAAATAATAACAATGAATATTTGTAATACTATTTGATACATAAAACTAATATAAAATTATAAACGTATTTTATACGTACGAATAACAGTTTATATTTAAGTAAATAAGCCGAGTATAAAAGGGGTTGTTTAAAATTAAATGAAAAAAGCAACAATTTCAGCTTAAATTTATTTTGGCTATTTTACTAATATCCCTATAATAATGTATATAATTTATTCATAATCAAAATAAAAATAAAAACCTTATTCAGGTAAGACCCCGAGAAGACGCTTACGAACGTCGAAAACACTATCAATTAATCCTAGTAAGTGAGCGGACATGAAAATAAAGCTGTTTCATAGTTTCCCGAGCACTATTTCGAAGTAGGTTCCTTTACACGAGAGTGAATAATTAATAATGCTGAACCGGCGGTGGCTGGTTTCCTATGAATATTTAAAACTTCAATATTAAGGCTATTCGTTATATCCCGCAACGTTTTCTCCGTACCGTGAGACAGACTCATTTTGACACGAATTTATCCCTTGACTCTTTAAATTAATCTATACTAATAAATAAAATTGAAGTGTTTGTTTGTAATGTCAAAATTATTATTTTTTACTAAATAGATATGTATGTATACACGATACCTATACCAAAATGCAATTTTAATTTTATTTTTGTGTCTCTCTGTCTATTTGTTCCGGGTAATCTCCAGAACGGCTGGACGGATTTTAGCGGAATTTTTTTGGTAGATAGCTAAAGTTACTCCGGGGTACTAATGATTTTCGAAAATAATTAGGGCTCCGCATCAAAAAAAATGAATAAAATCCGATTCTGTGCACAGTTTTACGGGCAAATGCTTGCATTTATAAGAAATATTTTTACTTTATCTTAGTACTAAACAAAAATTCGGGTTCCGTATTAAAAAAAACTTAAAACGCAGTCAAGAACATATGAAACGCGGGCGCAGCCGCGGCACACAGCTAGTAAGAAATATACCAGTACTTTCGTTTTCACCTAGAAAGGTCTTTATTTAAAGAAGTCTTAAAAGAAGGCAAAAGAATGATTAAGTCCTAATTTATTATCTATATGACGATTGATTATCTAGTAGATTCACAGCTAATATACATAGTTAACGTAACCTAATCACAGTTAGACGTTAACTAAATACCACAAGAATAATCCATTATCAATATTCTACTATATGTATAACTAACAAAAAACAATCTCTCTATTCTTTAATAATTCACATAAGGCATCGCAAGAAAATCTTCGAGCCCATGAGATCATAAAAAAAAAAATCCTGCCAGTAGAAACCCAATGTTTGATAACTAATCTATGGTAAGTATACTTTGGTACTACTAAACCTAAGTAATCTAAACGATAACGCATTAATGAATGATTATACAAACAGAAAATATACTTATCGTAATATTAGAAATTTATTTAGACCAAGATTATATTGCAACAGTTGTACTATTAAGTAATAGGGTCAACCGAAGGAGCGTGTCTCTCAAAGCACGTTGCTTTCCGATTTCGTCCCACATTCCTTCACGAGTTGTTTATTTTATAAAAACCATCTCGACTAGTGTATACTTGGAACGCGTATCAAAATACTAAGAGATGCAAGAACGTTTAAAAATATAATGTTGTAACGGTTCTCCGGGTCAACGTATATCGATTTCGTCACAAATACCGTGATGTCCAAAGGAATACCATGGGACAGTTTCGTTTATTTTAGTCCTCCACTTACGCAAGAAAGACAAAGAAGAAATACGAATGCCTTTGATTCATAAAGATAAAACGTATAGATGAGATTTAAAGCATATTATCAACCTTTATATTCTGAAGGTATTTGCTGACTCACCCATCGTCTTCTGAAAAAGTAAATGGTCGCTGAAGTAGTCCCTTAGTATTTTTGCAGAAATTCTATACAAGATTATACAGAATTTAATTATACAGAAGGCACAATTATCTACACACATGACCAAATGTTGTGTTCGAAAAACCAGTTCGAAAAACTGAACTGTACACACATTAAATACTTCTTTAATTATAAACAAAACCGACTTCAAAAGAAATGAACTAAAAAGTCAATAAATAATGTCTTTATTAATCTGCTTCGTTAATTTTAAAATCGGCGTCAGCTTATACGTCGCTAATTATATTAAATTTTGATTAATTGTTCTTTAAAATCACCTTAGTCCTTTATTTAGCTTATGTGTATTTGTAATAAAGTTTAGGTAGTTATTTCCATTTGTTAATGAGTACATTGGTTAACTCTAGCTGGCACCGACTCCAAAATTAATGAAGCAGATTAATAAAGAAATTACTTATTGCCTTTTTAGTGCATTTCTATTGAAGTCGGTTGTGTTCTTAAAATTAAAAAGTTATTTTTCTAGTTTAAGTATTTACTTTTAGGTATAAATGTGAAGTCTACTTCATAGCTTTGGAAACGAATATATGAAACACGTGTAAATGTCTATAATGGGTTTTTCTCAATTTCCCGGAGTTCCACTGATCAGATCCGATCTGATGAAAATGAGACCACCTCATAAGTGTACTCCTTCGATGGAAATACGGTCGGTTCACAAATGAAGGAGAAATAGAGCAACAAAAAAAACAGACGAATTGATAACCTCCTCCTTTTTGAAGTCGGTTAAAAGTAGAAAAGGGGATTTTAAAATAGAATATATCATTACAGAACAAGAAACTTTAAGATATTCAAAACAAATTAGACTTAGTAATTAAATACACAAGATACCTAATGTCTAAGTAAATGCATTCTACAACGGAGTACCTTTCACCGAAGCACGCTCGTCCATACTTCACGTGAGTCACGGACAAACTTAAAAGTTCAGAGGTTATTATGTCCGAATGATTAGTATTTGATTTTCGTAATACATAATAAAGTGATTCGTCGTTCTCTTGTAATAAACTTTAAGCAAACAAGTTAAGCTGCGAGGTTGTGTTTATCATTCAATATCATACAGATTTCTAAGTACAAAAAATTTTAAAATCTATTTTCATGTTTTATATTCAACTCACTCGATTTAATTAATATTTAATAATCTCTTTCGATATTATGTGAGTATTATTTAAATAAACCACAATCTATTATGTACCTATTGCCTTCAAATAAACGTACAAAATGCATTATGACATTTCTTGAAATTTTTTCTCGCTAAATCTTGTACTATTTTTTCTAAAATGAACTAATCTGAATATTTAAATCTCTATTAAATTCACTAGTTTATTAGCTTAGATTCTAGGAATATTTTGTGACTTCTTCGATTTTAACATGCAAAATTTACCGTGTATATTTAGCGAGTTAGGGATAATATATAATTATGAATGCAAAGTGACGGTGAAATCGACTGAGAGGTGAGGCGGAGAATCAACTCAGGATGAAATGGCGACAGGTATCAAGCACCGCTTGCGACTCTAGGATGACCATTAAACTGAAGGGCAGAATATATAAGTCCGTTATAAGATACTTTATGGATCGTAATGTTAGGTTAGTAAAAAGATGGATGAAAAGCGACTGCATGCAGCAGAGATGTGAATGTTGAGATGGATATGTGGCGTTACCAGAATAGATAGGAAGGATGAAGGAAAGGAATCAGTATTTTAGAGGAAGTTTGAAAATGGCTTTAGTTATAGAAAAGATGAAAGGGAATCGTTTGTCTTGGTATGTGAGTGTGTGAGGGAAGATATGAAGCCAAAAGGGGTAAATGAGATGTGGTGGATGATAGAGATGTATGGAAAAAGAGAAAACATACTGCGCCGACCCCAAATAACAAATTGTGAGGATGATGGTGATGATTAATAATTATGAATAGACAGACAAATATAGCAAAAAATATTCAAAACGTAACATTAACTGTGGTGTAAGTATTTTATAGGACTAGATTCAGTGAACCAAATAATACTAGAAAGAAGTAAGTATGCACTATTGCAGTAATATCAGAAGGAAAAATAAAAAAAAAATCAAAATTACAAAATGTGTTAACAATGTACCTACGTAAAATATACCCAGTATTTCATATTCGCGTTTAAATTAAATTACATGAGAGTACACATTACATTGCTCTCTGACAACATTACAAAAACATAATCTTTAGAACCGAAAAACGTACGATGACTACAAGTTTCGATGGCCCGAATAGTTGTTCCTATGCAAATACGACAGAGGTACAGTACACACACGGCAAGCGGGAAGGCCCTACTACAAATTTGATTGTTGATAAGTCCGGGTTAACGACCCGCCTTCATGACTACTAACAAGATTCGCTCGATACGACGCCGAAGCAAATACCGTTGACGATCATATTGATTTATTTTTTTACTCCACATAATAAATGATAATAACAATACTACGAAGAATTTCGTATCGCCTAAATAATTTAATTTATAATCAACATGCGTTGCAATAAATAACTTTTTCAAACAAAAAATTTCACGGTCGTTCGTTGGAAAGCGCACCAAATATTCAACAAAATCAATTGAAAAGTTTCAAGAATGTAGAGAGGGCAAACATTCAAAAAATATATATTTACATAATAATCATTTCAAAGGACAAGTATTATCAACTTTAAATTCAACTTCAGGTCAAATAAGCAAAATGTATTTATGAAAGTTTCTTAAGATTTATTTAGCAACACATAATATAAATATGTAAGTAAATAATATAAAAGCAAATATTTATTATCGTATTTTATGTATACGAATAGCTAATAACCAAATGAAAATTTCCAATAACGATTTCTATTTAATTAAAACCGTCATATCGAGAGTAAATTCTCAAATATGGAATCAAATATAGAAGTGAATTCCATTTAAACTTCACGTAACAGCAGTATTGCAAATATCCCAGGGTAGTTGTGTGCCAACTTTCATAACACTCTTTAATAATAATCACAAACATTCAATATGGCGTCCGGCTACAACATTTGCCATATTTAACTATTGCCAATACCAAATTCTCGTATGCTTGCATTCTCGAAATTAGAGAACTAAAGAATTGACACTGGTGGTTATTTTTTAATTCATTATTTTTAAGTAATTCACGATAATCCTCAAAAGTTATTTTCGTAATATGTTACCTATCGTAATAATATGTATACTAAATCCTATACTTAACGACTAAATTTATGATTTAATATCCATCTTATAAAATCATCTATACTAATATTACAAAAAGGAAAAATTTGTATTTTTGTACGTAACGAATTTTGGATGAAATTTGGTATAGAGGTAGTTTGTAAATCCAGGGAGTGACAGGATAATTTTTATTCCGAAAGCCCACGGGAACGGAAACTAAGCGGGTAAAATCGCGGAGAGCAGCTAGTGAGTTGATAAGCACAGATGAGAAAAAAGGATGTAACGAACAGATAGAAGACAGCCAGAGAAACATTGTCTTTAGATAAATAATTACATTTCTCACATAAAAATTACTCTTTCATCTAAAATATATCTCTGGTAAGTTAAATAAGTCCTCGACACAATATGTAGATTATTGTCACTTCTTGAACATTAGAAATAAAACACTTTTATTTCTATATGGTTTTTCAATAAACTTTACATTGCTAGCACATACTTCAAATTCAGTGTAAATTAGAAGCCATCATTGTTCAGCAATACTACATCATAGTGATAGGCATTCTTAGGCATTTTTACCATTAACTATCAATAGCTACCAATTGTACATTAAATTTTTAACCCTTAGAAACACCCCACGCGTATTTGTTACTTCTACAAAATGGCTAAGCCCGCCCTGATTATTCCCAGTAATACCTAGTCGGCTACATCTTGGTTATCATTTAGATGTGATCTTGTTCAAATAGACACACAGTAAGAAGAATAATTTTAGTTTTGGATAAGCTTTGACTATAAACATTTTAAATAAAAAAAATAAAAGTACCTGTTTATCAAAAAAACTTTGAAATTAGTGTAGTATTCAAAATTAGTGTAGTAGTAGAGCGACCTACGTTGACATTAGCTTACTGGAACGATCAGGGGCCCACAGAGGAAACCACGGCCCATATAGATAAGGTTCGCTACACAATGCAAACATAACAAAGTATTGTTTTAATGTTTACCTATTCACTTACCTAACAGTTAACATTTAATATGGTATACAGTCAAAACATTTTTACGACCTTCACGCTCCGACATTAGCACAAAATCTCCTTGCACGTTATTTTGGAGAATCTGTAAATATGCTAGCCATATAAAATATATTTTGGCAAATCGAAAATAATTGATAGTTTTTAATTACATTTTTACCGCACAGATAATATGATTTTAACATCTTTTTTACTTGTAAAGCGTCACGAATTCGGTTAACATTTGAATTTTCCATATTGTTATATTTTTCTCATTTATACGAACGTCTCTCCATTTTCCCGCCTTCGATTAAATACGACCAATATAGACAATTGTAGATGCTTCTGTCTGAACGATTCGACCCCTCTGGAGGTTATACTCTGGCAATATATTTGTTTTATCGACGCTATTCAACAAACAAACAATAGACAAATTCTGTACTCGTAAAAGTGACTCAGATTCACAATATATTATGTATTACATTAGTACCAAGAAAACATACATGCTTAAATAAAATATTAGAATAATCATCTCGTGGTGCGAATACCACGCTTATCAGCTTTTTTATAAGTTAAGCGTGTTAACATCTCGGAGCTTCTTGTCACTTTATGCGTGTTATGTGGTTGCATGTGTTTTGATACATTTTTAAATTAGGACAAGAACAAACGTTTAGTATAATGCAAACTCTCTTTTTACAAAAACTTTACTAAAGATGTTACTGCTAGTCGTATTAACAACAAAATACATAATAATACCTAGGTAGACAGATTTTTTACTTTACAGATTACTGAAAATTCATACATACGTAATATGTGCTCTCTCTCTCTGTATTCCTTCAATGGACACAAGACTCCAGAATTAGTGAAATAATGTAGAAGATCCTTTTTTTAATTCGGTTAAAGAAAACATCGTGAATAAACCAGAGCATGGTGGTAGAGCATTTTCTAATTATGTCCGCCTGGGTAGCTATCAGTCTCAAGATAGATAATCTGTCACCAAATACCAACAGTTGTGTTGCGGCAGCATCACTTGACAACTAGTACCTCTAGGCTTAGAGTGTTTACCATCCTGGAACAGCATCGTCACTTAACATCAGGTGAGATTGTGGACAAAGCACTGAGCCTACACGCTGTAAAAACTTATATTTCATTAATCAATTAAAGTTATCGAACATGTGAATACTGTTTTCTGAATTCAATTGACAAAAAAACTGAAGTGTAATGAAATCTATATACATATATGAATGAAATTAATTATTCAAATGCGAGAGGAACATAGACACAGCTAATCTCTAAGAAATTATAATAATACGATTAATTAGAACGTCGAATTGTTACGATTCTACGAGAGGGAAACGTAACAGTGAACTGGCACGAACGTCAGCCACCCCAAAGGCCACGCGCGAGGCGGTACCAACGACTCACCTTCCACTTTACGATAACAATCGAACCGTGGGAAACTGCCGCTAAATGACACAACAATAATTATGAAACGCTGTGAATGTTTCACCGATAGAAAAAATTGTTTTAATCTCTCGGTCGCATAATAAATGTGTAACTGTTATTGCATCACATGCTATATATTCTACCGTAGTAATACTTAACTATTGAAGTATTGTATTAAATAATCTTTATAGAATATACAACTGATTAAAAATATTATAACAGCACATTGAAAAATTAATTCACGTTTACCTTGAGTACTGTAAAGAAGTTGCTACACTGATCTATCATACAATTGTGAATACTTAAATATTATTGCCCATACTAAATCTATTGGACACGAAGACGCGGTGGTACAAGGAACGCATAACGAATGAAGCAGTGTCGTAGAAAAATGTTTGGCGTCAGAATGCGTCACACAGTAATGCTCTGCTTACTGCCGAGAGGATAATGAACCTGCTGTTTTAGACAAATGCCTAATGAGAATAATTATCTCAATTATGGCGATTTGATTCTGTCATTCAATAATACAGTCAAATATGTTTGTATTTAAACAATGTATTTACTTAGAGAACTAAAAAACATTTAGTATTAAAAAAAAAAATTACACTACAAAAAAACTCTTAAAGCCACAGTCAAAGTAGTCACTTGAGTAGGCCCTACAAAATGTAAGTTAGAAGAAAAAATATTTTTGTAGTATATACCAAAATGGGCATTTTTTAACATTTTATTGGTAGCTTGTAAATTTAGTTTTAATTTTGTAGAAGTCATTTAAAAATAAAAGAAACACTTTTTAACCCCTTGAACACTAACCTGGCGTTTATGCCAGCTTTCCATTGTTTTCCTATTGTCTCATTTTTATGGGTAATCGACATATTAAATACATACTTCAAAAATTAATAGAAAGAAATAATTATATAGGAAAGAATAGAAAACTAAAGTACTACATTGCCAAATCATGATTTATACTATTCTCAAGCATTATGGAATTTATGTAGAAATGATATCCTTATATTAAAAAGAATAAAACTTCTTCATACATTGTCATTATTCAAGATAAATGTAAGTAATACTAAACATTTAAATAATGCTTTGTATATACAGACAGGTGAAAACAGAATTTTAAACATATACATTCAATTTAGACTATAATTGAAAACTATTTGAATTACTTAAAAATAGGGATCAATTTAGAACATGTAAATTTCTTCCTAGCAACCAAGAATATTTTTTATAACAGAACATTACAAGAAAGCAAAGTTCAATGAAACTGTAAAGGCAATTCAGATCCACAGTTTTATCTAGTTACATTTTTTTTGGCAAGTATTCACATGGTTTCTAATAAGAACATTCTTTACATCCTTTCAATATAAGTTCAGTCAATTAAATACTTATACATTTACTGACAATATTATCCATTTACATTTATAACATTAACCATAATTATGATGTTTATAGCCATTAGAAATATTTAGTACTTTAACCCCTTGAGCACTAACCTGGTGTTTACACCAGCTTTCCATTGTTTTCCTGTTGTTTTATTTTTATGGGTATTCGACACATGAAGAATATTTTGATGCATATGATAGAAAAAATATATTAGTCACAAGTTAATTGCTTAAAAAGATATATGTTTTTTTAGAGTAGTGAAAATACATCAACATGTTTGCAATCACTTGTTAATAAGCAGCATAAGTTGTTTTAATATAATTTAAAAAATTAATAATCTGTTTACACAGAAATAACCTCTGTAAATACAACATATGTACCTACATAAATAATAAAAAAAAACTGATAACTTTGGGATTTATTTTGATAATGCCTATGATGTCATCATAAGTATAAAATGATAAAAGTGATAAGTGCAACATGCAATAACCATATGGGCACATTTTTTATATAAATATAATACCTAAAACACTTAATAGCTCCTGACAATCCTTTGAGGAACTTTTGCAACTAGGATAATATAAATAATTATTGGACTACAATATTATAAAATAATATTTAGAAAAATACAACTACCAGTTTATAATAATTCGATAATAAAAAATATTGTAACGATTCAAAAATTAATATTCTCTACATCCTTGATTTAATATTATTTTCGACTTTCGTACTTTTTATGAGCATCCCGTAATTTGTTACTTGTTATTTGAATATATTGGACATAATAGAACGAATAGAATGTATAAATCACAATGAAACAACTTACCTCACTGAAGGCCATCACTCTGGTCGGAATCCTTCTCCGTCCGACCTTCTAAATAAAATTATTTATCACCGTCTATCAAAACAAATAGTTCAAGCTTTTGTTTCCCAACATTGGAAACGGTCCCGACATCTAGCATCCCCACGACACAAATACATCTGAACTGTGGAATCTCACGCACTGCGCAAGTACAATTTTTTTTTAATTTTTACCAAAACTAAAACACCTGACCGTATCACAAATCACTGAAAAAACCAACATTCCTCAGGTGGGTTATATGCACATCAAATTAAATAGAACACTTGTCCAAGTATTAAGACACTTTAACACTATTTAAAAAAATATTTCACGATCGCTCTATTTGCTAGATCATTACGAAATAAGTTCAAAAAATTAAATCAAATGTGTGAATTATTACAGAAGACCATCAAACGGAGATGAACTCGCCATCTTGCTTTCATGTCATGTCATAATCAGAAACGCCAACATCAGAAAACATTGGTAGTCTGTTCTGCTCGCTCCGTTGTCGTCATATCATGGTTGGCAACATTATAAATTTAGAACTGCAGGCTGAAGTTGGTTAGTATGAGTTTGTTTTGTAGCAATCTGTGGTGTCATGACTGGTAGGCTGCTGGTATGTACCTAAATAAACAAGGAGTACAAAAAGGATTTTCCTTTTTTATTAATTATATTTCACTTAAAAGTTGTTGACGAATCTTATTAATTGCTATTTCTACTTTAGTGCTGCCATCTAGTGAAAAACAGAGCTGTTTAGGATATAAATTTTATTTTGAAAGAGTTTTGTATAATGGTTTTGCTTGAATGAATATTAATATAGTAGCTTAATATAATGTAATGTAATTTTTTACGTTGTTTATCTACACTTTACTAATTAAGTTCAATCCACTACTAAAATTCATAAACCAATGGTTTCCTTAAAAGTTTTAATTCATACACTCTTATTGCGGGTAATTATGCAATTATCCAACAAAAAACATTGTTTTACACTATTTTGTGTTTCTAAAGTTTTGACAACATTCAATTCAATTAAATATTGTTGTTTTCTTTATGAAAGTAACCTTTGTATAGTTTGTAAAATGCCGCCAATGTCAGAATTCATGATCAAATATACAAATATATATTAATACTTCTTAGTTGAATTCGGCAAACTTTGTAGCAGTGTATATATAATACTTTTCATGCTCCAATATGTTCATATAAATGTTTGTGGTGCTTGTTTCAACGGTATAAAAGTTCATAAGCTATAGCGCCATCTAGTGGCGAATTGCAACAAAGGAAAGTAAAAATGTGTAAAATGCATACAAAACAATTTTTATGGTGACCGTCGATCGGTCAAATATCAATTTGTGATAGAGGTTAGTGATTTCATATACACATGTGTACATAAGGGTATTATTTATTTTCTATTTATATCTAAAAGCTATACTAAGCTAAAACAAATGTAACGCCAAAAAAACTATTGGTAGTGGATGAATAAGTGGTAACTAATGATTCTAATATGTAGTTTGATAATCACTTTATTATTTATTTTTATATGAATTTACAAATATATTCATTTTTTAAATCTTTTTGTCATAGGTAATCCACATTCAATTAATTAAATACAACTCCGATGACAAAACTTTTTAAATAAAACCTTTTTGTATTTTTCACATTTTATGTATTAGATAAACCCTAATAATTCAGTGCAGATATGTCATAAATAAGTAATATAAATATCTACCAATATAACCAAATCGAAAATGACATTAAATTCCCAGTATTAAATTTTATTCAGGACTTGTTAAATATATGTTTTTGTTATGTTATTACGTTCGCTTTGACCTAGTTAACTTATTTTGCTAAATTTCGACCTGATTACAGTTGGTAAGACTAAATCAGGTTTATTAATTTCCTCCCCTAACTACTTTCTGAACGATTTGCTTATATAGCAGTGTTGTGACGTCATACGGGTGCCAGGCGGGGACGTGCGCCGATACCCCTCTGATATCCAAGGACTCCCGATGTGGGTTAAAATAAACTAGGTTATTGCACCGCTGGTTATATTTTGCAAAAAACCATAGCAAACCATTCCTAAGTCAACTTTCCTTTAGTGCGGACGCACCAATAATTGACCAGAATGTGTCTTCATCGTATTCCTTACAGGTTTTTGGTGAGCAGTAAGCGTGACTCATGGCTGTAACTATGGAACTCGTGGCGAGTGCCTCTGACTCCAAGCTGCATAAGGATAGTTTGGCAAAAAAACAATTACGACCGTCGAGTGCTGTCTCATTATCTAAATCTGAGCACGGATTAGGTATGTTTGATTTTCGAACCTCTTTGCGGATTTTTGTCCAGATTTACCATGGAGGTTTAAAAGCGTGGTTTAGTGTTTAATATCCTTTGAAGGTGATCTTTCATTTACGCCCTTGGATCTAGAACTATCTATACAGGTAGTGAGATTTTTGTTTTTATATCAAAAGAAAACACTTTACTAATATGTTATATAAGTAATATTCATTTCACTTTTCCTATCCTCTAAGGTAATGGAGGCTGTACATTTAACTGACAGAAATTTCATCCGACGATATGTGTTTCTTTAACATTGTTTATTGCGTATTTTGTAGTTAAAGGTTAACGTTTGACCACAGTAATTCTTTGAGAAAACGCGAATATACATAGGATTGTGAACAGAGTATCTTGGCAAACCCAAATTGACTCGAGCATAATGAGTAGTGTTTGTTGACAATAATTGCCTACTTGGAGATGGTAGCTAGTCACGATAATATTATAAGCTACTGTAATTATTCATTATTAAAAATAAGCAGGATCGTTTCTTCAATTAAATTTCAGCTTTGTATAATTCAAACTCACGCATATCAATTCTGCACCCGTATTTATTACGACTAATTAACAACTAATTTAAGTACGTGCACGTTGTACATTATTCTGTTTTCTATTGAAATGGATCTTTTACATTAAATAGTCTAAGCTTTCGTTCTACATGATATCATAACAAAAATCCAAATTAAAATCTTTCATATACATTTCTATCTATCTATTCAACCGAAAGACGTCCTCTGCTGGGCATAGGTCTCTCCCATAGATATCCACGGCGACCGGTCTTGCGCCACCTGCATACATTTACGTAGGCATAAATAAGAATAAATTTAAGATATCAATTCAGTGAATTAAATGATTATGATGTAAAAGGAATAAATCAGTTATCTTTATTAATAAATAAAAATGAAGTGTTTGTTTGTAATGTCAAAATTATGTTTTTTTTTCCAAATAGTTATGAATGTATGTACGATATCTAAACCAAGAATACATTTTTTTAAATGTTTGTCTGTACTGTCTGTTTGTTCCTGGTAATCTCCGTAAAGGCTGGACGGATTTTGAAGGGTTTTTTTTTTTGGTAGATAGCTGGAAGTTGCTCCTGATAATTTTTAATTTTCGAAAATAATTAGGGTTCCGCGTAAAAAAAACACAGTTTTACGGGTAAGTGCTTAAATTTATTAGAAATATTTTTAGTTTATCTTATTACAAAAAAAATATAGGGTTCCGTATAAAAAAACTAAAATGCAGTGAAGAATATATAAAAAAAGCGGGTGCAGTCGCGGGCACACAGCTAGTTTTAAATATGTAGTGTGTGCACCTGCGTTTTTTTTATAATTCGCAATAATTCAAACGATAATGGTAAATTAATGGTAGTGTTTTGACGTTCATAAACGCCTTGTCAGGGCGTAAATTGAATTTTGAAAGAAGATTTTTGATTTTTAATGTGTCCAAATATGACCAATTTTAGAAGCAACGTCCTCATCCGACCAATTAAGGCAATACAAAACCTGGGTGAGTAATGAAAGATGGAATGAATTGAAAAAGATCGCAGAGAACGCTATGAAAGAACGTAAAGTGTTCATGATAAAGGGTGGTGGATTCCCAGCAGTGCGTAGAGCGTTGCTCGAACGAGGATGGATTGAAAAATATGAATCCCATAAGGTTATATAAATATTGTAGTGATTTATATTTTGAAATTAAGTAATTAAGATAATGACATGATTTCATTCATTCAGAGGAATTATAAAAAGTCATCTTAAATTAACTAATTATTTTTCGAAAAACACCCAAGAAATCGAGAGTACATTAGATAAAAGTATCATATAACTGTAGCCCCGAGATACCTTGCGGATGCAGCCCAAGATGTGCTCCAATCCCCAATTGGAATAAATTGATATTTTCATTAGATACACCGGTGCGTGGGTTAGGTAAGGAAAGACCTTCACATCCATAATTTCCCTTAACCATGTGGTGGTTAAATGAAATTGCGTATCTTTTAGAATAGGGGCAAATTCCACGCAAATCACATCTCATTTAGCAACCCAAGCCTAATCGAAATACGTACTAATATAATAGTGCCCTAGCCAATATAGTATCAGTATAGTAGCGCTAGCTACCACTCTTCCGGCTAAACGCTTGAAGTAGTGAAGCTCTTTCCGGTCACAGCATTTACTCAGTTCGAAAAAAAATTATGTAGGAACATATTTTTTATTATTTAAAGGAATAAGTTTGTCGCAAACATTTAGTTCACCTTATAGTAAAAGTACACCACTATCGCCTATATAAAATTAAGCTCAGAAGGACTGCAATCTCGAGACCTATGCTTCCTGACACTGACACTCCTGACAACAAAGGTGAAACAGCTCGGGAGCGAGTCCTTGTTACTAGCCGCAACTTTGAGAATGGAACCCAGTAACAGCAGCACTACTGCCTAATGGAATAAATAGGTTTAGTCATGTTGTTTTTGCGATTAGATCTCGCACATATCCAACAAATTAATCTGATTCTTCTACTGTTGACGAACTAAATTGCGGCTATTGTAAATAAAGTTTATTTCGGATTTCTTTAGGTCCGTCACCCACCCTCAAATTTGGATGCAAAGAAAACAACCGGTAAAGAACTGTCTAAAGTAGAAAGAATGATACTTTATAAATTTATGGAACACCACGCTGTGGATTTCCTCTGGACGACCAAACGAGATAAATACGACTGGCTGTTGAGTAACAAGGAGGTCGTCATTAGCAGGTAATTTTAAAATATCTTTTGATGTAAAATATAAGTAGATTTAAGCTCACTTAATTAATTATGAAAGAAGGTAACTGCAATGAAATATTATAGGCAATTTTTTCTGACGCAAGTCGAATTAAACCTCCAACATAAAAAAAGGGTGTGGACCCAGAGTCCGCAGAATATGTTTTATTTTAATAAAAGAAGAACATCGCTAAACAATCACTTAATGAAGTCTTATTTTGAGCTTTATTTTTCTTACTTAGATTTACTTACTTCTTATTTAGATGCAAAATTTTCAAATTCAATTTGAACTTTCATATCTTTTTATAAATGAATTTTATATCTAATTAGAATGACAAAAGTATTTAGATAAATTGACTTAGCATAAACTAAAAAAGATCTCATGTTGATTACCACGTGTGAATCAATAAAAGCAATTACTAAAAATATTCATTAAGAATATATAACGCTTCCATAACTGTTTTTGTAACATAAAAGAACTTTCTTCTCAAAAGGTTTTGCAGATCGATTTTCACAACGAAGGAAGGCTTAACGGCATCTCTAACACAAATGCATTGGTACACCGAGCCAGGAGTCTCCTTGACTAGATTCCCGCGTTCTTACAACATACACAACTCTGATAATCTAGAGGAGTTTATCGATGATTTTCGGATTACCGCGTGTATTAGCGTTCTCAAATGGTTATCAAACACTTTACAACAGGACAGCGAGCAGAATCTAGTTACGAATCACGGAAAAGTCCCGTTCAGCGCTCTAGAGTTTGCCATCAGCAGACTACAGGAGTATATATCGTTTTTCATACACAAAGACATCGATGATACAGAAGAGCAACAAGTGCACGTTTGGGATCACGAATGGGACCAATTTCTCACTCACCATTATCTGCTGGTACACGAGAAAGCAAAGTTTACAGAGGACAAAAACTTCAATATAAGGTGTGTTCAAATCAATATACGTTGATGTTCGGTGGAATATGTATGTAAACATTTTTGTAACATATACACAGCAATTAGATCATTGTTTATCGATTGGAACCAACGACAACAATTACGACACGAGAATGATAATGTTTGGAATGAGTGTTAATTGTGACGTAATATTACACTATAAATCGGGTGATTTCACTATTATTTACTTTTTTATGTTATTAAATGATAATCTTGTTCTTATTTATATTTTCCTTTATTATTAAAGATGCATTACGGTTAAAATGTATCATTTACCACTTTTTTGTTATTATGCCATAAGTAGATAATGAATGGAATAAAAATTATGATAAAATTATTATTTTAAAGTATCTAGTAGTAAAACTAGCTAACGTCACACATTACACTGATCTGATTATGTATACAGATCATGTGAAAACTCTAAGAAAATTGTGTACTTAAAATATAGAAATAGTAGAAATTGAAAACTTTTTTCTATCATTTTCTAGTGTTTAACAATAATTAATCGCTACGACGCGTTTGACTTTATTGTCAAAATTGTAACTTCAAATCCCAAAAGTTCGATTTCTACTCACAATAAATATACAATATACAGGTTGATCGTTACGCGAATTATAATGATGTCTGGAAGTGACACCCGTCTTTGTGCTTCCGCTAAAACCGTTTATTGTTATTATAAATTGTATAATGTAATGAATAAAAAAAAAACCAGATCGAGTTTTTTGCCGGCTCTTTTCGACTGGGTTGTTTTCCGAACCAGTGGTAGTTTTTTGACGTTAATAAGCGCCTTTTCAGGGCCCAAATTGAATAAAGAATTTTCTGATTTTGATTTTGTATCATTTAAGATTGTCACAGTCAGTAACATGAAATTTTCAGACAACTCGAGAGAAAAGCAGCGAAGGTCCTCGCCGCAATGACTAAACATTGGCCCCAAATTGAAATCGATGGTGTTTTAAACATATGGATAGTGAAGCCAGGCAACAAGTGTCGCGGTCGCGGCATCCAACTCATGAACAATATAAAGGATATTATTGGGCTAATTAATATTCCAGCTCAGAAAACTAGATATGTTGTTCAAAAATATATTGGTAATGTCTTTATTTCATCTTGGAGTACCAAGGCCTAGTATGGCTGTTCTGTCCAGATCTTATGTTTTTATTTTTAGGCACTAAACAAATTCTATAGAGTTTGTTACTAATCACTATCTATCGATACCTTACATAACAACGGAAAAAAAATTGACAGACGAAAATATACGTTTTATTATTGTGTTAATAATAACAGCAACGGTTTAATCCTTCAGAATTTAATAGTCATTCAAGTATAACACAAGTAAAATTTAAGACATTTCTGAGTCCCTCCTCCCACTAGTAAGCAATAGTAAACCAAGCTCTACCCTCCATGATAACGTAAACATTGACATAATGTTAATAATAAAAAAAACGAAAAGTAATTAAATAAATTTTGCTTACCTAATTACCATTTAAACTACCCAGTCCACTATGTCTTCTATTTCTATTTTCTATACTAATAAATAAAATTGAAGTGTCTATTTGTAATGTCAAAATATATATATTTTTTACTAAATATATATGAATGTATTATACGTTATATAAACCAAAAATACAAATTTTAAAATTATTGTCTGTCTGTCTGTTTGGGTAATAAGTTATCTCCGGAACGGCTGTACCGATTTTGACGGAGCTTTTTTGGTAGATAGCTGAAGTTACTCCGGGTACCTTACCTTAGGGTACTTTTAATTTTCGACAATAATTAGGGTTCCGCGTAAAAAAAATACAACTCATAAATGTTTGAATAAAATCCTATTCAATGCACAGTTTTACGGACGAGTGCTATAATTTATGAGAAATATTTTTGCTATATGTTAGTACAATTTTTTTAAGGAAAATATTAGGGTTCCTTATAAAAAAATTAAAACACAGTAAAGAATATACGAAATGCGGGCGCAGCCGCGGGCACACAGCTAGTCAAAAATAAGCAAAGTACAGTCCTCCCGCACTCCATATATGCTTACGTATAACTTGAACGACCCCTTACATAATCACTAAAACTAATCTTAGCCTAAATCATCTAAAACGGCTAGTAAGTCTTCAAAACTATGTCGTTACTTTTGTTCAGGCACCGTGTAAATAAATAATATGGACAGGCTGTAAACTACTTTATAACCAATGCATTGGCAATTTCAAACGTGGACAAATCTACCAATTGGTATTTTCTCCCTACAGTTCTCAAGCGTCGATAATGTCTTCCTTCACCGCTTACCAAATTATGATAGTAATCTGTTATATCCAGTAAGCTACACCGAGTTAGGCATATTTTAGTTTAGAAAACACAATTAAAGCCTACTTTTGAAATTAATAGATAGATCGGACATTATGTTATTTGTTAAAATACCCTAAGACTTAAGAGATAATTAGATCGTGCAGGTTTACAATTAGTCCTTTTGCGAATTTGATCTGTGTTGATATTAGGTTTTTTAGCAATGTAATATATACTACCATATTTGTTCATCAATCAATTATAATCTCACCTATAATGCTTACGCTAATCCCAGTACTGTTTCTTAAATCATTATTCTTGGACACATAGATGCTTGAGTGTTTCAACTCAAGAGCGATAGCTGACAATGCGGATGTTTGTAAATGCCATATTATCATTCCTTATTACTTAAAGAGTTATATTCTCGAATTCATAAAATTATATTCATTTTTTTAAATACTATAGTATATTTATAAGTCGCTTACAATATTAATAATAATCGTTTTTCAGAAAATCCTCTTGTCGTATACGACACGAAATTCGATATCCGGCAATGGTTTTTAATAACAAACTGTCAACCTTTAACTATTTGGATATACAAGTAAGGTTTATTCTTGTTACAGGGCTGTAAAATATTACGTAAGCGTTAATAGAGGGAGGTTTATGTTTTACTTGTTAAGGGGAGGGGGTCTGAATGATAATTACAATATTAGTTATTCCCTTCGTTCAAAATTATGCTTACGTACTACTTGTACGGGCCCGAATATTCTATTACTGATATTTCATTTCATATTTTCAAACGACAACTAAACGTGTGCCTGAGAAAATAAGACAATATTTAAGAATTGAATCGTTATTAACTAATGATAATAAAACATTACATGTGATTTTAATTATTTTAAAACTATAACTCGAGTATCTGAAATAATTATAACACGAACACACGTAAATAATAGATATCTACGTAACAAAGTATTTTCATTGAACAGTTATTAGCTAAAGTGTCTGTCATTGATTCTTTCCAGGTCAATTCTTAAAACGAAACTAGTGTTGAAGGCAAATAAAATATTTTATTTGTCAAAGCGTATCTTTGAAAGCCACATAGTTAAAATCTTTTAATATACGATTAATGTATTCGTTCTTAAGAGGTATAATATTAACATTTTAGGGACAGTTATTTGAGATTTAGCTCGCAAATATTCAGTTTGTCGAACTACCACGAGTCGGTACATCTGACGAACAATGCCGTGCAAACTAAATACAAGAACAACGGCGATAGAGATAAAGCGTTACCCGATGAGAATATGTGGGATTGTCATACTTTTAAGGCTTATCTAAGGTAAATATGAACATCGTCATATTCATGACCTGTTACAAACTCATTTGGGGTCGGCACCGTATATTTTCTGCTTCGATACGTCCATCATATTCTTTTTCTGTCATATTATCTCTCACATACTTCACCCACACTTTCTTTGATCTTCCTCTACGTTTCCATCTTCCACATACATATTAATTACCATTTTATCCGCATGCTCTTCCTCTCTTCTCATAACATGCCCATTGTTCATACCATGACAAAAGGACTTTACTAAGAACATTCTATAAAACGAATCGAGCTATATCTGATAACCGATTGTTGAAACTTTACATTTGTACTGAAAACGACATTTTCTTTTCCTTTCGTTTTGAAGACAGATAGGAAAGTATGAGATGTGGGATACGAAAATTTATCCAGAGATTAAGCAATGCCTGATCGGTGCGATGTTAGCCTGTCAGGAAAGTATGGATAAGCGGCAAAACAGTTTCGAGTTGTACGGAGCGGATTTCATGTTAACTGAAGACTTCACTCCGTGGCTCATCGAGATCAATTCGAGTCCGGACTTGGCACCGACTACTTCAGTCACTGCTCGATTGTGTCCTCAGTGTCTTGAGGATGTCATAAAAGGTATATTATATATACACGAATAATTTCTACAATACACGATTTCTTTGTTGTGATTTCATTTTGTGAAAAAACACTACTTAGACTAAATGACCTTTTAACACACCTAGACTTTAATCACAAAATAATGGAGGTAAAATGTTATTTAATAAATATATTATACGTGTTAATGTAAATTTGTTTGTAAATAACTCTTGGACGAATTAAATACTCAACCGAGCAACATGAACTTTTACATAAACAGGGGTTCCAAAAAGCATATTGGGTATAGCGTATAGGGGGAGGGTAAAAAGGGTAAAGGACCTTTGAATTGAGAAAATTACATTTATGCTAGCGACTTGGCTGCCGAAAGTTATTAGTAGTACATTTTGTCTTCTTTACTCTTTGGGTTTGTATTTAACTATGAACTCCCCGATATCCCCAAGTAAATATGAGCTCTACATCTAAAAATATTACCTGAACAGGTGTCATTATGAAATGCCCTACTTAAAGGAAAATTTCATTTTAGCTGTAAATCTTGTATTTTACACAATTCCTTTATTTTCTTAGTGGTTTTAGATCGACGCTACAATCCGGAAGCTGATACTGGAACATTCGAGTTAGCATACCGACAAACTATTCCGAAAGCTCCAGCGTATCTCGGGCTGTTCTTATGCATCAACGGGAAGAAGCTCCTCAAGAAGGGAAAGGAGAAGAAACACGAGCCGAGGAATGTCACACCGGTGGCGCCACGGGAACCAGCCGGTGACGCGGTACCGGAATACGACCAGCCCATACCCTCTGAATACTGCGGCCCCATTATCACTGACTTCCTCTCCTGGTTGAACCCCTATGACGTGGTACCGACAAATAAAGACGGAATCGTATTAGCGCCCAAAGGATCGATGTCGGTACGGCAAGCACTAACTGTAGTTAAGTCTGGGATTGCGCTGAAAAACGGTTTGAAAAAGCGTAAAACGTCCGCACTCTCTTCTAGGATGCATCGAGGAAGGCGAGAAAAAAAAATACAGATTGTAAGAGACGTATAGTATCCCATTCGTGCTGTCGACCGGTTGAGGAGCAAACTGCTAACCATGGCGGTAGATATCGAACGGAATCCGCAAGTAAAACTAACAAACCTAAAGTAGACAGATCCGTTGGTAACAAACGCTGTTATATTGACCCAGTTGAATGGGAAAGAGAAACCGCCAGTATCCTCCGATCAACTATTTCTGTGCAAAATAAATCGATAACTAGACAAGACGGTAGCATTCCCATTCGGCAGTCTAAAACTGATAGCGTTAATACTAAACAGAGATCCTCGTTGGAGCTATTCGCTTCACGAAATCCAAACGAGTCTGATTCGTACATAAATCTGAGTGCTATAGGTACAAATATATGTAGATTGCGTGATGAGAATAAACTTAACAAGGGTATAGAATTTGCTAAAAGTTGCAGTTCGATTTATTCACCTTACCGTGTCATTATGACGCCTGTGAACGAATTAACTACAAAGACTTGTTTTAAAAAGTAATGTATCTTCGAAACTATACGTATGTACAAAATGTAATCTTGTTATAGTTTTATAATAACTAAATACTACTACAACGCTGTTTTATGAAAGAGCAATTTTTCGCAAATCTCTATGCTAATGCATAACAGAAATAAATATTTTCTTTACACATATTTTATGAGACTTGTTACAATAAATTTGTTATATTATGGAAGGAGTTACTTACATTATATATAAATTTTATTTACTCTTAACTGATGTTTTTCAATTTTATTTTACAGAAACTCCATAAACCCGATCCTGATTTTTCCAGTTCGTTCCTTTGTTTTAAATAACAGTTTAAATTTCGATGTAATAATTTAAACCATACTGGCAAATGTAACTTTAGGTACATGTTTTATAAAGACTTTTTATACTGTCAATTCTGTCAAATAAATATTGTTTTACAAAAAAATTATAGTAAAATGTAATAAATAAAAATACATAATAAAATGTCTGCAATTATTGAAAGGGTAGGTACTTACTTAAATCGATAATTTCTTTATTTCTATACGTACTATTCCCAAATATATACTTTCTAATAACTTAAGTAAATTTTTTAATAAGAAAATATGGAAAAATTTGCAATACTTTTCTAAATGCTATAACTTACTGAAATACTAAGGAAATTATCACAACAATTTCAACTTTTTTTTATTTAACGAAGTAGATAATATAAGTTAAATATTTTCAAAAGAAAATCTTCTAAATACGTTTCCAGTGTTTAAATTTAATCTATCATCTTCATGTCCACTAATTGATCGAGTGTTTAGATAAATCCAACTCTATCCGTTTTATGGATTACAGGAAGCTTACTAGACTTCAATATGAGAAAACTTATTTTATAGCTAAATTACATTTAATTACCAGATCTTTCAACTTCAATACTTTAATACGGATTACAAAGTACAAAATTACGTTGTAAGACAAAATGACAAATTAAATACTCGAAAACAATGAACAAACTCATCAGCTATCATGCCTATCAAGAAAAAGATGAAAATTGCCAAAAAAAAGAAGGTAATCCTTTAATACTAGCCAAATCTATATCTTGTTATATAGTATCTACAGCAGCGTCTCTAGCCCTTGTAGCACCCATCTGCCACCAATATCCTGGCCCCCTTTGAGAGCGTTGGCGCCTGGAATAACTTATCTTTGTAGGTGTCACGAGCGTCGCTCGGCGCCCCCTAAAGCTCTGCGCTGTGTGCACTGCACACCCTGCACTATATGTAAAAACGCCGCTGAGTATCTATGGTAATAAAGTGTCTGTTTGTAATGTCACATTTTTTTTTACCATATTGATATGAATGTATATACGATACCTATACCAATGATACAGTTTTTAAATTTTTGTCTGTCTGTCTGTTTGTTCCGGGTAATCTCCGGAACGACTGGACGGATTTTGACGTGACTTTTTTTGGTAGATAGCTGAAGTTAGTCCGGGTAACTTAGGGTTTAGTTTAATTTAAGGTTTAGTTTAAGGTAACTTTTCATTTTCGAAAATAATTAGGGTTCCGCGTAAAAAAAATAAAACTCATAAAAAATTGTATAAAATTCGATTCAGTGCACGGTTTTACGGGCAAGTCTTTGAATTTATGAGAAATATTTTTAATTTATCTTATTACAAAAATATAGGATCCCGTATAAAACAATTAAAACGCAGCAAAGAGTATATGAAACGCGGGCGCAGCCGTAGGCACACAGCTAGTCATTAATAAAATGGGATTCTACCAACTATAACACTTATCAAAATGATATTTTAACGCAGATTAATGTGGAATCTACCTCTGTTCCCCAATAGAGAATTGAATGGAATTAACAAGGACTACAAAGGAAGTTCTCATGTGGTAATTAGTAGACAATATTGCTTACAAATCCAACCATGCAAAGTTAACAGTTTTCTTTCATAACATTTCCAACCGTTATCGTCCATCGTATTTAAAATTAGTTATGATTTTAGGCTGTTAGAAAGAATATTGATAAAGGGGGTGTAAAAAGAATTTTTTCACCTTTCAATCGATTTTCTAACCATTCATCGAGACAAACAGAAAAACCGAAATTAAGTATCATGCCCTACCACGGTATATATCGACCCACCGGTCTATCTCCAAAAGAGAAAGCTTACGTGATTTGTAGTTGCCAAACAAGATCCACACGTTACTTGATACTCAAAAATTTGGCAGCAAATGCTATAAAGTGTAACAAGATATTCAGCGTTTATGGTAAATGTAATGCAGTGCGAAAAGCATTATTAGAAAGAGGATGGGTTGAAAAAATACCTTCTAATCTAATGAATTTATCAAGATCAAGAATCAGAAACGGTACCTTTTCTAGCAAAACTGAAATTAACGGAGAATTAGAAAGACTATTGCTATCGAATTTAGTTGAAAAGTATAACCCAAATTTCGTCTGGTTTACAAAAGATGTGCAAAGAGGTGCGACTATTGATATAACTATAGGACCAACAACTGTATTCAATAAGCTGAAAACAGACGCTATATGGACTACAAAACATGGTTTATGCTCGTCTATGAAAATAAATTACTGGTTTTATATAGAAGATATCGCTGAAGTTAATGGTCCTCGTACATACAACAGTTATGATTTTGGAGAGATAGAGGATTTTGTTAAAGATTACAAAATAACAACTTGCACTAGTTTGTTAAAATGGATTCTATCAATGGTAGCTAATGAGAAGCCGGTTTTTATTGAAACTGGTACTATATCCTTAAATGTAGTGGTATTTGCACTAAACAGATGTAAAGAGTATCTTTTCCGAAAGCAACACAAAGATATTGATCGTTTAATAAATGACGCTACTTTAGGACAGTGGAATGCTTTCTTGAAGAAGTACTACAGAGTAATTGCAAAAGATGAAGTCTTTCAAGCCGATAAAGAAAATAAATTAGCACTTTATTTAGGTTATGCCAAATTTCTATTGAAACAAATACACAAATTTCGCCCGCAATTGAGTTGCGAAGGTTGCCACAATATCTGGATTATTAAACCAGCTCATTGTTCGAGAGGTAGGGGTATAAGGATGGCTTCGAAATTAGGGACCATTATGAGTTTGTTAAATAAAGCAAATTCCAAATACGTCATCCAAAAATATATCGGTAAGAATATAAATATTTTGCCTAATACATTTTTTTATTTCAAATTATGACTCGTCTCAATATTTTTAATTGTTAAACATAGAATATTATTATGAAAGCGTTTAATGAATAGATCAGAAATAATTAATGACATAATGTTATAAGCCTTCATTTGCATCGTTATTTTCAGAAGAACCTTTACTGATCCATGACACGAAATTTGATATAAGACAATACTATTTAGTTACAAGTACATATCCATTAAAAATATGGATGTACAGAGATTGTTATTTAAAATTCAGTTCACAGAAATACAATTTAAAAAATTACCACGAATCCATACATCTGACGAACAACGCAATACAAAAGAAATACACAAATTGCGTCAATAGGCATTACCAACTTCCACAAAACAATATGTGGAGTCTAGAAGATTACAAAAAATATTTAAATAGTATTGGAAAGAATAAAGTTTGGGACAATATAATTTATCCTGGAATGAGAAAATCCATCATCGGCATTATGTTAAGCTGTCAAGATTCGATGCCAGTCTGTAGAAACCGTTTTGAACTGTACGGTTGCGACTTTATTTTGGACAAAGAATACAAACCTTGGTTAATTGAAATTAACTCTTGTCCCGATCTAAATAGTACCACTTACGTCACGGCGAACATATGCCCGGCTGTAGTAGTCGACATAATAAAAGGTATTTTGTAAACCGTTCTAATCATCACCTTATTGCAAAGTACACCGCCGTCAGATACCACATGTTAATGGCTTTTTATGACAATTTTATGGCAATTTATGACTTTTTTTAAAGTTTCGACAATTATCGTAGAAATAAATAGTATTAGCTTAAACATTGTAACACTCCTTTTATTATTATTTTTTTATACTAGTAATACGAATGAAGAGCTATAACAATCCATCAATAATAGCCATCGTAAAGCCGGTCTATAAATACGAAAAGATCTGCACGTAAATTATATACTAATCTTGTAATGGCTCACACATTGAAATAAGCTGCTTTCATGGGTTGACCAAGATTCCAAACCTATTGGAAACGGTAACTAATCCCGGTGTCGTCATTTACTCTATTAACTTTATGGTTCTTATGAAGGGTTTGTCGAAAGCAGGCTCATGCATTTGATGTTGGCTTTTAAATTATTCAACGATCTTGGTTTACTTTATTTTGCATTTTAGAATACACTATACGCCTTCACATATGTTTTGAATTATATCATTAATTAACACGAACTCTTTATAGTTGTAATAGATTACGCTGCAAACCCTAAATCATCAACGGGAAGATTTGAATGCGTTTATCGACAGCCAATGAGTATACCTCGATATGGTGGTGCAGCTGATTTATATATACGGGGTTTGTCACTTCCTTTAGATTATTTCTATAGAGGTAAAATGGAAATAAAGGAATTATACGACAACGCCGATATAGAGAAGCAATATGATACGGAAGTCGCTTTGAATAGGTTAAAACATTATTATAACAGTGATATAATGGTAGAACCTGATGACGAATATAATGAAAATAAAAAGGGGAAAAATGACATTTGTACACAGCACACAGAATCAGAATATGAATTAAGTGTCGAAGTTTCAGTCATAACAGGGCAATTGGACGAACTTTTAGACCGTATTACATCGGAACGTACTGCTAGCCTGGAATCATTTGGAAAGAAAAAGTCATCCGATTCCTCGCTGAAATCTTTTGGTTCTGTACAAAGTGTAAAAAGTTTAACAGATTTCAAATCTTTATTGAAAAAATCTTATTGCCTTACATCAGTAGAATTTATTAAAGCAAGCTCACAGGTATCTTTTAAGTTCAGCAAGTTAGATGACGGTCCATCGTGAAAGGGAAGTTTTATTGACTCTAATACTGTAACGAAAGCGGTGCAAGAATTATGAATGATATTCAGCAACTAACATGGAAAATGGATAAGTGCATAAAGGAACGTCATCAAAAACAAAATATTTAAATCACTTGATAGTATTTTGAAAGCAATAATAACGAAGTTTATAAATTAAAATTTTTAAATGAAAAAAAAATCCAAGAGAAATCTTTGTTTTTAGCAGTCTTTCTTCAATTGTATTTGCATTAAATATAAAAAATGACAACTATATTTCAGTATTTCTTAATTTAGTTTTGTAAATATAGAACGGCAAAATTTACTTACAAATACTTTGTCTGATACTACAATATCATCCAAAAACAGCGGCGACTAACGAGACGTCAATAAGTCATCACCACTTGTTGTTATCATAGTGGCTAACATATAATTTAGGCCTCTGCAATTACTTAGCCTATAAACTACTTAATGTTTTTTACGAACTAGCGCTCTTGGCTTGAAAAGCCTCGACAGATTCACCCGGGCTTACAAAGCCCTTACAAATGCTATCATAGTTTTGCTTAGAGTAAAATGAAACCGCTGTAGAAAATATAAAGATTCATCCACTTACAGGTTAAATTGATTTAAGCTAAAATCATGTTTTGAAGGTTAAAAAAAACATTATTAAAGTAACATGTATCGAGTCCGTAAAATCATTAAAACGATAAAATAAAGATACAATACAGCTTCAAAAAATTGGAGGTTTCTTTTCACTGCTCGTAAAAAGACGAAAAGGATAAAAGTTTTTATTAATCGATGGATAAAAGTTTACATGATAGTTTGATAGATTTTGCTTGTTGTGTGCAGAAATTAAATATTTTAAAAATAATGAGATGAAGCGTAAATTTTTCTTAGTACTAAATCTTTCCTGTATTTTTCTATTACATTTATAAACGGGAATATTATTATATTTATAGTAATTTTAAACTATTTTTACAATTTGAAATAGATACATAAGCTCAAAAGTGTCAATTGGGATTCAAATATAGAAAGTAACATGTATGATATTACAACATATACTTGATATCACTTCACATTATCTTAAATATTCAATTATTTAGGTATTATAAGAGAATGTGTAGGTGAACTATCACGACATAGTTTGATTATTGAGCTCAAGTGAAGTGTATAGAAAATAATAATACTGTGCACGAATGCTGAAATCTCTTAATAACTTCATTGGAACGCTTAGCAGATGGCCGCCACTCTGTAAAAATGTAGTAAAGTAATATGAAGTTAAGCCTAAATAATCTGCATTTAAGGCCATAATAAATTATAAGCCATAAGCCGATATAAAAAATGGCGTCGGTTGGCTGTCACATTTAACGTAAATGTGTTCCGAGGTTTTTGTAAAGAAGTAAAAACGTATGTGTTAAAGAAGCGTATAAGATTTAGTGTAATTATTATTTGTGATAATGGGCCGATCAAGATCAAGAAGTAAGTCACCACGAAGGCACCATAAGAACAGTAAACACGCTAAAAAACGTAGCCGATCTAAAGACAGATCTTCATCACGGAGTAGAAGTTCTAAATACAACGAAAAGTCCAGAGAACGCTCATCTAAATCAAGGTATATTACTGATAATTTCTAGTTAGAATGTCAATAATGAAAAATTAAATCTATTTAGTATCAGTTCACACTAAAGTACAGATATATGACATGAGTTGAAACCAATTTTATATAAAATAAACATTGTATTTTAAAATGCTACCTGGTTATAGAATAATATAATCAAACGATGAAGAATATTATTTATCCTATGAAAATAATAATTTCATCTTCTAGATTTCATATATGCTTTAATGGATTCATTATGGCATTTATATTGCGCCAGAACTGCTTACTCAATATGCAGTTGGTGTTCTGTTGCTTTATATATAGAATTAGAATTATATATGTTACTCAACTTTTATTATCTCATCAAGTCATCATTTTATAATATATCGGTTCATACAGTTCTCCAAATTTAAATCAGTCTGGATTCAATTATTGATTATGTATATTTTATCCATAGATACAAAATTTGATGCCTATATATCATACTGGGATAATGAAGATGAATAGAGCATTACTTTTCTCTATTTGAAAATTGTCATTTTGTTTATTTTTTTAATTATCTATGACTAATAAATTGTGACTACTCCAACCTAGTCCTTATTGACAACCTTATATAGGTTACAGATATAATATAACAAATATTCATAGTGTCTGAACCTAGGATTGTAGTCCTATCATCGTAAGCAGTACCAAAAGCTTTATCATTGTGTATTGAAAAACATTAGAATTTTGGTATTTATGCAATTTAAATACAGAGAGTATCCTAGTTACATAATAAACATGTCCACTTATTATTTTAATGTCATTAATTCTGGAATTATGATTTGAATTTCACAAATAAGATTAACAGTGTTTGGTATAAAAATACTCATAAAATGTCTTTTAATAAGATTGCTTATACAGTTACAAAAAAAAAAACAAATTTTAATAAAGAGTAATGACAATAAATTGTTTATGTATTATAATTTTCAGAAAGCGTTCACACTCTGTGTCCTCTACAACTAGTAGCAATGGCTCATTTGAAGGTAGAAGGAGCCATGGAAAGAAATCTAAAGGTCGTAGTAAAATGGATGAGGTTGATAGACTGGCAGAAATGGAAAGACAGAGACGCTTACGGGAAGCTGAACAAAAAGTATTATTACCTTACATATATTTTTTATAATTAAAATATTACTCTTTAAGTCTTCTGAATTTTAACAATTTATCAAAATAGAGTCATAATTTTTTTATTTTTTAAACTTAAATTTTAAATCAAAACAATATAGAACATTAAGAAAGGTAATATTACTTACACACTATAAAAGAATATATTTCTCTCTTTTTTGGCCATTACTATGTTTATAACTTGAGAAGCAATTCATATGATTATTTTTATAATTCAATATGTATTTTTATCCTAGTTCCATTTTGTTAGATTTAGTTCACATATTGTAAGTGATACTTTTACCTAAATTATTGAATATTTAAGATAACACCAAGAGTAATGTGAAGGAATAGCAAAAAAAGTCCTGTAATACCATAAATGTAATATTTATATTTGAACCTGAAATGACACTTTTGGTCTTTATTAAGAAAACATTAATAATGTTGTAAATTATGAAGCCATGAGGGTGAGGTATGAGGACTTCAGTTTTTTTTATTATAGTAGTAGCATATATATTTGAACATACAAGTAACAACAAATATTGTTACAAAATTAATTAAAGGTGGTTGAAGAGGAAGCAGCAAAGAGAATAGAATTACTTGTCAAGAAAAGAGTGGATGAGGAATTAGAGAAGCGCAAAGAGGAAATTGAACAAGAAGTGGCAAGAAGAGTGGAAGAAGCCAAAAGGAAAATGGAAAAGGAAATGATGGAAGAATTGGAAAAACAACGTGAACAACAACGGCACGAGGAACTTACGCGACAGGTAATTGCTACATTCATATTTCAGTCATGTGTAAATAATGCACAATATTGTGCGAACACACATGACAAAATCTTCTGCAAAGACAATGTTTTTTTTTTATCCTCTCCCCCAGCCTATAAAAGAAAAAACCACACACTCAATATTTATTTATAAATGTATACAGTATGTTTAATCAAGAATAATTAAAAGAGAGAAACTAATGAATATGTTATTTCGATCATATCTGTTAAAGGTCCAGTCAGATGTAGTTCGAGAATGCTTACAAGATATTGTTTCTTGATAACTTTTCTAATTAGAATGATTACTCATTATTATGGCACATGGCTTCCATTGTATCGAATATCAGTTATAACTATTATATAAAGAACGTCATATAAATGTCGTGGCGTTTGTAAAGCCGTTAATATCCGTTTAGTAAGAACGCCGTGGATACACTGGCTAGAAATTAAAAATTTATTCGCTTGACTGTCTTTGGCAGTCACGTAGTGTATAAGTCAGGTCGGAAGACTGATCAAGAGCCCTGAAGCCGTAAGAATTTTATGGAGACGCAGCTTGAGGATCCTGTCTTGAGTGACGAAGGTATTTTTTGAATCTATTTTTTGTATAAATAAATATGATTAAAAAAACTGTTTTTTCTTTACCAAACTGTGTTTGTGGTTATTATTATTATGTACATCAATACTGAATGCACAGAATTACTTGTAATTTAATTGTGATAGTAATATTCATGGAATTTTATCAATATTCGATTGGATTATTAATAAAATAAATGTCAGTAATGACGGAAAATGAAGACATGAAATAGGGAGAATAATATAATTGAATTCAAAGCAAAACTCACTATCAAACAAACAATCTGTCATGCATCATGGAAAAGAAAATTTCGGAACATATTTTAAAACAATTAAACAGTTGTAATTAGTTACAAACACTCAGTGATTTTTGCCTTTGAACCAATTGCCAATATGTTTATTCTTTATTATAAATTAATTTGTATATTATAATGAAATTGTACTAGCATCGTTGTTAAACAGAAGTAAATTATATTAACGTATAATTTCTATTAAACAGGAGGAGGAAGCTCGTAAAAGGAAAGAATTGGAGGAAATCATGGCGGAAAATAATAAAAAGATTGAAGAAGCTCAGCGTAAGCTGGTGAGTTAGTTTTATTAATATTAAACATGTTACACATGTAAACACAGTATATTTACACATATGCACACTGTATACCTTCACATGTGCACACTGTATACCTTCACATGTGCATACTGTATACCTTCACATGTGCACACTGTATACCTTCCCATGTGCACACTGTATATTTAAAAGAGAATTGTTTCTGTGTTTGAATCTGTAGTATTGTATTTTAAAATACTAGATTTTCGTCTATATTGGCTCAAATGAATTACAGCAAAACCTACAATAAATCAGAGTTTTTCGCGAAGTAAGAAATTTCTTTCGCTTCAAAACTGACTGGTTATCATACTTAAATAAAACCTCTATTTGTTCATTTATTTTATTCAAATAAAATATGACTCTGAGCTGAATTATGGAGCTGAAGGTTGAAACCCCTGTTGGAGGAGTGAATAAAATCTATCCTTAGACAGTAACGAAAGTGTGTTTTGTATTTACTCCAAGTTATTGACATTGGTTGTTAAGAGCCTGAACTTTGTAAATTATTTAATTAAATATTTTCTGGAAACAAATCGTCATTTATTTAGAGCATATACGTAAATTAGAACACAGCTAAAGTGAAAATATATATTGGTAACTTCTATACCCTAAGTTCAACGGTGTTCTAGCGTCATGGTGATTAGCTGGTATGATTGGCATACAAATTGCTAAATCTATACTAATTAATAAAATTGAAGTGTCTGTTTGTAATTTCAAAATTAATTATTTTTACTAAATAGATAGGAACGTATATACAATACCTATACCAAAAATACAATTTATAATTTTTTTGCCTGTCTGTTTATTCCGGTTAACCTCCGGAACGACTTTACGGATTTTGACGGGATTTTTTTTTGGTAAATAGCTGAAGTTACTCGGGTAACAAAAATAATTAGGGTTCCGCGTAAAAAAATCTAAATAAAATCCGATTCAATGCATAGTTTTACGGCGAAGTATTTGAATTTATGAGAAATATTTTTACTTTAGCTTAGTCCTAAAAAAATATTAGGGTTCCGTATAAAAATTTAAAATTCAGTGAAGAATATATGAACCGGGGGCGCAGCCGAGGGCATACAGCTTGTCTTAAATAAAAAAACCATGCCTGTCAAACAATAAAATACCTTTAAAAATATCTAATATGGATGAGGACTAACATTCCCACGATTGTGAAACTTATTAAGTTTATTATTCCTATTCACAGGCCGAAGAGAGATTAGCAATGATCGAAGAACAAAGAAAAATAGACGAAGTCAAACAGAAATTGAAAAAAGAACAAGAGAAGAGAGTGAAGGAGGAACAAAAGAAAATCTTAGGCAAAAACAACTCGCGGCCCAAATTATCGTTCTCTTTAAAACCGCTTTCATGAGTGATTGTACTTTTTTTTTTCATTCAATTTGCAGTGTCAAGTTAACAGGACTATGGAACTTTTGATATAATAAATAAAACTTAACAGAAGCAAACATATGATTTAATATAATTATAGAGTTATGAGGTTTATAAAAGGAACAAAGAATAGAGTGAATTTATTATTTGCACGCTCACAAATATTAGGTACGGTCGGGAATAGAACTAACGATCATTAACGCGTGAGGGCAAACCCCATTGAGCTATTCAGGTAGGAGACTCGATGTAATCCATTAAGATTTCGTTGCCAAATTCTGATTAATTTTGATTACACATACATATAACTCTGAAGTATATAATTAAAAAAAAAATCTTCCATATTAGAAGTGTTCATTTTAATAACTTAATGTATGTTCCTTAATTGAAAACAAACCATTTAGCAAAAAATGGTAACGTAAGCAATATTTTAATTATAATGATATTGATGATGATTGATTTTACACAAGCTTTTTTTGCAATTAGAAAGCCATTCAAATATTATGTGAGCATCAATAGCGGGTTAAAGGAGATAGAGGGATGGATGGGGTCTGAACGGTAATTACATACGCAATACTTATTTGTTAATTTTTGTTTTTTATTATGCTTACGTAATCATTGGAGGGGTACAGGAACTTTACTTACAGTTTTTACTCCGGGTCACTGCATCCACTAGCATCATACTGCACACACATACTTGCACACTACACACACATAATTGCACACTAAACCCACATACTGGCACACTACACACATGGGTTCTGTAAGGGACTTTCTTTACAGTTTTAATATGCGCTCAGTGGTTAGCGCGGACAAAATTTCCTGGAATTTTTAAAGAGACTAGCAGCTCAAGCCTTGGTTCATACCATTTTACTGTCCTTGGTAAAATAGCCGAAATTTTGGTTACGTAATACTTGAATGGTACCTTACCTGATAGATTTTCTCAATTGGGCATCGACTACATTATTTATTTACTGTTTCAAGATAGATAAAAATCAAGATATTATGTTTTTTCGATACAGTTTATCGCTGCCAAAATGGCGAGATAATTTCCTCCCATATTTTAATAATTAAACTTTTGGAAATTACCTTTTTTTAAGTGACAACTTCTTTAGTAGCTTTGAGCGATTCTCGGTAGAGGAAAAGCTATAGATTTGCGTCACCTATGTCCTCAACCGCCAGCGACATGCTAGTCTGTCAAATATAAGATGGTGTTTAAGTGGATGCTTTTGTGTTGCCACATCTAAAATATTATCCCTTAAATGCCCGAATAAAATGCTTTTACTGCATTCACTACTAAATTATTGCGTTGGTTGTCTAAATAAGATCACGAGTAACCAATCAGACGCAGAAATGTAGTCCGTGTATTATTAATTTCGCTTTTAAAAATAAGTTTTTCAAAGTTTTTACTTCTTTTGGGAGTTTCCATGACTGCCTAGTTTTTCTTGTCCCGTATAATAACTAACTTACCAAATGTTATTGATTCTGATTTTATAAATGTAGGGAAAACCTTTAAAGATGGATACTTGTAAACATATCGGAATCAATGGGAAAGGGGCCGTACAAGAATTACGTAAGCAAAATTATGGATTTTTTGTCAGCAATAGTAAGCAAAACTTACTTCCCCCCTATTAAGTAAGCATTGACATATTTTGTAGAAGCGAAAAACGAAATGAATACATAAATAATGCTTACGTAACACTTGAACGATCCCTTACACTGTAAAGTGTATTGCAGAAAATCTTCGGATAAATCCAGAGCCAAAATGCGAGGATTGGAAAGAGTCGAAAAAGTCTAAAAATAGATGGATGTGAGTGGAATGAAAGACTAGGATTTAAAACGAAGTTTTTACGTTACATGATTAAAATCACGAATGAATGAATTCTTTATAGTACCAATAATTTGTCCACTGGCGAACTTAATGCCACAAAACATTTTCTACCAGCGATAATGGAGAAATACTTAAACTTAAATAATACATTAAAAATGGTATTAATTACGAAATATTTCAGACAAATGAAGTCTTAAACAGTTTTTAATATAAAAAAAAAGATTTCGTTTTGTAAAGTATTTTAAATGATAAGACAATCATATACAACTTAAGTCGTTTGCCAACTCTCGATATAACGAAATCAGTGATTATAAATATATTCCATTTTTGTTTCGTCTATTTTGAAAATAAATTAAATTAAAAAAAACACGTTTAATTACTTCCCACTTGGCGCACCAACAATGACAGTCGCGACGTGTTAGCGATTTCAAACGCGGATAGGTACATTTTAACGCTTTGTAAATGTCAATATGAAATCATTTCTCAGTATTCTCTCCCGAAAAACTACAAATAATTACACTAATAATACTCTGTCTTAATTTACGACATGGTGCCAAAATTAAAGCGCGACTCAATATGGTATGTAGCCAAAGGATAAAATTCAAATCTGCATATTTTACTAACAAACAAAATTGATATGTATTTTTTTGTAATGTCATTTTTTTTTTTTACTGATTATACATGAATGTATTCACGATACCTACATCTTAATTGCAATTTTTCAAATTTTTGTCTGTCTGTTTGTTCCGGGTAATCTTCGGAACGGCTAGACGAATTTTGACGAGAGATTGTTTGGTAGATAGCTGAAGTTACTGCGGGTAATTTAGGGTACTTTTACTTTTCGAAACTAGTTAAGGTTCCGCGTATAAAAATTAAAACTCATAAAAAATGTAATCAAATCCGATTCAATTCACAGTTTTACGGATAAGTTCTTGAATTTATGGGATTTTTTTTTACTTTATCATAGGGAGGGTTCAAGTGTTAACACATAAGTACATATAAGTAACGAATTTGGGAGGAGGGAGGCCTTCCGAAAAGTTACGATGCCTTACAGGGACGAGACCGGGAGTTGGAATAACCCTTCAGAACGGAGTTGTAGACATTTTTTTCTCACGGATTTTTTAAATTGTAGGTTTTTCTCAAAATTTTCAAATGGAAGACCACTTGGAGATGATTTTTTTTTACCTTACTAAAATTTCTTGCTTTCGCTACAGTGTAGTAAATAATTTTTTATTTAAAACTCCAAACGTAAAGCAAAAAAAATAAAAAAAAATTATATACGGATGTGAGAGTTTTTTTCATCACTCCAGTAAAGTAGGTAACAAAAAATACCGCACTTTGGATGGCTTCGTTATACTTCGGTCTCATGCACGTGAAGAATTATGACGGATAAAGCAAAAATGTGTTAAGGACAGGGTCAAGTCAGGCAAACGGCATTATTTCAAATGTATGATTAGCAGTAAAAGTTTATTAGGACAAAAAAAAATAGAAATCTCTTGCTTTTAAAAACAAGATATCTCAAATGATAATGAACATTATTAGAGCGATTAAGACAATAACATAGGTATAATAGCGACTTTCCGGTACTTTACACCACATAAATATCCTTCATGTAAAAATGGTATTACATAACGTTTTATTAGGGGGAGGGGTGGGGGTAAAGAAATATGTTACATTGCGTTACACAGGGGGTTCGGGCAGGGGGGGGGGGTCTAAAATTGCGTTACGTATTACTTGAACGCTCCCTAAGTACTTAATAAAAATTAGGCTCCGTATAAAAAATAATCAGTCAAGAATATATGAAACGCGGGCGCAGCCGCGAGCAAACAGCTAGTGTATAATAAGTGTGACCACTATGTACACAGATTCTACTTGTGAGTGATAGAAAACGCCCTTAGTCATTGGAGGATTACAACCCTCCATGTACGCGCCCTTAAAGTACGAACGAGCATTAGGATATGATTTAGATTTCATTAAAACATTAAAAAAAAACCTGTTTATTGAAATTGTTTTATAATGTCATGTAATAATTATCATGCGCGTGTTCATAGTCAATTAGTCTCCGCGGTATTTGGTTTTCTTTTTGCGTATTCTGAGGCGAATTCCGATTCCTTATCATTTAATATTATGTAACTATTGTCAATATTTATGATTTTATTTTTCAAACGCACAATTAATTGTGATTAGATTGTAATTATCAAGTTGCTGCGAGAAACGACACGTCGCATGACGAGTTAATTTAAGTGCACACGCAAATTCATCGTTATTATTAAATTGTATAATATACAAATTAAGAACTTCTTCGTTTCATAACGAAATGTCTGATAAAATTAAATTTAATAATACCCTGTTTAATTTTAAAATTACTAATATTATATCAATCGATAACAAAATTCTAGATATAAGTATAATGTTTGTACATATGTGTATGAATTTAAGGAGTAGATTAGATTTTGTAAAATATTTACGTCTTATAAATACGGTATGAACAAACACATCCATCGATTAGTTTATTCAGCTATGTCACCCACATGATAATAATTTTCATAAAAAATTGAACATTGTTTGTAGTAAACTATCATTATTTTACTTTTATTTTTAGTTTACAAAACAAATTAACGGAAAATTTGAATAAAATATGGCGTCTTTGATAAACTATAGCAGGACAAATTTGGTAAAAAATTTATTTCCACAATCAACGTCGAATGCTGATTACCTGATTGATAAGTAAATCTTTTATGATTCTATTTTTACGTTGCTCCTAATTGTTCATAATTTATTTTAATAACTTGCGTAATTTGTAAATAAAGAATAATATATGATTAGATTTGTCTATCATCTTCATTACATATATGATGCATCTTAAAGCCTCATAAAGACATATTTAGTAATGTGTAGCATATTATTTTAATAAATGAAAATCACCTAAGATTCTGTTTTATTTACACGACCCGTAGTAGCAAGCAGGCCCGGGTTTAGAGAGGAGCAGCAAGCGGGGGCGCCAGTCTCAGGGGGTACCGACATCATAATATGACTAAAAATAAAAACTTGCCCCACAAAGCGCACAAACGGAAGACTGATTAAAATTTAGATCTGAATATAGTTGAGGCATTGCGTACCAAATAGAGCACAGTGCGGCCCAAGGGCCACTCTCGACAGTAGGAAGATTCATCGTATATCTACTGATCAGTTACCGCCTTTTTTTTACGTAGTTGAAGTCTGCTCATTGAACCACGGTTTATGCATACGCTGCTCCGCGCGACAGGCTATAACCCATCTCTCGTGGTGACGGCTCTTGTGCCAGGTTGACCTCCTATTGAAGCCGATTAACTAAACACTCCACGATGTCCCTAACTGGCGTAACGATGCCGGGGCTTCTGGAGACGTATACATGCATTCTTCTGAAGCTCTGACGACGCCTTTTTTTTATTTTTATTTTTTTAAATCCTCCCCCGCCCTAATTGAGAGCCCCGGTACCGGACTTGCATTGACCGTGACACACAACGGTTAGACAAGGCCCCTCCCAGCCAGCGAAGGTGTTGAACTGGTTAACTACTACTCCTTAATGAGGAGGACGACAAAACATCCCCCCCATATGATGTACTGCATCCACCCCCAAACTCATGCACACAGCACACATCGGCTTCTCCGTCGTACATTTTGTGGCCTGCCTCCCCGCATCGGAAGCATAACTCACTCCTGTCTATAGCCGACTTGCAGATCGGGCGAGTGTGTCCCAAGCCCATGCACTTGAAACAGCGCATGGGCGCTGTTCCAAGCACATGAACTCTGGCAGCACTCAACCCGATAACAATCTTCCCCACATCAACCAACTGCTTAGCAGCCGCAACTGGGAGGGTCAGATAGCTGATCCCCCCAGCCTCAGTCTCCCTCTTTGTGGTCTGGTTAAACCCACCCTCACATCCTCTTCTCGGCAGCCCGTTCTTTGGGCCACCACCGACTCTGTGACAGAGGCTATGTCGAGATCAATAGGCTTAATAATATTGCAACATTACACCAGACCAAATTCGAAGAAGGATCTATGCGAAAAGCTAATTACAATTTTTACTGGAAAGGTAAGAATAGTTGTAAAGTACTAGAATCAGAAGCACGGGATGCAGAGATATTTGGAAATGCTCCATACGCGAACGTTTCACAGCCCTGATTGTGAAACCGCATAGCCTTGGTGTGTACAAAGTTCGAATTATCCCTAGGTAAATCCACTCTTCCAAGGAAAAATATAAAACTTTCCATGACAAGGAAGCATTGGATATTTAGGCACCAGCGAAATTCAAGTGGGAAAATCTGATATATCTTAACTGACATTTTGGATACCATATACGCACGACTGGTTTCTCGAAAACGAGGAGCACCTACTTCCCTTAACTAATTGTAATCTCGAGACTAAAGAAATTAAAATATCACCTTCACCCATGCAACGAAACGCGCGAAAAACTCACTAAGGAAAAAGCTTCTCTCCAGAGTACCACTCGCTTTTTGTAAACGGGTATTGGATGTAGCTTTACCGGGATATCTAAACGTGTGCGAACTTAGAGAATATTGGTGATGTATATGCAGGGATAGAAAGAGCTCTCGGTCCTAATCCAAAGAAAACGGTGCCTCTTAAGTGTAATTGGTGCAGTCGTTTCACGAGGGTATGGATGCCAGTATCCTACATAATGGTGGAACTTCTACGTTATTCGACGTACATTGTGGAGTTCGCCAAGATTCTGTTTTAATTCTTACCTGGTTTGAAATATTTTTCTGTGTACTACCTACACACAAGATCTGATGGTAGGCCGCACAACATTTCCATGCTCAAGTCCAAAGAGGATCTATTTGCCTTCTCCGCTGATAACGCCGCTTTTGTCGCCCACGGTCAGGCTCAACTTCAAGACCTGATCGACAAATTCACCAAAGCATGTGATCTCTTCTCGATGTCCATTAATGTAAAAAAACTGTAATTTTAGCAAAAGGATGTTCAGAACAACGAAAAATTTTGCTTTACAGCGCCGCACCTTTGCAGAAAGTTTTGTTACCTAGGTTTACCACGTGTCGAGCAATCTCTCGCTTGATACAGTGTTCAAGTCCCTCATCGTCAAAACAGCCTCTATTTAACAAAGTTATATCAATTAAAAAAAGGGCCGTTTTTTTTAAAAATTACAACTTTTTCCGAGATGGTTAAAAACATCTGGTAAACTTTCAGCTACATTGAAAGGGGTCGGGACAACAGTGATCGGTTTTGGTATGGAATCCCCCAGATTACTCTATTTTTCACGAGAATATAATTTCATGCTTCACAAATGAAAAAGTTTTTAGGTAATAAAGAGTACAATTTTATTAACCCCTTGAGCACTAACCTGCCGTTTACGCCAGCTTTCCATTGTTTACCTATTGTCTCATTTTTATAGGGTAATCGACACAGGTGGTTTTTTTACATAAATATTTATTAAGTTATACTACTTTTAGCGTGTTAGGGAAAAATGATGAGATTAAATTTTTAGGATACGCGCGTAAACGTTACGAAAAAACGACACCCTGAAGTTAGCTGTCAATAATATATTTTTTATAATTGCAGTATTTGGATTTTCTCTAATTTTGAAGATGTACGTGTCAAACGCGTAGATAATACACTAATAACGGATCTCAGATTCGATTTCAGCGAAAAACAAATAGGTGGATCTGGTCAAATAAAGATACTACTTTTTTATGTGCCCGGATTATCATTCCTCTTTGCAGTCTCTTGCTTTTTGTTTGTAGGATTACTACCGATTAGAATGTTAGTCCCCGAGCCTCGTGAATGGTCAGGATGCGTGATCCCTCACCTGAGCCAAAACATCTACCTACTTGAAAAATTGATGTAATATTTAGTACCTGCAAAGGTTCACTTTGGTTATTGGTTCTTAAACCTTAATAAAAATGTCAATTCAATCGTCTTAATAAACATTAATAAAAATTGAGAAAATAAATTGTTTTTTTTTACAAGGCAACACTGTATTTCGTACGATTTGGCATGACACGTCACACTAAGTAGGTCTGAAATGAGAAATGTAACAGCATTATAACTAGAGTTCGTAACTTGTACGATCATTTTGTACAAACACGATTCTCTAAAATACGATAATTTTCATTATCATGTCATCCTTGAGGTGTATATAAAATATTAGCCTAATAAATAAAATATGTGGTATAATTAGGTATTACACATGTAACTAGCTAATATTTGATATTTCAGTGACATGAGCCTCTGGCAAACGTTTCCTATAAACTGTACCATTAGTAACAATGCCAGCCGAGTTACATTATTATTAACATAGAACATATGACTATTACTAATAATATAAATTTGAAGACAACAATGTCAGAAAGAATTCCGAATTCAATTGACTGGAATTGGAATAATATTTTTCAATTCCTTATTTGATTTTCATTTAATTTTCCATTATTACGTTGAAAACACTTAATACATTTTATTTTCAGCAGGTCGTCAGCCCACTTTGTAGGAGGCGTCTTTCGATGTGTACCTATTCGAGAACCCCCGTTGACCGCATCGGGCATCGGTTCTGCGAGAATGTGCGCAGCCCACTGCCACATAAATTTAGCAATTGTTTTGCCAATATCGGAAACTTTTGTTCTTCTGTGGATCTCCTCATTCCTGATTCAATTACACAGTGAAACTCCAAACTCTCTTCATTACCCTTTGAGAAACTTTAAACTTTCTTATTAACCCCATTGTGAGCGACCACGTCTCAGTGCCGTGTGTCATCGATCGGCAACAGGCACTAGTCGAAGACTTTTGTTTTGAGACAATGCGGTATTTAAGACCAAAAGATTCTGCGTAGTTTCCTAAACGCGGCCCAACCGAATTGGACTCGACAATTAACCTCTTTCTTAAGATTAGACCTACCTAACTTGAGCAGCTTGTCCTAGGTAGTATTAATGTAGAATCAACTGTTAATCGCAGTTCAATAACACCATATTATTATAACCTGGCTTATGCGACGATAGTGACAACGTTTGTATCGGAATGGGAATCAGTTCTTACAGTATATATATTAATTGTGATGTTAGTATCATGTACTAACATCTGTGCTGAACAACATTATTGTAAAAGTAGGTGACCTATATAAAAATTCGCTTTTTGGTTTAGAAAGTGATTAAAATGGTCAGTTTTGTTTTTGCAATTATTTTTCAGCTTCTACGATAATTTTACTCGAAAATACGAAAATATATACTTTCGACTCTTACGAATTACAACACTAGTTCCTTATCACTAATGACATTTCTTTCTCTTAGTACGCACCTATATAAGTTGTAATGTATGGTTAATTTACGGATAATTTGTAAGAACACGATGAAATTTATTTAAAAGTTTCGTTTATACAGATAAAGTGTAGTTTTGTTGTTGATTTATTAAATCTGGTTAGTTTAGGGATAAATATTTGCAATGGCAGAATTTCTAAAAGGTTTATTGTTAACAGTTATTTCAGAGACGTGTTACAATGAATATTTTACTAAATATAATTTTCTTGATGGTATGTATATATATGATAATTAATTTTAAACTAACAATTTAATTGAAGATAAGGAGCATACCTTTATTTTATAATATTCTTGTTTCTTTCAGTGCCCTGTTTCAAAGCTACACTTAGTAAAGGTCTCGGTATCGGAATAATAGCCGGCTCAATATTGGTGAAAGTGCCCCAAATACTGAAAATTTTGAACAGTAGGAGCGCTGAAGGCATTAATGTATATGGAGTTTATTTAGAGCTGTTTGCTATAACAGCGAATTTTGCTTATAGCTATGTTATGGGTTTTCCTTTCAGGTAATATTTTTGTTTTCCTTTAAAAGTGTTTATTTTTAAGCCATTTATAAGTAACACTAACATGTTAAACTTGAACGCTTGTTTCTCAAGTAATAGTATCTTGGTAACATAAGTCTAGAAAATGCCCTACCACTATGCAATGATTTCATTAGTCTTTTAATTAGCCGCAAACTCAGGCTTATTGTAGAATTGTATGTAAATCCATTTCAATCAACATAGCCCAATTAAACTACCACAGTTAAGAGCTTAAAAATTTTTTTATTCCAATTTACAGTGCCTGGGGTGAAGGTACATTCTTGGCGATACAAACAGCTATAATTGCAGCTCTTGTGTTACATTATGGTAATGCATCAACAAAGGCTGCAATATTTTTAGCGACATATGTTGGAATTGTATCAGCACTGATCAGTGGATTCACTCCAATTGATATCTTATGGACTATGCAAGCTGTCAATGTTCCTATTATTCTTTCAGCGAAGGTAATATACTGAAATATCTTTAATCTAGGCTTATTTTAATAATCATCAAAAACTGTTATATTGTTGTAATTTTGTTTCAGTCAATTCAAGTCATAACAAATTACAAGAACAATAGTACAGGACAATTGTCAGCGATAACTTGTTTTCTGCTGTTCGGAGGCAGTATTGCAAGAATATTCACGTCCATTCAAGAAACTGGGGATTTCATCATCATAGTAACATACTGCGTGTCCACATTAGCCAATGGTGCTTTAGTAATACAGCTTTTATGGTATTGGAATGTAGATAATAAAAGCAAAACTATTAAAATCAAGAAAAAGAAGAAGCATAATTAAAGTAAAATATTGTCAGGGTTTGTGGGAACAAATAAATTATTTATCATAAACATTTTGTTTTATTTTGAAATTTTATTACATAGGAGATAATGAAACACTATTAATCATTACATAATGGCATTTATTGACTTGTCAGTTCCACTTAGAATAAACAAACATATAATAAAGTAAATAACATTATTACTAAGTTTCATTACAGACAAGTATATAAATAATCAAATGTTATTTATCTATTTATTTATATTAACTTGGAATGGAGTCCATTTGAAAAAGCATACTTTTTATTAACATGTTACAATATTGTGTCAAGTACAAAAAAATACAATCCAATGAGAGAACAAACCTCTATTAACAACTACAATATACCTATTTACAATTACTATTACCAGTATATTTCAAATAAGCATTTAACCGACAATTTTAAATGCCCACAAAGGAATCATTACATTACCTGAATTGTTTTGTTGATTGCAACACTGAGTCAAAATTCAGTAACACACCCTTAAACAAATTAACTAGTTTTAACAGTGAAATACTATTTAGATTCAAATTAATTATAAACTGAAATAGCAACACTAGGGACTAAACAGTTGATGCTTGGACACAAACACAAAATTATTCTTTGGGTGCGACTTCCTCGGCAGGTTTTTCTTCAACGTGTGCATTCCTCTCAGGTTCGTTTCCATCCGCCCACTTGCCGTCATATTCCTTCCTGTCGACGTACCTCTCTTCTTCATATTCGCCTTCGCTCCGATGGCTGTCACGTTCAGAGTAACGCGAGTAGCTGGAACGTCATAGCATATCAGATAAACATTTACCAGAGGGTTCTTAAAGTGAGTGATTTGTCTAATAATGCAGTGCTCGTCGAACTGCGGCCTTTTGACGTTATTTCTGCGGCCAGCAATTTGATAAACATTTTTGGTTCAAATCAAATCAAATCAAAATTCATTTATTCAATTTTTAAGCCCTAAGAAGGCGCTTATGAACGTCTAAAACACTACCACCGGTTCGGAAAACAACCCAGTCGAGAAGAGCCGGCAAGAAACTCGATCTGGTTCCTTCTTTTTTTTCATAAATATAATATATATAATTTTTTTATGTCATATAAAAAAAAACTATACAAATCGTAGTTTTTAGTGGAAGCACAGAGATGTGGGTTATTTCCAGACATCACTATCGTTCACGTAATGATCCACCCTGTAATAACCTTTTGAGATTAAAACTTGCTTGACATAATACTTGAACTTATTGTCAGGTAAATCGGTAATTTTACTTGGGATCTTATTGTAAAACCGAATACTATTACCTATAAAGCTTTTATTACACTTACTTAACCTAAAGCGTGGGACGGCCAACTTGTCTTTACTTCTAGTATTAAAATTATGACGATCATTCACTAGATCTAGCTTGTCTAAATTTTTACGAATATGCATTAAGTTATCGAAGATGTATTGGGAGGGCAAAGTTAAGATATCATATTCTTGAAACTTGTTCTTTAGAGATTCGTGAGGTCCCATATTATGAGGTATGAGATGAGATATGAGGTTCAAACCCAAGTTCACATATAGTTAGTGTCAGGTTGTTAAAAATAACTTCATAGGTTCTTCTTATTGTCACACAAAATCCATGGAGAATTCGCATTCGACAACTCATAAAAATATGTCAATAAAAAATAGTATCAACTACTATGGTATCCATAAAAGTGCGGCCAGCAGTGGTACCCCACATTGACCTATGTGGCCCTTAACCATACAAGTGTGACGACTACTGATCTAACGCTTTCCTAACAGACGGTACTAATTTGTACAAAATACAATAAAAGCCACATATCAAATGTGATGACTTTTGGTCCTCGATAATAAGAAGACTAAAACAAATTTTCATTTTATAATATTTCATAGTTTTATTCTATAATTTTGCCAAAAAATTTATTGTAAAAAAAATGTTATACATAAAGTTCCTAAAAGTAATAATTACGTAGTAAGCAGAAGTACATTGGACTGGATTGGATTAAAAAAAAAAATACAAATTTTCAGCTATTTCAATACAAGTAACTTGGTAAGTTTCACACAATTATATTATGAATAATTAGGATGAATAAATATACATTTAAATGACTAATTTATACGTTATTTATTCAGTTTCGAGTTTAATTCATACCTATCTCTGTCTTTGTCGCGTCTCTCGGGGCTGTAGGACCTGGACCTGCGCGTCCTGTCCGGGCTGCGCGACCGTGAATATCTAACTGGTCGTCTATCACGGAAATCGCGGAATCCGCCCCTGTTATAATATATTTGTATAATCATTATTTTATATCAATCAAAATTTACGTCAAAATCAAAGCAAAATAATATTTTTCCTTGCAAGTTCCTCCTATTTTTATATATATTGTAATAATAGGCCATGTCTCTTAACCTATTAAGGGCTGTGCGAATATTACATAAGCAAAATTTGGGTCTTGGGAATTTTTGAACCATCACCTCATCAGTAATATTATTGGCATTGGCATAATTTTAAACAAACAACAAAGAAAAATTGCTTGTTTTGTAAGTTTGCGTAATTCTGTAATTACGATTAGGACCTTCCGAAACCAAAGTCATTAGAAAAGCAAAGCGTAAACCCCAATGACCCCCTTAGTTAGTTTTTAAGTTGAGAGCCACTGAATGATTTACAAGATTCTCTTTATATATTATTAATTACCTCCATACAAAAAGGGCGTATAAGAATAATCATGGCGACCTTTTGACTATATAAAGTAAAAATGATGTCAATAATGCAATAAATGTTTTTTTTTATTCTGTTCATTTTATTTTTCTCTATACCTAATATGAGTATTTATTTTCGTACAGAATTTTATCTACTATTTCTTGAAATACAAGGGGGGCATGGCAATAATAATATGTAAATTAAAATATTTGCAGCCACACTCAAAGTATGTTTCGAAGAGCCGTAGGGTTCCCCGCAAAGCTGGAAAAAGATTGAGCTTCACGAAAATACTAATAAATGATGATAATGCAAAACCTGATGGGTAATGCCATCAATTGATGAAAAATAAGAATCAGTTTCGTAACTCCCATTAGATATTTAACTATTATGTTACATTTTAATACAAAAATTATTAACAAATAATGTTCATAAATAAATTTTCGTTCATTTTAAAGCTCCGTCAAATATTTTGCTTTGAAAAAAGGTTCCGACACCAAAAAAGTTTGTGAACCGCGTGTGAGTCATCAATACTTTGTGTGACTTGTATGTACTTTGTAAATATACAAAGACTATACATATATTATACTAGCTGTGTGCCCTCGTTTCATATACTCCTCACTGCGTTTTCATTTTTTTATACGGAACCCTAATTATTTTCCATTAAAAAATTTAGTACCAAGATAAAGAAAAAAAATTTCGAAACCCTAATTATTTACGAAAATTAAAAGTACCCAAAGTTACCAGGAGGAACTTCAGCTATCTACCAAAAAAGTCCCATCAAAATTAGTCCAGCCGTTTCGGAGATTACCCAGAACAAACAAAAACAGACAGACAAAAACTTAAAAATTGTATTTTTGGTTTAGGTATCCGTATATACGTCCATATCTATTTAGTAAAAAAATAAAATAAAAATAATAATGTTGACATTACAAACAGACACGTCAATTTTATTATATTAGTATAGATGAGTCATGAGTGTACCTGAACGGTCTGCCCCGGCCGCCGCCGCCGCGGCGCGGTCTGAAGGGTCGGCCGCCGCGCGGGCGGTTGTCGCGCCACTCGTTCGGGAAGCGCCGCCCGTCGTCGCGCCGGAAGTCGTTCCCGCCGCGGCCACGCCCGCGCCCGCCGCCGTTGTACGTGTTGAACCGCGGCCGGTAGTAAGTGCCGCGCTCGAACCCGCCGCGCCCGCGCCAGTTGCCGCGCCGCCCGTTGCGACGATACCTACGGTAAATCGAACACACTTCAAATAATTGAAGCGATGGCCGCGGGTTCGAATCCAACTCTAAAATCGGCTTGCGCTTCCAGTGAAGGAAAACATCGCGAGGAAACGATAGCGCATTTTCTAATAACGCCCGCCTGGTTAGCTACCACCCTTAAGTTTGAAAACCAGTACCACTAGGCTTAGTGTGTTTACCATCCTAGACCACATCGTCATTTAACATCAGGTGAGATTGTGGTCATAGAATTAAGTGTATATCGTGTAAAAAATTAAAATACATATAAACAATAAATGCCACATCTGTTGCATATTTTTTTTTATTTAATGGTAATTAGTCTTCGTAAAAAATAATTTTTAATGTCAGTATCACAATTTCATAGGAAACTCGAAAACTGAAATTCTTAAAGAACTGACAGTGTATGGCATCAGAGTAGCTGAATGGTATTGTGGATTCAAATCCACCAGTTCTATTCCAAATATCATCATGGTCCGGTCCTGGTTAGTACTCCAAACTACTGCTCCAAAGTTTGAAAATCTGAATTCATCATTTGAAACTTCATAATATATATTCGCCCATTTTTATATTATGTTAGTTTTAATACAGCCCATTCAATTTAAAAATGCGTAGCGGCTACTACGTATTGTTGCTACTTATTAAATAGTAATAAAAAAAAAAATACTAGAGTAAAATAATTTCTTCCTAGTGTGTGAACTTCGTGCGAATCCAACTTCAACCCAATGTCTGTTTAATTCAGAAACAAGGAGGGGAAAAAATAAAAAAATACCTGGATCCAGATCGTGAGCGGGAACGGCTTCGTGTGTAGTAGGAACGCGACGCGTCTGATCGAGAACGGGAACGCGGTGAGCCGGAACGTCGCCGCCGGGACTGTACCGATCCGCTGCCGGTCGAGCCGGATCGAGACCGGGACCGGGAACGCGGCCGGTACTTGCGGGAACGCGATCTGGTTCAAATAAAAATGGATACATACACTATAACCATTATATTAATTGATTATACATATAATTACATTGTTAATATTTAAAGTTAAAATAATTATTATTTATTTCTGCTTTTAACAGATGCATAGTTATAATACTTTATAAAAAGATATACAGAAAAAGGGAAGAGACAAAAATCACAAATAATCGAATAATATAAAATATATTTGATAATTAAAAAGTATAAGTAAATAGCGGTAGGATATTTTCTAATATCCGCCTGGCTAGCTACGACTCTTTAATATTAGAGGAGTAATTATAGCTCAGTTGGTAGTATGGCTGAATTCTATGTTAATGTAGGTTCCAACCTAGTTATCCAACTCCTGAAATAAACCTGAACTTTCGATGAACATGATAGTAGGTCATTTTCTAATAATGTTATATTGGCTATCTAGCTTTACCCACTTCCATATTTGAAAATATGTCACCAAGCACCAATAGGTGTGTTCTGGCAACATTACATATTGCGGTTGTACAAAATATCAAGTAAATATGTAGGTGAATAGAGAATCATCCAGGTACAGGTTAGTGTTTGCGCAGGTGTACATCCAGAAAAAAAAAAAAACGATGATGGCGCAGATGGTAGTGCAGTCGGATTCCGCGTCAATCAACGTGGGTTCGATCTCCACCTATCCGACTCCAATATTCCCCTGAGCTTTCGGTACAGGAAAACATCGTGAGGAAACCATAGCATGGTGGTAGGGCATTTTTTAATAATGCTGCTACCACCTTCAATTTTGAAAAGCTGTCACCAAATACCAATAGGTGCGTTCCGGCAGCATCACTTGAGAACCAGTACCTCTAGGATTAGTCTGTTTACCATCCCAGACCACATCATTACTTAACATCAGATGAGATTGTGGACAAAGCTTTAAGCATATTCCGTGTAAAAAAAAAACCACTGCCTCATTGCGAGCTACCTTGTACGATGTGTCGCTTACATTACTTGAAAGTAGTACTTAGGCTTAGCGTGTGTTTACCATCTTGAGCCATATCGTCACTTAACAACAAGTGGGATTGTGTTGATAGCACTGAGTATACTGCACGCTATAAAAAAAAATGGTGGTTTTGGTTAAACAAAAACCAAATAGATAGACCGTACCTGGAACGGGATCGCTTGGGCGAGCGCCTGTCCCCGGTGGAGGAGCGCGAGGAGTGCCGGCGCGGCGAGGGCGGAGACCGGGGACGCCGCGCGTTCGGCGACGGCGGTTTGATGCGCGTCACGAACTGCTCCGGGCGGCCCTCGCCCACGCACACCGGCGTCTCGCCCTCCTGAGCCAACCGGAACGAACCAAACTTATCCAACACTATGTTACCTTTGCGCACCTGTGAAATACCACTATTCATTATAACACATTTCATTTATTATACTATTTTATACTCCAAGGACTCCCAAGTAGCTACCGATATACAAGACTCCACTGCTGGACATATGCTTCCCCCTAAAGACACTCCGCAATAACCGTTCAGTGGGCTACCGTGACCTTCACCAGGTAACGTCAGTCCACCTTGTGGGGGGAGGAATGCTGGGGGGGGGGGCACCTACACTGCGTCTTTCAATTCGTGGGGTAGACTAAGTGGGAGCTATTAGACTCGATCGGGCATTGTAGAACACAAGTATAGTGCTAAGCTTAAGTTTGACAATTTTTCAGGCCTTTCCTTTTGTTTCTTCTGCATGATGATGTTTGGAAATGACTTTCTTCTCTGGGCATCTACTAAAAATTATGATTGCATAGTTTTGTATATTATAAAAATGCGAATTTCTTGCCGTCTAGGTGACTGGGTCGTTTTTCCGAACAGTGGTATTGCTTTTGACGTTCGTAAGCGCCCCTTCTTATCTAGTGCTAAATAAAAAAAAAAAACGCTTTTTTTATTAGTCACCGGGGGATGATGCGGAGGTTCAGTGCCCGGTGGGTCCGGTTCCCGCTTGCCGGGTGGCGGTGCGGTGGGCAGTGGGGGCGGTTCCTTCATAGCCATAGCTCGACGTACTGACATGTTCTTATCGGCGCTTGTTGGAGATGGCTACATTAAAAAAAAACATTATATAAATTATCTACTTGCACCAGTGTATTTTATTGGCTAGCTAAACATAATAATTTAAAAAATATTTCTCTTGTAGTAGACATTTATACTTTTTGACTTTTTTCATAACAACCATGAACCGAAATAATCATAACGATCCACCCTATAATGACCTTTGCAAATTAAAACTTACTTGACATTATTATTATTATTAGGTACAATTTAGTATTTGTAGTTATGCAGAATATTTTTCGTCACTTTGTGCCACTCTTATATATTAATCGCATAATAACTTCTAAACAGTTTATATCAATTTTAACAAGAGTTAGAAAGAACAAGCATCTTAATATCATATTAAGGATTCAAGGATTTTTTTTTTTTAAAAAAATATATCACTTCAAATAATGAGGACTCGATTCACCTTTGAATTATCCTGTGAATCTTCAGAGCTGTCGTCGAAAGCGTAACGCTCCTTGTAAGCGGATTTCGATGTTGGCGTATCCTTCTTCTTCACTCTGAGGGGACAAGCAATTTTTTTTTATTTTTATATATATATATATATACAGTTCAATGATTCAAAAGAGGTTTTAAGGATTCATTCTAGTATTACGTAAGCAATATTCTGACTAAAGCTCTTTTTCATAAACGCCTTCCACTAGGTAAGCATTGGCAATTTTGAAAAAAAAAAAAAAAAAAAAGAAAACAGCATTCACACCTCCCCGGTCATCATAACATAGAACCCGCTATTGACGCTTACGCAATACTACAATAATAAAAATACCATATGGTAGATATGTGAAATAGATCATCTATGCCAGATTGGATTGCAAAAACAAAATAATTTTCATTTTAAGCAAATATGCTTAACAGTCCTTAAAATATACACCTCGATTCGAATGACAGCTGTCATCGTAATGTCCTCGTGTCGTCTTAACCAATGATGTGAATATATCAAATTGAAATTCGTTGTTTTTCTTGTTATATAGAACAAGTAATTCTAAGTTTAATCAGTCAATTAATATATGTTCCCGTTTGTATATACAATCCAAAAGTACACAATAAAATGCCGATACTGGACACAGCTTGATTAGAATGACAGCTGTCAACAAATCTTTATGTAAATTGGTAGACAAACTTCAGTATCCATTTGTCCTAAGTGATTTCCTTTTTTTTAATGGTTATTTACAAACATTACAATGTTATTATGAAATAAAAAAAACTAAACAATTTTTTTTCCCTCAAAATTTCAATATTAATAATTATCGAATTTCGACTACTCGGCGAACACTGATCGATACAAATGTTTGTAAGAATATTTTTAATAAATACATTTGAATCTGACAATTGTCATTATAGACAAATATAGTTTGGTTGAAATGAGAGCTGTCAAACGAAAACAGATATATGATTATCCATGTGTGCGTCGTACATGTATTTTAATTATTTTATACATATATTATTATTATGTGAGTCGTATTATAGAATCATAGGCGGCAATCTACAATTTAGATATCTAGAATCGCCAATAAAAAAACGTTAATATTACTTTATTTTTATACTTTGTGCTACTAATTTCATGGATTAAAATAAAGTTTATACATCAATCGTCACTGCTATACTTTAGAAGAAATATAAAACATTATTTCCACTTTGTCAAAAATGAGTTGAAGTGTAGACTAGCCACTTTTGATTCCTTACGACTCATTTTCTAATCCATTTGTTTGACAGCTCTCATTTCAATAGAGCTATTTGATAGAATAGATATTTTAAGGACTGTAGTTGGTGATTCTCGGCGAATCAACATTTTGTGGCGTTCGCCGTAACGCATGGACTGTACTCACCGTCAGGTGTAGTGCAGTCATTTTACCGAGAGTGCAAAGAAAAAAAAATATAAAAAGACCATATTTGCAAATCAATCTGTTCGTTATTTTACGCGTGTATATTATTATGGCGGGGGGTTTCTTTTTGTGTTAATTGATTACTAACGATTCTTTGACAGCGTTCATTGACATCTTCCATTTAGGTTTTTCTAGTGGGGGCGGCGGCACCTGGTCAATGGGACTGAGCGAGTTCCTCGAGTCTCGCTTGCCCAGTACTTCCTTCTCGACCATCACGTGATAAGCGCTCAGTTTCGATTCTAGCTCTTCGAGCCCGTGCATATCGTCCATCATCCTAAGCACAAGAAAATTCCAACATGTTACCGTTTCCCTGTCCCGGGTTCATTCCAGATTCAGTCGTCACGAGTCGTGAGCGATTTGTGTGCTACAAATAGCGCGGTCTACGGTGGCCCTAATAAATTACAACAACGAGCCAGCGCTCACGACTGATGACGAGAATTTACACACCACGGCCATTTGTTTTATTAATAACATAAAAAAAAATTAATTTTATTTTCGGCAAAATGACTGGTCCGCACCTGATAGTAAGGTACAGTTAGTCCTGACACCGACATTTATTTCTCGTGTAAATAAAATGCACATACCTGTTGTCCTTGTGTTTTCTATCGAATTCACCTTCTGAACTCATGTCTCGCTTCGACTTCCCTTTCAATTCTTTCCTGTAATCGTTACTACGTTTGAATATACATACATACATATATATGCTCACGCCCGTTATCCCCGAAGGGTTAGGCAGAGGTGAAGTAGCGAAGTTCCGTCCCAGATGTGACAGGGGGCGAGCCTGTCGCCATATCGGGGCACTTTAAATAAGGCACTATTAACATTTTCTTTCAATGAACTGATGAAAGATTGTATATTTTATATAATTGAAATATCAATTAATCAATATTAGCGGTAATTCCAAGTTACAGTCTTCTTAATATTCGATAGATTCAAGCACTATATACACACTATATGCACAAGCAATATATAGTCATTACCGCGGCTGCACCCGCGTTTCATATATTCTTCACTGCGTTTTAAATTTTTTATATGGAAACCCCAATTACATTCCTAAAAAAGTTTAGTACTTCGAAAAGTAAAAATATTTCTCATAAATTATAGCACTTGCCCGTAAAACTGTGCATTGAATCAGATTTTATTCCAATTTTTATGAGTTTTACGCAGATCCCTAATTATTTTAGAAAATGAAAAGTTACCTTAAACTAAACCTTAAATTAAACTAAACCCTAAGTTACCCGGAGTAACTTCAGCTATCTACCAAAAAAAGTCCCGTCAAATCGTTCAAGCCTTTCCGGAGATTACCCATTACAAACAGACAGAAAGACAACAGTTTTAAAAATTGCATTTTTGGTATAGGTATCCCGTATAATACATTCATATCTATTTATTACAATAAAATAATTTTAACATTACAAACAGACACTTCAATTTTATTTATTAATATAGATAGATACAACATTAAAAGAACGCTCAGCTGTATTGTTTCAAACGAAATAATTGCATTTAGTAGAGAACTCGTAAACTGCATTATAACAATTACACTTATCAAGTTACAAGTAACTTTTATATTTTTTCTTTTGTCTAAAATAATCCTTACAGATTTTTCTAATTTAGTTAGTACAAAATGGGTCACTTATGTTGTAGTCGATAAGAAATAATATATACCTAATGGCGTCTCGTAATTTCTTATCTCCAATATTCTCCATTTCACGCATATTATATTCAGCATTATGAGCCGCAGATCGCGCCAACTTCGACTTTCTCTTTTCTTCTCTCTCTTGTTCTTTACGTTTACGTTTGGATTCCTTTTTCTTTTTCCTTGAATATAGAGAAAAATTGAAAATAACACACACATAAACACGTATATAATCATATGTATAATATTATCCGTGTGTTATGTATAATTATTCACTTACTTGTCTTTTTTCTTTTTCTTCTTTTTCTCATGTTCAGGGCCCGGCTGCGTCTGTTGGCCCAACTCTTGCATTTTCCGGTTACGTTTATACTGAGCGGTCTCTTCCAGGAAGTTACGTACTTTATCTTCATAGTCTGAATCTTCTTTGGTCATGTCTAAGAACTTTCGTACCTTTTGAGAAATTTATTTAGTTTAAGACAGACTTTGAGACATATTTTTTTATTATTAATTAATTTGGCCAATACATCGAATGGGTCACAAGTATCCAGGCAGCCAGCGAAAACCAGTCATAGTTATATCATATTCTGGAATAAGCCAGTCTATATATAGCAATTAGTGAAGTGGTAGGGAAATTAAACCCAAATGGATTGTGATCTTTTTTTACACAGAATAGGCTCAGTGCTTTGACCACAATGCCACCTGATGTTAGGTGGTGATGTGGTCCAGGATGGTAAACACACTAAGCCTAGAGGAACTGGTACATTGTACATATATGAAAAATTAGCTATAGTTAAATCTGAAAGGCTACCTATAAGCTTATACTATGATAGTTGTAGGCAGGTATGATGATGATAACTGCATCAATTCTTGTACTTTGTCAAACGTTATTGTACTTGGGCTATACTTTATTTAACAATAGCCCTACCTATGAAATTCTCACCATTTCAGAAACTATAGATGTTGAGTTATTAACTGAATTAAATTCAGTTTATCTTTTAATGCGCGAGGAAACTCCCCGAGCACGAGACGAACTGGAATTCATCGAAATTAGTCAACACCTTATTGAGAAATCAACAAATAAAAGCTGTTCTATTGAAATTGTGCGGAATAACATTAATCATTCCTAAATTTGATTCATTGTTTTAATAGTTATTCTGCTATCGAGGGGGAGGACAAACCCAACAAATCAATGACCATAAAAATTGATCCAGCCCTTCTCGAGTTATTATATAAATGGTGTAACTAATGAGCCTTTGTTTTATATATACATTATTATAGATGAAATGAAGTACGATAAATTTGCTGTTGAATTAAAAATAATTTAAAAAAAAAATTAAAATGGGTGCGTGTACTTATGTACGCGCGTGAGAAGTTTTACTTCTTTGGCATCATTAAAAAATAGTTTTTAATTGCATGCAAATAATTAATTACAATAAAATATTAGAGGATTGGAAAAGGATAATCAACAAAGTTCATTTTAAATTTGAAAAATTAAATAAATAAATATTTATTTTCTTACATTAAGTTTAACATAAATTGTCTTATTATTCAAATTGTATTTTTAATTAAATGATGTTCACTTCCATAGTATCTTCCGGTAATGTCTGAATCGGAACTTCAGTTATCATATATTCAGTTCAGTTAGTGGCTTATGATAACTAAAATATGATACGAAAAGTTTTGTATTAACAGCGTTGAGATATCGTACAAATTATAACTGAAGTTCCGATTCATATATATATATATATATATATATATATATATATAATTGTTAAAAACCAAATTTAGAGAATAATAAATATATAAAACATAATTTGTACTAAATATTATAAAATCCTTAATTTTAAATGTTTATTATTGATTATTTAATATTTTAAAAATAAATTTAATAATAAATTCAAAAATTGAATTTAAGGTTGGTCATTTTTTAAATATTTTTATTGATTTCTTAATTTAATATTCACTTTTCATTTTTATCAAAAAAATTTCATTAAATTTATTTAGTTACTTTTATAAATATTTATTATTTATTCAATTTAATAGCAAATATTAAAAATTAATATTATAATTTGATGTTAAAAAAAAAATATGAAAACAGTGATCAGAGGTGACGAGCGTACCAACATGCGCGACTAATATCGAGGTTCAATTTCTATTTTGTTGGTAGCTTTTTTTCGAGACTTAATGAGCGGTTAAGCAGACAACTTCATACTGTTAATTTTGTGTCACAGATGCGCGCGCATCTTAAAATTTCACTCTCATCATTTTTTCATAACGCGCCTAAAGAAGTATAACTTCAAAAAATGAGCTGTGACTGTGTCATGGACAAACGTTGTAGTGCAACCTGCACTAGCTGTTGCTCAATGTGTCTTCATAAACAACGATCGTACACAATCGATGCGTATACCAGCCCCGGTATCGATATAGAAGTGACAGCCGTCCCAGCTGCAGAATGTACTGGCACCGTGGTTGATCAGCTCGGCCGCATTTACTTTTTTTACATTGCCGGTACCGCTTGACTCGGCTATAATGTGTTGTTTTATCGGTTACATTCGGTTAGGTTTTTAGATGCTCTTTACGACCCTATATACGATTTTTGTATTTGGATTTTCGACGCGTACAAGCCGACATTACATATTTTTTCAAAATCAAAATTTATTTATTCAATTTAGGCCCTAAGAAGGCGCTCATGAACGTCTAAAACGCTATCACCGGTTCGGAAAACAACCCAGTCGAGAAGAGCCGGCAAGAAACTCGATCTGGTTCTTTTTTTTAATGAATATAATATATATAATATCATTTTTTTGTCATATAAAAAAACTATACAAATCGTAGTCTTAATAATGTTAGCGGAAGCACAGAAATGTGGGTTAATTCCAGACATCACCATCGTTCACGTAATGATCCACCCTGTAATAACCTTTTGATATTAAAATTTGCTTGACATAATACTTGAACTTATTGTCAGGTAAATCGGTAATGTTACTTCGGATTTTATTGTAAAACCGAATACTATTACATATAAAGCTTTTATTACATTTACTTAACCTAAAGCGTGGGACGGCCAACTTGTCTTTACTTCTAATATTAAAATTATGACGATCATTCACTAGATCTAGCTAGTCTAAATTTTTGCGAATATGCATTAAGTTATCGAAGATGTATGTATGTATTACATATAATATTATATAACAGTCACGATTTTACACTAACGTTTTATATATAATCGTACGTCTTTTGACAAGCGCTAACGAGTAAAACGATTGAACGGACGTCGTAGCTTCATCGAGTCGAAAGTAATGCTGAATGTCCTCGAAACTCAGCAGAATGACGTTTAAAATGGCGGCGCTTCCACCCCCCGCCCCCTCCCGTGCCGAAGCAGCACGCGATGCGCTACTGTCCTGACTTAGCGTAATAAATTCTCTTTTAACCTTTAAGCTATTTATAAACGTAGGGACGGATCGAACCGCGGACATGGTATAGCGAGCAGCCAATGTCATCAGTTAGAATAAGATATAAGATTTTTTAAATAGATCAATGTTTTAATTCAGTTCACAAAACATGGAGATCTAAGAGATCAATCTATTTTCGACTTGTTTTATTTGACTTTTCATTTTGAAATATTCATCTTCTTCCAATGGTCGAAATCATCATATATTGCAAAAACTGTTTCCAATTGTTTTTTTTAACAGCACTAAATAAAGGTCATCAGTAGCAACTAAACAAAACAAGAATAATGTCTAACCTACAACAGAAAAATGACACTGAACTGTTTCATTTTTGCCTATTTACAGATAATCATAATTTCATAGAAAACAAAAAGGATACTCTAATAAACGATATTTTATTAGTTTGAAAGATCGTTTTTTTGAACCTTGATGTTTTGTGAATTTATTTGTTAAACTTAGATTAGAATCGGTTCATAAATAGTTATTTTTCGGAAAGGATCCTCATCCCTACTCAGGCTTGATTACTGTAATACCGTGTCCGCGGTCCAGTCCGTACGTGTTAACAGCATTAGCTATCTAGGTGTAGGTATCATTTAATTTCAGATGGATGTGAGTACAGATTCGAAGGTAGTACATTATTGCCGATTTCTTTATCATCAGGTTTTTCGGATTGGCCCTATGTTATGGTAGGTTAAGTTTAAGAATGTATTCCATCCATAAGGCGTCCACTGTTGGACATAGGTCTCCCCCAAATAAGGGGGATATTGCCATAATCGCTACGCTTGGCAGGCGGATTGGCGATCGCAGTAGGTGTTTGTGGTACTCAGAGGATGATGATGCCCATCCTCTGGTTTTTTCCTTAGCCGCTTTTTTAGGACACCCACGGGAGGATTTGAGGTGATACTATTCTCGGCCGGTATCGTATGTACCTTCAGCTCATAGTCTATGTCGCCCTGGGAGCGTACAGCCGGCGGCGGCGCGGCTGCCGTCGTCTCCTCCGGCGGCGGCGGCGGCGGCGGCTGGTACCCGTAGGGGTGGTTGAACTGGGAGTTGTGAGTCCTCGAGGCGGAGTCGGCGTCGCGCGAGCATCGCCATCCTCTTGCTGAGTGGCGACAACGACTTCTGCCGTTTGTGATTCGAATGCGAACGACGTTTCTTCTTCCTGTTCGGTCCTTCCGAATCTACATTTGAGTAATTAAATTAAATACCAATTAACATGGATTGTGTGAAGAATGTTGACCGGAATGGCCTTAACAGCTTCATCGTATCTTTGGGGACGAGTGCTGAAGGTACTCTGCCACAAAAGGTGACTAACATGAGGGCACCAAATTGATACGAACATCGGCTTGGCCATTACCTGTGTAAAGTAACTCCCTGTTAGGAATAAATATGTGAGCCATGTTTGGGAAGCTATGTAGAGTATTCAAGTTACTCAAAGGACAATGGAGAGGACTATGCTATGCAACATTGCCCAAAGAATTGCAAAACTGCACCCCGATGGAGCCAATGGGTTCTCAAATAGCTGCTAATGGGTGTGCACCCCCACAAGGTAAACCGACGACCGGGAATCTGCTGGATGCAGGTGGAGCAAGACCGGTCGTTGTGGAGATCTTTGGGAGGGAGACCTATGTCCCCTATGTCCAGCAGTAGATGTCTTTCAGTTCAATGGATGGATGGATGGACATATATACATATATAAATGGACATATTTCAAACAATTTAAGATATTCTCTTCTATGTTTAAAAAGGCATTTATTTTTTCATTTTAATTTCTCAATATAGGTTATACTTTAACTTCAGCAACTGCACGAACACATTTATTTATATAAATTCGTGAAAACAGAGCCATTTACAAACTTGAAATAGAATAGAATCTTTTTATTAAGAGAATGAATTTATTCAGTAAGTAAAATAAAAGTTACTGAACTTACAGTAATAAAATATTCAGATTTAAAAGAAATAACCAAGATTGATTTTATATTTGTCATATCTATAATTAAAAATGAAAATCAAGTTAAGTCCACTAATGAAGAAAAAGGTGTTGTTGGATACAATAAATTTGAAATGTGTATAAATTATTGTTAATTTTCTGGAAATTTAATCATTTATTATTTAATTAATATTAATCAGTGGACTTTACCACTAGAATCAGATGATGACGATGAAGAATCCGTTGATGAACTTGAACTAGATGATTCACTGGACGATGATGAAGAACTACTCGACCGTTTCTTCTTGCCTTTTCCACGCTTCTTCTTCTTTTTTCTTTTCCTTCTTCTCTGTTAGATTCAGCAACTGCTTCAGTGTCTCCTTCATTTCGTAGGACTTCGCCCCCGTCAGTCCGGGCAACAGCAATTCTGCCGGCTCTATTAGAGGCTTGGCGGTTGAGGTTTTACTTTTTAAAAAGTCCAAAGAATTTTGAGCTTCCTCATGAAACGGTATGATTGCAAGACAATCCTCATAAGCTTTCTGCGCTTCGGTTATTTTGTTCTCATCTTCATAGCTCCGTCCCAGAGCGACCAGTGTCTCCCCTAAATATTTCCTAGCATTCGCGTGGTTCGGATTCAGTTTCAATGAAGTCTCAAAGTCCTCAATTGCCTTTTTGAATGTACCGCTATTGGCATATAATGCACCCCTCGCTACCAAGCCTTCAACATTCCTAGGATCAATGCTTAAAGCTTTGTTCAGGCACTGGAATGCTTCGGAGTGACGACCGGCTTTGAAATGTTCAATACCCTCAGCCACAGAACGGAACGCCCACTTACTGGCTTGAGCTTGACGCAATTCATCCGCATACTCCGTTGTTGGGAATCCACCCCTGGGATACAATATGATTCAAGTTAAAACAAACGAAACAATAAATATAAAAACATTACAATTAAGGTTTCGTTACCTTAATGTAGCGAAATTCGTACAGTGCATGTTGGAGATCCCTAGAAGTTCAGATAGATATTGAATGCAGTTCGGGTTATTGAAGCCGGGACTCTTCTCCAAAATGGCCTCATAGCTCTCTTCCTTCATTTCCATAGTTTTCCTATTGATAAATTTATAATTATATAAATATAAAACAGTTAAAACGCAATATAATTAACCTTTTTATATTTTGATGCGGTATTTTTTTTTATATATATAAATATAATAATGACATTGAAAAAAAAAATTTAAAACCGGTTTTTGTTTATATTATATTTTTGTTAATAATTTCATTTTATACAATAAAGCATTTTAAAGCCAATTTTTTTTTTCTTAATGTCACGTACGTTATCCTCACCTGTTCCCATGGAGCTGTTCAAAAAATGTTATTTTACTGGTATTTTATTGATTTCGCACATAAATACAACATCATATATTTTTGATTGACGCCTCGACAATCTGACTCATAAATATTATCAAAGTGTGTTTCAGTCTACTTGCTCAATATAATTTTGCAGGAGGCGGAACAAACTGATCTTGGGAAGTGTGTCGCTATACCTAGAAAAGAACACCCTAAAATAATGGAGGCAGCTTCAATTCATTGTCCGATGACAGTATATTATCCAAAACAACAAGTAAACCGCAGTGCTATCTTGTCAAACTATGGGGCCTTCTCAAGTATCGATCAGGTTAATGAGATTTAACAATCTCCGGTGGAATCCTTTTTTAGAAAAAATAACTCCAACATCCGATAAATCACTCATTATTAATAATGTCCAATAATAAGGATAATGCTGGAAATGTTAAACATTAGCTTTAATACAAGAGTTAAATGATATTCCGTTTAGACATCAGATTGAAGTGACCATAGTGGTACTGACCTTTTCCAGGAAAAAAAAATGTATTTATATGAGTAAAAAAGTTATTCCCGAAATGAAAAAAAATCCAAAAGATCCAGCGCATGTTAGCATTGTTATCAGACTCAAATATTTTCATAGTATTGTATAGTTGTATTTTTATACTGAAACATTGACCCATTATAAAACCAATGAGATGTTCTTTCTTCACATACCTACCAAATGTCAAAGTATTTTTTTTTTTTGTATTGTAAAACATCCAGTTAACCCAATTCCATCTTGAATATGAGAAAAGAAAAGCATTTTCTTTATAGTGTTATTAATATTCCACAATTTCCATTATTTAGCTGCATAGAATTATTGGGACGTAAATCAACCATTTTAGTTTCTTGAATTTTGTAATTTCAGCTTCAAGTTCAGTTCATCGTTTCTTTAAGTGGTTCCAGGGGTTCAGGTAAATTATATTTTGAATTCGTATATGTATCTCCTTAAGTAACATATCAGTGTGTCAACAAGAAACCAGTTTGTAAAGCATCTAAACTACAATAATAAATCCACAAGGTAAAAACAATACATGTGTAGGACAATCTGCAAAACAGTGTAGGAACATTTGTGAGTATTTGATACGTATAGGTTAAATATAATGTACATACTTGTAAACCATTGGGAAGTCGTCAGTGCTGAGAAGTCCGAGGGGCGGCTTAGGTGGGGGGTCGTCGGGGCCCCGGGTCACGCCCTTCATGCCGCACACCATTTTGTTTGTATCCGGGATAACTTCAATCACTTCACAGCACACAGTGTCATTCATCAGGTAACTTCTTGACACATTTTTCTTGTCAACGGCAGTTATGATATTTGTTACCGGTAAATATGCCTGGACGAAATATTAATATTCAATAATCTAGTGACATGCTATTTTAACACGTAAATGCTATACCAATTGTAGTAAAATAAAATTATGAAGGACTTTTATTGGGTATGAAATAGATAAAAGTTATTACAGTTATAAAGTATTAAAAATTATGTATACTATTATATTTTGAATGATCTCTGTTAGCAACAAATTGGTAGAATATTGATATTTTTTTCGTAATCTATTGCTATTATGCCCCAAAGAAAGAGTTATGAAACGCGGAAAGAAGACCACCTTTTTCAGACTGATTATACCTATACAAAATAGACGATGTCATCACTCCTCCACCAAAACTAGGCCGTTTAGATTTATGTTTTCTTTCATTTTTAAAATGAGAAAGACTTTGGCTATATCTCTGTTTGGCATTTTTGTTTTTATTCGTTAATTTATTCGACCAACATCTGAGACGACGGGAACAATTAAGCATATTTTCCAAGGATAGTTACCTATAATAATCACGGTATAGGCTCAGTGCTTTGACCACAATCTCCTCACCTCAACCTGATGTTAAGTAGATATGTGTTCCAGGATGGTAAACACACTAAGCCTACAGGTACTGGTTCTCCAGTGATGCTGCCGAAACACACGCTATTTGGCGACCGGTTTTCAAACTACCCAGGCGGGCATAATTAGAAAATGCCCTACCACCATGCTGTTATGGTTTACTCACGATGTTTTCCTTCACCGAAAGCTCCGAATTTAGAGTCGGAAAGGTGGGGATCGAACCCGCGTCGATTGACGTGGAATCCGATCGCTCTACCCGCTGCGCCATCATCACTTATAAATATATTTCATATGATACTTAGTTGTCTACTTCTAGACTATTCCATAACCATTTTTATTATTAAAATAAGAGTAAGTCAAAACATATGATTGTTATAAATTATGCTATCATTCCATGTATATTGTTCTTTTCATTTGTTAAATAAATTCACCATATATTTCACCCTAATTACAGGATAGTCCTTCAAACTTCTAGGCAGTTTAATTTAGAAATTGTTAATTTAAAATTCCATTTTATGTTCAGTTCAACCTTCAATAAGTTTTCTATTATAGGTTATCCAAAATAAAATCTATATTGCATGCAATTTGTCAGTTAATTTTTGGCGTTTATGCATAGTATTTACAATTTTGGTTATAATTTATCACTGAACAAGGTTTACCAGTTTTATTTTTCTTATATTCTTAAAGGAATCTAAAAAAGTTGGAGTAAAAATGATAGACAATGTAAGAAATAGTTTGATATGGGAATATTGTAGTGGATATAGTGACAAAGATGTGACTGGGCAAGAAAGGCCAATCTAGGAGAATGTAGCTTGAACAGATCAAAGACATTCTAAAGAAAGGCCAGGTGAAGAGCACCAATTACTGAAGAGCCTGCATAGAAATGTTCATGAAAGTAGAAGAAGCATGAGATGTGTTTCAGGACCATAGCAAGTGGAAGAATATAATCTCTATCTACAAGTTAAAAGAAAGCAGTGTATTATGCACTGTAGTGTATTAATTATGCATATTTGCAGTCTAAAAAAATATGGGCTCCTTAATAGAATATTTTGAGGAACTTTAGTGGCATCTGAGAATTCAAATTTCAATTACATTTCATTAGTGTAAAATAAGTATAAAATGCTTATTGCAAGTTAATAAAAAGAAGTTTAAAAATTACTACATAAACAAACTAAAATATGTAGCAATTACTACCAAAATTATTTTGGTTGGGTACCTTAAATTTAGTGTTCACATATTTTGTAGTATTCTATTCATTCATTTACGACATATTACTTGATCAAGTTTTAAATGAAATACATAATATTGTCGGATTGTTCATAATTAAAATATTCACATTTTGACTGTTTTAACCTCACAATAGCCTTGTAATGTGAATATAAATTAGTGTTTACACATTACTTTAAATATTCATTTGAAATAACCACTTACATTTAAATTATTCTGCCAGGGAAAACTGACATTACATCAAATAATATATTACACTTGAAGGTTGATATTTATGAATCCATGTAATATTTTATATTCTGATAAAAACATTAGTAGATGAATTCCTACTAAAATATAATACATAAAATGAATGTTAACCAAAAACATATTTAGAAGTATAATGACATCATGATACTAAGCCCACATCTAATCTCCTCCGCCCATGCACAATTCCTTTATTGTATACAACATAAATTTTAACCTAAAAACACTTAAAATGTATTAAGGACCAATTGAAGATATTCAGTATATCACATTTTTACATTTAAAACATTTACAAAATTGCATAATATTGTGTAACAATAAAATAAAATAATATAACATTGTGCAATACCTTCACATTGATATCAGCTACATATCTAGGAGTAGGTCCAGCCGTGCAAAGCACCTTTAGCATCATACCAGATGCTGTCCTGTTGATCACTGCTCCAATAATCAGTTCTCCAGTCTTCACATTCTATAGAACAACACAACCAGAATTTAATATACAGAAATGTACACATATGTGATATGTATAGAAAAAAAATAGCATCTCAAAACAAAGAATTGTTATATTTAAAAAGTAGAAAATTCAAATATTTTTATTTTTTAACATTGCAGTCTAAAATTACTCACATCAAAGAAGTGTCTCAATCTTGCTGCTTTGTCTACATTTAAAAATGTTTCAAAAGGCGGCATTAGTGCATATAAATCTGTAACAATAATGTATAATTAGAATTGCACCTATACAAACAAGTTCTTTCTAGTTAATGAAATCAACACAATTGGTAATAGTAATTAATCCATAACAATTAAATCATTTTCTTTACACCATTCATTTGCTATGCTAATGTTTTAGCCAATTAATGTAAATAAAAATATACAAATATGATATAAACCATTTGTTACTTTAGCAAGGAATATCCCAGCTTATCTATGACAACCTCATCGAAACTTCAAATATAATCAATTTTCAGAACATCCAATTTTTGGTCAACAGCCCTGGAATACACTGACAAGATGTTTCAAGGCAGATTTTCAAATTGAGGATATTAACCTTTTTTTTTTTTTTGACGGGGTAAATGCATTTACGCACTAGAGGATATTAACCTAACCAGGCAACTCTCTGACTTTCTGCTAAAAATGCCATGTATGTAATAACTGTACCTACAAAATTTATATATTATTGCAAAGTACTTTTTAAACTTACTGTCTTCCGGTGCGACAGCATCGGTCCCCAAGCTAGACGACGACGGTGTCTCTTCCATTACAGTAGAGTCGAACAAAGCGTTAGCCTCTTTAGCAATAAATTCGTGTAACTTGAGCCTTTTTCCACGCTCTTGGAATGTCAAGTGCTTATGCCTCGACTGGTAAACCGCGAAGTCCAAAGGACCCACGCCTATCTTAGCTAAGTCATCCTCTCCTCTTTCACCTTCCCAAGTTTTTTGCAATTGCTGCCCATGATAGTTTAAGGATTGCGCCACTAATGACGCATCCAGTGATGTCTCCATATTCTAATCCTGTTGATCAGTAAAAATAATACTCATTAGTATTACTGCCGGTCTTTCAATCTAACAAAAGTGAGAGTGCCGCCGCCATCTTGTGTCGGTTCTTGTTTTCAGATTTTAGAGTCTGTTGGTCTACACATATATAACATAAAATAAAATTCATACCTTTAGATAACCTATTTTGAAAATTAATTTGACACTAATAAACTGTTTAAAAAAATTAGTAGTATCTTCTACAACAGGCCTGCTGAACGCATTACACTAAATGGCGTCAATGTTTTTTTAATTTATTACGACCACTGAAGACATGTCCTTTAAGCAAAATGGTGTTAAGTGTTGCCAAAGACATGCTTTCATACGGAATTGCACGTTGGAACGGTAAAAATTGAACAAATAATTACGATTTGTGGTCTCGTTTAAGTAATTGTATTTAAAATATTAAGTTTGTCAATTTATGTGGTGATAATTCCATCAAGAACTGCTCTATTAAAATTCGCTAAATTTTTTGTGACAAATATGAAAAAAAAATATTTTATCACAATAGTTCTTGTGATTTACAATGTTTCAGTGAAAGAACGGGAAGTAACAATCAGACTGCTGTACAAACTTGTAAAAACTTGAAACGTTTTGATTATCTCTGGTTTTCATATTTTAACACGCTTCAATCCATCAAATATAAAATAAATTTAGTATGAATTTAAAATCGAAGCAAATAATATTTAAAATAAAATGGATTAAAAATTAATTACTCGATTTTTTTTAAATTTTAAATAAGCATTTTTTTTAATAAATATATATATTTTTTTCATATAAAAAACTATACAAATCGTATTCTTAATAATGTTAGCGGAAGCACAGAGATGTGGGTTAATTCCAGACATCACTATCGTTCACTAATTCGTTCGTAAGTTCGTTCTCTAATATTTACTTCATGTTATTTTTATTATTTATTCAATGCAAGAATTTTAAGCAAAGATTTAAATTAATAAATTTAATTTAACATATTAGGAAAATAGTAATGTATTCAAAATTAAATATAAAATAGTCAATTACAAGTTATATATAAATAAAATGCGATGAAAACACAATATCAGTACCGTGTGAAATAAACCATAAAAATAAGTTGAAATAATATATACATGTGTAATACATATAATTGAGGTTATATAGTTGACCGTACACAATAGGCTATTTTACTAGTACTCTCCCTGCCCTTATTTCCTTTTATTTAGGGTTGGCGTAACGTGTATTCCTCTTCCATTCATATCTATATGAGGACATACCTACATTCACTATTTTTCTAAGCATAACATCTTTCACACATTTTATCCATCTTTTCTTTAGTCTTCCGTTTCCAATATCCGTCCACATTCATATCCAATACGTTTCATACAACATCTTCTTCCTCCCTGCACAAGACAGACGCCTTTTTTTTTTTTTTTTTTTTTTTAACGTGGTTTAAATCTGCTCGTTGAACGCTCGGACGTGCGCCCGAAAAACCCAGTTTTTCGCACACGTGTGATCCTCGCGACAGACCATAGACACCGAGTCAATTGACTTAGGTGTCCGTGTGTCAGGTTGGCCGCAGCCGACTGACTAAACACTCCACGTCCCTAACCGGCGCAAAGATGCCAGGGCCTCCGGAGCACATTATACATGTATTCTGCAGAGGCCGACAAGACAGACGCCTGCTCCTTACCTTCTCTACCACTGATGCCATTTTGAAACTTCCCCTAATGTATGCATTCCTAATCATGTCCATTCTTGTTACCCCACACGTCCATCTCAACATTCTCATCTCGGCTGCATGCAGTCTCCTTTCATGCATCACCTATATGAGCCGACATTCTGATCCATACAAGACGACAGGCCCGATCATGCTCTCGCATATCTTTCCTTTAATTTAAGGGATATTTGTGGGTCATAAGTGGGTCAAACTTATATTCCGTTTTGTATCTACTGATTTACTGCCTATTTTACTATGAGTGTAAAAAATAAATAAATACGTATTAATAAGGTATTTTTCGACGTAACTAATCCAAATATGTTAATTCTAATTCCTAAAATTACAAAATAACTTTTATATGTGATTTTGAAAGATTACATATTTTTTATCTATTCCGGGTGGCGCAAGACCGATTATCATGAGGATTTTTGGGGGACACCTAAGTTGAAAAACGGACGTCTTTCGTTTGAATGGTGGATGGATGCTTTCTTTAATAATTTTATTAACTGGAATAATATTATATGAAAACGTTCATAATAAGAAATGTACACTTGAAATGGAAAAATGATAACAAAATATTCCACAATACTTTGAAGAATAAAATTTATAGCAACATTTTATCTATTTTCCTATTATTTATTTTTTGGGAAATCGATCTTTTGGAACACAATTTTTATTTCCTTCAATTTATCTGGCTTTGTTTCGAATCGATCTTTTCCGGAATGAATGGCATTACTAGTAAATAGTCATCTCTGATTCCTATAGTCCGTTTACTATTAAAAGTCACTTCGTTGAGGAGTTGGTAGCTCTGATTAGTCGGGATGCATGTTTTCCTATTTTGTTTCTCCCAAAAATTAGGATATACGGAGAAGATACGACAAATTATGATGAAAGATTAATTATGGGTGAATAAACTTAGTCGTTTAATTTAAGGGAATTATAGTTTCATATTCGAGTATTGAAGCGAAACATAAATAGCGATATTATTGACGGAAATTTTATACAGCGCTAAATTAAAACTATTAAGGCTTATTTTGCATATGAAACAACATTAAATAAATATCTGTAAATCATGGAATCATTATAAGACAGTTTCAACTGTTAAGCCATTACTCACGTAACTTTAATATTTAATAACCACTGAAGAGCGAACACGAACATTTTCGTTAATATTACGTTAGTGTTCGTCAAAGAAAATGTCCTTTTGTATAAATGTTCGTACTCGCTCCTTTCAACATCTTTAGGTTAGATAAATTATTTTGCGAAAAAAAAAATATCTTGACTATTAAATAGAATAAATTTCATTCGAACTCATTAGGTGAACTGCCATAATAAAGTAATGCAACACATAAAAAGAATATCTATTCAAAAAATACTTTATTTTTACGATAAAAAAATCTTACAATCTGAACGATTTAAAGAATCATTACTGTCACTAGTCAAGTTCAAGCGTGTTACCTATCAGTTTGTATGTATATGTGTCTCCAAAGTACATTAATAACTTCCATTTTGAAACACATATTTTCTATTTGAATCCAATTTGTCGCAGCGATTGCCACAATGTAGCACGACCACTCTTGTAATCAATGTCAGTCTTTAATTCCACGAGCAACTTATTTAGGGTCGGAACTTCTTTCTCAAGATTTTGTTTCTCGTTGTCATCCAATTTTACACTCTTTCTCTTGGTGCGTATTTTCCCCAAGGATCTAATTTTTTTAGAAAATAGTCGCAGCAACGACTGCTACTTTCATGATTCTGCTAAGGGTTTTAACGGATAAATCAGCCACATACAAAATAAATAAAACATTAGTCGGTAACAATAATAACACAATGTAACGATAGCACAGATAGCGAGAAGTAGCACATTAATTTGAAATATGGTAAGTATTGTCCGTTGTAATGCAATCATCTCTAAAGTTTATTTTCTCCTCCCGCCCCTACTGCTTTTTCTAGCTACTTTCTGGATAGATAATTATTATCGTACTTATGTACCTAATACAAAATATATACTAAGGAAATAAAACATTTTTGTCAAATTATACGGAGTTTAAACATAAAAGTATGGCAACTCAATTTTAAGAACCTTTCATGTCAACACTCAAAACCTTACTCGATTTAATGGAATTATCAGAGATTTGTTTACATTTTACCTTTCACAAAAAGCACGAACCTTCATACAGTATATCTTGTATTACTTTTAAATGTCTGCGGCATAAATAAAGCAATAAAAATCTTTACTTCTATTCTAAACATTACAGCGCTTAGATTTTTACAGAATCGATTGACTTTCCAATGACGGTCTGTAGTGCCAACATATTGGCAAGAGGGCCAAGGGACAAGTTATAGTGAACGGACTATAGGTTGTTGATTAATACGTGACGTCACGAACTAAAGCAGTGCATAGGGGTTAGCGTTTTTGCGCGGGAATTTACAATAAAAAAATAAAATGACATTTTAGGACACTTAACGTTTTCGAAAATATAATAATATGTAGTAGCATATTTTAATGGAAGGATTAAAATAACAATAAAAATAATGGTTAAATACCTTATTCTTACTGTGAAATCTCAAAACTCGTCTACACGCATAAACATACAGCTTTTATTATTAATCTCTGCATACAGCCGTATAAAAAAGAAAGAGATAGCAAGAGAAGAAAGATCGCGTGAAGGGGGCATAACGCTGTTTTGTTACATGACGATTTCTGCGAGTTCACACTACTGCAAGTTGAGTAACTTCGTTCCAAAAAAAAGTTCTCATAACTCTCATTTATTGATTACCTAATTCAAAGCTGTGACCTATAGTGCGTTCACAAATGGGTAAAAAAATTCTGATAAACTTTCAGCTGAATCGAAAGGGGTCGGGGTCAAAAGTGATCGATTTGGTATGGAATCCCCTAGATATTTTATTTTTCCCGGGTATATAATATCATGCTTCACAAATGAAAAAAATATTTATAATAGATATTAAAGAGTACAAATTTATTAAAGGTTGTTTTTATATAAATTTTTGTTTTTTTGAATAAGATTTTTATAATGATAACCATTATATATTTGAGACAGGGGCGCCATTACCAAGTTTCTGCCCGGTTCGAAAAAATCGTAGATCTGAACCTTGCCAGGATTTGATGATATGATTATACAATTTGAATGTTTGAAAAACGTTTCAGATTTAAAATAGACCGAACGGAAACATGAGTTATCACACAGCAAAAGAAACTTCGTATCTACTGACTACTGTGGTATCTTGATGAGCTGGATATACGGCAGGCAGTTGTAAGATATATGTTTCACTAAAAACCTATAGCTGTAGATCAATCAATACAAATCAATACAAACAACATAGTTTAAATCAATCAAAAACCTCTTTATTGGATACTTCATAAGTACTTTTCTTGGAATATCGAGTATTTATTAGTATTGAGGCATAGAACCTGCAACTTCTTCTTTGCGAAAAAAAACAATATTTATTTATTTATTGCATTATTATACAAATCAAGGCTTTATTAATTTATTTTATAATAAACAGTAATTACTTTTTCGATATTTATTCATATCAAATTTAGAAAAATTTAACACAGGTAACACTATTTTACGTACGCGTCATGGCGGCAAATCGTTGACGAATGGAATTATTTGATTTTTCTTTTTCAGACAATGTAGAAAAATATTTTTAGCACAACTTTGAATTCGTTTTGGGATATTTTATGATTTAAATGTGTTAGAAATAGGTAATTTTAAATAAAGTAAACCTCCTTGGTCTACATATATATTTTTAAACATAGACGGGATTATTGTTTCTACATAGTTTGTTACTTACTCATATATATTATTTGCATTGTAAAATGAATATAATGTGTCTGCTGTACTAAATGGTGATATAGTTATTATTTCTTTCATTATTAGATCCACGCATATATTAGCAAAATGTACTATACAAAGCAAAAATCCAAAACGATTGACACCATATTTAGACTACGTGACAGCTAGTAAACCCAAAATACTTAGTCGGTAATTATTTTTAACACACGAATAAAATTGAAAAATTTGTGATGTCAACATCAAGGGGGGGATGGGGGTTTCAAAAGTGTGACAACGAGGTGAGGGGGGTGACGTAATATATGGATGCCCCTTATAAACGCACCCTAACGCAGATACAAAGAGACTTTGTATAATATGAAAGGAAGAATAGGCCGCTGTATAGTGTGGTACCATTAACAAGATTTTCATTTCTGCACTACAAAAGTAATTCAGGGAGCGTTTAAGTATTACGTAACGCAAATTTTGGAGATTTTTGACCCACCCCGCCACCTCCATGTAACATGCTATAACATTTTCTTTACCCCCACCGCTCCCCTCTAGTAAAACGTTACGTAACCACCATCAAGTGATCCTTTTTACCTGAAAGTCACAATTAAATAGCGTAAAATCAAACTCAAAAAAATATTTATACAATTTAGGCCCTAAGAAGGCGCTTATGAACGTCTAAAACACTACCACGTTAAAAAGTCGTTAATATATCTATGTTATTGTTTTAGTTTTGTTTAGTTTATTTATTTACATTAAAATTCACAGCTCGTATAAAATATACATATAAGCTAAACCGATACATAAAATAAAGAGCCAAAAATGAATTTATCACTATTTAAAAACTAATTATAAAACTATATGTGGATAAATGTGGATAAATTTTGTGTTATTTGTTTACTAAAGAGATTTTCATTTGATTTCTAAAACTGTTTTTTGCTGTTTTTAATCGCGTTAATAATAATTCTTCACATGCATGAGACCGAAGTATAACGAAGCCATCCAAAGTGCGGTATTTTTTGTTACCTGCTTTATTTGATAAATATTTTTTTTTGCTTCACATTTGGAGTTAAAAAAAAAATTACTAAAAATTATTCACTATCCTGTAAAGCAAGTAAAAAAATTTGTAAGGTAAAAAAAAATCCAGTGGGCAGTCCATTCGGAATTTTGAGAAAATAACAACGTTTTAAAAACATCGTGAGAAAAAAAAAATCTCTACGCGACCGTTCTGAAGGGTCAAAACAATGTTACGCAACGCGTAGTTTAAACCGCCCTCCGGCGCCTGTAACGCATCGTAACGTTTTAGAAGACCCCCACCCCCTCCAAAATTCGTTACGTAATACTTGAACGCTCCCTCAGGTGGAAAACTTAAAAAGCAGTTATATATAACAAAAATATACATGTATACTGTGTATTATAGTTGTACCTAGTAAAATAAGTTTTGTTGAGTATTGTTGGCAGGGAGGGGCGGGGCGGGGGGGCGGACGCGGCCTCCTAGTCCAAACAGTATTTCTATTGTGTCCGCCATTACCTAGCCCTCTTTCGTCTTTTGTATTCGAGTCTTCTATTGAAGTGAGGCCTTCCCAATGACGCTATATGACCGCTTTGAAGTATTCAAGATACGCCAGTTATGTCTATCTATTATCTATATTATATCCTTGTAAATAGATATACGTACGTATGTTTCACAGAGCTTCTATGAAATAGCATGTTGGTTCGTCGCAAAGACTCAATGGAAACCAACTCTTCAAGTTACAATTTTTTATAAACAGTTATGCTCTTGGTTATATTTGATTAATATTTGTAAGTCTGAAGAGTGATTTATTTAGTATTTCCTTATTTTAAAAAGAGGCTTAGTACCAGTATCTAGTGTTTACCATCCTGGACCACATCGTCATTTAACATCAGGCGAGATTGTGATCAAAGTACTATCGTGTAAAAAAAACAAAGTATTCTGTCGTGAATGTTGGTACTGTGTAGATGCGTTAGGATAGAACAGCTATACCGATTTAGATGACACGGACACGGTAACAATACAAATCGAGGTTGGTACTATTGTACACATGAACTTGGTGAGATGTAAAGGTCCATCAGGCCATCATCGTAGACGGTTCAGTAACTACCACATTATCTTGCAGTATTATTCAAAATACGGGTCACCCCTCGTGGGGTCCCTTCAGTACCTTATATATTTTCTGTCCAGGTTATAGTCATACATATTTAATAAATCAAACAAAATATGAGGATACGATTAAATGAAGTAAAAAATTAATGACTACGTGCATATTGAGCAACATCTAAAACTATATTTTGCGCAGTGGTAGTCCGAGGAGGGAGGTTGTAGGGGTCATGACCCTCTCCAAAATCATATTCGTTGAATTGACAAATCTCTTAAAAATATACAATTTACGAAATGAGTACTTAAATTAAAACATCTAAACAATGCAACAAAATAAAGTATTCAAACTAATTTTGAATAATGCATTAAACATGATAATTCCCTCCCCACAATATGACCTCTCCAGAAATCTTTGGCGGCACTGTGCCCGATTATGCAGCAAATTATATAAAATTTCCAGGCAAAGATACTTGTCACCAATAACAGCCACATTTTTTTTTTACACGGTATAGGCTTTGACTAGAATCTCATGATAGTGCACCTCACATCTCTCAATTAAGTGGCGATGTGGTCCAGGATGGTGAACACACTAAACTTAGAGGTACTGGTTTTCAAATGATGCTGCTGGAACCCACCTATTGGTATTTGGCGATAGGTTTTAAACTTGAGGATGGTAGCTATTCAGATGAGCATCGTTAGAAAAAGCCGTACCACTATGCTGTGGTTTCCTCACGATGTTTTCCTTCACCGAAAGCTCAGGCCGATTTCAGAGTCAGATTGATGGGATCGAACTGGCGTTCATTGACGCGGAATCCGGCCGCACTTCCCGCTGCGCCATCATCGCTTTAATTGACGCAAAAAAATAAAATATAAAAATTAAACAAAACCTACTATTCTATACTATGATGATATGAATGAACAATACCGAGTTCATGTTATAATGGGAGATCAATTCGTCAGAAAACTACAGTTTCCATTAATATCAGTTATTTTGACATGCAATACATTGATGTTACAACGTTAATTTTGCATTCAAATTTCGGTATTGTGATTGTTATGTTTTCGTAGGTAGAGTTGTAAACCGTTTGATTATTATTTTCTTGTGTACAGGGTTAGTAAGTGTGGATGCAAGGGGTATTGTGTGGGTTTATACAATACACTCGGCGGCTTTGTGTCTCACATTCGCACCATTGTCGTCCGACATATTAGCCAACGTTTGAACGTTGTATCTACTCCCGTCATTGACTTCTTCTGTGTGCTTCTCTCCCTTTGATGAGTCGCGTACCTTATCTGTATCGTATATATAACATCATAATATTAAATAATATCCGTACAAAAAGTCTTCTGAGAAGTTAATTGTGTAACTATTCTTACTTGAAACACAACTTTTCACTTCGAAAATTTCACAAAGAATGTCCCAGTTCTTCTTAAGCGAGGTTATATAGTTCAACCGCATGATTATTTGGGAGTGTAGCTGCAAGATTCAATATTTTTTAACCATATTACTTTACGTTTTGCACAAAATCGTTATTGGGATATATATTACATCCATAAAACTTATCTTCAACTAACGGTGAAAACCACATCGAAATCTATATTCTGCGCGTGCGTGTTTTAGCATAAGTTAGCAAATAGACCAGTGGTCGTTATACTTTTCTGGTCAAAGGCCACATAGATCAGTGTGAGATACGACTGGAGGCCACACTTATTATATATATATATATATATATATATATATATTGGGTAGTTAATACCTTCTATTAACTGAGATATTTTTATGAGTTTCCCAACGCGAATTTCCCATCGTTTTTATGTGGCAATAACAACCTATGAAGTTGTTTTTTCACTAACTATTCATTGATTTCAAAGCAACTGAAAATCTATTTTGCAGTTAATTGAAAATGATCATATTTTCAGAGCTAAAATGAAGTGTTTTCAGATAAGTCGTATTCTGGAATTATTTATTGGTTCATGGTGTTAACTACCTAATTCTGTACTATTTTAGTAGCAAAGTGTCGCGAGGAAAATTGAATTAAATTTTGATTAGTAAAGAAATAATAAAAAATAATAAAAAATGAAAATATGAAAATAAAAATGTTTAAGACCCAATATTTTCTTTACATACCATAATTATATAAAAAATCAAAGAATAAAAACCTGCTACATCAATCGCGGAAATATCCTCAAGGTCCAACATAGAAACCCGTCCTGTATAGCACTGCAATATTTTTTTTACCACAATTTGTTGAACAATATGCCTGTATAGATCGTAATAATTATCCGATTGTCTATAATCTTCGCTTGCCTCATCCAAAAGTCTGCACGGTATAATGTTATAGTGTTACCGGATCTTTTATTGTCCATCAATTTACTATATTCAATAAATTGCCCATCGAGTGTTGCTTATTCTTCATCACCCATAGTGTGTCTGATTACATTACTTTATATAATCTCAAATATTGGTAGAAAAAAACGTTTTTTTCCTTTATATTACGTCCTCTATCTCTCGACCCCTTTTTCTTAATGACATCAAAATTCTACTGTTTCTCGATGTTCCAAATTGTCAAATTTTAAATGTTCTTTCTTAGACGGCCTCCTCAATAAATTCATTGAAACTCATGTTACATTACCAGAGCGCACGCGTAAGATATACCGACAGTTGACATGAATAAACTAATAGAAAACCTTCGGGTTCGATTAATGAATTAAATAAACAAATACAATGTTGCCTTTGAACCGATTGTGAAAATTAATTAAATTTCCGTAATTTTTCAAGTTAATGCCGTTTTTAACATGAACTGTACATTTGAGCATGGAATAAATTGCCCTTAATGTAGATGGCTTGTTAGTTTTAGCAATCTCATTTAAATACACACCAATAATACTGTTTCGGAGAAAATATTTACCTTTTTCTCGTTTTTCCAACTTTTCAGATATAAATAATAATAATCTAATATATAATACAAAATAAATTATATTAAAAATAATCCTTACAAACGCCTGTAGCATATTGAGAATTAATGTGAATACATAATGTGTATTGAAAAAAGATAAAAATATTTTTCGTTTTACCATATACTAACATTAGGTACCTATTTGGATATTTTTTACAACGTAAATTCAAATACATTAGCTTCACATATTAATATTTAATACATCATTTATCTAATCAATTGTTAGAACCTTGCCTTATTTAACTTCATGATAATATCAAAGACTAATATATATTTTATCTATGATAATATCAACTAAAAAGGGCGGAAAAAAGAAAGTGCTGGTGGTTCATTATCTTAGTTAGTTTCATAGTATGTAAACGCTGTTTTGATTCATTGTCTACAAAAATTGTTTGCTAAGTCGCAGGCCGCACAAAAATCGGCCTAGGGCCACATGCTGCCCGCGGGCAGTAGTTTGACGACCACTGATCAAACAGACACGAAAAGCATGTTGGTTCTATGCTATATAGAGATTTATTTACATCATTTTCCTGCAGCTATTCCTACAGATAAGTGTTATATTTTTATTAAAATTAGGTGTATAATTTTTCCACCGATAATTTTTTAAAGACTTGTTCCAAAAACACTTTTATTAGTTAAATACATATAAAAAAAATCCAGATCTGAAATTTAATAGCTCCTCTATCGTGGAGGTTTTATTACCTATTTAACAATATAATCTTAATGATTATGATGAGCTTTTGAGACATCCGGTTCCTTAGGTGGTCGGATACGTGCACACGTAGATGTTGTCTGGATTATAAACTGTACTCTGTATGGTTTGTGATGGAAACAGGTTAGATTCTTGCATGAAACCCAGTTAATTCATCTCAAGGCATTTATCTAATGGTACAATTCGCTCAACTCTGTGCTTACATCTAGCGGTGACCCAGGACGTGCTCTGATCCCCCATCAGGAAAGCTTTAGTATTTGTTGCCAGCGTGATACAGTGACACTCTCATGCACTAGTTTAAAGCATCATACTGCACCCTGCACACTATACGCAAACACATGAGTTATGTAAGGAACCTTGAAAACCGTAGATTCTTTTTACATTCTGAACCACGTTATCACTTAACGAATATTGCGGTCAAAACGCTGTTAGCCTATATGATACGATACGATAATGCATTCAACCGAAAGACGTCCACTGCTGGATATAGGTCTCCTCCAAAGATCTCCACAACGATCCGTCTTGCGCCACCCGAATATAGTGGATTCCCGATCCGGTAAGTGGCAACCATTCGAGAACCCATTAATCCCATCGGGCATCGATTCTACGAGCAATGTGCCCAGCCCATTGCCATTTAAGTTTAGCAATTCTTAACTTGTCTGAACCATTACAATTGAAACAAAACTTCTTTAATAAAAAACAAAACCGACTTCAAAAGAATATAATAAAAGTAAATAAATAATTACTTTATTAATCTACTTCTGTTAATTTCGATATATCCTTCGTTTTAATACTAATAATTATATAATTAAATAATAATATTAATAATTTTGAAATCGGTGCCTTGGTGGAAATGGGACCACCTCGGGAGTGTACTCTTTTTGCTTCATTATTGTTATTGTCGCTTTGCTTATTTTTGAGACATAGGGAAGTCTGAATTGTGATTACGTAAGCAATATTTACTAATAAATCTTCGTTTTTTTATTCAATATTATGCCAGTGCTTACCTACGCAATTATGGGGCGTGGGGCTTTGTTTACTTTTGCTGACAAGGAGGTGTGTCAAAATGACCAAAATTTATATTGCACAACATTTGAACATCCCCTTAAGCTAGATAAATGGCATTATCTTCAGGGCCTAGTTTTTTTTTTTTAAAGGCTAGAAATACTATTTATAATCAATCCTGAAATTCTTCCCCTCCGTTGAGTCAAATTTTGTAAACGTTTTAGCTGCAGAGTAGTCTATTATTATCGTTATCTATCAAAATCTATCTCGTTTTATATGCATAAGAACTAAACTATATTTCACTGTGTGATGAATATTTTGAAATATTTATAAAAATAGGTAAATAAATATTCAAAATGCATATATATAGACATATATATACATATATTCGGTGGCGCAGTTGTATTACGGTGCGACTGTCGTTCTGAGGTCTCGGGTTCGATCTCCGGGTCAGGTCAGTGATATTGGGTTTTTCTACTCAGTATCATCCCGGAGTCTGGAATTTGTGCCCGATATGGCGACAGGCTCGCCCCCTGTCACATCTGGGACGGAACTAAGCTTGGCGAAATGTGGGTGGTGTAGATCGCTACTTCACCTCTGCATAACCCTTCGGGGATAACAGGCGTGAGCTTATGTTATGTTTATGTTTATATATAGAGACAATGGGTAGGTAATAGATGTCCTACTGAATTAATATAGTAAGTAAAATAGTTATTATTATGCGTTGATTAAAGTAAACAAACTTTTATTAGATTGAATACTATTGGGAAACATGTTTCAAAAACGATATTACAACAACCTAAGCCGCCTATCTTTAATGCAAATTATAAATGTGAATGACGTAAACCAAATTTATCAGAAACGCTATAATGTTGACTGTGAAATGAATGAAAATCTAAAAGAAACGGTATTCGTTGCCTAAAAAAGGTACAAGTTTTACGTAAGCTGCCGGTATTTCCTACCCGAATTAAATAAGTAATTATTCAAATTGACGTCATTAAACTTTGTATTACAACATCAGCCTTACGCGTTTCACATAGAATAATATAGAGACGAGCGATATTGTTTTGAAACATCGATATTTAATGCGAAAATATTTGTGTTAGAATTTCCATAACATCGATACATGGATGATTTGTACAAGAATATCAGTGCATCGTTGATCCGAAGAAAAACATTGACATTTCATATTTATCTTAATAAACAACAATAATATAATTGTTTACCTTATTTAAAATAGAATTGTAAAAAATACGTTTAAAAAAAACCGACTTCAAAAACTAAAAAGTATACTCGTAAAATAACTTAACTCTTATTCAACTTCGACCAGTGTGTGCCAGTGATGACATACGGCATTGAGACGTAGTCGCTCAAAATGGGCCTAATAAAAAAGGTCAATGTTGCTCAAAGGGCAATGGAGAGGGCTATGCTTGGAGTTTCACTGCATGGCCGAATCAGGAATGAGGAGAACCAAAGTAACCGACATTGCCCGAAGAATTGCTAAACTTAAATGGCAGTGGGCTGGGCACATTGCTCGCAGAACCGATGCCCGATGGGACCAATGGGTTCTTGATTGGCTACCATGCACCGGAAGACGTAACGTGGGTAGGCCCCAACAAGGTGGACCGACGACCTGGTGAAGGTTGCGGGAATCCACTGGATGCAGATAGCGCAAGACCGGTCGTCGTACAGATCTTTTGAGGGAGACCTATATATATGTATATAGTTATACCTATGTATATAGCTGTGGACGTCTTTCGATTGAATAGATGTATGGATAGATTTTTTTAAAGTAACGATGGTTAGGCCTACAAAAAGTGCCGCGCGCCTTAAAGAAACTCCTAAAAAAAGCCGTACACAAACACACAAACGTAAAAAAAAGAAGAATCACGTAAATCGGATCATAAATCTCAGCGTAATCGGTATACATACATAAAAAAAACCAATCGAATTGAGAACCTCCTCCTTTTTGAAGTCGGTTAATGAAGGATTTTTTCCTCTCGTGGTTGGGTAAGGTGAAATAGACGCATATACCTGTATTTACTTTAAATATAAAACGAAAGTTGTAGGCAATGCGAAAGTCTCTAAAATCTTTTTTTCAATAGTAAATATTTTATAATAAGTACATTTTTATAAATATATTATATTTTATAAGCTGGAAATATTTTTTAAATTTTCGAATAGGTACACGATTAATAGTTTATGTTCGCTCGGGAAAGTGGCTGTACATCTAATGGTCAGCAGGAAGCACATTCCACATCTGCATGATGCGGCAAATAGTAGGCTTGTTGAAAAAGTATCGATATGTCGAAATATCGATATTATTTTTTCAATTTATCGATATTTTTAAGCGATATTTAATATTTCAATATATCGATTTATCGATATAAAATTCCAAGCATCGAAATTGTTTAAAAATCGATATTTTTTTCAGACCAATATACATTTATAAGTTTTAAGATTAAAAAATACTAAAAAGGAATACATTTTTTATGCTAACATCTTTTTTAAGAAATTACTTTTTGAATATGTAGGTATTTTTTGTTTTTAGTAAACTCGATTTACTGTTTTATAATTTAGTTTTGAAGTAGGCAACACTGTTTGTCAGTTTCAACTTCAACTGCTTGTCTGTATTATTTGTCTTGGGTTATAACAGGTCAAAAAAGATATCTGTTAATACTGTTACTGTTACCCAATCATAACAGATGCCATTATTTGTTATTAAATAACAGCCTGTTATTTTTCTAAGCACGGTCTGTCTGTAATAAAATTTACTATTTTATGTATGGAACTATGGTATTTCTTAAATAAATGTATAATATACATTTATTAAAAACCAAACAAAAATGTTAAATATAAATGTGTTGCTGGAATTTTCAAAAAAAGTATGAATCCAGATAATCTTAGAAAATAAAACTTTAATTATATGCAAAGTTTCATTCCGATCCAATTACATATATAACATAACATAAGCTCACTCCTGTTATCACCAAAGAATTAGCCAGAGGTGAAATAGCAAACTACACCACCCACATTTCGCCGAGCTTAGTTCCGTCCCAGGTGAGACAGGGGGCGAGCCTGTCGCCATATCGGGCAAAAATTCCAAACACCGGAAAGATACTGAGTAGAAAAACTAAAGTAGATTAGGCCGAATAAATTATTTTTTAAAGCAAAAATATTCTCTGTCAAATCATACCGATATATCGATCGATTTATCGATATTTTTTGCTTGATATATCGACGTCGATATTGATATATTTATTAATATCGATATTTTTTTTCACTTCCGACATCCCTTTTTTTTATTGACGGGGGAAATGCATTTACGCACTACCCTTACCTATTGCATTAGTGAGACCGGAGTCCCCCAATGCAATAGGTAAGGGGGCACGGAGGGACGACTCCGTGCCAGTGTAGGACTCGCCCGGACGTGAAACGTCCGGAAATACCCACTAAAACCCCCCGGGGCCGTCCGCCGCATTTAGGATGGGGGCGATACGGGATGGCTTTCGCAAGCACCGCGTCGCCCCCTGCGGCAAACCCACCGGGCCTCGTCCGTGCAATGGCCCAATGGGGATGGGGGAGGGAGAATGCCCCCCCCCACCATCTCTTTGCCCGCGTCTCCGGAGAAAGGCATGACCCAGCGGTCAACAGTCCGGGGGGCAGGATATACTTCCTGCCCCCCCCAAAATGTGTTAGCCACCCTGGGTTCGAAAACCTCCGGCCTTTTGTCGTACGGTCTATGAGACACGCGGATTAGTCCACCGGGCTAAACACGCTCTCACTTCTTCTGACATCCCTAGCAAAGAGTATTCGAACTTCTTTGTTCGTACCGAGATGGCGGTTTATCTATGCCTCCGTAGACTAGCCTACGCGATACTATTATGAAAGAGATATGAGAGAGAGACAGAGATAGACTTATCTTCATAACACTTACCATGATACATATGATAAAAACCTTCAGTACTTTGTTTATTTTTGATTGATGACACGTGGGACGGGGGCCGGGGGGTCCGAAGAGTGATACCGTAGCAAATGTTTACTTATTTACTTTTAATTACTTATTTAATACTTCAACGGACCCTTAGTAGATGAAGTGATTCTAAGTTTTTAGTATCGTCAGGACAACTTACAACGTGTACGGCCGGCCCCTGTAACCTAGCTAGGGGATCAAGAAGGTATTATGCGGATTGGTGCCTTATAAACAAGGTACAGCTGTCCGGGTATGGAAAACCGTCGCACTCTGTTCAAGATGCCGAGTCTGTTAGATCTTGCGGAGATAACACTATCTAGTATGGTCCCTTATTATGTTTCCTAGCATCATTTGAACATCGGATTGTCACGCTTTTAAAGTTAGATATTATGAAAAGAAGGAAAGGGACATTGTTTTTAATGGATGAATAGAGAATTTTAATTATACGGACCAATAGAGCCACTAAAGGACATAATACATAGACAACTTATACATAATATATCTTCAATTATTTTAACAATTTCATTTTATAAATGCACTAGCTCCTGTCCATGTTTGTATCTGCGTTTTATTACAATTGAAGCGATGATGGCGCAGCGGGTAGTGTGGCCGGGTTCCGCGTCAATCGCCGCGGGTTTGATTCCCACCTATCCGACTTTAAAATCGGCCTGAGCTTTCGGTGAATGAAAACATCGTGACGTAACCATTGCAGGTTGGTAGGGCATTTTCTAATGATGCCATTCTCAAGTTAGAAAACCTGTCGCCCAATACCAATAAGTGTGTTCCGGCAGCATCACTTGAGAACCAGTACATCTAGGCTTAGTGTGTTTACCATCCTGGACCAAATCGTCACTTAACAATAGTCACGTTAGTTAATATAACATTTTAAATGTTGTTAAAAAGTCGGTGGTAATAAGTGCATATTAAAATTAATGTGTGATAAATGATATGTAGGTTTAGAAAGGGAGCTAATGTGGAGATGACTGCAAATAGAGAGGAATGAAGAGAAAGGCATGTTGCACCGAACCCAAATGAAAATGGAATAAAGGTATGGAGATGATAATGATTATCGATTAAAATTATTATTTTAATAGAAAACATTTACACTTACCTAAATGTTATCTTTTCAATTAATATTACTATTAATTTCTTCACAAGTTCCTAGAAGGTAATCCTAGGAATAATTATTATTATTGCTCAAAGCTAGTCCTCCGGGCCTTGGACTCACTATTTCCTGCAGAGATAGATGCACCTACCGCGAAATTTAAATTTGTTCACGGACCATATTTTGGCTCCTGAAAACTATCGCTTGGGAACATTTGCTTTAAATTTAGCTAACGTACGCTGTGAAAATTAATTTTTGGGCTGCTTGGTTTCAAGGTATTGATTTGTTTACTTGTTTTTCAGGAGTTGTCACTGTCTTGTGTCATTTTTTTTTTAAATTTTGTGGCAGAACTATATTTTATAGGCTTTACTCATCTCGAATCTGACATTGAATTTTTTTTTTGTATGTTTGTTTGATTTTAACTTGAAAACGGCTGGATCGATTTTGATGAAACTTAGTAGCTCTATTGATAAGCTATATAGTTATGTGAAATTATTTTTAGAATTCTTTAAAAAATAATTCTTTTTGGCTTTAACTCAGAAATGGGTTGACTGATTTTGATAAAATCTTGTGTAACAATAGCTTATAATAATTATCAATATTATTTCTTTAATATATCTTTTATATATAAAAAGAGCTTCATCGATTTGAATAAAATTTGGTGTACGGGAAGCATGTATCGTTCGGTAACTGATGGACTATGAAAAACAAAACACAATCAGGACATCCCACATTCAAAATTAAGATGGGATATGTAGAAATTATTTATAAAATCTTTATTTAAAAAATTCTAATAGCATCAAAATCCAAAACGTGGAAGATTTAACAGATAAACAGAGACAGACGCAGAAAGTTATCTTGTTATATGCCATGTAGAGATATTAACATAATTAACGGGTGCGTTCTTATGCAAGGGTATGCAATAGGGTGAGTTTTACTGTAGTGCGCGATAATTCTGCGCGGCATCAACGAGGCAAAGGCATTCACTTGCCGGCCGGCACGCAGTCCTTGCTCGGTTTTCAACAAACGCGATCGCTTGGCTGTATACCGTGACTGTCATAGCCGATGCGAACTTTTCGTCAACTTTTCTTTCCCGCCAAGTTCGTATATTGGAATAAATATTGTGTATCTGTGATTATATCGTAATTTATGTGATAACGTGAATGTGAAGTGATTATTCTAAGTGGAAATTGATGATTGGAAATCATTGGATCGTGGATTTTAAGCGGTAAGTACCTATTTATTATTAGTAGGCCATTAAATTCTAATAAGATACTAATTTGTATAAAATCCCATAGTTACTTTTTTATTTCTATTTATCTAACATCTGAGTATTATTTCAACTAATGATTGATGATAATGTAATGAACTATGCCAAAAAAAGTTCAAACAAATAATTAAAAGGAAAATATATACAAATTACTATTACGGCGTTTAAATATTTTTTTACTCTAAGTTATTCTAAAGATATTTAGATTGTTTTAGACGAAATAAATATTTGAATATATTTATTGCTGATTAAAATTGCTACAATTACTGATAATATGAGAAAGGTGAACATCAACGTGTTAATTGTTTGATGTTAAATCGGTGAACTTTTGATTTGAAAGTATTAGATGAGGAAATCGATAACGGACGATATTTAACCTGATTTTTAAAATTTGTTAATACATAATTAGAGATTTAAGATCTTCAATTATTTAATTATTCTGGAAGCATACAGTTAAAAATTACATGCCTCAATTTTTTTTACACTATACAACACATGCTTCGACCACAATCATACCTGATGTTAAGTGAGGATGTGGTTCTGAATGATAGACACACTAAGCCTAAAGGTAATTGTTCTCAGGTGATGCTGCCGAAATACACCTATTGATATGTGGTGACAGATTTTCAAACAATATTATAAAATACCAAACAATTATGGTTTACTCACGATATTTTCCTTCACCGAAAGCTCAAGTTTATTTTACAATTGAACCGCTCTAACCCGCATTTATTGACGCGGAATCCGACCTCACTACCAGCTGCGGCATCGTAGCTTAATATTACATAAACCATTCAAGTTCTGTAATAAATAATATTAAAATAAACAGTGTTTGTAAATATATGGCAGGAATGTCATTGAAACAAAATCAGCAGGTTGATATTTTTAGGGACGGTTTTTTAGGGAATATTGTTCACTACTTTGCTACCAGGAACAACTGTTGGTAAGTGCCAAGAGTTGTCGAATACCATCCAAGAAATTTTCCTTTAGAACAAGAAAGCGAGGATGGTGCGGTCCTGAGCGTCCTGTGGTCAAAATTTCACAAAGTAAGCATGCATTTATTCGGATTACGCAAACAGTTTTTTTTTTATCATGGTTTGTATCAAGAGTAGAAATAAGAGTTTTGATAATTTTATACGTATTATTATTTAATTTTATATCTATATAGGCGCCCCTCAGTGGAATCGCGTTGAAACTAAAATTTTGAAGCGTCAGTGGGCGCGGGTTAAAATCCTCCTATCCAACTCTAAAATCAATACGAGGCTCATCGTATTTCCGATACAGTTTTCGATTCTAATAGAATATATAGAAATATCTTCACTACTTTTATATGTTCAAAAACATTAAAACTATGATAGTTCAGTGGATAGTGCGCGCTGGATACCGCGACAATGGATGCGGGTTCGAGCCCACTTATCCAACTCAAAAATCAGCCTGAAGTTTCGGTGAGGGAAATCATCGTGAAGAAACCATAGCATGGTGGTAGAGGATTTCCTAATAATGCCCGCCTGGGTAGCTACCAATCTTAAGTTTGAAAACCTGTCGCCAAATACCAATAAGTGTGTTTCGGCAGCATCACTTGAAACCAGCTCCTCTAGGCTTAGTATGTTTACCATTCTGGACCACATCTTCACTTAAAGTCAGGTGAGATTGTGATCAAAGCATTGAATCATGGGATGTACCCATGAAAAAAATAATGACCAAAATATTATAAAAAACTTAAGATAAATGATGTACCCCTGGATGCATAATATCTGGTTTTGCTTGCCGTGATAAGTTTTTTTTTATTCAGATTCGTTGGAATTTAAAATTAATAAGCTTATTTGGAAATAAAAATTATAAGCATTTCAGAATACTGATAAGAAATAAACTGTGTTAAAAAAAACTAGTTGATGTAACGTGAACCTACAATCGAACGCTTTAAAATGTATATGTTATATCCGTTTCGACTGCTATGTTTGTAAATTTTTTTATTTGACATTTTAAAATTAAATAACTCGTTTTATTTCTAACTAGTTAATGCTGTTGACCGGAAGGGCATTTAGAGCTTCACCGTGGCTTTGTGGACGAGTGCTAAAGGCACTCAGCCGCAAAAAGGTAACTTTTAACGCCCTGTACGGGACTAATAGACGTCTCCTAAAAATCGCCTTTTTTAAAACTATTTTATTGCTTTTAAACGTTCGCTCTATAAACATTAATGAAAGTCTTATTTAGTAGAGAATTATAGTGATTTAATATTCTGTCTGACATAACATCTATTTTCCCCTTGACTACCGTATCGAGATGCATGTCTTAATTTTCAAACAAAATTTAATGGCATGTAAAATTGACAAGGTTCATACAATTTCAACAATAATAATTTATTTTAGACTACATTTAATTTTATAACCGTCGCGTTGACATGTTAACTAATTTAACATCCACAAAATAATATCAGTTATTTTTATTAACCGGCTCCAGTCGTTGTAAACGAAAAAGCGATCGCGCTTCCATCGGTGATCCGCGATAAAGTTGCAAACAACAAAATAATATTGTATAGTCGCGGAATTAACGCTCCTATTGTGTTAGTACAATAATCCGCTATCTAGGCCAGCCTCCGCGCGTTGTAGACGAACCTTTTGTCTTTCATGTTCGCCGTTAATAATGGCGGGCACCGAAACAGCCGCGCACAATACCGCGAAATGTGCGCGTTTTCATTTGCAAGACAAAACGCGCTTTGTTTGTTGTGTCCGCTCGATATTGAATTTATAGCCGCTGGACCGAGAGCCGTATTGACGGTCGACTAACGAACGACCGTACTCCATAAGTGCATTTCGATGAGATCAATGGGGAACGGGTATTAAAATGACTAATTCATAAACCATACAGATGAATAAATAGATAGATATCATACGTTTTATAATTACTGTGAACATTGTTTTACACGTTCTTGTGTATTATTACTTTTATACCTTTGTAATGTTGAGGGATTTTTGTATCCCCTATATGTCGTCCGCTATGTGTCGTTTTTATCCCAATAGAAAAGTTCACATTAACGCTAATGTATCAAGTTACGCTTAACAAAGGGTTAAGCATAATTTACTATTTTCTTTTCTCTTAATGCGACCGGATTAATTAATTATTTTTTGCAATTCTATTTGTATCGTAAACTCAGTACATTAATACTATGTTATAAATCCATGGCATACACTATTTTATCTCTTTTTCAGTTCGTGAACTAAATCAAAAGGGACTAAAAAGTTCGTAAGGAAAAGGTAACATTCCGCAAAGGCTTTGCGGGGTGTCGGTCCATGCGCCTAAGGCAGGCGGCGCGGCTCGCCGCACATTAGTAAATGTGTAGTACAGATTTGTAATATTGAGGTATATAAAGAGGATTGGTTGTATTTTCTATTTATATTTTATATGTTTGATCACAAACTCAATCAAACCTGTTGTTTCATGTCGATGACGTACAAGATGGCAAACGCTTAACTTAGAAATTACTATCTCTCTCGTGTATTGATACTAGAACACACCTATAAAATATTAATGATTGGCGACAGTTTTTAAAAAACTTGAGGGCTATGACTATCGGACATTAGGAAATAATATCTACTATATCATTGAACACTGAGTTCAATTGTAGAAAAGGAGATAGGTAGATTTCAAGCCCACGTCACCCGACACTGTGACTGACCACACTGACACTGAGCCGTCAGCGATTTAAATGGTTTTGTCTTGCAAAACGACATATTAGTTCTTAAGAACATGCTCATATAATAAACCGTTAAGAATATATCTATGCTTTTAATGAAGATTCAAGTACATTTTTTGCATTCGTCGGTAATTGGTGAATTGCTTAGCACTTTATTGAACAAATGGACTGAAAAAAAGCTACATTATACGAGTATAACTTGTAAGGAAAAAGTTTCGTTCTTAACATGTTCCCCTGAACAGATTTGTTAACTGTGAAGGTAGTGAAGACGTTCAGCATCTTTTGGTATATGCTAGAAATGCGGATCGTAGAAGTTGTTTGGAGCTATGCTATATAGATTTAGCGTTTTCTTTTTTTTTTACACGGAATAGGCTCCGTGCTTTTTGAACACAATCTCACCTGATGTTAAGTAACGATATGGTCCAAGATGTTAAACACACTAAGCCTAGAGGTACTGGATCCCAAGGGATACTGCCGGAACACATCTATTGGTATTTGACGGCAAGTTTTCAAACTTGAGGATGGTAGCTACCCAGGCGGGCTTAATTAGAAAATGCCCTACCACCATGATACGGTTTCCTCACGTTGTTTTCCTTCATCGAAAGCTCAGGCTGATTTTTGATTTGGATACGTGGGCTCGAACCCGCGTCCATTGACGTGGATTCCGGCCGCACTACTCGCTGCGTCATCATCGCTTCAAGATGGTGTATTAGCCGAGCGACGTCCGATTCTGTTAATGTGCTATGAAATTGTATTAATAATTGTAGTAACGAAAGATGTAGCTATTTTCGTTGTGTTTATTTTTGGAGATTGTATCTTATAAATATTTAAATAAATAGCGAAGAAAAAAAAAAAAACGTGTAAAGATGTATATGAGATTCTTCAAAATGCGAATTTCATCTATAAAAAGACTTAATTACAGAATAAATTATAACAGTGAACATTTTTTTTAAACAATTAAAGTATATATAAAAAATATTGAATATGATAAAAAAAACTAGACATAAGAAACGCTCGAAATCAAATGAAAGCCTCAGATCCCTGCACATAAAGTTACACTTGAGCCCCAAAGAGATCGCACCACAAAGCGACGTAATTGGCCCGTTCTTTTCTACTTCCCTGAAGCATTCAGAGCCAATGAAACGTGTGCATTTAAATGACTCCACGGCTTTGTCGGGGTCACGCTAAAGTTGTACCGAAACCGCCAACGACAGATATATTTTGTTTATCCCCATAACGGGGGGACCAGTAAAAGAACCTGTTCTTGCTTGTTAAGAAATCATTAGTCATGCGTACTTGAATGTTGTTGTAATTTAATGTAATAATGTTGAGGACAAGTAACACGTTAATTTTAAATTTTATCTACAGTTTATTTTTAAAAAAAAATTTCAGAAACAAATAGAAAAAAAAAAAACTAGGCAGCCATAGGAACTCCCGACAGAAGTGAAAACTTTGAGAGACTGTTTTTTTTGTTTTTTAAATGATTTTAGTAGTAATCGTTTCAACTCGACCTTTAGGGAAAAATATTTTAGATGTGACAACACAAAAGCTTAGGAATCTGCCATCATACTTAACATTCCTTTCCATCAGAGATAAATAATAAAACTCTGACAAATGCTTCTGCAACGCCATGAAAAGAAAAAAAAAACTTTTCGTGGAAAATTCAATTTCGCGAATGTCACATTCCATTGGTAACGCTAATCTATAAGTGTTTCCCCTGCCGAGAATCGCTCAACGCCGCTAAACAAGAACTAAAAAAAACACTTCAAAATATTAAAAAAAAACAGAAGAAAAAGCAATCACAGTAAAATGCAATTCTGTTATCTGAAACGAATGGCTGGCTCGATTAGTCAAAAATGGCTATGTAATAGTTTAATTATTGTAATAATATCAAATTTAATTATGAAATCTAATAAGGTTACATTAACAATTTTGGGCATTCTTAAAGATGTGAAAATTCATGGATATTATCATAAATTTTAATCCATCCAAATAATATTTGGGACTTTTGAATTTACATGTAAAAGGTTTATCCCGAATAACCCTTTAAATAATGAAATAAAATTGTATTAAAAAAACCTTTGAGAGTCTACGAATTTCTTGAAATATTCTTCACAAAAACTTCATAGCACGCACGACAAAATACACATAACTTACACGTCCCTCCTTTCTGCTATTGAATCGACTCCCCTCGCCCGGTCTCGTTCATTCTTTACATCTTTTGTAGGTGTTCTGAGGTTTTCTGTAACAATGCCGCAGACGTGAATAGCGACTGTCGAAATATTCTACTATGTGTCATCTAGCAGACAGTAAACTAGTTTACTAAAAATCGTAAAGTTGTTTCATAACAACATAGTCATCTATGTATTTAGGAATGGCTTAAATGTTTGGCGTATCTTAGACTTACAAAACTTTTTTGCAAATTACAAACTAATTAATGTATGTTCATAATTCTAAGAATACACATTTAGAACTGATCCAACAAATACTTATACACTTACTTAATATACAAACAAATAAAGTGCCAAATTAAAAACAAAAACATAGTGTTAAATTCGCTTTGGACAAACATTGGTTAAACGACTAAGCATCGCTAATGCGCACTTCTTAAAACAAATGTTTGATTAAAAACAAGAATATTATAATTTCTCTAACATCCTAACTTCTTTCCTTTCTAACCACTTCGGTATAAAAGAAAGATTAGAACTTATAACAAAGTGGAAAAATAAATCATCGTCATCATTCTCATGCCCTGTTCCCAACTCACTTGGGGTCGGCACGGTATGTTTTCTTCATTCATAATAATCAGCCATCATCTCTTCATTTACTCCTTTTTCTTTCATATTATTTCTGACACGGCCCATCAACATTTTCTTTGACCTTCTTCTACTTTTCCATCCTTCTACAATCATATTCATTACTACTTTATCCACATACTTTTTATCTCTTCTTATAATATGTCTATGTCAAAAGAGAACTTTTCATTATTTCAACCACCGGCGCCACTTTCGAACTCGCTCTAATATATTCGTTCCTGACTTTATCCATTCTTGTCACACCACATACCCATTTCATCATATGAACAGTTACATGCGATCATTCATCTCCTTACTAGCCTAACATTTTGATCTATACAATATGACAGGTCTTATAATGTTCTTATAATTGTGAAAATGTATTAAATTATCATATGCTATAACAACTATTTTCCACTAAGCTATTATTACTTTTTTTTTTACTAAAGAGGTAATGTTACAAAGAAAATAGAAAACGAAAATAAACGATTGTTAAGGTAAGCAAGGAACACGCTATGGGGGCGAGGGGTGGCCGATCGGTATTTGGTGCTTGCATTGTCGTTGAATAACTTTTGTCCCTATTGTGTCGCTGAAAGAGCCACAAAGAGTCCACCGCGCGGAACATAAACCGAAATTCATCAGTGCTCCGATTGTTCGCGTCTAGGTCTTGGTTGGTGTACCGATTTATGGACCCGAAATTTTGTATTTATATTTTTATGTAATATAATTTTATCACATCATGGCAATACTTTACTGTGATATATTTATTATCTTCCATCTTTTTTTTAATCACCACTGGCAACACAGTCAAACAAGTTTTACTACAAATACGCGCGTAAAGGTTTACACGCACTCATTTTCTTTATTTACTATTTCAATTATTATTATCATAATTCAACGAAAATTTCGACTACAGGTCGAATGCAGACTAAAATTGTTATCGAAAATTTAAATCAAAAACCTCGTCAATGGCTACTGAACAAAAAAAAGTTGGCCGTCAGGGGATCTGAAAACAGAATGTGTCAAATACAGGAGAAGAAATTGAACTTTACTTATTTATGTGTAATTTTTATACATTTACAAAATAATCTATTTTCTCTATTAATCTATAAAATTAATAAATAAAGTTGAAGTGTCAGTTTGTAATGTCAAAATTATTTTTTTTACTAAATAGATATGAATGTGTATATACGACACCTATAACAAATATACAATTTTTAAAATTTGTTGTCTGTCTTTTTGTAATAGATAGTCTCCGGAACGGCTGAACCGATTTTAACGGGACTTTTTTTCAGATAGCTACTCCGTAAACTTAGGGTACTTTTAATTTTCGAAAATAATTGTTGCCACGTAAAAAATAAAACTCATAAAAAATTGAATAAAATCTGTTCAAGGCACAGTTTTACGGTCAAGTGCTATAATGTATGAGAAATAGTTGTACTTTATCTTGGTACTAAATTTTTTTTAGGAAAATAATTAGGTTTCCATATAAAAAAAATTAAAACTCTTACTGCGTTTAATATATGAAACGCAGGCACAGCCGCGGGTATACAGCTAGTAATATACTAAGTCTAGTCTAGTCTAGACTAGTCATATAATAAGAGTCTATGAGAAAAATAAACCTCTGATTTTGGGCAAGTTTATGATTACGTTCAAAAAAAAGACGTCGGCTACGTAAATTGACATTATAATTTCTAAAACAAAAATTACACCGTGTTTATCTATTGTACCGACGGGTAACAAATACAATTTTATTTCATCATTTTTGATAATATTCCAAAGCTATTTTTAATAAATTAGTCCGTACAAAGAACACACTTATATTGTCACCTTTTGTCGCAAAGAAAATAATGTTTCTGTGCCCTTTGTAAACTAACAATAGGCGTTGTTGAAAAGCGTCCTATTCTCAAAGTTCTCTCAATCGCGAGTGTGAATGATATAGCGATAAGCAAAATGTTTAGTATTACAAGTCAATATTTTTTTAATGGAAATAGGTAAGTACATATATTACATTATTAACTTCAGGTTATGTTTGAGCAAAAAAATATAATAATTTACTTGAAAGTAAATATTACCTTTAAAACGCTATATAATGCTAATTTTATAATTCAGCTTTCATGGTGCTGCAGCGCACTGTATTTTACGTATGTATCATAGGTATTTAAAATGTGATTGTGAGCAGTTTTTAGTATGGTAGGTATCTCAGTCTTTTATTATTTGACTGTATATTACGCATTTTTGGTAGTATTTTATGTGAAGTAGTTTAGTTATTGTGCACAAGTGACATGGTATGAGAAATAATAACCTAGAACATGAATTATGGACTGCTACAAAAACTTTCTAGAAAGTTCTAAAAATATGGCCATCATTTTAACCATTGAACCGTTGATTTATAAAATATTGTATTGGTAAATTTGACTATGTAATTCACAGACTGCTATTAAGTGAGGAAAAATAGAAAATGTGATTTTATCTCAGTGACCAATAGATAAATGAGTGTTATATATCATATATGCGCATTGTTGTGGACTGATTAACAAATATTTTCTGGTTATGGAGACAGTTAAAAAACGAGTTGCATGAAAATTGATTGAATATGTAACAAAAAATGATTCCGTGTTAATATTTGAAATCTTTTTCAGCAGCGTTAAGCGATTCTCGGTAAGGAAAAAACTTATAGGTTCACGTTACCAATGCTATGACCTAAGTCGTCAACTTGCTACAGTATGTCAAGTATATGATGTTGTTTTTAAGTTATGACGCACAGAGATAAATAATACAATTTATACTGACTTATATATACGATAGGCATCTTATGCATTGATTATGAATAAAATATGTGAAATATTGCTCCGAGCGCCAATAGATATAAAAACTAGACAATTGTTAATTACGTTGAATGTTAGGTTAGGTTATTAATATCACTTTCCGTATCGTTACGATTCTCTCCTCTCGAAGCTTATCATACTGTACATTTAGTATATCGTGTTCATATTGTGATTTTAACTATCGTGATATCATTGAAAGGATCTCTTTGTGCGATGTTATTCTATTATGACACTAGATTGTAGTAATTTAACCTGTCGTGTGATTTTTTTCTAATGTACATATCAATAGAAGAATGCCATTGACTTTGGCTTTAATGTTTTTAATTTAAAATGATCATTAGATGCGTATAGTACCTATACGTATATATTTGTTGATACTACATAGGTATATATTAATTGATGTTTTTTTCTTCATGGTACAGAGTATCCCTTAAGGCATAGAGTACCTAAAAAAAATGTTTGTAATTCTAATCTGTATATTTTAAATACATTATTTCGAATTTATGTATTTTTATTAGTACATATTTCCATTATTGTTGAAGATAATTATTTTTGATCTGATCAGTGATGTGAATTATTTGAATAAATAAACTCAAATCTTTAGTTTGATGCAGTGTGGACAGGTGGAGTAGATTTTTGACGAAGTAGGGCCCCGGAGCGAACAAACGACAGGTCCGCCGCGTGATGATGCAAAACAGATAAATGGTGGAAAACATACGAGGTTTATACATTGAACTACATTTTACTAGGAAACAATTTATTTCATACAAACAAGAATACAAAACACACTTATACACATCACTAGTCTATACACAGTACACACTCGTATAATTAAACAACTATAATAGTAATTGTCACTTGCATTGCGGTTCACTTTTCCTTGACTATGATATCGAAACTCGAACTGGACTGCTTGGGTTGATTGCTGCCATGGTTTACTCATATAGCAGAGCAAACAGGTTCCACAATGACATAGAGAATGACTAAAGAATGAATGAGAAGGAAAGAATAAAGATAACATCAATTATTATGTAATTATTATTGTATTGTTTACGATGGTTTTTAACTGCTGTTAACATCGGCTTCTATTATTTCTAGTTTTTGTCGCTTTGTAATTACTACTTAACTTCTATGAAAGAGCGTAACTTAGACCATTTCTTGGATCAGTTCTATATTAATCTGAAAACTACATTAAAATTGGTTTAACAGTTTTCAAACGATGACGTTATAGACAACGATTAGTAGCATTTAATATATTTATCATATTTTTGATTTCAGAAATTACGTCTGTTGTAACTCGCAAACTTATATATATATAAGGTTATTTTTATACCGATGTTTTTTTTTCTAGTTTATGTAGAACTAACAACACTGAGTTTCTCTGTAAAAAGAAACGACATTAAAGTCTATTCTACGTATGGTTACATTAAATTAAAACAAATATAAATTCAAACACTATTAACATCGGCATTCTCAAAGCGACACTCACATTTCTTATCATTTACCTACATAAATAAAAATAAACTCGCCGGACGCTCGATGTCAAACTCTTTATTAATTAATTATGAGGACTGACTTCATAAATGTGCGGCAATTTCAAATTTGAGAAGTAGTATGTTTCTTTACATATATGTAACACAGAATGCTTTAGAAAGGACACATATTCTTATTTTAAAAATAAAGACCAACGTAGATTCTACACATACTATATAGAATGTCAACAAGAAAAGTAGTACGTATTATTCACATACCATATTTCTAAGTCTTAAACAGTCTTCAAGACTGGCTAACCCATTTTCATAGTCTCTTTTAAATGTTGTCCTCATTCTTCGTTGTGTTCGAAGTAAGTATGTGGCGAATGCTACTTTTAAATGTCGTAATATATATGTGCAAAGATAAAACAGTTAAAGATATTTGTCTCTTCTGTTTATCAATCGTTTTTTTTTTAGCTTTACAACAATGAGTGTGTCATCAATAAAAAAAAAATACAAATAGTTAATTCTTTTTTATTTAAGTTTTTCATCTAGATTCTGCCCAAAGTTTGACTACTAGGTGTACGCTAGTATATTTAAAAACATGTATTACATACTAGTTATGCCCGTGATTTCGTCAAATTGCGTGTTATTAAAACGATGATTTAAATAAAATTCGGACGAGTGTTTAATAGCTTAAATCTTAAAGTAAAACCCCTTGAGCACTTACCTGGCGTTTACGCCAGCTTTCCATTGTTTTCCTATTGTCTTATTTTTACGGGTACTTGACACATTAGATATCACATTTAATTAATTAAATAATGTATTACAGAGTTTGACAGCAATAAATTAATATTAAGTTCGCTAAACTTAGTTTTTGAACATCGCTAGTGTTGTCTTACCTCTGAAATTTACATTTTGCATTTAAAGCTGAAATCATTCACGTAAAGTTTCACTACGCATATCATGAGCTGCATTTTGTATATACTAGGAGATTTCATCTGACTTGAAATTATTATAAAGTGAAATATACATTGTATAGACAAGGTAAGGAATAGAAATGGAACAAATTTAAAGCAACATTTATTAAAATAAAAAAGTACATTAATTATATATAATATACATTATATTTAAACAATACAAAACTAAATGATAGTACCTAATTATTACTATTAACTAAACACTGTAAATAATGAATGCCGTCCAGCACGCCGCCAGACAGGAAGGTTCCCAGAAGGCTGGCCACATTGCCACGTTGGATGGTAATAGTGATACGCTATGCCAAATATTAGTCCGCCCTCTGATCGAGAGAGGTATTGTCTAGACGACTTGAAGAAAAATTTTATTTTCACGTTATTACTATAATTCATAAAGGACTTATATTATTAAGGAAAGAAGGATTAAAATAAAGGACGGCAATTCAGTGCAGACATCGCACCGGTGGGAGTCTGGACTCTACCATATTGCCAAACCAAGTAGAAAAGGGGCGGGGGCCTGACCTTCCATTGCATTTGGAAGGCTGTCTGGGAGATGGTCTGGTCAGGCCGGGGTCACCTCTTTCTCGGGTCTGGGACGGGACATAGAGATAAGAATATATATAGGCTGTCTATTACAATATATAATTGTTTGAGTATTTTAATAAAATACGTTTTGATTATGAAATGTCCGCCTACTCTGTGGCCTGAAACTAATGTAAGAGTTGTAGCTTAAGCTGGAGCACTATTATTTATGGTCGTATTAAGTTGATGCAATTCATTATTCCACACAAAGTTGAGGGGTGTCGCGAGCTCTATTAACTCTCTCCCTTTTTTTTATTGTGTCTACACACTCGTCCAATTTTTCTTTAAGATAGTCAATACATATATCTGTATACGTACAATATAAGGGAAAAAAGGCGGTCGAAATATACCCCTATTCAAATCCGAGATTTGATTCTTTATCCACTTTTACACGAATTTACAAAACTTTGACATATTAAATGTTCTTTTAAGAATATAGGTAGTTAAATTCTAAAGACGCGGTTAAATTTAACTTAAGAAGTAACTGCGTTGACTTTTAACAGTCGTCTGTTCGTGTAGAGAAAGTTTTTATCTGTATACTAGTACGGCAAAAACTGCACTTCATTTGATGTTAAGTAATGTACCAAGAACAACGAAACCCGACAGAAGAGAATCTTTCGGCAGTCGTCATCATCATGCTGGCCTATATGCATCACGGCTAAAGCTACTAGGTAGGTCGGGATACTCGTATACAATTTATGATTCCGGAACACGTGTGATACTATGTAGGGTTTTTCACAAGTTTACAGCGGTTGCAACCGCCTCGCTAGTTTCTCTATGGCATAAAATATAGTTACTACCTATTCATAAATCTTAATACATCTGTCTCACTTTAGTAGAATGTTATTTAAAGTGAGATACTAAAGAAATCGATATAATAAGTGAGGAGCATTGTATAGTAACAATTTTTCTTTAAATTAATGCCAAATTGTTTGTACTGAACCAGAATCCTAGTGAATTAAACAATCTTCAAAATTATTCTGCATATTTTATCAGACTCATAGTGTATGATATTTATAGGTAATGGTGATCAGTTTTTGAGGACTTTACTATTCAAATATTACCCTAATTTAACAATTTTTTTATAAAAAACCTGTTTAAAATAAATAAATTTAGGTAATATATATAATAATTTACTTTTTAGAAAATTTAAACATTATGATAATATCTTTACATATCATAAAGAGCAACGTCTATGTCTTACTGTCCGTTAATTGGATTATAACTCGAGAATCACCTGCGCCATGTTTCAACATGCGATCTCAATCTGTTTTGCCCACTGAAATCCGAAATTTCTATCTTTTCTCTTCTCTAAATTATCAGTGATGAGTTAGAAAAAACAATATACGATAAAAGTTACGACGTTACGGCAAAGTAACATCAACCATAATATTTATAATGAATCACAGCAAAATATCGCCTTTATTAATCAAATAATATGATCTGCTTGATAAGCTAACTTTTGTCATAACTTTTAAGATTCGCCGATTAATATGTTTTTTTTTAAATCATAAACGTATTATTAGATCAAGTTTTGATATATATTTTATTATATTGGGTAGCATATGATTAAAGTTAGAAGGATAATAATGAATGAGATTTCCACAAAAATGATTACCATTCCGTTCTTCGCAATCCTTAATTAACCATTCACTATTTTAAATATATGTAGGTATTCTACAGAATGCAGTAAATAATTAAAAAGGAACTGTTATGTGCTAACAAAGCCGTTGGCACATCTTGTAATGTTATAAAACGTCAGATAAGATAGAATGTTTAGTTAGAGCTTTTCCCTGATCCCTCGTAGGGGTGCCACCATGCTTAATCTACATCGCGTGCCATTCATAACTATTGTGCCACAACGGCCGGCCATTGTTTAGGCCGTATCGATAAAAAAACGACACTTTGGCCCCTTTCCAAATGCTTGTGTGTTAATGCATACAATATTTCATTAAGCATATTAGACCTCATTCTATACAATTCGTAAATTATATTGATTCACGGTATCAATGTTTATTTATAAAAAAAGATTAATATATTGTTAGAAATTCACAATAAAAATAAATGTTTGATCACTTGAGATCTACATGAACCGAAGAAAACCAAATCATACGAAGTGTCTCTATGACTCGTACCCCGTACTACATGACCGCCTGACTTTACAGTCATATAACTCCCCTGGCCAGACGGTCTGGCATGCTACTCAGGCATGAGAGACTCGAAGACCCAGGTCCGCACACGAAGACAGCCGGCACAACACTGATCACGATACGACGATTGGCGCAACACTGAATTTCTATCGTTTTTTTTTTCTAACCAAGTAAATGTTGTTTACTGGAAGGGCATTCACAGCTTCACCGAACTTTGTGGGCTAGTGCTGAAGGCACTCAGCCGCAAAAGGTAACTAGCATAAGGGTTACCAAAGTGGTACGAACGTCGGTTTGGCCGTTACCTTAGACTTTCTATCACCGTTGCAGTCCGCTTTTATATTGATTTCGTTAGTGAGTGTTTAATTTTGTTAAGAGGTTAGTTTTCTCCTAATAATAAATATTATAATATAATTAAATTCGGCTTGAAAATTATAGTATATTTGTACTTTTTCATGGAGAAGAACTGGTTCGTCTCGCGCGCTATTCTCCCTAATTGCAGTCTGTCAGTATATTTTATAGACTTACAAATATTTTAGAACAGAAATACAAATAAATTAACATTTTTATCTTCACAATAAAAACCTAAATAAACTAACACTAACTGCCTAAGGTTACTGCTGGAATGGAGCACAGAGGTGCATCCTTCGGGTAGTAATCTTCTGAGTTATCTTCGGGAGTCCTTTCTTGCTGTAGATCGGATCTCTGATGGATCAAGAAGTTGCATCGAAACCGTACAGGACATCACTTCAACACCTACTTAGCTTGAAGTTTTCATCTAGGCATAGCGTAAACCTGCATCGACACCCCTTCCGTCTGAAAACCTAGAGAAATTTTTATGTTCTAGACTTTAGCTCGTTGACTTGTAAATGGCGTTGTAGTATATTATTATTTAAATCAACTATACATATACTGTTATTTTAAATCAACATACATATACTTCAACCGATCTGCCTTGGAAATTTATATAAATACAAATTCGAGTTTGGAATTATCTTATTAATCTAGTCTATATGTATAAATAAATTTCTGTCGGTTAGTCTTGCTAAAACTCGAGAACGGCTGGGCAGATTTGGCTAAATTTGGTTTTGAAATATTTGGTGAAGTCTAGGGTAGGTTTGTAAGGTGAGAAAATGTGGGACTGTGCGAGGTTATAAGAAGTACATTGGGTCATCTAGTATTATTTAAAAAGCAACATTCTAGTTTTTTTTCTGAATTATTGATGAATTATTTAGACAGGTTTTATGCATTTATTTTGTTACATTTATAAGATGACAAGACGAGTTATATGTTTGGGAAATAGCGGGAATGAAATCGAAAAAAATGAATTAGAGTTTTAAAAAAGTTTATACTTAAATGTTATAATATTTTGTTGGTTTGTTCTAAGCAAGGATTTGTAATCATCAATCTAAACACTAACAAACGTGTGAAATTAAACAAAAATCGATCAGATTATGCATTATATGTTTTTCAATGTTACGCATGTGATCATAATTTATTTGGCTAATTTCGTTAACAAATCACACACAGTTTTTTCTTTATAAACGGGAATGTCTAATAATAAATATCTATAAAAAAGTCAGAGCTATTAAGGAATTTTCATAAAAAGAAAACTTGTCACAACGGCAACTTGATACAATAATGAAGCTTCAAAAACCAAGACAGAAAAATACGTGTAAGGAAATCCAAAAGCAAATAGGTTGAACAAAAGTAGCCGACCGCTTGCCGTGGGAGGTTTAAGTGAGTTCAAATACGAAAAAAAAAGGGAAAAGTGGTGGCACGTTCTATTGTCACCGGGAATCACTCCGGCATACGTCTGGAATGGGCTCGGGCGAGGAGTTTAATGTGAAATAAAATTATTCTGGAAGGCGTATATATGCGCCTTTATAGAGTTAAACTATTTGTGTGCAGGTATAGAACTTATATAATCAACGCATTTCAAGTTGCAATAAATAGGAATGCCAATGAATTTTTTGAAAGCTCTTGGAGCGAATTTGGTTTTTAATTCATTAAATTGCAGTATATTGATCTATATTATGTTATTGTAGTGGTGATTAACGTGACATAGATTGACTATTGTATATTGAAAATAGTGATACGGAGTGTAAAGTCTATGATCTCACAACTCCCTTGGAAAGCTTGAACAAAGGTCCGCTAATTCGTTGGAGCTCTGAAGAATAGTATACAAGGTTGGGCCAAAAGAACTTGTATTCATGGTCGTAATATTTAGTTTTTGTATGAATAAACTTATAATTTTTCCTCTTTGTTGACATAATATTTTTCCTAATTACTAAGTGGCTTATAATAAACGGTAATTCTTTTTATTTATATTCATATTTACATAATTAAAAGTTTTACGAAGTTAGGGGTTTAAGCCTGACAAGGTTCAAATCCCACTGCGAAAATTTCATATATATCTGTAAATGGTTTGTAAATGTTATTTTAGTATTACTATGTTATTACTGATGTATTACTAATTAATACTAGCAAACTTCACTTTACGTAAATGTAATGTAATTCAGTGGAGCAATTCAAAGCTACCAATAGTCATTTGAAATTTATCAACGAACAAACATTCAATAAGTTTACATAAAGTACCGATAATAATATAGGTTCAAATAAAGGTATAACAATAAACTAATTTTTGCAATATACCATCCAGGATGATTTTAATTCAATGTATGAACTATGTAAATAATACATTGCTTAGGGGACGATAGAGAAGTGTCATTGTTCGAATACAGTTTTAATGCAACAAGAAAGGAATCAAAGACCGTTCATAAATTTATGTACTTATAAGTTAACTAGTTGGTGCCCGCGGCTCTTGCTGAATGAAGAAAATTGAGTCTTTTGTTTTTATTAGCAGAAATAATTTACATAAGAGATCAAAGGAAAAAAATGTAGCTAAGAGTAAATTGAAAAATAAAAGATAAAAACGTTAAATGAATCCAAAAAATAAATAGCTTATAATCTCCTACGAAGAATTCCGCGTCGAATGGAAATAGTCCCATCCCTATATGTTCAGTAGTTTTGAGGTGATGGTGCGTCAAAGGACCCACATTTTTCTTTTATGTATATTGAATAGATAGATATAGATACAGTGCATTAAATATTCAAGTTAACATTTAGATGGTAGGAGCTGTTAAAAAATTTTAGTCAATTTGACTCCCTCTACATCCTTGAGATTAAAACGTAATAATTGCTTACGTTATCACCATTCAGGGCCCCCCGTCCCACATTCAGCAAGTACAAGCAAAGCATAAGCCCTAAATGAATGCTTACATAATGTAATATTTATTACGTAATACGTAATGCTACACAAAACCTTATCACTTTGTGGAAAGCCCAGCCACTTTGTAGAAATCCCTACCAATCTGCAGAAAGCCTTATCACCCTGCAGAAAGCCTTAACGCCCTGCAGAAACCCCTACTCGACAGCCGAAAGTTGTACTACCCCGTAATTTGTATCTAAAGGAGACTTCTAATTACTCATCACCAGTACTTGTCACATCTCAAGACTGAAAGTGTAATGTTAACAGTTAAAAAAAGTTTGCAGGAGTATTCCATTGAACATATAGACTAAGTAATAATAGAGTACTAAATACAGATTATATTGTCTTATAGAAGATTTTTCAAGACAAGTAAAAGTTAATTGAATTAATGCATAGTATAAATGTACCCTTGAAATGGCGTCTTGGAGCTGTAATTATTACATCGACATTGTATTACGATATCATATTTGTCGTACAATGGCGTCCTTTATGTTGCAAACAATCGTGTTGCTGATGAATTTCGGTCTATGTCTGCGCCTTGTCTTTGTGTTGGCTCCCTCCGCTGGACAATACAATGGGACAAAAGTTGTTCAATAGACGCGCAAGCACCTAATACCGAGGCCCTCCCACCATTGTTTCGGGTTATGTTCGACTTTTATGGATATTTTCTATGATCGACTGTAATCTATTCGATGAAGCTTCAGACGCGTTCTTCGTTTAACTTTAATATGATGTGTTTTATGTATTAATGGAGTTACTTATTTTATTTTCAAACCAAGGATTTCATAATTTATTTTTATTTCTACTCGTCTTATAAGAGTAGTCTACATCAGTGGTAATAATTCTTTTTTTTGTTTGTGCAACTTATACAACACAATGCGCTACCATAGGATCAAGTTAGAGTGACTATTTTTGCGTATGGTACAAGGCAAGGCAATTTTTTATGTGGTATACAAAAAAAATTATAGCTAAATAATTTTATGATTGAAAAACACAGGGATAGTATTAAAAACAAACTAAACATTTTGGATCCAACTATTAAGTCTTCAAAACTAGAATAAAGCTACCTTTAGAAGATATACGGAATCAGCTATTACAACAGCTACAATTATAATATGCGCAAGTATAATTTTCTTGGGTAGCCTTTCGGAATGCAGTGGTCATTGATCATTTAGAATTTGCCAGAGATGATGGTGTTTATTTTTTCAGACAAATTTTATATAAATTTATGTTTCTTGGCAATATTAACGTAAGAATTTAAAAGGCTTTTTACTCACTTATACAGTACTAGCTGTGCACGAGTCTTCGTTACGTTTCATTAATAAAAAATTAAATTGGACCAAATCGTGAATGTAAACCATTGTCGAATCCTCAGGAACAGACACAAATAAATTTCATTAAAATCGGTTCAGCCGTTTAGGAAGAAGATTTTGAAGTAGAACTGAAATTGCTTCATTTTAGTTGAATACAAATATGTACATTGGTAGCTTATTTGAAAGGTATAATAAATATTCTAATTTTATTATATGTTCACTATAGAGTGTCTTATTATTTTAATTTTATTACAGAAAAACGTATTTTGAAATTATATTATTGAATTTTGTATTCCCTTCTGTTTGAACGACTTTTTATATCGGTGTTCATTCATTCTTTTATAAGTTACCAATAATTCGTGTTACTCACAATTTTACTTTTCGTATTCTCGTAAACTTCACATTGTTTATAATAAAAATATTTTATATTTATAAATAAGTTTACTTGTAGAAGTCACTGCCGTATCGATTTACTGAGAATACTAGATTATAGAGTTGGTTCTCTCGCAACAATGGCTCAGATAGCTCATAATGCAGTTTGCCGATGTTGAAAGCGGCTGCCACACTTCCCCCGATCGGATTTTCCACGATAATCGCTACAAAAGAACTTTGCGTCGGACTGCCGCGGTACCGCACCGTGTATTCTCTATTGAAATACTTGCGACGCATTCGACTAGCCGCGCTCTATTCATATTATAACGGACGTACGGATAACTTATTGACGAAGGATAGTGTTTACATTCGCTTCACATTTATAGGCATGTTATGTAAAAGCTTCTTTCTGACCGCGGTACTTCGTTAGCGTTGCGTTTTGCTATGACTTGAAATAGATTTTTTTTACACAGTATAGGCTCAGTGCTTTGGTCACAATCTCACCTGATGTTACGTGACGATGTGGTCCAGGGTGGTGAATACACTAAGCCTAGAGGTACTGGTTCTCAAGTAATGTTGCCAGAACACACCTATTGGTATTTGGCGAAAGGTTTTGAGGACTTGAGGGTGGTAGCTACCCGGGTGGGCATTATTAAAAAACGCCCTACCACCATGTTATTGGTTCCTCAAGTTGTTTTCCTTCATCAAAAGTTCAGGCTAGTTTTAGAGTTGAATAGATGCCTTCGAACACGCGTTCATTGACGCGGAATCCAGCCGCACTATCCACTGTGCCATTATTATTTTAATGTGAATGTATCGTGATTTTTTTTACTACATTTCCTAGTACTTTATTTTGATGTACCTATCTCTACTAGTTAAGGTTAAGCCTACGCAAGCCTTGCCGCAAATTTATTGCCTAGCCTTTTTCTAATTACACAAAAACTTAATCAGGAAATTTTATATGCCATACATATCTTCTGCGATAAATATTTAAATGAGGTGGAAACCCGCTTCAGAATTCGTTATGTAGTTTAGTAGGAAGCTAGGGGATTGGAAAGCGTGTTTGTTATATATTATGCGTAGAAAATACTTTAATATTATATCAATAAGTTTTTTAATTTTGTTTCTTACACTAGTTTCACAAAATTGTTATAGACCATTGATTTGTAAACTGTCTTATAATAATAATTTCCCCCGCAAATCTTTTAATTTGCATGTCGGTAAAGTTGGAAAATAAATCTGTATACATTTGAAATTAAAGCTAAACAAGTTTATGTCTTTACATTTTTAAAGTCTAAAAATGCAAAATGCAACAACACAAGTCTAAATCTGAGGATCTACTGTGATTAGTTCTATAATATGTTGGTAATTTGACAATGAAAGCCGGGTAGCGTAGTACGCCCGCTTAAACGCCGACCTTTATACTTAACTATGACATATGCGGGCTTTGTATTTGAAATCCACTATATTGATATAGCTCTCTCTGTGGATGATAATGCTTACTAAAATAGGCTTCGAATAAAAATTGAAGTCTTTAAAATTTCAATCGTCGATTAATAAAAATTGTAAATGAGTCCTTTATCTGTACTAATCTATACTAATAAATAAGATGGAAGTGTCTGTTTGTAATGTAATTTTTTTTTAATACTAATAAGAAATGAATGTATACACGAAACCTATACCAAAAAATGAATTCTTAAATTTTTTTCTGTCTGTTTGTTTGTTCCGGGTAATCTCCTGAACGGGTAAGTGGATTTGGACGGGACTTTTTTTTGGTAAATAGCTGAAGTTACTTCAGGTAAATTAGGTTTTTTTAATTTTTGAAAATAATTAGGGTTCCACCTAAAAAAATTAAAACTCATAAAAAAATTGAATAAAATCCGATTCGAAGCACAGTTTTACGGGCAAGTGCTTGAATGTATGTGAAGTATTTTTACTTTATCTTAATACTAAACAAAAATTAAGGCTCCGTATGAAAAAAATAAAATGCTGTGAAGAATTTATGAAACGCGGGCGCAGCCGCAGACACACAGCTAGTTATCATCTATGTACAAGGTTTCCGCTGTTTTCTTACGTTACTTTTTATATGACTTACTATGTTGACTAAAATCCATTAGGTACTGTTAAAGTAATTTTGATGAACTGTTTATTAATGTGTCGAGTAACCATAAAAATTAAACAATAGAAAGACAATAGGAAAATAATGGAAAGCTGGCGTAAACGCCGGGAAGGTGCTCTAAGGGTTAATTTGAGTAGTTGTTTTTAATATTTATTTAACTTTATAAACTTTTGTCTTCATTTATTTTGTTCTATAGTATATTGTAAAGTGCACTAAGCAATCAGGTTATGTAATAAAATCCCCAACAATTGTGTAATTTCATTACAAGCTGTAATCAAATTGCACTTCTGCCGTTGAAACTTTATTTCCCCCTTTAATTTTGTTATTTTTTCTTTTTTTTACTAATATAAGGTTTTTTGTTCTCATAACACGAATTGTTTTCTAATAACGTTTAGAGATAAAAGTTTAAGAGTATATCAAATTCTTACCTACTGTGAAAGACAACGGATTTCTGTGTGTTTATTTCCTTAGAAGTCAAAAACCACTGAACAGAAATTGATGATTATGTATTTAAATCAAAATTATCTTGTATATTTTAGTAAATGCTTTATTACATTGGATAATATAATAAATGTAATCAATTATAAGTTAAATACTTAATTAAGTTGGTAAAAATAAATGACGATTTGACGGTCTATTTTATTTACTGGGTGGTCAGTGTTTAAATTGAAAATCTTTATTTGCTTAGATATTTATAATTTCATAAACAGTAGTACATAGTAACAATTCCAATTTAAGATATATCTATTATAAAATTAAGCGGGCTAGTGCGTTCCCGGCCGGTCAGACTAATACTAGTACTTGCCCGGACGGTCGAACAGAATCTTAATTTAAAAAAAAAAAACTCCGGTGGCCGTGCAAGGCGCATCGGCGAACGCATCCCCGAATCAGCGTAGGCAATATTGTCACTACAACGAGTACCTAGCACGTTTCATTGGAATACTTTGTTTAACCTTATTAATCTATACTTCTTTACTAATAAATATAATTGAAGTGTCTGTTTGTAATGTTAAAATTAATTCTTTTTACTAAATAGATTTGAATACGATGCCTATACTAAAAATACAATTTTGAAAATTTGTGTCTGTCTGTTTGTTTGTTCCGGGTAATATCCGGAACAGCTGGACGGATTTTGACAGGACTTTTTTTGGTAGATAGCTGAAGTTACTCCGGGTAACTTAGGGTAATTTATTTTTCGAAAATAATAGGATACCGCGTATAACAATTAAAACCCATAAAAAATTGAATAAAATCCAATTCAATGCACAGTTTTACGTTTTATCTTAGTACTAAAAAAAATTAGAGATCCGTATAAAAACATTAAACGCAGTGAAGAATATATGAAACGCGGGCGCAGCCGCGGGCACATATAGTATTTTATACACATATAACTAGGTCTCTTATCTCGTGTTGTCCGGAATACATTTTATAATAAATGAGATAGTGGTACTTCAATATATCTATATTAGTAGTTTTTTTTTATTAAAACGTAATAAAATATAAATATTGGGAACTTTTGTCTCCTGCACCTTATAATACATATGACAATAATGGAAAATGCATCAAAATTCTAATCTTTAAAATTGGTGGCAAAACATTGTGGTACGGGATTTTATGTACCTATACAAGATGCCGTCAATAATTATGAAAATGATAAACTATTATATACGAACGTAACCGGGAGTATAGCTAGTACAGGATAAATTCCAAATGACATTCGTTTCGTTATGATGTAAAATTATTAATGCACGCTTATAAAAACACGTGCGTGTAATGTGGAAGGGAAGAAATTGCATCACCAAGTACGAACCAAACACGGAGCCCGGAAGCTTTTAAAATTAAGTGTAGTGTAAACACTCAATTTGCTTTATACACAGGCGTAGTGTGTAACTAAGTATATGACATATCCTGTTACTAATTTATAAATATATACTAGCTGTCCTAGCTTTGCTTGTAGTTGGAAGCGAGTGGCGTAAGACCGGTCGTTATGGAGTTCCTTGAAGGACGGCTATGTCCAGCAGTGGACGGCTTTCGGCTAAAATGATGATGAAATATAACCACTGGCGGATTCCTGCAAACTTTTTATGTCGTCGATATATGGTTGCCATTCGAGAACCCGTTGACTCCATCGGGCATTGGTTCTACAGGCCCCTTCCTCTCTCACTGAAGTGTAGCAATTCGTCGTGCGATGTCGTTTGCTTTAGTTCTTCTGCTGATCTCTTCATTCCTGTTTCGATCTGATTAAGAAGTTATGTAAAAATAAAAAGTAAAATAAGATATTAGGTTACAAGTTCTTTTTAATTATAGACTGAATAACAAAAAAAGTTACAATTTTTAAAATGACATTTTATGTTATAAAAAAATTATTTCTTTTGATAAACTCTCTTTAGCGGCAGCGCGCGCATGCCGTAACAGCAGCGCGGAGCCCTATTTTCAACGTCAAATTAAAATTATAAATAATGGAGATATAGTTTCGGCAGTCGAGACTTTTTTATCGAAAATTTCCTCCTCTTTAACGAACTTTTTTCAAAATTTCTAAAAATGTTAATCTTTTTTGAGTTATTAACGAAAAACTAAATATCATTTTTTTTCATTTTATTTTGTTAATAACAATTGCAATTTTCTAACTGCCCCAAAATCCTTCCAAAACATTTTTCTAGAGGTGATTCCGAATCGAATGAGCTATCGCTCATATTTTTAGGACCTGTATCTCTATTTATCACGTTTTTGAACTTGTTGACTTTCAAAATATTTTTTGCGAATTTTTATTAAATGCTAAAAGAATATATATATTTCCATACATTACATCCATTTGGAAAGCATTTTTATACATATATACATTTATGTAATGCGTGTTTGCTTAATAGTATTATGAATGAATAATGAAATGAGCAGAAATAAAAGCAAATCAAATCGACATAAATTATTAACATTTATATATGTGTATAATTCTGACAATTATTCATACATGGCACTTTACTAATTTTTTTAAAAAATTGGACTGTTTTCAAACATTACAAGAACATAGATACTGGACAAAGAACGAAATCTGTATTTCGAAGATTTTTGAGCAAAAATCTATGTAGGGCATTAGATTCTACTACGGGACACATTTCGATAGTTCTACAGTATTTTGTCTGTCTGTCCGTTTATTAATTTGTTTGCCAATCACGCAAAAAGTACTTAACTGATTTCGATGAAATTTGGTATTACATTGGGAACTGTAGTAACATCTGGCATACTTTTTACAAATATACTATGTATTTATTTAAAGTGTGAATAGCGTTTATCTAAATTGATTAAAAAAACTGTAATAATTAAATGTATGACTCGGTGGCGCAGTTGTATTACGGTACGACAGTTGTTCTGAGGGTCTCGGGTTCGATCCCCGGCTCGGGTCAAGTGATGTTGGATTTTTCTATTCAGTATCATCCCGGAGTCTGGAATTTGTGCCCGATATGGCGACAGGCTCGCCTCCTCTCACACCTGGAACGAAACTAAGCTCGGCGAAATGGGGTGGCATAGTTCGCTATTTCACCTCTGTCTAACCCTTCGGCGATAGCAGGCGTGAGCTTATGTTATGCATAATAATATCTATACTAATATTGTAAAGAAGTAAAGTTGTAAGTTTGGATTACCGGGGTAACCTCCGGTACTTCTGATCCGATTTTGAAAATTTTTTCACCATTAAAAAGGTATATTATTTATATATAGGGCTACTTTTTATTTTGGTATATATATTTTTTCAACAATAGAAGTAGGTAATAATTATATAATATAATGTGCGCTGCTTGAATGGTTTGAAATAAAGAAATAAAATCTACAGCATTTTTGGATATCTTCCATTCAGTCCTAGCATAGCGTTCAGGTCTATTAGGGCAAGAATGGCTGGGAGGTAGCCTGGCCTGGCTGGCGTGACCTCCACCGCGTGTGACGCGACGGAGAATATAGTCTGTCTATTAGAATATATTTGTATGAACTCCACACGAACGATGTCGCGGGCACAGCTAGTACTTAAAATAAAAGCGTGACTCAGCGAGCATGTGAGTTATTATCGATTTCAATGATAAATTTTGTTTATCTGCAACGATAAAAAAAAAACAAAATAACAAATAATAGTATTTAATCTATTGGTGTAGTAATTAGTAATTAATTATTAACAACAATCGGGAATTGTTCCAGTGTCTAAATTATGTGAAATACTAATAATATTATCTAATTAGATTGTATGCCGACGCGACGTAGCAGTCCACGGGTCTATTGTATCAAGGACAATGACTGCTAATTCCTGATCCATGTAACTTCCTGCATTGTTCCCGTGTTGACATATTTTCCTATTATAAATACGAACAATGTTCTCGCATAACATTCTGATGTATCTTTATGTCTTCTATATACGTACCAATATTACTATCTTATGGAAACCTAACTTTTGAAGTAATGATGGCGCAGTGGGAAGTGCGGCCGGATTCCGTTCAACGGAGGCGGGTTCGATCCTACCTATCCAACTCTAAAATCAGACTGTGCTTTCGGTGAAGGAAGACATCATGAGGAAACCATAGCATGGAAGTAGCGCATTTTCTAATATTGCCCGTCTGGGTAGCTACCACCCTCAAGTTTGAAAAGTGTCATCAAATACTAATAGGTGTGTTCCGGCAGCATCGCTTAAGAACCAGTACCTCTAGGCTTAGAGTGCTTACCATCCTGGACCACATCGTCACTTAACATCAGGTGAGATTGTGGTCAAAGCACTGAGGCTATACCATATAAAAAAAAACTACGTCTTATACTATATCAATAAATAAAATAACTAATGCTGTTTATTCGTAAGTGTATCTATTTGAGAACGACTGGAATGATTTAGACAAATTCTCTTATAACTTATGTATAAAAATTCAATGCCAACGTATCGTATATTTGTAGTAGTTATGTATTCTTTAGTATTCTATGAATATTAAAAAAAAAAAAACAGTTTTTATTTTCCTTAAAGCCTCAAAAATGTTTAAAGAAGAATTTTGATAACTATTTACTTAATAGCCTCAATAAGGATTCTGCAGAAAGAAAATTTTAAAAAGTTAGCAGAAACGTTAGAAAAATTCGAGAAAACTCGAGAACAAAGCTCACTTACTAATTTATTTATTATCTAGACAAAAAATAAATAATTACAAAGAATGAAGTTGAAAAATTCGAACAATTGATAAAATAATAATGTTTATATGCACTTTCGATCATACATTTTGCTTGCAGTTTTCAGATTAAATTAAGACTGTACCCGAAGATGAATCATTGTAGCCACAATACATACATGAAGTTATGTATGATACATGCGAAACGGAACGAATTGTTTAAAGGGGAGGAAGGAGGCTTATAGCCTGGAGTGGGGTTTAAATAGCTAATGATTATGATGAGCTTACAGGTCCTAAATAAGGTCCATAATAAAGTTGGAATCACATCTTACTTTGTATAGCATTATCATAAACCAATATATGAATAACGGGTTTCACTATCGAAAACACTCGAAGTCTTCAAAAATGATCGAAGTAGGCAGAAGGGTTTTATTAATTATAGCTTCGTCATCATATATTTTAGATATACAGCGCAGTCGCGACCCAAATAGTTAATTTTAACTGAACTAAAAATAATTGAATTTAGAATACGACCTAGTTTCACTTTAAACCTATTTCCGTATTTAGGATATCGAAAGTCTAGAAATTATGTATTACTGGCTGTTCCCATGGTTTTAGTCGCTTGGAATTCAGGCAATTTGCATTCTATGTTCTCTCCTGCATGCAATGTCAATACCGAATCTCAACGAAATCGGTTTAGTAGTTTCTATTGGTGAGGAAATTAATAAATAAATTTTAAAAAAATAAGTGTGTTCTGTAGTGGTTTCTCAAGCTTCGCATATTATTTTTTCTCAATTATCATCAAAGTACACATTTCGTCTCGATAGATTTTTATGACAAGTATAGATTATACATATATGTTATGCAATTTTATATGGAAATAATAATTATTAAATGATGTTAATTTGATTTTTTTTGATAGAGTTCTGCTATTCTGCTTCGTTTTTTTATTTCTTACAGACGTCTGTGTATAACTGAACACTTTATAACATAGAGACTAAAGTTTAAAAATGTTAAAAGTACGTGATCACGATTTATTTCCTGCTGGTGGAATAAATATCTTTCGTTTCATTGATGTTTTAAGAAATATATTGTTGCAGTGATTAATTCATGTAACAAGTTCAGCCACTATATTTCAAGTAAGTGATCATTCCCAAAGGGTGGACGATTATGTCAACGATGGTGATGTCTGGAAATGACACCTTACTCTATGCATTTACTAAAAACTTCGTTACTGTGAATTGCATAGTTCCACAAAAAAAAAACAGATCGTGGTTTCTTACCGGTTTTTCTTAGTGACTGGGTTATTTACCGCACCGGCTGTAGTATTTTGACGACTTGCTATAGCTTTAATTAATTAAACTATTTTTAAATGTTTGACGTTTAATTTCTATTGTTTTTGGTTATATAAAATATTCTTATCATAAAAGGTATTTCTATCCAATAAGGTTGTAAAACTATGAAACAGCTTCATCTATTTAAATAATTCTTTTATTAGCAGTACACGTCCGGTAGCCGAAGTTGCAGAAAAAAAACTGGTACAGAAATATTTTTGTTCATTAATCACTAAAGCTATTATGATTTCATAGAGATATTTTCTTTCGGGGAAAGTTGAGGCCATAGGATAGGTGGACTTGAACCTACGTCCATTTACGCGCAATCTGAACATACTATCAATGGAGCCATTATCGTTTTAAAAGGGGTGTCCTGAAAATGAAGTAGCCTAAATGCACTGCCCTTTTTATATATAAATTCTATAGTTTTTGCGTAATTTGTAAGCCAGTGCGTAGGTATAATTTTATATTTTTTAGCAGGATGTAACACCCTAAAAGCGATTAATCTGTATCGGCAATCAAACCTTTCGGGTTCACCCTTCTAATTCCATTTGTTTCCGGAACGCGCTATATTTGGTTCATGATTGCCGTTCAGGGAAATTTATGTTTTGAAAAAAAAAATCTTATTTACATAAAAATTTAGATTTTTATAAAATCAAAAAGGACCGGTCCTATAGTGTTGTAATTTCAATCCATTTCATTAATGTGTCGAGTACCCATAAAAATGAAACAATAGAAAGACAATAAGAAAACAATGGAAAGGTGGCGTAAACACCGGGAAGGTGCACAAGGGGTTAAGAATGATTTGAAAATTATTAAGGCTCTTTTTTAACGGTCTGAAAGTTGTTTTTCTTTTTCTTTGTTAATGGCAATCTGCGATTAACATACACCATTCTGCCAGTGTCATGTAATAAGTTATGTATGATTTCCGAGTATAGACAAAATGTAACCTGTCCCATTGGACGAATATTTTTACCACTACTACTAGAAAATATAAAAAAAAGAAAAAAAAAGAGTAACAATCACAAAATTGTAATTCCAAGTCATTATCAATTCTATTATTTGAATACTTCATTTGTTTCCATACAATGTTGTCGGGAATTGTGATCCATCACGGGTTGAATAACATCATGCTGAATAGTTGGTGGGTGGGCTTATACCGCGTACCAGTTTGTTTAGATCTGTGAAAACACCCTTCCGCACAATTTCCATATAGAGCATAGTTTCTCCGTAGGGGAGGGTGGAAGGTCACAGTATTATGGAGATAGCAAACCATTGTTGTTGCGTTGGATTCGAGTGCGAATTGTCACAGGCAGTCGGACGATTTTATCAATCGCCCATTATTCACCGTCTAACAAATGAATGATGAGTTATTTGTATGTGAAACAAAACATTGATTTTTAAATACTTTATCTGCCGCGAAATATACGTTGTTATTCCTTATTAATATTTTTACAATAATTAATTGTTATCAATTTTTCCTAAATTTTAAAAAGTATTTGGCCGAAAAGGCGCTTATGAACGTGAAAACACTACTTCCGGTTCGAAAAATGACCCAGAACAACTCGATCTATTTTTTTTGTTAACTACGCAAGATATATTTATAAACGTTACTAACAAAAGCACGGAGAATGATGTCATTTTCAGACATCACTATATCCATTAGAACCACCCTGTGATTATCTTCTTAAAATAAAACTTATTTCACATAGTTCTTGAACTCATCGTCATATTAGTCCGTAATAATTCGTTAGTTGATAAATAGCTTTTACTCTAAATGATAATTATTTATGTTAGATTAATTCATCTTTGTCTAAATCATCATCATCATCATCATCCTTGACCAAAATTCACAAGGTCTTCGACCCGCGTTTGAAGATACCGAATAAATGAGTGCTAAGTCGAAAGCTTCGCGCTGCAATTTACCCCAGTAGTAAACAACTTTGATGTCACCTACAACTCTGTTATCGAATCCATCGTGCAGGATCTCGTTGTTCTTACTTCGGTTATTCCCCTCTCACCTGTTATCTGTGCCGAGGTGGTGCTCGGAATAAAGGGCCTTAAGCCCAAAAAATCCTCCGGACCGAACGGAATCAGTAACGAAGTGATTAAGCTTCTTTACCCGCCTCTGATAACGTTGATATTCTGCATCTTCAATGCGGCCATCAAGAATCACCACTTTCCAACCGCCTGGAAAGTAGTAATAGTCATAGGCATACACAAACCTTTTTTTTTTTTTTTTTTGACGGGGGGAAATGCATTTACGCACTACCCGCTGTGCTTGCGAAAGCCACCCCGTGTCGCCCCCATCCCAAATGCAGCGGACGGCCCGGGGGGTTTTAGTGGGTATTTCACGCCCGGGCGAGTCCCACACTGGCACGGAGTTTGTCCCTCCGTGCTCCCTTACCTATTGTATTGGGGTACTTTGGTCTCACTAATACAATAGGTAAGGGTAGTGCATAAATGCATTTCCCCACGTCAAAAAAAAAAAAGGTCTTTAAGAGGACGATACAGTCATTTACTGTGGTCATCGTAAGAGATGCCTCCTCCGAAAATACGTCCAAAGAGAAAGAAAGAAAGAAAACCTTTATTCACTAATGACGTACAAAACACAAATTTAGAAAATTAATAATAATGAAAATGATACCCAAAAAAAATCACATTATCAAGGTAACTATGTATCACCCATCAGCGCATCTTATTAGATGAAAGAGACTCCAGCATATGCTAAAGTACCAAAAGAGAAGTTCAAAGAGCCATCGACGTTCTCAGTTTTTCAGTACTAAAGAGTACCGCGATCATGTTTAATAGAAACCGCAAAAAAAAGCCCCCGGGCCTATCAAGTATGCAGGTACTGATTTCCCTTATAGCACCGAAGTTTGATACTTAGGTGTTCAACTAGACGTCCAACTGACTTTCGAAGCTCAGCTCAAGAATGTCAAGCGCCAGTCCGCTATGGTGATAGACCGTCTCTACCCTCCCTACAACTCTAAGAGTAAAATGGCCCTCCACCACAAAGTTACCTTGTATAAGACGTTACCCGTCATCACGTAGTGCGCACTCGCGTCCGTTAAGATCCCAGATGCGTACCTTAAAACAGATTCAGAATCGTTTTGTAAGGAAAGCCGTAGGCGCTCGATGGTATCAGAGAAATGTGGATTTACACAGGGATCTGAATCTGCCTACCATAAGGTGCGTTTTTAAAACCCAGTATCGCGCCTTCTTTGAACTCGCAGAGATACACCCGACCCCGTCATAGTATAAACCGTCTCGTACACGCCCGTCCGAATGCCGTCTTCAAGAGGCGACGACCGCGTAACATTTTGATCGACCGCGACGATAACTACACTCGCATAAATAGGATCTTCCCCCATCAACCGCATTTACTTGCGTGCCAGCGACCACGCCCGCGAAACCGTCGTTCTCGCCGCCGGGGACAGACGGCTAACTTTGGTTCCGCACACACTCCGGGTCCACTTCCGGTGGCGGCCCAAGACGTGCTCCGTTCCCCAAATGGGAAGGCTATTGACGCCACTACCAGCACGATACAGTGACGCTAAATATGCATTAATCATTACACGCACAACACTGCCCTTACACTCCTACACATAACACGCAGGTACATAGATCCCGCTTACAGGTTCCTTAGAACCTTTTTTTTATAAATTAAACTAGCTGCTCACCGCGATTTTACTCGGTTAGTTCTCGTTCCCGTGGGATTTTCGGAATAAAACCTATATAGTTATATATAGTTTTTAAGTTTATTCATTACATACAAAAATACAAATCTTTCCTCTATAATATTAGTATAGATAAAAAATGTAGGGATTAGCTAATTTGAAAATTCCGTGAGATTTTTTTGTTTGTAAAGTTTGTACGGCTTTGCTGCCCTTGTGCTAGTTAGCTTTTGCGGCGAGTGCCTTCAGCACTTTTCACTAAAGTTACGGTGAAGCTATAAAGGCTAGGGATTTATATATATATAAAAAAGAAGAAGCATGGAACACGCTGACAGCGAGTCTTTTCCATATCTGCGCGGTACGGGCAAAGATAAGAGTTTGCGAACTTCTTTGTTCGTGCCAAGTTTGAATCTACCGTATATCTCTGGCTTCTTAGACTAGCTCCTCTGGTTATGTTATGAAAGAGCTATGGAAGGATAAGGTTGTACAACTCTTCAGGCGATGATTTTTTGGTGGGATCTAAATTATTGTCTTTGATCCATTAACTTGCATCTTTGACTATATATTGTGTAATTTTGGTGGCGTTTTATGTGATGTAGTTTAGTTATTGTTAAGTATATTGGAAAAAATGACGCTAAAAGTTTATTTTGAGGTGCCACGAAAACTACATGGAACCTTTTACCAAGATGACCCATTTGTTTTGCTACAGCTAAAAACGTTGCTATTAGATTGAGTAGAAAACTTATCACATGATACTGGCAGAATTGCATATGTAAATCGCAGATTGGCATTAATCAAGAAGAAGAGCTCTTCAGAACACTCACCATACGTTCGGTTTTTATGATGCGGATAAATCTACATTCTAAATAATGAAATCATGGTTGTACTATAAAAATATTAATATATGTTCTTGTTTCCCGTCATTGTATAGTTTTTTTTTTACTGTCAAAATATTAGAATGCCGTTTTAACGGATCTCGTTCTAGGCGATTGAATCAATATGATTATGCAAACATGAAATCCGAAAACAAGGAAAAGTAATGTTATCTATATGGAAGGGCAATATGAGAATTTAATTTCAGTTGATATATCTTCCACAAAAAATTTTTTTTTCATGGTTTCTTTGACGTAGTAATCGCTTTACAAACACATCCAGTTGAATTAGAACCTCCTCTTTGTTAAAGTCGGTTAAAACTAATTGATCTTGCAAGGAACATCACAAAAGCAAATTATTGGAATTATTTCTGCTCTCAGTCGCCATCGAATTTGAACCTATTTTGGGTCAATCATTGAACAATAAATGAAACAGAGTTAAACAGGCAGACAGGAGCGGAAATAGACTGTGTTTTATACTTAGTACAGATCAATTTTGTATGTCTTTATTATATCTTAGATCAGTGATTCTCAACCTCTTTTTTTGTTGCGGCACATATTTAACGATTTCAAAATTTGGCGGCACACAAAGAAAAAGATAAAAATTATTTACTTACTAAAAATAAGAATAATTTTAATGCGAAATTTGAGCTTGATGTTTTTTGATAATTTCATTTATATTTGGTCGTAAAAATGACAATGCTACTCTCATATCGTCTTCTACATTTAACAACCTTGATCTTTTTTTAGTTTTAATGTTAGTTAATGCTGAAAATCCGAATTCACACAAATAAGCTGTGGAAAATTGTAATAATATGTTTAAAGCTTTTTTGGCTATCATTAAATAATCGCATCTGATGTTAATCCCAAATGAATTAATTGATTCTTCTGAATGTTTTAAAATTAAATTGGAAAGCAAAATGAGTTTTTCCTCTTCATTCAAAGTTATGTCAAATACAGAATTATTCGTTATGAGAAATGGATTACGAACCCAATCAAATTTCTTAATATCTAATTTTGGGAAATAATGAATAGTTCTCTCCTCTAATGTTGTCAAATGATCAACAAAAATTAATTTAATAGTTTTATAACTGTCTTTAGGGACTGACTCAAACTTTTATAAATTGCCTTCCTGAGCTTTATTTTTCCATAAAGTTACTTGTTTTTTGAATACCACCAGCTTATCGGTTGAGTTTAAGATATTTTCATTAGGCCCTGGCATACTTGAATTGATGTTGTTAAAAATATTTTTCTTTTTAAATGATATAATTTAATAATATTTACATTATTATATATTTGCAAAATTTGGCGGCACACAAAAGTGCCGCGGCACAGTGGTTGAGAATCACTGTCTTAGATTATTAACCAAGAGATATATGTCAATGTGTATAACACCACACTAGTATCTTATCTCGAGGTTTTCTTTCCCTCACTGAAAGTTCAGTACTTTAAGATACGATATAAATTCATTGTTTTTGAACAAAAATCGCATCATATTTTAGTGATACCATTGAAATTTTAGTTCACAGGCTCAATAATTTAATAAGTATGTCAATCGTTTCGTCTGTGATTCCGGTACTTTACTGGAATGAATGGCGATGAAAACAGCAGTAAAACGATTTTCCTGCGATCGCAGACTGAGCCAGTCTACGCTAGATATCGAACTCTGTCCATTGTTAGAGGTGACATCTAAAAGCATTGTGCCCAAGCAGCACAATCGTGCCATTACCGTTTCCATTGTGACAATGTTAACATATCGTTATCAGAATCTAGCGCCATCTATTGTGCTGCAATGGAGACTTTTGTCCTTTTACTTTGAGTTACCCGAGCCCGGGGTAGTTTAGCCGCGTGTTTATTGGCAAATGAATTTTGTTTACAATCACACTCACAATAAGCTGATAGTTATTATTTTTATAAAATTGAAACTTAAGAAAATATTTTTATAAATGATGTATGTATTGTTTTTAGCCGTTGCGTCTCTTCATCTTTGTCGTGTAACGTCACACTAAGGGCGTCTATCTATACACCAAAATCACCGGGAGCATTGTTGCCAACGGGTTAACCTAGTACGCACGAGTGCAAGTCACCCACAAGATTTTTTTAAATAATGCTGATATAACTATACTTAACGTGTTTTACAATAAATGTAAAAACAATAATACATTTCTGCTCCAATGTTGTAAAAAACTTTTTCAGTTGAAGATAAAACCGACTCTAATAGAATAAACTATAAAAATGCATTAAAAAGTCAGTAAATAATTTACACCACTTTGTTATCCATAAGCTGGCACTGACTCCAAAATTAACGAAGCAGATTAATAAAGTAATTATTTATTGACTTTTTAGTACATTTTTATAGTTTATTCTATTGGAATAGGTTTTGTCTTCGATTGAAAAAGTTTTTTTTCTACTTTTTAGTTTAAGTATGTACTTTTAGGTTTAGCTGTGAAGCCGTCATCAATCGGTCCACAAATGACGGAGAAATCGTGTAACAAACATACAAAAAAAAAAAAACGTACAGAATCAATACGAGTTTTAAATTAATTAATATATGATCTATTTATATTTAATTTAAATAATAATAATTTCATTCAAATACCGAAATTATAAAATTATACATATAGAAAATCATAAAATTTAGGTTGCAATTATTATATACTTTAATATAGTATGTTGAAATGGTTGTGTAATATTTTTTCTACTGTAAATTGATCTAAAGTGAAATGAAAATAAAAAACAAATGTTTGCAGAAATCTAAACTTAATAAACGTACATATTTGTATGATCAAGCAAAATGAATCAGAAAACTCGGTTGACGTAGTTGATTTGTAGCGAGCTGCTACGAAATTGCTACGAAAAGTCTGTTACATTTTGTAAACTTTTTAGTTTTATATTTTCTAAGGCGACTCCTTTGAGCAATGTAAGGATAATTATTTGCTTATTTCATTGAATAATTAGAGCAGGTTTTTTTTTATTTTCAGTCACACGTTTTCGTAGCTGATTAAGAATTACCATACTATTCAAAGTTTCTTCAAACCGAGTTTGATTATACTACATATGTGAAAAAATATTTTATTTCATAGCATTTTTTATATTAACGTCAGCCATTGATTATTTATCCTGCCCTATGCCTATTCAAGTAGTCAAGTGGGGTGATAATAAAAAGATAGCAATATCATTTAAATTATAGACTTTATGCCAAGAATATAAATTTTACAAAATATTCCTTACCAAAAACAAGAGAATTAATAAGCAATAATGTGATAATATTGAAAAATATTTTCTGGCGGGATTTTAGTCTGTTACGTTGTAGTTTTATTCTTTTATTCATAAACCACGTTGAACCGTATATTATGAAATATTGTTTGCATTTTAATTGTATATTTTGGTTATTGTGTACTAGCGTATAGGAAATAATATCTCGAAAAATTAATTTTGAAGTACAACAAAAAATCCTTGGATAGTCAAGTAAATGGGCCACCATTTTAAAATTTATTTGTATGACTATAAAAGTATTATATTGTCAAGTTAGCAGAATTGTATATGATCACAGTTGACATTAATTAAGAAAATGAATTGATAAATTGAATCCGTGTTGATTCTTCTCTATGGTAGTTACTAGGTGTTACATTTTCAAAAATGGTGACATACCTATATATGATTGCATCATCAGATCTTGAATGGAACAAACCACTTACATATATTTAAACGTAAATACAACGTCACCAAGGTAGGACAATGCCAACCTTTCAGACGATGACTTCGCGACATTGCTTAGGTGAGGGTTTGACCAACCAACCTCCTTTGTTACCGGCCACAATGACTTGTTAATGAGATCAGATCCATCCTAACTGGACAATGGCCGGGAGCCCGCCGCCCTGATTTTATTAATTAATACATTACAATAGAAGTGAACCTGAGCTTCGGACCACTATCTATTGTCTGAGCACAGTTAATGACTAAGCAGTATTGACCTATGTCCAAAATAAGCAAGGTAAAGGATATTAAAGCGAGCTACATGTAATGATTATTAATTTTATTCATAAGTAATAAAGTTTGATGGATAATCGCGAATATGAATGAATTATACAACGTCTGTTAAATTCATATTTTACAGGGTTAGATATAAACTAGCTTCTTCTCTTGCCTTCGTCTCATTGACTTTGAATCGGGTTCAGAGAGAAACTGTAAGTAATCGTAGGAGACAGATATATCCTAGTTTTTTGTAGGATTTTATAAGAATAAGAATTAGTAAGTGTATTGTATCTCTTAAGATTCAAACCGCCATGCCATGTAAATTAATTTTTTGACAACTCGGTTACAAAATATTGATGATATTAATATTCTGAAAAAATTAAAATATTTACTATTAATTTTTTTTATTATGTTTAATTAGAAAACATTATATATGTAAACCTTCCTTGAAAAAATATCGAACTACTCGTATGGGCGAAAATTACATCAAAATCCGTTGCGTGGCTTAGGATGAGTTATCAGAGACACACATAAGCGAAAAGAGACTTTTTATTTATTTTTATTTTGTATTTCGGTTTCACTTTATGAAACTAATATTTTATATGAAGCCCCACGATGCGATGACGTGTGTCGAATATTATAAAGAAAAAACAATACATTACAAAAACATACAAGCAACATTAAGACGTGATATGACAAAACAAAATCGGTTTTGCAGTTTTCGCAAATGTCGAACAAGAAAATATATTTTGACCATATAAAAAATTCCCGTAGAATAATATTGGTAACAGTACAGTATAGAATACAGTTGGCCTTAGTTTATTCATCAGTGCTATTAAATTATTAACTTGTTAATGTGAAATATGAGATTTTTAATACTGTATAGGGTCAGTGTTATGGCCACAATTTCACCTGATGTTAAGTGACGTTGTAGTCGAAGATGGTAAATACACTAAGGTACTAGGTACTGGTTATCAGGTGATGTTTCCGGAACACCTATTGGTATTTAGCGACAAGTTTCCAAACTTGATGGCTACCCAGGCGGGCATTATTGGGAAATGAAATTATTTCAAACCAATAAATGATAATATAGTAAAGTATTTTGAAGCGATGATGGCGCAGCGGGTACTCTGGCCGGATTTCGCGACAATCGACGCTAGTTCAAACCCCACATATCCGACTCTAAAATCAGCCTGAGCTTTCGGTGAAGGAAAACATCGTGAGGAAACCGTAGCATGGTGGTAGGGAATTTTCTAATGATGCCCGCCTGGGTAGTTACCACCTTCAAGTTTGAAAATCTGTCGCCAAATACCAATAGGTGTGTTCTGGCAACATCACTTAAGAACCAGTAACTCTAGGCTTAGTGTGTTTGCCATCCTGGACCACATCGTCACTTAATATCAGGTGAGATTGTGGTCAAAGCACTGAGCCTATTCCGTGTAAAAAAGTAGTACTAATATAGTAGACCATATAACTATGATGAATTTGTAAGCAACGAATATTTTACATAACATAAGCTCACGCCTGTTATCGCCGAAGGGTTAAGCAGAGGTGAAATAGAGAACTACACCCACGCACATTATGCCGAGCTTGGTTCCGTCCCAGAAGTGACAGGGGCGAGCCTGTCACCATATCGGAAACAAATTCCAGACTCCGGGATGATACTGAGTAGAAAATCCGAATTTCACTTGACCTGACCGGGGGATCCAGCCCGAGACTTCAGAACGACAGCCGTACCGTAATACAACTGCGCCACCGAGGCAGTCGAATATTTTAGTGAAGTACATAATCTTTAGATGTATGTAATTAGATCAACTTGGATTATTGCAGAATATAAATTCTGTATTCAGTAAAAAATATTGGCGATGAAAAAATAAATTCTCAATTTTTAGTATTTATTTACTTACGGTGGTCGGGCTCTCGTGCTCGTCTTCATCGTGATTACCATACACTTGTGAAAAGTGCGCCGAACCTATCTAGAAGTTTTAGCCATGGTAGATGTATGCAAGCTGTTAATATTTTAACATTTGTCGTCGGTCATCATCTCTCTACTTTGTATAACATCAGAAGAATCACAGTGATTTTGCCGAGCTCGAATAATAATGATAAAAATATTCTACAATACACATTCTAATTCAGAATGCATTCCTAATTCTAAGGACAGACTGAATTCAAATATGTATATGTATTTTGTATGGGGGTATGACTCGCAGATTCGTCCCCTTGGCTGCGGTATTCATACTCGCCCGAGCGTGGACCGCCGCGCACTGACATTAACAATGGGACATACGACGGGAGCTTGTTGTGGACATGTATTAATTCTTTCATGCTAAAGTCAATGAAACGAATGAAGTCAACAAAATAAAATTTATTTTAAAATTTATTCCATTTTTAAGCAATTATAGGTAACAATTTACCCCGATCTCGTCTGTTATGTAATAAAGAAACTAATCAATTGTATATATTGGCCTTTAATCATTTATACAAGAATCTTTAGGCAAGGTCAGTAGGATATTTCTTATAACTTGCATAACTTGCTAAAGCTAGTACACTGAGAATGTTCATGCCGTAAGATAAACTTTAAAGAGAGCTTTTTAAATCACACGATATCAAAGAATTTGAAGTTGTCAGTAACTGCTTTTTATAACAATTATATGTCAATTTCTGTTAGCTACGATGACCTATAGAAAACATGTACATGTTGCGTTTTGAACCGTATTTGAGCTTAAACAAGTGCCCTTGGAAGTAAGTGCTTCGTGAAACATTTTCATCATAAGGTAACTGTAATCTACCCAAGCGGTCACTAGAAAATGTCCTCTTAATCTATATTTTTTCTTGTTGGTATCGGCGTAAACTCAGATTTCTTATAAGATTCTACCTTATCAGAGCATAACTCGATTGTTTTAGCATTGAATGGTACCTTTCCAAATACTATCCATAAGACCATAATTATGGTTCCAATAAAAGAAGTCGATTACGCGGCTCAGCTTGTTACAGGCAACACATATTGAAAATTCATTTAAATATATGTGCATTGTAACGTAGGCTTAATTATAATTACATTTGACATAATTAGCTATTATAAATTTATAGGTTTTATCATAATGTATACTAATGATAAAATTGTAAATTTCACGTGTCTGTACATTTTCGATTTTTTTGAAAAGAATTATTGCAAGAGATAAAAATAGCTAATTAAACACATTTCTATCATTTTTTGAAATATCTGTCTGTGCAGGTATCAATTAGGAAGTACTAAGTATGTTTTAAAAATTCAAAAAGATAATTATAAAGAATATTCCGGGGTAACATCAACAGTTTATTTCATTAAAATCGAAGAAGAGTTTGTAAATGCGTTTTAGTCTTATTCTAGAACAAAAAATTGATGGATTGAATAAAATTGAACAAAATGACATAATATATAAAATATATGTATAGTATTTATAGTATATATCTAAGACATAGTAAATGAGCAAACAATATTTTGATATTTTTCTACAATATCTAACCATTTTAGCCGTTTTATTATGAAGTCATTTTATGGAAGTAGTGAACTGAATTACAATTATAATATTAATAGGTAAATATGGCGGGCACATAATATTATTTCATTGTAATTGCAACTAGACGGTTCATGTTTTGTTTATTTTCGATGATATAGGTGACGAAGTGTTATGAATGGCGATTACGTAAGCAAATTATCTATGTATTTGTGACGATGATTCATAAATGTCGCTATACTATTTTTTTTAATAATTTGGAATGTTCCGAAATATTACTATGTAGGGCTTCAGAAACGACTACACGTCACATTTCGACAGTTTTAACAATTTTTTGGTCTGTTTATTAATTTGTTCGCCAATGGCGCAAAATCTGCTAGACCGATTTTGATAAAATTTCATATGTGTTAGTAGTTTATTTTTTATAGTAACGTATTTTAAACAAATAATATATATATATATGTATGTATTTATATAATTTATGAATAGCGTTTATTTAGATTCATAAAAACACCATAATAATAAAGTGTATGCGTAAGAACATGTATACTATTATTATACAGAGGTAAACTTTGTAAGTTTGGATGTTCGGGGTAATCTCCGGTACCACTGATCCGATTTTGGAAATTCTTTTATTGTTGGAAAGGGGCGGAACGGGACGGGATGACTGGATTTCACGGGAGCGAAGTCGCGGGCGCAGCTAGTACTAAAGAAAACTCTAATAATAAAAGGTTTAAAAAGTTGTCTATCGGTCTGTTTATTGATTTGTTTTAAAACTACTAAACAGATTTCAATGAAATGTCTATAGTGACATCTATGTATCTATGTACTAGCCGACCGCCCGCAACTGCGCCCGCGTTTCATTTTTCTTCACTGTGTTTTCTTTTTTTATACAGAACTCTTATAATTCTTTTAGTAATAAGATACAATAAAAATATTTCTGATAATTCAAGTACTTTCCCGTAAAACTGCATTTTTTTTAATTTTTACGCGGAACCCTAACTATTTTCGAAAATCATAAGTACCTTGAGATACCCGGGGTAACTTCAGCTATCTACCAAAAAAGGTCCTGTCATAATCCGTCCCGTCGTTCCGGAGATTAAACAGACAGACAACATTTTTTAAAATTGTGTTTTTGGTATAGGCATCGTATATACATTCATATCTATTTAGTAAAAATATATTAATTTTGACATTACAAACAGACACTTCAGTTTTATATATTAGTATAGATGAATTGCGTTTATGTAGATTCATTGAAAAACCATAATAGTGAAGTGTGAGTTTGGATGTTCGGGGTAATCTCCGATATTACTGACCGGATTTTGAAATTTTTTTTTCACTATTAGAAATGTATTTTTTATATGTGCTTTTTAATCTTGGTAACTATATATATTTCAATAATTAATCACAATAAATGTAATTGAAATCTATAATAAGACGTGCGCTGCCTGTATGGTTTGATCTATTAGCCCTGTGTTGCTGCCGGTGTTTGGGCCTGAGTCACACTGTGCTTCGGGGGTAGGTAGAAAAGGGAGGCCAATGTTTTAGGTGTGGGGAGCAGGGCTATAAGGCCAGTGATTATAGGGGTGAGGCGGGAGGTGACACTTATCACCACATGGGTAGTATGCTGTGTAGGCCGTCATTCAGGTCTGTTCGGCAAGAATGGCTGAGGGCATAGTTTCGGTGGGGTCTGGACTCTGCCGCATTGCCAAACCAAGGGGGAAGGGGTGGGGACTTAGAACTTCTATTGCATGGGATGGGACATAGATAAAGTATATGAATATATTGGTAATGAGATAGATTGCATAATTATCTGAATTCCACGCGAGTCAAGGCAGTGCTATTGTTAAATATCATTCAGACAGTCACTCAATTATTATTTATTTAAGAATAACCTCAAAGTGAATACATGAGCACACGACTGCGCACCCATTACTATTTTTTAGTCATAAGTTAATACAACTTCTTTCTCGTCTATAGTTATTTCATAAATTTACTAATTTAAGAGAATAATTTCAAATAGTTAAACGTAGTCTATGATACAGTTTTAATTCAGTACATATCCTGGAAGATTTCCTAACAGGCAGACTATTCAGTGTCGGTCAAGCGTGTCGAGTTGCATAGTGGTCCAAAGTTAGCAATTAAATATGTAAACATTTCCTTTGTTTTTATATATTTGTCGCGATAATATTTGACTGAAAAAATGTTTAAAAAAATCAAAAAAGCATTTCGAGTACTAGTGTAATGTATGCTGAAGTTTATACATTAAAGTAGGCATTAATCAGAATTGCATACAATTATTATATTCATATATACATAGGTAGATGTTAATAGTTGTTAAATATAATTTAATTACGTCATAGATATGTTACGTAACAAAAAAAAATATTGTTTTAGTTTTTTTTATGTACAAATGTAATTACGCTCTGCGATTTCTTTCGCATTTTAAATTTCGATTATATAAATAACTAGCTGTGTGCCAGCAGCTGCTCCCGCGTTTTATTTATTTTCACTGCGTAATATAGTTTTTATTTTTTTTTTATACGGGACGATAATTAATTTCCATTTTTTTTTATACTTACATTAAGCTAGATATTAGTCACAAATTTAAATACCTGTCAGTAAAACTGTAGATTGAATCGGATTTTGTTCCAATTTTTATGTGTTTTCATTTTTTTTTACGTGGAACGCGGGGTAAATTCAGCTATTTAACAAAATGCAAATCAGTCCAACCTTTCCAGGGATTAGCTGTTACTATTTAATAGATAGAGAGACAATATTTTTAAAAATTACATTTTTGCTATAGGTATTGTTTATTCATATGTATTTAGTACATAAAACAGACACTCCAATTTTATATATTAATCGCTAAAATACAAGGTTAAATTTGACAATAGGAAAACAATTGGAAGCTGGCGTAAACGCCAGGTTCGTGCATAGACAAATATTAACGAAAAAAAAAAATTGATTTTCTTTGAACGATTCTACATCGCGTAATGGTTCAGTTGTCGATCCGATCATATAGGTTAGAAACAGTCTACGCTTCAATTTTATTTTCTAGTATAGATTATAAAATAATAATTCCATGTACCGTCAAGAGGCATTGATATGATAAAAGACTGATTACTTTAGAATGCGAAGTGCTGAAATCAGACACAGTGATAGTAGATTTTCATGCACGAAATACCTAACAACTGTTTTCGTCACAAAGCAGAATTCGTCATCCCGTTGACATTTTCATAATACCTTTCTTATTACGTATCCTAAAATAAACATACGGCTAGGAAGAGTTCACGATAGTGCATATAATATTGTTATAACGTTAATACATTTCCTATTGAGATCATTGATTTACGCTTGCGGCCAAGCTATTCAACGCCGTTCGACCATACTGCATATCACACAGTGGTCCGCGGGATAAGAATGGTGGACAAATTTATGAGTCAAAATAAGTGCTTCTTTTAATTAATTGTATTCCAACTTTAAAAATCTTAGGACATTGTTTTATGTAGAAATTAATGTATTTTTAATTCAAAGATGTAATCTCTGGACAGGTTTTAGTACTATATATTTTATTGCAGTATATGGCAACATATTTGGATTTAATATTGTAAACAATGTGACTGCTAAAAATTATTATGATTAATATTAGTGACTCACTCTGGAGCTGAAAAACAGCTCTATATTTCTTGGTACTTCAGCATATAATGCGCTGGACACTCTTTCATCTGATGAGATGCGCTGGTGGATGACATATTACCCTCATAATGTTTTTGCGTATCATGTTTTTCATTAATTTTGAACTTATTTATGTATTTTGTATCACCGTGTGTATCTCATTGGTGAATAAATGTTTTCTTCCTTTCTTTATTTAACATCAGTAACAGTTTTCAGAGTAAAATTAACAAAAAAAAACAAAAAAAACCCACAAATAATAGTTTAATTAGTGTTTTAATCGTGTATGTGTGTGTATTTCGGAACAGTGTGCAGCGTAATTCGGCTCTGCAGAAATCATAAAAGCGAGAGATCAAACGCTCAGAGGCGCGCGGGTCGGTCTTTTTGACCCCGATAACGAAATGATACTACTAACCACCCCGGCGGCGCCTCGAGGGCTGTTGTAACGACGAATCAGCGGGTGATTGTGGAAATTGACCTTTAGAAGTCACACAAAAAAAATCAAAAAACACTTTTCAGAATATAATTATTGTATTATTGTTACATCCGTTGTGGTTTTTTTTCCCTCAATAATCCGCAGTTTTTATACGTTTGTGTTTTTGTACTTCAGTACGTTTACAATAATATACATTTATAATTGCTTTGACCACCATTTTAAGCAATGATGTAGCCGAGTATGGTAAACATACAAATCCTTATAAGTGGCTCTCAAGTGATATTACTGGGACACATCTATTATATATGTGTTTGGCGGCTGATTTTCAAATTTGAGCGAGGTTCTTCCACCATGTTATTGTTTCATCGCGATGTTTTCCATCATCGAAGGCTGAAGCTCCTTATAGAATATATGGTTTCAAATTTTCGTCCATTGACGCGAAATCCGACAACACTAGAACTGAGCGATCATCCCTTCATTAAATTTGTATGTAATTTTATAATTGTGATAAACAAATCAATGTAACTAGTATTCGAAAAAAATCGATCATAGTCAATATTGAAGATTTGAGGAAAAAATACTGTTTTCAATTATTTTTCATAACACGACATTTTTTCAATTGCATTACTAAAGAAAAACATAATCGTTTGAGAAACATGTCTTGAACTATTTTATCTTTGTTTATTTATTTATAGATTATTGTTCCTTCGTTGGTAAGTATAAAGGCATGGGTCCGTGATAGCTAGGCAAGGCCATCAGGGCATGTCAAGTTCGCTGCTACCGCGCGTATGTATTCTGCTAAAGCGCTGCTACAGTAACAATAATGGCTGAGCCCCCATTGTTTGGGCCCGTGGCACATTACGCTTTTGTCTCTGCCCTCTCTCGTTCCTCACAATGCGGCCAGGAAACAAGTGAGCCTTTATTTCGCCTCTTTTTGTCTCGGAGTATCGCTGCTTATTGTCTTCATTCGATTGTTCGGAGCTCTTCAGAGGGCACATTGTTGTAGCCGTCGTTAGTGCTGAGCTTGCGGATGTGCAATGTTCTAAGTGTCGTTTGAATTTTAATACCGCTCTCGAAAGTGCGGACTCGGATGTAGCTACGACGTTTACCTTTGAGCCGGGACGGATTAAAAAACGTCATTTTTGTATTATGTACCCTTGTGTAAAAGATCTTGTAGTATATAACAATAACCAATATACACTATTATATTACTTATAATTAGACAAACAAATCTTTTAAAACTTTTGAGGTGAAATCAATTGTTATTTGTTAATATACTGTAATTGTGATTTAAGTCGTTTTGTATATATCTATCTATACCAACTAATAAATAAAATTAAAGTGTCTGTTTGTAACGTTACTATTTTTTTATTAAATAGATATGAATGTATATACGACACCTGTACCAAAAATACAAATTTTTAAATTTTTGTCTGTCTGCCTGCTTGTAACGGGTAATCTCCGGAACGGCGGGACCGATTTTGACTGGACTTTTTTTAGTATAGTTACTCCGGGTAACATAGGGTAACTTTTAATTTTCGAAAATAATAAGGGCTCCGCGTAAAAAATAAAACTCATAAACATTTCAATAAAATCCTGAATTGGATTACAGTTTAACGACAAGTGCTATAATTTATGAGAAATAATTTTAATGTATCGTAGCACTAAAATTTTGTAGGAATATAATTAGGGTTCTGTATAAAAAAATTAACACGAAGTGAAGAATATATGAAACGCGGGCGCAGTCGCGGGCACACTGCTAGTTTAATATATTAATTTCTCTTAATGATTATTGGTCGAATTTGGACCACCGGGTGTACACTACTTGTATCAAATTGGCATAGTATGAGTAATTGTAGTGGACGTAACACAATACCGACTCAAAATATCCGCTGACTTTTAGTGTGAAAACAGTAATGAACTACTGAAAAACATTTTCGTAACCTAAATGAAATTGTGTAAGTTAATTCGGGTATTCCATATTAACTTTTGCCTTCTTTTCTTGAACGAAACATTTTATATCGGTTATAAACAGTGCGACCCTACGTATATTGAACGTTTTGAATTATTGGCGCGATTTTGGTTTGTCATAATTATAGTAAGTTCATGTTTTCAATTCATTAATTTACAGTATATGGCTCTATATAATATAATTTTGATGGCGTTTAATATTACGTGATATAGTTATTGTGCAAGTGTATTGGAAATTATGACACGCTAAGATTTTATAATAACTTGGTTGGAACACTTTAACAAATGCCCTCCACTTTGTTAGAACATTGAAGATGAGAAAAATAATAGGCTTACCCTAAAGAGCTGAGCGTAACACAAAAAATGTAAAAAGAACACTTTTTTTTTTTTAAATAGTGAGATATGTTTATAATATCAAATATCATGTTGCAATCTATTATAATATTTTCGTTATATAATGAAAAAAAAAACCTTTTCCAAATAATGAAACGATAAACTTTGCGGTTAGTTAAGAAATTAAATGTAAGAAAATTCTTCATAGAAATCATGATGAATATCTTATAATAGCGTCGAAAAACATAACAATATTAAGTTTAGTTATGAAAGAAATATAAAAGATAAGAAAATAAAGGTCGGGTTTCATTGTAATTTCCAAATAATGACGGTTTACAAAATATTTCAGAGGTTACAGCTATTGTTGTTTTTTAAATTGAATAGTTAATAATAACGAGTATTTTGAGTACTTTTTGTATTGTTTTATTCTTTCTATATAGAAAAGGGATCGAGTTGCGAAGTTGGGTAACTTCTTTAGCGGTGTTTAGCGATTCTCGATTTAGCGATGTCTAGTATAAGATGCGTTTTAAGTGCTGGCGCTGATCACCGGCACACCAAAAAATAAAGTTGTTTGTGCATTTGACCGAACTCACCTACGGATATATATTTCGACCCACTGAATTCGAATTTGAGGCCTGTTTGGCCCGGTCACCCTCCCGATTTAAGTAAAATGCAAATAAGCCAAAAAGTAAAAAAAAATGAGAAAAACTGCTTTTACTGAAGTTTAATTAATTAGCCCATTGAGCCAACATGTTAATAGGCCAAATAAACTTCAGATTTAGTAAAACAAGATACATACAAATTAAACTTGATCTGGATCACAAAATTTTCATCTCCATAACTTCGCTTTTTCATGATTTTTTTTCCCTCGGTTTTTTAATTAACCTTCAGATTTAGTGGATAGATAAAAATCATACTTGATCCGGGTACACAAAAATTTTCATCGCTGTGATTGCAGATTTTCGAAAAAAAATTTGCTTTTTTTATTTAGGATATTCAAATCGGGAGAGTGACCGGGCCAAACAGACCTCAAATTCGAAATACGAGTCCATAGGTGGATCAGGTTAATTGCACAAAAAACTTTTTTTGTGTGCCGGTGTGATGAATAAACTATATGATTTTTTTTATTTTATAATCCACAGCACAGTGACTGCACTGGACCTGATGGTAAGTACAGTACAATCCAAAACAGCGGCGACTGACACTGAACAGAATTTAATACCAGTCACCGCTGTCATGCTGGCCTGCTTAAATGTACATAATTATTCCTTGGAGCGCCAGAAGATATAAAACCAAACAAATGTTAAATGTTAGGTTATGTTAATAATTTCAATTAACAAAATTATGAAATTTGAACACAGTTTTCCAAAACTTCCGACTTTTCTAAAGTAAAATTGACATTCCCGATGGCTACTTAGTTTTTTTTTTTATTTAAGTTCGGGGAAATAACTGCCTATCATAAGAATGTAGTGACGATCGGCAACATCATGCCGGGCTAAAACTACCACGGATAACCCTTTAGGTAGCTCTGAGTCTTCTAACATTTGTGGATCTCTGTGATGGAGTTTCACAAGTGTACGGTGGTTAAAATCCAAGCACGGCTCAATTATCTTCTAAACGGATTGATAAGCATGATTTGAATACAAGAAATAAACATAAATTAACAGTTCCATGTTTTAGACTTAGTAACACTAATAAGAGTTTTCTAGGAAATAGAGTTAGATATTACAATAAAGTTCCAAAGCACATTTCTGATCTACCGTACAATAAGTTCAGGTATCATGTCAAGCAAGTTTTAATTTGCAAAGGTTAGGTTGGATCATTATGTGAACGATGGTGATGTCTGCAAATGACACCCTTCTGTGTGAATTTACTAATAAAGCTTGTAACAATGTGTTGTATAGTTTAACAAAAAACATTTGAATAAAAACCAGATCGAGTTTCTTGCCGGTTCATCTCGGTGACTGGAATGTTTTCCGAACCGAAAATGAAAAAAAATATTTGAAATTTGAAATTTGAACTGTTGGTTCTGCTGATGGACGCAACGTGAAAATACTACCACCTAGGAAGCCACAAGTTTAAAAAACAAAAATAAGCTCAGAGTCATTTCAAAATTCTCGATACTTGACACCATTTTAGAATACGTTAAATATTAAATGTTAGGCATGATGTATTTTTAAGATATCATATTATAGGCCATATGGTGTCGTCCAAGGATAGTACCACCCATCTTCCCGTGGGTATCGTAAAAGGCGACTAAGGAATAAATCAGGGCATGGGCAACAGCAACCTTTGAGTACCACAAACACCTACTGGGATCGCCAAGGCAGGATTCATGAAGCGTGTTGATTTTTTTTAAGGGAATTATGGCAATCCCCTCTTATTGGGGAGACCTATGTCCAGTGGTGGTTGAATGGATGGATAGAATATTCTTATTAAATATAGCCATGTTTACCGTTTTGTAGTTAAGACATGTGTTCGAAAACGAATAACTGCCAATGCAGAACAGCCTAACTAAGAAACTATGAAAAAGTACTGTCTTTTGATTAGCAGAAAAAATGTAATAGTAAATTTATTTTTACAATATCCAAATATAAAAAACAAACATGTACCTACCTGTATTGTAGGTGCAGAAGTTGTGTTTCAACAGTTCTCACACCCGCACGTTAAATTCAAAGCGTCGTCCGCTTTCATTTGCCGCGGGTAGTCAGACGGCTCTTTACAAAATCGCCTCCGCTGTGTCCTTTCCTCGAACGGTATTCATATTTTCCGCGTTTTCCATACACAATATTGCGACTTTGTGTGTCGGAGCGCTCCGCAAGTCTTCAAATAGGTCTATTGACGAGCTGCGAGCAAACTCGCTATAGCGAATTAACACTATTCATAGAAAGTTTTCAAAGAGGACTACTCTCATACAATTTGGTCGCATTCAAAAAGATTCGTTCCTTAGCGCCGAGGTATGAATGGTATTATGAAACCTTTTATATTACAAACTTTTATCGTTTCATATAATATATAATATTTTTGTCTGTATTTACTACTGTTTGAAAAGGGGGAATGAAAGTATGCCTGAGAATCTATTCTCTACAGAAATACAATACAGGAAAATATAATGTAAGTACTACATTGAAATTAAAAAGACACGTATTTTAGAAAATTCGGAAATTTACAATGAAAAACCGTGAATTGGAGAATGAAATGTAACCGCTAAAATAAGTTATCATCTATATAGGTCAAGACTTCTATCATCTATCTATCAAAGATAAAACAGTTAAAAATGTTTTTCTCCTCTGTTTATCACAATATTTTGTCGTTTTTTGTAACGACGAGTTTTACTGTTATCAATAAAGACAAATTAAAAGCTTTTTTTTTAGTTAGTTAATGATCTAAGTCTATTTAATATTACTATAATATTGATTTCATAACACTCTTATTTCGCTGAAGATCGCGATATTTTCCCACCATTTAATGCAGTCGTCCCCTTTCTTCCTTTAACATAATTTTATAACCTAGGACCATCGCGCTGGAACTTTGCTTGACCTAATTTGCCTTGCATTTATAACAAGATTAGAAACTTAATGTATGTTATACACTAAAGTGTATAATATATGATGTTCGAAGAATTGTCGTTCGTTCGCTATATCTGTTTTTGCCGTAAAAAACAGTTCTCAAACATTACTAGAAAATCTTTTAGATACATATATGTCATAGAAAAAAAACCATCCAAAGCCATTTTAGTCCAGTCAATTCGAAAAAAAGAGGTTATATAGAAAGTTTTCCAGGAGTATTAAAAATGCGTAATTTTAGGGATTTGTATGTGCTCTTTCCGAATGTCAACTTTGCCTCCATATTGAAAAAATGGCGCCTAATAAAAGTTTTTCACAATGTTTCCTTTCTAACTAATTTTACGATAAAAACACTTATGTATATATATATATATATATATATATATATATATACAAACCTGGCAAAGATGCCAGGCTACCCGATAGTTACCGTCCTATCAGCCTTCTCAACACGTTGGGAAAACCCTATGAGCAGGTCCTTATGAACCGTCTCATAGAGGTGATAGATAGATCTCTTGCCGCCCCATCAGTTTGGCTTCTGAGCCGGCCACTCCTGTGCGCACCAAGTACACCGCCGCCTCACAGAGTACATCCTCTCTAACTTCAATCATACGAAGTTTAAAAAACCCTGGCATACGCTCGCAGTCTTCTTCGACGTGGTCAAAGCATTCGACAAGGTCGGGCACACAAGCCTTGTCTATAAACTTACTAGGTTAGGTATCCCCGACACTCTAGTTCACATCATACACAACTACCTCACTTATCATAGTTTCCGCTATAGAGTAGAGAACGCTCTCTCTATGGCCCACTCGATACGAGCAAGAGTTCCCTCATGGTTTCATTCTGATGCCTGTCCTCTTCAATCTCTACCTAGCAGACCTCCCAGAACTCGAAAGAGGTCTATACGCAGATGACACAATCATTTACTATGCCCATCGTAGGAAAAATCTCTTCCGAAAATACGTCCAAAGAGCCGTCAATGATCTCAGCTCTTCAATCTTCAAGTGGCGTATCGCGATAACCCGAGTAAGAGCACCGCGATCGTATTCAATAGAGACCGTGCGATTAGGAAGAATACTCCCAGACCCATCAAGTACGCAGGTACTGATATCCCCTATAGCTCAGAACTCAGGTACCTAGGAGTTCAACTAGACGCCCAGCTTTGAAAGTCAAAGCTCACATTCAGAAAGTCAAGCGCCAGTCACCCATGGTGCTAGGCCGTCTCTACTCGCTCTACACACCAAGAGCAAAATTGCTCTGCGCCATAAAATTACCCTGGACAAGACGGTAGTCAGACTCATCATCACATACTGTGCACCCGCCTTCGGTCACATTAGGAGTTCCCAGATGCATGCCTTACAAAAGATTTAGAATCACTTTGTAAGGAAAGCTGCAGGTACCCAATGGTTCCAGAGAAATGTGGATTTACACAGACATATGAACTTGCCCACTATTAGGTCCGTTTTTAAAATCCACTGTCGCGCCTTTTTCGAACGCGCAGAGACACACCCGAACCTCCTCATAGTACGAGCCGTCTCAAACTCGCCAGTCCGACTCGCCGTCCACATGAGGCGGCGACCACGTAACATTGTAATCGACGGCGACGATAAAATCACTCACAGTAATAGGATCTTTCCTTACATACCACGTTCATTAGCGTGTCACGTTAGCCCACGTCCACAAAACCGCCGTTCCCGCCGTCGGCGACAGGCGGCTAACTTTGCTCCCGCACACTCTCCGGGTCCCCCTCCAGTGGCGGCCCAAGATGTACTTTGTTGCCCAACTGAGGAGGCTCTTGATGCCGCTACCAGCGCGATACAATGACACTCCCCATGCATCAAGCTTTACACGCACAACGTTGCATACACACTCCTGCACATAACACGCAGGTACATAGGTCCTGTAAGGAACCTTTTTAAAAATATTATACAGAAATAAAAAATGCAGGGTTTAGCTAGGTTCAAATTCCGCGGGAATTTAATGAAACAGGTAGCGGCCAAGCCGAGATTCGAACCCTTTTGCGGCGAGTGCCTTCAACACTCGCCCCCAAAGTTACGGTGAAGCTGTAAAGCCCCTTCCTGTCAACAGTATTAGCTAGTTTAGAAAAAAAGACTCAGACACACTTGAGTTCTATCTGCTAAAGTGAAGGTTCCTGACATTGCAATATAATAAAGAGACATGGGAATACACAGTGAGAGTGTTTAATAATATAGCGAGAGTGTTTTAATACATATCATTTGTTTGACTAGCAATATTAAAAATGATAGTAATTGAAAAAAATATTTAGATAATCTCAATAAAAAAGGATCTTATACTATCCAAAGAATCTATAGAATTCTGTAACTACAGAGTTCTATAGATGTCTGATATCGCCTGCAAGTCGTAATCTGACTTGTCTTGAATCTGCGCTTGTAAGTTTATAAGCTTTGCTATTATGCCATGATTAGATAATTGTTTGCCTTCACCGAAATAATGTTATAGTCGCTTCAGGAAAAGAAAACTATAGATAATCTCTGTTATGTTAGAACCATTTCGTTCTACAGAGATACGTGTGTCTTCGGTGCCTACTTTGAATAGTGTTAATTTACTATTGAGTCGGCACACAAGTCCCAAGTGTTGAGTCTCAATGGGAACTCCATTCGACATCAGTAACACGAAATTTCTATATGGAAAATGTCGAAAGCGTAAATAGAGGCAGCAAAAAGCGTCTCGGAAACGGGGTGATTTTCTAAAGGCTTCAGCCTTTTCAATGGGCCACTGTTTAACATTGCTCATTGAGCGATATTTACTGATTCCTTTTCAAAATAAAACAGACATTTTTATATAAAAAAATGTTATTACCTATTTCGTGGAAAATCCACTGTTAAATATATACAATCGACAGGGAAATCTTTGTTCTGTTCTCATATTTCAAGTAATTTAATTGGGAAAGTTTTGAATAATATAAAATTATAAACAAAATTACTATGTTAAGTATAAAACAATATTACTCAGTCGGATACTCTATAATACAAATGGAAAGAAGCTTATGAAATTTAAAATGTTATGAAACTTTGTAAATTAATCGAGTCACTGAACTTTTCCTGTTTGTTTGTTTTTTTTTCATGGTTTACGGATCAAGCTTAAAGTATTTTGCAATTACTAAGGTACCACTTATCGTGCAATTACTTAAGTATAAACAAACTTTGTTTAATTTTTTTTTCATTAGATGAATTCCCCTTGGAGTTGCTTTGGCTTTAAATTTTTGCGACGGAATTAAAACACGTTTTTCTTTATTTTAACATTGAAACGTGCCTATCCTAATGCTAAAGAATATATGGTACCAATTGACATTTTCGGCCATTCAGCCATTTCTGGTTATGCATCTTTAGTGCACTCTACACATATCCTATGGAACTATAAAGACCTATAAAGGAACTATAAAAACAATTCCATATTAAAAAAGAAGACGATAATTACTATCATAGTAAAAATGGATTTAAAATAATAATTTGAAAAATATATTATTTCAAGCGTTTAAAGTTTTACGTTGATCTACTTACACCAAAAATAGTCTAGGTACATACTTCAGAACATTATAATAAACAAACAAAAAAAATCCTATAAAATCGATCAAGTGAATTTCAAGATTTGCTCAAACAAAAAATCTGCTTATTCTTCTTGGTTAATGGTAATCTAAATTTACAAACGCAATTCTGCCAGTGTCATTTGACATGCCAATTATTATCTATTCAATCTTGTGTCAACGTTTCTACGTTCAGCAAAACAGGTGGTTCACCTTGCTAGAACTATCCACCTCAGAAGAAACGTTTCGCCTCATTATTTCCAATACACTTCACTTGTGCACAATAACTGAACTATATCATACAAAACGCCAACAAAACTACACAATATAGGGTCAAATACGCGAGTCAATAGATTAAAGACAATAAACTGTTCCATGACAGACTGATATATCCCGCCAAAAAAAAACATCAGCTACTTCTTTAAAATACCATATATTAATAGAGATAAGAATAAATTTTTAAAACTTGATCTCATATTGTCATAGACAAATGTACACGCAAATCGTATAAAATCTTTATTAGCCTGTGGATGAAAATATTAAAATAATATCTCTATACGCATTTTATGTTTGTATTTGGAAATTTGATGACGTTTTCCTTTAATTTTTTACTAGATTGGAATATTTTGTCAATAAATATTTTAATAGTTTACTGAACTGAATTTTAAAAAGACTAAAATAATTTCTGTGCTATTACTTATTTATAACCTAATAGATTATGCCGATACCTTTCAGTTTAAGGAACCCCGTAAACAGTGCTCCATGCATTCCTCAACCCATCCATGACACGAAGAAATTGGATGTGAAGTGTTTTGTTAAAATCGTTTTCTTCATTACTATATTAATGGTGCAAATATTTTTCTTTATATTATTTTTTTGGAGAAGGGAATCTTAAGTATAATTAAAGTAATAATTTCATTGAAAATGACCAAGTTTTAATTATTCGTAGTGATAGTGAGTAAATATCAACTTAGCTCATTTTATTTTAGATGACTGATCTGAATGGAGATGGTGAACGTTAGTAATTTATTAGTAATTTTATGTGCACCATGCCTTCTGACATTTTTGTAAAAATTTACTACTTTAATATCGTCATAAAAATCCTTAAATTAACCGGTCTGTCAGCCTGTTGGTTAGTTGAAAGACGACTGATATGTTCGGTTTCCCGCCTAAATATGTCAATTGTACGCTCCGTACTGAATACGAACGTTTACATTATGACGATTTAACCAGAAACAATGAAGATGATTAGTATTAATAACAAATTACGAGTACCGAATCATGAGAAATTCTCAGCTAAAAAAGGCTTATAAAAAAGTGACTCCCCTATTTAAATCGGCACGTGTGGCATATTTCTGGTTAGGTAGGGTATTGAATTAATATTTCTGACGTTCAAATATAACTCCTGATGAGTGGTTTTATAAATAAGTTATCTTATGAATATCAATGGGATGTGGAATTTCGTGAAAAAGACGCATGGAGCAATCATCGCGCCCCGCTGCTAGTAATTTCTGCCTATTCAAATGTTTCGCGTATTCATCCTGCCCAGATTCACCCTTTCCTTAAGAATACAAGGATCGTTTTATAACAATTGCCTGAAAATGTTATGTAGTACATAAAATTATTTATGCTGTTCTAATCTTTTCTTCTTGTCATCCCATTGAAATTCTGTTATTAATATTTATAAAATTATGTCCTTAATTACCAGTTTGTATTTAGATACATTTATATACTAGAAAAAAATCCATTCAAAGCCATTTTAGTCCAGTCAATTCAAAAAAAGAGGTTTCATAGAAAGTTTTCCAGGAATATTGAAAATGCGTAATTTTATATATTTGTATGTGCTCTTTCCGAATGTCAATTTTGCTCAAAGGGCAATGGAGAGGGCTATGCTTGGAGTTTCGCTGCGTGATCGAATCAGGAATGAGAAGACCTGCATAAGAACCAAAGTAACCGATATTACCCGAAGAATTGCTAAACTTAAGTGGCAGTGGGCTGGGCACATTGCTCGCATAACCGATGCCCGATGGGGCCAACAGCAACCACGCACCGGAAGACGTAGAAGACGTAGACCGGAAGACCCCCCACAAGGTGGACCGACAACCTGGTGAAGGTCGAAGACCGGTCGTCGTGGAGAACTTTGGGGAAGACCTATGTCCAGCAGTGGACGTCTTTCGGTTGAATGGGTGGATTATATTTTATATAAAATAAAAACTTCAGAAAATTTCCTGTCTTTCATGTACTAAAATTTGTTTTCTAAATCAATAATTTTGGTATGTGTGTTCCGCAAACTATTACTAACATATCACATGTTTGACTAGCAATATTAAAAATGACGGTGATTGAAAAAAATATTTAGATAAACTCAATAAAAAAGGAGCCTGTAAGTCATAATCTGACTTGTTAATTAAGTCTCGTGCTTGTAAGTTTATAAGCTTTACTATTATGCCATGATTAGATAATTGTTTGGCTTCACCGAAATAATGTTACATTGTTAGTACATGCTTATTTCTTTACTACATATAACAAGTTTTAAGTTTTACTTGATATTAAACTTCTGGACTGTGTTAGTTTTCTATCAAATTATTTTTGTGTGAAAAATAAAAACCCCGTATTTATTAGGATGTTATGGGGTTAAGTGTAATGAAATCAAAGTATTAGCTTTCTCGTTAATGATAAATGATTGTTTATGATGTTAAGAATAAATGAGAGTAAACACAACTGGAAGAGTAGGACTTTCATTTCATTGCGGTTAACTTTTTAACGTCCTAATTAATGTATCTTCGTATGTGTGTACGTTGATGATATTCTTATATGTACGTGCACCTTTTGAATGAAGATTGTGAAGACATTGAAGCGTTGATTGTTATGACTAAAAACATAAAGAACAGCGTTCTCGACATTTTGACTCAAAAGGGCCTCTGTAGCCTGACAAAGCGTCCAGGTGCAAACACTATCCTAGCGCCCACATCCGTAGGGTCGTTCGTGCTGATCATTGTTAGTCCAACAGAACCTGGCACTCCATTGCCATCGCATGGTTCACATAAATGAAGTTGGAACTGCACTGTCACAAAGTTGTTATTATTAGCAGCGTCCATTCTATCAGTTACTTAACCCCGGACAAAAAGACAACTTACCGTCCCTCAAATATATATATTTTTAAATATGGGGTATTTTTTATTAAACAGATAATAAAACATGTTGTTAATACTATGTTTTATGAAGTTTATATATATTACATACAATTGAGGTCCTGATTGACTGATTCATCAACGCACATCCCAAGCCACTGATCCTACGAGCTTGAAATTTTGGCAATAGATACCTATTATGACGCAAGAATCGACTAAAAAACGATTTCTGGAAATTTTTAGCGAATTTCCTCTTTATCCGTAAAATTTACCATATCAATTTTTATAACCAAACGCCCTCCGCGGCGCCCCGAGCAAATGCCCGGCTGGCCCCGCTAGAGCGGGCGCTGTTATTAGTATTTTACCTATGAACGAAATTAACAATCTCAAAAATTTTATTTTGCGTTCAGCACCATCTGTTGGTTATTATTGTTTTGTAAAACTTACAAGACTAACTGCTGTTTAAATGGGCAGAAGTTTTAAAATAGTCTAACAGATGGCGCTATAACCAGCAACTAAAACTCAACTGTTAGTGAAGCTATCAAGATGGCGCTCGATTCAGATGTATTCGCAATTCTCATACAATAACGAAACGCCTGGCAGCCATTTTGTATCGCGGAATATGAAAAATTAATATGACAAATATACTAATTTATTTTGAACCTAATTTTACAAAGGGAACTTATTTTAATGTACTTATTTAATTACTATAACACGTTTTTTATACATTATTTTCCTTTTTGTATAAAAACAAATGTACTATCATTCTTATATTTATATGAGTAAGCAAATACCTAAACATTACCAGCTTATCTACTTCATGTATGAAATCAGTTAAAAATACAGTAGCCTTCGACACTTATCAACTGGTATAATATCAGATATCATTGAAGATGATCGTTCGTTAAATTTTTCTTCACCTTCGGCGAAGTGATTGCTTACTAGTGTTTAAATTAAATTTACGTTCATTAGGTAGTTGCTTATCTCTGAATCACCGCCAAAATTAGAAATATAGTTTTCAGAATTCTCGTGTATGGATGTAAACTGTAATACATAAGCAGTAATAATAGCCAGTTTTTAAATTATTTTTTAGCTGTATGAAAATAAAGTCTATAGATTTCTTTATTACGCATTTTTAACTTCTTCTTCTTTAGGTTTTTTGTGTGTAATCATTTGAGGATAATTGACGAAATGGTCGTGAATGTTAATAAACTAAATTTATAAGTAGTTCTCCTGACTGCAACCGAAACCTATTTATTTATCAGTAGATTTTTAACTTCAGGCTTGTAAATAATTAGGCGAACATTAGAGAATACTCTATTACAAACAACAAATAATATATTTTTAGTTTAGTTAGGTTCAATAAGTCTTCTTATCAGCGCAGGTTTAAAGAAACGCTAGACCTGGAGAAAAATATATTATCCAAAATGAATCTCCTTCAACTTTTTAGCTGCATTTCTAAATTGACGCCCATTTCATTTATAAATGTTTTTTAAACCGTTTTGTTCTATTTTATACAAAATTTAGTGTCTTAATGTAATATTTCTACCGGTTAATCTCCGTTGACACGTCTATCAAATCACGAAGATAGGGCGTATACTTATATATATAGGATTTGTTAATTACTTATAGTAATTGGCCTTCAGATCTGTTACCAACCGCACGGTACAAATATTCGGACTTATGAGAATCGAACCTTGGCACGGTTGTTTGTATTGACTTGAGATAAAAGCGGAAAATTCCTCATCATTTCAGGTGATAACAATGTGACGTAGGTATTTCCATGTTTAATATACAAAACATATATTATCTGTTATAACGATTGGTAAACAGAAATGTATATAATTGTTTTTAAACACAATTTGTTTGTCACTGTTCCCAACTATTGTCGGTCGAATATCCTAAAATAAAATGTTTACATCAAGAGAAACGTGATCAACTTTATTAGTTAACATTCAATAGCAGACTAAATTATATGACACGGGTATAAAGGAATTAATTTCGTTCGAAACAGTCATTGAAGACGCTATTTAGATTCTACGTAGGCGTTAACGAACGAAATATTTGTAATGGTGAAGGAAAAACACATGTTTATTTCCATTATGTGTATAAATAAACATATAACTTATATTAATAATAAAACAACATTGATTACATATAAAAATATTTTATTAAAAACATTTTGGTAACATTTAATAAGAACACTTAGGTAAAAATAAATCGACCATCAAAATCATTAAAAAAAAAAAAGAACAGCCTGGACCGGAAGTTCGCGGACTGAAAGCCGGAACAGCGAGAACGAGAATAAATTACAAAAAAAAAAAAACAATGATAATAACACACTTTAGGCAGAGACATGTGTCTAATTGACAACCAGAATTAAGGCATCGCAAGAATAATTATATTTTAAGTACGTTCAAAATACCTACGGGCTATTATTATTATTACAACAAATAAAAACGCCTAATGTCTATTTATCGTTCAGTTGCGTATGCGCCGTGCCGGCGTGGCCCCGCAACCCTACGTCAGGGGGACATTTCACTTACATACGAGTATTATTGCCACTAACATTATTATTCAACTTCGTTCAAGAGGACATGCCGTATCGCGTCCTACTATACGCCATAATCACACCGACTACTAAACACTAAAAACATCCCAATTATACGAAGCTATGTTAAAATTTTATCTAACTAATAATAATAATATTTAACATCTTCGGCTAATTTTGATACTAGAATGATATTGTATTACATATCATCTCATATTGTACTCTTAACGTTACGTTACGCTGTATATTAAATTAAGGAATAAAACAATTTTTTTTATACATAATAACAATATTTATATAGCAAGCATTTACTGAGATTGTTGTGCACGTTACGTTTTATTTTTAATTATTTATAATAAAAATACATTTTTGGAAAACTTACGTGAAAATGGGAAGTTGAATTGATTTTACTGAATATGTTTTAGTACTATCAGTGAAGCGAAAACCCTCACGAACAGTAACGATTAAAGGAACAATCATATATATATAATATAGATTAAATTACGAGCATTGGCACTTTCAATATTAAATCTTAATTACACTCGAAATAGCACTGCGCATATCAATTATAAACCAACTTAAAAACTAAATTCAGATCAGTCGTGTATGATATCACATCAAAAATAAACAGGGGAATACGTGTGATTGATTATTTTTTGGATATATTAATATGATTATGATAATAATAATTATAATATATATATAGATATTATATTCTTTTCAAAAGAGGTATTAAATTTTCTTAAGGGTTATTACTAAAATATTGAGCTTTGCGCCGCGCGCGACACACTATATATCACGATAATACGAGAACAACATTCAACTGATAAGTTTTGGTACTTGGAGTCAGTTGAACCTCCGAGTTAATTAATATTTCGCTAAACCTACATAATGCTTATTAGATATACGTAATACAACACGCCGGAGACGCGACCGAGCCGGATCAAAACGAATCGAGTGCGTTCGCTCGGCGACCGGATCGGATCGAACCGATCGCACTCGAGCGAGCGCACCAGTTCGACGTTGGGCGAGGCCGCGTTTCTATGCGAAAACCCTTCGTCCTTATACAATTTTTTGTTACAAAAATACTGTCATTTGACTACAGTTCAATGAGAAAAAAAATAAACACAATACGTATTAATATAACATATTTAGATAATCATAGTAATATTTATATAATATCATATAAATGATTTGATTTAAACGAAAATAAAATGCACATTGAGAAATAATTGTAAAGAGAAAAAAATCACTCCCAAAGTACGTACTTATAAACTGGAAGGTACTTTTATATTTATACACATGAGTGTATAAGAATAATTTGATTGATATTATAAGATAATTTTTTATCAATAAATATGATAATATTAGCACGAAAAACAACCCAACATATTTGGTAATAATGTGAATAAAATAAAATATTGTAACAACTATTAATTACTATTATTAACCCTCGGCTGCTGCTAACTTACAAAAAAATCTGGAATGCAAATATTGCATCGAACCTTGGACCCCGTTGTGAGCACGGTACCAGTACACACCACGGGACCGTTAGGGAATCACATACATTATATAAATAAAACTTAGCGCGACACATACACAACAATGAAAGCTAAAAAAAATCACCTAAATAAATCTTGTGTGCGTATCGCTCCAAATACTTTTTCCTATGCAACTTTGTCATATTATTTAAATATTATAGCTAAGAAAAAAACATTATTAATCTGAATGCAACATTTGATATTAAATATATAATAACCGATTTAACAACCGTTCATGAGTCCATCTGACTGAGGATATAGCACAAAGGCGTGAATGTGACACTTTGGAACTTTCTTACATATATTTATAAAAAAAGAAAAAATATTCGCCAAAATTTTCATTCGGAAGTGGCATCTCTATATGGGAAAGAGGTTTGGGGGAGAGTGAGAGGTGGGAGTGTGAGAGGTGGGAGTGTGTGAGAGGCTGTAATTATATATAAATTTATCATATCATCAACATTTAACTTTATATCAGCTGCACTCTGAGATCCATGCTATATGTTCAGTCATTACCCACTGAAACACATAAATATATATATAATTAAAAATGTTTTGTATCGATTGAATCAACCTACTTGTAGTTATGTTATGTTTTGTGTTCATAGCCCATAATGATAACAAATAATAAAAAATACAATACATACATATAATCGGTAATATTCGATAAAGTGCAATGATTTTTATTACATAAGATTTGCTTCTGTAAAATAATAATAATAAAATAAATGTGTATGTGTGTGTTGAAGGAAAAAACAATTCAATGGATGTTGGTCCCTTCCAAAATATGTTTTTTTTTTGTTCCAAACAATTATATTATTATTATAATAAGCAAATTCTATATTTAACATTCAAGAAATGACGAAAAACTTTGAAAAAACTCTACGTAGGTATTGTATTGTCTCATATCAACATTATTTATATTAACTATATATTTTCTTTTAATTATCATTATAAAAATAACTTTGTGGGGAAATATTGTGTACAAATACTCCAGTTCAAAATTTAAAGCTGATCACAACGTAGCAAGAACTAAAGTTATAAAAAGGAAGAGCAGTAGTGTACGATTATTTAATTATTACTATTTTTTATTTTATTTTAAATGTTAGTATGTTATTTTATACTTATATATTATGTACTGAAGAGACTCACACTATTAAATATCTGACTAATTTAAGGAGACCATGAATAATTACATTTTATATAATATAATATATGCACATACATAGAGATATTGACAGTCTGTTAACGACACTTACTATAATTTCACTAGAATGCCCAGCATCTGGGCTTATTCAATGACTCGAAAACGTTTTATTAAAACGGATGCATTAACACATCTACTAATAATACCTTAGAATATCTAATCACTGCATTAATTTGTGATGATATGCACTGATAAACCCATTCTGACTATGTTATTATAGATATATAAGGGCTAGTCATATATAATTATTAAAAATGAGTTGTTTCAAAGCTATCTTTCATAGAATAGATAGGAATTTGATTTAGGGCATTGCATAAGGTTCGTACCATCTAGATTATAATATGTCATCACTAGTAATTATTTAATGCTCGGACGGTAAATCCAATAAACGTCATAATTATTATATACCTTAAAATTAACCTACAGCTTGGCTTTAAATTCGTGCCTATCTCGTCAAATATCCTTTTAATTTAAATTACATCCGAGAAGCAGCCTTTTGGTTCAAACAATGACGATCCTATTGATATAAAATGACTGTGGAATATCTCTATATCATAATATCTAGAAACTAAGAAAATATTATAAAACAATATTTAAATAATAACTTTTTATTTGTAATGGTGGGAAGTATTAGCTCAATATACTAATATATATATGTTAATTTAAATATTGCTTTAAGAGTATGTGGACACAAAAATCCATAGACTGAAGGGAGGCACTTCAGTCTTAATTTATACTAATAAATATAAATTGTGTAGTTTAACAATTCATAGTTAATATATTATTATTCTTTGGACAACAAATTATTAACATATCTAAGAGGAACTAAATGTAGCATAACATTACAATAATGAAAAAAAATAAATAAATATAGTAGTTCAAAAAAGTTTTTAACTATGATTTTATTTCCGATATTATCTTATGTTGTCTTTTTGAAGTTTTAATTCAATTTCTTCTTATTGTTCAGATACGATCTAGAAATGCTATTTTGGAATAAATCTGCAAATTCATTATGGCATTGCAAAGTTCATAAGTGTTAAATAAGCCTAACTTTATCACACAATCAAATAAGTTAAAACAAAAAAAAACGATAGTCAATACTGTATCGTCACGGATTTCATTCACAGAATTTGTCAAAAAATTGTCTTGTTTAAATTAAGATCACAGTATTAAGTCACGTTTAAAATATAACTCTACGAATGAACGAGACGATACCCTCATGCATATTCCACAGTCATCTGTATAATTGGGCCACAGCAGGAGAGCATATATACACACATACTACTTTATAGGAAAATGTCACAAAACCATTGGCTTCAGTTCAAATATAAAATACATATATGCTCAACTAGTTCAAGATTAAAAATTGTTCAGCATAATAAATATCAGTTCAACAAAAATAATATTAACAAAATATCTCATAAAAATTAATTTCAGTTCCACCATTGACAAATTATTCCAAAATATGATTTTGATCAAGGAATAAAATGGCAGATAATATAACAATTTTTTTTTCAAAATAAACTATTTTATGAACTAGAGTCATTGGCTTACCCCATAATGGTGATATAAGCACCATTAAGTGACAATTAGAGTCAAATAAACTGATATGCACCCTGATGTGTCCCAGTGATACCCATTCAATGTTCGTTTGTTCAAAGTTTACGCTGACACATTGTCACGTCAATCTGTGGCAGCAACAACCCATGTGAACCCGCATAAACGACAAGTATCCTTTACATACTGTGTGTGTGTCCCGTAAGGTCCCAGCCGGTGGTATTGGGAACGGTTGGCAAAAAATAATGCAGGATTATTCGGTGGCAACTCTGTGGCGCGGTAGTTTCCATCTGGCATCAGTGACATTGGCCATCAGATTGAGTATATCTCGACCCCCATATATAATTTTGATGTCTTCTGCTTTCTTTTCTTTTGGACGTGGCTGCGGTTGCACAACTGGTTCGAATATCTTCTGAAATAAGCCAAATTTTTGCTGATGACATGTTTAAAAAAACAGTTTTCTTGTGTGCTATAAACATACCACTCTGTAGGCGTTATCTCTGTCAGCAATATTGCCAGTCATAGTTAGACATAAACAAAGGTGAACCATTATGAGCACAATTCCCGTGGAATAATGTTTAAATTAGCATACGCTAATGTAGAATATTAGTAGCTATAACTTGCTCGGAATGTTGCTATGTGCATTTATTTTAGTTTTAGAATTAATTTTGGCAAGGTGTACTATTATTTTGGAGACACACTATAAAAAAAAAATGAAATACGTATTTGTATTCATCTCATTATCACTAAATGATAATATACACAACACAACATTGATAGCGTAATACAGAGCCGTTCGCCATTACGGAATATTATGAAAATAGAGAGGTCAAGGCCAGGACGTACGCAAACAAAATAATATAAAAAATAATTCTTACCTTCTCTGTTGTTTGAGGACTAGACGGCAGGGAGTCGTTATTGACAGATTCTGATTTTAGAGAGCCCAGCGAGCCTATACCGCTCGATTCGCTGGAGACGGACGGGCTGGGACTCGACTGAGACTGGGCCAAGCCCGCTATTTCGATTATATGCCCGAAAGAGCTGTACGAGTTAAAATTATCTGTCTCCAAGCCAGCTAGGGGTAGTGCAACGCTCAGAGCCATGTCTGCAAAATCGAAAATTGCGTTTTTATTGTAATTACACGTGCATAAAGTCTGCGTTCGAACACTTAGCTATGTTGACAAAATCTAACCAACGCGCCAAACTGTTACGGTTTTGTGATCACGACACTGTACTAGTAACACGGCACTCACCTATGACTAGATAATGTAATATAAATTTGAAAACCACGCTTTATGCGATGTTTAAAATAATAATTACCGAAAACCGTAATTCCAAAAGCACAAGCCTCAACGTAGTTGGAAGAGATCGAACATTTATAAAGTGAAGTTAGCAGCATAAACGAGTTTGCGTGTGCGTGATGTCGTCGAGCGCTAACCGGAAATGGAACTGTCGCTAAAGTAGTTTATTACGCAGCATCAACACTGGTTTAGTTAAATATTCGAAAACATACAGGGGTTATTAGTACTTTTAATTTGAATAATTTTTTATTGTGTATTTTATATTGTCTTGAAAAGTTTCTATCCATTATTAGAGCTTGTGTTGTTTTCTGTTGTTCATTACAGCGCCATCTAGACACGAATATGAATACTTTTAAGGTTTACATTGCTCGCGTTGCATACTTCAAAACCTGATCTTCGGTATAACCAGTGCTGCCTTTTTATGGTTAGTTCTGCACATTTAGTTTTCTACTTTTCTCAGAGAGTGCGCTTTTACGATATTTTTAATTTTATCAACATAATATCAAATAAATCAAAATAATAATACGCACATTTCGATTCTACTAGAACACACTATTTTTTTAAGGTATTAAAAGATTCAATAATGAGGCAAATTAAGCTAAGGCGAATTTTATTTTTCTGCCTCTTTAGTTGGATCCAGAATTTCAGAAGAATTAATTCGTATGAACATTCAATAATGTGTTGTTCGTTTTAATTTAATAAATAAAGGGAATCTAACTATTTTAACAATTGATTGTTTAAAAGACAATGGGATTAAACCTTTTATTTACCTTAATTTAATAACTATATTCATTTGAGATTTAACGATATCTTATCATTTTACATAGTATGTGACGGTTTAACCTAATAACGCTTAATTTTTGTATTGGGTTATCGGTGTGAGATAAATAAAGTCCAGCACAGCGGTAGAATATATTCTGAGGTTCTTAAAGCCGAGTGCCTTAATACGTAAGGTACGCGGTACCTTCAAAACAGTCTTTTATGAATAAAACATTAAATAAGTTACATGCATACATTACTTCGATTATTATTGCGAGACGATGTATCTACGTTGGAAAAAATGAGAAAAAAATTAATCAATTTTGTAACTCTTTTTCGTCACGACAATATTCTGGGCCATACTTCACTTGTGAAAATTGAGTTTTTGGTCGAAAAACAAGTTCAACAACATGCCAGTTTACTGATAGGTATAGTAGAACAATAGATTTCTCGCTCTACAAAAAAAAAAACTGTGCTAATAAAGCAGGAATTTATAGGAAATTAAATGTCATTAGTGTAATTTGTTCGTTCGTAATACAGTTATTTATCATATCTTTTTTATCACATTACATTGATGTTTTCGGAGAATAAATGTTCCCAAACAAAGTAACGTCGAGGATGAAATTAAAGTATAACTTCAATGTATACAACAATATTAACAAATAAAGTGATAGTTAAATGTTGTTAATTATCTAATGTGATCATTAATACTTACTTTTTTTAAGTTAGTCTGTGAGTAATTTATTTAGTAGGTATTTTTTTATTGTGTAGTAAGTCTTTTTTTCTTGCCCTTCTGAGATTGTACCAGTTCTGATTTAGAAACAGTTCGCAACATACAGTATAAAATCTTCTTTTTTTTAAATGTGGGGCCTTCCTCCTACGATATCTACGAGTTAGGCAACGATGGTTGGGTTATATGGGACATCTACACACTAAAACCTCACAATACTCTGTACCTTAAGTCCGGGGTGGTTTGGGCCGCGTAAACGCAATCGGCGCACTACACCAAGTAAGGTCTACCCCTTGGTGGGGACCTGCCTCGGTCAGAGTTTCGGGTTTGCGAACAAACTCGAGGACGCACGCAGAGTGTGCACTGTTTCGTCCTGGGCCTGCGTGGAATGCACCGGACTCGTCCAAGTCCTACGCGTGCAGGCCACTCTATGCCGGGTGAAGATCATTCCTGACTCTGCGCCCACCACTTCGTCGACTACGAGAGGGGACCGAGGTGTTCAGCTTCCTCTCTCTCTCCGACGCCTCTTTCGCTGCCATGGTGGTTTCGCAGTACAAGGTTGCCGCCACCCAAGCGCCCTCAAGCTCTAGCATCGCTCGCACGAGCGACGGGAGCGGCAGCTCGGGACCTACCGTAGCGACTAAGTAGCTAATACGGAATAAAATCTATCTGAAAGGGTTTCGGGTAACACTATGACAGATTTTGAATGTTTGTCAATTTTTTTTTTGTATTGAAACATCACGCTAATTTTTTTTTATAAATGGAATTAACATTTAGATAACTACATAAATAAAAAGTTACGATTAAACTATTTTATTTCAGATTGTTCCGTTTTTAAGTATAATCGTATTTTATAATAACATTTTTAACAACAACTTAAAAGACAGAAACATATTTCAATTTTTAGATATCTTTCAAATAGGCAAACGAAATACATAGGTATTAGGTAGGTATATATGTTATATGTTTATTGGTAAACATTTAGTTGGTTTGGATTGCGTTACCTATGGACTATTTTACAGAATTGCACGCACTGCCCCACTCTATTGTAAAGCGTGTGTGTTGGTTCCCAGTCTTGAATCAGTGCATTTAGCATACTTCGGAGGACAGTAGCTGAGGTATACACAACATTTAGCAAAAATGAGCAGTTCTAGTAATATGCAATATAGGACATCGCGAATCTCTAAAAAATAAGTTTCAAGAATATGATATGTTACGTACCTACGTTTGCAAAAATTTCGACAAGTAAACGACCGGCATAATTTTAATGCCTAGCGAAAACGCACCACACATCAAAATTCAATTAGTTGTCGCATGCTTCAGACTTAGTAAGACTAGTAAATGATTTTATCTAATACTGTTACATACATACATACATGCATACATAAGCTCACGCCTGTTATCCCCGAAGGGTTAGGCAGAGGTGAAGTAGCGAACTACAACACACACATTTCGCCAAGCTTAGTTCCGTACCAGATGTGAAAGGTGGCGAGCCTGTCGCCATATCGGGCACAAATTCCAGACTCCGGGATGATACTGAGTAGAAAAACCCAATATCACTTGACCCGACCCGGGGATCGAACCGGAGACCTCAGAACGACAGTCGTACCGTAATACAGCTGCGCCACCAAGGCAGTGCAATACTGTTAGTTTGTGCATTAAGATTCCAAAGTATATTATCGATTTACCTGACAATCAGTTCAAGCATCGTAGCAACAAGTAACTTTTAATTTCAAAAGGTTTGACTTTTAGCGCTAATCAAACAAGCTCGATGAAGAAATGTAGAACTTCGGGGTCTTGTAATGTACACTGTTCATAAACACAATGTCCAGACAGACAACTGTTTCTTTTATGTATAATCGGCAGACACCAACTTGATAGTGTGTCTATGGTATGTCTCTTGATTAGTTTATTTTTTCGAACTGGTAAGAACGCTTTTGTCCTGAAGGGCCTTAACAGCTGCAACAGGGTTTTATGTCGACACAAACGTTTAAATAACTCAGCTGAGCGAGTGGTATCTCTTTTCTCTTTTGGTAGAGGCACCAAAGCGGTACATTCTGCATGGGCTGCTCTACCTGCCATGAAAATTGTTAAGTAATCAATAAAAGCCAGCGGTATTTATTTAATTCTACTCATGTAAGGGTGTTTTGAGAGCAGGATTTAGGTTATCTTCCAAGCTTACCCTGAACACTTTGAATCGGATTTTTAGATTCGGTGAGCGTGCTTAGCTAGTTCAAGATATCAATTTGTACCTCCAGGTTATATACGTATGGAATGTCTATGTAATATTGGCGTTATAGGAATATTGGCATAAAATCGGAATTCGATAAAATTAAGGTAGAAGCCTAACTATTTATAATAAGTTGTATATCTAATAAACATAATTAATAATTGGAAAAATAAAAACTGAAACAAAATGCGATGGAGGCTGTATCCCACCATAAAACCACTGAGCTGTAATTGATTCTCGAACGCATCATATCACAATCACATTCGAAGTTAAGTGATGATGTGGCCGAAGAATCGTTATCTGAACAAAATGTTAAGTCATTACAGACGGCATCAACAACCCTGCCTTATGCGTCTTCTTCGTTGGATCGCCAAGAAAAGCTCGTCCCTAAAGAAGAATTGTAGAACCTCTTGACATTATTGAAATGGAATGAAGAAGACAAAAACTCCTACCTTAGATTTGTTATTTAATTATTTTATTATTTATCGTTTATTGATTAAATAAACTATAATATGTAAGAGATACCAAAATAAAAACTTCGTTAAATCCGATATTAACTCTATTAGATACAGAATGTGAATGTGATCGATTTAAAAATTTTAGAGGACATTAAATTCTTTATTGATATTTGAGATTATTCATTTACCATGTTTTTAGATTACACAGTAAAAACAAGAATAAATACAGGTGGTATTCATTCTGATTGAACCACAAATACTGAAGATATTCTGAAATCAAAAGAAAAAAAAATTTGTTTTTCTAAAATTATTTTGCTTAAAATACATTAATAGATACGATGTTAAAATCTGACTGGATTATGTGTTGATTTTTCGAAATTTTTAATTAATTACTCGGATTAAATTTTGTTTTTTTGTTGTTTAAATAAATGTTTACCTAATTTATGCGTGTCATATTATAATTTACTGCTAATTTTATTAAGAAATATTTTAGTTCTACGTCTGTCACTTACTTTATTCCACATGGTATCTAACCTATAACTAAGACATCTATCCTACCCAACATTTTCATTTGTGTGGCATCTATCCATATAGGTAGGAATAAATAAAAAAAAAACAGTTTTTGCAATCAATAATTATTATGTTAATAAAAACTAGTTGCAACGCAATATGAACAATATACTAGTTAAATTCATTCTACATTAAAATGAGTTACCTTTTTCTAAAAGTGGGGAATCAGTCCCGGTTTTACTATGCAGGTGTGTTATAGCAGCATCACTTGACAGCTAGTAGGTGAGTACCTCCAGCTTTAGCGTGTTTACGAATTTTGACCACATCGTCACTTAAAATCAGATAAGGTTGGAGTGAAAGTGCCTGTATAACTGTGTGTATAGATACAATATAAAAAAAGACAAATATTCAGGATAAAAAAATCGATATTATTTAATAACCATATGTGTGTTATAGAAGCAGTTATTCGAACCATCTTAAGCAGGTAATATTATTTGTAATTCACAAAATATTATGTTGATATTGCATTGAAATAAACCGTTCATCTTAAATGTTATAAAGGCATAAAAATAAAATAAAATTTTCCTTTGGAAATATGAAGAAATTATGAAAATGATCGTTGAATTCATCGTCCACTTAAACCGGGTAACGAGCTCGTGTAAGAGGTTGTGAGAGATAGGACCCTTAATTGCTCCGAATCGGAGTCTTGTGATTTGTAAATATTCTTATATCGCCACTTAGCATCGTCCGTTCAATAAAATAATAATAGTAAACATCCGTGCAAATGGCCGGCGTGAGCGGGGTTGCGGGCGGTGCGCGGTGGGTGCGGCGTGTGAGAGCGGGAGGCGCTGCGGGGCCTGCCCGAGCACGACGGGCCTTGCCGGGGCTCGACGGGGCCCGGGTCGCGGGGCTCACTTATCGATTCGCGCCCGCGCGACACACTGTATCTATCCTCTCATCGGTGCCCGTTTGCCGGCCTCACAAAGAAAGAGATAGGTTTCGCCGACTTTGATCCTTTTGTTTTTGGGCAGCGTCCGGCCGCGCGGGCGGGGGCTGAAAAATGTGAAGGGGCGCTGATTGGCCGGCCGGGCTCCGCCCCCGCGTCTCACATACAGCCTCCGGCATTCCGCGAGAGCCTCCCGAGCGTAGTTCAAGGGCGGTTGCCGTGCCGTACGTCGATTTGTTTTGGTTATCGACTATTTATAAACTCAACTGTTTTCACAGAATTTCCAACTCTGTAATATTATTTTGTAAGAAGATTCTATGTTTACAAAAGGGTATTATATTGATGCCTGTGTTTCTCTATCAAATAAAAGCAATTTTATTTTTTTACTCTCCGCAATTCTGCTTCATAATCGAGAATCGTCATTAAACCATTAAATTTTTTAGGTTTCTGTTATCTCATTTTAATATTTTATCTACACATTTTTTAGGAATCGGTATGTTGATCTGTTTTCTTTTATTTAAGTATTTATTTGCGAAACACACAGTTAATAAATAAAATCATAAATCTCAAATGTCAATAACATTATTACATAAACCATTCAAGTTTTCACTTTAAAGATAATTAAGTCAAAAAAACATAATATGGTATTAATATGTAATTACAAGGTATGTCATGGAAAAAATTAGTATAAATCTTTTCTCAACATTTTTTATCTCGGAACTTATTGGACATGCAAATATATTTTGCAATTTTATTGCATGCCTTTCGATAATTCGAAAATTAATATTGAATGAATTAATGGTGAATTATATATTTTTATTCTTTGAATAAAATAATAAGTAATTAGTAATCATAAAATTGTATCTAAAATGCTTTACATTCCTTTTTTTATACGTAATACGACGTTTTAATTTTGAAAGTATTAAAAATATCATCAGAAAAACGTAAATTTCTTAACTATTTTTTTTTTATCAAGAAAATTATATAAGTTAACAGATAATTCTCGTTGAGATATTAACAAGCGAAGATTTTCTATAATAAAGCAATGTTTTCAAATTAGGGGCCGTATAAGTATTAACTCCTCACCATTGTAATAGTTAGTTAATCTCTTACTCTCCTCCCATAAACCGTAAGCATTATTTTAAAAAAAATGTCAAAGCGTAAACTTAATGCTTACTTTATACATAAATAATTATATGATTAACATTATACGATTCAATATCGTTTTTATCACATAATAATTAGACCACATTTAATATGTCGAGTACCCATAAAAATAAGACAATAGAAAGACAATAGAAAGCTGGCGTAAATGCCAGGTAAGTGCTCAAGGGGCTAAGAAACACAAATTTATTTTATAGAGATTATATCTCTGAGGAGATGGGGTTCTCTGTATACATCTGACGAGCGTGAAGATATGTGTGTCGAAAGAACCGTTACCTTCAAAGCATAGCGTCCATACAATAGACTAATAGTTAAGTATTGAGAACACATTAGTTAGCAAAGCACGACTTAGCAATTCATTTAGAGATAGCGTAGTGTCGGGGGGTCATTGGCTTATGAAACAAAAGGGTCTGAACATAGTGCTTCGGTTGAGTGATTTGAAGGTGTTTTTTCAATGTTCTTTAAATTAACATTGCTGAGATTCACCTGTGCAATTTTTATAACTTTTGAATCATATATGTAGTACGTACATATTATTAGAAATAGTTTTAAAAAAAATCCTAATATTTTTGATGGGAAATATTTAATGCCTTGGATCAGACTATCTGTTGGAATGGCGACGCGTCGTCACGCTTTATGATATTCTAATAAGCCGAAGGTCGTTACTTGGGCTTGAAATTTCTCATACTTTCATCGTTCGTAAACAAAATTTACTATTTTAATTGTTTTATTAAAGTAGTATACATGTCTATAAAATAGGTAAACTATCATCTTTTTCTTTTAAAAACATCAATATTTTAATTTTTTAAAAGGTCTGCCAAAATTTAGTTCTTTTTATAAACTCTCCTTTTATGCATACTATCTGCCATCGATAATTTGGAGTTATAATGAGAAATATTTTTTTTAATTCTCGCGTTCCATATTTTTAATGCAGTTATTTAAAACGGATTTTAAATTATTCACTGGCATTCCTGGACGTCAGGTTAAATGTACGAGAGTATGGCTCTCTGGAACACACTGTACGCCGGAAACCACACACAGACAGATACTTGAACGCTTCCTCGCACCATCACCCGCGACACCTACTATCTGTTGTAACATCCTTGACGAAGCGAGCCTATGAACTTTGTGACCCTGGACATTTAAACACGGAGCTCAACATGTTCAGGAGACCCGAAGAAGAAACGTGTGCAAAGCGAGTCGAAACGGTTTAGGTCGACACCGTACAAAACATCTGGAGGTCAATAAGCAGTCTGCGTTCATGGCATACATACATCAACGGAATAACGGACAAAGTTGGAACAGTTTTAAAAAAAATTCACCATCAATGACTGTATACGTTCCGTTCTCCAAAATTGAAAATTTTATTCGCACGCCGAAGGATGTAATCCCGTACCAGACACCAGGTGTCTACAAAATCGAATGCAGTTGCGGTAGTTCCTATATCGGGCAGACTAAGCGCACTATCGCGCAAAGAGTCAAAGAACATATCGCGGCTGTAAAGAATCGCCAAACAACGAAATCAGCGATAGCAGAAGATCTGCTAAACTCCAATACCAACCACTGGATCGAATTCCACCGGCCGAAAGTTTTATCCACTGATCACCAATACTATAGCAGAATGGCTCGCGAAGCGATTGAAATTAAAAAACATCAAAATTTCAATCGCGCGGATGGATATACGCTTTCCTCAGCGTGGAATCCGGTCCTAGAAAATGTCAAGGTTCGCGATTTATCGTCACAGGCACCGTCGATGGACACTGTTAGTGTTGCATGTTGTGACTATAACAAATATAAAGACCAAACGGGGGTAGTTCATCAAAAAACACCCCTCAACGCAGCAGGCGACGCCGCGCACCGCCAGTCAGCCCGTGACCACGGTTGGTGAAACCCAGCCGAAACGTCGGGATAGGAAAAAGGAAAGGTAACGCGTGAAAACCCGTTTTAAATAACTGCATTTATAATGAGATAAATAAAAAAAAAACCTGTGATATATTATCATTCGATACGGTGATTTCATACCGCGGCTGGTGGACGCGAGCAGTATGTGAGAAAACGGCGGTAGGGTTAAATATCTTACATTTACAGATTGTATCCGTCTTATATAGATTACAAAGAAATAAAATTTTAATCAAACAATTTTAATGCATTTCATAACGCCAGACACTAGATTATCAATACAGTTATGCCAAATCATCTCTATTCAGATGTGTTATCAATAACAGTCGCATTCCTGTACATTCAAACACATATAGTTATTTTTATGTAAATCATATTCATTATTTTGTTCGCAAATGACGATTACATCGAAGTCAATAAACATATTATTAAATATATATATATAATTTATAAAATTACTAATAATAATATAATACTAATAATAATAATAAATAACTTAATAATATCGATTGAAATATTATTATACAGTAACACCACAAATAATAACAGCAGTCGTCAAGAGATGTCGCCACTTATATCAGCATGAGTATTTCATAAGAGTGTGCCTTGATCGCCAAGAGATGGCGTCACAAGTATTTTAGATGCCGCTATCGGAACATCAACCTGAAACAAGGACCTCCAAACTGTAATAACGTTATTATGTGGCATTCGACAAGGTCTGGCACACGGGCCTCGTCTTCAAACTCACTAGATTAGGTATCCCCGACACTCTGGTTAGAATCATACACGATTACCTCACCGATCGTAGTTTCCGCTATAGAGTAGAGAGCGCTCTCTCTATAGCCCACCCCATACGCGCAGGAGTCCCCCAAGGTTCCATTCTGGCGCCTGTCCTCTTTAACCTCTACTTAGCGGACCTCCCTGATCTCGGAAGAGTTCAGTTAGGTCTATACGCGGACGACACTGTCATATATTTCGCTTTTCGTAAGAAAACAGTCTTACGTAAATACGTCCAAGGCGCTGTCGACCAACTCAGCGCTTGGTATTTCAAATGGCGTCTCGCGATAAACCCCGAGTAAGAGCGCCGCGTTATTATTCACTAGAAGCCGAAAACTTAGGGAAGACCCCCCCGAGCCCATACAGTACGCAGGTACTGAAATTCCATATAGCTCCGAAGTCAGGTACCTAGGAGTTCAGTTAGATGACAGACTCTCTTTCAAATCTCACATTAAGAAAGTGAAGCGCCAGACCTCCATGGTGCTAGGTCGTCTCTATCCGCTCTATAACAGCAAGAGCAAAATGGCACTCCGCCATAAGATTACCCTATACAAGATGGTGGTCAGACCCATCATCACGTATTGCGCACCTGTCTTCGGTCACATCACTCGTTCACGCATGCACGCCTTACAAAGGATTCAGAATCGCTTTGTAAGGAAGGCAGTAGGTGTCCAATGGTTCGAGAGAACTGTGGATTTACACAGGGATCTCAACCTGCCCTCCATTAGGTCCGTTTTTAAGACCCAGTGTCGCGCATTCTTCGAACGCGCAGAGACACACTCGAACCCCCTCATCGTGCGAGCCGTCTCGTACTTGCCAGGACGTAAGCCGCGTCGTATACGTCGGCCGCAAAGGATCTTATCGTGTCGCGACGATACCATAACTCGTAGTAATAGGATCTTTCCTCCTTTACCTCGTACAAATGCGTGCCAGCGCCCACGCCCGCGAAACCGCCGTTCCCGCCGCCGGGGACAGGCGGCTAACTTTGCTCCCGCACACACTCCGGGTCCCCCTCAGGCGGCGACCCAAGACGTGTCTCGTTCCCCAACTGGGGAGGCTCTTGACGTCGCCGCCAGCGCGATACAGTAACACTGCCCACGCATTGAGCAATTACACGCACAACACTCCATACACACTCATGCATAACATGCAAGGTACATAGGTCCTGTAAGGAACCTTTTTTTTTATTTTTTTATATTAATATAAAAAATGTAGGGATAGCTAGGATACAACTCGCGAGTGAGTTTTTGAATAACTCAGGTGACGGCCAAGCCGAGGTTCGTACCACTTTGGTAGCCCTTGAGCTAGTCACCTTTTTGCGGCTGAGTGCCTTCAGCACTTGACTCTCTTGCTATTCCTGTAAATAAAGTCGTCGAGCTTGAAGGTTGTACTTCTCTTCTCTTCCTCGTCATCACCAAAAACCTGCTATAATACTAATTAATGATATAAAATATTTTTGTTCTTATTTCTTGTTTTTTTTTCTGAAAATAATTTAATAACTTTATTTTTATTCATAAAGAATTATTTATTTTGAATTGCTAAGAAAAATTACATACCTAGGAATGCTTACAATAAACAATTTATTGTTTTATGAAATAATAAAAAAAAAGGATAAACTTATTGTGGTAGGTACGATATTCCCTGAAGCATTAATTCGATTCGATTTTTCGTACCTAAATATATAATACAAATCGAATATCGCTACCCTCTCTGCTCAGTTAATATGTTTGCAACATTATTACAATAGATTACACTTGGGTTAGTTTTATGTTAAATTATAGACTGATAATACTTAACATTGAGTGAACGTTTAAATGTGATTTGCGAGGAAATTCTGTTATTATTATAATTTATTAATAGAATTTAATGTATTGACTGTTTACTGACAACAGTAATCGTTATTAGTAAAAGTTTGAAGTTACTAAGTTTTTATAGTGATTTTAATCCATTGACTTCCATATTTTTTATACTGTATATATAGGCTTAGTGCTTTGACGTGACTATGTGTTCCAGGATGGTAAATACACTAAGCCTAGATGTACCTACTGGTTCTCAAGAGAGACTGTCGGAACACAACTTTTGGTATTTGGCGACACGTTTTCTAACTTGAGGGTGGTAGCTAAGCTGCCAGTATTAGAAAATGCCCTATCACTATGGTAAAGTTTTCCTCACGATGTTTTCCTTTCCCGAAAGCTCAGGCTGAGTTTAGAGTTGGATAGATGGTCTCATTGACGCCAAATCCAACCGCACTAACAACTAAGTCAACATAATAAGGAAATCCCTAGAAAATTATATTCGATTGATGAAAGCGATACTTTGCAAAAATCTATCATAAATAATATGGTTGATTTTTTACTTTACTAACTTCGCTTCAAAAGAAAAAAACTACTAAAAAACATTTGAAGCCGAGTTAGCAAAGTAAAAAATCAACCATATTACCTAGTATATTATGTTCCCTTAGGATATATACCCAATTAAATGACAGCGGCATATCCTAAAAAAAAATTAAACGTTTCAGCTACGAAAATGTTTGTTGCTAAAAAAAGTTACATTTGGTATAATAGCATAACTACCTAAGGGAATCCCCGGAACAGGTGCGAAATACCGAATAATAGAATTTTCTCAACGCGTTAATAACATATCTGACTTCGTATATTTATTATATTAGACGCGTATTTATATCACATAAAGGGAATTCCGATTGGAATTATCTTTTTTTTATAATATGATGGATATATGAGCGGGAATACTACAAGATGTTCCTGATATTTAATGCGAATATCATTCCATATTCCAGACAGAATTTTGCACCTGTGTGCTGTAAGGGACCTTCCAAATATTACGTAAGAAAAACTTTGGTCATTTTAACCCTTCTTGACATCAATAGTGCGCAACACTCTTACCCACCTCCCCATAAAAAATGAAGTAAGTAAATATTGCTTACGTAATCACCATACAGAATGCGTCTCCCATGTCATCAAAAATAAACAAACCGATAGCAGAAAAATCTTAAGTTGTTATCTGAAATTTTACAACACTAAACTTATTGATAGATCACTTCAAAATGGTGACAATTTAGAATTAATACGTAACAATCTATGAATTGTGAAAATCAAAATCATCGGGATATATTAATATTGTGTTATAGGTATCTCCTCCTCTGAATAAAAATAATCGTTCAACAGAAATTTATACTCTGCACTTGGAAACGCGTACCCTATCCGGAACGTCAGAGTCAGCCTGTCACGTATCGGACAAATAGAATGTCATTTCTGTAACAACTCGACGTCGATCGCTCCGTCATTTTGACTCGAGGCGCGGCAGAAATGGCGTCTTTTCAACGTGCCATCGAGTGCGTCGCGCCGGGTAATGGCCGAACGAGAGGGTTCGATGTTTTCACCTTCCATAACTCATGTAACCATGTGTTATGGTTACAACAAATATCTTTTAGGATTATAAAGAAATAAAAATGGACCTTAAAAATTACATTTCGACTTAATTCATGTTTTGATATCACTTTTGAATTTTGAATCTACTTGTTAATCTGCAAAACCATACTTTATTATATTCAGATTAATAACATTAATTCGGTAGTAGAGACAAAATAATATTAGCATCCTAGTATACTGCGTTCATAATTAGAAATTTCGTGAAAGTTAAATAAATGTTCAAGTGCTATTGATGTGGTATTACTTTTATTATAAGCTTTGTTATGCGTAGTGTAGAAAAATTAAATTTTGAACAATAAAAAAATCTTCAAAGACAATTAACAAAAAATATTTACTGCATAAAGTCGATAAATGTAAATTGTTCACAGCCTTACAGTTATTTTTTCAGTTTTTCCTTAAATAAATTTTACAGAGTCCTATAATTAATTTAATTTATAACGCTAGTTAAAACTTTCCCATATGTACTTGTCGTATAAACTACCCGAGTAAAAATATTGTAAAAATTAGTTACGTAGTTTCTGAAAAAATATATACTCGTATGTATATAATATCTAGGACATAGTTACATATACCTATAGAAAACACGAGATAAAGGTTTTTTGTAGCTCTTTAAAATAGAGTTTTTTTAATAAGGCTATCGTGTTCCTTTGTTTTTACAGTTGACAATGAATATAAAAATTACTTGAGAATACCTTTACAATAACAGTAGAACACCATTAGCAGCAGCGACGTCATATAATACCGGCCAAGCCTCCAAACGACGAAATATTTAAATAGGTATTCCGCGGCTATCTCCAGATAAAACGCCCCAATTCACATGCGTGAGCCCAGTGATGGATGAGTCCTGCGATCAGACCCTTACCGCGCTCCCCTCTCGAATTTGCCTTCCCCGCACCCCCTCGGCCGCTACGGGTTCTGTTAGGTGATCCATTACATTGCCATTTTTGCGTAATCCCCGTTTATAAATATGAAATTGAAGGAAGCCTAGCTTAATCGACTGACGGTCGGGTCAACGCTGCCCTACCCTGGGAATTATTTATGGCGACGTGCCAAAACTGTCCCACCAATATATCGTACAGAATATGTGCTTGTTTTGTCTGTGTTTTTTTTGTCACTGTAAATCATGTTTCTGCGTGTGGTTATGTGTGCCTTTAGGTAGGTATATAAATATTACAAAGGGCTTCCAAATTACATGAATTTTATCAAACGATATTTATTAGATTTACATGATTAGAAATGAGCTATGATAGCGCTGTTGGCAGTGCGGTCGGAATCCGCAACAATGGACACGGGTTCTAGCCCATCTATATAATTCTAAAACCTGAGCTTTCGGTGAAGGAAAACATTGTGAAAGTATGGTGGTATTTTATGATAAAACTACTGCCATTAAATTTTAAACCCTGTCGCCAAATACCGATAGGTGTGTTTCGGCAGTATCACTTGAGAACCAGTAGGTATCTCTAGGCTTAGGTGTTTACCATCCTTGACCACATTGTCGCTTAACATCAGGTGAAATTGAGGTCAAAGCACTGAGTCTGTTCAGTGTAAAAATGGAGGAAGCTTGATAATAGCACCAGAGACAGAGAAGTTAAGGAGTAACAGGTTAGCGTCGTATGGAGATGTCGTGAGGAGAATGAAAGTCACGTAACTCGTAGGGTGTTAAGTATGAAAGTGGATGTATATAGAGATAGAAGAAGATCGAAGAAGGTATGAATGGATTGTGTAAAGAATTACACGTGTATAAAAGACGTGTATAAAATAAAAGATGTTGTGCCGACTCTAATTTCGAGGGGGCAAGGTACAAAAGGTAATGGTTATATTTTGATACACTATTTTTGAGGATAAAAGTGAATGAAGTCATCAGAAAAATCAAAATCATTTTACCTGTTACCATGTCAATAAATACGTATAGTAAATAAATGGTGATGCACCTGTTTAAGACATAACATACCATAACATAAGCACATGCCTGTTATCCCCGTAGGGTTAGGCAGAGGTGAAATAGCGAACTACACCACCCCATTTCGCCGAGCTTAGTTCCGTCCCAGATGTGACAGGGGGCGTAGCCTGTCGCCATACCGGACACAAATTCCGAACTCCGGGATGATACTGAGTAGAAAAACCCAATATCACTTGACCAGACCCGGGGATCGAAACCGAGACCTCGAGAACGGCAGTCGCACCGTAATACAACTGCGCCACCGAGACTGTTTAAGAGAAGGAGGAATAACGTTATGTATTTGTTTTTGGTCATCCTTTTGAATGTCTTCAGGGGTGATATAGTTGGGTTGATTTTTAGTTTGTATTAGGCTAAGTACGGACCTGCAGTTGTGCGGGCTTTAGCTTTAAAACTTAGGGTGTTCTATGAAAAATTCCATCCATTCAACCATAAGACGTACACTACTGGACATAGGCCTCCCCCAATAAGAGGGGGGATTGCCATAATCGCCATGTTTGGCAAGTGGATTGGCGATCGCAGTAGGTGTTTTCGGTACTCAAAGGATGGTCCCGTCTATCCTCTGCTTTATCCCAAAGTCGCCTTTTACGACACTCACGGAGAGATGTTCAAACACAAATAACATAAAGGTATTTGTAATAACATTCCAGTTAATATTTTGTGTTAAACATACATAAATAAAAAAAATACGTATGCCGACATGTTCGCATTTATATAATACATCAATATATTTTTCCGCCCAATGTTGCTAGAAACCAAAGCTTCTGTGACCATCTGCAAAGTTTAGCTTTACTTTCTAGGTTTAGTGTGTTTACCATCCTGGACCACATCCTCACTTAACATCAGGTGAGATTATGGCCAAAGGACTGAACCTATACATTGTAAAAACAAGAAGGATTGACACCATAAAAAGAGATAAAATATCGCTTGTTAGATGAGCTAATTAAACTAATTTTGAAAATAAATAATTAATTGTATTATTTATTTGGTTTTTTTTTCTAACTTTTCAAGCTACTCAAAGCTACTACTGATGTTGTTAACTCTCTAAATTAAAAGAATATTTTCCCATCACACGCGAACCAATCTTAGTTAAAACTTAAATTATTCGTCATAAATAAACAGACAATTGAAAAAAAAAAAAAACCACAATCACAGAATAAAAACAAATATCCGTCAATAAGTAATGCGCAAGGGGGTAATCAGTGCATTACGGGCGAATGCAAAACACGATGATAGTAATTATTACGTTGCAGCCCGCTTTGATTATAGTACGGGGGACAAGCTAGGTACATTCTGATTATAGATAATTATAATCGTGGGGGTGAATTGTACGCCGCTGATCAGCGATTTGTGTATTATTTGCGCTTTATTAAAGTATTTATTACAATCGAGTGACTACGCAGATATTATGATGGGATATTATAAGTCGCGCCCTCGACGACGGCTTACTACTTGGATATTCGTTTGGGTTTCTCTATTATCAACACTTACCTATTGAGTGGAGAGCGAAAAACGGTTGTTTATTAAATCTGTAGGCCCAAAGTAATTTCTTCAATTGGTTAATTTATTGTTGCCTGGAATGATATATTAAGTCTTTTATTAGGTAGTTAAAAACGACGGACATTTTACAAGGATAATATAAATGATTATTCAAACTTTTTTTTATTCGTATTTATTTACTTACGGAAAAGGTGAAAAAATATTTACCCATATTTTAATATAAATTGTACTCAAATTAACGGTGCACTCAAATGCACTTGGTGATGGCGACTTATTTAATAAACTAATCTATAAAAATAACAAACAGTTCCAACTTGATTAATATCCTGTATTTTTTTTGAATAATTTTCATATTGTACTGTGCATAACCTGTAGGGAAATGACGTTTGTTTCACAATGTGAAACATCGGAAGATCTTTGCACATCTTCCGAGCATCCCGTGACGGTCAACTTTTTTTATACTGTACAGGTTCAGCGTTGGTTTCACAACCAAGACGGTAAACACGATAAACATCGAATTACTAGCTCTCAAGAGATGCTGCCAGAACTTGCCAGAAATTGAGGATGGTAGATAGCCAGGCTAGCATTTGAAATTGCCCTACAACCATTATTAGGTTACATCATGAAATTTTCCTTCACTTAAACACTCAAATACGAATAAAAAAGAATAGGTGAATTCAAACCTAAGTTCATAGATGCGGTATCCAACCCATTAAACTATTATCGTTTCCTACTAAATTTTAGCCAAAGACGATAGTTCATTTTGATACTCTCTTGATGATATTTATATAGCGCATCGCTTTCTTGAGCCACTATTAGGAAATGTCATTATATATATAACTAAAGGCGAAAGATTTATTCGTATTGAAAGGAAACCAGACCATAAGGGACCAATACACACCTATAAGGCTATAGAGTTCTAGAATAATTGGCCAGGACAAATTCATTCCAAAGAGCTCATCAGGGGACATACTCAGCGCAAAGCTGAGGAAGTCCTGATGCTCAGTAGGAATCAGCTGCGAGTAGTAGTGAGAGCGCTAACTGGGCACTGTTGTTTGGGCACAACATGGGTGCCCAGAACAGAAGAGAGTGCAGATTTTGTGAAATTGCAGATGAAACACCAAAGCACATCTTGTGTGATTGTGACCCACTAAAACCCATACGCAACCGAGTTCTGGGTAAACATGCGTTGTTCCCGGAGTAGGTACAGACGCTCTCTGCCAAAAACATCCTACAGTATATCCAGGTTGTAGGTCTAGGCAGTAAGCTTTAGAAATATGGGGGCGATCACAATGATCTATCTAGGTCGCAGTGACACAGGACTGTCTGCATAGCCCCTTTCTTGAATAATAATAATAATATATATACCTAAGTAACTCTAATCCTTTATCAGTGACATCGTATATGACACAACGTGTGTATTTTGCTTTGTTTGGTAAACAAAACACGGGGTGTACGGCATCCGCATCGTTGCCGGGAGACGGTTGCGGACGAGAGAGTACGCCACAAATGCCAATTATCAAGATTACGTCAATTCGGGTCGAGCGAGTTGCGTACGTATGCCGTATGTATTATATTACCATATAACAACACAACTTTGTTCAGATCGCGATGTGTCTATTGTGTTTTCTATTCGCATGTTGTACATGTGTTCTAGGAAGCTCTTAAAAGTTTTTTTTAATGTTAAGAAATATCTAGATTAGTATGCATAGATGATAAATTTTGTTAAATTAGTAGGATATTACCTCAAGCTGACAATTTAATCAAATTGGCAATTAAGATAAAATTAGTTTTAATTTTTTTTGGCCTTAAAACTTCTTTACCGACTTCTAGCGAAAACATATAGATTCGCGTTACCAATGCTATGACGACAGCCGTCAACATGCTACAGTAGGTCATGTATAATATGGAGTTTAAGTGCTGGGGCAAAGAGATAAATAACAAAATTTATACGTATGAAAATTTGATTATGAATGAACGTTATGACAATGTTTGCAGTGCCAATATATGTAACAGCCAGACAAATAGGTTAGGTTAGGTTAATAATTTCAGTTAACTAATTATTATATAAAATTTAAACATTAAAAAAAACAGTGTTTCCTATGTTTCGAGCTTTCGCTTCTATCGGCAATTTCCTATAACTATAACTACTCAGAAAATAATTAGACGATTTCAAAACAGCAAAACCTTTAAATATTCTTACATTTGTTTGCAATTTGATGATATAAATGTTTATCTAATTTGTCTATTCTATTTCATTATAAGTAATTATCTATTTTAATATATGTGATTTATATGTTTGATAGTAGATACCTAAAGCTTTGACAATTAAAAATACGTATTTAAAAAAAAAAAACTAAAACATAATAGAAAGCGGGTGATCTGTTTGTTGTTGTCGATTAATAATACCTGGGGCTATATATTATATTCATTAGCTATAAACGGGGCGGGCGGGAGATCGAGGTTTAGTGCACTGATGTGACGATAAGCGCCTATTTGAGGCTTACCTCAGTTCTTTGCGAATTTTAATGCCAATTAGAATAGACAATATATCCCTACGGATGAATGGACATAGTCCTTTATTAGTGTCGGATGTTGTTACTCACTGAGCTGGAAATTGTTTTGTAGCGAGGGTAAGGGCCTCAGGTGATGATATAGAGGGTTAGATAGAATCTATTAATTTCATAATCTAATTATTTTTATGCTGGGATAGTCGGGTTGATGGACGTTGTTGCATTATTTTACAAGAATTAACCCCTTGAGCACTTACCTGGCGTTTTACGCTAGCTTTCCATTGTTTTCCTATTGTCTTATTTTTATGGGTACTCGTAGAGTCGTATGTAGAGATTGCATTGCGTATTTATAAATGATCTTATGTTTTAATTCATTATTTCAATGAACTGTAATTACAAAACTTTTAAAAATGTATGTAGGTATATAGTAAGTTAAAAAAATTCAATTAATTAAAACTATTTCTCGCCAAGTTTAATGTGATTTTTTTTAATCTTCTATCAACATGATTGAAACTTTTCAAAGTATTTTCAAAATAACTCTCAAGTTTCAATAATAGTGATCATATTAATATTTAGAATTGTGTAAATTTTAAAATTGTGTGTTATGGTGTTTTCTTTCCGTTAGTATCATAATGCCATCTAGTTAAACTCTGATAAATAAATAACACAGGCACCTGTGTTTGTTAAATATATTGATTACTTTATCATTACAAGTGAACTTAATGAAGTTATCAAATTATAAATCATTCACTAGTGATTTAAAATATTATTTTATCTTTTGTATTAAATGAAATGAGGTGTACATTTTAAATGTAAATGAAACTTTCCAAATGAAACGAAAATAGTTACGTAATTATGCACACGTGCGGATTTCTCTATCGGGGCCGAAGAATCACCGAGTGTCTGTCTACGCATCGGCGTCCCATTCACGCGCTAATGTAACGCATACATCAAAACATTAATCTGACGGATGTGATGGATCGACCGAGGATGTATACTAATATCTTGTGTTGTTTTTTTTGTTCATAATATTTAGAATCCCGTATTTTGGGAACAATTTCGGTTCATTATCCGTTGTGTCCTCCTATCAATTTATTATGTATGGTATGGTATTACTTTGTTTTGTTTTCTCTCTCTCTCTTTGCAAAAGAATTTGCAATGTCAACGTGACATATCTATATGAATGAACTGTCATTGGCTATATTAATTGTTTATAGTTTTTATATTCAACGAATATGTTCCGCCCGCATTCCTGCATGATAAGGGTGTCGAAATGTTAATATGGTACTCAAAAATTTCGTATAAAGGGCCGTTCAAGTATTACGTAATCAAAATTATGACCGCCCCTTGTCAGCAAAAGTAAGCTTCCCCCATGATAACGTAAGCATTGACATAAATTGAAAAAACAAAACGAAGAGCAAATTTTGTTTACGTTGTAACGTACTTATAATAATAGTACATTGATTGACTGATTGATTCAACCGAAAGACATCCACTGCTGGATATAGGTATTCCCCAAACAGGGAGGAATTGGCATAATCGCCACGCGTGGCAGACGGGTTGGCGACCGCGGTAGGTGTTTATGGTGTTCAAAGGATGCTGGTGCCCATTCCCTGGTTTATCATTTAGTCGCTCTTTAAGACACCCACGAGAAAATATGGGGCGGTACTATTCTTAGCTGGCACCACACAGTGCAACATAATTAAATACTATATTTATAGTTTTTTTTTAATTATATTCACAAATATTAAAGTATACATTTATGTATTTGGTTTTTAATAAAGGTTAATAATTTACATTCAATAATTAAATATGAAATAAAAACCGTGTGTTATTATTTCTATAACTTACTGGTTCTATGGCTGATGTTTGTTTTCGTTTTTTTATTTTACGGAACCCAAGCCGCGGTGTACGATCTCCACTTGTTCACTGCTATTTTTAAACAAGCTCCCTCATGGGACCAAGTGTTTATTTCTCACGTAGTAAAACAGTCCTCGCTAAATTAATTGCATTATATCGTGTCAGATATATATTATTAGTTGCTTTTATTGGGGCACTCCACCCCACTCCATATAATTATCAAGAGCGTCTCGATATAATATGAGATTTGTTGCTGTTGTATTTGCGGCGTAGTTGCGTTTTGTTAGAATTCGCCGAGTTGTCTAGATTTGTCCATAATCATTATTGAAAATGTGATAAAAAAAACTGTATCTAAATTTGATTATCGAAAACACTATCAATAGATATTTAAAATAAATTGAAAAATAAATGAAGAAAGACACAGGAGCAAAATATCTTGAAAATGTCTTTGCTTGCGTGTTTAGGTTGATTGATGATCGATCATAATCGTTATTATAAATTGGAGGGAAAAACTGTTTCTAAATTCAGGGGACTAATCTAATAACAGAGGCAAAAAATTTCCAGGTTTCGGCAAACTGTTATAATATTATTATATGTAGAAACATTATTTTAACAGAATCAATTACAATTTCATATATTTGAATTTATTTAATTTCTAATTTTACTAACAGTTAACATATGATTGATTATGTTTAATGGACTTTGACGGCGTTATTTATTACATTCCTGAATTGTGTTTTATTGATAACACTCGTCAATTGCTAATAAACAAAGCAAACGAAATCGGTTGATAAATTAAACTGGAAATTTGCCTGAACTGTTTTATCTTTACTTTATTTTTTACATAAATTATTATTAATTGTATTGCATACATTCAAATTCGGCGTAATAATAATATTATTTTATGCATTCCCCGCGGAGACAAGGCGACCGTGAGTCGCCGGTTGGTCCGCGACCAACGATGGGCGAAACGCTAGGCATTTTACGAACGGCTACCCGCCTGACCTTTCTGACTCCGGGGACCGGACGAAATGCCACCGTGTTTTCATTTATACACATGTATTATTTTTTCCTGCGCACTCCTCGACGACAGTCGATTAATTTTTCACGGTACACTTGTCAAAATGTGATTTAATATAGCAAGCGACGTGCGCCCGCCGCGGCCTTTGACGTGTGATGCTTGCACTTCTGTGATCTAACTGGACCCATAAAGGTCCCTCTAAGGGTGTTTTTTTTTTACATCATGTTTCGTTTACGTACAAATTATTGTTTGTATAAAATACGGGTTGTGTTTTAAAATGTACTTTAGGGATGTTTAATGAGACTAACGTGTAACAGATTTCAAAAACAAAGGATTTTTTTGTTTTTTCTAGCGTCTTTTTTGTACGCAATTATTTTTGAAACTATACAGCTGATTTTTATACCTGGAAAGATTTTAGTTTATTTTTTTTATCTGTCTGTTTAAAGTAAGATGCAATACAACATTTTGAATTAAAAATAAGTTTTCTTTTATATTGAAAAATGAAATGACATAAATTTAAATTAATCTCAATTAAATCAGTTGAAATCTCTCAATAAAGTAAGCATTTATATATACATAAGTAACGTAAATAAGTAAATGTAATACTACTATTTGACTGATATAGTCATCCACGATTGAAGCTTCTATAATTTAATAGTACAAAAATAGATTAATCTTTCTTTATATTTGTAATCTGTAAATATGTTGACAATTTAATCAAATTTTAGTTAAAACCTGATTTATTTTAATCTCGTATATTATATTAAACATACATTTTTATTGAGACAATAATACATATTTCTTTGAACACAAAATAGCAAATAAACTGGCTATCAGGATGTTAGCAAACATTTATAGGTAAATTATACTCGAATATGCATCCAATTTGTGTTACAAGTGGCATATTATTATCTATCAATAATAATTTCAAAAATGGAACCGCAATTTCCAATTTGCCGCGTCACTCCGGATTCCAATAGGAAACGGGGATAAATGGAGTCACATTCCAATATGTCACCGGGCGGGCTCCGACCATTCGGCTTTTCGGCTTTCGGTATTCGGTATTCGAATTTTGGGATATTCGTGACACCCGTATGTACGTTCGTGGAATAGTTGTTCGGCGCCCGCTTGCATTCCAACTAATTCCGCTAATGAAATTATAAACGTGAATTCATTATTCAGCCGATTTATTTTATTCTCAGTATTAAATACTCATTAGAAAGTAATTAAATCGAGAGACGACTTCGTTTTGGAAATCCTTTGTCTAGCATTGGACGTGTTTCGGCCAATATGATGACGACTTAGGTTTGTTGTTTTTATTCCGAATTTTCGTCCAATCGTTTTTCAATCAGTGGTTTTTATGTAAAATCACAAATTATGTTTTATATAAATGAATATTAAATATGATAAAAATAGCTTGTTAAGAGTTTCATATCTGGTTTGTTACCAATTAACCTATTATATTGTTGTACTAGGAACACATATTATATGAAGGTGTCTATTATTCGGTCAATATCGTAGCTTTAATCGATTGCTCACAAATGGATGGTCCGTCGGTTTTAACTAGACGGTCGAAATACTTATTTTAGACAAGATGATTCTTATTTTATAACTATGTAATATATTACATTCAATACTCTATCTCGTCCAAGTGGTGTAAAAAAAACTATCTATGGTTGTTATTATTGTATTGTCTTTATTCAATATTATTCTCATTTTTATCCATGTACTTCTTCATATAACTATAATATAATAAAACAGAATCTTAGATTTTCAATGCAGATTCGATTTTATATGTAAGATTGAATAGTTAGGTATATTGGTTAGCTCAATAGGGGATATAACAGAGGAACAGATTTAGAATATGTATGGAAGTAACTTTACACTTATCCATTTCGATATAATGTGTTAAAACATTATGTATAACGACTTAAAGTCGCGTTTTTCCAAAACATAGATGTAATAAATAAGGGCGACTGGCCCAATGTGGGGCTCTTTCACCCACGCGACACATTAGGCAGTCGACACACGGCCGGCATGCGTGTCACGTCACCCGTTATTGCCTATATGGCGGCGCCATTGCACGCTCTGATTTGAAATATTTCCACGGAACCACTTATTCGCACCTCACAAACACGAGGTCGCGGAAATCGCGCGGAAGGTTTTGATCGTTTGCATAAATTAATTGATTTATTGTATGTATGAGTTTTTGCAATTAATTCTTAACGAATTTTCATTCATAATTCTGTTTGAAAAGTAGTCAGTTTTTATCCTGTAGGAATTAAGTGCAAGGCTTGTCTGACCTCATGTTAATTTTTTGGTGAGGAAATTAAAGAGGGTAACATGCTATGCTTAAAGAAATTGGCTCTCAAATGTTGCTCTCAGTACTCACCTATAGATGATTAGTATCAGATTTCCAAACTTGCGGATAGTAGCTACTCATTACAAAAATACCTTACCTTTATACTCTCGTGTCCAAAAACACTAACTACTAGTAAATTTTTTTTGGTTTATAAAACCTGTATATACTAATTACATTTTTTTTAAATTCTGATTTTCTAGAAATGTAATTATTAAAAATTCTTTTTAATATTATGAAAAACTGCACCATTGTCGCCACGGTTAAAGTACTATCAATCTATTCATCCATTCAACCGAAAGATATCTACTGCTGGACATAATTTCTCTCAGTGTTCTCCACAACTACCGGTCTTGCGCCACCCGCACCCAGCGGACTCTCGCAATCTTCACCAGGTTGTCGGTCTACTTTGTGGAGTTGCTGCCCACGCTGCGTCTTCCGGTAAGCGGCGACCATTCCAGAACCCGTTGCCCCCATCGGGCATCTGTTCTATGAGCAACGTGCTCAGCCCATTGCCACTTAAGTTTGGCAATTCTTAGGGTAATGTCGGTTACTTAGGTTTTTCTACGAATATCTTCATTTTTGATTCGATCACACAGTGAAACTCCGAGCATAGCCTTTGGGTAATTTTGAGCTTTCTCATTAAGCCCATTGTAAGTGACCACGTCTCGTAGCCGTAAGTCATCAATACCAACACTTACACTGGTCGAATAATTTTGTCTTGAGATACTGCGGTATTTATAGTATTATGTAAAGTACTATGGCAAATTAAAATTTGAAAATATAAAAGTATCAAGACGAATTGGTCGCACATTAATCGCGACTCCGCGAATACTATATGAGTCTCTCACAGGGCGAGAGGGTAATCGTTTTGTAGTGCCGGTTTTGTACCTCATTGTGCTACCAGAAGCTAGGTGCGAGACGCGAGACGCGAGGCAATCGCCGCCCGTGTATTCCTATCGCGTGCCTATTCTAATGGAGTACCCGGCTGACACGTCTACCCTCATATACCGCCGGCGCACATAATAACATGTGAACCAATCAGAGAATATTTTCATAAGATTTCATAAGTGCCACTAAAGGTGAGCTCGTATCGTGATCTGAATGAGTTATATGCGTTTAATATCATTATATTTTCCGTTTCAATGTCCCAACGTCACTTTGCCAAGAATTTTTGTTGTTGTTGTTGTGTGAGTCTTACTGAATCTAACGACTCCGTTGAAACATTTATATTTTTCATTATTATGCATTGCATTAGTGTATGTATAATGTAGCATATAGTACTATTACAATTGCACATTTTAAAATAATATGTCGTACAGAATTACGCAGAAAGCATTGTATCGAATGAAATAAATACCAAGGCAACATATTGTATAAATACTTAATCAGCAATTTAGATTATTGCACATTTATTTTTATTATAAATAGTCACGATTCTAGAACTTTCATACGACGAAATAACATGTTTAAACCTTAGTATATATCGCTTGCGAGCATAACATATTCGTTCACTAAGCTAAGTTAATTAGACTAGTAACTATTAGCAAAATACTTTTACTTAACTCCTCGACACTTCCGGAGCCAGAACCGAGGCGATCAAAGAATCATTAAGGCTCCTCTGTTGCGGCAAAGAACACTTATTGCATCCTACATCAGGTTCGGACCAACCTGCTCCAAAAAAGGTGCCCTGGTGACAGCGAGTCCACGTGCCCGTCGGGATCCACAAGAGGATACTGCCATTGAGAAGCGAGGGAATCCGACTAATATTATATGTGAAGCGAAGACTTTGGATTCATTTTTGAGAATACATACCTACTAGGCGCACAACGGTGTCTGAGATTTGACATAGTAAAAGTTTATTAGTAGAGTAGTGCAAAAAGCCAAATATATATATATTTATTATAGGCATTGTTAAATTTAAAATCTTTGGTTAAAACATTTAATAATTAAAACCGCCGCGTGTGCCGCTATGTCCTTAACTAAAAAAGTCATATCACTGATTGAAGAACAGGACAGGATCGTTCATTTATTTGAACAAAACAAACAAAAACGAGGTTTTACAGAAATTGTACATAATTTGTCTATTTGAAATCATAACTTTTTTGGAGACGGGTTAAAACAATTGAAAAAATCTGGGTATCGTTTTTCATAGAACGAAAAGATAATAAACTTTTAGCCAAATCGAAAGTTGTTGGTGTCAAAAGTGGTCGATATGGTATGGAATGCCTTACATATAATGAAAATATAATAAAACACATTGCAACAACATCGTTTCAATCACAAAAATTATCCATGGTTTTCGCCACATAATCATCATAATCACTTAACATCAGGTGAAGTTGTGGTCAAAGCGTTCAGAATAGTATTAAAATATAGTATTTTATATCTCTTTTTATTAGAACCGCTGCATATTGGTCAAAGGATCACCTTATTACATTAAATAATTATTTCAAATTGTTAGTATAACCAGTTGAAGAAAAAAAACAATATCGCAGCTGCCCAACTACAGGGAGAGTGGAGGTATCTGCGAAAAATTTCTTAAATTGTCATAGGCGGGCAAAAAAAAAACTATTAAAATCTTACGCAAGCCGGCTGAGAGCAGATGTGCGCGTGCTCGCCTCACCTGCCCACACGTGGGCAAAGATAATAGACACAACAAAGCAGTCCGACGGTCTTATTGTTGAAATCTTACCAAGCATTGATTTAAGAAAGAAATCTATTGTTGTGCTAAGTTGCCGTTCTAACATAGATCTTGGACGATACGTCGACCGTTTTTCAACTGTTTATTATTTTTTGTCGTTCATAGAACGTTATTATTAATTACTAACTAGCCCGCGATGCTTTGTTTTTCATAAATGATATTACCAATTCTCGTACACAAAATTTAATTGAAATCGATCGATTCCTTTTTGAGTTTTTGTTTATAATTTTTAAATCTAACAAATCGCTTATAAATATATACTTCATGCATATAAAGTTCTATAAAATCAGTCAATCCCTTTTTAGAGTGAAAGCTAAACATGTTTCTTTCGTAATAATTGATTTACGATTTCTAAAAAAAATATTAAAAACCTTTACATACTCGAATACCTTTTCTTTGACACATACTTCAGCGTACAGAGTTTCATCAAAATCTTGTAAGCCGGTTTCGATTTAAATCCAGAAATATATTAACGTAAACAGGGGAGCAACAGGCGTAATAGCAGAGCCAGACATTAATGTCAAAATCTGACATTAAAAAAAATGTTTAAATACACGGAAAACTCAAATCTGCTTATTAATTCTGTACATGTACATATATGTGTATATTTACATTATTTAAGAGATAAAAAATGATATGCATAAATTAAAACATAAAATAAAAAAAATCCTACATAATTGAGATAATTTTCATGAAGGAGATTTTTATTTTAAAATACCATTCAAACGATTTTTGAACAACAAAACTAAACTGCGTTACAGTTTTATTGTATTTCCAAAAAGTCATTCATACATCACGCGCAATTATGAAGAGTCTGTGTGTTATTTACTTACCTGTACACGGAAAGTGGACAACCCTATGATTTATAATGATTAAATATTCCTTGGAATTCCCTCTTATTTCTTAGAACATAGAGGTTATTTTTGAGCAGATAAAGTGCATTTATACTTGTCTAGAATTAAAAGTCCTGTCGAAATGGATTGCTATTACCATCAATAGTCAACGTTTGGACGCAAGTCGTATTTTAAACTATTTTACGATAAGTCGTAATTCATTTGTTTTTGTATCCGGCAAGATGTACCCACAATTTTAATTTCAAACGGACAAATTGATTTTACTCAAGCCACTCTCCGTGTTTAGTTGACTAGTTATACCTATAATATTTCTTTTTAAATTAGTGTTTTTTTTTGCATTACGTTATAATTTTAGTATAAGGAAATATTGGTATAAAAGAAAGAAGGATTAAATTCGGTTATTGCCACAATTTTATTCCTGAAAAATTACTCTAGTTTTGTCTTCCACTTTACTGGTCAGTTTTTATCCGATATCAAAGGAATTGATATGGCGTCTTTAATTACATATGAAAAAATATTCATGCTTATTTATTTACATTACTTTATTTACTATTTACTCATTTTTTTTGTAACTTTAAGTATTAAGTAACACATACTAATAAAAATACACAACATCGGTGGTGCGATTTCAAATGTTTATTAGCCTGCAACTTCTTTAAATCGACAAAAAATACTTAATTATTTCCATTCGAATAATGCTAATTTTGTTATTTCAATATACTACATATTCTAAAAGAGATGTGATGCGTATAAATGAAATAATTTGTATATATTTAAAATCGTAAATATCCACAAGAGAGTCGGCGAGCTCCAAGCGATCTACCTGGCGGTAGAAACGGTTCGCAAAGACCTCCGTCTCACTACGCGGAATCAAACACAATGCCTGTCGTTTTTTTACACTTAAATCGCAGTTTTTCGGTGCAAATTTCAAAAGGCCACCTGGTCGGAAACGGACCCCGGGGTTCCATACGATTGATCGGGGTCCCCACGTCACGAATTCTCGGATACACAATAGGGATATTTCGAAACGGCGCGGCTACGGCGACGGCCAGTCTATTTAAAACAATCAATGATCGAGTTTTATGAATGAGATGTGAAACAAAGAATTCTTTCAAGTCTGGGGCGAACGGCCGGAGTCAGGTGGATCGATTGCTTGCGACCATTGTACCACATTTGCATTTTGAATGGTCGTCGTCGAACTACAATGAAATGTGATTTCAATTCAGTTCTTTCTGATATCTAATTGTGAGGTTATTAAAATCTTTTATTATACTGTAAACAGATTTTGAGCATATGTTAAGTGACGATTTAACCCAAGATTGGAATAGGCTAAACCTAGATGAATTACTTTTCAAGATATCATAATCCTACCAAAATATACCCGTAAATGCCTGGCGTTAGATATTCGCTTTAACAATGGTAGTTAATAAGGCATAAATTAGAAAATACCCTTCTACCATGTCATAAGACCATTAGAATGTTTGCCTTCGTCGAAATTTTATTTACCTACGCTTTCATTACCATTCTATGTACCAATGGTTAGGGCAAATCTCTTGAATTATGCTATTAGTTTTGAAAAGAAAACTAATAAATCGGTCATATTGGAGTAGACGCAGACATCTGACCCTAGATCATGCGGCAGAATTCAACCATATTCCTATTGTGAAATATTTTGAAAATCAAATATATATTATTTTTGAGAGGAAAGATTAGAGATAGGATATAGTGGTGGAGAGAGATCGAAGAAGGTATGAATAACATGTATTAAGAATGGTATGTGTGTGAAAAGGTAAGGAATATTGAGATTACAAATGCCAGAGGACAGTTTTTAAATTCAGAAGAGAGATTTCGGTGAAGGAAAACATCGTGAGGAAACCATAGCATGGTGGTAGGGAATTTTCTAATGATGCCCGCCTGGGTAGCTACCACCTTCAAGTTAAATATCAATAGGTGTGTTCCGGCAGCACCACTTGAGAACCAGTACTAGTGTGTGTGTTTACCATCATGGACCACACCGTCACCTTAATATCAGGTGAGATTATGGTCAAAGCACTGAGCCTAATCCATCTAAAAAAAGAGTGAATAAAAAAATATATTATCCCGGCTTAACTTAATGTAGGATAAACTAAAGATGATGATGTAATATTATATTTATTTTGTCGATGAGTGTGTACTTATTTCATGTGAGATTAAATCTATGAAATTGCGGGACGCGGTACAAAACATCAGCATCCCCAGGCGCATCGTTAAGACAATAATTTGATTGATCTCATTATGAATATGCAGATATGTTAAGCGTTGATAAGCCCCCGCAAATAAAGGCTGGCTCCCCGAGGAGCGATTGCCGTTGCCAGCTCGTTGCCAACTCGTGCCGCCAACTCGCGTCAACCAGATTTTAATCTCAGATAACTCGAGTGAAGAACAGTTTACATAAATTCACGATTTAGCACGTTGTTTACAAAATGCATGATTTCATTATTATTATTAGATTGCTTGATAAGATTGTTATCTTTTATTTCTATAGCTGGCTATTTTTTAATCTTGAAAAAGGTTACGCGTCTCTGGCTTACCGCTAATTGATTTATAATTCGAGAATGACTGAACCGATTTTAATAATCTTTTTTTAAAATTATAGATGTGATCAGTGACCAGGTTTTCTTTCGTTTTTGTTTTGTTAGCTTTGATAATATATGAACAATGTTATTAAAGTAATAATTAAAAGATGTAAAATAGTGAATAATAAATTATTAAGAATAGAATTTGTTGTATACGAGTGAACGCAAGAGTCATACTTAGTATTTGGAATAAATTAAAAAAAATAACTGAAAGTCTCTCCATCGCTTGAACGGGGAGAAAAAAAAGTAGCGGACGCAAAAGAAATAATGAAATATCTTCATTCAACCCTTCTAATTAATAGCCATCAGTGTCTGCAGCACTCGCGAGGGCTGACAACCCTTTCAAGTTTTTAAAATACGCATCCTCACCTCGGTAAAACATTCGAGTGGGTAAAATTGCGTTTTTAGTATTGGAAAGTTTTAAAACGAATTGTGATTTGCTTTATGAAAAAACTTTATACTATTTGAAGTTTTTTCTTAGGTAGAATAAATTTATGATATAAGATCTTTTGGGCGTAATTTTTTTACGAACTATGCTTCACTTGTGGCTCTGCCTTTCGCTGCTACTAGTATATAATAAATAAAATAAAATAGTTAAGTATCTGTTTGTAATATCAAAATATTTTTTTTTACTAAATAACTATGAATGTATACATGGATAACTATACCAATAATACAATGTTTTTTTATATTTTCTCTGTCTCTCTGTTTGTTCCGGGTAATCTTCGGAACGGATGGACTGATTTTGATGGATAACTGAAGTTAGTCCTCCTAACTTTGGCTACTTTAACCTTTCAAATATAATTAGGGTTCCCCTAAAAAAAAAATTAAAACTCATGAATTTGTGAATTTAATCCGATTCCATGCACAGTTTTACAGGCAGGTATTTGAGTTTGTTAGAAATATCTTTGCTTAATGTTGAACTTTGCTTAAAAATATTTTCGAAAATAAATAATAAGGTTCCGTATTTAAAAAAAAAACTATATTACGCAGTGAAAAATATATGAAACTCGAGCGCAGCCGCATGCACGCAGCTAGTTGTTAATAAAAGTAAAAAGTGATGATTATGAAGGTTGATAGAAAAAGTGGGAAAGGATGGCCGAATAAAACATGGATGGAGTATGTGAGTAAAGATATGATGGCTGATAGAGATGTGTGAAACAATAAGTCATACTGCGCTGATCATAAACAACTAAAAATTGGGATCAGGGTTATGATGATGATGATGGTGGCAGTGGGCCGGTCATGTATGCCAAAGAACCGATAACTGATGGTGCAGACGAGTTCTTCAGTGGAGACCATCTATGGGAAATCGTAATGTGGGACGCCCTCCTGCTAGATGGAGAGTCGATACTGGAAAATTGTTTAGGAGCGGTTGGATGGATGCGCACAGCCGAGGATCGACTGAAGTGGTGTAATTTGGGAAAAACCTATACCCAGCAATGGACTAACACGGCTGAAGAACAAGAATATGTTAACAAGAGTCATTTTGCGGGGTGTAGGGATTTCGTGTACAGTTGAGTTGCAAAAAGCGGTTATCGTAAGACATTTTGGAACGTCACGTTACGTCATCAGCCACCGTAGATCCAGCAGTTTGCGGGGTATTAAGACAACTGAGTTTGACAACCCATAATGATACGAAATTAATGTTATTTAGAGTAATGGTCGTCAGACTTTTTTAGTCAAGGACCACATAGGACGCTGCGGGCTGCATATTTTTGGATTAGGTAGTTGACACTCTACCAGTCAAATAATATTTTTTATACGTTGTTAAAACACGATTTTGGTCATAGATTTTTTAATGCTCAACAGCAACTTGTGTATTCCTTTATTTACCTGCGCAATTAACTATTCATTTATTTCATAGTAACTGAAAATGTTAAGATGATATCCTAGCGGCCTTAATTCCATACAAACGTACTCCTCTGTTTCGTTTCCACGCTCGATAATGGCGTTATGGTAAATATTTTTATACTAAATAATATATATCCAGGTTCTTGACATTGTTACCAACGCGATACAGTGCCACTGAACACGTATTAAGCATTACACGCACAACAATGCACTCACACTCCTACACATAACATGCAGGTCATAGGTCCTGTATGGAGCTTTTTTATATATTAAATACAAAATGTAGGGATTAGCTAGGATCAAAATTCCGTTGAAATTTTTCTACACATGTAACGGCCAAGCCGAGGTTCGTAACACTTTAGTGCCCTTGTTCTAAATCAAAATCAAAATCAAAAAAAAAATTGATTTTGATTTTGAAGTGTATTTAACATCAAATGACGAGCAAAAATATTACCGAACTCGAATAAATAATTAAATAAATAAAAAAAAAAAACACATAAGAAGTATTAGTGGTTGAGGTTCTGTAAATTATTGAGGTCATATGATCGCCAAATATCACATCAGATACGGTATTATTCGCTCGCAATAAACGCTTGTACAGGATCTACCGAGACTTGGGAGATATAAAAAAACTAAGACACAGAAGATCCTTTTTGCTGAAAAATTGTATAGTTGGATTACGCGACCAAGTCTTCCATTTTCTAGGGTTGACGTAAATGGCACGAAATAATATATAGATTAAAACGTTAAAATAAAACGTAATAAAAATAAAACGTTATCTTCATTAATTGAATAAAACGTCATTTTCACACTTAAATATGTTTTATTTGGGAAGATATGATTTATAGTTACGCCGATATGTGGCGCTATAGGCGTTATTAATAAATTGTACTGCATAAATTACATTATTTTGGAATAGTGTCATAAACGAAAATTACAACAGTATATTCACATTTAATTAATTTTATGTTACCAAATTATTAATAGATTTCGCATAATATCACTTCACCATTTACCTTAAAGGACAGAAGAACGCGAAGAACTGGTGACCTCAATAAAGTATAAAACTTTTCAAAAGTACGAAAATCTGCATCTAAACGTTAATTTTGGTCAAAAAGTAAGCTTTTCTAGCTCTTACAATCATTAATAATTTAACCAAACTATTGAACGTTAATGATGCAATGAATCATAGGAACAAATAGAAAGATAGTTACTTACGAATAATGCCACTGACCCAGCTATCTATAATTAAATAAAATAATGTTAAATATTTATTTGAACAAGTGACATCCCTGAACAGTGAACATTGTAAGCGGCCCACTGATTACGGCCCACCATTGTGCTGCGGATATAGGATGCAATTAAGTATTAGACCGAGTTTACGGGCAGTCTCAATGTCGTCGTATCTCTGGATTTGCCATTTCTTTGACATTAAATAAATTATACATTAAATGAAAATGTTTTAAAGAAAATAAATTTTTAATATTTACAATATAAATTTGTTTTTTTTCACGCAATGCTACTAAATTTATGGGTTGAAGAATTTGATCGCGGACGCAATTGTTTACGAGAATTGGAGACGAAAGTGCCACGGGTTCTTGAGCTTTTGTCTGGTATAGCTTCTTTTTGGGTACGGTTACTTTGAAATGTTCCTATGTCATAGGTCTCAACTTTGTGTTGACGGCTTCTGTAACAATGTAAATCTTTGACTTGTTAAAAAGTTGTTAAATAGCATTAGGTGTAGGCCATTGAGTCCTTTATCAAGTCTGTCATGTTCGCCAAACTTGCTTTGACGTCTTAATACGAACATATCTCATTCTAAGCAATATTTTTGAAATAGCAATAAATGTAAACATCTTTCTAAATTCTTTTTATTGCCAACTATTGTAATCTCCTGAATTTTACTTTTGAGACTAGTGTAAACTATTTTATTGGTAATCATAAATAAAAAAAAAACATATATAATAATAGATTAGTGCAAGGTATTATTTGAATTTTGTTGGTTGACCAAAGGATGATGAAGCTAATTTTTGATATTATTTTTGTCAATGGGGCCATATTTTTTAATGATTGTTTTCTTTTTTTTATATATAATATTAGATACCCAATAAAAGTTTTATTTTTTGAGAAACTTGTATACGAACCTCTGAGCCATTATATTTTAGTCGTGACGTGTAGTGCCGCCTAAGAATAGTACCACCCCATATCTTCTTGTGAGTGTCGTAAAAGGCGACTAAGGGGTATAAACCAAGAGATGGGCAGCATCCTCTGAGTATCAAAAACACCTGATTGCGATTATGGTAATACCCCCGTTATTGCGGGACACCTATGTCCAGCAGTCAACTTCTTATGGTTGTATGGATGGATTATATTTTAATCAATAACTAAAAGCCAATAAAGGCTTCAGTTGTGGAATTTATCCTAACTTTTCAACGAACAGTTAGATTTTTTCAATTTTGTCCTCACTTATGAGCATTATGAATGATGTGAATTTATTATAAAGGATAAAAGTTGCAGTGAGCCTGAACGTGTATTTATTTTTATAATAACGTGGCCGATAATATTGACACTGTAATAATATTTAAAGTAGTTTTTGAGTTTATTATGATCATCCATCTTGTCCACATTTACACATGCTAAGCCCAGAAAGTGATTCTGTAGCTCATTATCAATTAACTTAAGCATAGTTAAGTTAGTTAACTTTCATAGTACAACAGCAAGTATTTAATTCTCGTTGACTGTCATCTGAACAGAGTCTGGGAAAGTCGAGTGCCCGCTAACGAACTAGCGCGCCAAAGCGAAACACTTCATTAGGTGAGCGGCGCTCTTCGACGCGTTTCGACGCTCCTTGGGGCGAGTCCTTACGCCGCATGAGCTCCCTACTACATATCTGCACGTCTAGTTACGCTCCTCGCTGACTTAGGGTTACCAATTCACACGAAGCTATTTTAAATTATAGATAAGGATATTTGAGTCGTCTAAAACAATCAACCTCGTCATTGTCTTCTTTGGCGTATCCTTCAACGGCGAAATCTAACTAAATCCGGTCAAAAGTACATTCGAAAAGTCAAATTTCAGTTTAAAGGTTCTATTACATGACACAGAATTAGTTGACCATTGTTGTCATAAGTGATTTTAACAATAAGGTGCTTCGAAATTTTTCGAAGTTATTAACAGCCTTCTTAACAGAGTCACGCCACAAAATGCCGTCACATCCCCTATTAGAAAAAATAAGGTTTTGATATCTATGATTTTGTTTTCCAATCTAGGTATATGATGAAACCTAAGAAACTCTCCGTTTACTAACCGCTACATTAGTAATTTAAATTTATAAATGGAACGTTTATTTTCAAATCCGAGACCTTTTTAACAAATCAATAATTAATAACATTCCCTGTCACATTTGCATTGGATGTGACGGCGTTTGTATTTTAGACGACTTATTTGACCACAATGTCACCTGATGCTTTATGATCGAAATATCACGCTATTCTAGTGCTGGCTCTCAAATAATGGTGTTAGAATATTGATTTAGATTGATTGCTGACTGGTTTTCAAAACTTGGGAGTGGCTACGAGCCAGGTGTTCTTTACAAAATACCCTACCACCATTTTATGGTGTTGTTTTCCTTCATCGAAAATTCAGGATCATTATGGTATAGGATAGGTAGATTCGAGCCTACGCCATTCGACGTGGTAATCGACCAAATAACTAATGAGCCATAAACGTTTCAACACTGGTAAAGAAGTTCATACTTTATATTAAATCTATACTTTGTAAAAAGTAATAAATATTTATTTCTTATTATGGACGACTAACAGTAAAGAAATTTAACAGTAACAGTTGATAGTATAATAACGTATTTACCAATAACAAGTCTAATACTATTAAATATAATTTAATATTACTTATGTAACTTATATATATATATATATAAAAATAGATATACACACTGCAAATTTTCGAGATTGGTATGCGTATCACTTTTTGACAATTGCTTTTTTTTATACGGTATAGGCTCAGTGCTTTGACCACAATCTCACCTGATGTTAAGTGACGATGTGGTCCAGGATAGTAAACACACTAAGCCTAGATACTGGTTCTTAAGTGATGCTGCCGGAACACACCTATTTGTATTTGGGGACAGGTTTTCGAACTTAAGGGTGGTAGCTACCCAGGTGGACATTGTTAGAAAATGTTCTAGCACCATGCTATGGTTTTTTCTAGATGTTTTCTTTCATCGAAAGCTTAGACTGATTTTAGAGTTGGATAGGTAGGTTTGAAATCGCGTCCATTGACGCGGAATCTGGCCACACTATTGCCTTCGCCTTGTACAGTGCGGTTTTGCATTGTCGTGTTGCAGAACGACGCCCATTCTGTTGACAATCACCAGATACTTTTCTATTAAAGATTGTTCACTCGATCCAATTGTTCACAATAAAGGTGGGCATTAACAGTTTATTCAGATTTAGCACTTCAAAGTGAACAACTCTGCGAATACTTCACCAAACAAAGAAGCGCAATTTTGAGATGTAAGCCCGGCTTCGCAGTACTTCATGGTGATTCATTTGGAGAAAGCCTCTATCTTTTGCCTTTTGGATTGTCATATACGACCTATTTGTTGTCTCCAATAATAAAACGATCAATAACAGATTATGGGCGACCCAAAAACCTGCTCTGCTTAATTTTCCTATCTTCAGTAAATGTTCCTAGATGGTCAACCAAGGTTTGTTAAAGGTGTTTGACAGTTTCTCGATTGTTTGACTTGGGTTTACTTCCACTTCTGCCCTTAGCATGGCCTTGTCTGATGTCAGTCTTCCTGATCGATAGAAGTTTGAGCAGACAAAATTACCGGATTTTTAACTTGGAAAACCATCTTTGGCATTTAGGAACGTCTAATGCGCTTGGATAAACATCGCAAATCGTTTTGGTTGTGACTGTTGCTTTACTACCCTTGCGAAGCACAAAAAGCATAAAATGACGGATATGCTCTTCTGGTATTAGGGTACCCATTTCAACCCAAATTGCAAAAAGAAAAATTTAATATCGAATTATTTGGAAGTGAACAAATCACAATAACCTTAAAATGACTTTAGTATGCCTTCGATATAAACAATAAGCTGATAAATTAGAATGTAATATCGACATGCTCAGAAACGACATTACTTTCCGGTCCCCCTTTTATATTTTATAGCTCAATCGGGCGATATCTTTTTGCTGCATTCTTCTACCATAATTTTGTGCAGTGGATGTTCTAGCTAATAACCTTGTATGCTATTTTTAAAAGAATATTAATTTATCGTCAATTTTATGTAGGTAATTTTGAAACATGTAAAATTTTCTTTTGTAAAATTAAGATATGTAATTTATTCTGATGTTATAGTTGGGGGATGATATATATTCTTAAAGGGTCGTATATATCCTGATATTTTGTTTTGTCATTTACCACCTTTATTTAATTCATTGTCTTCCTTAATTTTTCATAACATTATATTTATATGAAAACTAAGACGTGCGTCTTAATACGGAGCTCAAGAGTTTACCTATAGATACCTAAATTAATTTACTCATTCAATGTTTGGTCGCGATAGAATTCAAAACTACTTAGCAAATCTTAATAAAATTTCAACCACATTATGTAATTTGATTCGATTTAAAAGATAGGATTCATTTTTATGCCGATTAATGACTTCAAATATTTTCCAAATTGCAAATTAAAGAGTATTTAGAAGACAAAATAACCTGGGCAACGCCGGGTACGGCAGCTAGTCAATACATAAATAAATATTTCATAAAACATCGTCATGTGGTTCTCCTAGTCGATTTCATGTTTAGCGTCTTACCGAGCGTACTACTACGGCGCACTAATTAGACGAACGCCGACGACTCTTCTCATTAGCGCTGGAATTATGCAGTTTGCCTGAATTCGGGTTAAATACGAGGTCGAGAAGTCAACATCGCTACATCTAGATAGATAGATGTCTTGAGTATTGGTGTTTCGTGGTTATACTTTGTCACTTAGACAAGTCTATTTTATTGTAATATTAATTACAATATAATTTACTATTTACTGGTAGTAGAATTGTAAGCAAAACATTGTTGGAGATTGAAGTAAAAATAATGAAATGTTTTCAAATATTTATTATTCTCGATAATTTATCAATAGCTACTGATTAGAAAAAAAAGGATTATAAAGTACTAACTGGATAATTTTTTCCAATCACAATACCCTGAAGTTGACTTTATTGTAATTAAAACAATAAATTACTGTCATACAATTACCTTCTCACAATTTGTTCTGAATACTGTTTTATAAATCATTCATAAACATATATAACACACTGATGCATATGTTTTATAACTGTATTATAAATAGCAGTTAAAGGAATACACTCAAATTCCAATTAATCAGAAACATTAAAAACGAAGCTAATTAAAAATAAAGCAACAACAAAAAAATCATGTCCAAAAGCGGACGATGAAAATTCCCATCGTATTTAGACGAGCATATTCGTAGGGAAACGTTCTCTCGAGCGAACAGCGTTTATCTACAGCACATTGGGTTAATGAATGGGGGAGAATGAGAAGAATGAGAAGAAGGCATTATTTTAATTAGGAAAAATGGAGCCTTCAGGCGCTGAGCCTTAGTTAGAAGCGGAGCGGTGAGCGTAAGCATTTTTTTTGTTAAATCAAAAGTATGCAGATGAATGAAAATTTAAATTAGATTTTTATATAATAACATGCAACGTATCACCAGCGATTTCATTCAGATGATAAGGTTTTTGATGCCTTTAATCTGAATTTTGCAAAGATTGAAATCAGCTTAGTAGTTTTCAAGTAACGCTTTTTGCTACGGCTTCTTCTGCATATAACAGAATCAATTCTTTCTAATTATTCACTGCGTTTATATATATATATCGATAAAATCAATTATTTAGTTGCAAAGAACATGATTGTGATAAATTTGTTTCGACTTAATTGACAATTATCATCCTAACTTTTGCCATTAGTTAACTAATTACACAAAATAAATAGTAAAAATTAACCAGAAAATTCATATATTGTGTAATAAAGGAATTTTGTTAATCTATAGGTTCTATTCTAAAGTTAAAAACCCACTAAAGGCCCGAAAGAGAAACATTGCTTTTTATAATAGGGATACAAATTATGCCTACATTTTAAATTTTAGTTAGAAAATCCTTATCCTGTAAACTTCTTTTCGTATAAAAATATGACAGTCGTACAAGATAAAATAAATTTAATACTTACATTCAACATTTGTTATTTTTTATTTATCAATATAACCATAGCCTCATCTCACCTAGGTAGGGGTTTACAAATATTTGTAAATGGTTTGCGTAGGCGGTAGGTAGCCGTCATTTTAGGCAACTGAATATAGTTTTATCGCTGTTTGTTCCGTTATACATTGCTTTACAAATGTTATTTTATTGAAGTGTTATCTATACATATAATAAAAATGTAACGGATCGCTGTCTGTACATGGAAGATATATGAGAAAAAATATTATTAGGACCTTTATAAACGCAAATAGGACCCAAATATATGATTTTTAAAATTTTTGTCTGTTTGTCTGTGCGTTTGTGCACGCTAATCTCAGAAACGGCTTATCCGATTTAGATGTAGGTTTCACTAATATATTGTAGTAAGCTTCACTTAACATTTAGTGTTTGTTTCATGTCAATCGGTACATAAATAAAAAAGTTATGCCAATTTAAAGAATCACGTTGAACATTTATTCTATCTAAATTCTTTCTCTGTTCAGATGCATTGTATGAAACTTTACTAAACTCCATAATGGTCTATATAAAAGTATGATTATATATTAATAATAATATGTTAATAAATAGAAGTTAAAAATGATCGGTTTCGGAAGTGTTAAATTCCAATTTAAGTTGACCTCAGACATATATCATCATTCATATGAAATAGGGTTCAGGTTAGGCTGGCAATGTAGGTTGTTTATATATGTACAGATAAAGCACGTCGAGAGCCGGGCCGCTTTCGGAGGCGCATGGCGTAACAGTTGCATTCGATAACACTGAGTGTTTGCTTATTTTATTTATTTATATTTTAGGGTTTGTAAATACATATTGTATGTATATAGTATAGGTTCATTAGTTTTCAAATTAGGTAAACACGTCTTCTTAGTTAAACTGTAAATACAAGTTTATACAAGTTCTTAATTTTTATGTTTAAAAAAACAATTTAGTAATTTGCGAATAATTAATACATAAATGTATCTATTAGACATTTCTTTTATTTTCGATAATTAATAGGTTAGTTTATTACGTCTTAATAGTTATTAAACTGTAATAAAGTTAAACTGTGTAATAATCTGTAAGTATTTAATTTTTTTGTTTATGATGAGTATGTGTACACTAAATAACGCTGAGTTAGTACTAATTACTACTTCTTATAAGAATGCCTCGAAAAAGATCCAACCTCCCCCGGTGCAGCAGAAATGCTATAAGGATGAGATTAGTTCTCTTTACTTCACTGCATTTCAGTAACGTCAGGCCAGGTTTCATATTACAGAAACTTCAGCTCAGCGAAAATCTCGATTGAGTTCACATCGTTCTCGAATGATGGCCATTTGAGTTAGGATGAACAGGGAACAGCGTGAAGCACGTTTGTCCACCGATCGCAAGGCTCATGCAATATCGCGTGAGTCTGAGACCTTTACTGATAGGGAAACCCGCCTGAGCTCTCAAAAAGCACGAACTTTGCAGTCTAGAAAGCTGGAAAGTAGCTTAGATCGTGAATCTCGATTAACAGCTGATCGAGAAGAAGAAAGAAACTGCAGAACAACGTCAGTCACGACTAAATGCCGATCGACTTCGGCATATACTCAATAAAATGTTATCAAGTTTAATAGAAGACCCAGAAACTGGAGCGGAAATTGATATCCTTCCATAGATTACCAAAGAGAAAACAGGTTATTTGTATTCGCCCAGAATTGATTACTCTGAATTCGCATCTATAGTAGGTATGGTGGTATGTTGTCAGTTTTGTAATGCTCAAAAATGGAGAAAAGAACCATATGGACTATGCTATTCAGGTGGCAAAGTGCTCATTTAAACTTATCATGAGCCCCTTTATAAAAGTTTACTAAATAGTGAGCATCCTCTGTGTAAACATTTTTAGACTATATCTGTTTATATAATAGTGTATTCCAAATGACATCTTTTGGGGTCAAACATATCACATCCAACTTTTAAGGTGCAGGGCCAATTTATCACTTGATTGGATCTTTGCTTCTCCAAAATGAGCCAAAATTTCTTTACATTTATTTTGTATCAAATTACAATGAACAGGCCCATATACGACATCATAACTTTCCTCAGCTGAACATCAACTTTATATTTCAACTTGAGAATATGTTACATCAAGTAAATCCGTATTTCAGAAGTTTCAAAGCCGCAATAGATTCCATCCTACAAGGCCAAAATAACAATGATAAAGTTATAAATAAGGCTGATAGACGTCCTGCGGAAGAACATCGTGAAAAGTACAATGTCCCCCGTTGCAGACGAAGTTGCAGTAATATTAGTCAATCAGGAATGTCATAGACGTGACATCGTGCAGCGCACTCATGATGATCGCTTACAACGTATTTATGAAACACACCGAGCATATGATGCCCTGCAGTATCCTTTGATATATTTCCATGGTCAGGATGGGTACAATTTCAGACTCTACCAAGTTAATCCAAGCATTAGCATAACAAATTATAATAAAAAATATCAGCCTTACAGTTTTATTCATACCAGATACAAATTAGATGAAATTGTTGTATCTATTGCTACTTTATTTTCTCTATAGTAACTTGAGATCGGTAACGGACACACCTGCAGGAACAAGCAAAATTTATTCTAAACGCAAACCTATGCTGCGAAGTTTCATGAATGCGAGACCTCATATCATCCGTGTATGGAAACGCAACGCAAATACCAACTTGCGAAAATTCATGGCTTTGCGAAAGAGCTATTTTAAGTCCACGAAACGACCAAGCAACAGCAATAAATGCTGAAATTTTGAGCTTTGTTTCGGAGGATTAACGTAGAGTATATCTCCATTAACAGAGTTATAAAAGATGAAGAATCTACCAATTACCCAGTAGAATTTTTAGAATCCCTCAGTGCTCCAGTTCATAAAATAAATTTAAAGTCGGCGTACCCATAATGCTGCTAAGAAATTTAAGACCGCCAAAACTTTGCAACAATACTTGATTAAAAGTGAATTTTTCTCTTTTAAATTTCTGATTCTGCGAAACCTGATAGAAGCAGAGATTTTAACAGGTGGTAGTGTTTTTATGCCTCGGGTTCCTCTCATTCCAAACAATTTTCCGTTTAGTTTTAAACGAGTTCAGTTTCCAGTGAGCTTATGACCAGTTTCGCGATGACAATTAATGAAGCCTATGGTCAGACGCTAAAACTTGTGGATGTGGATCTAAGTATTAGCTGTTTTTCGCACGGTCAGCTTTATGTGGCTTTATCACGTGTTAATAATTCTAGCAGCCTGTATGCTTTGTTCCCCGATGGCTATACGATGTAACGACGGTGATTATAATCCAGAATAAACCAAAATCCGACAAATGCTGCCCAAAGTCACTATTCCACGCAGACGAAGTTGCGGGCACAGCTAGTTACATATATATATATATATATATATATATATATATATATATATATATATATATATATATATATATATATATATGAAAGAATGAATGGTGTTATATGCAGAAGAAGCCGTAGCAAATAAGCGTCACTTGAAAACTAATAAGCTGATCCAAAATTCGGATTACAGGCATCAAAAACCTTCTTATGTGAATGAAATTATATTATATATAAATGATAAATAAATAAAAAGCATGTTTGCAAATGCAAATGCATAAAACGCTATTTTTACAGCGTTATTGCATATTTTAGTACATTTTTATTAATAGTGTTTATTTCAGAAGTTAAATGTGTCAGGCGTGTTGATTGAAAGCTGTATTGTTTTATGCTGAGAATTTTACGGCCATAAAAAAGTCGTTGGTCAATTTGATAGTTCAGAAACGATTGCAATTGAAACAAGCCAGCTGGGATTCGAGGAACCCGCAATTCAACAAAATATTGCTCTTATTGCAATACATTTCAGTAATATACCCGACGCTATAGAAAAAATAGAATCCAAAAATCTTTTTCCTTCCTCCTTAGAAATATTTGAAAAAAATAATGAACAGAATACCATACTTCCGAGTTTACTATAGGAAAAAGTCGATGGCAAATTGAATGCAATTCTATATAAAACCCGAGTCTTAAAGAAATAAAGTAAGTTAACGCATTATCAAAGGCACCAGCCAAACTCTTCCTGGAGAGGTTTCCGCAGAAAAATGGCTCCAAATTTCAAGTTCTGTCCGGTAACGTCAGTTGACGTAGAGGTCATTTTTAGCCAACAAAGTAATACTAAATGACAAACGTCACAAGTTTACTCTAGAAAATCTAGAAATATGCTTGATTGTACATTGTCTCAAGCATTACAAAGCTGATTAATATAATAAATAAATAATAATATATAAATAAAACCAATATATATAAATAATAATGTAAATAATGTAAAAATAAATGTGAATTCAAATAATAAATAGTATTTTCATTATGCGTATTTTGGCATTTTGATAATGCATATAATCCGATGTCTAGTTATTATATTTATTTAGGCATTTATGTTGTTTGTTAATAAATTGTTAATTCGATTTTTTCAATAGAACCAATAAGTTATTTTTTAGTTTTTTGAGTTGCTAACCTTGGCTAGCTAATAAGACTACCTACTTAAGGAAATGTATTACAGTAATATAGGGATAAATAAGGCTTTCTAAACTCACCATATATATATTAAGGAATTGCCGTTTAAATTGTATGGAATGACTCAAACGTTACTTTATGTAGATAGATAAAAGAAGATCTGTTACAGTTATTTGTAAAAACTTAAAAATAACTTCTTTATTTCATAGAAAATTTCACCGATATATATCAGTAAATAAGTTGAAAAAATTCATTATACCTACGTGAATTTTAAAACAAATCATTTGGAACAAAGGATCCTGGAAATATGAAAAAATATTCACTGACTCGCAAAATATTTCTTCTATAAGATTTCCCGCTACTGTAACCTGTCCATTAATGGTAATAAATAACAACAAAATACAAAATTTAGCTGCGTTAACATGGCTCCACCCACCTAACAACAAAGCGAGCAAGGTACTCGGCTCGGATCGACGCGGCGCGGCAAAAAATGCCGTATCATACTTAAATCATTTACGAAATATTGACAACAATAAACGGGCGCTTTAAAAAATTGCCAGTTATTAATAATAATATTTTTCTTCTCTCGGACCACGTGTCCCCCACACCTGAGCGCTGCGGATGACACGGACGGCAAAAAAAAATATGCACGAAAAAAAAAAAAAAACATTCGTTACGAAAAAGAGCAAAGGCGCAAACAGACAACAGCCAGTTTGAATGATTGCTTCCCTGGAAGAGCGGCAAAGTCCATTTTTCACAAGTGCCATTCACTGCTTTCACGTTGCCTACTGTGTATTTTATGTGTAGACGTATAGATAGATAGATAGATGTATATTTTTATTTATCGAATCTCCCACCCCACTAGGTGTACGCACGCAATCAAATTGATATTCGTCCAATGCGAATTTACTGCGTCCAATTCCTCACTGTTTTATTCATTTTAGTGATTTCGCGATGGTGGTAAATACACAGGTAAAGGGAGAGAGAGATATGTTTAATTTGGGAATGAGTGTTTATTGTAGCGTTTCGTTTTTGTTTACGATGTTGTATAGGTACGTATGGCGTCTGTTTCGAGGTCTGATGTTTGTGCAATGTAGTTAGTTACGTATTTTGCTTTTTAATTAATTTTATTTTCGCCTATAAAATGTTTATTCGTATAAAATGCATGTTACGTGTTTCGTTTCTACATTTGATAAACAGAAAAGATAAGTTTCTAATTTAATTAAAAACGATAGCTAATTGATTGTAATGAAACCTGAATTAAGGTGAATAAAATTTAATCACTTAATCTAGTTTATAAGTTCAATTGACTGCATTACCTTTGCTTCCATTTGTCACTTAATATTTAGAATAAACACGATAAACACAACTATTAAATATTCATTTAAAAATGATTAATTTAAATTGATTTGCGATAATATACCTAATTTATTTTTATAAATTATTTCGCTCTATTAAGCAGTATTTTGGCAGTAATTGTAATACATTTTTTGGGCAAAATATTTACAGATTTATAGTAATCAGTTTTTCTGAATAGTCTATAATCGATAAAACACGTCATACGCGAAAACCTGAAAAGGCCGTTCTTGATCATAAGGGATCACAATACACCTATAACACATACACAATACAATACACCTCACGTACGCGTTGCTCCTAGACTAGGTATAAACTTTCTCTGCAAAAAGATCCAACAATATATCCAGGTTGTAGGTCAAGGCAGTAAGCTTTAGCAATAGAGGAGCGATCACAGTAGACCGAAGTAGTTCACAGTAATGCTGAAGATTGAAGGACTGTTTTAGCCTACATAGCCCCTTAGGCATCAGCAAGCTAAGCCAAAGTGAAGCGAAGTCGAGTTTTTCAATGATTTCATAACAACATTAAAAGACACAATTTATTGCTCCTAGTGGATTGTGACGTCACCCTGTCACCGCTCGCATATAAGCGTTTCCATAAACCGCGAGTTTATATGCGCGGTTATTCTTATTCTGTATTCTTATTTGAACGATGCTAATATGTCAAACCTAGTGGTGAATATTTTTATAAATAAACATGTTTATTGTCTTCATAAGCATATATAATTTCGTAGCTTGTTTTAGGCGTACCATTTTTAGATTAAAGTATTTGAGTGACTGGTCTTGTCCAGTTGCCTTTCAGTACCAGCTAAAGTATGTCCAGTTATTTGAACTCGTTTTTAGCGATACTTTGCACAAGTGCTATGATGATGACTTGGAGATTTTAGTCGAGAAAATTATAGAAATCTAGTATATGTTGAAGTTAAAAACTGTGTTTCAAACCATTAAGAATCGGAGATAATTCACTACAGTACCTGCTGTAGAGTAAATATCGTATGTATGTAAGTATCGTTTGGAAGCGATGATGGCGCAGTGGATAGTGCGGCTGGATTCCGCGTGAATGTACGCGGGTTCAAACCTATCTATCCAACTCTAAAATCAGCCTGAACTTTCGGTGAAAAAAAAGCCATCGCGAGGAAATCATAGCATGGTGGTAGGGCATTTTCTAACAACGGCCGCCTGGGTAGCTACCACCCTCAATTTCGAAAACCTGTCGCCAAATACCAATAGGTTTGTTACGGCAGTATCACTTGAGAACCACTAGGCATTGTGTGTTTACCATCCTGGACCACATCGTCACTCAACGCCTAGTGAGATTGTGGTCAAGAGCACTGAGCCTATATATATTTATATAAAAAATGCAACATTTCTCTTTGAAACAATGAAAATAGCAAAAAAAAGTATGCATATAAAGATATTCAATGACGACACAAAGACAACTGATTATTATACTCATCACGTAAAACCCGGATCAATGTTACAACTTACAGCCACTGCGCCACGGGGCCAGTTGATATGAATATTTAATTAAAATTATTCTCGACTATAAAAACTTTTATTTTAATAAATATCTTACGGACAAAACTATAAAATTCAAAATCATAAAGTCATAAAATGTCCTATACAAATCCGCTGTAGTGAAGAGACAGTTTATAATCGATTCAGCGTAACCCACTATAACTCCCAGTGATCCGCCCGTTGTCTAATGACGTAAAAAGTATGTCCCCGCACCGTAATGTTGGCCGAGGAAAATGCATAGAGTAGTGTAATATATGTAAAACTGACACGCTGTACTGTGGCGTATTAATTCATACTTATAGCACTGAATATGTTATCCGTTTAATATTAAGAGAAACTTTTAAGTAATTTTGCCTAAAGCATGTGTGAGTATTGATTGACAGTGAAGCCATACATTGTAAAGAAACTTGAAAATTCAAGTAATAATCTTATAGTATCGCTTTACATAAGAAAGTAAAGAAGAAAAAAAAAAAGTCAGTGTTTAAGATTGCCAATTCTTTATGGTTCGAACAATAAAACAACCACCCAGCAGTGGGAAATTTAAGTGTAAGAAGATTAAACACGTAATTAATAATAAAATTCTCTCTAAACTCTAATTAACTCTAAATTCTTATTACTTAGTACTCTCTCGGGCATGAAAGAATTAAATATAATATGTTACTTGTAATGGAAAACTGAATTTATTTTCTATTCATATGCTTTTTAGTGGTCACTTTTCATATCGCAAACGGTGGTATTTACTTTGTAAATATTAATTTGGAATAAAAACGCATCGAGCTCGTAGGCATTAATTAGAAAACATTAGTTACTCTATGATCGGCCGTCCATAGACAAGCCAGGGGTTGTGAAAGCACGTCGTCATCGGATGGCAATTTGAATGCGGTCGCTTAGCCGGCTTTGACGGCCGGTATGACTGATGAGGAAGGGTGAAGATCGCCTGATCGCAGCCCGTCATCGTCCCTTGTATATAATTTTGCATGTCGCTTTAATTCGAACACGGGTACGATATGATACGTCCTATATTCTCTGCAGGTGTTTATCTTATAGTCAATTTTTTTTTGTGTAATGTTTTGTTGTTTTTTTAGCGTAGATTTAGATTATCGAATCGTCATTTTAGGCTTAATGGAGGCTTATGAATTAAATATTGGCAGAGGCGGAGTTTTAATCTATAATATGAATAAAACTGAACATTTTACCGGATTTGTAGATTACCATGTGCATAAACCCTATATTATATTTAGGCTATTTAGTGAAACAGGTTCATACCCATTTTTAGTTTTGATAATATATTTAGCTCTTGCGAGCGTTCTTTTATGTTCAATATAATGTTTGATAAACAAACCTACACATACACACACATAAATATAGAGAGTTGAGTGCAGTCAAATCGTATGGCCAATCAATGGCGTTGGGTAAATATAACTTTCAAAGTTCGCTTTGTGATGTTAAACGCATCCGACATGCAAATACATATCCGAATTACTAACTATGACGTTCTAAGGGGCCGTCCATTAATCATGTTAACTTTTAGCCAACTTTTAACAACTTCTTCTCGACGTGGTGAGTGTTTAGACTTGCTCCTTACTCAAAATCAGGTGTATTTTTTTGGTACACTGGCATCTTGGAATTTTCTAAATATTATTAATTGATATTAATACGAATAAGACTTATTCTAATTTAATTCTGGAACATTTTAGAAATCGTTCTCTGGGAGCGGCGAGTAAAGGTCACACGTTGCTTTTCAGATAAGTATCGCGGGTTCAATAAAAAATCCATCCATCCATCTATTCAATCGAAAGACGTACACTGTTGGTCATAGGTCTCCTCCAAAGATCTCCACGACGACCGGTCTTGCGCCACCCGCATCTAACGGATTCCCACGACCTTTCAATGTCGTCGCTCCTGCCTGCGGTCAATGTGCCCAGATCACTGCTACTTAAATTTAGCAATTCTTCGGGCTATGTCGGTTACTTTGGTTCTTCTGCGGATGTCCTCATTCCTGATTCGATGACTCAATGAATCTCCAAGCATAGCCCTCTCCATTGTCCTTTGAGCAATGATAAATACATGATATCTATAAGATATAATGTAATGCAGTAAATAATATACAGTTTCTTATATGAGCGAAACTTGCGTATAATAATGTATTATAATTTACGTATTTAATTATATCCCATTAAAACACATTTGATAAAGCAAATACATTGAATATTTATGATACCTACTGCGTATTATTTGAAAAATTGTGTGATGATAACGTGCTTAGGTAATGGCGAATAATTTAGCATTAAATATCAATGACATTACTTATCTTTACGTACTACAAAATTATTATAACTCGCTTCCGCTGTCTGTTCGCTTAGATCTTTTAAATATTTAACGGGTTTTACTGCAGTTTTCAGTAATAGATAATGGGATTAATAAGGAAAGGTTATATGTATACATATTATATAATACATACATATTATAGTACAGAAAAGCCGAAAAATTAAAAGATTTATAATGAAATGTCGTAACAAACATATTTATGTGCGCTTAAATCGCAAACACTGGCTATATTTATCTTTAAAGGATAACCCACAATCACCATTTGTATCTTTTTCATATTACAAAAAAATATGTGTTATTTACCAAGCTATTTTATACAATACGGTATTATTCCTTATCTAACTAAATACATTACATACGTTGTACATTTCACGTAAATCAGTACTGATCATAACAGAATTTCATTAAAATATCTACTTAATGCTCCCGCGCGAAGCCAGCGCGGATCGCTAGTAGAATGTATAGGTAATTTACTAATACAGTAACTCGTTATTTTAAAATGTTTAAATATTAATAATGTTAGTTAGATATTGTATCTCTTATTAGAATACTACAGTATATGTTTTAATAAAGCATTAATTGTTATATCATTTTTTATTAACTGATTATTTTATAGAATACGCATATACTGTGACTTTATAAAACTTCTGAATAACTGTTTCATATTTAAGGATTAGTTTGCTTTATTAATAATACTAATTTAATGAAATGTCTAAGCACGTCATTATTCGCCTTATGCGATTCAGACGGTCCCTAAATAGGGCTAAATATATACAGTGTTGTGAGTGAATTTTCGAGCGCACCGTTGAATCGTCAATGAGTCGTGGTGTACAATCGGCAAAGTCCGTTTGCGGCGACGCCAATTCACATTCATTCATGGACGATTGCAGTTGTCGGCTGTTGCTCCTCGCGCGCCTGCCTCGCCTCACGCCACTATAATGTATTAACCGGCATCATTTGAATTTAGAACAAATGTTAGTCTCTACTCGATCTCGGTTTGAAATTCCCTGTCATTTTTGGTTTTAATAATAACATTTGAAAATGAAATTTGTTTTTAATGTTAAACATGTTTCTTTATTCTCAAATTAAATATTTTTGATGTGAAGAATGTGTTAGAAGTAAAATCGATTTGTAAACCGTGACGGCAAATGGTCATGCCGTTATCTTATACCGTCATTACGCCTTTACTGTCTATTCTACTATAATATACCGTAGTTGGTACATTCGACTCTATATACGCACAGTTATTTTATTTTTTTAAATCCATATTTATTTATAGGTTTGTATAAGTTATTGATGGTACACTACCCATTATCTTTGATTTTTCACATGTACTAGGCATCCCGTGAGGGTCAAAGTTTTTTTTAATCCAACTATAGTTGTCAAAACTGTACTGAAGCTTGTTTTTGATGTTCAAAATGATTAATTCAGAATTAGACCAATAGGATCAATACGACGCTCATTATTACATGTAATATTAAATATCATAAATATCTATAAAGATTATAATTTGAACAAATAAGCAATTATACAAATTACGTTTTAATTAAATAGTAAAATAGTTATGCGATTATTTTCCCGGTAATTTATTTCTATAATCTATCACTATTAACTAAATATTTACGTGCGAATTTTCTTCAAAATGAAATAAATTAATAATATATAAAAACGCCACACAACAAGCCTGTAACGAGGTGCGAACAAAGGGATCCAATAAATCAAGGCGGCCAGGTGAGGCGGAGTGGTGTTTGTGCATTAAGAAGGCCCGGTTTTCCGAAGGCCTTTTGGCCCTTTCTTCGTTTTAAAAAGCAGTCGACGCCCGATATTTTGCGCATAGTCATCGACAACACATAAATATTGGAAATGGCGCGGCCCCTTTCTTGTCTCGCAGGAATAATTAATGCCCGGTTTTGCTTCTTACGCCGCGAATTGGTTTTGTTGCCAAAACTTATCGCCGTCGGTGGACGATGCGCTTTATTCACGTTTCGATTAATTTTGTAATATATTTATATTAGAATTAATATTATATTTGATATATTGAATTTTAATCTCCGACTAATTGTACCCGAGATTCCGCTCGCTCCTACTCGAATATATCCTTTATTTTTTACAATTATTGATATAATATTATGGAAAACGATGAATGGAGTTTATGAGGGAAGATATGACAGAAATAGCAGGAATGAAGAGATGATGGTTTATAGATAAAAAATAGACGTAATGTGTGCCGATCCCAAATAGTTTGGGAACAGGATGATGATATTTACTGTGTATATCCTCAATACTCAATGACTTGATTTTTATTTTTTATTGACTTCATTTGTTACGAATCTCATAACTTTTTTTAGTATATTAAATAAATGTAAAAAAACCCAATCAGATAATTTATATGTATTGATGTCATAACTTGAACGCATCGTAAGTTTTGACGTTTAGATCTCGTCTAATTAGCAGTTTCGAGGCGCTAACTTTTTAGTTGGGCTTTTTGGCGGCACCTTAGTCTGTCATGTAGTGCCTGTTGTCTTCAATTCAATAACTTGTGTTACTGGAGGCCTATATTGTGTGCTTTTGGTGCCGTTTTACGTAATATAGTTTGGTCATTGTGTACAAGTGAAGTCAATTGAAAATGTATTCACGCACCCACGAAGCATTTGTTCTGAGGTGGCTCGAGAATTCATGGAACATTCTAGAGGGATTGCCATCGTCTTGATATTGATACGAGTTTAGGCGGTATGGGCAAACGTCTCTTAGCCTATCCCATCGGACGAATATTTTTACTAATACGACTACTATTAGCAGTTTCGAGACGCCTTCTTTTTGGTTGTCATGCACGTCAATGTCAGAAATAACAATGATCGTTCCAACTATCATCCGCGTCACATTTTACACTACCTTTCTAAGAAAAATCATAATCATCATCGTCTGTCTATATGTGTGTGCCCATTCATCGTATCATTATCGCCATTAGTGGAAGTTCAGCGGCCAGTCTGATCAAGGTAACGTGCATTATATCTTTACTATGATTAGTTCGATCTTAACTTATCAGAGACATTGAAACCAGCTCAGTGATTTTCGATTTATTAGCATATTAAGGGACAAACAAATATACAGATACATCACCTTTTATAAAATACGGGTATATTTATGGATTATAATAAAACAGTTTTAGTTGCATGTTAAATTTACTATGATCAGATAAAAATACAAATAGATAGTTTTTAAGTTAGTATTTAAGGCGTTTGCGATGAATAATTTTAAATGAAATATCCTTTATAATGTAGGGAAGGTTTATCTTGTGGATTTTGACAACTTCAACGGAATTTTAGGGCGAGTCCGTATGGCATTTCGGCGGCAAATGATAGCTAGCACAGAGTCACGCGTGAAGAATATTTCGGAGAGTTTACCATAGATAAGCGAAGAACAAAAAACAAATGAGTTCTCCTATACAGAATCCATGAACCTGCGTGTAGTATTCAAGAGATTGAAGTGTTCTGTAATGAGTGTGATGCCCACAGAGTACTGTATATATCCAATCCAGTGCATCTATCTCCATTGTAATCCGCTAGTAGCGGATGCAGGAGCTTGGGGAGGTTTTCATCGTTTTAATTCATCCTCTCAAAATTTCTTATCTAATCTAAGAATGTAGAATAGTAATAGTAACTCTATATAGCAACACTTAAGGGTGTTATTGAGAGTTTACCGTTAAATGGAGAGAGAATAAAAATCTTTTTTTATTATTTATTTATGCTTCTGTATTCAATCACACATTATTCACCAATAATTATATATTTTTAATACTAATATTACTAAGGTTCAATTTGCCTTAACTACGAAAGTATGAAGCGAATGGAAAACAAGAGAGAAAATTGCCTGTACTCTCTTTCTCTGAACGACGTAAAAAAAAATTAGCTTATCTCACACACGCAATTTGCGTTGGCAATTTTCGCCGCTTCCTCTCATTACCCCGCCGTGATATATTTGCGTGTTTATTACTGCAATTACTTAGAGTAAATCTCACGTCCTTCCCCGTCCCCCGTCACCACCCCCGGTCGTCCCCCCTCAGCCGGGGAGGGTCGCGCCCTACGCTGCCATTTTACCCTCCTTCCGGCCGGCCCTGCCCTTAAGTCTTATGTACCATCGTGAGTTTCTTCACGGAGTCGGTAACCGGATTCAAATTGGGGCGAATTTAGTAGCAATTAATTATAAAGTGTTCACAGTATGTACTCGACCCGTGGTTTAGTAATTAATATTATTGTGGAGTAATTTTATGATATAATGTTATAAGGGGGTTTCGTGGATTTGTGACTGTCTCTTGACATAGTTGTTGAATTTTTTATATATTAAAAAAATATTAATATAAATCACAAGATGTACGCATTGTATTTGAAATTCGAATATAAAAATTCATTTGAGAAAAAAAAAACTATTCAATTTTTTTTTCTAATAATAACATCAGAACTAGTCGTTAACCACATAACAAAATACAAACAGAAAATCGGTGTATAAACAGAAGAACAACAATTTTACTTTTGCTAAACTTAGTAACTTACTTACTGTAACCTACTTTCTATTTAAACAAATTTATGTAATCAACTTTATAATCATGGCATATATATACTCGTATGCCCGTCATTTACTGACTTATTTCTATATTTTATACAAATAGCAATCGTCAACGTTTATTTCTAAATCAATAAATGGAAATTCGTTGGGTGATTGCTGTTGACTGCAGAGTTTAAGCTTGATTATAAAAAAAAAAATTACATACAAATACTAATGTCATGAAAAATGTGTATTTTTAGGTTTGAGTTTGCTTTCAAAATTATATAGTTTCTTCTTCACAATATTAATACGTCGATTACCCATAAAAATGAGACAATAGGAAAACAATGGAAAGCTAGCGTAAACGTCAGGTTAGTGCTCAAGGGGTTAAAAAGATTCAAAATGTCACATTATTGAAAGTAATATAGCATAGATATATTGAACATTCAAATGCCAATACGTAGCAATATGTGTATATAAGTAATTGTCTTCACTGCTGACAAGAACGTGTAAGACAAGGTAGTTGGCAGTACTGGGAAATATGTCGCTCGGAGAATAAGCATTGTCATACCTCCGTACAAGCAGGGCTGACGTCTAGCCAACTTACATTAGAGATAATCTACAGCTACCAATAGATATCAGTACAAGTGAGTATAAATAGATACTGCCTCGGTGGCGCAGTTGTATTACGGTGCGACTGTCGTTCTGAGGTCTCGGGTTCGATCCCCGGGTCGGGTCAAGTGGTATTGGGTTATTCTACTCAGTATCATCCCGGAGTTTGGAATTTGTGCCCGATATGGCGACAGGCTCGCCCCCTGTTACATCTGGGACGGAACTAAGCTCGGCGAAAAGTGGGTGGTGTAGTTTCGCTATTTCACCTCTGCCTAACCCTTCGGTGATAACAGGCGTGAGCTTATGTATGAGTATAAATAAATTTATCTTTAGGTACTTACATAAAACAAAAAATCTTGCTTTCTGTTTATCCGCTAACTACAAAACCATGCAACCTATTTTGATACGGTTTTCACACCCTTGTGGTTATTTTTTCCATGTAATGTTTTTTCAATACAATCTTAAACTTAAGTTCAAATAGAAATTAAATGAATATTTTGTAACCAAATCGCCGAAAAATCAATTTTCATCAAGACTAAAGGGGTACATAAGGATAATATATACTATATCTCAACCTCTTATGGTTGTATATGTCTGTCTTTTATTGCGCTTATAACTTTTGCAGTTTTGTAATACTCTATTGAATATTTAACCGCGTTGAGCACTAACCTGGCGTTTACGCCAGCTTTCTATTGTCTTCCTATTGTCTCATTTTTATAGGTAATCGACATATTAAATAGGTATAATAAAGCAGTAAAACTAATTGTAAAAAATATAAATTATTTTTCCACGAACTCGGCCACGGATACATCTTGCATTGTTTGATTGCGATAATGGATTAGTGTTTATACGCTAGAGATCATACTCATCAGAAAGGATTTTTATTATACAGTTAAATCTTAGTTGCGATGAAGAAACTATGATGATGAAATCATAGAATTGTAGATGAACATTTCTTAGTTGGTTAGCTACCAACCCGAATTTCAAAATTACTAAACCAAGAACCAACCAACTAAGAACTTACTACTTATCGATATAATCCAATACTTGAAAACGAGATCGTTATTAATAGTCACTGTTGTGGTGAAATGTTCTTGCGTAATTCGAATAAAAAAATCATATAATCCATTTATAAGTTAAAACGATAAGGTTCTACATGATAACATTATCACTTCCATTACAACTAGGAATAAATGCTCATATGGTAATATTAGATAGAAAAGAAATTCATGAATGTATTCACAAAATTTATAAGGTGTATTGTACATTTTTAAATCGTTATTATCCTTTATATACATATTAAGTACACAAATCTCAGTGCAATATTAAATTGGCACATAACTTTACATAACGGCCCTCGCCAGACTTCGGTGTAATTAATTAACGAGCTTAGTTTAAAAGCGGGGCCGTAAGACTTGACTCTAGGGTGGGTGGGGAGCGCTGGGTATTCTTCAAGAAAGGACCGGGATGGGGGGAGGGTAAAGAAATTCGGGGAAAGTTTATCATATTTAGGCGCAAAATGGCGAATCCAGCGCTCGGATGCTGCCCCGAGATTAATATCTCGTTTTAACTCGCTACTATGAGGCTTTGTTTTGTTGTTAATACCGCTGCAGTTTGATTTCGGATGTACCATTTATAGTTTATTTGATTTGAATTGAAATGTTTTTTGAAGATAAATTAATATAAAAGTAAAAAAATATATTAGAATATCAAAATCCATAAAACTGATATAATTCTATAAAGTTTCAATTAAAAAATAACTTCAAATAGGGGATGAAATATAGTAGTTATAAATTAGGGCATTTCTTTTGAAAGGGCTCTTAAATGTACATAAGTGTTTATTTTGTAAACTATAATTGGTTCAGCGCTTTAACTACAGTCTTACCTAATTTTTAGAGGATATATAGTTCAAACATACTAACCAAGTGGCAGTAACTCATAAATGATGCTACGTAAACATATATTATTTATAGGTAATTAGTGACTGTTCCTAACTTGAGGATGGTAGATACCAAGTTGGCCAATAGAAAATGATGCTTTCATTCAAAGAAAGCTTAGGCTCATTTTAGAATGAGATGGTTTTATTCGAAGCTACGACTATTGACGCAGAATCTGACATTACCACTGAAGCTCTCAAGCCAATCAAATGTTAGGGAAGTAAAATCTCGAGTATTGTAAATTTAGAATCGTAAACAAAGTTATGTACGGTAAACAGTAATTCTATCTCAAGACTACGTCGCCTACGTCGTAGACGCGCTACGTCGTCGTAGCAACGCCGCGCCGGCGGGCGTCTACGCTTTAAAATATGGAAATATCAAGAGAAATTACAGGGCCGTTACCTTGGGGCACGAAACCGCGCCTGTTCCGTGTTATTTTATTTTTCGCTCTCTTGAACCTAAATCGTGTTAGTACACTTTTTTTATTCATGCAGCGCGGTTTACGAGTTGTTTGGCTTTTGTTTTATTTGAGTTCACCACCGCGCCGAGTGTGTTTGAATTTTATTAATTAATTACATACGTTTTTTTAGTATATAAGTTACCTGAATAACCTTTTAATATGGTTGTGAATTTTTTTTTGTATTTATAATATATGTTTCGAATGTTTTTGAAATTTAAATTGTAGTATGTATTATATTAGTTATAGCGTAATCATATCAAGAATTAATCGATACATGAGAATACTAAATATAGTGAAATAAATTAGGTGTGTTCATACGTATATCATTTATAATAATACTCTTAAAATCTATTGTCAATCACGTGTCCATACAAACCACTGTCACCAACCGCAATTCTTAGAAAGTACCGTACTACACAATGTGTCCAGAGGTCAAAACTCCTGTGACGTTACATTGAATTAATATTTACATATACTAGAGACGTCATTGTGTTATATTGTTCAGCGGAATAGTGTGCCACTTCATGCACTTGTAACACGGACGCTATATGCATGGTACAGCGGTTCTATATGATATTTTTTGTGTCTCTTAAATTTAACGGATAAATTTGGCCAGTAAACAAGTTCAAGTTTCGTACCGGCGTGGTACTCTTCCGCTAGTTACCACTTTCTGGCTCAGTGCCCTAATCACTGAGCCTAGCCTAGAACCTTTCAAGGACTCTTATTTCGACGTTATTTCGAGAAAAAGACATAATTTGTAAGAGGATTTATGAGAAACGATATGAATGGCTCGATTACGATGGGTGTAGTTTATTTTCCATCTATCTAATTCTATAAGAGCCTATGCTTTTAGTGAAAGCAAATATTGTGACAAAATCATAGCATGGGCATACAGGTCATTTTCTAATAATACCCGCCTTGGTAACCACTCTAAAATTTGAGAGCCTATCGCCAAGCACCTATAAGTGTGTTTCGGCAGTATCACTTGAGAGCCAGTACCTTCTACACTTAGTGTGTTTATCATCCTGAACCACATCGTAAATTAATATCAGGTAAAATTGCGGTTCAAGGTACATTAATTAAAAAAAGCGAGTAATGGTATTAATATATCATATCTGATTTGTTTAAGTAAGTGATATTTTGCCTCTGGTATAATTATTTGAACTAGAAGAGTTTAAATTATTACCCATAAATTAATTAATTAATTAATATGTCGATTACCCACAAAAATCAGACAATAGGAAAACAACGGAATGCTGGCGTAAACGCCAAGTTAGTGCTCAGGGTAAAGTCAAATGAGCGTAGTTTACGTTCCAGTTTAATTCGGGCTAAACGGGCGTATTAAAAACTCTTTACGCGTTCTATGCGAAACTTCACGCTTCTCTCACTACCCTCTCCCCATTACTCGAACGTCCTACATGCCGACCGAAATTCAGTTGGATTTACGTGTGTCAGTTTACAGATAACTCATTTTACGTCGTTGTGTGAAACAAAATGACTTTTATATGAAACTAAACGTAAATTGCGGGACGCAAAAAACGCGACTCACATCGAACAAAATTACGCTCGCTTGGGCTCACCTTAAACGCTATTTAGAATATCTATTCTAGCACGTTTGTATTCTATACTTCAATCTAATGAATGTCACTTGAAAGTTGTAAGTTGATTGTTATAATCATTTGTTACTATGAGGAGAAGGTTCAATGATTTGTCCATGAACACCTTAAATACACATGGGTTATGTATTCAATTGTTTTGATATGAATTGACGTGCGTATTTCTTATTGTTTGCTATTGTGCGCAATTATGTTTAATACAGATTGTAAAGTATACATACATAACATAACGCCTCTCTTATATAAGGGTAGATAAAGACTACATCCTTCCACCTGCTACGATTCTGACACATAATTCGCTTCTTCTCTTTTCTTATCTTTAGAACTTTTTCGATCTGGTCGAGACGTTTTCGTTTAGGTCAACCCTTACCGTTTATACAACATTATATAAATCACACTAATCCCCAGATATGTACTTTTAAAATTTGATATTGAATAGATTGAAATTTTGGTAAAAACACTTCTCGATACTAGGTTGAGATTGGTGCTACCTGAATTTTTTTTATCACGTTTATATTTTTTATTTCGAAATATTTAAAATAGTAAGTCAACTAACACTAACTAAAAATTTAATCGTTGATACTGAATTATTTTATGAAAATAAATAATAAGTGCTTAAGTTTAATAAATTTTCTTTCTATTTTTAGTTTAATTGATATTTATATATTCATATCAGTGTTTATTTATACTACATCTAGTATGAAAGTTAAGAGGAATCGTTTATCGAAATAACTTTTTAGGACTCCTAAAACTAAATTTCCGTAAATTTACAAAAGATTTAATTTTTAATAACAACAAAATATATCGAATTTAAACATATATCATACTTACTTACTATGTATTATTGTTTCCACACAGAACTCAGAAGGAATGCGTGTTTCGCACGAGATTAAACGTCTCTACGAATTTGTGGTAAGGAGAGAAAGTTTCCTCAAAATTATTATTCATTCTTAACTTAACACGTCTTTGCTTTTTCGCCCAGGGTACGTGTTATTATACGATTTGAATATTAATAATAATAATTAACGAGGCCGAGCTTAATGACACGTCACGTAAGTTTTAATGAAAACTCGTCTGCGAAGTTCGTTACTTGCGGAGGAAATTAAACATTTCGAAAATGGATTTCGGGCCGAAAGACGCTTTAGTGTTTTTGAGTTTATTAATTATTTATGATTAACAAGCGCATTTTGTTATAACCTTATATTTGGTTATCGGTAAATTAATATTTTAATCTATACTAATAATAAAACTAAAGTTTTGTCTGGACAATTTTTTTCTATTTTGTGACAGATATCTATTTTAGTCATTACAAATATCAAATTTGACCTTTTTGTCAGCGTGTTTGTCTGGACAATCTGGATTTAACTCAAAAACGGCTTCACCAATGTTGATGAAACTTTGTACACGCAAAGTATGTATTAAGAAGAAATTGAATGGTTTTAAAGTATTTTGTAAGTTTTTGTTAGGATTTGTAAAAAAAAATAAGAAAAAATTAAATTTGAAAAAGGGTTGGATTTGCTTTTGATAAAATTTCGTGTGCATAAAATATATGTTAATTAGTAAAACAAAAGAATTTAACAAAAGAATTCTTAACAACATATTGAGCGTGGACTAAAATAAGTATCATAAATGAAAGTATGTCTGAATTTAAATCGAAAAGGACATGATCGAAATAAATCAAATTTGATGAGTATATTATAATTCTCTCAATCAGGATTATTTGAACATTATAAAGTGAGTTGAATTCTGTATCTTTATTTATAGGCATAGAGTAAATTTTAAGCAAAATGTGAAGATTTTTCCAACATCACTCAGACGCGATGGTATTGCGCGTAGTTCCGTCGCGTGTGGGACGCAGGCCGGACGCGAGCGCAGGAAACCTATTACGCCCAAATGAATTCCCTGCCGTTTCCGGGCCACGACAAATCCGCCGCACCCGCCCGCCCACACCTCGGGCCCTTCTTGCTCTTGCTTAGGGCTGTCGCAGCGTCTAATATTAATAAGAATTACAAGATTTATGCATATTTTTTATTCTGACAAATCAATCAGGCGATTGCTTTGACCATTGACATTAAACTACTTGATATTAAATGATGATGTAGTTCAAATCGGTAAACACATTAAGGCCAAAGGTACTGGCTCTCAAGTAATGGTGCCGAAACTGTATACTGGTGCTTAGCTATATATTATTTACGCAATGGTCTTCACGCGGCTTATTGTTTGTAGCATGAATCTTAAGTACACTTGTATATGGGTACACATTGAATATAAATTCTTACTGATCACTGAGACTGATTCTGAAACTTTATAAAAACTTTTTCTAATAAAAAAACATAACATAAGCTCACGCCTGTTATCCCCGAAGGGTTAGGCGGAGGTGAATAGCGAACTACACCACCCACATTTCGCCGAGCTTAGTTCCGTCCCAAATGTGACAAGGGGCGAGCCTGTCGCCATATCGGGCACAAATTCCAAACTCAGGGATGGTACTGAGTAGAAAAACCCAATACCACTTGACCCGACCCGGGGATCGAATCCGAGACCTCAGAATGGCAGTCGCACCGTAAAAACAAAACCAACTTCAAAATAATAAACTATAAAAATGCACTAAAAGTTAATAAATAATTTCTTCTTTAATCCGCTTCGTTAATTTTGAAATCGGTGCCAGCTTATACGTCGCTAATTATATTCAATTGTTCGATCGATCGAAAACGAGTTTCTTGCCGGCACTTCTTGACTAGGTTATTTTCTGAACCGGTGGTAGTGTTTTGACGTTCATAAGCGCTTTGTTAGGGCCTTTATTGAATAAAGGATTTTTTTGACTATTTGAAAAATGACTTTGAAACGTTTTACGACTTAATTATCACTTACTACTAGGTGAGATTGTAATTTAATTTAGCTTCTAAATAGGTATTATTTATTTCACTTCGTAAGAAAACATAATGACAAATCGATGAAAGTAATAAATTTTGTTGAAAAGTTTATTTTATATAAATCTTAGATAGTTTTAAAATCGTTTTTTTCAATATTTGTAAGCAACCCTAACGCGATAGCCCTCGGACTTGACGGAGCGGAATTTTAATGAAATTTCTAGAAATTATCTACTCATCTTCCTCTGTTGTTTATATACGATTATAAAATATATTGTTTGAAATTAATTTATGTTAAAATTAGAAGAACGTCAATAAATTGTTGATATAAAAAATTAAACTACGTTAATATAAGTTAGCGCCACTATGTTTTTATTACAGAAAATAATAGACTATAAAAAAATTAAAGCAGTTTCCTAATAACAAAATACTATGTAGTTGACTATTATTTATTTTAAATACGGATAATATGTCCAAATTATTCAAATTCTTTACAAGCTAAGCCTCGGTATTGAAAGTATTAAAAAATATTAAAAGACAAACACTGAAATAAAATAACGAATCTAGACAAAGACTATAAAAATATTCTATTAACTTATACAAGGAGTATGAAATAAGAAGGCAATACGTCATCCCTGACCGAACCAAACAATAATGAAGTCAAATAATTCCGTTTCGTATTTGGTTGACACAAATGTTTTTGCAAGTCATGTTACTGAAGTGACGTCACAGTGTTGTCAGACCCCGTTAGCGACATTAGGGTAGGTATCACGTTTCGCTCTCGCAAATCAGAATCGACGCATCAATATTCGGTGTGATTTATCAACCTTTCCCCGATGAAATATGATACCTCCTCACTCTCTCATTAATGTAGCCAACAGGTGAAAAAGTCCTTTGATAATTCACCCGTGGAACTGATAAAGCATTTAATATCGAATTCCGACGTTCTGGTTTGACTTTTGCAAACGCGCCACGTTACATTGAGTTTAAGGATTAATCTATATTTGTAATAAAAGGCTAACGAGACGAAATCTGTACATTTAAGATGTTTAAGAAAATATACTATGCGGGGCTTCAGAATCAACTGCAGAACACATTTTCGATAGTTTTAACAATTTTTGTCCGTCTGTTTATTAATTAATTTGTTTGTCAATCACGCAAAAATCGAACCGAAATCGATGACAGTTGATAATGGCATATATGGCATCCAGGGGAAAACATAAGCTACAGTTTGTCTGAATTTCAAGGGGGTAAAGCCACGGACAAAGGTAGTTTATAATAATACACTGTACTTAAAGTAGTAATACTAACTGAATAACTTTAAACATAAAAGAATTGAAATGTCTTATATATGGAGTATCGTTTGCAGCGGAATGTGGCGACATTTTAGAAGAAGTAGGCATCGTAATACAGGGTAGAAAATGCTATAGGCCCAGGGTTTTTGAGAGTCTCGCTTTTAAAACTTGAAATATATGTGCGAAATTTCCATTTCTGTAAGCGATTTTTTTTTCTTCCATTTTATTGTCAAATTTGTTCTGATTAAATGGAGGACAACAAATTTTTCATTATAAAATTTTCAAATATATCGTTAATTTTTTATACAAAACTAGTTATGGGCCCGCGGCTTCGCTCGCGCTTCATACACTCTTCGCTGCATAATATAGTTTTTACATAATATTTGGAATATAATGTTTTGATGGTGCTGTCCATTGAATCGTATTTTGTTCACATTTTTTTTACATGAACCCCTAATTATTTTTGGTACTAAGAGACCAGTCGAGTTAGAAAATTATTATTCTTCCTAGATTTCGTTTATTAATACCACCGATTTGGTCGTTACTTCACCTTAGTTTTTAGTCGTAATCTAAAAAATATATTTATTTAATAAATAGGTATTACAGGTAGCCTGACTTTTCAAGTCCTATTTATTTCTAGAAAGAAATATTAATTATCCGTATGATAATATTGAGTAGTATATTAAAATAAATCAACGAACGTGTCTATTCAGTTTTGAAGTTGGGCCTATAACGACGCGGTTGCCATAGTAACGGAGGGGAACTTTCTTCAGACAATACAATATTGATATAAAGTAAGTAGAGAATATAATGAAACGCAGTCTCGTACAGCTACTTACGTCAGATGCACCATTGTTATACTTTTGAATTTTACCGACTGCTAAATTAGTATTTTATTTGAAGTGAAACCTCTTTGGCCAAGATGATGCAAAAGTGTCCAACGGAAGGTAAAGCGATGATGGTGCAGTTGGTATTGAACGCTGGTTCGAGCCCACATATGGAACTTTAAAATTAGCCTGAGCTTTCGGTGAAGTTAAACATCGCGAGGAAACCATAGTATGGTTAAACCATAGCGACATATATAACTACTACCCTCAAGTTTGAAAATCTGTAGCCAAATACCAAAAGGTGTGTTCACAACATCACTTGAGAACTATGTCTTGAGAACTAAGTGTGTCTAACCTTAGTGTATTTTCCATCCTAGACAACATTGTCACTTAATATCAGGTGAGATTGTCTCACCTGTCATCACGTCTTTTACGACACCCACGGGAAGATATGGAGTGTTGCTATTCATAGTCAACACCACTCGGCTCCCTTTATTCTACCTTTATCATAACACAAGCTCACGCCTGTTCTCCCCGGAGGGTTAGTCAGCGCACTACACCACCCACATTTCGCCGAGCTTAGTTCCGTCCCAGACGTGACAGAGATCAAGCCTGTCCCCATATTGAGCACAAATTCCAAACTCCGGGATGATACTGAGTAGGAAAACCCAATATCAATTGACCCGACCCGGGGATCGAACCCGAGAACGACTGTCGTACCGTAATATAACTGCGCCACCGAGGCAGTCTTACCTTTATGTAGAGACAAATATATGAAATAAATTTATTTTTGTGGTTATTATTACCCTTCTAAATAACAGTTATGGAGCTTTCATACGAATTCATAAATTATAATGAATTAAGTATAGTAAATGAAAATATGTTTACGATATATTAAATATAAGTTGATTATTTGATCTGTAAGAAAAATACATACAACAAACAAATTATATCATATTTATTATAAAACCCACTTTATCATACAATGGAGTAATAAACGGAAAATTGACGTTAATAGGAAAACATCAAACGCAGCGTAGAGAAAATTTGCATAGCTGTCGACAGGTGAGAGGAAAAATATATTGTATTTTATATACATACAGCTACTTATAATCCCTTGAACCGACAGTTTGTAATTTGTTTCCTATCGTCAAGTGGAAATATCAAATGAGTGGATACGGTGGAGCGCGATTGGATCGAACCTTTTCATGCGGCCAAATTGGTTTTCTTTTTGGACTCTGCTACCCGGGCTGACGAGGTGCCGTATTTTGTAGGGTTCCTTCTGATAATAAATATTGAGGTCAGCGTATAAAATATTTCATTCCCGGACAGTTTGGTTACGATGTCTGTTCTATTTCAAAACACTTATGTAAATCTCGCCATAGTGACACATTAAGAGGATATGCAAGTGACATTTATTTAAATTTCAATTAATTATTATAGAAAATAGATAGATAGATACTACTCTAGATAGATTCTCATTTTGCAACGGTCCTCTTATTAGATAGATCCTCTTAATAGATTTTTGACTCTACTTTATTTAACATCCTTTAACTTAATAATTTATTAAAAATACCACCCCATTTCTTCCCGTGGGTGTCGTAGAAGGGTACTAAAAGATAAACAAAGTGATGGGCAGTAGTATCCTCTGAATAGTACAAACAACTATTGCGATCGCCTAGCATCCGTGCCGATTATCGCAATCTACACTTTATGAACTACACAATAATATCTGTTGGATGCGGGTCGTGCAATATTGTTCGTTGTGGTGATCTTTGGGGGAGACCTATGCCCAGCAGTGGACATCTTTCGGTTGAATAGATGGATGGAGCTTAATAATTAATACAGTAACACTTTCATGCACTATCATAACATTAATTACACTGCAAGCCATATTTCTGCACACTGCAACTTAACCACCGTTGGTTTCACAAATTCTCAGAATTTAACTCTTAGTTAGCAGACCAAGCCAATAGTCGTACCCTTGCATTATCTAAAACTCTACAGATTAAGCGTCACAAGCTTTCGCCCCAAAAGTTCGATGAAGCAGTCAATGCCCTTCCGGTCAGATCGAAAAAAAGATGATCTCTTTTTTTGAGATCAGCAATCACTGTTAAGGCTGCATGTAATTTCTCATCTGTTCCTAACTGATTCAGGTTAGAAAGAAAGAAAGAATAACTTTATTCGACATCATATTAGCATTATGTTATAACATAACATAACATAAGCTTACGCCTGTTATCCCCGAAGGGTTCGGCAGAGGTGAAATAGCGAACTACACCACCCACATTTCTGTTTCATAGTCTGTGAGCCTATCGCCATATCGGACACAAATTCCAGACTCCGGGATGATACTGAGTAGAAAAACCCAATATCACTTGATCCGACCCGGGGATCGAACCCGAGACCTCAGAACGACAGTCGTATGTAACACAACTGCGCCACCGAGGTGTTGCAAAAAAAGAACAAAGTGTTGCATAGGGTCGAAAAGGTCCTTGTCTCAGCATGAGACTACAGGCCTACAATCGGAAGCACTACAGCGCTGATATTCTGACAGGGCCTTGTGACAGTGACCGCATGAAAACTCCGTTGTTGGAATTTTTAGAAAGTATTCTTACGTTCTGCTCTGTCGTGCGCATGTACATAGTTGGCGCAACCATAAACGTTTGAATACACTTTGACTAAGTCGGAATTCCTTCAGAATATATGGAATAGTCGTTGGTAGCCTAGTTACGTTGTCAAACGAGTTTATTTTTTTATTTATGCTATCTCTAAGCCGTGTATAAGAATAAAATAGTTTGTGCTAAATGAATATAATAAATGTAAATGTATTTCATACGGAACGGGTAGCGGGTATTGCATCACACTTGACTGAGTTTTTTCCACTAGTGTTTCCTTTTCACGTCGGACTCCCGTTTTATGGGTCATGCGACTATGTACGACTATTTTTAATGGACCCAAGAGAGAAGAGTTTTCATTTTTTCTCGGTGATAAATTAACTTCGCGTTCGCAATGGATGGTCATCCCTTCCATCGTTTACTCTGGCGTGTTCATATTTTTGTATGTACTTTTAATTTATTTCCCCTTTTGACGTGTTGTTTTATCATTAATGGATAAAATTGTATCGGTTCTTTAGCATTACTTTTTGCTATATAATTCTTTTTAAATGGTGCAGTAACTATTGATAACGCAGTTTGCATTTAAATATCTTGGTAGGTGGTCCTAATAACTTCCACATTATTAAATGTAAACTTCATCCGCATTATTAAATTCTATAATCAAGAGTAAGGCAAAGATAGGTGTAGGAATCTTATCAACATAAAAAAATCCATTTTGGCCCCGAGGAGGCACTTAAGAACGTCAAAGCACAACCACCGGCTCGGAACAACAATCATGTTATCGATAAGAGTTTAGTAAAAAAAAATCAAACAATGTTTATTTCTATTTATCGAATTTTATAAATCGTAAATTTCTTGTGCTCGGGTATATATTATTTGAGATTGTAATTTTAAAAATAAGCCTCTATTATTTATAAGTTTAATGCAGTTTACAATATGTTTTCACTAGTAAAAAATAATTACAAAGAATTTATATTTTAAATTAACATTAATTTGTTTTTTTTTATTATTTATCTGGTTAAAAAATTAATTATTTTTAGTTTATTTTAATTCAATTTATATTATAATAATACAATAATTGCAAATAGAAGCGAAAGATACAAGACGCTGGATAATTATATTTATTTATTAGAAATACAACAGCGTTCTGATATAATTAGCATGTATATTTAAATTACACATAAGGCATAGGATTTTAAAAGTATGAGTGACATATACCCTTTAAATAAAAAGTAAAACAATAAAAAAGAATAGTAAATAAAAATGCAAGCCTGTGCAGTAACTATCAATTGTTTGACATTATTGGCGCGTGGTGTGTGTGTTTGTGTGTGTAGTATGCGTTTGGTAGGCTTTTATATGTAGGTATTAATGCTAAAATAATTTCACTTGAACTAATTCACGGGCGCTAGCTATCCGTAAATAAAAATGCACAGACATCATGGTATATCTATTTCGCTCACACATTACTACATTTATGTTAGCGGGAGGAGTCTAGAAGTACGTAGAAGAACTTGCATTAATAATGTAATATTCAAATGAAGATGGTCTGGTTCAGTCTACGTTGCATATGTATGCGCGGACGCCTTCCTGTCTATTAGTTTACTGGAGTGATTGGACGTAGCCCCTGGAGCGAAGTACGTGACTCGACTGCGAAGTGTAACGATTGGATTTTACCCACTTAGGTCAGACATACCTACCGGGTTAGTAACAAGAAATATATTTGTTGTATTGTGAAATACTATGACATTGGATATTTTTATACTGTATATGCTAACTTAATACTGCTTGATCGCATCAGGAATGAGGAGATCCGCAGAAGAATCAAAGGAACCGACTTTGCCCGAAAAATTGCAACTTAAATGGCAGTGGGCTGGGTACATTGGTCGCAGAACCGATGCCCGATGAGGCCACCGGGTTCTCGAATGGGTATCACGTACCGAAAGACATAGTGTGGTTAGGCTCCCCACAAGGTGGACCGATGACCTGATGAAGGTCGCGGGATTCCGCTGGATAAACCATAAACGGAAAATTCCGCTATATTATCGCTGAGTCATAATTGAAATTTGCGTTTTGGTAATAGCCATTGAATCTCTCTCGTCCTAGCCACAGCTGGTCAAATTTGCGAGACTCCTCTTTCTTTCTATCAAAATTGGATTTAAGAATTATTAACTCAAACAATTTACTTCATTTCCATAGAAAATATTTTATCAATAATTTAAAAAATTGACAAAACAAATAATAACGTTTATTTTTATTATGAATTCTTAGATGTAGAATTTAAAATATCTCCTCCCACTCGCTGTCAAACAATGTCATACTCCAGAACCAGTATCTCTAGTCTTAGTATCAAAGCACTGATCCTATACCGTGTAAAAAAAAACGAAGTAAAGTATATTACGCTAAACTTTACAGGAAAATATCTATAGAAAAGATATGATCGCTTTCAGTTATTCCAACTATTACGGTCCGCAAATAGATAAGAGCTAAAGGGTCTTAAGTCTTAAGCCCCGACTGCCGGCGCCTTGAGACCGAGTCGCGCATCCGGTTCAAAGATTTGTACATAGTTTGCTCTGTCGCCGGCATAGTGCGAACTTCGTGCTTATGGCAAATTCATGTCAGGTACCTATTAATTTACGCCCCGCAAGTTTGTTCCGAGTTGCGAGAGGGCGGTGTAACTTTCGAGATATACCGTGTACTGTGTTACAAATGAAATAGTGTTCATTCGAGTTTCAATAGTTATGAGATTTATGTTACGGAATTTTTATTAATAGTGCAAAATTGAAAATGTCTAATATTCATAAACACGGGGTAACTTACCACATCGGTCAACTCTTCGGGGCAGTTTTACAAGTTCAATGGTGGTATGGTCGGATACCACGTCCGTCGATGTAGGTTCGATACTCAGGCCGATTTTAGGGTCGGATAGGTGGGGATCGAACCCACGTCGATTGACGCGAAATCCGGCCGCACTACCCGCTGCGCCATCATCGCTCTGACATTTCGTCCATTTGAAAGGACTTCACGACGCGTTGCCTTCACTGTTACCTTTAATTGTTAATATATAAATACAAGTTTGTACTAAAAAAAAAACTAGACAGTCATGGGGACTCCCGACAAAAGCGAAAACTCGAAACTATGGAAAAAAAAAGTTTTTTTGTTATGTTTAAATTATAGTATAAGTTATTAAAATTACAATTTGTTATTTTAAATTACATATTAATATAACCAACATTTCACGTTCGTAACGTTAATTTAACACTTAAAACTATCCGAGCTTTAATTATGTACTGTTTTATATATTTTATTCATAATCAAAAAATACGATAGGCTGCATAATTATAAATTGTATTATTTATCTCTGAGCGCCAGTACTTAAACGCCATCTTATACTTAACATACCGTAGCGTGTTGACGGCTGACGTCACAGCATTGGTAACGCGAATCTATAAGTATTCCCCTACCGAGAAACGCTCAACGCTGCTAAAAAAGGTTTCACTTCAATAATATGCTTGTAACCTTTACTATTTTCGTTCTTATTCCCTTACGGTAAACAAAAATCATCATCATCACCATGTTCCTACCCTTTTCGTTTTTTTTTTATTTGGGGCCGGCGCAACATTATTTCCTCTTCCATTCCTCTTTATTTGTTGTCATCTCCACAATCACTCCTTTCCTAAGCATATCATCTTTCACACAGTCCATCCATCTTTTCGTTGGTCTTCCCCTTCCCATGAAACCCTCCACATTCATATCCAATACCTTTCTTACAACATCCTCTTTCTCCCTGCGCGTCATATGTCCATACCAGAACAAACGACCACCTCTTAACTTGTCTGTTATTGGCGCCATTTTCAAACTTCCTCTAATATACTCATTCCTAATCGTGTCCATTCTTGTTACTCCACACATCCACCTCAACATTCGCATCTCAGCTGCATGTAATCTTCTTTCCTCCGTCACCTTTATGGTGTGGTCAAGACGACAGGTCGTATTGTAAATCTTCCCCTTTAATTTAAAGGGGATTTGCGGATCACACGTAGTAGCCGTAACCTGCTGCCATTTCATCCATGCTGCGTTAATTCTATGCTTTACTGCCCGGTCTATTTCTCCATTGCTTTGCAGATAACTTACGGTAAGCAAATTTTTTTGCTATATATCTCAATATCATTTATTTTATAAGATCATATGCTTACAATGAATATTATAGTTATTTTGAATACTCACTTATATATTAATTAAAGTTTCGCTAGTTTATTCATAGTTTTGCTGCAAACGTTGTTTCCAAGGCATAGCGCAGTGGCGTCAGTTCAAAAACAATCTGTGAAATGAACAATGTATTTATATTGTTCTCGTAACTTCTTTCAGTGCTGTTTCTTAGTTCAACAATATTATAAACTAGCTGGCGCTCGTGACTTCGTTCACGTACTTGCACCGTGGACCATTTTTTTTCCACACGATATAGGCTTAGGTGCTTTGACCAACATCTCACCTGATGTTAATTGACGATGTGGTCCAGGATGCTAAACACACTAAGCCTATAGGTACTAATTCTCAAGTGATGCTGCCGGAATACATTTATTCATATTTGGCGACAGGTTTTTCAAACTTGAGGGTGGTATCTACCCAAGCGGACATTATTAGAAAATGCTCTACCACCATGCTATGGTTTCCTCACGATGTTTCCTTCACCGAAAGTTTAGGATGATTTTATAGTGGATAGGTGGGTTCGAACCCGCGTCCATTGATGTCCAATCAGCCAAACAATCAGCAGCTTTTCAGTGACACACTTTTGAACATGATAAGTGACTCTAGTGACTCCGTTGGTAAAAAAAATCTTTATAATTTTTCACTATTGCAATTATTAAGTAACTTTTTATTTGTTGAATTAATTTATTTCGAAATGCTCACCAAAGAAAATGCTTTTGTGACTTAGTAGACATAGAGATTTGCCAATATTTGGCACAGTGAATTAGCATTGCCATCCAACGTGGCAATATGGCCAGCCTTCTGGGCACCTTCCCGTCTGGCGGCGAGCTGAACGGCATTCATTATTTATAGAGGTAACAGTAATGTAATAATTAGGTACTATTATTTAGTTTTTTTTTGTTATTAATTTTTTCTACAAATTAATGTACTTTTTAATTTGAATAAATCTTTATATATAAAAATAGATTGGTGAGGCACTAAAATGATATTCATGCGTAAGATATAATCTCATTATTTAACGTAAGATATCCGGTATGAGGGATAAGCCTCGCTCGGCTGGCACTGAGGGCTATTAGCTAAATAAATTTGCTCACACAATATGCTCGGTAACTCGATTTAATGGCGATAGAATTGATTCATTCAATTACGAGGAATTTTTAGTGCCCCACCGAGCGGGAGCGACTTTGTTTTAGGGGTGCGGAACATGCAAGGGGGATAGTTTTCTCACGAAATCTCCGTATGTAGTAGGTACCTAATGATTTGTTGTTTACATGTAAATTATTATTTTTGATATAATGCATATTATAATAATGGTTTGAAGTTGTGTAATATTAGTTTACTATATTTTTTATTCATAAAACTGAGAAGCATGAACTTTATTTCTTTACTTTAGATTTTATATAGCCTGATTTTTTTTTTTTCTGGGTGCTAAATGCAAACATCCATAAAGTACATTAATTTCTCAATTTATCCAAAATTATTTTTGACAAAAGTAGACATTAAAAATTGGTAAAACAACTCTAACTTTACACCTGATTTATATTTATATTAAGCACATCAAAATAATATATGATTATCATATGAACCATATGTGCCAGTAACAAATTTAAGCTTTTTTTACACGGTATAGGCTCAGCGCTTTCACTACAATCTTACCTGATATTAAATGTCGATATGGTCCAGGATGGTAAACAAACTAAGCCTAGAGTTCTTAAATGGTGCAGCCGGAACACACCTATTCACGTTTGTCGACAGGTTTTCAAACCTGAGGGTGGTAACTACCCAGGTAGGCATTATTAGAAAATGCCCATCACCATGCTATGGTTTCCTCACAATGTTTCAACACGCATGCGATATTGCCACTACAAAGGTCAGTTGTTGGGCAGCAATATGTACCAATATGTATGTATATGTAAAGGTACCTAAGTAATTTCTATATCCCTAAGTGACATATACATATGTTTGTTACTTGATAACTACCAAAGGATTATAGAGACTTTCATGAAATTTGCCATACAGGTATCCATCCATTCAAGACCGGTCTTGCGCCACCCGCATCCAGCGGACTCCCGCGACCTTCACCAGGTCCTCGGTTCACCTTGTGGGGGGCCTACCCACACTGCGTCTTCCAGTAGGTGGTAGCCATTCGAGAACCCGTTGGCCCCATCGGGCATAGGTTCTAAGAGCAATGTGGCCAAACCCATTGCCACTTCAGTTTGGCAATTCTCCGGGCAATGTCGGTATTTGGCGACAGGTTTTGAAAATTTGAGGGTGGTAGCTCCCCAGGCGGGCATTACTAGAAAACGACCTACCACCATGCTATGGATTTCTCACGATGTTTTCCTTCACCGAAAGCTTAGTGTGATTTTGAAGTTGGATAGGTGGATTTGAACCCGGGTCCATTGACGCGAAATCCGGCCGCACTACCAACTAAGTCATCATCGCTTAAAACCACAACCTCAGACACACACCTTCCTTCACATCATCCTAAAACAATCGGCCATCTTATTTGAAGTAAGTATTAATTTTTGAGTCAATCATTAAGTACAATCTTTTTTCTCTTTTCATTTTTTTTATTTACAACAATTTAGGATTTTACATTTAAACGATTGTGAAATTAGTTAAAATCCATATAAAAGAACAATTTGTTCAAACTTTGCCCGGCTAATAATGTAAATATTATGGTCTCGGCAGGTACAGTCATCTCGCGCGTCCTAAATCTGACATGAATTTATGTGTCAACGTCACCGTTGGAAGCCATTAGTAGCACTAATGCTCCCATTACCGGGGGCCGAGGGTGGGGCGAACCCCCCTCGGCATCTGCCGCTTGTTTTAGGTAATTTATGGGCTGCGTCGACAAGCCCGGCCGCCCCGGGATAGGTAAATACGTGTATCTACCTAGATACACGCATGCTGAATGTGGCTCTCGAGTAAAAATGAATTAATTTTTAGTTTAATAAATCATTGTTTAAATTCTTCTATCGGCCATTTTGAAATGTGAATATAAACATTGTAAAATTATAAAGTACTAGCTGTGCCCACAGCATCGTTTGCATGTAAAAAATTCTAATATGGTAACTGACTGATGTTTAATTTTTAGATGGTAAACATAATACGTATAATGAAAAAAAAAAAAACGCTATCAAAGAATGTTCTCTGCATTTTCCACATAATAAAACTTTATTATAGAATTCGTATGAGATACAGAAAGCGTAGTATTCGGATAAAATTATAACGATTAGAAGTTCCTTATTTTAATTTAATTCCATGGTTAACTTTATTTTTTGTTTATACAATAAAAAGTAATCAGGCAAAAATATTTAACGAAAAAGATTATAAACACGAAATATAGATTTACTTAATTCTTTTTTGAAAATTATCAGATATCATATTATAAACAGTTCCAAGAGTTACTCAAAGTTGTTTTACAAGCTAATTTAATTTACTCTATTACAGAGGAAAATTTACAGTACGTTACATTTACAATTAGATTACAAAAGTGTATGAGGAACTTTGATTTCTATTATAGTATTTCTTTGTTAGAATTACGTCTTAATAATAATAAATAATTGAAAATCAATTCTCAATGGAAACTACTACTAAGGTCAATGTAATATCAAACACGTGGACAATATTGTTTCAGGAATTTATTTCATAAACAAAACGTGACCTTTCCGAATATGTGTATGTCGGTAACGTAACCCAAAGACTTCGCACTTCCGTGTTGCCAGGTGAAATATGTCCTCAGTCTCCCGATCGAAAACTCAAGTGCGAACTTTAACCTCTATATACCTCTGAATACTGGCACGCTGATCTATTACTTTATATATTGTCTTAGACAAGGTAATTACTACCTCAATTTATACTTACCTCATTAAGTAACCAAAAGTTTGATGCTATTTGATTTAATGAAGTGCAACGATATGTAATACAAGCTGTGCTTGCGGCTTCAATCGCCTGAAATTCAGGAAACTTGCGTCCTATGTCCTCCCCTTGTGTTATCGAATTTCATCGAATTCAGTTCAGTAGTTGTTGCGTGATTGACGAAGTACTTAATAAACAGATAGACAAAAATTCTTTAAACTAACGAAATGTGTGCTGTAGCCCCGTATACTATTTTTTCTTAAATATAATGTATAGATTTTATTGCCTTTTATTATAATTATAGATTTTCTAGATATACCAAGACGCAACATTTATCCGTCTATTAAACCATTAATGTATTTATATAACTCGAGAACCAATTTAAGTGATTCCTTCTTGAAATCGTATATATGCGTTATGTTACCAAATTTTGATATATATTTCCTTATGTTCGGTAATATATGGCAACAAGTAATGATAATAATTAACTATGGTATTTACAAGGCATAAAAGCAACACAATTAATACCCGTTTTTCAACCATATCTATATTATAATGGAGTCTGTTAGGAGTAATTCAAATATTACGTACACGAACCTGCTGGTAGATGCGTCGGCAAATCCGATCGCTGCTGATACTGTGGACGCATTGTAAAAAAATAATCCGTTTGATGCGATGCGTCCGATACTTACGATGAGGAGATGTGGACCTAAATATTTTTAAAAGCTGCAATATTGTTATCTTGGTTTACAAGTAATATTAGAACTGTCATATAATAAATAAAAAAATGTAAGTACAAAACTAGTTCTATCCCAAAAACGTGTCGATGTAAATAAATTCATGTCCTTCTTGTTTTATTTAACTTTAAGAAGGATACTGCGTAAAAGCAAAAAATATGCTGTAAAGTTACATATAAAAAAACACTATTATGTATATATCTACTAATAAATAAAATTGAAGTGTCTGTTTGTAATGTCTGATTTTTTTTTACTAAACGGATATGAATGTACATGCGATATCTATACTAAAAATACAATTTTTAAAATTGTTGTCTGGAATCTTTGGAACGGCTGAACTGATTTAGACAGGAATTTATTTCTTAGATCTCTGAAGTTCTTCCTCGTAACTTAGGGCCCTTTTGTTTTTCGTAAATATTTTGCAAATTAAAAACTTATGCAATTGTGAATAAAATCCAATTCAATCCAAAGTATTTGAATTTGTGAGAAATGTCTTTGCTTAATATTAGTAACAAAATTTGGAAAGTAATTAAAGTTCCGTATAAAAAAATTAAAAACTATATTACGAAGTGAAAATTTGTAAAAAACGCGGGCGCAGCCGCGGGCACGCATATACTTTTAAATATGATTCACCTATAAAAACGAAATAGAGCGTCATTTGATATAAATTTCATTTATTATTCAAAAAAGAACTACTTGCTACTTATTTCTGCATACTTATTTTTGTATTACGATTGTTAAGTGCATATTTAATACAAAATATCGCCTCGGAGAGCTGTCCGGAGGCATGTTTCGGTATTTTATTTTTCAATTACAATAGTTAACGGCATAATCAGAGGGACATCGCGCACAATCGCAACGGACCCCGGTTAATCCAGATTTATACAAGCACGGTCCGGATTAAGGCGCGTGAATTACACATTTATAGGCCATAAAGACTGATCCGATGGCGGGTTGTTGTAGTACCTGCGCGGCCGGTTGTTCTTATATGGACGTACACCGGTTTATACAGGTTGTTTGAAATTAATTACTATTGTTTACTGCTTAGCGAGGTTAAGGGTTTTGATGATGAATAAAAAAGAAAAAATCGGTTCAGCCGGTTTCACTTTGTGTTTTATTATTTTTGTCGGAAAATTCGCAAGTTTTTTTTTTATTGGGCAGAGAGCGCCCGGGTTATACGCATCCAACGGGTCAACGTGGTATCAAACTACACGACGACTAAGCCAGAATCAAATTCAAACGTGATCTTTATTTTATCAAATCTTGATCTTTATTTAAAAAACAATCAAATTTGTGAAATTGAAATATTAATGATTTTAACCTAATCTATGGTACGAAAATATATCTAGGTTTGATCTTGTTAAAATAACATATCTACATGTATAAATATACATAAATAATATTAAAATGAGTTAGTCATTACATGGAACTTTGCAGTCTCTGTAATATTTAGAACCCTGATTCTATATGTCATGTAAAACGATACAAAAACATCAGCATGTATATAAAACAGCGACGGTAGTTAGCGTGGCGTGCACGCGTCTTGTTGGGTGCGAGTTATGTGTATCGCCCACGCAGTCTGCGCCGGCGCGTTCGGGCGCCTCGCTGCGAAACTTACTGCTAACTCCGCTGTTTCCGTGATCAATGGGTCCATTCAGTATTCTGTGTACCTACGTGTCAATTGGTACCCCCTGATATCCTTTGAAGCAATTTATTATAGTATTTATTCTCTTAAACGCGTTGAAATTATTAATAATACATTTTTTAAACTTATTTCAATACATATATTATATTAATTGTAATAGTCAGGTTTGTTAATATTTTTTGTTCAACGCTAATGTTAAATAATTGATAATTTTTTTGATATCAACCCAAACGGTGGGTTTGATTATTCGAAAAAGAAGTATTGTAAAGTAAAAAATATTTGAAACGAATACTATAAAGAGCATTAAATACAAATTTTATTTAAAGTTTACGTTTTAGTTAAATTTGGATGGTATTCTGGAGAAAAAAAATACACTTTCATAGTACCTATTTTCCGTCTAACAATGACATTTTATTTTTATATAAACCAATTACTGAAACCCAACAGGAAACTAATAAAACCATTCGTAGTAGTAAATCATACCATATTTTTACTAGAGATTTAATATTGTGTTTCCCCTCTCCTCCCGACCCGACCCGCTCCACTCTGCAACTATAAATAACGGTTTTCGTACGCAAAGCAATCTGGCTTGCAAATAAACCGCGTTCTAAGTGGGGCTAAAACGCACTCGGATGTACGAATGTCGACGCGGTCTGGGCTTGTAGCCACTCTTGTTGGGAATTCACGGTAAATACGTGGGGGATGAAAACTGCCGGGACATAACAATGTATAAAATATGTCTCAGAACATAGTGTCTTTGAAATGTTGAATCTCTACTTACAACTTTCTTGTCTATACAATCTCGCATTTCATTTTCGGTGTAAGCGTTTTTCACAGATGTTATATATCAGGATACAGGATACCTTTTAAGTAGTTAAATCCACTGTTCTATTCATTGCATGATTGTATCAGGAATGAAGAGATCCCCCAGAAGAACCAAAGCAACCGACATTGGCCGAAGAATTGGAAAATTTAATTGTTAGTGGGCCACGTTATTTGTAAAACCGATGCCCGATGGGCCTAATAAGTTCACAGATGGCGAGTACATGCCGAAAGACACAGGTTGATCCAACAAAGTGGATCGATAACCTAGTGAAGGTCCTGGGAATCCACTGGATGCGGCTGGCGTAAGAGTGGTCATTGTGGAGTTTTTTGGCGTAAGCCTATGCCCAGCAGTGGACGTTTTTCGATTGAAACGATGGTGATCTGTTATTTCAGTCATCTGTTCTTTTATTTAAAAAAAACGTTCTGTTTTAACTAACTGCATCAGTCTATTCATACGGGTTGATTTTTGCTAGTTCTTCCTTATCTATATTAATATTAAACAGAGGAAGGAAAGATTTGTATTTTGTATGTAACGAATAAACTAAAAAACTACTATACCTATTTGGATGAAATTTGGTAGTTTAATTCCGAAAATCCCACGGGAACGGGAACTACGCGGGTAAAACCGCGGAGAGCAGCTAGTATTTAATATTTTCATAACCCTTTTCTGAAGCAAAGGGGGTTCAATTATAATGTGTCCTATATAGAGCCTGGGCTTTCAGTAAAGGAAAACACCGTGAAGAAACCATAGCTAGTTAGTGTTTTTTCGAGTTCGACTGGTAGGTTGTCAGTTTGAGTAATTGTTACCAATCACTAAAACGCAGTAGCATTCGAGAGTTAGTTTTTTTAGGGTTAGCGTAATACTAATCTCGGATTAATTGATTTTAAAGCAAAAAGAAAACTCAACTTTAGACGTAAGAAATACCTTACAAGTGTACAATGATAGCCAACGAGATTACCTTTAGCTATCCATAACCACTGAAAAGATATTCGCTCTGCAATTCTTTCATCAGATTATTCGTTAAATCTGCTCATATACCTGGCTTCCTTATTTATACTAGCACGACAAAATTACTCCTTTTTGTCCGATGTTGTATAAAGTATCATCCAGGAACTATTATGAACGTTGACATATCTGAATCTGTCGATAATCGTTATAATGATGCCAGCCTACATCTATTACAGCTAATGATTCATGTAGGATAAGTAAGCTGCGTCTGAACATGTTACAACGATGGGTTTTTTACAAGCGTACGGTGGTCGCGATCTAATCGGGATCAATTATCCTACCATCCCGCTAACTGCTGGATTAACACTGCCTGATCTCGGAACGCGACTTGTGCTGGTTTTTTACCATGTGTATTTTAAACGATCTGTTCGTTTGATTTTAGTAATATCCTGGTAGTATTTGTAATAATTCTTAAAATAGGGCGCTTTTGTTTATTTGTACGTCGCCGTTATAATGTTACCAGCGTCTTCATTATATTATAAAAGTTTCAATTTACTTTTCTGCCAATTATATCTAGCATGCAATATTAGGAGATTTGTTAAAAATATATTTTATTGCGAGTAAGCCCTGCACTGAGAGTTCCTTCCCCTTCGGGTCTGAAAAGATTACTCCAGTCGCATAATACCTTTTCTTTTGAGCATTTTGGTATAGCTGCGGCTAGTCAGCTTTGTTGCTAATTTATTTGGATGGTTGCCAAGGCGATTCAAATATTTTCATAAAACACATCGAAGTTCCTCCTTCGCCGCGTTCATATTTAGGTATTTATAAGTTTCAGCATTTGTGACATACCAAGGGACATTGGCTATTGAGCGCATGATAATATTTTGCACTCCTTGTAAAATAGTTAGACTGGAGACAGAAGCGATTTCCCAGAGTTGTATTCCAAGCAGTTTCAATTATTCACAACTATTTACTGCATTACACCTCTTTTAAATATTGAATGCTTTAATTTCGACTTAAGTCGCCTTGATTTACTGTCATGATATACTGATGTACGCAGCCTCTAAGTGCTGGAATAATATACCACCACCCATCCGTAATCTCTCATCGTCATATTTTATTAGCTTCAAAACAAAATTGAAAAACAGTTTATTGTTATCGCAAGGTTCGCACTAAATGAAATATGTGTATAAGCAAACCGTAAGACTAAATTCATGTTAATTCAGTAGATTGTTTTTAATGGTTGTACTCAACTGGTTTTTTATTACAAAGAGCACGTTATTTTAAAGGAGATATTTCTTGTATTATATTTATACAGTGCATATTTATTACATCACCTTTGTTATTATTAATTATAGTATAGTATTAATTATAATAGTGTTTTATATGTATTGTTATTAATGTAATTAACAATGTGTGATAGTCCGGCCGTGAGGGTGTATGTACCACAAGGCCCTGTCAGAATATCAGCGCTGTAGTGCCTTCGATTGTAGGCCTGCAGCCTCATGCTGAGACAGGGACATTTTCGACCTCGTGCAACACTTTTTTTTAAACTTTGTGTTGTATTATAAGATAATGCTAATATGATGTGTTGTATGTATGCCGAATACATTTTTCTTTGTCCTTCTTTCTTTCTTTCAACTCTATGTTTTACCAAACTTTTAAAAGTGATGAAAGGCTTAGTGTTAATATGTTCAAATTACTTGTCGATGGAAGTAGGTTAAAATTCATATATTCTATCATATAATAAGCTTGAGCTGTCGGTGTTATAATGCACGCAATGAAATCATAGAGTATAGTGGTAGGCCATTTTCCAATATTTGTAACACATGTCATAAATAACCTACAGGCCTGTTCCGGCAGTATCACATAGGAGCCAGTAACTTTAGGCTTACAGTATTTACCACCCTGCACCACTTCATCACTGAATATCAGATGAGACTATAATCAAAGTGATGAGCCTTTACACTGTATAAAAAACTTCATAAAAGATTTATTTAAAAAAAGATCATGTTGTAGCGATGGTGGCGCAGTGGATAATGCGACCGGATTCCGCGTCACTGGACGCGGGTTCGAGCCCGCCTATCCAATTCTAAAATCAGCCTGAGCTTTCGGTGTAGGAAAATAACGTGAGCAAACCATAGCATGGTGGTAGGGGATTTCCTAATAATGCCCGCCTGGGTAGACATACCAATAGGCGTGTTCCGGCAGCATCATTTCAGAACCAGTACCTCTAGGCTTAGGGTGTTTACTATCCTGGACGACATCGTCTTTAACATCAGGTAGATTGTAGTCAAAGCACTGAGCCTATATCGTGTAATTTTTTTTTTAATGTTCAGGTATTTTTAAACTATAAGCACACATACAGACAACTAGACCGACGTTGTCTTGTACAAAAGACTGTATATATGTATTTCGCATACGTCACACTCAACAGTTATGTCCAGTTCGTTGAATATAAAAAGTGGTTAAATTAGAAAAACTGTTTATAAAACGAAGAGATTTAAAAAGGAATAAAAAGTGACAAGACATTATTCGCATCCGCTAATGGCTGCCGTAATGCCGGTGTAGGCGAACAAATATTGCTTTATCCACTCTCGTAATTTATTCAAAACTCGGTTTATTCGCCATTCCGACGGTACAAGTCGAGACGGGGGAAGCCGAAAAATGGTGGCATTTGGATTTTTAAGTGATTCCCGCAAATCATTCCGCTTAATCGAATGACCTTGTTTGTTTGAGGTTAATTTTCCTTATTTTTCATCTCTCCTTTACAGGCAAATTTGTTTTTGTTTTCTTCTTTATTCATTTATTTATAGGCGTTTTTTTTTCTCCGAATAATGTTTAAAATATGTTTTTATCGTAGCGAGTCGAGAGGTCACAGAGTTCAGTCTTATCTGAACACAGATACGCGCTTCTCACCTACATAGAGACTTATGTGTTTCCCGGGGATGTTTTCACGGCGCATACAAACGACTCCAACCCTCGTTCGGACTATAGAAAACTCGTAAATCGCTGACGTGTTAGCTCAGAAATTTTACACAACGATAGAATGTCGAGAATAGTAAATGACGAAAAAAAAAAAAAACCAAACAACTCCATACAAATTAAAATAACTCTAAAATCATGTCAACTCGAGCGTGTCGGAGCTTAATCCGCGAAGTGACAACGGCATTCTGACGAGGCGCCGTGGAGCTGAGAATTATTAAAACGAACGCCAACTTTTTCACTAAGCCCGTCGCAAAGCCGTTTCAATTGCGCTGCGCTGAAGATAATTCCGACTGACGTCATCTCGTTTCTAGTTTTTTCTTCTTTTTTTTTTACAAATTCCCTACTCGACTCCGTACCCTGTGCCAGCAATTATAACATTTCCACGGACTGGGAAAACAGAAACACGTGAGAGGGAACGCGTCGAATCTCACCGTCGGTAATTTAAATTTAGATGGAAATTTAATGATGCATACACAAAGGGCGCTCGTAAAGTCGGTTGCGAGATATTTTTTACGAGGATCTCGCGAACTATTGCGCGCTTAACGACTCCGAAGCAAGATCGCCCTCGCTTTAATGAAGGCCCGATAAACGTGTTAACTGCCGCGACCTTATTTTTATGCCAGTGTTAAATATGCTGAAAAATGTTGTTTATCGTTGCAATTGCACTACTGACCCGACTTAACAATTATGGAAAACTTAATATACATTAGTGATGTTACAGAATATATTTTCTGTTCAACTTAAAATATGAAAAGTAAGGACCAAATTTTCATATGTGTCGATTTTGAAGTAAAACATGATAGAGATGTAAGACCGGAAATGTTATACGCAGATTTGGTACATTTAAAAAAATCACTACTATTAATATCGAGGAATGTATTTTGGCAAATGCATATCCTAAGAAGAATTCTATAACCAATCAATTCATTATGTTTTATAACAAAAGAACAAATAATTTTAACTGAGATTTAGGACAAATTACAAATAGTAACTTATGTCATTATGCTTCTAGAATATTGTGTTTACCTTAGGCTAAATTCTCTATGACCTTCTTAGAAGAAAATCAATTTTGATTGACAGCACGCATTGAATGTACCACCTTAAACTGATATTTGAACATTAGATTTCTTCCCTGACTTAGAATCTCTAAACGTTAGTATCAAAAAAATATTTGTAGTAACCAACCATTAAAGAGATGTAAATTGAAATAAATTAGTTTTTATTGATGCAGTATTAAATTTATACATAGGCTAAAAATTATTTATAATTTTTTTTAGCAAATCCTGAAAATGGTAAGGTTAAAAGGGTGAGGGAATTTGTATTAAAATTTTCATACAGTTCTTGCAATATCACTTTTTTATTTTTTTGTTTTTAATAAAGTTTATTTACTGTTCCGTGATCACGAATTATTGAAATATAGATTCTAGATATAAATCTACAAAATAAAAATAAAATTATCACCCTAATTGATATATGTAATAGTAAAAATCGTTCCATAAATAAATAATTTGGATTTTTTTATTCCAATTTTTGTAGCGTCGAATAGATTGAATTTTCAAGTTTTAGTCTAAGTATAGGGTTGTAATAATAGGAATGTTTGAAGGCTGTGTGAGGTAGACCTCGTCATGTTTAATATATGAGGGCAAGCGACGCAGCGTCGGTAAACACACCCTTAGCTCGGCTTCGCTGTTTGCAAACCGGTCTAGTCTCTGGAGAATGTTTGCGTCCCTTAGTTACTATAGCTTGCTTAGGTAAAACATAACTGTTTCCTTTATAACATTAACAATTCCTGAATTTAATACGTTGTTATAGGATATTTTTTTCAAAATATATCACATGTTCGTCTTGTAAATTTTCCTGTAGAAAGTGGATTTTTTTTTAAACAGTTCAATAGCATTGGCAATGGTAAATTCTATGAGAATGGTCTAGTAGTAACATGTCCAGAAACTGGGTCAATAGACGTAGGGCTGAATTGTACAGGAAGGAAATCATTTTGATGTTAACATGATAGGATAGTGAGATAGTGCTCACTAATATTCACCGATCTAGGTACAACCTCATGTAACAAAATCTATCGCCAAAGACAGATTTGTTTACTGAAATTCAGTAAACCTCCTTGAACCACCTAACATTAGATGAATTCAAACTCTGTATGTTGTATGTGTATTTATTTTTTAGTATTTTTTTATCATTCGGGCTCGACAAAGTGCACTTCATCTAATGTTAAAAAAAGTACAATCAAAGAACGACGACGAACGTCGTAAGATGGGAATCTATCATCAGTCGACATATTTCTATCACGGCTAAAATCTCCAGGTAACTCCAAAAGCTATAATATTTCGAAAATATACACTTACTGACTCCGGGACACGATGTTCTGTAATTGTGATGGGTTTTGTACGAATTACTTCGTCAGGTATTCGATTGATAATTTTATTATTAAATTCATTTATCAATATTTATGTAATAGTTTCCGTCTATTATCTATTCATTCTATATTAATTTCTATGCTTTTTTATATCTATTTAGTTTTATGTATTATTTATATTTATTTTACCATATTATGTTAGTATAAATTGTATAAATAAATCAGCTTCGATAGGACGTGGACGTGACAGCTAAAAATCGTTTAAACCGGAATTTGCAAAGTAATATCAACCATATGATTTACATGGTTAGGTGTAAAATCTATATCGTTATGGCAAAACAAAGCCATATATTACAGCAAGGAGTTGTTAATAGTATAGTCTAATAAGTACACATAAATGATGATGTAGCTATAGATAGCTTAAGAAACGTCAAGCTTAAATAGACTAAGTCTGAATACACATACTTGTGCCTAGCGACCTGGCGGCCTTTAGAATGTGCCATACCATCACACATAACATATTAAAATTGCTACTTGAAGGTACATGAGTAGACGCTCACATACAATTTCACGCTTTTCTCCCATGGAGGTAGACAAAGAATAGTCTTTATTTCACTTCTATTTTAGTTTGATTTAGTGGCGATATCTATGATACATAATGAAAAAAAAGAATGAGAGGTTGATTATCAAATGTCAAACACGTGCCAATATACTTATAAGACTATAGAATTCAGGAATAAATTGCCAGAAAAAATTCATTCCAAAGAGCTCATCAGAGCATTCACTCAGCGCAAAGCTGAAGAAGCCCTGAAGCTCAGTAGGAATCAGCTACGAGTATTAGCGAGAGCACTAACTGATCACTGTTGTTTGGGCAAGCATATGTACAACATCGGTGTCCAGAACACAAGAGAGTGCAGGTTCTGTGAAATAGCAGACGAAACACTAAAGCACATCTCGTGTGAATGTGATCCATTAATACCCATACGTAACCGAATTCTGGGTAAGCATGTGTTGCTTCCGGAGGAGGTACCGACGCTTTCTGCCAAAAAGATCCTACAGTATATTCAGGTTATAGGTCTAGGCAGTGAGCTTTAGCAATACAGGGACGATCACAATAGATCTGACTAGGTCGCAGTGATACAGGACTGTTTAAGCCTGCATAGCCCCTTTCCGAATAATAATAATAACACGTGTTAGATAGCAAATGGCCGGTCGCGTCACATGTTTCCTGTCAGTTTATTGATAAATTACAACTACAATTATTTTTTACATTTAGAATTCTCACTTTCGTTGTAAATACGTTGAGTAAATTTCTCCCACAATAGTCAAATGTTCCATTTGGTTTTAGTTTACCTATCTAATAAACGTATGTAGTATGTAAAGTCTAATACGTATTTCTTAGTCTAATACATATCCATACACAGTTACGGAAAATGTTTCTCAGATAGCATTAAGCTAGCAGTGGAATTTTTGGTGACATTAAAAATGTGTGAGACGGGACTCTATTTCTAGTATAATACTCTATGGTGGTTGTTTTACTGGTGCATGAAATAGGGGCACTGAACACTCATCGGTACACCGCGCGAGAGTCATTAAACACGATCGATATTAGAAATCATAACCGATGTTTGTTGAAGTACTAAGCTCTCGGCTACATCCTCTCTCGGCCGCGCAACTCCACTTAACAAACGTATAAATAATATTCAAGGCGAGGGAAACACATCGAGGGTACGGTTTTCGAGGGTAGTTTGACGGCGTAACGAATCGAAAAACCAAATCATCGAGTAGCACCCCTACTGTACATCGCTACATGATAGTTTGAAATAAAAACTTTAGAGAAGCCATTGTTTTAAAATAAATAATTAAAAAAAAAACAACATAAATATTTTGATAGATATTGCGATAACAGTACATTCGATTACTTTCGATTTTTGTTTGTGTTCTAAAAATGATTATGAACGTAATTTTGATTAGAGAATATTAGATCAAAAAGGCGACAATGTATCTTGAATTTTTCTTTCTTATTTACGTTAGTAATCATAATCTTTGCATGGATTAGTTGGGAATGATATTACAATCTTTATCAATGTATTTTAAAACTTATTTTTAAATAATGTATACTTTTTTTAGACTGTTTTTACTATGTGGTTTGATCGTAACTTCACCTAATGTTAAGTGATGATGTGGTCCAGGATGGTAAGTACACTAAGTCTAGAGATACTGGTTCCCAAGTGATTCTTCCGGAATGATATTTGAGGGTTTTCAAACTTGAGGGAGGTAGCAAACCTAGGCGGGCATTATTAGAAAATGCCCTACTCTTTACTTATAATACTAGTGGATGTATTACATTAATTTATTGAACTTATTGAAATATGAAATATTTTTACATGCGTCTACTCAACATATTTCCATAGTTTTAAATCCTTAGGGCTGCCCCTCAGCGGTCTGCCGAGAGTACTTGGTAGGTATTTTTTATATATTTTAATTTTAATTTCATATCGAGCGCTAATGGCGGGGCCGCAGCCCTGCGTGCCGAATCGAGACTTGAATGTATTCATGACGTTATAAAACTTAATGTAGCGAGTGAACTAATATTGTTTTATTCAATATTTAACTTTGTAATAATACATTTCGGGCAATTTTTTTGCGATTCATAAATTTTGTTGGACATTTTTGGAGGGTTATTGCGTAGTACGGCTCTAATTTAAGGTAGTAAGGAAATTTATAAGTGTTAAAATTGAGACTTAGAAGCTTTATAGATCTGTAGATCTTTTTACTATTTGCAATAAAGTTAACCATACATAATTCTAGAATAATTCACAGTAGTATTAATTTTTTTTGTCTGTTAGTTTATTCCGGTTAATCTCCGGAACGGCTACAGCTGTTATGACGGGTATTTTTCTGGCCGATAGCTGAAGTTGCTCTGCGTAACTAAGGCTACTTTTATTTTTCGAAAAAATTAGGGTCCGTGTAAAAAAAAATAAAACTCGTGAAATTATGAATAAAATCCGTTTCAATGCACAGTTTTACTGGCAGGTATAGAAATTTGTCTGAAATCTTTGCTTTATCCTAGTATCAATTTAAAAAAAATAATAATAAGGGTTCCGTGTAAAAAAATCTTACTCATGAAATTATGAACAAAATACGATTATATTATACGTATACAGCACCATCGAAACATTATTTTCCAATGACTATTTAATAACTATATGACGATGTGATGAATATATGAAAGGCGAGCGTAGTCACGGGCATAAACTAGTACACAGCAAACAAACAAATAACACTGTAATTTAAAACACGACAAAAATATATGATGTGTATTGTAGAGTCAGTCATATTTGCTGAAGATGATGAGTCCACCAGAGCTGATTTTCACTCGACGCCCAGAGAGCTGTGTGCTCAGCTTTTGTGTTTATGTACCCTTGCCGTAACTTTGTTGTACTAACGTGACATGAGAAAAAAAATCTACAAATAAGGAATTCATACTATTTTACTATTTATAATACGAATTCATATGTTTAGAATTATGTTCAATGGTGACAACCCCATTGATGGGCACGACAAGGACCTAAAAATATAGAAAACATAGGGAAATTTAACACAATTTTTGAAGTTATACTATTTTTTTTTTGCGCGTTAGGGAAAAATGATGAGAGTAAATTTTTACAATGCGCGCGCAACCGTCACGAAAACACGACATCCTGAAGTTAGCTAGTCAACATACGATGCCTGCGCGCACACCGTCACGAAAAACCAACACCCTGAAGTTAGCTGTCAACGTTTTAGTTTTTTCTATTACTACTTCAAAGAAGTATAACTTCTTACGTACATAAGTAACCATAATTTTTTTTTTAGAGAAAGCGTTTCTACGCGAATAAATACTTATCACAGAAAAAATAATTAAGAATTAATGGCCTTTAAGAAGATAAATAAGAATTAATAATCTTTATGAGTGGTAGATGTAAGCCAGTATGATGATATAGATGTATATAGATTTTCACCCAGACTGTATCGTATCGACTTTAGTTACCACTAGCTCCGCCCGCGTTTCATATATTCTCCACTGCGTTTTAATTATTTTATACGGAACGCTAATTATTTTCCTAGGAAAATTTTAGTACTAAGATAAAGTAAACATATTTCTCATAAATTACAGCACTTGCCCGTAAAAAAACTGTGCATTGAATAGGATTTTATTCAAATTTTTATGAATTTAATTTTTTTCACACAGAGTCCTAATTCTTTTCGAAAATTAAATGCACCCTAAGTTACCCGGAGTAACTTCAGGTATCTACCAAAAAAATTCCGTCAAAATCGGTCCAGCCGTTCCGGAGATTACCCATTACAAACAGAAACAGTTTTTCTGGTATATGTACCGTATGTACATACAAATACATTTATATATATTCAGTAAAAAGTTGTTATTCTGATATTACAAACAAACACTTTTAATTTTATTTATTAGTACACGAGTTATATGAACTACTGTGATTTTGCCTAAAACAATTGACAAAAGTAAAAAAAAAGTTGGAGTAAATTAGTCTGTAATACCTTTTGATTTCATTTTAAATTAAAAAAAGTTGAAGATTTAATTTCGTTTCACGTGATGTAGACATAAATGTAACAAGCGATGTTTGCACGATACAGTTTCAAATGACCTTTAAGCCGTCACCCCTCATGTACTGAACAAACATTCGAAGTCAAATCAGCGCCAAGTTAATCCGTTTACGTGCGCGAACCCACTTGATTAAGTTTAATTTATTTAAAAATAAAATAAAATCAACGCGACTCGCCTCCGGCCGTCCGCTCCCTCGGAATACATTATTCAGTGTTTTAGAATAATTTTCAAATTCGATTACATAGGACAGACCCTCGGTAAGTGGGTGGGCCGGGCGGCGCGGGTGTATTTAGCCAACACGGGGGAAACGCCGCGTGCGTTTCTGATTTGAATATTCGCCGCACGTGCGTCCCGCGCCCCAGGGACCGACCGAACTGATCACATTTCAAACGTCACCGGCGATGTCTCACTCAGATAGTATCGGCCGATAAACGGCTAGATACTGGCAAAGGGTGATGGTAATGGTTCGTTCGCGGTGTACCGCCACCGCTGTCGCCGTCGAGTTTTCTCGCAGAGATATATTTTAACCCCGCGATTATCGCATGCGTTTGACACCTAAATATTACTTTTCACTAGGTGAACTCGTGCAGTGCTAGTGTTCATTATATAGGCATTTTGTGGTTATACGTTTCGCTCCTGAGAGCTCTTATACTTTATAGACGTGACAAATTTCATAACGATTATGATGATTTGAAGAGCTTGCGTCGAATTTATTCCTTACGTCGCTGAATGAACTTTTTTACATCAGTGTTATTCGTATGTGATATTCAAATTTTAAATAATATTATTACGATTTACCTAGTCTATAAGGGTGATAGGTAATAGGCACCTGATAAAAAAGTTATTACATTTATTTAAAATCTATAATATTAAATGAAATAAATTTACGTAAATAAATGAATAAATATTTAACTAAAGAATAGTATTTATTTCAACTGAAATATTAATCTTTATTATATTTCATTAAACATTTAGTTGTTTATTATCAAAATCTCAAATATGCTACATTATTCTGTTATGCGAAGGATTGGATTTGCATGTAGTTACGGTATTTAATTAACATGTACATACATGACATCGCGCCTCTCTCGTATAAGGGTAGGCAAAGACTACACATGATACGATCCTGATATCCGTCTTTCGCTTATTTTACTTTCATGAACGCTTTTATTTCTTTCATCAAAAATTATTTAAATTTGATAATAACTGGACTTTTACGAAAGCGTTAATATACACTAATTTTATTTAAGGTTCTCTCTCAAACGTTGATTACGAACATTAAAACTGTCAATCTACTTACAAATGCAATGCTCGTTGAAACGTTTCTCATGGTAGCGCTAGTAGCACATAATCGGTGGGAGTGTAGACACGCGTGGCGCGAACGCACGCCGCGTGCCGACCGCCGACGTGCACGCGTCGCAACCGGCGGTCCATTACCGCGAGACCGCGTCTGACATCACAATGTGCCAACACGGTTTCAAAGATAATAATTTATTAATTAACAGATAGGATACTTGGTTGCAGTCAAATCATTTATACCTACATTAAAATCATGGTTTAATTTACAAGCTGAAGTACTTAATACAGATAATCTCATTATTTTTATAACTGTTTATATTTGCAGCATTCGCATTATTAAAAATAAGGGTATTTGTAATAGAAAGCTATTAAGCATAAATTACCATAATTATGGATTCTTGGATTTATTTATGGAAACTTCATTTGTATTACCGTATTGAATTTTATAAATTCAAAGAATTAATAAACATTATCGGTATATATAAACAATATACTTTTATAGAATTATTTTCAATATAAAACACACTGTACTGTCTGTTGTGTTTATTTATTCTCTGTAAAATGTCGGGCAGCTTTGATGCGATCACAAGCGAATGATACAAGCAAATCGCCGAGTAATCCGCTAGTTGTATAGCAAAATCGCGATATAACGGAATTAATTTCGGCCGCTTGCCGTAGTAATTGAAAACGAAGATTTATCCTGACACAATATGTTAGTCAGAAGTTGAAATAATCTGGCTTTCGAAGATCGAACTTTAGATAAAAAATTTGATAGAGTTAATTATAAATATTACATATATGTAAATGGCCTTATTCATAAATGCTTTATTTATTAATATTATAATAGTATAACATTAACTAATAATAAAGTTATATTTTCACATGATTGTTACATATATTGTTTACCTATGTATTAATGTCCTATATATGTATATTCGATTTCATTTGTTTTTCCTAATACTCTTAATGTGTGTAAATTCACTCATGGGAAGATTTTGATATATTATTCAGTCGCATTAATGTGCGATACACTAAAAAGTTTTTTTTAACACTTTATGGGCTTAATGTTTTGATCACAATCGTACACGATGTTAAGTGAAGATGTGGTCCGCGTTTGTAAAAACACTAAGCCTGGTTCTCAAGTAATGCTGCCGGAACACACCTATTGGTATTCGGGGACAGGTTTTCAAACTTGAGGATGGTAGCTACCCTAGCGGGCATTATTAGAAAATGGCCTACCACCACGCAATATATGTTTTGGTTACAAAGAAAAAAAAAAACCGACTTTAAAAAATCAACTAATAAATTAAAAACAGTTTACAATGATGTCGCTAGGCAAAATGCTATTGTGTTGATTTTTACAGATTTTTTATTTCGATTTTTTTTTATTTTCACTTCTATTTTGTAGTTGGTATTTTGAAAAGCTTTATCTTTTTTAATGTAAACATTTGCGATAATGAGATTTTTCTTCGAATCCAAATGAAGAATTTTCAATAAACTGCAAAATTGAAATAAATTAATTAAAGCATACTCATGAAATATAAATATTTTTTCGTTATAATTTAGAGCTAAATAATATTCGTACATATTTTAGGGCGCGCTGTGGCAATGTTCCTCGTACCCTATAGGATGTGCGATAGAACAACCGCCCCATATTTAAATTAGAAGTCGCTTCATGCGTTCTAATCAGGAATTGCACACAATTATTTTGTATTGAATACATTTTTTTGTTTTATATTTTTCTCATTCCTTTATATTATTTACATCAGGCTATTTTCGGATGAATTGTTTGTTATTTTATTGAAGTGATACCTTTTTAGTGACGTTGAGCGATTCTCGGCAGGGAAAAGCTTATAGATACGCGTTACCAGTGCTATGACGACAGCCTGTTACAGTATGTCAAGTATAAGATGGCAATTAAGAGCTGGCGCTCAGAGATAAATAAAAAATTTACACTTGAGCAGCACTTGATTATAAATAAACTATATGGAAATGTACATAATTATTGCTTCGAGTGTCATTAGATACAAAAAAACCAGACAAATGTTATATGTTAAAAGTTAGGTTATGTTAATAATTTAAATTAACAAATTATGAAATTTTGATTGTTCACTTCTGTCGGCAGTCCTCATGGCTGCCTAGTTATTTTCTACTTATGACTTCTTAGACATATTTTCTGATGACTATGTTAATGTAAATTTATGTCTGCTTAATTTTATTCTAATATTATTTCAATGTGAAAGTTTTTTTTTTACACTGTTTAGGCTAAGTGCTTTTGACTACAATCTCACCTAATGTTAAGTGACGATGGATGTGGTCTAGAATGGTAAACACACTAAGCCTAGATACTGGTTCTCCAGTTATGCTGCCGGAACACAATTATTGATATTTGGCGACAGGTTTTTAACTTGAGGATGGTAGCTACTCAGACGGCCATTGTTAGAAAATGCCCTACCACCAGGCTTTCATGGTTGCCCTACCATGGTTTCCTCACCATGTTTTCCTTCACTGAGAGCTAAGGCTGATTTTAGAGTTGGATAGGTGGGTTTGAACCCGCGTCCATTGACGCGGAATTCGGCCGCACTATCCCCTGCGCCATCATCGCTTATTATAAATGTATTATGTATGTTTTTTTGGTGTTATTATGGAATGAATTTGGACTTTTTTGGTAGATAGCTGAAGTTACTCCGCGTGAGTTGTTTAAATGATATTTTGATTGTAGCAACACAATTTCTTAGGAATCTACCATCATACTTAACACTCCTTTGATTAGAGATAAATAATAAAACTCTGGCAAACGCTTCTGCGACACCACACCAGAAAACGACAAAAAATATTATAAAACTTTCTAAGGAAAATTCCATGTCGTTGACAGCTGATTAATAGCTAATGTCATTTAATTAATACAGCGAATCTATAACTTTTCCCCTACTGAGAATTGCTCAACACCGCTAAAGAAATTACACTTCAATTAAAAGGCAGTGAAGGACATATGAAACGCGGGTAAAAGCGAAGTATTATATTGGGATTTGAATGTAGTTTCCAGATTAATATACGAATGGTCTCTAAGAAGGATCTAGATTAGACTTGATAAACGGCTTTTAGCCTGTACACAACTAAGTCATTAGTTTGTATAATATTATTGTTAAAACTAATATTTAGCTCGCAAACGTCACATCTATTTATTATTCAATCAATTACGTATGTTTTGATTGAGCAATAGACCAAATGAAGGGACAAATCAAAAATGCAAAGAAATTCAATAACCGTCTGCGATTCTCTGGGATTGTCAACCCCAATACTCTGTGTATTTCTACACCGAACTTTATATTTGACAGGTGATATCTTTTATAGGCGGTTTTGAGTTTAAACGGATAAGGTCGAGATTAGTTTGTCAGTTGGTTATACGGTGGTAAGTGTGTTGTACGATGGGTACAAATCCCCGAGATTGAGTGCGGGACACCGCGGCGAGGGTTCGATTATTACTAGAATCCCAGAGCTCCGATACACCACTCGATGCATCGCGGGAGGGCTGCATTACACCAAGTGCATTCGCACCATGATCACATATCGCCGCGCTAGTTCTCTCCGATACGTTGGTCGATTGATCAACATTTTTTTGTAAAGTTTTTTGAATATAAAAATATTGTTTTTTTTAAATATTATTATATTAATACTAACCATTGTTATTATTTACATTTTTTTTTTGCTTTGTAGAAACAGAAATATTAACGATAATAATTTCTGAAGTGGCAGACTATGTTATGGTTACATATTTTCAAGCGAGTTTCAATAAATATAAACACGGAAAAATATAATTAAACAAACTCAGTAAACCAAACCATAACATTACAGCCTTTCCTTTCTTCCCTACTTGTAAACGGCAACGTCTGTCCATTAGATCGTTTATAACTCAAGAACAACTGAAAAGATTAACGCATATTTTTCAAATTATACCTATATATTTGATTACGTTAGATATTTAATTCTACGGAGCAAGTTGTATGGATTAAAAAGTTAATGAAATAGGCAAAAATTACGAATAATAAATTATTATGTTCCAGAAACTGGAAGTAATTTTAGTACAACATATTTTATAAAAGAGTGAAGCCATTCTGTTTCCTCTTAATTAATCTCTTTGAGTCATTTACATAGATTTACTCTTATTAAATCGATAATTAATAATTATCTTCATTAATTACGTTTTAATATCCAATGATATGAACTCGAGTGTTAAACTTAGGACTTTATTAAAAACATATCGATCGATTAGTTGACCGACAGATCGCTTCTCCCCAAGCCTGTGGCGATGTCGGCGGTCCAACGCTCCCGAATACTGTCTTACGCCATATGTTGCGTGGAATTTATTATTATTTTATTATGTTTTTTTATTTACCGAGTCCGTCGAGACGCACGTTTAATCCGGCGTTTATGATATTCTCTTGCGGTTTGTATCGAGGGGTGGCTTTGTTTCAACGGCACCCTTGTTGTCAGGTCGACTCGCCGAGTCGAGTTAAATCAACTGGAGAAAATGTGCGAATGTAATCGCTACGTAGCTAGTAGGTACTGTCAGTTTTATTAATTTTTCATGATTATATCTACCTATAATAGGAACTAATGCTGAAGACTCCAGTGAAATTAATAGAAAAATGCTAGTGTTGGTAAAGTCAAGTTTCTTCACTAATTAATTACTAGCTTAATAAATAATTTTACAGTTAGTTGATTCTGATGCATAGGTTAGAAATACGTAAATATTTCTTTGAAATTCAAGATTCGTATCTTTGTTTTACAATTAAAGGGTTGCCAGAGTAGCTTAAGCGCTCTTTACGAAAACTTGTTAAAACAGCAAAGTTCCTTAGACTAACAGTATAGTCATATTGACAAGAAAAGATTATTCCTCATGCAAATCCATCCATGCTTTTTTTTACACTGTATATGTTATTTAGGGCTTTGACCATAATTGTGTCTCATGATGAGTAACGATATTGCCTAAGATGGTAAACCTAAAGGTAATGTGATGTAACCAGAAGTCGGTTCTCAGCGATAGTTTTCAAATATGAGTGTAGTTGCAATTAGGTGGGGGAATTAAAAAGTCTATCTACTATGGCATGGGATTGTCATGACAATATATCTTTAATTAAAAGCCAAGGCCCATTATAACCGGTTTCGAAACAACCACAGACGTAGTTTTTTTTAAATTGTCCTAACGATGTTCACCCAAAGGGCCTTGATAGTTTCACCGGAGTTCAGGGCGAGTGCATAAGGCACTCAGCCTAAAATGGTAACTTACACAGAGCACCAATGGTACGAATTTCGGCTTGAGTAAGTTACATGTGTTAAAATTCCGCGGAACCTGCCTTGACTAACTAACAGTCAAACTGACGTGGCATTGGATCAAACCATAACAGTGCTGTCATCGCTTAGTTATTGAAATTTATGTTTAAAGTTAGTACATTAAAAGCTAGGTGGATGAGCCATTATAGAATAGGATAGGTGCATTTTAAATGGAATTAATCTATACTGATAATAAAAGGTTAACGAGACAAATCTGTAGGTACATTGTGAAGCTATTCAAGAAAAAAAAAATACTATTAGGGGCTTCAGAATAGACTAGAGAATACATTTCGATAGTTAATTTTTTTTGTCTGTCTGTCTGTTTATTAATTTGTTCGCCAATCACGCAAAAACTACTGACCTGAATTCGATGAAATTTGGTAATGATATATATTGCACGTATATTGCATCCAGGGGAAGAACATATGATATAAATTGTCTGAATTCCAAGCGGGTGAAGCCGCGGCCATAGCTAGTAATAAATAAAATTGAAGATAGAACAAAAGTAAGCGATTAAAAAAAAGTCATTAATATTTGCTTTTACTACACGTATTTACGTAAAACAGATCAGATATAAATCGATCTGAAATATTTTTCAACTTTTACCGATGAGACGAGAGCTCAGTGTCAAAGCGAAGCTCACGGGAACCATCAAATCACATCACTGAAATTAAAAAAAAAAACTGGAAATAAATTTCGCATACACTATCGTTACAGTTAGTCTTTATATACCGTTTATACATATAGTTATATACATATATATGGCAACGTCCACGCTCACGGTTTATAGTCTCTATAATTTATAATTGTTCACTACGCTATGTATCTCTAAAATAGTCTATTAACAGTTATTATATTATTTGTTTCGTCTAAAAAACTTCTTTGAGCATGATAAATATAAACTTTTAAACATTCAAGAATTAACGATGCGATTTTGAATATTAAAGAACGTATGGAAGTACGCAATGAGAGAAATAATTATTAATTTTTGAATGTATACTTACTATATAGACCTCTTTGTACTGTATTAGTTCTGGAGAAAATGTAGGCATAACATAACATAACGTAAGCTCACGCCTGTTATCCCCGAAGGGTTAGGCGGTGGTGAAATAGCGAACTACACCACCCACATTTCGCCGAGCTTAGTTCCGTACCAAATGTGACAGGGGGCGAGCCTGTCGCCATATCGGGCACAAATTCCAAACTTCGGGATGATACTGAGTAGAAAAACCCAATACCACTAGACCCGACACGGGGATCGAACCCCAGACCTCAGAACGGCAGTCGCACCGTAATACAACTGCGCCACCGAGGCAGCCTACCTACCGCAAACGTAGGCAAGACTATATGTATTCCTACTATATATATATTTTTTATCTCTTTCTCGATTTCTGATATTCATTTTTCACTAATTTATTCATGTTATATATTTAAACCAAAGATTGCTCAAGAAATTTCATTTCTAACACGTGTAATCTGTATATCTTTTTTTAAGTAACAAAAACACATGGAATCGTCCTCTGTACTCTGCATTTTTAACTATTGCCATAAACAAATCGAGCTCGTATGAATTGTTCATTATTTTAAAAGAATGGCAACATTGTTTTGCACTTTTTTGACACCGAAAAAAGTGATGATGGCTTAGTTGGTAGTGCGGAAGAATTTCGCGTCAATAGACGCGGGTTCAAATCCACCTATCCAACTCTAAAAATCAGTTTGAGCTTTCGGTGAAGGAAAACATAGGGAAGAAGCCATAGCATTGCGGTGAACATTTAAAATAATGCCCGTCTGGGTATCTACCACCCTCAAGTTAGAAAACCTGTCGCCAAATACCAATAGGTGTCCGGAAATCCGACCAATCCGGCAGCATCACTTGAGAACCAATATCTCTAGGTTTAGTTTGTTTACCATCCTGGACCACATCGTCACTTAACATTAGGTGAGATTGTGGTCAAAGCATTTGGGCTGTGCTCTGGCTTATACCATGTAAAAAATAAAGTAAAATTAATCAAACAATGATGGTTTTTAGATAATAATGAATTGTGATAGTTAGAATACATATAGTGGTAAGGCACAAGTTAAAAGTCTGTAACACCAATTGTAAATGGCTATCACTCCATCTTAAGCTATAATAAGGATCTACATAAAAATAAAATAACCCCTTTTCCTCCTAGTTTTCCAACCGATTTCCTAATTTTTTTTCTGTAGTAGAATGAAGAGCTTTATCAATAAAAAAAATGTTTGATAGAGTTTTTTTTTCACATTTACTAGAAAAATGTTTTTATTATCAAGTTTTTAATAGTGATTTAGAATCGCATTTGGTTGTAAACATGGAGTAAACTAAAAAAGAAAAATTCTGCAGTGTTTACGCGATATTTAAATTTATTATATGTCACCTTCGCCGCCAGCACATTCATTAATAAATTGAACTAAAATTTCATATTCGAAAATAATTTAGCTGTCAAGAGCACGGTCTAAATGAATATTATGTTCACTGGCAGTTCTGATTGAGCCGGTCGCGTACGTATCCGAACGACCCAGCGGGGCACCTCAAGGGTTATTGAAAAAAAAACTACAGCCATCGACCCGCCTTGTTTCACCGCATGATGGGGCGAGGGTTATTATGTTTTCATACTGTTTGTTTTCTATTTAGATCGACTACTACACTACTACTATACTGTTGTTGCAACTTTTGCAACTTATCGTTTTTTGTTTTGTTATTTGATTAATTAACTTTTTTTAAAATACGGTTAAATATATTGTTACTTGTACTGGCGAATTTATTTCTCCGTATTCTTGTTTTCGGTGTGTATATAAAAAAGTATGAAACAGAATACTTACGATTGTATTGGCAAATTAAACGTACACATTTTGACCGTTATGTCATGGAATATGAATATCTTTCACGCACATATTACGCTCAAATAAATTTGCAACATTTTTTTTTTATTTGCTAACATTTTGAATTTATATTATAATATATTTCAATTTATATACGATAAATAATGTGAGTATCTATTAATTAAAATACATAAATTATTTAAAATAACTGGTCACTAATTAATGCGATTTGAGTTACAAGTAAGATTTGATCAGTTACATTTTTTTTCGAATTAAGGCTATTGACTTGAAAAGTCTTGACTTTATAGTAAGAGCTTAGGGCGCTCAGCTGGGAAATGATAACTAGTTCGTGACGTTGTAGCCAATGATACGTCATATAAAAAAATACTTTTAAATGCGGTGTCGGAATATGCTTACATGGCGACAGGATTTAGTCAGGTAACTTTAGAAAATAATCTACCAGTAAACTACAGTTACATCACGATATTTGCCTTAAATGAAAGCTTAGGATTGATTATAAGATTGTTCGACCAAACCATCATTGCTTCACAATTAACTGTCTAAGTAGATCCATATGCATTATGAAGAATGTTCATATATGGATGATAGTACAACGGGTGGTGATTTCAATTACGCCGGCTAAAAAGTCTTAGTTGACACCCCGTTCAATTCAGGGCTACCGCGCGGGGCGATACCGGAGGGTCCCTACAGATGGAACCAATAGATAATGGGACACGTCACGACGGGGACCGTTAATAGATGAAGCCTTATTTGAATATTGTCCTCGATTGGCGGGGGGTAGTGGAAATTAAATCTGCTGGTTCGTATCCCGCAGGTGGGTTGCGATTCTCTCGTTTCTTTAAATAAGGGTGTTAGGTATATTAATTATTTTGTTTTTTAATAGATTTTAGTGACTATTTGTATTTTCTCAATACTTTTGTAGAAAGACATCTGATACCTTCATACAGTGGTATCGAGTGAAAATCAGCGTTAATCGACTAACCTCTTGCAGTATATGATTATTTATTTATAAATGTTGTTCTTTACACAAATCGATATTATATATTTCAGTTTTGTTTATGTTTCTTGGTGGTCTCTTATATTCATGTATTATTTTTGTAATTTATCATTTATGTATAATGTGTGTGTAATAAATAAATTTATTTTTCTTTTTTACTTTCTTAATTATCTTTTGAGGTGAAAATTTGGACTTTTATTGTGGTGGCCGATGCTCAAGTATGCTTACCTGTAAGTAAGCAAGTAGGTCTTTTTTATCCGATAATGGTGTATAAGCCAAAAATACCAACAGCGTTTTAGTTCCTGAAAATCCGTGGTCTGATCGATCGATCGTCATCATGATCATGAATCATTGCCGATTAATTATATTAATCATTTAAATTCACAATTCCAATTATATAATGAACCTGTGCTTTCAGTGAAGAAAAATGTTCTGATGAAACCACAAAAGAAGGGATTTTCTGATAATGCCCGCTTGGCTAACTATCACCCTCATGTTTTATAACCGTTAGTTTTGGTCCGGCAATATCACTTGAGAGCCAGAATTTCTTTAATTGTTTACATTCCTATGCCACTTCATCGTTTACATCCGGTAAGATTGCAGTCACAATGATAACCTATTTTATAAAAACTAAGCAGGGTGATATTAAAAATAGTCGAAGTGCACCAAACGGTTCGCTTAAGCCGCGTGAAAAATGATGGGTCGCGGTCACGCGCGTTCATTTAATGAAGTAGAACCCCGATAACATAACCCGTGTGCGAACCGATTTACTGATACACACGCACCACACACTAACTTATTAAATTATTACTTACTAAAACTTACTACAACAATCGTACTTAAAGTAATTCGACGGGTTAAAAAATATATGAAATTATAACCCTTGTATGGGTGCATATCACAAAGAATTTGTCGACATAGTGAATTATCAGGGAAAATCTTTCAAATTATTTATTAACATTATTATTTTTTTCTTCAAAATAGTAAAAGCTTTCTTTAATTATGCTGAATATAAAAGCAGCATTCAGATTTCTTAAACTAATGGATTTATGTTTGTGTGATTTTTTTTAAATGTCTTTTTATTGTATTTGTATCTGGTGTATAATTATTTCATAAATTGGCAAAATGTCCATGGTATATTTATTTATTATTAATTAATTTTGAAGAAAATATGTTTTTGGATGTAAAATAGTTCTGGATATATTTGAAAAAAAAAAAAAGGTCACTATTAACAATATTATAAAAACTCGTTTTCTGCAAATTATTAACGAAAATATTTTAATATTCAATAACTAAGTACAATTTCAAGAGAAAAGATGAAGTAACGAAAAACTTACCTATGTTTATCGCCGTCTCAAAAATATTTTGCTAGTTTTCTCTGATTATTTAAGTTAAAGTAATTTGGGAAAATTGTTGAATTTGTCTGCATTATTATCAGTATGAGAATGCATTGGTTAAAAGTAAAATGAAATAAAAAATCGATGACGTATTTATAGAAATAGAGTGTAATTTGTAGATTAACCGCAGTTTGGGTCGTTCGAGGGGTTATTCTTATGAGAAGTAATGACAGTTTGATGAGATGGAAGTGAGTAACGCCCAGGCAGGGGAAAAAGATGTCAAAATCCATCGCACATGAGCCAATAAGCCAATTGAAATACCTTTGCGCTGTCGAGTCTTTCTGAGTAATTGGTCGACGGAGCTTTACTCTCTATTAGTGATGTAAACTTTATTATTTTATCGATAAAATATACAATATTTTCGTAGAACACTTTCGTAAAAAAAATTGTAAAAGTTTATAAGGCATATCAGTTCAAAGCAATAAAAGTTTAACAGATAATTTTTTGTCGTTAATTTTTTGAAGGATAGAGTTAATTAATTGTCATTTTAATCTTCAACAAATCTTTTTTTTGAAACACTCAGCATGGGGCTTTTTAAGAAGGTACTGAAAGTGCTTTACAAGGTTGGCATCGAAAACAGTAATGCCTTTGATGTTGGTGTTGCAGTTGTCAGTAACCATTTACCATGAGATAGGTTGTTTGCATGTTTAGATAGATAAAAATATTTTTTTTGAATCTATTTAAAAAGAAAAGGACTAGAGAACTTTTTTTTAATTTGAGAGTAATGCTATTTAGTTATTTGGAGACGACCTACTTAAGATTATGAATTACATGATAATATTTATTACTAAGTGCACGATTACATAATAAATATTAGTGAATGAATTCATGGATAAAATCTAATTAAATTAGATTAAAAAATCTAAATTTTGTATTACATCGAAAAAAACTTATCGAGACATTTACAACACTCGCAACCGTTTAGGTCCTCGTTTCTATTTGAATAGAATACCTTACATTATAAATACAGAGTGTGTTTTCTGAATAGTATAAGGACATCTCCGGGCCCAGTATTCATTCGCTAAGTGAACTTCTAAAACGAACTACGACGATCGCTCATTGCTAACTCGTTTTGTAAGTTGAAAAGACGTGATAAAAGCACACGTGATCATAGAAATTCTATATTCCACTCCATGTGGGGTTTAAAGGTATTTAAACTAGTTTAGTCATATTCATTTCTTTTACGCAGGATAGGCTCTGTGCTTTGACCACAATCTCACGTGATGTTAAGTGACGATGTGGTCCAGGATGGTAAACACACTAAGCCTAGAGGTACTGGTTCTCAAATGATACTGCCGGAACACACCTATTGGTAATTGGCGACTAGTTTTCAACTTGAGGGCGGTAGCTGGCATCATTAGAAAATGCCCTATCACCATGCTATGATTTCCTCACGATGTTTTCCTTCAACAAAAGCTCAGCCCGATTTTAGAGTCGAGGTGAGGATCGAACCCGTATCGATTGATGCGGAATCCGACCGCACTACCCGCTGTGCCATCATCGCTTATACCTTATACGTCATAAACCCAACCCTAGTGTTATTTACTTATTTCATTAATTAATAACCCTGACCGACCTTTTACGCACTTTCTTGTCTTACGTGACCCACTTTTCATTACCAGTTATCAATCTCTTCAAAAACGGTTCAGTTTCATTACGTCTGAATAAAGAATCACAAATGTTCGTCATTGAGTTTCATTCAGTGAGCTCGTGTGGCACTCAAATATCGAGCTTTTTTTTGTACCCAGCCTTTTTCAAATGACTCAAAAATATTGTATGGTCACTTCACAGTTCACACTATGTAACTACCGATATATCGATCTTGCTTCACTTTTTTGAAAATAGCGTCCACTTTAACAGTAATAGGGGCGAGGTGCATCTTTGACATCGAAATTCCCGGATTGAGCCAACCTTGTGCTACTCTTACTGACACTGCACTAGGTCCATGAACGTCTCAAACTTTTTTTGCAGCTTGCTTTTTTTCCTATTTAGTAATAAAAATTTAAAATGTATCGAATTTCTTCATTAGATTCACTCATTTTGACAAAAAAAAAAAAAAATGTAAAATAGCTGGAAACAACATTTTACTAATTTGTTTCGTTTTGTTTTAAAGTAACTTTTTAATGTCATTAAAACTAGTTAGTAACTAGTAATAAAAAAGTTTTTATTACAGATTAATACATCTATATGAGAACAGGCTTTTCCCCTAACCTATTATTATGTGATTTGAGACATATTTACCTACATACTAAAATATAGAAAGAAAGAAGTTTATAATTTTTCAGAAAACAATGTAAACTGGCTCGGAGAAATAAGTGCAATAATTAGCAGATAGATAAAAAGAAGTGTTTTTTTATATATTTAAAATCAAATTTAGAACAAATTACTTCATGATTTTCATTTATTATTGAATTGATTAAAATCTTCTGCAACATTTGAATATCTTGAAACCTTTTCTGCCGTAAATAGCAATGTTAGATTTGATTTTTTTTTGTCTGAATTACGTAATCGGTAGCAAAAGTTTGTTCAAGAAGGTTTGTCGTCATAAACATTTATTTATCAATACATGTACACTTCAAAGTTCGGTATAAGTTCAGTGTGCTAGCGCATGTTAAAATTATTAAAGACATAACTTTCAAATACTGATCTCGGATCAACAGTAGTTTTATTTGAGGACTAGCTGTGTGCCCGCGACTGCCCCTGCGTTTTATATATTCTTCTCTGCGTTTTAATATTTTTATACGGAACCCCAATTGTTTTCCTAAAAAAAATTAAGTACGCACTAATATAAGATAAAAACATTTCTCATAAATTAAAGCACTTGCCCGTAAAACTGTGTATTAAATCGGATTTTATTTAAATTTTTATGAGTTTTAATTATTTTACGCGTATCCCTAATTATTTTCGATATATAAAAATACCCTAACTTACGTGGAGTTACTTCAGATATCCACCAAAAAAAAGTCCCGTCAAAATCGGACCTGCCTTTTCGGAAATTACCCTGCACAGAGAGACAGAAATACAAAAATTTAAAAAAATTGTATTTTTGGTAGATAGTAGGTAGTTTTTGTAGATACATTCATTTAGTAAAAAAATTATTTTGATAATCTATCTATCTATTTAACCGAAAGACGTCCATTGCTGGACATAGGTCTCCCCTAAAGATCTTCACGAGGACCGGTCTTACGCCAGCCGCATCCAGCGGATTCCTGCGACCTTTCATATTACAAACAGACAATTCAATTTTATTTATCAGTATAGATGTATACTTCTAACTAACTTCGGGATAAGTTCAGTATGCTAGCGCATGTCCTTCAAAAGAGGCGTGAAGAGGTATTTAAGCAGGCCAGCATGACAGCGGTGACTGGCAGTGAACTCTGTTCAGTGTCAGTTATCGCTGTTTTGGATTGCACTGTGCTTACCATCAGGTCCAGTGCAGTCACTGTGCTGTCCATAGTAAAAAAAAAAAAAAAAATATATATTAAAGACATAACTTTCACATACTAATCTCAGATTATTTCAGATTATTATCTGTAGTTTTATTTGAGGATCGTTTCATATAAAGTCTATACTCACTTAACTCTCTTTTTAACTTAATTAATATTTTTTTTATTACTTGTTTGTTTATTTTGCTAAAATATATTACGGTAATATTGCATGTATTTCCAGTCAACGTATAATTTTAATTTTACATGTCTATAGGTCGTAGAGTAATCTGTGTGTTACCGGCTAAGAATAGTACCAGCCCATATCTTCCCGTGGGTGTCGTAAAAGGCGACTAAGGGATAAACTAGGTGATGCGGAGCAGCATCCTCTAAAAACCAGAATACACAATTCGTTGTTGAGATCTTTGGGGAAGCAGAGAACGTCTTTCGGAATGATTGGACTCGATTGGTCGTAGTTTGATCGCAGAATTTGACGTACATTTAATGTCACCTAATTTTTTATTAACGATGCTGTCACGATTTAGTAATAATTTATCATGATACTGTCATATTTATATTTAATATATCGTTTTTGTTACGTTGCATAATGACTTAAATAAATTTATATAGATATATGAAATAATTAGACATTTATAGCTTACGTGGCAGTAATCTCTTAGGCACTAATAAATACTGATTTTAAATTTATACATACGTGTTTATTGGGTTTATATCACAGTTCATTTTTATTATAAAATGGATAAATAATTATTTTCCATGATATATGATAACGTGAGGATGTGTGTGCACTGGTGCATCAGTTCTGTTCACTGATGTGTCGCCGACCGCTTCATCACGTTCCGATGAGCATTAGCCTTTAGGCTTCAATTATTTATATCTAGCTCATTTCAGTTACCGCCAATGGGAATTGACGAATGAATTTGTATTAACTTTATTATATACTAGCCTTTCCCGCTGCTCCGTCCATGAATCACATTTCCTATTCCCCTCAATTAATCGCTTTGTAAAATAGATATTGTTAATTATCATTGAAAAATAATGAACCTTATATTATGTACAGGCTCCAAATTATTTTTGGTGCTAACAGAAATCAAATATATTGTTCTTCCAAATTCAAATTCTTCACAATAATACTGTCCGTTGTATCGGATTTCGTTGACAATTTCATGACTTTTAATTATTTTCGGCGGAACTCGCTTTTTTCCAAAAATAAAAGTTTCGCCTTATAACTTCAGTTATCTGTCAGATAAAGTCCCGTCAAAATAGGTCCAGCCGTTCCGGAGATTAGTCGGAGCAAACAGGCAGATTTTATAGACAAATTAAAAAAAAATGTTTTTTGGTGTATGTATATAAGTTTTTTTTAATGTAGCACGCCGTAATGACGGCTCTGGTGGTGGTAAGCATAGAATAATCCAAAAACAGCGACGACCACCGAAAGATCAAATATCGATCGCCGGTCACCGCTGTTTCGCCGGCCTGCAGAATTGCCTGTTGCATTTGAAAGACCCAATGTTGTAGGAAGGAGGGAACACAGCAGCCGGGAGACAGTTCCACAGTTTTATGGTACGGCAAAGAACTGAATCGATTTTTTTTTTTTTTGGTTCGTGCCGGGATGAGTGATACCATATAACTGTGGTTGTGAAGCTCAGCGTGTGTGGTCCTGTTATGGAAAGGAGAGGATGGAATTAAATTAAACAGTTCCTCAGAGCACTCACCATGATAGAGACGGTAGAACACGTTCAGTGAGGCAATGTCCGCCGCCATACTCTGTTCAGGATTCCGAGTTGCCGAGATGTCGTAGAGATGATACTTTCGATCTAATCCCTCGAGTTGAGATCACTGCGAATATCCATGCCTAGGATATTAAGGCTGTCACGCATTGTAAGTGGGACGCTCTGAAGAATGAGGAGTGGAGAAAATGTTCATTTAGGAATAAGCTGATATATTGATGTTACAAACAGACATTTTAATTTTATTTATATGTATAGATTATGGGCTATCCTTTTTTTGTTTGTTATTCTAGGCGATTAAACTTTTTCATTATAATAGTGAAACACTCATAGATCAATTTTTTATTGCCAGTTCAGTTATAAAATTAGGTCCAGTGTCTCTGTTAATATTGACTCACAGTAACAGACCTTCAATAGATATAATATTAGCGGAGTTTTTCCTCAATCCATCGAGCACTTGATTAACTCAGTTCGATAGTAATTATTTCCCCTGTCTCCGGGAAGGGATGCCCGCGGGGGATTTGTATAATCCTGATTGGGTACCGTATTGCGAATCGATGGAGTGTGCGGACGCACGTGTCCCATCACTATCTCGCTTCACGGCAAATGGTATCCACAACCCCATTCTTCAAATACTCGATTGAATATTATGTCGATTGAATTTTCGACGGTCTTTTTTTATTTACGAAATATATCAGAGGTTTTTAATAATACTTTCCACATAACCATAGTTTCACAAGAAAACTAATAGATGATATTTTACCGACTTCCTACACCTCTATCGTTATTGTTATTCTAAATACTAGCCAGGAAACAAAAGAATCTTGTAAATCCATTCTGTCTTTTTTTATGTATAACCCAAGAAATAGGCAGATACAATATAGTTTATGACGTAGTAAGAAAGAGGAACCTCCGTAGTATTTTTAACAGGTGTAACGCCAGATTTGCTGACGTCACAACTTTTGGATCCATGATAATGACTCATGTTTGGGTCTTCAAAAGAAAACTTCACGAGCAACTGGTAAGCTTCGTATATTCCACGAACAGAGTAACAACGTTCCAGAGAGGTCTGTACTGTACGACGGCGGCTCGTGCCGGAATGAATGGTGTATTTTTTAATTTTCTAAACTAGTTAATGCTGTCGACCAGAAGGGCCTTTACAGCTTCACCCTAACATTGGAGGTGAGCGCTGAACGTACTCGCCGCAAAAGGTAACTAGCACAAGGGCACCAAAGTGGTACGAACCTCGGCTTGGTCGTTACCTGTGTAGAAAATTCTCACGGAATTTTGGTCCTAGCTAATCCCTACATTTTTTATATATTAATAACTTAAAAAAGCTCTTTACAGAACCTGTGTACCTGCGTGTTATGTACAGGAGTGTGTATGCAGTGTTGTGCGTGTAATGCTTGATACATGGTCAGTGTCACTGTATCGCGCTGGTAGCGGCGTCACGAGCCTCTCCAGTTGGGGAACGAGACACGTCTTGGGTTGCCGCCTGAGGGGGACCTAGAGTGAGTGCGAGATGAATGGTAAAACGACCATCACTCGTATTTATGCCATAGCTCGAGAGGAGAAAGTTTTACAAAACCATTTTTGTAAATCGTTAACTGAACCTATTTATAAGAATTACAAATGTACTGTAATTGAATTTTATTTAAATTAACAATGAATTTAATTTCAATTAATAATTTTAGAATATTAATCCAAAAACAACTTTTTATCAAAACACGATTTGAAAACGTAATTGAAATGATTCGTTTTCTTTAAATAATTGAGAGTCACAATATTTGAAGTTAATAACATAATTTAATGATAATACGCTGATATATATAATTATATATTTATAGTACATACATCATATCAGTACAGCATGCCATGGAACCGCACATAACATGACATAAGCTCACGCCTGTTATCCCCGAAGGGTTAGGCAGAGGTGAAATAGCGAATTACACCACCCACATTTCGCCGAGCTTAGTTCTGTCCCAGATGTGACAGGGGGCGAGCCTGTCACCATATGGGGCTCAAATTCCAAACTCGGTGATGATACTGAGTAGAAAAACCCAATACCACTTGACCCGACCCGGGGATCGAACCCGAGACCTCAGAATGGCAGTCGCACCGTAATACAACTGCGCCACCGAGGCAGTTGAACCGCACATTTGAGACGAAATTTGATTTCGCGAGTCACATTCGCTCACATGCTCGAAGACAGGTTCGCCGTCGACAACTAGAACATCATTATCATCATCAGCACAGCATGTGTTTGATACGGCTTAGAGTGGTTTAATTTTTATAAATTCGGATCATGTCATAAGAAGAGATTGAAGTCACGTAACTAGAAGGTGGATGGATACAGAGGTAGACGTAAGAAGATATGTATGGATTGTGTGAAGAATGATATGTGTATAAAAGATGTGAAAGAAGATGACGAATGACAGAGGAGAGTAGAAGAAGAGAACATGTTGTGTCTACTCTACTTAATATAGAAATAAGCAAAGAAGATAATGTCATAATCCTCAACATTTACTAATGAAATGTTCTGAAAACAATATGACCACTTTTACGATAAAGAATTTAGGTGATCAATGCAAATTCCGTTTTAAAATACGTCACGATTATCGGGCGAAAAGCTGGATCAATTAAAAATTGTCTGAGTTGAAGAAAATTAAAGTAGTTTCTCGGCATCCAACGGCGCCGTCGGTCGCGACCGGGTAGGTACTGGCTGAGGGGTGTAGATAACAACGCGACAATAGGAATTTCCCGTTCGAGCCAACTGCCCCGCAGCGCCCTCTCACATAATTATAATTACAACTTACTCAACAGATTACTTTTCTTTGCAATAGACTTTTCTATTCTTTTAACGTTTACGTTATGTCTATGTCTTAGCTGTTTCATTTAGCCTCTTAACTATATTACCTTCAAGAGAGAGATATCATTAGTTTATGTTTGTTGTGCAATTGATAAAGGCGTTGCTTTGCGGAAATCCGTCGTAAATATGGTTTTTACTCCGTTCCTAATTTTGTGTGTAAGTATTTCAGTGTATGACGAATCGAGCAAAATTAACAGAAATAAAGGTCTCAATTAAATGATGCTTTTAGATTTAATAAACACAACAAAAAGTTTAATAAAAAATGATAAATATTTGAAAGAATACCTTCGGTTACTTTAGTTAGAACAAAACGTATATTTGTTTTATGAAGAATAAAATAAAATTTGGATTAAATAATAGATTGTTCTTATGTTGATAATCAAATTATATTGAACTTGACCAGTTTTCGGCCACATTCTCAGCTTTTAGAGAAATCATGACAATAACTGTAGCACACCTTTTGTAAATAGCATATGGATTCGCTTTGATGTTTGAAGCTTCCATTTAAATATATTTAACATACAGCGATCCATTAAAGTTCGAATCGAAGTTTAGCTATTTCCAATCTGTCAATAGTGGTTTGTATCCTGCCTGGTAACTTCTCCATGACTTCTACATAATCTGGAGCTGGTGATAGTTTCTCGCTCGACCCACACGTTTCTTCGAATCTCTATTGGATGAGTAAACGTTGCTAAAACTCTTTCGGCTCTTATTTGACTGTTACAAGGCTGTGGTAATTAATACATATATTAGGATCATCATCTGGATCACTAGCGAATGTGCCATCCGGCAGTTAACAGAACATTACATATACATACATATATATAATATTATATGTATTATGTATAAATGTCACATATTTTTATCTCTCATCACACCTACTTTATTTTATTTCTGCACCACTCCAAGGTTGACTGGTAGAGAATGCCTCTGGAATTAAGTCCGCCTTTTTACACAAATTGTAAATAAAGTATAAATAAATAAAAAATATAGCGGTGGTATTGCTACAAATCGATTTGGTAATTACTCAACTGAAATATATTTTCGTATGTATACACAGAAAGCATCAATTTCCATTTATTTAAAAGGGAAACTTAGTGCTTATCGAAGTTATTGGAAACAAACGAACTTTATGATCGTGCCCTTTGCTTGTTTGTGTAAGTGACATTGTCCGTGCAATAACCTAAGGTAAAATTATTGATTACTATTGTTAGTCTAATAGAATCATTGGTTAAATATTAATGATTGGAAAGGTTCAAGTAATCCTAATCACGAACTACAAAACAACTTTACGTTGTTTAAAAAATATGACATTATGAACCCTTATTCGGTCTACGGACGTTGACTACCGTCTAAAAAAATTTAAAACCTGTAATGTAGGGTAGGTTATACTTATTCTTAAACCCGTCTCTGAAATAAAAACAAACACACATTAAAATAAAACGAACTTAGTCTTCGATGAAATTAGAAAATAGTTAAGTTATTTGAATAAAAAAAAATTGCAACCAAAAATATAATTTTTAATTTTGTCATTGAAAAGTACACGCATATATAGTTTCAAATTTACTGAATTAATATAAATCCCTTATATCCCTAATATAATATCCCTTGTGGTAGAAATAAGGTTGTAATTAATATTTTTAAAAAGTTAAGAAAAAAAGAACTGTTTCCATATTACATGTGAATAACTCTAAAGTTTGTTAATAGCGACATATTTTAAACAAAAAAGAAAATCAGTTTAAAAAGAGAAAAAAAATGCACTGAAACTATTTTGCCTTCGTCTATTTATTTGGTACATAGATTAAAAAAACTAAGCTAAACAACCGTCATCGTATTTATTTTATTATATGTCAAGACAACGACCATTGAAATGATGATTTAGCTTCTTAACAATTATAATTTATACAAAGTCGACATCTGTTAAAGGGAATCAAATTCCTTCAAAAACAAGTGTGTTGATAAAAATTCATAAAGTTTGTACATAAATGCAGTTCCCACCTTTAAAAAAATGAGCGTTCAAATGTTACGTATGCAACATTTTGGTCATTTTAAACCCACCCCCCCCCCCCCCCCCCCTTGCCAGCAATAATAAGCACAGTTCTTACTCCCCATGATTACGTAAGCATTGGCATAATTTTGAACGAAAAGACAAAGATTAGTAAATGCATAATCAACATACGTAATCAGTTTTCAATCGCCCCACTCCCGATTCTCCCCTCAATTAATACTAACGTAATATCGAAGCGGCCCCTTAAAATCTATACTTCAATGAAGATACCTGCATGTGTAGCGCACGCGTGTTGGAAGTGAAATTACTTTGTCAAAGTTTAGTTTACATCTGTAAGTTGTTTAGTAAGATATTAATAAAATACAGTCGTGCGTACGTTTCTACAAGAACAAATATAGCACAAAGAGGTGAGGAGATAATAATTCTAAAGGAAGAAAGGTATGGTGTGCTTATTATTTTTGTCTCTTTCTGTCTTACTGAGTCACTCCTATCCGTACTTGAACATTTAAAATCGGTGACGCTAATCCGACAGAATCGTGTGACACAGCCTGAAAGAAAAAAGTTCATTTATTTGTACCACATAACAAAACACAAAAAGAATTACAGGCAAAAAGATATAACAACACTAATATTTAAAAAAAAACTGTACAGGAAAAAAAAGAATGTTGTAGATCAAATAGGCCCAGCCTCAGCATAATTGCTGCACTAAAATCATGAGTTAACAGTACAGCGCTAGTATTCCATCTGTGCCACCAACCAGATGCCACGGACATAAATAAAAAAAATAAATATTCATAATATAATACCCATAAACATATTATATAATGTAATATGTACAGATATATACACACACATCCACATCAACACATATTAGTTAAGTAACAGTACGTAATATGCAAAAATAATACATAATTTGAAGATGCACAAAAATAGAAGTGAAGTAGACATACATACAAGGACTAGAAGGGAGAAACTGTGAGAAAGAGAAACCAGGATTTGGATTGCAAAATTAACAAAATATATTTATCGTTTCAAAACTCGAATTAACGAGTTACCTTTAGTAATAAGGGTTTTACGGACTCATTATTTCGATAAATAACTGTTAACCTTTGTCGATGTTCTAAAGAAAGTTTTTACAATACTCAGCATTTTATCGGTTTCCATATTATAGGCACAAAGTTTTTGAGAATAGTTACTAAATTGGCTTCCAGACGAGTTAACTTTCCTTTTAGACTTATTATTCTACTATTATTATTGTTGTCGTTTGTTTATAATTTTATTGATTGTTAAAGTTAAAGAATCGCCTCTGTATGTATATTTCTCAGAATATTTGGAATGGTTGAAGTTTTCTATTACGTGTTTATCAAGCCGTGTGTGTAATAGAAAAAAGTTCACCTTGCCTCTTTCAAGAACTAACTTAGATCGACATTCACTTAAAAATATATAGATTTGTGTACTTGTCAGTGGCAAAACGTGAAAAAAATCTTTGGTAGAACCGGACCATAAAAAAAATCGAGCTGGTAAATTTGTAGATACAGTAATGAATAATGGATGCTTGTGCTGCTGAGGGAAGCTAGCAAGTTTCTTTAAATATTTATTTTATCTGAGATCGATTATATGATATTTTATCTTAGTCATAAAATTATTAGTGTAATGTACGTAATAATAATTACACACAGACCCACGTTAGTTTATAATCTATACATATAATAAAAATGTAACGGATCGCTGTCTGTACATGAAAGATATATGAGAAAAAATATTATTAGGACCTTTATAAACGCAAATAGCACCCAAAACAATGATTCTTAAAATTTTTGTCTGTTTGTCTGTTTGTCTGTGCGTTTGTGCACGCTAATCTCAGAAACGGCTTATCCGATCTAGATGTAGTTTTCACTAATATATAGTAGTAAGCTTCACTTAACATTTAGTGTTTGTTTCATGTCAATCGGTACATAAATAAAAAAGTTATGTCAATTTAAAGAATCACGTCGAACATTTATTCTATCTAAATTCTTTCTCTGTTCAGATGCATTAACTGAAACTTTACTAAACTCCATAATAATGGTCTATGTTAAAGTAATAAAAATAATAATAATAATATGACAATAAATAAAAGTTAAAAATGATCATTTTCGGAAATTATAAACTACCAATTTAAGTTGACCTCAGATTTATATCATCATTAATATGAAATAGGGTTCAGCTTAAGCTGGCGATGTGGGTTGTTTATATATGTATATATAAAGTACGCCGAGAGCCAGGCCGCTTTTCGTTGCATTCGATAACACTGACTGTTTGCATATTTCATTTATTTATATTTTAGGTTTTGTAAATTCATATTGTATGTATATATAGTATAGGTAAATTGTTTTCAAGTTAGTTAAACTGTAAATACAGGATTATACAAGTTCTTAATTTTTATATTTAAATTTTATGTTTAAAAAACAATTTAGTAATTTGCGATTAATTAATAAATGAGTGAAACATACATATATACATGAGTGAAACATACATTAAGTGAAATTTTCACTTTTAAATTTCTGATCCTGATAGAAGCAAAGATTTTAACAGGTGATAGTGTATTTATTCCTCGGGTTCCTCTCATTCCAAACAATTTTCCGTTTAGTTTTAAACGAGTCCAGTTTCCAGTGAGCTTATGACCAGTTTCGCGATGACAATTAATAAAGCCCATGGTCAGACGCTAAAAGTTGTGAATGTGGATGTGGATCAACGTATTAGCTGTTTTCCGCACGGTCAGCTTTATGAGGCTTTGTCACATGTTAATAATCCTAGCAGCCTGTATGCTATGTTCCCCAATGGCTATACGATGTAAAGACGGTGATTATAATCCAAAATAAACCAAAAGATACATCCAAAAAATGCTGCCCAAAGTCACTATTCCACGCGGACGAAGTTGTGGGCACAGCTAGTATCAAATATAATTAATGCATAAATCACGAAATTTATCGCCTCACGCTGAACTTTTTTTCTTTTTATATATAATTTTTATTACAATTCTTTAAACTTCTATGAGAAATATGGATGAATAAAAATTAATGTACACGATGTTGTCACGAAAAATAAGAATTTAAAGAAATAACGCTTATGAAATAATAGTTTATACATATGTATAAGCAAAAACCGATAACATTGAATATCGACACCAATTGTACATCATTACTTATAGGAAATTAAAATTTTTATAAAATCTATATTTTCCTTTGTATCAACGTTCTTATAGGACAGAATCTACTTTGTGTTCTGATGAATTGTTCGACATTCAGGAATCAGGGATGAAGAGATCCGCAGAAGAACTAAAGTAACCGACATTGTCCGAAGAATTGCTAAACTTAAGTGGCAGTGGGCTGGGCACATTGTTCTCAGAACCGATGCCCGATGGGCCCAACGGGTTCTCGAATGGTTACTGTTTCTCATTTTTTTTTCAATTTACTCTTATGCACATTTTTTTTTTTTTTTCCGCTAATTAACACAAAAGACTATTTTTTCTTCATTCATTTGTTTTTTTTTTTAGGTATGCAGTGAATGGTATATGAAATGGTCGCGGGCGGCGACGCGGTAACTAGCTAGTACAGGTATAAAAATATACATTAAAATGATTTTAAGCCAAAACCCCGGTAAAATTTATATTACCTACAACTATCTATTAGATAAGTGTTGTGTAAAAATAAAAAAAAACTAAGATACTTTACGTTCTTTTTCATAAAGCAAAGCAAAAATTTGCATACCAATTTACACATAAAAATTACAAAAACAATCATAAAAAAAGGTCAAAACTCATATAACAATAACAAGATATTGATAATCTGAGACAGAGAATATTAATTTCTTAATTTATACTCAGGCTGCAATAGAAGAGCTTAGCAAAAAATTTGAAACTAAAAAAAATGACGTGAATTGAATACTAACCTCGTAAAAATCGTCGTCCCAGTCACATTATTAGATAACTAATCTATCACACAAACTAAGTATTAAGTTAAATTTCACTGGAACACTATGTGTTATAATCACAGAATTCTAATAAATTTACTTATTTTAAAAACAAACAAAAATAAACTTTCGTAATCTACCAAAATAAACAAATACATATCAAAGAAAACAACGTTATTAGGAATTGACCTGAGATCAATTAATCGGAGAATCGATATTTTAAACCAAAAAAATCGTTTATGGTTAACAACCTTAAAATGATTTACAATTAAGAATGTACCTAAACACAAGTAAATGTATGAAAAATGTTTACTAAATTAATTTAAAACTCAAGAAATGGCTTTGTGGTCAGTTTCTTTCGCTTCTTTATGAGATTCAAAATGTATATTTGTATACTATTAAGATGACAGACAAATATCTTGTCTGATGGTAAGCAAACACTTACAGTGATAGTTGGACTTATTACATCAAGAGTATTTCGAGTGTACTGCCAACCATAAAATCTTTTCACTTTATACCTTTGACTGATATGGTTGTAAAATAATCTAATTATTTTAAAATGATAAAAGATTGATTGTTATAGTGTCCCTTTTGTTTTGTCTCATATGGATTGAACTATAAATACGCCAAGATAAAAGAGTTTAGTATGTTTTTCTCGTCAGACTCTTTATCTCTTGTTGTTTAATTTCTATTAAAGAGCTTTAGTGTTATCAATAAAATTATTTCAGAAATAGTTTTTACCTCAAATTTTTATAAATGATGATTATTGTCTAATTTGGACCAATAAAAGAACACTAGTTACAAATAAAAAAACAAACCGAAAAAGATTGTTTTTTTTCTAAACTAGCTAATGCTGTTGACCGGAAGGATCTTTACAGCTTCACCGTAACTTTGGCTTTATTTTAGTACTAAACAAAAATTAGGGTTCCGTAAAAAAAAAATCCAGTGAAGATATTTTTCACGCAGCCGCGGACATAAGAATGGTGGATAAACGGCTGGACTGATTTGGACGGAACATTTTTGTTAGATAGTTGAAGTTACTCCAATTAACTTGGGCTATTTTTTTTTTAATGAGGGTTTCGCGTAAAATAATCCGATTCCACGCACAGTTTCATTGGCAAGTGTTCATGTTTGTGAGAAATAGTTTTACTTTATCTTAGTACCAAAAAAATTTAAGGAAAATAATTAGGGTTCCGTGTAAAAATAAAAACGCAGTGAAGAACATATGAAACACGGGCGCAGGCAGCTGCGGAGGTTGCGGAGATGACATAATTATTACACTACACCATTTATTAGTAATAAATGTTAGGTTTTAATAAAAGTACTTCGCGGGTTCTTAATGTGATTCAGTTTTATTCTTTTAATTTAGACTTTATAGACTTCGATTAGCTTTTCAATTAACTTGCAATTCTTATTAATAATATTAAATTTATTTCCTAATTTAGAAATTATTGTGTTGAACATTCTTACAGTTATTATATTTTTTAAAAAGGTAATTGTTAAAATTATTTCTTCTTAATCATTTTTGTGACGATAGATATCGTTACATGTCGCTTTATTATGTCTTTGGCATTCCGTGTAACTGTGACAGGTCAAAGTGGTTGATAGCTTTTGATATGAGAATTATGAGTTTATTTTTAAAGATTTAAATGCTTTCCAATTAGCTTACAATGTCTAATAATAATTTTAAGATTTCCTCTCATTATTAAAATTCTAGGTCAAAATTACAATTATAAAAATGATCGGGTCTTCTGCGGAATCTACTTATAAAGCAAGAAACAAAACAATTTTGAAATACATATTGGTAATGACAGTTTTTGGTAAAGTGATACTTATTATTAGTTTTAGAATTAAATTTGTAATTTATTAAGAATTTTATAATTACAATTAATAAAAAAGATAGGGTCTTGACATTTAGTAAACGAAGCGGATTTGCTTTTGATTTTATTACGTTGTTAAATTGTAAGACGTTTTTAAGTGCCTAATTGCCTTTCGAATTAGTCTACAGTTCGTGATAATAGATTTTCTTCTCATTTTATTAATAATTAACCTGATAATATTCTAAAATTATGAATCGGTTACTTTATCAGCGCCGCCTGGCGCTTAGTTATTATTTCGATTTGTAATGTTAATATGGCGTAAGTTAAGCATTTTACAGATTCGCCAACAGATCAACATGTGAGTAGTACTTGCTCCTTTTAATAATTTAAGAAATCATAATTTTACACGATATAGGCTACAATTTTACGTGATGTTAAGTGACTATGTGGTCCAGGATGGTATGATTGTGAACTGTTATACTTCTGAAGTGTGAAATAAATATTCCGTTAGTTAATTTTCCTGAATCTTTCAATATTAAACAGATCAAAATATTGGGCGAATATTAGTATATTTTATATATAGACTCTCCGGTTTCAAGATGTAATTAATACGTGTCAAACTCGGTCTATTTTTTACATTAATATTACTATAGTATGAATAACTAATATGAATTGTGTAATATAATATTTTATGTGAGTGATGAGGCACATACAAGGCAGTGGGCGGACCTCAGCTGATTACTTACATTAATAACAAAACTCGTGGGCTGTATTATAGATTTATTATGGTACATAAGAAAAAGAAATCATATATATTATACCTACTTACTATTATTATTTCTTACGATTCTCATATATAAATAAATAGGGATTTGACAAAACAGTGTCTTATTCTCCTCTGCTTGAAGCAACGATGGCGCAGTGAATAGTGTGGCCGGATTCTGCGTCAATGGACGCGGTTTCAAGTCCACTTATCCTACTTTAAAATCAGCCTGAGCTTTGGGTGAAGGAAATCATCGTGAGGAATCCATAGCTTGGTTGTGGGGTATTTTCTAATAATGCCCGCCTGGGTGGCTACCACCCTCAAGTTTGTAAACCTGTCGCCAAATACCAATAGGTGTGTTCCGGCAGCATCACTTGAAAACCAGTACTTCTAGGCTTAGTGTGTATACCATCCTGAACCACGTCGTCGCTTAACATCAGGTGAGATTCTGGTCAAAGCACTGAGGCTACCTTGTAATAAAAATTTTTTGGTATCATTCTTATGTCCTCTTTTCAACTTACTTGTGGTCGAAGCTGTGTGTTTTTTTTTCTTCCATTACGTCCCAATCAGTCGTCATCTCTTCATTTCCTCCTTTATAAATATTATTCCTTACACACTTTTTTTAGCCTTCCTTTACTTTTCCATTCTTCCACATTCATGTTCATTAGTATTTTATATCCATATCACGACAAAGGCTTCCCTTTCAACTTTGCAACCACTGGCGAACTGTTTTATCTTTGCATATTTATATTTACCTATATACAAAACAAAGTGGAACACCATTTATAACTCAAAAATGGCTGGATTTATTTTTTATATAGTTTGTATTGAGGGAGTTCGTTTGTTGTTTGAATTGGATTCGAATTGGATTCGAATTGGATTCTCTCGGATTCGAGAAGATTCCGAGGCGGTATGATGCTAGTATAATATATGTAACTATAAATTCAGTAAGGCGTTACTTTGCGGATATCCATTCAAAATATTGCATCTTACGATACTATTTAAGTCGGATATTCTGACGAGGTATTAACAAAGTAATATTAACCATATTACTTATGTATAAAGAACACATTACAGATTGTTTTAAATATTTATTTTTAAAGAATCAAACAAGATATTTTAATACGAACAGAGACTAAAACAAATTAATTCATCGGCGGCAGTCTCCACGGACTGGCTAACCGCAGTATTTTCTCATTAACTCCCAAGATTATTCCTTCATAAGCCCTCGTCGCATTACTTACTAATCACCGCTTCAAACGGTGTCTGTCGTCCCTCGTGCCCTCCTTTTGCGAAATGAGAATATATTCCCCATACGCGTGCGATTTTAAAAGCTATTTACAGACATACTTGTTATTTGTAGTTGATTGCGAATAAATGAATGTGAATGAGATTTTTTTTATGGTATAAGTGGTTTTAAAAGAAAACTGTGGCAACGACCCAGGTTTGATCATCTCAAGCTCTCTAGAAAAGAATTTCGTTGCAGCATTTCGTATCCGGTCGGGACGCATACCTCTAAACAAATATTTTTTTACTAGCTGAGACCGCTACTTTACCCGCTTGGAATTTAGACAATTTGCAATTTGCCTGTAATCTCGGCCTGGATGCAATATATGTTATTACCAACTTTGATCAAATTCGGTTCAGTTGTTTTTGCGTGATTGGCGAACAAATTAAGAAACAGACAGAAAGATTTTTTTTTTAACTATCGTAATGTGTTCTGTAGTCATTCATCAGTCATTCAGTGTATTCTGAAACACCACATAGTATTTTTTTATAAATTTCGTCTCGTTAGCCTTTTATTGTAGGTACAGATAATTAAGAAAAAACATCACCTTCATGTGAATTTTGTCAATGTACTAACGATATACATAATTTACTTTGGGAATGTGTCCAAACTGGGTCAGAAATGGGTCAGAAAATGCTACCGGATTCCTGGAAGAGGCTTGGAGATATAAATATAATTTTAGGAAAACCAATGTCACTTGCTGCCGGAATTCTTTATACATTTATTTCTTCGATGCACATAAAGTATATAATCAATAACTAGATATGTCATATACCATCGACTTCTCCTATGAGCCTAGCTTAGTCATTCAAGATACACGGAAGCCTCGTTAATTGTATAGATTTTAAAAAAAAGTTAAGAGTTTTACCGCAATCACATGCGATATTAAGTGACGATGCACCCAAAATTAGTGATATGCTTGATAATGATTCTCTCTTCATTTTGACGAGGAGAATCTTTAAACAGACTGCCGAAATGCTGCATTTACGGATGCGCTAAAATATGTCTATTGGGAAAACCGTTATATGTACATTGTAATTCCAAACGTAAATAAATCGAAGACTAATCGATCTCTGGCTACATTCTGGGCACGATGTAATATTACGAGACATAGAATTGGTTTTAACAAATTTTATTTGCATTACCTCGTTGTACCTAAAAAAAATATTAATAGCAAACTAAACTAAATATGTATCGAACAGTAAACTCGAATGAAACATACATATAATATTAGCATCAACATAAAAACTATGTTGTTTAGTTGTTGTTTTTTATAGCATTTTTTTTTTCAACAACCCCAAGCAACATAATACCCAAACAATAGAACGACGGAGCGGCAGCGTAAAGCCGTTTACCACGAAACACAAGTTGTTACGCGTCTCGTTGATTCCGTAAACACAGAGCACTTTTTGAAAAAAAAAAAAAACGTTTTGTAAAACTAAACCAACTCACTTTGCAAATTGTGTAATACGTTAAACAAATATTTAGTAAAAAATTTCACTTATATAGAACTTAGGTACAGACTATATATCTCAGAGCAAGAGCCCACGACAGCCAGACCTTCGTCATTTTATAAATGCTGAAAGTTTCTTTATGTACGTCTCCAATGCAGGTAAGAACGATCCCAGATTTTGAAACTTGGGTAGTGGTTGCATTGGCAAATAAAAACAACTAAAGGTGTAAAAAATTCACCTCAAATTCGTTATAGTATAAAGGTCAGTTTTTATATATTTTATTTGAAATAATATTAGAAATCACGTGGTTACGAAGGTCAGGTTGTCGTGGGCTCTTGGGCTATCTATACTAATTAATAAAATTGAAGTGTCTGTTTGCGATGTCCAGATTGTTTTTTTTACTAAATAAATATGAATATATACGTCACCTATACCAAAACTACAATTAAAAAACAAATTATCTGTCTATCTCTCTGTCTGTTTGTTCCGGGTAATCTTCGGAATGGCTGAACCGATTATAACGGAACTTTTCATAAATATATTTTGATAGATAGCTGACGTTACTCCGGATAACTTAGGGTACTTTTAATTTTCGAAAATAATTATGGTACCAAATAAAAAATTTAAACTCCTAAATAAATGAATAAAATCCGATTCAATGCAAAGTTTTACGAGCAAGTGGTTGAAATTATGAGAAATATTTTTAATTTATCTTAGTACTAAAAAAAATATTAGGGTTCCGTATAAAAAATTTAAAGCAGGGAAGAATATATGAAACGCGGGCGCAGCCGCGGGCACACAGCTAGTTTATTATGTAATTTTATCTGGTTTTAAACTGTCTGTTTTACGTATCGTTAAAGGCTTCGGAAAATTGTACTGTTACGCATATGATTCTTATATTGATGTTTGTCTCTTTTTCCTAATCAATCTACTGTATTGTTTTTTCCAAGGTCATTAGTATATTAGAATTTGTACTAAAATCAAGCGCTATAACAAAATTGCCATGTTATTGATACTAATTAGTTATTTGTTGCTTATTTTCTATTTGTTCTGTAATGTGTCTCTGTAATTTGTATGCTGGCAATTATGGCCGGGTTTGAATAGCGAATAGAAAACGTTTCCTTCTTTCGTTTTTTCTTACCTTCGACTAGTTCATCCATTTCGAATTTAAAACGCGAACAAGTTAAATGAATTACACGTGCTATTTGCAATCGAAACTACGGTACAGAGATTGCTCAATAAAAACGGGCGGGCCACTCGGAAACATTTTCTTACCGTTTGTTTCCTTTCACATTATCGCTGTGGGGTTGGGAAGGAGGAGGGAGGGGTGAAGGGGAAGGGAGTGCCCAGTCGGCTGTACTGGTCCCGCATTTAAAAGAGAGAGATGTATACAAAAAAAAAAAACACTCTTCAGCCTTTATTTCGCAGGATGACCTAAGTGGCCGGTCGGACCGTACAAAAAACCCCTCTTCGACTTACCTGTATTTTTCCACTTATTTATCCCGACGTTTTTACATTTCGCACTGTCCGTCGGTACTCTGAGCTTTGTTCGTCCGGGAAGATTTCGTTTCATAACGAGTGCTTTGCGTCTAATTAAAAGGAAAGTTACCTACGCACGGCGGACAGTCCAGAGAAGGATCTTTTGATGCCTTGTGTATTAAATTTAATTTAACTTGAATGGTATTTTGAATTCAGTGTTTTTTTTTAATTTAAACTAACTAATTGTTATTATTATTGGAATAAGGTTATGTAGGCTAGGCCAGTCTTGTATCACTGCTACCTAGTAAGATATACTGCGGTCGCCCCAATATTACTCAAACTCACTACCTAGTACTACGTCCGGTATATACTGTAGGATCTTATTGCCAGAGAGTCTCTGTACCTCCTCCGGGCGTAACGCATGCATACCCAGAATTAGGTTACGTATGGCTATTAATGGATCACATGCACACAAGAAGTGCTTTGGCGTTTCTTCTGCATATTTTCAGAACCTGCATTCTCTTGTATTCTGGGCATTAAGCTTGTATATGTAATATGTTTGCACAGACAACAGTGGCCAGTTAGTGTTCTCACTAATACTCGCAGTTGATATTCCTACTGAGCATCAGGGTATTCACTTAGCGCAAAGAATAGAACGAACTTGTTGTGGAAATTTGTTTTATAGCTTTATAGGTGTATTGTTCCCTTATGGTCAATAGAACAAGGCTTTTTGGTATACCACAAAATGGTTCAGGCCCATTTGTTTCCGTAGGCCCTGCTCTTGCAAGCTCATCCGTAGCATACCCTGGGATTCATCTTAAAATCATTCTCTTATTTTTACCCATTAGCATTCTTATCGATCTTAGCATTACCACATAATTGGCAACTAGCATCGCCTTAATTACGTCTGAAGCCAGCGATAATAGAGCGGCTTGACTATCTTTAACGATATATATTGTATGGTTGACGCATGCTTTCTGCAGATTCATACAGGTAAATTCTAGAAACTGACTAATACACTATTCACCAAACTTGTTCACTACAAAAGCCGGGAGAGTGGTCGCTAGCACAAAGCCTCCAAAGTGATATATATGGGTACTCTAGTTTGTGCTGTTGCTATCTGAGATGTAAATTGCTCAGAATTCGCTCTAGCTAAACCTGAATCCATGTAACTGCGTATGTACCTGTGTGGGCGTTAGCGTAATGTATGTTATGCTGGTGAATACGATATCATTGTATCGCGATGGAGATGGATACAGGAGCATCACCAGTTGATAACCAAAGCACGTTTTTAGCCGCCGATAGAGATATTGGAGTATAGTGGGTATATTGAATTCAATGTCATTGTGTAGTTTTGGTCAGTTTCTGAATATTACGGGGTGAATATTTTTATTAACATCCTTAAAAGATTTATTTAGTTGATAAGCGTGGAGTATTTCCACGATTATTTTCACGTTTTGCATATATTATAATCTATACATATAATAAAAATGTAACGGATCGCTGTCTGTACATGGAAGATATATGAGAAAAAATATTATTAGGACCTTTATAAACGCAAATAGGACCCAAAACTATAATTTTTAAAATTTTTGTCTGTTTGTCTGTGCGTTTGTGCACGCTAATCTCAGAACCGGCTTATCCGATTTAGATGCAGTTTTCACTAATATATTGTAATAAGCTTCACTTAACATTTAGTGTTTGTTTCATGTCAATCGGTACATAAATAAAAAAGTTATGTCAATTTAAAGAATCACGTTGAACATTTATTCTATCTAAATTCTTTCTCTGTACAGATGCATTGTAAGAAACTTTACTAAGCTCCATAATGGTCTATATAAAAGTATGATTATATAATAATAATAATGTGATAATAAATAGAAGTTAAAAATGAACAGTTTCGGAAATGTTATTATTCCAATTTAAGTTGACCTCAGACATATATCATCATTCATATGAAATAGGGTTGAGGTTAGGCTGGCAATGCAGGTTGTTTATATATGTATAGGTAAAGCACGTCGAGAGCCAGGCCGCTTTGGGAGGCGCATGGCGTAACAGTTGCATTCGATAACACTGACTGTTTGCTTATTTTATTTATTTATATTTTAGGGTTTGTAAATACATATTGTATGTATATAGTATAGGTTAATTAGTTTTCAAATTAGGTAAACACGTCTTATTAGTTAAACTGTAAATACAAGTTTATACAAGTTCTTAATTTTTATGTTTAAAAAACAATTTAGTAATTTGCGATTAATTAATACATAAATGTATATATTAAACATTTCTTTTATTTTCGATAATTAATAGGTTAGGTTAATACGTCTTAATAGTTATTAAACTGTAATAAAGTTAAACTGTGTAATAATCTGTAAGTATTTATTTTTTTTGTTTATGATGAGTATGTGTTCACTAAATAACGCTGAGTTAGTACTAATTACTACTTCTTATAAGAATGCCTCGAAAAAGATCTAACCTCCCCCGGTGCAGCAGAAATGCTATAAGGATGAGATTAGTTCTCATTAGTTCACTGCATTAAAGTAACGTCAGGCCAGGTTTCATATTACAGAAACTTCAGCTCAGCGAAAATCTCGATTGAGTTCACATCGTTCTCGAATGATGGCTACTTGAGTTAGGATGAACAGGGAACAGCGTGAAGCACGTTTGTCCACCGATCGCAAGGCTCATGCAATATCGCGTGAGTTTGAGACCTTTACTGATAGGGAAACCCGGCTGAGCTCTCAAAAAGCACGAACTTTGCAGTCTAGAAAGCTGGAAAGATTGTGAATCTCGATTAACAGCTGATCGAGAAGAAGAAAGAAACTGCAGAACAACGTCAGTCACGACTAAATGCCGATCGACTTCGGCATATACTCAATAAAATGTTATCAAGTTTGATAGAAGACCCAGAAACTGGAGCGGAAATTAATATCCTTCCATGGATTACCAAAGAGAAAACAGGTTATTTGTATTCGCCTAGAATTGATTACTCTGAATTCGAATCTATAGTAGGTATGGTGGTATGTTGTTAGTTTTGTAATGCTCAAAAATGGAGAAAAGAACCAAATGGAGTATGCTATTCAGGTGGCAAAGTGCTCATTTAAACTTATCATGAGCCCCTTTATAACTACATCCGTTTATATAATAGTGTATTCCAAATGACATCTTTTGGGGTCAAACATATCACATCCAACTTTTAAGGTGCAGGGCCAATTTATCACTTGATTGGATCTTTGCTTCTCCAAAATGAGCCAAAATTTCTTTACATTTATTTTGTATCAAATTACAATGAACAGGCCCATATACGACATCATAACTTTCCTCAGCTGAACATCAACTTTATATTTCAACTTGAGAATATGTTACATCAAGTAAATCCGTATTTCAGAAGTTTCAAAGCCGCAATAGATTCCATCCCACAAGGCCAAAATAACAATTATAAAGTTATAAATAAGGCTGATAGACGTCCTGCGGAAGAACATCGTGAAAAGTACACTGTCCCCGTTGCAGACGAAGTTGCAGTAATATTAGTCAATTAGGAATGTGATAGACGTGACATCGTGCAGCGCACTCATGATGATCGCTTACAACGAATTTATTAAACACACCGAGCATATGATGCCCTGCAGTATCCTTTGATATATTTCCATGGTCAGGATGGGTACAATTTCAGACTCTACCAAGTAAATCCAAGCACTAGCATAACAAATTATAATAAAAAATATCAGTCTTACAGTTTTATTCATACCAGATACAAATTAGATGAAATTGTTGTATCTATTGCTACTATATTTTCTCTATAGTAACTTGAGATCGGTAACGGTGTGTATCCGCAGGAACAAGCAAAATTTGTTTTAAACGGAAACCTATGCTGCGAAGTTTCATGAATGCGAGACCTCATATCATCCGTGTATGGAAATGCAACGCAAATACCAACTTGCGAAAATTCATGGCTTTGCGAAAGAGCTATTTTAAGTCCACGAAATGACCAAGCAGCAGCAATAAATGCTGAAAATTTGAACTTTTTTTCAGAGGATAATGTAGAGTATATCTCCATTAACAGAGTTATGAAAGATGAAGAACCTACCAATTACCCAGTAGAATTTTTAGAATCTCTCAGTGCTCCTGGACTACCAGCTCATAAAATAAATTTAAAGTCGGCGTACCCATAATGCTGCTAAGAAATTTAAGACCGCCAAAACTTTGCAACAATACTAGATTAAAAGTGAATTTTTCTCTTTTAAATTTCTGATTCTGCGAAACCTGATAGAAGCAGAGATTTTAACAGGTGGTAGTGTTTTTATGCCTCGGGTTCCTCTCATTCCAAACAATTTTCCGTTTAGTTTTAAACGAGTTCATTTTCCAGTGAGCTTATGACCAGTTTTGCGATGACAATTAATAAAGCCTATGGTCAGACGCTAATAGTTGTGGATGTGGATCTAAGTATTAGCTATTTTTCGCACGGTGAGCTTTATGTGGCTTTATCACGTGTTAATAATTCTAGCAGCCTGTATGCTTTGTTCCCCGATGGCTATACGATGTAACGACGGTGATTAAATCCAGAATAAACCAAAATCCGAAAAATGCTGCCTAAAGTCACTATTCCACGCAGACGAAGTTGCGGGCACAGCTAGTTATAATATATATGGTTTTTGTTAATTTGTCTTGACTTGAAACCCAACAGCGCGGTGACGGTAAGGTCATTCGTTGCGTGTGAGTACCTCGACACGCTGCATTAGCTCCGTCACACTTATAGACATCGGATAATTTGACAAATATCCTGACCGAATGACATATATTATTTATTAGTGTTAAGTTACTTATATACAGTTACATATTACATATATCAGTTAGCCTTTATTGCTAAAAACAATAAATCTGTTAAAGTTTATGTTTTTAATTACAGATTGAATGTATATTTTTATCTGTATCGCTAACGTTTTTTGTTTGTCTTATGACGAAGGCTTCCCCCAGGAAATTCCATGTAATCTTTCGCTGTTGACATCCACTTTCCTTCATCTAAGTACTTTCTTTATATTGTCCGTCCATATGTTTTTCAGACTGCCTTTTATTTATTTTTCCATTTCTTTTATATCCCTCTATAATCTCTTTTATTTATTCTTCTATAGGTGTTTCTGATGAAGAAGCCGGCAACCCAGATCTAATTCTTCTTCAACGGTCAATTCTTCTTCCGTTGATTCTATGTAACAGCATGCTAGTCCACACTACACTGCACTCTGGTTCGAAGCTGTAAAAGTAATATCTGAAACCACAAAACCTTGCGTAAATTGACTTCTACTTTTTCGATTAAAAAAAAATTAAATTAAAAAAGTTCAACCCGTGTAAACAATTTTATTATACAGGTTGTTAATAAATGACCACATATGGTAAGGACGAGGTAGAAATACGAGTACTTGAAATATCAGATATTAGAAAAAAATAATTGGTTCGAACTAGTTACCTACTAGTAATCGGAAATTTGCCTAATGTAAGTAGGTAGGTATTAGCTTCTTGATTCGATGATGAGGTAACTTAAAAACGAGTTAATAATAAGTAGTTATGCTTCAAAATTTTAAATTAGAATTATCTCTAAAAGTACCTTTTTCAATCATTGTGATGGAATTTATTTTAAAATGTCGTCTAACAAATTCACACTAATTAGATAGTTGGCCTTAACGGGAAATGAATGCAATCCATTTCAAAGACTTTGAAGATTAGATCAATAAAATGGCATCATGGCATCATGACACTTTAATAATTCCTCACAAAAACTGGTTCTTCGGATATACGAAAAATATGGCCTAATATTATATTAACAGCAATACGGACAAAAATTTTAAATTTGACAAGTTATAAATCCCACAGAACAGTAATGAGAGAACCAGCCGGAGTAATGACAGTAACTCCTTAAATTCGACAGTTAATGTCAAAGGTGGAATTGTACGCGCCGGCGGAGCGGCCGCCATTATGACTCCCGCGCAGAGGTCATTACAAGTTTTATCATCTGTATGATAGATGGCGCGCGCGTAAAATGTATTTATTTCAAATCACGAACGGGGTTGTAAACGCGAATAATAACAAAGCACGTGTCGCTATGAAATTATTACAAGACGAGCACACAGCCCGAGATAGTGGCTTGATTTATTGATGGACGACACTAAATCATTTTTTTGTATAGAACTTGAGAAAACTATTAGCTAGTCTAATACGAAATCCTACATTTATTGTTGCTTTGACCCTCAGGACATATTGCGTTACTATGGATATAGATAGTTTTTGTTATACACAGTCGATTTTCGTAGCGAAATATGAATTATTATCAAAGAAAGTTTTTGATTTATTCGGTAAGGTTTTTTATTGTATCAATATGAAAAATATTATGTTAAAAATATATCTTTGGATATGTTATTGTATGTATATTATTTGTTCTGTTTCTTTTTATTCCGGTACTAGCTGTGTGCCCGCGGCTGAGCTCGCGTTTCGTACATTCTTCACTGCGTTTTTATTTTTTTCATACGAAACCCTAATTATGTATATGCTTAATTTTTTTAGTACTAAGATAAAGTAAAAATATTTCTCATACATTCAAGTACGTGCCTATGGAACGGACTATTGAATCGGATTTTATTCGAAATTTCATGAGATTTAATTTTTTTTACGCGGAACCCTAATTATTATCGAAAAACAAAAGTACCGTGGTAAGTAAGTAAGTTACGTGGCGTAACTTCAGCTATCTACCAAAAAATCGGTTAAGCCGTTCCTACACACGTCTGTCTGACAAACGTATATTTTTAAGATTGTATTTTTGGTATAGGTAAGTTTCATATATTCATACATTCGTATGTATTTTGTAAACAAACTGTTATTTTGACATTCATTTCAGATAATTCAATTTTATTTATTTGTACAGATTTGTATAGCGATTAAAAATTGGATATTTTCCTAACCCAGCAAGCACTTTAAACTCCCAATTCAAATGTAAATGGCGTGACGTCGTGACTTTTATGCTAATAAAAATGTGCATTTTATAAATACATAAACATAGAAATTGTGAGTTAAATCGGATTTTATTAGGGAATGAAAAACACATTCACGTAAACGAAGTTACAGTTACCAGCTAATAAATAAATAATTTGATCATTACTTTAAGATAAACAAAATGATTTATTTACTTTACAAAGTGATAATAAATTAACAATAAATCGCTCTGTTATAATCAATCGAGACATTCATTCACTCACTAAAGTATTGGATAATCCTCTTTGGTAACATCGAATCACATTATGAGCAATAAACTCATTTTTATTATCAGTAATTTACAACATCGCCCCGCTTTTATACACGACAAAATGAAATTAAAAACAAACCATTAAACGATTTCATACGAGAATCCCTAACAAGGACGCTTCCCTTAACCGGATCGGGAGCACACCTGGGCACTCGAAATTTACCCTAAAAGGTCCCAAACGACACTATAACATTTAGAGTTATAATGCTTTACTAAATAAAAAAAATAATGAAATATCGTATCAAACACACTAATTTTACGGTATATATTTCATTGAAAGATTTGTTAAGTCGGCTGCATTGTACATAAGTCATTCGGGAGACGAAGAGCGACGAGATGGTAGATTTTAAAAATGGAACGTTTGATTTGCATTTGAATAAGTGCCCCCGGCGACCCAGGTGCGCGGTACAATCCGACCCGAAAGTTTGTCGTGAGTTTTTTTTATACCGTAGACTCGAGGTGATGCGAATTATAATGGATGACCGGTCGTAATCGACTGTGTTTTACAATTATTTGCATACTGTTGGAAGTTGTTCCGAATTTAAAATTATTTGCAGTTTAGTTCTGTTTTTTTTTTTTGTATTGTTGTTTTGTGCTCGCCTGTACACGATATTACGGTGCGGGTTTGTATAGAAGTTACCTATTTGAGACACGTGTTAACCCAGTAGTTAGCTCCTCCTCCTATTTCCTTATTATTTTGAACACTATTTTTGAGTTAATATAGATATAATCTTAATACATTCTCATCCTTCTTTACATGAAATACACAGCATGCAGTCTGCACGTTAGTACGTTTACAACGTTATAATTATTTTTTTTTAATTACACTGGTCGGCAATGAGATCCTCCTTCAATCAAAAATATTATGAGTATGAAGAGTTTAACTCGCTAAATATAAATAAATTTTTATTTCATCGCTATCACGTGTAAATTTTTATGTAGATTTTTTTATCGGCCAAAATTAAATACTTTTTGTGGCGTTAACTAATCTAATTTTATTCCATTTGGATCGCATTTATAGTACACAAAAACGATTCGAACTGACAGAAAAAGATAAAACGATATTGACATCCAATCTATGAATTTCTTTGAATAATCTCTTAATAGCAACACAAGATGTGATCGGGAATTTGGGGAAGCTCTGGTACCAGATGCAAACGTAATACCGTGACATGTATGCTTTAGCAATATTGCACATCAAATGCATCCACGCAAAGTACATCAGTTCTGTTAAAGATTTTGTTTTGCAAATCAGGTAGGTTTAAGGTTTCATCACACAACGTGCTTGTCTGGATACCGACGAGACACCAGGGCGCTGTTACTATAAAACGTGTTTTATAGTACTTGTTTATTACAACTGTTCACATCACGCTGGAGTTCCAAGCCGTCTGCAGTGTTTCGCAACCATTAACAGAATTTACATGTCGGTAACAGCGAAAGCTGAGCTTCGCACCCTTATGAACCCCTTGTGTTACCTTTTCTCGTCTGAGCGTCCTAAGCGCTCGCCATAAACTACAGTTAAACAGTCAATCCTCTTCAGGCCAACATCATTAGTCAGTTCGACATAAAAAAACTAGCCAGCCATGGAGTCAGGCGATAGAAATAACAACTCGAAGCTTTGAAAAAAACTGTTCTTTGAAGTGAAATCTTCTTTAGTCGCGTCGTACGATATTTGGTAGAGGCAAAACTTATAGGTTCGCGTCACCGACATGCTAATGTGACGTGTCGCGTTATGTAGAAAAATGAATAATAAAAACCATTGGTATTATAATATTTGCAATTAATTTTTTGTTATTACTATTTAGTTTCGTAATATTTAATATCTGTAATACATCATCCAATAAATATTTAATTGTGGCTTGGAAATTATCTTACCAGCGGGGTAAATACATTTCTAGTCGTTTTATATTATTTTATCGTGGATTTCAAAATTCTCTAAGAGTTATTACATAGTTTTGAGTTTTTACATCTATCGATAGTCCCCGTGACTAGTTATTTTTTATGTTTACTTTTTATTGTTTGTTAAATTTAAATAACCTAATATTTAACAAATATTTTTTTATTTTATTTTATAATATATCAGCTATAAAATTTTCATATAGCTTATTTCATAATCAAAACATACGATTGACTGCGTAAGTATTTATCTCTGATCGCCAGCCTTCTTATACTTGACGTACTTTAGCATGTTGACGGATGACGTCATAATTTTGGTAACCCGAATCTGGAAGTTTTACCCCTACCGAGAATCGTTCAAGCATTTAAGTAAATAAAAGTACGTACATCTTTGATCTCGCTTTAGTACGCTTAAGCAGTTAGTGCAATGTATAAATTGAATAAAAAAAAACTACATTATTTTCGCATCGGAAACTTAATACGAGAAATATGTTGTTCACCCCACTCGTTATCGAGTGTTGTCGTGACTACTGCGAACCATTGTTCATGTTTTTACCATTGAGTGAAAGAGAGAATGAGAGAACAAAAGCCGCGTAAACGGTAGCAAAGACAGGCTCTATCGGACCGTCTGATCAACCTTATACTACATGATGGTTTTTTTTTTTTGTAAATTATAAATCATAAAGAAGGAAGATCGCCCGGGATATGCGATACTGCAGTTGAAGTCCCGCTCCTGTAGTTTCAAGTGACGTGTTCCTTATTTGAAAAGAAGTCTGATTTTTATCCGTGAGAAATAGGAATAATAAAGACGGGCATATCTTTTCTTTTTTTTCGATTTGCTTTCTGTACGTAATAAATATGAGAAATACTTACTCATAACATATGAGATGTTGATAATTCTATGTAATTTTAGTATAACGTCAAAAATAGACAATGTTCTTAAATTATTAGCATATTGAACGCAGCTCTATTCGTACGTAATCTAGGCAACACTTTGAATCTGACAAAAAAAAAATGATAATGAATAAAATCTTTATATATATATATATAAATATTATGTGCGTATGTATGTGACTAATCTCCTCCTAAACGGCTGAACTGATTTTATTGAATTTTTTCTGTCTATTCCTGAGTACTCGAGAATGGTTAAGATTCACGATTTGTGGCAATGGATAATGTTTATTTAATTATTTTTTTATGCGAACGAAGTCGCGGGCACAGCTAGTACCTATACATATTAAATTAATCTAAGGTTAACATTCAATTGGAACTATTCAAGAGTATTCAAATAAATATATCTAATACATTTTTAAGAATGTCGACAACACATTAATTGACTAATTAATATCAATAAATTAACATTTTGAAGAAACTGTAAAAAGTTTCTTTATATACGTTTTTTTAATGTGATTATTAGTTTCGATAGTTATGGCTTCTTAAACTTTATTATACAATATGGCATTGGCTCAAATTAAAAAAAAAGTTGATCACCTTGATTGACAAAGTTGATCATGGTACGAGAATATATATTTTACATCAAAAATCTTAATTGATAATTATATTTTAGCATTCAGTATTGCTATAGACAAAAGTAACTGAATAGTCAAACGCAATTACAATAAATAATAAACGACAAAATCTGTAACTTTGTTTATTTATTTAAATTGTAGACCGTATTAACATAACTATTGACCTCGTTAGTTCAAAACAAACACAGGGAACAACTTTACGTTCGCCTTTCCACTTGAGAGAAACTCATCGCGGCTTTTCACGCGGTGTCATTAATTCGAGCGGCTTTGTGGTGGGGTGATTGCGCTCGCGCTCTCTCTGCCGACTGCCAGCCACCAGCTCGAGTCACTAACGACCCTCATGCGGCATAGCCTTATTCTTAACTTTAATGACATATTATATGAAACCATAAAAGGCATTTAAACAGCAATCGTCACTTACAACGACATTTCTTTAAAAATTATTAGTTGTTAATAATATATACATATAAGTCAGTCTATAGCGTCCCAATGCATTTGATACAACTTTAAGTTTATTAATTGTTTGATGGATCTCAAATATTTAATTTAGAAATATAACATAACTTACGATAATAGTTGAGATTAAGTTTTAGGGTTTTTTTTAGAATTAATAATCGTTAATAAAATTTACGAGTTTAATTAAATGACGAGGATACGTAAGATAAGTAAATACATGTATTATTGGGAGTGTTTATTTCAGTTTACTCTGGTTTTTAGAGTGATACAATATAACGGCTGTATGTACTAAAAGAACTATTAACATTACTATACTCGTATATATGGAGAAGATTATTTAGTATTTTATCGAGCAACGTATGTAATGTTACTGACTTATTGCCAGGTAAATAGGTAATGTGCTTTGGGATCTTATTATAGACAATTTTTACGCGAGCAAACTACATATCAATAATTTTAATAATGCGTGTAATAATTATTCCAGAGTGTATAAGAAAATAAAGAAAATATTTTTCCATAATGAAAATACGTGTGAATAACAATAATATTTTTCCCGGGGGCTCAAGACGTCGAGCTCCGTTCTTTAATTACTGCGGCCTGGCTCTATTGCCAGCGGTATGGAGAAAATATTTAGTCACGCGTCGACGCCGGCCCTTGCCTTAATTACAAATAAGCATTACCTAAGTGTAATATTTTTTTTACAAATTTGTATATTGTTATGTACTAAGTTATAATTAATTATATATTGATTGATATTAATAAAAAATAAACTGATATTGTTATCGTGAAGTAACTTTTATAGTTAGTTGAGGTTTTCGTGAGAAGCTTTATCCACTTATTATTAAAATATATCACTATGATAATACTTGAAACTTTTATTAGACTACAATGGATTAGAATGACAGACATATTAGAAGTTCTCATAGTCATGATGCGATTACCCTACAATCATCCTACAACACTAATATACAAACAGTTTGAAGTAAAGTCAGTTCGAAAATTATTTGTGTATCAGTGTATTAGACGATATCATGAAACTGCAAATTCTTTAATATCAAAAACCACCAGTCAAAAACGAATTGATCGCTTCCCTGTTCCCATGAATACACGCGCTCGTATGACTTATCGATATATATACAATTTATAAAATTATAAAAATACATTTAGAAATTTGAATAATTATAGATTGATAAATGAATTACATAAAATTTTGTTTGAATATGATTTTAATAGGATAGAGAATCTACTAAAAGCAATAAAGTAGATGCAAGTTACATTACCCATATCTTATGTGAGCCAATAAATACACAGACATATATTTTTGGAAATATTTTTGGGAAATAAATTATTATTATTATTATGCATAGTCTACAGAACACCTTAAGATATTTTAATACACCACAATATTGGCACGGACAATAAATTTAACATAGTAGTAAGCATTGCTTATTTACTTTTAGGTTTTTTTTTCATTATGCTGTTGCTTACGTTACGTATAAGAGAGGAAGGAGTAGTAAGACCTTGGCTTACTTTTGCTGATTCTTATCGCCTTCTTAGGCGAGGATGTCAGGACGTCTAATATGTTGCTTACATAATACGTGCATTTTTGACGTCACTGTTAACACTGAGATAAGTCTGTTAATAACATGGAACATTTATTTTATTTTATTTTATTTTAAAGTTTTTGGGAAGGCTTACAGTCAAATGTTGAATATAGGTAGAAGAAATTATGAAAGTGTTACAATTGCTAATTATAAGCCTCCACCTTTATATAATAATATAAACGCATTAATAATTAATAACGAATATGTGCCGCTATATGTTACAAAACTCCTGTGTTAACAAACGTTTTACAGTGTTCAAGCTCGTGCAGAATATATCTATGTTTAAGTTAGGAGGTAGTTTACTCCAACTCCTGGAACTTCGTGCAATGAATGCATTTTTTCTATAGTTTGAACGTGCAAATGGAATATGTAGCAGTGAACGTTGTCTAAGACTTAGACCATCAGTACGAAGCTTGATTTTAGATAACAACTCAGAACTATCAATCATACTCCTTGCTAACTTTAATAGAAAACAAATATCACCAATTTTGCGTCTATTTTCTAGTGATAAGAAATGATATTTAATACAGCGATCATAATAGTTATGCGACAATTGTTGTGCCCTATAATCCAAATATTTTAGAAATTTTTTCTGTATTTGCTCAATTCTAGATATGTAACATTTGTATTGAGGGTTCCAAACTTGTGGTATAATGTCAACGAATACCTTGTACTCATAAATTTGTTCATGTAAAATATTTTTTTCATAATCCACCATCCAATCCATCCATAAATAATCTAAGATAATTTAATCCCTTGACTTTCGTCTCAAGACTCTCGGGGTAATTTTCACATAGAATGCAATGTGATAGTTAAGTTGGGAAGTCAAAAGATCATTAATAATAAATTAAATTACTAGGTAGAAATTTAAACCATTTTTACATACCATACATAAACCTTAGTAAATAATCATAAAAATTGATCGTACATTTACAGAAAGAACCCCGTAAATTGAAATATATGATGGAAAATTAGTACTTTCCACTTTTAAAGGCCGATTTAAAAACGTGCATGTTTTACTGTGAATTTATTTTATCAAATTCAAATAAGAAAAACTGTAATAAGAAAATTTCGAGGGAGCGTTTCATTTGTAAGGTAGAAAGTTTCATTTAAGAAGTAGGCTGTTTCTGTCTCCGGGGTAAAGGCGACAGGAAAATAACAGGTAGGTACATATCTCCGGGAACAAACTAGAGACGGACAAGTACTACTGCCCATGTAATAGGCACTCCTATTACAATCCCGGGGACGGCTCTTGTGGTATTATTTTATTTTGTTGTTCGCATTAATTTGTTTTTATTCATTTTTCAAATAATGCCTTTTCTAACATATAAACAAAGTGAGGGTAAAGGTTACCTGTTACATTTTGGAAGAGTTATAAACTACGAATTATAATTTTTTTAGAGTTTTTTTATTAATTATAAACATGGTATGTATATACGCAAATCGATAAAGCTAAAATAGTTCAAGATATTTTAATTTCGGTTTATTAACCGATTTTCATTGTTGTTTTTTGTTTAGTATCAATTGATTTGCTTTAATGTTACATTTAACAAAAATTTTCGGCTACAGCTTTTTTCTATTCAAATTTTCAATAAGGAGTATGCTTGAATTTCGATCATCGGTTGAAGACTAATATAAATAAAGAGGTGGTAGATACATTTAAATAGATACATACATACAAACAGAAACATTTATTTTCTAGTTAGACTATATTTAATAATGATTAATTTATATAGTATGGTTTTCGAAATCAATTTTTACCATATGATTTTTGTGTCTAATGAGACACTTCGATGCTTTATACGTCGTTCAAAGTTTTTAATATTATCAGGAATGTATAAATTAAATATTATTAAAAAAATATTGTAGTTGTCGAATATCGATCTCCACAGGTCACGGGTTCGACTCTCGCTGTCTCGTTATATACTAAATAATTTGTCAGAATTTGCATACGTTTATAATATTAAATTTATTTGCTGACGGTTCACAAAAATATCGCGGGGAGACCGGATATGTTTTAAAAGAGACGAAACGTATGTGACTAAACAGTGATGACTGTGAAGGTTGATGGATAAAGAGGGTCAGAGGAGAGGCAAAGAAAAGATGGAATGTGTGAGTGAAGATCTGAAAGCAATAGGGGTGAATAAAGAAATGGTGGCTGATAGAGATGTATGGAAGACGAAGATATACTTCGCCGACCCGACTAAGAATTGAGAGCAGGATGATTCTGACGACCTGAACGCTTTGAGTTCAAGTGATCATTCAACGTTGTGAGAAAAGTACAGAACTACAGATGTGTGGGCATTTGCAATCGCGAATATGTCGTGAGTTGACATAATGATTATACCCATATCTACTCTCGGGAAAAGGTATTTATCCAACAATGGCATACCTAATAATAGGCTTTATTAAATATTATTATTAAACTTTGTTTACAAATTAGGAAATATATACCACACCTATTTAGATAAAGTGGTATTCGCCTAAAATTTACATATAGAACAATGTAGGGGTGGATCCAAACTTAAAATTTATTGACTTTATCTATACTAATAAATAAAATTGAAGCGTCTGTTTGTAATGTCAAAATATATTTTTTTTACTAAATACATATGAATTTATATACGAAACCTATCCAAAAATACAATTTTTAAAGTTTTTGTCTGTCAGTCTGTCTAACCGGGTAATCTCCGGAACGGCTGGACGGATTTTGTAGGGACTTTTTTTGGTTGATAGCTGAAGTTACTCTGCGTAACTTAGGGTCCTTTTAATTTAAGAAAATAATTTCGGTTCCGCGTAAAAAAATTAAATGTTATAAAAAATTGAATGAAATCCTATTCAATGCACAGTTTTACGGGTAAGTGCTTAAATTTTTGAGAAATATTTTTACTTTATCTTAGTACTAATAAAATCATTAGGGTTTCGTATAAAAAAATTAAAACACGGGGAAGAATATAAGTTACACGGGCGCAACCGCAGGAATACAGCTAGTATTTAATATTATTTACTGTGAGCAAAATAGGCGGATAAATAAATACCTAGTCTATGTTTATACTAATAATAAATTTGTAGGCTTTGTCTACATTTTTTTACATTTTTGTACCAAAACTTTAAAAATAGTTAGCCATTAATTACATCGTATTTGACATTTATAAAATGGTCTATGTGTCTGTGTGTATATCCGGATTTAACTGAAAAATAGCATGCCCGATTTTAAGGAAGTATTAATAGGTTATAAAGATTTGAAAATTATTTTTCGAAATTGTAAATGTAGATACTAAAGAAAAAATCTGGTGTGAAAAAAATAACGGGTTGACCGAATGATATAAAACTTTGCGAGCATTAAGTGTATGTTAATGAGCAATTCATATGCTTAAAATAAAATTATCAATATAATTTTTAGAAATTATAAAAAAAATAATCAAATGCTTTAAAAGAGCTTGATCGATTCGAATGAAATATGGTATACATAAAGCATGTGTGAGCTGTCACATGATATGCCATGAAAAAACATTCCACATTTAATCAGGCTAAAAGACGTAGACGAAGTCACAAGCCACTAGTGATATATAAAATTATATACTAACATAACATATTTTTCAATCCATCAGAATATACGTACTGAGAAATTAATCAACTCTCAGTAGGTAGGAGGCGGCGGTGGTTCGCCCTATTAGAAAATGATTTAGTCCGCGGGTCCATCGGACCCCACTTTCCCTGCAATTAGTTGCGCCGCCAACAATGCGCAGTGATTTTTAAATGATCGCCGTCCCGTACTGTATCGTCCCGTTCCGTTCCCGTCTCTGCCCCCACGCCATCTGTCGTGTTCAGTCAATTCTGCTAAGTAATATCGGTAATTGCAGGCGTATGTGCAGCGCTAGAATTATGACAAAGGTGTCGTTTGATCTAAACAACTGACGCTAATGACTTTTCCTCAGAAAAATAATTCGCACTTTTATTATTCCGTAATAATACTTGTAATTAATTTTTACTAATAAATCAAATTGAAGTGTCTGTTTGTATAGATGTCTTACATTAAATACATATGAATCATCCGTCTGTCTGTTTGTTGCGGCTAATCTCGGGAACGGATAGACCGATTTTGACAGAACTATTTCTGGTAGATAGCTAAAGCTACTCAGCGTAACTTAGGCAACTTTTATTTTTCGAAAAATAATTAGGAATTCACGTACATAATAGAAATTTGTGATACTATGATTAAAATCCGATTCAATACGCAGTTTTATTCGCAGATATTTGAATTTGTGAGAAATGTTTTTGGTTTCTGTTAGTACCTATATAAAACAAGGAAAATAATCCAGGTTCTGTGTAAAAAAAATTAAAATACATGAATATGAATCAATGGACAGACCATCAAAACATTATTTTTCAAGTATAAAGAATAAGACACACCGAAATGAAACACAAAACCAACAGCCACGGATGCTCTAAAACATTATCTGACGTTAAAATGAAAATGGGTGGGGCGTGTAGCGCTACTGAAAGATGGACCAAAAGGGTCACGTCATGGACCGAACAATAGGCAAGCGCTGTAGAGGAATACTACTAATGAAATAGGTAGACAATATTATTAAGACGGCTGGCGTAATGTGGATGCGATGCGTGGATGCGTAGTCCAAGACAGAGAGCCCTGGCAATCTTCTGCCGAAGCCTTCACCCGAGAAAGGGTTCTTGCAGACCAAATTAATAATTAACCAATTTGAAAGTTTTAAAAATGTAGTTATTTTTCTGTTGCTAGAATTAAAAGGATTTTTTATATGTTCGTTATAATACCTAAAGGTGATTTTAGCTACCTAAGTATCACTTTATCATGTAATATATTGAAATAACCCAATACATGTATATCTAAATACATAATTGTTTGTATATGCGACAATTCAAATTACATGCACTAGATGACGCGTAGCAGTTGATTTTTGGTCCAAAATTATTAGTTAATTTATGATTATATCGATAAAATAACACTCTTTTAAATTTCGTGCTTAATTTTGAACTACTTTTCTATTTGTTACTGTATTTTTTCTTGATATTTCAGTAGATAGATTTTAGTATTAAGAAATTATTTCAATCCGTATTATAAATTATATACTACTATATGTAAATAAAATGTATATAATAATTTGTATAACATCTTAAATTAGCCATAATAAAAAAAAAAAACAAAAAGACTTATAAAATAAATAAGAGCGAATAATTAAAGTATGTACGTACATAAAAACCAATTAAGGGCCCCCGGTGAAACAATTTTCACCTGTAATAAAATCTGATGAAGATTTCAATTTCAATAATTAAAATTTATTCCAAGAAAATAATATCAAAGGTTCGGTCGGCGGGGCTTAATTTGCCGGTATTACGCACGCTTCAATATTTATTGGCGTCGAGAAATTAATATTTCGCGCCGATATCAAAAGTTCACGCTCAACTAACCAACGCCCCCCGGGGTCGGCAATAACTTAAAGCACGGCCGAATTGTCCTCAGGTGAGTTCTCAATGCGCTTATTTATTCTTTTTTTTTCTCTTTCATTTTATCAAACTACATCAAACGTCGTCCTAGCGACGAGGAACTTGAAAGACATCTCTCTCGGCAGTCCTCAGAGTTGAGGGGGTGAGGGATTATGGGGAATTATTCACGTGCCATAAAGCGCAAATTACATCTACACAGCACGTGCCATGACGTATGCAATATTGCGTGGCTCCTCCCGATGGGTTTAGCTCTCAAAACAATCACTCTGAGCAGTTTTTTTTTTCATTGTAGTTATCAAAACACATAGTAAAGTGATACAAAATATTTACTGACTCCTTCTGTCAATTAGTAGGTGTAGAAATTAAAAACGACTGAACTAAGTTATATGGTTTTTTTTTAATCGAAGACATATTCTCTGGCCAAGTTTTTAATATTTCCTACCACAAGTAACATACAGTAAAAGTTATGGAGATAACAATGAACAGAGATAACAAATTACTTTTTTTTATCAACAAATTATCTTCCTATACGTTACTACAACCTAATGAATATCTAAGATATTATACATAAAAATAGTGAGCAATAAATATTTTTAAATTATATAGGTAAAACCGAGGTGCAAAGTTAATACTACTTACATATTATCACAAAACTCCTACATCCTCCAGATACATTATAATATTTGTAATACACGACGTGTGTGTGTAGTGTAATCATCCCTAATGATTGGTTTAAATCACACGTAAACTCGAATCAGTCAATTGTAATTCGAACCTTTAATATCGAATAACACTAATACCGTTAATTAATAATCGACTTATGAAATCATATATACATATTTTACTCGGGAAACAATTAATTCGACGTCACTAAGCAAAATACAGGCAAGCGGGTTAGAGCGGGCGAGGCGTGCCGTCTCGATTCGAGCACCTATTAAATGTGAATGCGAGGTTAATCAGCAATTACCGCCTAGTTATCGCCGGAAGACGGCCGAGATAGTTAGGGCCCGGAAAATATTCCGTTCACTAATTATTCCGCGTAATTAAACGCGAGTATAATAATCGCGGGACGCCGTCGCCACCTGGCGGGCCGCATTGTGCGCCGGTGATTTACTGCGATCCCGCCGCGATTCTATTTGCACTTCCAACGTTATAGGTATATACTGAGCTCAATTTTTTTTCAACCTTTTTTTTTCTCTCTACAAATTAATTATCGAATAAATTTAATAACTGTTGTTATATTAATATGGAAGATATTCTTAATTATCTGTCAATTGAAACTCTTGAAGAAAAATTAATTGATTGATAGCTGGGTCCTGAGCTCTCACTACCGTCGCAAATAAGAGCGATGGTTGAGCTTGAGTGTCTGGTCCTTGGCAGTTATATCTTCATTCTGCGAGGCATTTCTGCTCGCAAAAAAGGCAGCACAGACAGAGAGGCAGCTGACCACCCTGCTTCCCTCTCATGGTCGACGGACTGGCAGGCGTAGGTTCGCAAACGACCTGCACCCGCCATAGAGTGGTCTGCACGCGCCGGGCTTTGGGCGTGTCCAGTGCATTCCACACAGGTCCGAGACGGTACGCGGCGGTGTACTCGGCGTGCGCACTTCTCCAGTCTCAGAGCTTGACCTCTGACCGCGATAGGACTCCGCTCTGAGGGGCCGGGCCCTACTGAAATTTGAGCGGCGAATGCACTCTTCCTTGTGGGTAGAAAGGGCCACCCAGTAACGTGGTTTGAGAGTACAGTGGCCTTTTAGTCAGTAGAAGTCAGACATAACTCATCCATCGTTGCTCAACGGGGGTGAGAATCCTGGGAGGATTGCCTCACTTAAAAATGAAGTTGAAATAAGTAGTCAATATTTAATACCAAAGAAATAAATGGCTGATTTAAGGTTTTAAGTGCAATGCATAATACATTATACATAGTAAATATAGAGTAACGGATTAATACTTTAAAAAAATATTTTCATGATTTTATTTAGATTACATTTTTATACAAGTTCAATAAATAAACAACTTGAAAAAAGTCGTGTTTTCGGTAGTATAAAAGATAATTACTCAGTCCAAAGACAACGTAAAAGTAAATATTATAAAAATATAACCAAATTAAAAAAACAAAACCAATCAGATGGGGAAATAACATTATGTATACAGTATGCATAATATAATAATATATCTTATATATAGAATAACATCTAATTATTTACAATTAGAGTTTTGGTAAAATTGATCAAACAGTTTTTGAGTTAAATCCACACGACAGATTAACATTTTTTTTTTAAATGTCAGATTTGGTTTAAAAATTATAAATAAAACAAAATCATCTATAGTAAAATTCGTGACTTTTCATTTTTTTACGCGGATCCCTAATTATTAAAAAAAACCTAAGATACGCGGAAAAACTTCAGCTGTCTAACAAAAAAGTCCAGTCAACATCGGTTCATCCGTTCCAGAGTTTACCCGGATAAACAGACAGACAGACAGATAAACCGACAACACAAAAATTTTATTAGTATAGATTAGTGTAATAGATATAGACTAGGTATTTATTTATCCGACCATTTCGCTCAAAATAAATGAAATGCATTAAAATAATTGGGTTAGGTAGTTATAATTGCCATAGAACTAGGTCTGAATCCACCTACCTAGTTCTATACCTAATGATCATAATAAATGGAAACTGTATACTTTGCCCATACAACCGAAAGACGTCCACTGCTGGACATAGATCTTCCCAAAAGATCTTTGTACTAATTAATAATTTTTGTTTATTTGTTTTGTTACAGGATTCAGTTACGTGATTTTTGGAACATACTGGAAGACACGTAAGAGACATTATTGTTGATTATATATTACACATATGTATATGATAGGCCTTGTAACAAAGTGCTTCTAAGTACTTATTACCATTGAACATAAAGAACTCTATGATGAGCAATCTTCTCGTACAGCCCTTATAGTTGCAGCAGCTTAGCAACAATGCAGCGTGTGCTCCCTAACCGTTCTTTATTTAATAAAAAATAATACAATTTTAACAATCACAATAAGTCTTACAAAATAAATAAAATTGAGAACTACATACTACACTATCACTAAACTTACGAACTAATAGGGGACACGGGGAAACCGTATCAGGGCTATTCCCTTCGACGGTGGCCTGAAGAACTCTAGTTCGCTCTCCTATCTTTTAAATTGGACCATAACTTATGGATACCTACATGCAAAATTTAATTAAAACCGGTTGAGTATTTGCGTAGTTTATTACGAACAAACATCGTGACATGGATTTAGTTTTGTATACATCCATAGATAGATAAATGTAAAATATTTGAAAGACATTCTTTTCCTCGGTTCTGTTTTTGTCTTTTTGTTCAAATTTTCATTAATGATTTTTATCGAATTTCAAATACTGTATAGGCGAATGTTAGTGTTATATGAAAATAATTCGAAAATAGCCCGGGCGCTTAATTTGTAATAATGTAAATAAAATGGGCAACAGTTAAAACCGACCGTGGGTTCACCGTCGACAATGGATCGCCGACAATTGAACCAATGTCCTATTTCCTGTGCATCAGATTCATTTCCTTTTTATCGTCCTCTCGTTTATTTGTCAACGCGGTAAGTACATTTCGGTCACGATTCTGTACATATTAATTTGTCGATTGATTTTAAATTTGGTACTGAATACGTGTACGTGTGCTTTTGGAAGTGATTGCACTTCATCTATACTAAGAAATAAAGCGTTTTTTTTCTAAACTAGCTAAGCTGTTGACTGAAAGGGCCTTGACAGCTTCCATTTCAAAACATATATGTATAATGGAATACAACAGAACCATTGCGTGATGTAGAATCGCACAAAGAATATCAATTTTTGTTGTTCTTAAAATATAAAATTGAAGTGTCTGTTTTTTTAACTAAATACATGTACAAATAATGTCTATACGATAGTTGTACCAAAAAATGCAAGTTTTAAAATTTTTGTCTGTTTGTTTGTATTTCTGTTTGTTCCGGGTAACCTCCGGAACGGGTAGGCCAATTTTGTTATTGTTGGTTTTTGACCAATTTTGACTTGTTTTAATAGATATCTTATATAAGATGGTATAGGTTATTCTTACTTACTTTAATTTTTCGAAAATAATTAGAGTCCCGTTTGAAACAAATAAAAAACACATAAAAAATCGGAAACAAAATCCGTTGTGAATAAAATGTGCTTTGAGCACAGTTTTACTGGCAGGTATTTGAATTTGTAAGAAATGTTTAATGTTAGAAGCTAATGAAAAATTTTGGAAAATAATTAGGGTCCCGTATAGCAAAAAAGTAAATACTTTATTATGTAGTGAAAAATATAAGATACGCGGGCGCAGCCACGGGTACATAGCTAGTGTTAATAAATACAATCTCAGAATGATAACGTCTTTCGGGCGATGAAAATGTATTAACAGTAGGCATCATCTACAATGGCTAAAACCTCTCGTTAAACCTAGATCTCCTGGCACTGCTTGTTACAGAAACGTAACGCGTTTTAACCTTGTCACTGTGATGGGGTTTTCACAAGTGGTTTGAGATATAGTTAGCTAATTGTCATTGAAATAATCTTTCAAAATATATTTTGTTAAATTTACCTTTATTCTTATGAATAAATGAATTCTTTATTGTACCAATAATCCGTATACTGACGAAGATAATGCTTTTCGAAATAAATAAGAAATAACTCTATCAAGAAATGGATTTGGTTCACGAGATCATAGAAACGTGGAGAACAGACCCGTCGCCTAACACTAGTAAGTGCGTTCCTGCAGTATTGCTTGAAAGTCAATACCTTGTCAGTTAACACCAGATGAGATTGCAGTCAAAGCGTTGACCCTAAACAGTGTTAAAAGAAATAAAATCTTTCTTGTATACCACAATTTATTTTTGACCTAAATTTATTTCCAATGTATATGGAATTTTTATCTCTAATCGATCTATGTATATATTTGTATACATTTATACCTTTAATAGAATTACTACTCCCAGAATGTTACTTTATATGTCTGAAAGAGACTGCATGATAGGTTTAAATGATATTACCTATGTGATAAAAAAATACAAAAGAATTTACTTAGTCATTGTCGGCGTGGCCGATTTTTATTCCTTGGCGAACTTGTAGGTTGTCCAAACATACTTGTCGCGTTTAGTGTTTTCGTTATTTTCATACAAAAGTTCATTTTAAGCCAGTGACTCGTTTTAATTCCCGTATTACTGAAAGTGCGATGGTCGATTGCAGTGTTTTAGGTCACAAAAGCCGTACTATTAAACATTATTTCTGTCTCATTCGTGGCCACGCTATAGGTCGATCTGAATAATCTGATATACATATATTAATGTGTCTATATATATTAGCATTAAGTTATTTTAGTGCGTTACGCGTCGAGGGCGGAGCGCGGGGCGTACCGGAAGCGTATTACTCGCCAGCGGTGGCCGGAAATCAGCAATATATCGCGATAGCCTATGGTGGACGGCGCGACGCGTAAATAATGCCTTGATAAGGAGTCGTACAACTTTTACGGGGTCAATAACTAAACCATGATTTAACAGTTGTCGTTCATTGTAAAGGTGAATTATTTATTTGTATTTGAATATTTATCAATTTCAGTCTCCACAATAGTAAAGTAAAGCCATGTTCGTGTGTAATTATGGTCCATTATTATGAAGTTATTTCCCTTTTATAATAATAGATATGTTTAATTGTAACTCTGTTTAGCAATTTACAATGATGAACAGTAGATATTTTTTAAATAACAATAACGGAATACTTAAAAAAACCGTTCTATTAATAGAAATAATAATGTAATTATTTGAATATTAATTATGTTGTTTCATTAATCAATCAATACATACACAGATTAATAAAAATATTACAAAATAAATATGGATTATTTCATAATTAATCTCTAACAACTTAACCCATTAAAATGAAATGAAGTAGATAATTATATGTATATATATAAGTATATATATATATATATATATATATATATATATATATATATATATATAAGTATTCCATCAATAATAATTTTATAGCCTTTTATACATAACCTTTTACAGTTCTAATCAGGTACAGCTTATATCAAAATTTAATATTATACGCCAAACGAAGTCAGCTGATATTATATAAACATCGATAAAAAAACTGTTACAAGGATGAAAATTATGAAACGATATTTACCTAGTGTTAGAATTATCGGATACTGTAACGCTAACGTATTCTATAAAGAGCATAAATTTTCGGTAAATGTAAGCTTTGCGATAAAAATGCATGGTGATACGGTATTTTCTAATGACAATCACAAGCCTCAAGTTTAAAAATCTTTCATCGTCACTTGACAACCAATACCCAAGGCTTAGTATCATTTAATCAAACTAAACAATATAATATATATATATATATATATATAAGTAACGGAAACAACGTTATTCTTAGGCCAATATGTAATATAAGTTAAGTTTTACTATTATCGGACTTAGATCCATCCGATCGTAAGTTCCAAATCTCCCTTTGATTTCGAATAATGTTTACGGTGATATATACATACGAGGTCATTAGCCGGGGCCAGCGATGGACCGCGACATTTATTTTACGGCATCCGGCTATAAAAGTGATCCACTGCTTGCATTCTGCAGCGTCGTCCCATTGGCGTTGCATTGATATAGATAGCTACAAGGGTCCGATCAACTAGAAGCAACATGATACGTATTTAAACGTACTTAAAACTTCGAAAAGAAATTGCAGTTAACCAATATAAAATATTATGAATAGTTTACTAATTATATAATTATTAACGAATGTTGTATATACTTACATTGTATAATTGAAATTTCAACTCGGTTATAGAATGACTTGTCCTGAAAAAACTCAATTCTGTGGCTTATTTATCTTATCAACTATTTTTAGTACTCTATTTTACATTAGTATGTACATTTGACAATTAGTTATTGATTATTTACTTTAGAATAATGGATAGTTGAGAGAAGGAAATGCTTTATTACCGAAATATTTTTTCATTAGGTTGTATCTCTTTACCGGGAATCTTAAGATCATTGTTGGGTTGCTGTGTTTATCAACGCGGTATCTAAACAAACTGTTACAGAACCATCATTGCTTGTTCGCAAATGTTTACTAAATAATAAATAATAATATTTGATAATAATCGGTAATATTTTAATCTTATTTATTATTAATATTAATTAACAAAAAAATCTAAAATAGAAAGCTAGCTGAGGTTGAATAATTCATATCAAAGTAAGTGTTTGTATTGCTCCGACAAAGTTATGTGTCTTTTATTTGTATTATAGAAAACCATCAATGTATTATAATGTAAATGTTATATGAATATATACATCAGGGTTGTCCTTATTTAGGGTATGTTCGAATTTTTCTTCAGGATAATCTTGAATTTATTCCAAATATATAATAAATATTCGTAACAAATAACAGCACTTAATTTTAAAGTTAACCCAGCTCCCACGACAACCTACGTTTTAAATGGTAATAACATGAGAAAAGTTTTGTTATTACTTTAAAATTTTTGAAGTCACGATCTAATGAACGAATTATATCAACACATGAGTATTCTTATAGCAAATTTAACGTTCTACAAAAAAGGTCTGTTGCGACATTTTGCTAACTTGACTGGTTCATAAGTGATTCGAGGTCATAATAAGGACCACCCTAACATATATACATCTATACTAACTATGCCTCTTCCAGCATTACATAATTCAATGTAAACTGCCCACAGTCCGCATCCCCACGGAAGTGATAAAGCTTTTTGGCTAAAAAAGCATTCGGGCGGCGATGGCGCGGAAGCAGTGGAAATTCCTAATATACCGAGATAATCTTGAGTTGGTTTTAGTGTCGGTTCGGTTCCGTCGAGTGGAACGATAACTTTTATTTAACGTATGCTTCCATATGAATAAGAACGATATTTCGTTTTTCATATATATTTACATATTTGTTTATTTTTTAATTTAATTTCTAGATAAGAAGGGTCCATAATTAAACTACCTAATTGATACATTGATAAGTTACATTTATATTTAAAAAAATATATATTTACAAATAATATTTGTGATTACAATATGTGACTTTTTTAATCCTTAATTTTAATCATTATTGTCTCGCTAAGTATTATCTCTTTCTTGATGTTAAGTGACGATATCGTCCAGGATGTTAAACTGGAGGTACTGGTTCTTAAATGATGTTGCCGGAACGCACCTAATGATATTTGGCGAAAGGTTTTCAAACTTGAGTTTGGTAGCAACCCAGACGGGCATTATTAGGAAAATTCCTTAAACGAAATTTTTTGGCTTATTATAGAGTTGGTTAGTCGAGTTCGAATCTACGTCCATTGACACGGAACCGCACTACCAACTAAACCACCATAGCTTCAATAAGTTGTAAGGCTGCATAACTTTTGTATGTTGTTTAGTAAACTAGGTAGTAATTGTTTTCACGTTAGAACTTTAAACGATCATTACTTCAAAACTACTCAACCGTTTTGGATGTAATTTTCAGTACAATATAGTATTGGACCTGTGGAAGATTTTAAGCTATATATATTATTACGATTTCGTATATAGAACATAAGCTGTAACGGTAAAAATAAACGTCCATTTTAAATCCAGATAAGGCACCAAGTTCCCGTGGAAAATCAAAATCATTCTCACGTGAATGACGAGATAACTTAACATAACATTAATCTGTGTCAAAAACTCTTGAGTTAGTAGTTACTTAGTGTATTTTGTTTCCCGGCATCGTTACAAATCAGACAATCTGCCCCAACGAATTCATCGTCGATTAACCGTAGAATCTATTTATTTAGGGTCGTCTCTCCTCGTTCCGACTGTAATGTGACCAGTGAGAAATTACTAAGGAAAAGATCGTTGAATATCAGAAACTGGTAAATCGACGAAAAATTGAAAGAAAAGTATTAATTTCGAGTAAATAAATGGCAAGATTTTTTCAAATGAAACCTTTGTTATTTATCCTATGTTATATTATGTACTTCCTTCTACTACTAGCTTTTCCCACGGCTCTGCTTACGTATAAAAGTTATATTCTCTAAAAATGTAATTTTCAATATGAGGGTTTTTGATAACTAAGTCGCAAACACAAATCATTGTAATTCATTGTGTTAGTCGTAGACTCAAGTTAAAATAATGTACTGAAGTTTCATACATTTTACCACTTAAAGGGTATTACTATGTATTATTACACTCGTAAGTTTTTATCGTGTACTAAGGTGCGGCTTCGGATTTAAAAAAATACTGTCCATCACCTTTAAAATTTATTATGAATTAGCTATATGCCCGTGGCTGCGCCCGTGTTTCATATTTCTTCACTGCGGGTTAATTTTTTTGTACGGAACCCTATTATTTTTTTAGTACCAAGATCAAGTAAAAATATTTCTCATAAATTCAAGCACTTGCCCGTAAAACTGTGCATTAAATGTGATTTTATTATTTTTTTTATGAGCTTTAATTTTTTTCATGGAAACTTAATTATTTTAGAAAATTAAAATTACCTAAGTTACCCGGAGTAACTTCAGCTATCTACCAGAAAAAGTCCAGTCAAAATCCGTCCCGCCGTTTCGGAGATTACCCGGAACAAACAAGCAGACAGACACAAATTATATTAGAATATCGTATAGATATTCGTATCCAGTTAGTAAAAAAAAAAATATTTTGATATTACAAACAGACACATCAATTTTTTTTATTAGTATAGATTTGAGAAAAAAAACTTTCATTGCCTATATTCTACAAAATATCCGTTACGCTATGAAGGAACGAATAAATAAATAATATATGATACTCGACCGGCATGATTGATAGCAGACGGATAATAACAGAGACCGATGGTACCCGCATAGAAAAAAAAAGTAGCCACTTCCTAACTAATGACGGGGTTTTTAAAATACGATGCGGCACTCGTCACCTCCACGGCTTAATGACAACGATACGGTGCCGGCATCAATCGTTCTATTCTGTACGCGACTGTACGTCTGGGATCTAATTAATTATCGTAATTAAACAGACCGATAGCGTTGGGTACGGTTCGCTTGGTTGCCTTGCTACGTTATACAAAGCTTCGGTTCAACTTAATATGTATGTGATAGATCATATACATACGTCCTGTATATAATACGGTCAAGTGAAGAAATCGAATGAATTGATTTTTATTACATCTATACTAATAAATGAATTTCCGTGTGGCGCCGGCTTAAGAATGGTACCGAATAGTACCAGTATCTACCCATGGGTGTCGTAAAAGGCGACTAATGGATACACCAGGAGATGGGCAGCAGCATTCTCTGAAGACCACAAACACCTACTCCGATCGTCAACCCACCTGCCAAGCGTGGCAATTATGGCAATTCTCCCCTTATCTTTGGCGGAGACCTATGTCTAGCAGTGGACACCTTTACGGTTGAATAGATAGATAGATAGAAAAAATAAAATTGAAGTGTCTGTTTTGTAATATTAAAATAACATTTTTTTACTAAATAGATATGAATGTATATATGATACCTATACCAAAAATAATCTTTAAAATTGTTGTCTGGCTGTCTGTCTATTTGTTCCTGATAATCTCCGAAACGGCTGGACCGATTTTGACAGAACTTTTTTTGGTAGATAGCCGAGGTTACTCCGCGTAAGTTAGAGTACTTTTGTTTTTCGAAAATATTTAGAGTTCCGCGTAAAAAAATTAAAGCTCATAAAATTGTGAATAAAACTTTTAATTTACAGTTTCACTGGCAGGTATTCGAATTTAATAAAATTTTGGATAAATAACTAGGATTCCGTATAAAAAATTAGAAACTATATTACGTTCAGTTAATTTTAACGGGTTTTCACGCGTTACCTTTGCTTTTTTCTATCCCGACGTTTCGGCTGGGTTTCACCAACCGTGGTCACGGGCTGACTGGCGGTGCGCGGCTTCGCCTGCAGCGTTGAGGGGTATTTTGATGAACTACCCCCGTTTGATCTTTATATTTATTATAGTCACAACACACAACACTAACAGTGTCCATCGACGATGCCTGTGACGATAAATCCCGAAAACCCGTTAAAATTAACTGAATTTAAATATGGAACGCGAAAACTTAAAAAAAAAAAAAAAAAAAATTACAACTATATTACGCATTGTAAAATATATGAAACGCGGGTGAAGCCGTGGGCACACAACTGGTATGTAAATAAAACTGGAATGTTGATAGGATAAACTTATAGTTGGCCTGCTTTGTTAGACATATGTTTAGTTGCGCTTAACATGTGATAAATGTAAATAGATACACTCTGTATATAATGCAGTGAAGTGATAAAGGCGAAAGAATCGATTTTTTAGTTACGTATGTAAATAAATCGTTATTTGTTGGTAAGGTAAATTTTCTAATATTGCATGGTTAGATAAAGAACGTTCAAAATCATAAAGTACATGTAAATTTGTTTCAGTTTCATCAAAGCCATTTGCTCTAGGCATAACCGTGTCAACCCGTCGATTGTCATTAGGTTTATCATCACCATCATTTTTCGCTAATCATCACCCACTACTAAGCATAATCCCCTCTTCTTATACACCACTCATTTCGGTCCTGAGCTAGTCTCATCCAGGTGTGGCACGCGATTTTCATAATATCGTCCACGCAACGAGCTGGTAGGCGTCTAACTCCTACATACATGTCCACAATTTCATCAACATTTTAGTCCATTTGCCATCATACTGCTAAGCTTGTGTCCTACCCTACCCCATTTCAGTTTTATGATCTTCTTTCCAACGTCACAAACCTTTATACGACGTCGGATCACGACATTTCCCATACATCTGGTTAAAATTATAATCAAACCTAATGATATCGCTATCCTTTTCTTATACACCCATATTTATGAATTTATAAACATTAACATAAACAGTAACATAAGCTCACGCCTGTTATCCCCGAAGGGTTAGGCAGAGGTGAAATAGCGAACTAAACCACCTACATTTCGCCGAGCTTAGTTCCGTCCCATATGTGACAGGGGCGAGCCTGTCGCCATATCGAACACAAATTTCAAACTCCGGGATGATACTGAGTAGAAAAATCCAATACCACTTGACCCGACCCGGGGATCGAAAACGAGAACTCAGGAGGGCAGTTGCACCGTAATACAACTGCGCCACCGAGGCAGTTTACCAATTTATAAAGGAGAGTAATACCACTTTACTTTAACAGTAAAATAGACACAGGTCATATGTTTCTAATTTTAAATTATTGCAATAAGTATGGCGAAGCGACTGTTTGAAAGATTCTTTTCAATCCTTGTCTGTATCTAGATGCTCGATGATCTAGTACCTTTTCTCTAAATCATGAACTGTTCTACAAACAGTTTTCGTTTTACAAATCTAACATTAGTTCTTCTAGTATCGTATACGCAAATATTATTCCAGATAAATGATCGTTTCCTTTCTTTATTAAACTTTATTTTTAAGATATATCAGCGGTTCCTTTACTGCGTTATACTTTTTAAATAATTAATGGTTTAATCAAAGTATTGTAAAAGTCACGATTATGGATTCTTAATTAACTTCTTCAGACCATTTGTATTTTAACTAAAACTTGACTATAAGATAGAATTTTAAATGAGAATCATATAACCGTATAGTGCTTCTCATGTTAGGCAACAATAGTCCCAACCATTAACAAGCTGTCATACTGAGAGATTTTATAATATTTAAGAAATACAATATATAAGTAAACCAACGCCTTCTTTAGTAATCCTTTATGTAAACAATGGAATTCGTTATCCGGTGAATTATTTTAAAGAATAGACATTGTAAATGCGAGTGCAACCGCGAGTACAGCTAGTATTTTAGGTATATGAAACGAAGGAGAATGGGCCATAAGAATCTATTCCTATTTAAAATTTATGGCGATGTACAGATTAGATTAAATAATATCGCAGAATTTTTAAAACTTGGACCACCGCACAAGCACACACATTCCTGACGAAGAATGATGCTTTCGGAGTTCTCGCAAGTAGGTAGTGCTTTGTTCGAGTGATTAAGTGCTACGGGCACGGCCGCGTCGTTGCTGAGCCCTTCAGCTAATGAGTCGAGAGTCAGTATTAATCATTTCGTGACGAACCGGACGACGACGCAATGCCGCGGTCCGTTTCACTGACATATGTGGACGGTTTGTATTGGTGATTGTAATATTTATACTTTTTAGGTTTAACATATAAATAGTAATAGTATTTAATAACAATAAAGATGATATATTTAAAAAAAGAGTGAATGCGGAGATGACTGCAAATAGAGAGCATAGGAAGATATATTTTTATTTAAGTATGCACGTGAAATACGGCGGTCATATACCACCATATAATATTGCGACCGCCATACACGGTATCCGGCATATTAAAATGCTTAGGCTTGTCGCGTTCATACAGCTGATATTTACACAGTTATCAAGCGAGATTTCAGATTTTGCAAGACTCGTTTTAATAATTAACCCATTATAATGACTATCTTCAGTTTGTCGCATTTCAGGATCAGCCAAAGCATAGAAAAACTTTGTAGCCCGGTATGACAGAAATAACTGGTGCTGTATTATTGTAAATCTCTCACTTTGAAGAAAGAAAAGTTGTCGTTATTTTTAAGAATGCTATGCTTTGTTAAGTGTTTGCATTGAACTAATTGCCATGATTAATACAGATTTAAAAAAAATTACATTAATTTGCTCTTTTACATTCTTTGTATTTCCACTTGCAACGTTATAACTGATCATTACATGTTAGTTTGTTTTTTTTTTTTGTAGTTTAGAAGTAAAGAGATTTTATTTTCTTTAAAATTTAAAATAATGATGATTCATAAATGTTATTAAGTATTACCTCCAACCCCATGAAGCTAATGTCAGGATCAAATCATCATTAGTTCACTTGTCAATGCAAATAAATGTAGTAGACCCATTGAAAGAACCGAAACGTGTTACCCGCCGAGATCAACGGATGACTGATCCAACGCAGAAACGAATGTTTCTTTATCTCGTTTTTTAATTTTATTTATTAAACACCACACAAGGCAAAGGCGCATGAGTTATGCCGACACATAGTTTTTATGATATACTTGGATGACGTTTTTTTTTCGTTGTATTAAATTTATATTTTATAAATTTTCATGGCAAAGAACGTGATGGCATGTGACATTAAAATGACAAATTGGCTAATTATTCTTAATCCGGCTGAACGCTTTGACGGTGCGGTTAGAGTGATGGCCTGTCACGATACTCTTGAAGCTTATTGTGTGTGTGTGTGTGTGTGTGTGTGTGTGTGTCTGTGTATACTTTACTAACGTGTTGATTGGATGCCTTCAAGTTCATTGTCATTTGGATTTGTCGCTGAATTTGTTTGTTACCGTTACTATTGTGCAATAGAATTGCCTTACACTAGTAACGGAACTTGTAGAGTCATTGTTTGTTGCAGTTCTACTGTTAGCTGACATTGAATTGAACCTCTTCCTAATTTATACGTTTATGTAAATAAAGGAGTTAAAGGGATCATCTTAGTTTAATATAATTGAATCAATGATAGTTTTAAATGGAATTTAATACTTTTGTAGTTAGCGTATTATCATGTTTAGCCATATCTTCCTTTAAAAATAATACTATAAGAATAAGGACTTTATATTTTTTCAAATATGTTATACACTATATTTTTTATACCATTTAGTTTAACAATTGATGAAATATTATTATCAATAGCAGATGTTTCTACATTACTACCATCTAATATACCTTATAATATAAACGGCATCTAATTAAACTCTGTGATAACAACATTATAGAGTTGCAAGGCTCTCTAATCAAAAGCACTATTTGAGTCTTAATTCCAGGAAACTAGTGTTAATTAATGTTGTCCATACAGTTCAGTACATGTTGTCTACAGTTCGTTATAAATACTGTTTCCTTGAATAAATGGCTTTTCATCAGTTAGTGGCTGCTGGAATATCGTGTACTGAAATCAATACATTCAATACCTTAACGTCCGTTCAAGAACACCTATGTGCGTTACGAACGGCCTGGACTGTCAAATACGCTAATGTTACTGCGGTTAGCATTGTATTGTGCACATGTTGTTGTCGATGCGTTTATACGTGGCAATGCTCTATTGTGTATGTCGCCTGTTGTAGGTACGTGTAAGCACTCGTGCTGAATAATTAGCGTCAAGCGATTAATTAATAGGGAATGCACGTCTGTGGCCAATTTATGTGGAGCGTGACTGCCTTTGATTTAGGAACTATTATGTACGTATGTGCGAGTTTAAATTTTGAAATATAAAATTAATTATCACATGTAATCGTACACGTTGTCTAAGCCGTAGTGTGTGTCTGTACATATACTTTTGCATTACTTATTTAATAATATATAACTATTTAAGTAAAACTTTCAGGGAAATCGAAACCAAATGTTAACGCAAAATCACAATTCGAATGACCTATTCATTGTATATTTAGACTAATTTATGTCTGCGACTGTTTTATTATAAGTAAATCTAGAAGATAGAGATACGCCATTGTGTTTTTTTTTAATGGATTAAAAAAAATTACAATTCTTTAGTACATAATTTTGATGTAAATAAATATTATTAAGTATATATTTAGCCTAGGTAAACGATGTAAGTAGATTTTTAGCGATTGATTGCGATAAAATATTATAAGCTTTTCCTTGAAAAAATATCTAGCTGGTGGGTAAAAACTAGACCATATTCCGGAGCGTGGTTTAGTAGAAGATAGCGGATAGAAAATTTACTTAAATAGTTATGTTATGAGAAAGGAAATAGACGATTATAGTTTCGTTATATTCACACCTGTTGGCGCATTAGGTCAGTGTTACACAGCAAGGAGTTTAGTGAAACAGACTTCTGTGGCAATGGGAGCTGAATGGTACGCAGCTCGCTCAGACCGCGGCGCGACGCGCTTCCCTTTGTTGTCCGAACAAAGCCGATGTATGGGCGATTAAATACAAACTCTACGGTTTGAGTTTATATCGAAATTGAAAGTTCACTCTCTTATATTTTATATCTACATATAGATTAAGTACAATAAATTGAATTTGAAACGTTGACTAAATGTTGTTGAACAGAAAGGCTTTGATAGATGCGCCAAAATGTTGGGGGCGAACGTTTTAAGGTGCTGAAAGCGTGGTAGCTATCGCCAAAGTGGTACGAATCTTGGCTTAGACTGCTAACTGAGTAGTAACCTTTACGGAGTTAGCTCAGCGCTAAACCTATGGTGCTTATGGGGAATTACAAATCTCAAGGTTCCTTACAGACTCATATAGTAGCGTGTATAGTGCAGAAGTGTTAATTGCTGTGTTATGCATAAAAGTTTTGTGTGTTGTGCTGGTGGTGAGTTATAAAACTGTGATTTGAATAAAACAACGACATCACTATAAGGAATGCTAAAGTTTTAAAATTACCATATCTTTTATTATTTTTTTGAACTGACTAACACTGATAACCTCAAGGGCTTTAGCAACGTCATCGGACCTGTTTTTGGATATTTTATCCCCTCCTTGTCAGCAAAGCTCTTACCCCTTTTACCAGTGATTACAGAAACATTGTTATAAGGAAAAAAAAATTATGCTCGTAAGCAAAATTAAAAAAAAAAGTGGTCACTATTCAGCATCCCGTTCAGAGAGTTTTTGTTGCACTTTCAAACTCATGTTTAGTATTACTATTTCCAATACATTGCACTTATGCACAATAACTAAACTACTATATCAAGTAAAATTCTACCAAAAATAAATAAAATAGGTTATGCGACGATGATTATGATGCGAATAAAAAATAAAAACTCCTGCGTGACATGCAGTTACATTTAAAATTACAAGTACAAGTTACAGTTAAAATTCCACGTAGTGATACTCGATAAAAATCTATTTGGTAAAAAATAATAATAAAGGACTTCGAAAGTTTTACAGGGTGGATCATTACGTGAACGATAGTGATGTCTGTAATTAACCCACATATCTGTGCTTCCGCTAACATTGGTTAAGAAAATTATTTGTATAGTTTTTATATTTATAAAAATTATATATATTATATTTATAAAAAAAAAGAAATAAATCGAGTTTCATGCCGGCTCTTCTCGGCTGGGTTGTTTTCCGAACTGGTGGTAGTGTTTTATACGTTCAAAAGCGCTTTCTTAGGGCCTAAAGTGAATAAAGATTTTTTGATTTGATTTGTTTAAAAAAGAGATTAAAATTGAAATGTCTGATATAATTTAGTTTTACAATAACACTCGTATTTCGTTAGAGATGCTTAACTAAAACGAACTAGAAAAAACATGGAGCTGCAATTTTTTTACCATAAACAACTTTGGTCTCAACTATATATTCCGATGTGAGTAAATAATCCCAAATCAAATATTTGGCGAGAAAATACGCTACTGGTAAACGGGACAATGGATCTATGGGATCTCGAAACTACTTAACGTGGGGCTGACAGGTTTCTTCAATCACTACACGTCCCGGGGCCAGTACTATATATATTTTTTCAATCAAATCATTTTTTCTATATTATTTAGGGAGCCATATCGGCTAGCGGTTCTCACGGTTGTCAGTATGATTTTGTTGTTGTTTAGGGTTACCAGGATATTATAAAGGAAAGTCGTACGGAATCCAATTTTTATGATATTTCATTATGTGCATTATGTACAAATTTATTGTCTTACTAAAATTTCAACTAGTTTGATGAAATATATTGGGCAGCTTTTGATACCAATTCGGCGGTAATTCTTTAATCGATTTCATTACATACATTTATTCATTCTTTATTTCATTACCTACCTATAGCTATATACATATAATACTACCATAAAATATATTATCTACTAAAACTTGAGTTCTGGGTTCAGTAATTTTCGAGTTAAACAGAAAAGGCGTTGGGTTTTATAATATAAATTAGATTAAATATATTTAATAAAAATCTTGAAGTTAATATTAAAACAACAGTAATCTTTTCGAGAGATTCTTTTGATTTCGAGATTAGAAAACTAATTTACTATGCACAGTGATACGCCATTTACTTGGTGCTAGTAAAAAGGCAGTTTCTAATATAGGTATGCTGGCTAGTTTAAAATGTGTTGTCATGGCATCTTGGCTCACATCGCCACTTAACATCATATGAGGTATTGGTCAAACGATAATTCCACACAAAACATTTTGCAAAAAAATATTTTAGCCTTACTGTCCTGTCGCTATTCGTGTCTTACTGAATTTCGGCTCCGCGAAGTAGAGGAATCTCTGCGCTAAGTTTGAAACGAACAGTGAGATGATGTAATGTATTTGCTGGAAGAATTATATACAATAGAGCAGTAGCCCTGTCCAAATTAGTATTTTACGCCGGTTCTTTTTTATACTTTTTAACTTTGACAACATAGGTAGAATTATTGTTATTTTTATACTGTATTATAACTTTGCGCTTTGACCACAATCACAATTGATGCCAAAACTAAAGCTATAGCTGTTTGAAGTGATACTGACACATCTTGAGGTGCTTGGCAACAAGACTTTCAAACTTGACATTGGTAGCTAGCCAGGCTGTTGGGTATTACAAAATGTAATATTATCATTGTATCACTATGATTTTGTTCATCGAAGTTCAGGCTTTCATACTTATACCTATGATGAGATATCTAGTTGAATTCAAATCTGCGTACATTACAATACTTAAAGACTTTAAAATGTTAAGGGGATATTACTTTGTAATATGTGTAACGTGACACAATTGTCAGTCCTTTTATATAGAAAATTCAAAATCAGTTATCCATCCAAATAAACTTTTTTTTAGTCACAGTTGGGTATAAGTTTTACTTCACACCGCTAACTTGCCTCGCAGCTTATCACGACTGCTATTATATCCGATCCAGTCATCTCAACCTCCCGGTATGGGGAAGCGAGGAAACTGTTCAGGGGTCCTTAGCCCTATGCAGTGATATCATCTTGTCTCACAGTAGTTAGACGACCTTTGGAGTGTTTTTCTGGTGGTTGATTAGGTCCTTGTAGGTACAACGGATTTCACCACTAGTCAGTCATTTCCACGACGATCAGATTGCGTGGTGATGGCTTCGTCTTCCTGTCTGAGGATCTCGCATGGAGAGAAGTAATCGTCTCGGTGGCTCGAAGCATCTGCCCGCCAGAACAGGGACGTAGAATTCTTCGAATGAATGTGTTAAAGCCCTCCCACTGTAAGTCACGCACGATATTCGAGTTCCTCACGCAGCAGGTGTCTTTGACAGTTGCGCTCAGAGACAGGTTTTTCTTGAGCCTGCAGTTGGTATCTTCGTCCCTTGGTAAGGTACACGTACCATTGCGGTTCCACGTACGTAAGCCTCGAGCACGCATACGTTCCTGTCACAAGTGTTCCGACAACTTTTATATAGCACCGCTAACAGTAAAAATCAAATTACCCACTACTATTAAAATAAATTACGGAAAACCTATTTTCTTTGTAAGCGACAAATTTCACTAATATTACCTGATTAAACGTGAAATATCTGAATAATACGATCTGAATTCTAATAAAACTAAAACGACAATAATAAATTCGAAGTTAAAGTCCGTAAAGTTACCACATCGATTCTGTCCTAATAACGAGCAGTAGGTTTATTGTGCGTGTATGAAACTAAAGTTCCAGGCTACCCGGCTAATCGATACGCAGAATAATATGAAGTATCCGAGCGCAAAGGGGCGACCCCCGGGGAGCCTGTCCAAATATTTACCAGGGCATATGTTTGGTTTCTTTTCCTACGCCTCATATATTTTCACTTTGATCGTGTAATGAGGCTTTGGGATATGATTTTTCCTGTTATTACTTTGTCCACTCTCTAGGACAATCACCATGGACTTATATAATATTAACTATTTTCTGACTTAAGTAGAATTTTGCCTAGATTTTTGCAGAGATTCCCTGAAATTAATGGCACGGTGAATTGCATTGCTAATTCCACGTCAAAATATCTGTTTCGATCAACTTTGTAAGATAAATTATTTTGGCTGGATTTTCGCAAACTAATGACTACATGAATCAAATAAATAATCATATTATAAATAGGTATAGAGTTCAAGACATTACTCTCTTTTGTTATATTTTATTCTGTAGTTATTAACAAAGTTAGTGTAATAAATTTTAAACCCTTGGCGTTTACACCAGCTTTCCGTTGTTTTACTATTGTCTCATTTTTATGGGCAATCGACATATTAAAAAAGAAAACATTTTTTTAAAATAAAATAACATTAAAATGATGATCAAATTTCGACATCTGCACCGAACACTGTATAAATCAATCAATACTTGTATTTTTAGCGTATACCTATAATGTTTTTTTTATATGAGAACATCTATCTTTAATTTAAAATAGGCAGAAACAATTTGTAGATGTTTCATATATTATCCGTCTAATTTATACCAGATAGATATATATATTTGATTTTTAATCAATAGAAACTTCAACTTACTATTTTCCCTTCATTGTTGCATCGTTGACAAATAAATTGAATGTATGTAATAAAATTTTGCAACCATGTCCACATTTTGTAGGGTGACAATAAATAACATTGCTTATACATTAGGTCAAAAATATTTTCATTTTAAAGTGATAAAAATTTATATGCTATGCTGAGTTGTCACAGCATCGGTAAGTAGCAAACAAATATTAAGCGTAAACACATTGCGTAGGGGACTCTCTTAAGATATATACTTACTCTTAAGATATAGACTTTTTATTAGAACTATAATTTTAACATCAACTAATTAACATAACAAAGGACACTTCTCAGTGGTTACTTTGAGCAGTTCTCAGGTACGATTTTTTAAACTACTATGCTGGGCTGCAAATATAATTTAATAACAGATACAATACAAGTCATTTTCAGAAGCATGTTGAAGAGAATTAATTGAAGAAGAGGTTAAGCATAAACAAATAAGCAAAAACATATTATAATAACATTGTTGATATTATTTCATCAGTTATGTTTGAAGTTGTGAAGAGAAGGTGAACGAAATTCGAAAGAAGTGAACGTTGGCGATCTATTTCAAGTATATAATCAATCAAACGATATTAAAAAAATTACACATTTATAATTTCTTGTCAGGTTGGCAAACCTAAGGATAGGCCGTTTTTTGTACAAATATCCAAAATAAATCATACCGTATGTAAACACTACAGACTTGTCTAGGGTTGTGCACACTTGAATTGTACGTTTAATGAATTGCATTAATATTGCATTAACGGGTAACTAGCTAGCCCCTACTGTAAACAGTCATTAGATGATGCCAGCGGCGCATTGCAATTCTCCCTGTTTGCTATACTCGATTTGTTTGCGAATGCGAAATAATGTTTAGACGTATGGGTATTCTCAAAGTCGAAAGTAAAAATTTACTTAATTCGATATCCGAATGTTGAAAAGTAAAAACATAATCTTTGGTTTAACTACATCACCCTAAAGTATTATATTATTATTATACTCTCTAAACCATATAAAAACAAATATTATGTAATAATTCTGTAAAGCATTCTTACTACTTGAAATGTCATAAAATCAAGGATGGTATTGACCAATAATCGATAACATATTAATTAAAACTTTCTCATTCTATTTAAGAATAAATGGTACTTGATAATCAAATTTAAATTTACCTATATTTATCAAAAATTATAATACCCTTTATATATATTTGGCGCGAACACATACCTATTGGACTGCAGTCACTATAAACGTGTAAGTTTTATTCTGTTTTAATCTAGGTCCTAAGTCATATTAACATAAATACCGTAGTGCGGTATATCGAAATAGATGTGGTACAGTTACCGAACGATGTTCTGTTCAACTAATGCCTACCGTCGCAACCGGAAAATTGGACAACGGCGTCTGTCCAATCACACGCGACACTCAACGCAGATTAGCATGCTCCGCCAGTGTCCAGTTTATACCGCGTATCAGCAACCGTGCGCTTACACGATCGTCGAATTCATTCGCCGTCCATTGCACACTCGGTTTAAAAATGATCCAATACATCATGGTACTGTTCCAGAATTGTACCCATATTCTGTTCGATATCGACTGAATTATTGATGTCAAAATACACGTACAAGAATTGAAAACATACCAGATTTTCCGTCCCTCGTGTCGTCTACTCTATAAAACGACATTAGTAAACGACACACCCTTCTGTTCCGAACTATATAAATGACTATGTATTTTAAATATTTATTTATTTAACACTTTTTGCACACATTTATGTACAAAGGCGGACTTAATGCCTTAGGCATTTTCTCCCAGTCAACCTTAGGGTGGTGAAGAAAGCAACAAAGGTGCAAAACTAAGTAATAACATTATATACTTGTACACAAATATAATATTATATACATCCATAAATACCAATATAATTAAATACATACCACATATACATATAATACATACATACATCATATATACAATACATTAATTAATAGAAAAGTATTAGCGCGATGATTCTGCTAAAGAATTGGTATAGAGTTGCCGTACCCTGGCTTTAAAAGCCATACGGCTCGTGGACATCCTGATTTCCCAGGGCAGTGCATTCCATAGGTGAATAGATTGGATGTAGAAGGAAGAAATATCTATTGATTTCTTAATACTTATACTAATATGTTTTAATACGACTTTGTACTATGCTTTTTTTAAACAGGGTGTATCGTAAAGACAGACAAAAGAAGTGGTGAATCATTCGGTTGCTGGGGTGAGAATGTCAGGAATCACTGTCATTCTTGCCGAGTGATTTTCTCTTGCCTGGCAACCCGCGCCGCGAGTTAAGTTTGACAGTTTTTAAAGTATACGCGCAACCGCTCCGCAACGCAAACCGCATAACTTTTATAATAATCTACAATATCGCCGCATCACGTTTTTACACCGCTTCTACGCCATTACATAAGCTGCAGGATCCTCGGGATTGGATGTGCACGAGAGATTGCTCGGTAAGTGGACATATTCCTTATATTTTCGCCCTGAGCGACCCAGTGTATCACCAGACCCTCGGCAAGAAATAGGAGATTTGGAGGCCGGCCAGCCCGCAGTTGGTATTTTCTACCATCTTTTAATGGTCCTTCGTTCCTGGATTGTGCCCTAAATTCCCTATTTTTACATCCTAAGACTTTAAAACCGCATACGCAATTTCATAAATTTATTATTTACCCTCGCATTTTTGATATTTTATATTACCGTTGAGACGAATACTATTCAATTGTATTTGTTTTTAATTACATTGTTTAATATTATTAACTTTAAAAATGGAGCATAGGTCCAAAAAGGGAGAAGTAGCTGAAGGTTCAGTAGGTATCGGAGAAATATCTCTACTCGAAAGTAAAAAACAATCTTATTATTTACGCATTAAATCTATTTACGAATCTATACCTACGAGTCAGGAGGATCGCCAAACTCCTCTCTTTATTAGTCAAGCGACAAACATAGATTCGATGCGCGAAGAATTTCAAAATATAGTCGATAATATTAACCGACTTAATTTGAAATTAGATCCTAAGTACCTACCAAATTATGAGGCAATATGGGCATTCGAAGATTATTATTGTGGAGTAAAAAATGCTTTAACACGCTTCAATATATCGCAAAATGTTAATACCGCTGAACACAATGAACAATATTTAAATTTTCAATTAGAGAAATTAGCAATACCGGAATTCTATGGTGACTATGAAAAATTTCCTATGTTCATTGAATGTTATAACTCAATGGTTCACAATAATCCGAGTCTAAATGACTCACTACGTGTAAGGTACTTAATTAGTAAACTTAAAGGGAAGGCTGAGTCAATATGGCTAAGTTTAAGTCCGACCGCAGAAAATTATAATATAATTTATAACGCACTGGTTGATAAATACACGGACGACCGTGAGATAGCTACTACCTATATAGAAAAAAATATTAAATCTAAAATCGCTTCACAATGCTACGCCGAGTCAATTAGACGCATTCATTGACGAATATTCTACGTCTGTAGCCGCTTTGAAACAATTAAAGATCGATAATTTGTTAGATTACATCTTTGTTCATTTAGGTTTACGCAAACTAGATACGGACACCGTGCAACAATTCGAAAATATTAATAGAAAACAATTATATCCCAATTACGAAGAATTTGTAATATTTCTCCGGGAACAATATAAAATATTAAAAAGAATTACGCCAGATATTAAAATCAACGCAAGCGCCGGTAGTAAGTATAAGCACTGCGCCGCTGGAGACGCGAGGAGCGGTCGCTCGACACAGCGAGCTCCACGCGCATTAATTGCAAATGACGTCACCGCGCGTCTTAATAAACACTGTTCATTTTGTAAATCGAATGAACATGAACAAATATATAATTGCGCGAAATTTAAAAACTCTTTCACCGCTAGATAGATACAAATATATAAAGAATGTGAACGGTTGTATAAATTGTTTGAGTTTGTTGCATACTAGTCGATTTTGTCAGTCTGTATCATCGTGTAAATTTTGTAAAGGAAACAAGAGGCACCATTCCTTGTTACACTTTCATGAGAACAGTTTAGATGGCATGGTCGGGGGGAATTCAAGGTCATTGACCTCTGATAATCAACTACATAATAACGATACATCTAAAGGTACCCAAGACAAAAACTGTATCTCTTTGTAGTCAGATGAATTCTGAATCCACGCGTCATAAAAATAAAATTATTTTGTTAGGTTCCGCAGTCATTTTAGTAAAAGATAAAAATTCTATATTACACCCAGTCAGAGTACTTATCGATATGGGTTCTCAGAGACATTTTATTACCAAACAATGTTGTAAGAAACTTGGATTAAATATATTTAACTCCGCCAATTCCATTCAAGTAAATGGTATTGGTGACAATCCGCAACCGATACAGGGTATAGCCAATGTAACAGTATTTTCGCGACATAATGATTTCCGCTTGAACATACAATGTTTAGTTATTAATAAGATTTCGGGTGATTTACCGCAAGTGAATGTAGATTGTACATCGCTCGATTATTTATTTAATTTACCGCTCGCAGACCAATCGTTTCATACGAAGGGTCCAATAGACATGCTAATTGGTTCAGAAGTTTTTGCCCACATATTGAAGGGAAATAAAATCATAGGTTCGAATGGGAATCCCGACGCTCTTGAATCCGAATTTGGTTATATTATTATAGGCTCCGCACGTGTTTTACAATCCGCGCGTCCGCTAACGCTACCGCTTGTCTCAGTGACACATACTCATATATTTGTAGTGAGGATACTTCAATGGAAGGTTTAATGAATCGTTTTTTGAACGTTGAAGATGTACCGGACAAAAAACATTTTTCACCCGTGGATAAACAATGTGAGTTGTTATATTCAAATAATATTTCTCGCGATAAATCAGGCCGCTTCACTACTATTTTACCCTTTAACCAAGACCCGTCGCAGTTAGGGGATTCATTTAAAATCGCATCTAAGAGATATACGCATTTAGAACGCAAGTTTAAACTCAATAATAATTTAAAATTACAGTATGACGAAATTATTAGAGAGTACTTAAATAAAAATTATATTACCCGCATAGATAATTATAATTCCAGTGAGAGGCAATATATTATTCCTCACCACGCAGTTTCACGCAATGATAAAATTAGTACGAAATTACGAATAGTTCTAGATGCAAGTGCAAAAACAACTTCCGGGTTGTCGTTAAACGACTGTCTGCATACCGGGCCAAACTTACAAAATGATTTACTTGCGATCTTAATTCAATTTCGTTTATTTCCTATTGCTATAAGTGCCGATATTAAGCAGATGTATTTACAAATATTGGTACATAATAATTATCGTAAATTTTTACGAATTCTATATCGCTTTGAAGATGAGGATAGCGCTAATTTATATGAGTTCAATCGCGTTTGTTTCGGTCTGTCTTGCAGCCCATATTTAGCAATGCGGACAATCCGCGAACTAGCTGAACAAGAGAGACAGGAATATCCATACGCAGCAGATGTAGCTCAAAGTAATTTATTCATGGACGATTTGGCAATATCCGTATGTACACCGCAAGAAGGTATAAACCTATCTAACCAATTAATAAACATGTTTAAAAAAGGTGGTTTTGATCTAGTAAAATTTATAAGTAATTGCCCCGCATTATTAGAATCAATTCCTGAAAATCATAACCTTTCACATGTTCATTTTGATCAAAATGACAATTTAAAATTATTAGGCTTAAAATGGATTCCTGAAAAAGATCAATTCGTAATCTCGGTAAAGGAAACTTCGCAAATAATTACTAAACGCATTATCTTAGCAACTATCGCTCGCTTGTGGGATATCAATGGGTTCTGTGCACCCGTAATATTAAAGGCTAAGTTAATTATGAAATCGCTTTGGTTGCAACATGTAGATTGGGATGAATGCCCATCGCAAGACATTTGCGACGCATGGTGCATCCTTCGAAATGAGCTACCACTTTTATCTAGTGTAAAAATTCCTCGTTTCTTAGGAGTGCCATCTTACGGTTCTGAGTTGATAGTAGTAGGTTTTTCAGACGCAAGTGAAAGTGGATACGGCGCCAACGTTTATTTGTGCATTAAGGGTTCTCCCAACACGGTCAATCTAGTATGCGCTAAAAGCAAGGTGTCGCCAACTGCTAATAAAATGCAAACTCTAGCACGCCTCGAATTATGTGCATTGTTATTATTATCGAAGCTTATTTTACTTTGTTATCACCACTATTTCACCGCGTTGCAATATCACAAATATACTTATCGATTATTATCATAAAAAATATTTACACGCAGGTCCTCACCAATTACTCTCGATGTTACGCTTAAATTACTGGATTATTTCAGGCAGGACAGTAGTTCGAAAGCGTTTTCAAGCTTGTAACAGCTGTTTTAAAGTTTCGCCTAAACCCATGTTTCCATATATGTCCGCTCTTCCCTCCTTTCGAGTTAATGAAGCTAAGTCTTTTCTAAAAACCGGGACCGATTATGCAGGCCCAATTCCTATATTAATAAGTAGATATCGAGGTGCGCGCCAAGAAAAGGCTTTTATTTGTTTATTTACTTGTTTAGTAACAAGAGCTGTGCACATTGAATTCGCGGTTGATTTAAGTACTGAGTCATTTATCAAAGCTTTCAAGCGATTTATATCACGTAGAGGAAATTGCTTAGAGTTATTTTCGGACAATGGCACTAACTTTGTAGGTGCAAAAAGCGCATTATAATGATTTACATAATTTTATTAAATCTAAAACTTATTCGGAGGCATTTTTGAATGAAGCTGTAGAGCACGGTATTACCTGGAAAACGATCACTCCCAACGCTCCTCATTTTGGTGGTGCTTGGGAATCTAATATAAAAAGCATTAAGTCGCATTTAAAACGCGTTATAGGCGACACGCTACTTACCTATGAAGAGTTTACAACACTTCTTACACAAATCGAATGTATACTAAACTCACGACCACTTTCTGTTTTGAGTTCGGATCCGGCCGAACCTACAGCTCTAACTCCCGCACATTTTCTTAACTATGAACCGCTCAATTCTTTTAATTTAGTTGACACTGCTTCGCAACCGCAATCTTTGTTGAAGCGCAAATACTTATTGGATAAGCTCGTGGAATCCTATTGGAAACGCTGGAGGAATGAATATTTGTCAACGCTCCAAACTAGACAAAAATGGAATGCACGTACCGCAAATCCTACTGTAGGTAGGTTCTGTTGTTCTACTTAAATCTGATAACGCTCCTCCATTAAGGTGGCCACTTGGTATTATTGAAACCTGCCACCCTGGTGCTGACGGAATAGTCCGTGTGGTTACTGTCCGCACTCAAAGCGGTACTTATACGCGCCCGGTTGTAAAGGTCTGTCCTTTACCTACCCAATAATCCTTCTAATAGTTCCTTTCCTTTGTATATTATTATCCTTTTTCTACTTTAATATTAGTTTATCCTTCAGTTAAATTTGTAATTCCGCTTCCGCATTTCCGCTCATCCATCTAATTTTCTTTCACCTCCTCTCCAATATTTTGAGCTTAGGAGACGCTTCTCTCCTAAGGTCGGGGGTTATGGTGAATCATTCGGTTGCTGGGGTGAGAATGTCAGGAATCACTGTCATTCTTGCCGAGTGATTTTCTCTTGCCTGGCAACCCGCGCCGCGAGTTAAGTTTGACAGTTTTTAAAGTATACGCGCAACCGCTCCGCAACGCAAACCGCATAACTTTTATAATAATCTACAATATCGCCGCATCACGTTTTTACACCGCTTCTACGCCATTACATAAGCTGCAGGATCCTCGGGATTGGATGTGCACGAGAGATTGCTCGGTAAGTGGACATATTCCTTATATTTTCGCCCTGAGCGACCCAGTGTATCACCAGACCCTCGGCAAGAAATAGGAGATTTGGAGGCCGGCCAGCCCGCAGTTGGTATTTTCTACCAAGAAGTGAAAATTTTTAATTGTTTTTCGATTATTTATACCTGAAAACTCTCTTTTCACCACTTTTCATTATACAAACAGGTTGCGAATCAAAATTTGAAAGCCATTAATAGTTTATCTTCAAAAAATCTTATTTAAGCCTGAAATAATCTTCTATGTAACAGCTAATTCCTTTCCTCTATAGCTTCATACATTAAGAAGCTAAGTAGCTAAAGTATATTAAAAGAAATTGCTCTTTTTTGTCTATAAACAACGCAATAGTATAGTAATAAAAAAACGAGTTTATAGATAAAATTTTATTAATCATTTAGAATCGAAAATGTACCATAACCAACACATGGCGCGCAACGATTGCGTGTGATCCCAGTCCCCACCTACCTACTAAGAGACATTAATCGATTCCACTTCACGTAGAAAGGAAGTCTCCGGGCACGTCCGACTTTCGAACAAAAAAAAAACTATTTAAGCTACACACACACACACATAAGACAAAGTCGTCGTCACGTCGCAGCGCGGACCGTTCCGCGCCATACAAATCTTTACTTAGCATTCTAAGTACCAGTCGTCGGCGGCTTTAATTTTTTAAGCATCACTAGAACGCCCATATTCACGTATTCACGGCGCGTTCCCACCACTCTCATGATATGCACCTAGTTAGTGGGCTGTGTTGGTATGTTAACACGTGAACGTGCATTTGATTTTTTTCTTTACTGTATCGTTTTTAAGGTTTACTTTTTAATGTACTAAGAAACCTTTTAAGATGTTTCGAATTTGCGTGCTCCGCGTAGTTTGCATAGTTATGTGCGCGTTTATCTAAGCTATAATAAGTCGGTGGAAGTCGACTCGGGTTGTGTAGGTCGCGTCTCTCGGCTTGATAAATTGAAACAACGGTTTTACAAATAGTCATAACATATTACATTTGGCTTTCTTTAGCGTTTTAAAATGCTCTTACAAATTTTATTTTCAAATATCTTTTACCCGCGCCTTCGCTAGCGTTGATATAGATTTTGGAAGTGCCTTATGTTCTTCTGTATACATTTGATTATGTGTATGTAAAATTTTATTATTGGCTTAGTAGTTAATGAAGGAAAACATAACAAACAAGCAAAGTCACATTCACTAATGTTAATAGATATTCCAGTGAGGAGTCTTCTCTAGGATTCTTGAAGATCCCCAATTATCTAGTACCTACACCATTTTGATGCATCTCTTTAAGATTTAGCCTATACATGTCATGAGAATCGACTTTTTTCCAAATTGATTACAGAATACCCATTGATTTTTTCTACTAACAAAAAAGTTTAATTAGGCTATTTGATACATAAAAAACCTTCCTCTCTAATTGAAAGTGAAAAACATAAACAGAGAGACAGGCGCGAAAAGTGATTTGTTTTATACTATGTAGACTGTAGAAATAGTAGGTAGATAGTAGTCGCCATTTAGTAGATAGGCTCGGCAAAATGTTAATTAGATGTATTGGCTGGTCGGATAAAAATAAGTCTATATTATCCATTTTTTTTCCATGAACAGTGTTCATGTTTTTATTGTCAGTGTGTGTATCTCTTCTGATGTTAAGTTATGGGGTAACTAAAGATCAGGTAATACGTAAAAAGACCAAGTTATAAAATAACGGTGCCGGAACAAACATATTTGTGATTGAAGATAGTTGTTCAACTTATGGGTAACTAGGGAGACAATAGGAAATGCTTTATCACCATAATTTACTTTCACCATGATAATTTCATCATCACCACTGTCAAACAGCTTTTGTAGTCTCACTCTATGATATAGTCTCCTCCCTTTATGCCATTTATCCCTGTTTTGTATCAGTCTTCCTAACAAGTTTTGTGATGTCATCGACCAATTTTGGCGCCGGTCTTTTTTTTACACGGTATAGGCTCAGTACTTTGACCACATTCTCACTTGATGTTAAGTGACTATGTGGTCCAGGATGGTAAACACACTAAGCCTAGAGGTACTGGTTCTCAAGTGATGCTGCCGGAACACACCTATTGTTATTTGGCGACAGGTTTTCAAACTTGAGAGTGGTAGCTACCCAAATACCTACCACCATATTATGGTTTCCTTAAAATGCTTTTCTTTCACCGAAAGCTCAGGCCAATTTTAGGGTCGGATAGGTAAGGATCGGATTTAGAGAATTGTGGGGAAAAGTTGAAAGGTTTCCGTTTGTCGTGGTTTGGACATTTATGAGAAGAGAGGTCGAGCGTGTGGGTAAAATAGTAATGAACATAAATGTGGAAGGATGGAACAGTTGAGGAAGGCCAAAGAAAGTGTGGATGGAGTGTATAAGAAATTACATGAAAGAAAAAGGAGTAAATGAAGAGATGCGGCTGAAAGGGCCGTATGGAAGAAAAAAAAAACATACTGCGCCAACCCCAAGTGAGTTGGGAAAAAGCATGAGAATAATGATGATAGGTGGGGATCGAACCCGCGTCGATTGACGCGGAATCTGCCCGCACTATCCGCTGCGCGTTCATCGCCAGCATCTTCCCATCAGCCGTTTGCCCTCTCTCGGACTTCGCTCCATCAGGGATCCACTCTTCTTGTTATCATCACATCAGGTCAAGGTATATTTTACTTCTCCGAAATCTTTTTAACCTTTGTGGAACTGGAGCCCATGTTGACGGACGTAAGAAATTCTTCAAAATAAATTTGCGGGATGTCAGGACTATCATGCCTACTGAGTCGCAAACACCATGTACATGCAAGCAGCAAATTTGGCACGGTTCGTTCTAAGATCAGCAAGTCTATATGCAGAGCTACCTAGATGTTTTAGCCGTGGTAGATGTAGCCTGGCATGATCATAGCCCATAAAGATATATTCTCGCCCATCGGGAATCGCCATTGTTCATGGACTGCAGTTTATTTAACACCAGATGAGCTACAATCATGTTATCGAGTTCAGAAATACTTACATCACGTAATATAAATCAGCACATCGGTACCTGCTTTAGCAAGAAAATTAGGCATTCAAGACAAATCACGGCAGGTTCACGTAGCCGCCGTATTTACTCCATTACTGAACGAGGCCGGGCGCGTATCAACTATTTATAGTGTTTGAGACGGTTCATAAATATGCAGCGGTAGGCGCTCGCCTTGTCGACACCAGCTATTCAGAGCTCGACGGGATTGTGTTATAAGCGGACAGCGATTTATTAAAATTTGTACAAGCTGTTTGTGGCTTGATTTATATTGTACCATGAAGGCTCTGAGCAGTTCAGTACATTCCAAAAATCAGTGGCGAAATACGTATATGGTCAACAAGGTTTTGTTTTTTTACATTTTAGCGGTCTAGGACTTTGGGAAAGCTTCTATATCCATCGCCAACTTTAAAAAGTGACACTCTAAATGCATAAACAAAACTTACTATAAAAAAGTAGGGTTTACTTACTATAAAGTGGATTCTGTAACAAACTATGATATACGTAATTTTCCTTAACTATTCATATTTTGATATTACCGGGTTTAGTATGCACATTAATTTCTCGTCGTCTCGGCCTGGTTTTACAGACCGTGGTCACGAGACGGCTGAGATGTTGCAGTGTCTTCATCACCGGGTTAATTATTTGAAACTACCCTCGTCTGTTCATGGGCATTAATGTGGAACCAGGCAGGACCGTCTAGAAATTATACTACAAGTAAGTGCGCGATCTAGACCCGAAATTATTAAAATGTGAGTACAAATCGCGAAAGTTTAAAAATCCCTTAACCACTGTAAGTTTAGCTGGGGATAATTCCGCGGGATTTACGCGTAAGACTCAGAAGCCCAACCAAGGTCCGTACTACTTTTGTTACCTCGCGCTGGCTACCACTTTCCTGGCTAACCACCTTAAATGCTCACTCCATACTGTCGGGGAAGGTATCAGGGCTCTTCTCTTCCGGTCAATGGCATTTAGTTCACTTGTAAACTCAGTATCTGGGCATAACTTAGTCAGCGTATTTATGATGCATTTTCATGTCATGTGCAATTGCATCCAAAGCGTTAGTCTATCGTTCGTCTAGAGTGTTAGTCTATCCCTATATTAATTTTAAAAAAACATGTAGGTATACGTTTACATTTTGCTTACGTCTAATGACATAGGCCGTGCCCTTAGGCTCCATGGTTGGTTAGTTGCAGCGCTCCGTGCGTTACCTCACTTTCAACGGAAACTTCGCGATGTATTTTCCAGTGCATTTTTTAGAGTATCGCTTTTGTAGGCCCCGGTTGTTTTAATACATGTACGTTACCCGAGTTTTTCACAATTCTATAAAGTACTCTTTGTTATTATGTTGTTTACTTGTTTACAGAACTATGAGTCTTAGTTTAATAAGTTACTCAAGTATTTTAGAAGTGATTTTAAGTTCAATATCTATGACTACACATTGTCATAAAGAATTTTCTAGATATGTATTTTATACAGTATAGGCTCAACGTTTTGACTTCGATCTCATCTGATGTTAAGTGAGGTAAACACACTAAGGTACTAGAGGTACTGGAGCTGAAGTGATTTTGACAAAATGCATCTATTAATGTTTGGCCAGAGGTATTCAAAATTGAGGGTGGGTAGCTACCCAGGTGGGCATTATTACAAATGTCAAACTGCGCCGTCATTGCTTCGGTGCGGTTCGGCTGTATTTGTCAATATTTCATTACATATGTAGTTTTATGCACTATGTCATGATAACTTTATAGTTTTATTGTTTTATTTTATTCTACTCTAGTTTTTTACGATCACAAAATGGAATGGTGGACGTACTATGAACTACGTATCCAGAATATGCAGCCAAGACTAAAGTTAGCAACACTTTTCATAAAACGTTCTGACAAAATACCGGTCCTCTATAAGAAATATATTTATTGATAGAGCATATCAGACGGTCTAAGTAGTATATAATAGTAGACTTTTTATTTGCAAAAAACACAACACAAATTTAAATAGACAGAAAATAAGTGTTGCTCTTATGCAAACAAGGTCCAACCTCAGCTTTATTGCTGCATTGAAACTTATAAAGTGAATTAAAGTGATATATTCCGTTTTAAGGTTTAATTTAAAATTCAACATTTAAAAAGTGAGAATGATAACTAATAAATAGAATTCACAAGAGTAGTTCTTCAAAATCGCGGAAATCATTTTTAGGTTATTCCGTAGGTAATTAAAATGAGCAGAAAGAGAAACTAATTAGTGGGAAATATTTGTCATACCTACATAAAACTCAAGTTCTACACATAAATTGTACAAAGGATTAACATAGCTTGTCGGTAACCCACTTGATTTTAAAACACTACCGTGTTAAAATATTACATAACAAAACATTCTACAAAATATTTAAAAAAACACACCAACAAGGGATAAGTTAAAGAATATATTTACTCACAATTTGTACTAAACAAACATACAAAGGGATTTTACTGGCTACCTGTACATAACTCTATTCAATCTTACGTCTTATCGGCTCATATTCCTGTAGACCGACCGCGACGCCTCCTCATTGCGGCTGACATTTCACCTGTCACTAACCCCAAACTGACGATAGATAACCCACATAACCCATTCACAGTACTCCAATTCATAAAGCCCACGGAGAGACTTAATAAACATATGAAAAGATGTATTTCTTTTTTCATTCTAGTATTCTCATCCACCTGTTTTTTTTAGGGTTACGATTGTTGTGAGTCAATGGCTTTATTATTCGTTTACAATCGGAATACAGAAATATCGATTGTCGATATACGATATCGATAATGACAAGGACCTCCCGCAAGTGATATAACAATGTGACCGGAATGCCGTGGTTTATATATCAATTGATAAGAATAAAGATGTTAATATTATCGTATATGTTTGTATTCTGGCTTATAGAAAACACAAGCTTTGATTGATTTCTCCGTTTCAGTATTGATGATCGTCGGATTAACTAAAAGGAATTTTAAAAAAATATATATTTATATCTAGCAAAATGGGTATGTATATCATTCTTATATAAGTTCCTGTATATTAAAAATATTTACGTCTACTTGTTTTAAAAATTAACATTAAAAAAGCTTCATTTGAATTGAGCTCTTAAGGCGCTCAGCCGACATAATGGTAACCACCACAAGAGTACATCTAATCTAATATAGGTACTATTGAGGCAATAAACAAACTAAATCGTTTAATGAAGCCATGAAACATCAATTTATTCGTGGAACAGAACAATTTTTCAATTACATTTCTTTCTAAGTTTCTGTATTGAGAAATAAGTTACTAAACAACGAATGGTTCTGTAAATAAGCTCAAAGGGCTGAAAATATTATTTGGACCAACAAAACTTTACAACCGGTCATATAACTCTGTATCCTCTAAGTATGACGTCGTCATACTTTTGAAATAATTTTGCAAAAGGTACGAAATAAAAACTGCTCAAAATTAAAAACCTTTAATCTGGTTACTTAAAATATTCTAACAATGAAAAGTTTATTTAAAACAATTTCAATTACAAATATACGTAATAACTTACATAAATAAATTCTGGCATAATATAATTTTGGAACCGTTTATTTTAAGGTCCCTGTTATATTGTATTACGAACTCATTTTGTTCGTCGCGAAAAATGCTGTTTTACTTTGAAATAATTACGTATTATTTTCAAAGAAAGTATTTTTTTGTTTGTATACGATAATAAATGACGTAAAATTATTTCGTGTGATGGTTATGAAAATAATTTTAGGATGACGTTAATTATGAGTTTTTTTTTTTGGTTACGTGTGTTACAATTAGGTTGTTAGAATTAACTGAATTGTTTTTTAACTTGATTCTATAGTATTTTATTTATGTAATTTTGCAAACTTTGAGAATTTTCTTTGATTTATTAATAACAGATTATTAAACATCCACTTTTGAAGTAAATTACACAATTTAAATGCATTTCAAATATAATGTAATCTGTATATAGCGACATAATAATATAAAAGGCGACCCATTTTGAGTGCGTAATTGAGAGTTGCCGTTATATAAATTCGGATTACAGTAATGGATACTATATAAGAATGGATTTGGGATCAAAAATAATATAGTAAATATAATAAATACCATATATTAGAATGAGTGAAATATAAAGTAAAATTAGGCTTAGGCTATGAATAGACAATGTAACCATGTTTGGAAACAGCGAAACAAACCATAAAAATTAGATATAACCTAAATTCAAATGTACTTTAGATATTAAGTAGGTAAATAAATAAAATAAACATGAATTGGAGATCTAAATAAGATTTTTTTTTGTTGAAAATTTGTAATTGTTAATCAGAATAGGACTAAAAAAGTCTCGTATTATGTTCGATGATTTCGGGGACTAAAACAAATATATATTGAAATAGGTGCCTAGGTGGTCTAAATGAAATGATAGTACTATATGATACCTTTTGCAAATACTGACGTAGTATTATCTTCTATTTAAATAAAGTGACGCGCTGGTCACTAATTGATTACTATTAGAAATGGAAGTTAATAAAAATAATTGCAATTTAAAATCGTATAATTAAAGTAATCAACGGGTGTCGCCTGCGTTTGCGGTTAGCACGAACGGCGGTCACGTGTTCAAATCCTGCCCGTGACGGCTTCGTGAGATAATGCCGGTGTACTACCCTCTGTCTCTCCACGTACCTTGCATTGTTTAGGTTTTGTCATTCCCTTATACATCATTTCATTTAAATATTTACAATAATTTAGTATTCGCCCGGTGGTCAAATACACCAAAGGTCTATATTGAAAATTGAAAGAAAAAAAATTTAACTGTTTCCCTTTTTTTGTATTGTTTTATTAATATCTACTGTACAAACAAATGAAGAGACACAGGAGATAAAAATATCTTTTTTTTTATTTTTTTTTTCTTTTTGTCTATTTACTTATGTCTTTTTAATGAACCGACTTTAAAAGAAGTTGATAATAAAAATTACAGTCCACCATGACTATTGATATTAGTAGGTTTTTCCATTTCCATCTATCAATTCATTCAACCGAAATGCATCCACTTCTGGACATAGTTATTCTCCTAAGATCTCCACAATTACCGGTCTTGCGCTACCCGTATCCAACGGATTCCTGCGACCTTCACCAGATCCTACCGACGCACGCTGCGTCTTCCGCTACGCGGCAGCCATTCGTGAACCCGTTAGCCCCATCGGGCGTCGATTCTGCGAGCAATGTTGGATATTTACTGGATGGTTAGGTATATAATATTATTACATAACATTTCGTTTTATGACTTCACCGATCCGTTAGCTCCGAAATCGCTTCGGAGACCGCGAAACGTCCTCACCGACCCCGACGATGACATCAGCGCCGCAAATAGGATCTTTCCCCATCATCCGAGGAAATATGCGTGCGAGCCCCCACGCCCGCGTAACCACCGTTCCTGCCACCGTGGACAGGTGGTTAATTTTGCTCCTGCACATTCTCCGGGTCCCCTCCAGCGGTGACCCAAGACGTGTCTCGTTCCCAAACTGAGAAGGCTCTTGACGTCACCGCCAGCGCGATACAGTAACACTGACCATGCATTGAACATTACACGCACAACACTGCACACAACTCCTGCACGTAACACGCAGGTACATAGGTCCTGTAAGGAACCTTTTTTATGTTAAATAAAAAATGTAGGGATTAGCTAGGATTAAAAATCCGCGGGAGTTTTCTCACTCTGGTAGCGGCCAAACCGAGGTTCGAACCCTTGTGCTAGTTACCTTTTGCGGTTGAGTGCCTTCAGCACACAAGGTTCGGTGAAGCTGTAAAGGCCCTTCCGGTCAACAGCATTACCTAGGTTTAAATAAAAAAAAAGTTTTGTGTTTTTAAACCTATTTCGTAGTATAAATATTAATCTTATTTAATAAATATTTTTTGTGTACAAAACCCTTGATAAAACTTGCCTATATAAATAATAATTAATGTATGTTTGTTCTCTATGCACTCTTAAAGTATTCATTTAATTATGATAAAACTATGGTGAGTTCTTCTGCAAACGCCAACAAAAGTTGCTGACAAAAAATCTACTAACAATTCTAATTTCAGCTAAAGTAACATAATTTAAAAAAAATGTATAGGTGTCAAAAAACTATTAGGTACTGAAGTCGGCTATAATAGAGTTTATCCATAATAAGACATTTTTTCTATTATATACGTAGTCCGTTTTGTAAACTCGGATTGAGTTATAATACCTAACTTAGTATTATTTATATTTATAATTTTTTTTTCGAATGTTATTTTATCCTTATTTCTGTTCTTTGATCATAATATCTCATGAGGATTTTCAGCCATCAATGTATTTACATTATTCATTTCCTTCTAATTCTTTTTCTTGTGTCTTTCATTTTTGTTTATCTACTTCATATTTTTAAATACCTACAACAGATTATATAAAAGTAGTTGTCAATAATATAATCTGTTTAACTAATAAATTTACCCTAATATTAATTTAGTTAAATACTAACTATTGAAACGTATTTTGGTAAACATTACCTCGGTGAGCAAAACACATACTTTATTCTATTAAAATAGAGTTCAAAGTAATACGTATGAACGTAGATTATAATATTGTAGTTGGTGGTGTTCTGGAAGTGACAGCAATGCGATAAAGTGGCGTTTAGCCCCTCGCTGCCTCCCCGTACCTACTACAGCGCTTTGTTATAAGAAGCACAGTCAAAATAATTATAAAATATTTATAGGAAAATTTTGAATGTTGTGTGTAGATAACATTTGGGATTTAATTTTTTTTTAGATTTCTCCTTAGTGTTATATGATTGTACTTTTAACGCTGTTTTATAGTGTAGTTCGATTGTCGTAACATATCGAATCAAATGTGCTTTTTACAAGCCACATTTAATTTATACCTAACTTAAAAAATCAAATGAACGCAGAAAATGAGTCTTTTGCATAAGAGTAAGTTGAAAAAAATGTGGTAGGGTCCATGGAGTCCAAAAAATAAAATAAAAATTCCGTGTCGAATGATAGAAGTCCCAACCCGATATGTTCAGTAGTTTTGACGTTATGGTAAAAGGACCCCACTTTCCTTTTATAAATAAATAAGGAAAGATTAAACAGTTGAAAATATTTTTATCATTAGTTTTTTTTTTATTTCTGTTTAGTATCTAACTATACTGATGAGTTTAGTCTTACCAATAAAATACATTTTGAAAAGCGTTTGTTTGTTTCATCAAAATCCCAATTGCTAATGTTTGTAGGCATTTTAGTCCTTTAATATTTCCAACTTTTCTTTGAATTTCTTTGCATTTAATTATTATAAGAACAATGGATGCGGGTGGTGCAAGACCGGTCGTCGTGGAGATCTTTGGGGGAGACCTATATCCAGCAGTGCACCTCTTTCGGTTGAATGGATGGATGGAATAACAAAAAATATCCTATCTCAATATATCTCTTTTCGTCTATCATTCGAAGAATTCATTTTTATAATTAATAGGTACATTATTATTATTTGATATACCTGAGACATTTATTTTATTAATGAAAAAAAAAATAACACGTGATATATTAGGCTTGATAAAAATTGAAATTTATATCGAACGAACATTTCATTAGCATAGAGAAACAATACGCGACTCTTGTGCGAAGTTGACGTAAAATAGTTTATCACTGACGAGCCAGCACAAACATAGTGAACGAGTCGCAAAACAAATAAGTCATGACGTGACACACCTACCTATCGTTTTACAGACAGAGATCCCTTAACTGTACACTTCAGTAGTTGCGTCTCACTCGCGCTAAGAAAATGAAACGGACCAATGAGGGGTGGGGTGACACGCATTTCCGGGCCCGGCTCCAATCAGCTGCTAGAACAAAGGAATCACGATAGCTACTTACCTACAAGTAGCTACAGGCCGTGACCGGCCCGGTTATAAGTAGAATTTGGTTCACACATAAACTTTGAAGTTGACAGGGCATTCTTTTTTTGTCTTACCTATGCGGATTAGTTTTTGTGGGCGTATCGTCGTTCCCCTGTAATTTGTTCTAATTTTGTTAATGTCACTACACCTACTCAAGATAAACTATAAGCTTAAAACAGTACATTATACTCTGTCAATCGATTTGTTCGAAGTGAGAACTTCTTTAGCGGGCTTGAGCATTTCTCGGTAGGAGGATAACTTATAAATTCGCGTTATCAATGCTATGACGTCAATCTTCAACATGTTATATTATGTCAAGTATAAGATGGCGTTTATGCGCTGGTGTTCAGCGTTAAGACAATTAAATTTATACTTACGCAGCCGATAGTGTGTTTTCATTATGAATATTTTCTTTGTATTTTTTTTATATAGTAGCATGTAGTTTTCTCTTACAGTATATAACGTATATTTTAAAGTTAATATCATATTGTATTATGAACAAGTCATTTATTTTATTAGGTATTTCGTTAGATTTGTGTTTTAATGTACGTACCTAATTTAGAAATCGTCATTGGCTAATCCAATATGTTAATAATTATAATGTAAATAAATAAAAATTAAAATCTACATGAAAATGTACATAATTATTGTTCGGAGGATCAACAAATGTAAAAACCAGACAAATAATAAATTTTAGATTATGTTAATAATTAACAAATTATAAAAATAAAACATTAAAAAAAACAGTTTTCCCAAAGCTTCGAGTTCACTTTTGTCCGACAGTCCCCATGGCCGCCTGGTTTTGTTTCTTTTTCTTAGTTGCTATTAATGACCTTTAAGGGTTAGGTATCAATAAAAAAATATAAATGATTAATTTCACTTCTCAATTTTTTACAATAATAATAATGATTGAATTCTAGTACCTATCAAAAAAATTACTACGATGTTTTAACATTATTTCATGTTGGAAATAATTTCAAATTGGAAATAATATTTATAAGTAATTAATTTTTCGAAATTTTTGATCCGTTTGATTTTTTTCATTTTCATTGATTCATCAACATCATTTTAACCTAAAAATGTTCACTGCTGGGTTGGGCATAGGTCTCCCCAAAATTATCCGTAACGCGGTTGTTACGTGTTAAGGCACCCCTATCCACCGAATTCTCGCGACCAGCCCATTTTTTGAGGATCTACTCACGCTCCGTCTCTCGGTAGTTTTTAAATTAAATACCTTAATGTATTTTTTAATTGTACCTGCGTTTATCATTTTATAGATATTTCAAGTGCTGTTCACAGATTACACCTAGGCATATACATTTATAATGATAGATTTACAACTTAAAATTGGTTGCTTAGCAACCGTGTGATAGAAAATTCCTTACTATTACATAAGCATTAATAGGAGTAGGCGGTCTATATTGCTTATTTTTGCTGACATAGGGGATGTGGGGTTACGTAAGCAATGATTACTTATTTACTTTAAATTTTCTTTTTTCAAAATTATGCCAAAGCTTTACATTATCACAGAGTGGGGGGTCATAACATGCAAGTAGTAGTTACAAAAGTTTAAAATTTTGCTTACGTAATACTACCTACCTACCACCGCATGGTAGTTACCTTAAATTTCCTTCACCGAAAGCTCAGGTTCATTATATACCTAATAGGAGAGATAGATTGGAACCTACGTCCATTGACGTTCAATCCGACCAAACTATAACATAACCATTGTCGATTAAATTTTTCTAATGGGTTAATGTGTGTTGTTGCAACATGATAACAAGGATGTTCTATAATTAACTTAATAAATCAGTCTGGAGACATATAGCGTTCAAATAGAGAGACACAATCAGTATGCGCACGCTTCCTTGTTAATTTAAAATGACATGAAGAAACGCAAAATAATACCCCGAAAGAGGTATTATCCTGAACGACATCCTGTTACGGCTTATTTCTCGACTCTCTGAGAATCCTCATGTCGTTAAAGTTAGAGGTACATTTTTCTTTTGCACTCCTTATGTGACGTAAGTAGGTACCTGAGGACCCTTCCTAATCCGATGCAACGTGAACTATCCCTTAACTCGCTCGCTTCAAAGTCGAAAACATAATAATAACAATAACGTAATAGTAACGCACCGCGTAAGTCTACAATTTGACTATCGTGAATTTCAGTTTCAAACGTGGAACGTATCATCGTGTACGAATGTGTTATTTGAAATTAAAACTTATTATCATACGAGTTTAAGATTTATTTTCGTTTGTTGTATGATAATATTATTTTTAGATTGTGAGAAATGAATCTGCGTGAGGTTGGTACATACGTGTCTACATGTACAGGGTGTCGAATAACTCGTGTTCTTACCCTCTCTCCTTTGTTCGGGCGGAAGAGTACGCTAGAATTACATGCTCGAGTCTTGATGTGCGCTTATTTTTTTTACTGCGGCATATTGTGTTTCTGTGATCCGCTATAGTTATTGCATTTGATATGCTCATATGACGTGTGAAATATAGTTTTATATATATATATATATATATGGTCGGATTCCACGTCAATGGACGCAGTTTCGTGCCCACCTTACCAACTTTAAATTCAGCCTTCGGTGAAGAAAAACTCCGTGAGGAAACCGTAGCATGGTGGTAGAACATTTTGTAATAATGCCCGCCTTGATAGCCACCACCCTAAAGTTTAAAAACCTGTCGCCAAACACCAATAGGTGTGTTCCGTCATCATAATTTGAGTATCAGTAGCTCTAAGCTTAGTGTGTTTATCATCTTGGACCAAATCGTCACATAACATCAGGTGAGATTCCAGTCAAAGCGCAGAGAATCATAAGGAAGAAGCTATCATGAAAAATAAATTCTCAAGGCGATACCATACGGCCGGTTCATTAACTCTGATTGGTTCGGTGCCTATATCTAAACCGTGGCCCGTAGATGCGCGCACCCCGAATACTGATACCGCGATTAAATTACTCCAAGCAACTATTTTACACAAAACCAGAGGCCATAATTAAAGTCCGAACCGAATCTGGATGGGTGGAGGTTTGAGAGAGGGGAGGGGAATCAACGTCTTATCTGACCGTCGCGGAGGGAGAGTTCCACGTTGAATAGTTTCCCACCGACTCACTGGTTAGTGATCGGAATAAATAATTATTGGCGCACAATCTGAACTTGCCGACACCGTTCACGTTCTCCAGTATAATGGATAGTTAAACTCACAGTTGGACTTTTCAAATTCCTAATTAGCTATTACCTATTCTATCGTTTCTATCTTATACAAGTTTACAATCGATTCAGTAACAGTTGACATTGATTTTTTAATTTTTGTTGCTCGTCACTCGCTCGGCTAATGTGCTGTGCTCGTGGTTTGTTTAGTTATAACTTAATCAGTAAAATACCGCGCACTTACAATAAACAATTAAGTGATATAGACATTTTCAACATAAAACTTTATAACAATATTATATGCAAAAACTAATTTTAGAATGCAATTGAAAGTGGTTCTAATTAAGAAGTACAATAATATTCATCCACACCCACACATCCACGCATACACACACTTCATATTCACATAATGACACGCGCATGAAAACAATAAAAGTATATGATCTATATAGATTAATTCTCGTTACACTAAATACACTTTTCCCTCCTAAAATTCTGTATAATTTCAGTTCATATTTTTTTTTAAATATTATTACTATAAATTTTGTTTTAAATAAATAAATAGTCGATTAAACAGTACTCATATTTCCAGTTGTTAGCTTTTTTTGATGTCGTATGTGAATATTCTGAAAACGATCAGGGTCGCTTTTACCGAATATATATTTTTTACTGGATATATAAAAATGAAAATAAGTACTCATTTTTGTAAAAATTTAACAAATTGTGCATGATTTTAGTACAAGCAAAGTAGGGGCAGAGACCAGCCTGTGAGACTCAGCAGTTAGCGAGGTAATAGAGTAACTGAATCCGTCTGGATCGCGACCACTGCATACTAGTAAAACATTAGTGACACACTAAGGCGGTGTGCGTTCCGCGGTCATTAAGCATGTATCTATATCTAGCTAAACCACAATAGTTCTGGAACTGTATTTTATTTCAACATAAGATAAAGTGCAACTATTATTTATTATTATCAAAAGAGAAAAGAAATCCACTTATATTACCACAAAGAAAAGGGAAGTTTAAAAATTAACACAAATTGAAGTCAAATTCATTCAGTATAATATAACAAGTACAATACAAATAAAGTTTCAGTCAAACATAAAAGGTAAAACTTCCATCGCGATCCGCATAAAATCAATAGCAAAAAGGAATACAATTAATTTCACGGTGCCTGAAAATAAACCATTCTTTGCAACGAAAGGGGAAATAATCTCTGCACGTACGCCTATAGCGGCCGGGATTTTAATCAAAACCCATGAATCGCTTTAAATCGGGGAAAACGCAGGAAACATCCTTTGTGCCGGCAATTTCCCATGCGTGGGGCTAATGCGCTATCGTCGCGTAATGACTTCCTTAATTAATTCGCAATATTGTCGTTGTCACGCGATGTAACCACCTACCTACTTATTTACTTATACCGTGCACAGTCTCTCTGATTTTGAGATCTACCGAATTCAATTCATAATTGGACAGAGTTATGCAAACTAGTACCAACAATCACAATTCGTGAGAGAAACATGGCGGTAACCAAAGCAAAAAAAGGAAGGCATTGTGGGGTAATCCCCTCTTTTCATGTGGGGCTATAGCATTTACGTACAATCTCGTGTGGGAGGACGTTAAAATGTGAGGAAACCATTAACGCGACGATGGCGCAGTTCTACCAACTGCTGGCATTCCGCGTCAATGGACGCGAGTTCAGCCCACCTAGCCAACTCTAAAATCAGCCTGTACTTTCGTTAAAGGAAAACATCGTGAGGAAACCATGGCCTGGTGGTAGGGGATTTTCTATCAATGCCCGCCTGGGTAACTACCACCCTCAAGTTTTAATAACCTATTTGAATATCAATACATGTGTTCCGGCAGCATTACTTGAGAACCAGTACCTCTAGGCGTAGTGTGTTTACCATCCCGGTTCACATCATCAATATTGTATATATATTTTATGGATACATAATACTAAAATAATGAGACTAATTCAGTCATTTGTATTTATTGTATTTAAATTGGATACGGTTGCCTCGGTGGCGCAGTTGTATTACGGTACGACTGTCGTTCTGAGGTCTAGAGATCGATCCCCGGGTCGAGTCAAGCGATATTGGGTTTTCTACTCAGTATCATCTCAGAGTCTAGAATTTGTGACTGATATGGCGACAGGCACGCCCCCCCGTCACATCTGGGACGGAACTAAGCTCCGCGAAATGCCGGTGGTGTAGTTCGCTATTTCACCTCTGCCTAACCCTTCGGCGATAACAGGCGTGAGCTTATGTTATATGTTATGTTTAAATTGGAATACATTCTCAAACACTAATACTATCTGAATTATAAGTGCAGAAAATATAAAAACTATACTCTTAAAAAAAAAATTCATTATATTTCTCAGGTAAGTAAATAGGTAAGGGAGAGTCAAATTAAAGTTTAATTTAAGAGATTGTCATATCTCTCTATCTCACTTCATTGGAACTCATTTAAACTTTGAAATAGTTTCTGTTCTTGAATTCTTAGAAGCGATTATTTGCTTTAAAAGTATTAGAGAATTAATGTTCTAAGAAATACTTACAATATTTCGTAGTAATATTTATTACGTTAGTTTATTCTATTTCGAGGTATTTATTAAATAGGGTTTTCGTAACTTTGATATAGATTTTAGATTTACTCTAGTTCTAATATTTATACACATTTATATGGCATAAAGATTAATGGGAGGTTAACACATTAAAACCCAGACAAATAAAGTCTGCGTATTATTTTTCGAGGAATTATGGGGATAAAAAAAGTATATATAAATAAAAAAAATAAAGTAAATAATAAGTAAAGTATATTCTAAAGCACGAATGTTTCACTATCTGCCTATCTATATTAATAAACTTGCTGGATGGCTGCGGCTAAACCCACGTTTCATATATTCTTTACTGTGTTTTCATTTTTTTATACGGAACCCAATTTTTTTTTTTTGTAAAAGATAAAGTAAAAATATTTCTTATAAATTCAAGCAATTGTCCGTAAAACTGTGCATCGAATCGGATTTTATTCAATTTTTTGTGAGTTTGAATTTTTTTATGCGGTACCCTAATTATCTTCGAAAATTAAAAGTTACCAGGAGTAACTTCATCTATCTACCAAAAAAAGTGCAGTCAAAATCCATCCAGCCGTTCCGGAGATTACTCAGTGCTTTCTCAGTGCTCAGTGCTTTGCCAACAATCTCACCTGATGTTAAGTGACGACGTGGTCCAAGATGGTAAGCACACTAAGACTATAGATACTAGTTCTCAAGTGGTGCTGCCGGAACACACTGATTGGTATTTGGTGACAGATTTTTCAATCTCAGGGGCGGTAGCTACCCAGGCAGGAATTATTAGAAAATCTCCAATCACCGCTCTAAGAGGAGACCTGGCGATGTTTTCCTTCACTGAAAGCTCAGGTTGATTTTTTAGAGTTAGATAGATGTGCTCGAACTCGCGTCCATTGACGCGGAGTCGGGCCGCACTACCAACTGCGCCATCGTCGCTTTATAAAAACAATTAAATACCTATATGAAGATGATAAAGTGTCTACTGATGGAAATAATAGTATATGGAGTAATACCTAAATACACTTACAAATAAGTTTAGGTATATACCATTATGTAGAAGGGTCGATGTAAAGTAGAAGAGGGTAAGTCGTCGCTATGGCACCGGAGGCAGTAAGAAGTTATTTTAGGGGAATATTACGCGACATCAGAGGCTTATCTTTACGGCAGGTGTTCCGTCTCCCCCACGGGACGGGCATAGAGACAAATTTACGGAATACTCGACTTAGGCGGATCATGGTGCAGTTACCGCTGTTGCCAATCTGTTTGGATTACTCTACGCAATTACTAACACCTTTATATTATAATAGTTATAGTTAATATTAGGTTGCTCAAATATCAGTACATAACTATCGTTTTTAAAACGCAACCTCTCTTTCTATGTTAATGGGTTTATAACTCCGAAAAAATTGAACCAATTTATATAATTCCATTTTTAAAATACAGGCATATCTTTTCGCCAAGTTTCATTACGTATTTTGTTACATTATATACGTAACAAATGTAAAGAATAACAATGAAAACTCGTTTACTGTTTTATATTTTTGTCAACATAGTTATACTAATTAATTTAAAAAATTAAACCTACCTACATCGTACCTAGTATCGTATTGTACCTATATCGGCTTTGCGGTTCTTGAGCTATATGCTAATAATTGAATAGACAAAAAGACTTCCGTATCTTCCCGTGGGCGTCGTAAAAGACGACTAAGGGATATAAACCAGTTGATGGGCAGCAGCATCTTCTGAGTACCAAATACACCTTACTGTGATCGCTAAACCGCCTGCCAATCCTGACGATTATGCCAATCCCCCCTAATTGGGAGAACCCTATGTCCAGCAGTGGACGTTTTTTATGGTTGAATGAATGGAGGTCATTCTCTAATAGTTCTCGCCTGCGTAGTCGCCACCCTCAAATTTAAAAGCCTGTAAGCACCAATAGGTATGTTCCAGCAGCATAATTTGAGATCTAATACCTGTAGACTGAGTGTGTTTAATAACTTATGTTTACTATCGTCACTTAATATCAGGTGTGACTGTGGTCCAAACATTGAACCTATATAGTATTAAAAAACTATGTTAGTTAACAACGAGCATACACAACCCTGCATATAACACGCAGGTACATAGGTTCTGTAAGGGACCTTTATTATTCTTTTTTTTTTTGCAATAAATAAATGTTTGTCTCAAGTAACTGACAAGCAGAGATTCGCACCCATTCGATGCCGTTGTTCTAGTTAGTTACCTTTTCGGCTGAGTGTCTTAAAAGCTTGCCTCAAAGTTCAGTGAAGCTGTAAAGTGTCCTCAGGTCAATAGCATTAGCTACTTCCAAAAAAATTACATAATAAAAATAAAACTCATTACAGCTATTTAATAAATCATTTTTTTACGAGTATACAAAATCATAAATGATAAACAAATCATGTTAACATAATTTTACACTTATGACATGTTGTTACCAGGGCGGCATGAGAACACGCTCGAGTCGTGTAATATTTTACACGGGAATAAGTTACGCACACATGTTTCTCGTACAACCCCCGATCAAAGAAACAACCTCTCGACATCACCGTCGATCAGGGTACACGACATGAAGCTAATAACCAATTAAATACATTAACGATATTCACTCCATTGAATTTATAATGTATTATAAACCTTTGATGTAGTATATTATATTGACGATTGTGTCAAAGTCATCGTCGAGCCGCGATCTTGATTGTTAACAATTAATGTGAAATTTCAATTACCAAATAATTATTTTGTAATCGGATTATTATTGATAGATTGTTTGTTGTTAGAAATGATTAATAGATAATTAGTTCCTGAATTATTGAGTAGACTTTTCCTGTTAAAAGAATTATGGATGATTCAACAGTTGTTTTGTTTGCATCTAGTCGTGTCAGCCTCCCGCAAGGGCAAACGAGGACACCATTTCAGGGCGTAGCCCTCTTTGGTAGCGTCATCGTAGCCCGTTAACACGGACCGGTGATTGGGTTTTTCAGCCCTTCTGACTGTTGGTTCACTTAGTCGTTAGTGGTCTTTCTCTCTTGCCATTATTCGCCGTTTACGGCGGCCAGGTTGCGAGGCGATGGTTTGGTTCGTCTGTTTGGCAGGTGCGCGTGAAGCGGAGCTATGCCTCTGAGTAGAGGGGAGGTCAACAAGTTCGCCCACCGGAACATAGTCGTGGCAAGTTCCTAATAAAGGCGTGCAATTTTACCCACTTCAGGTTCCGCATAATGGTGTCGTTCCTGACGTAGCGGGGTCTTTGAAGATAGTTCGCAAGGCGAGATTCTCCTGCGTCTTTCCTTGGTTAGGTAGGCGTACCAGGCTGGCGCCGCGTACTTGAGCCGCGACCTCACGTACGTTTTATATAGGGCGATCTTTGTTTTGGTTGGTAGGGTCGAGTCCAGTAGTGGGCGCAGCTTGGTCCTGGCTCCCTTCGCACTGCCTAGCACGTACTCCATCTGCTTCTTGAAGGTTAGTCTCGCGTCGATTTGGACTCCCAAATAAGATATCTGTTGCAACCATTTTGTTTTGTTTAAATCTTGTTGGAAGCTTTTATATAGTATGGAATTTTCATCAAAAAATGTAGTCGTTTTTTAGAAACATAATTTTTCAATGAATATGATATGATAATCGAATAAGTAGGTACAAGGTTTAGTTTATAAAAAAAATTAAATTATTTTAACATGGTTGCGTTGTCGTGTGTGTGGCGGTTCTAGAATACCACCACCCCCTTTTACTATCCCTTGGGGTGTCGTAAGAAGCGACAGAAGGGAAAACATGGCCATACATCTACGCCCGGACCGTAGGTGGCGGTTAACCACCAAAAATAGAATCCCCAAGGAGGGTTAATGTCAGGCAGGCGGCCGGTCCTAAAATAAATAGGAAAAACTTAAAGCAACATGGATTCAAAGAGGAAGACATGTTGCGCCGGCCCCAACAAATGGGATGGGTAAAATGTGATAAGTGCAGGGAGAGGTTGATGATTGCGGTTGCGAAATTTCTGAGACTATTTTTATTTAACTTTATAGTTTATATTTATATTTAACTTAATAGCTCTTAGATAAAGTATTATGTTCAGTAGCTTTGAGGTTATAGTCCATCAAAGTGATCCCATTTTCCTTATATATATCCGGACAGTTTCAATATAAGATCTCTATTTGTTTCACCGAAATTTCAATCCTTTTTTTTCTCTAAAGTGTCAGACCAGTCTTAGTGATCAGTCTTTAACTCAATCTTAACTTGTAGGATTCGATATGGAGACCCGCCGTTTAATAATAATCAAATTCTTTACGATACGTCAGAGAGAGATATGATATTGTTGCGTCACAACGAGATCTCTTGATTGGCGGAAGGATGCTCTCTGCAAATAATAATAATAAAATATATATCGATGCGTCATTTCACGCAAATTTGCATTGAATTTTCAAACGATAAAACCTGTCATTTAGGTGTTGACGCGCGCCTATAAAATATTCATACAAGCGTACCCTGAGGAGGAGAGATGAGTGAAATTTTTCTTCGATTTACGACGTTCTAAATAAGACGTCATTTTCCGTATCATTAGCGTCGGTACGGGAGCTCGACGACTCGATCCCACTATTTATTCACTCCAGAATACGGTAAAAATGATGCCTAAACGTTCGACTGTTTGACGCGTTATTGATAAATTGCGACCTTTTTGAAATTTCATAACGTAGTCGACGGTTTTGTTTTCTTCAATTGATATTAAGGTTGAATATTATTTTGAAATATATAATATCCATGTAATCCTTTACTTCTAGTTATTTGGACAAGGTTATCGCCTTACCTGCTAATTATGTAGCCAATAACTATATTATATTCTTTAATTCGTTTAATTTACGAGTAGGTCTTTACTAATTTTATAGTTAATTTGCGTAATAATAATAACATTTTTACATTTTCCCCATATCATTTAACGTAAATTCCTTAACATAACTTCCCTTCCGTAACAAAATGTATCAAACACGCATTTTTACACGGTATAGGCTCAGTGCTTTGACCACGAACTCTCCTGATGTTAATTGACTAGGTGGTCTAGAATGGTCAACACACTAACCCTAGCTACTGCCGAAACACACCTATTGCTATTTGGCGACAGGTTTTCAAACTTAAACTTTGTTACAACTTAACAAACTTAGCTACCCAGGCGGGCATTAGTAGAAAATGCCCTACCACCATGCTATGGTTTCCTAATTATGTTTTTCTTCACCGAAAGCTCAGGCTGATTTTAGAGTTGGATAGGTGGGTTTGAACCCGCATCCGTTAAAGCAAAATCCGACCGCACTACCAAATAAACCATCATCGCTTCAACTATATAACTAATAACGAATCAAAGTTCATGTTTAATGTAAGTCATTACACAAGTTCTATTTAATTTAATTTTCTAGTAACGTCCACCGAATGACATCGTTTCATAGAGGCGGTAGAACAGATTATTACTGCCCCACGTTGGGCGCCACTGACAATATTGCGCTCCCGCGCTTGCTCGCACCGTGTCCCCAACTAATCCCCGGATTCATTTATTTTTGACAACGCAATACGATTTTATCTCACGGCTTCCGATGCTGTTTGCCTTCTGTTATTATTCTCCCGCCATATTCAGGACGTTTATTTATTTTGATAGCGGTTTCTCTATCTCTCTCTATCATGTGATTTGACCTTTCAATATGGTGCTTTGAATTTGCAATTAAATTTATGCAGGTGGTTTTAGTGAAAAAATTTACTAGCCAAGTTTTCAGAATTATATTCATATACCTCCATTAATTCACTGTATATAATGCATATAATGCGCATAAGCGAATTTAATGCTGATTAATAGGATACAAGATGAATTTCGAGTAATCTTAATACTTGAGTAGACAACTTAGCTTTGGTTTTCCGAAATTTCGTCTTTAAATTTACTCTAACGTGACTTGACCACGTCATACAAACTATTAATAGAAATAATTCACTGGTCACGTGGTTTTGTTTCCAACCAGTTCCATTCTCAAACGGTCATCGGACGCGCTGTTAAGGCTTCAACTGAAAGTGACAGTTAAGGACATAGCAGCTATGTATGTAAATAACTATACTTATTTGTTTTTTGTTATAATAGACCATTTTTTTAAACATATTATTTAAATATTATGTTTGCGTTAGCTGAAAGATTTATTAGATATTTATCATCATACATTGGTGTCTGTACACTATGACACTTTAAATGCTTTTAATGGCATATCCTTAAATTTAAATTCTGACACCATTGTGGTCACCAAAAACCTATTAACATAGCACCAGAGTTATTTAAAAGGTAAAACTTGCAAAACCTTGACATTATTAAGAATAGTGTTTATAACGACTTACAAATTAAATAAATAATTAAAAGTACCATAGTTCACATACAACATCCTCTTTCCTCTCCTTAGATTCGCCTAGATTCACTTGGGTTTGGCGATCAATGTGTTTCAAGGATTACATCCAAGAGTTGCAGGTTTAACGTAAGCAAGAATCATAGTCTACAATCAACCATATCGCCACTGTAATGATTGTAATCCAAAACTAATTTGTAACATATAAAAATGGCCTTAATAAAATGTTTAAAGCGGTAAAATAGAGTAAAATTTGCAAGTTATAAAATATCAAATTGCGTATAATATAAAGACTGTCTAAATCATATTATTTATATCTATATTTGGGATCTCACCACACGTGACGAAACCGTAATCGATTTAAGATTCCCAACCACGAACGAAAACGTGCCCCGGACAATGAATGACACACGGAGCTTATCAGAACGAAACCTTGACGGAGCAGTCGTTTTGGTGTCAAGAAAATTTGCATATTATCTTATTACACAAAAAAAAAAAAAAACCAACGCGTCAAAGATAAAAATGAAAATGAGACGCATCGTCAAAGACGATGAAGAAAAAAAAAAGAAATAATAACGAACACAAAAAAAAACTCGCACGGAACAATGGTTATTTTGGGACGATACTAAGAAAACTGTTTTTTGTCATGGAAATTTCGGACGGACACTTTGCATTTTCTTTATTCTCCTCTCCCCCCATTCCCCGGTCGGTCGAGGAATCTGTTTTTTTTAATTATCGTGTTTTGGTAATTAGTTTAGGGACACGATCCTCTCTTTCTCGTTTACTTTTCGGAGCGCGAGCAACTTGTCTCCGACTAATGAGGTAATTTATAGTCTGAATAATAAGTGCGGTACGTTAGAACGTCTAAAAATAAAGATGATATTTAAATTAATAGTAAATAATTGAAAACGAATATGTTCATTCATTTTAATGAACCAAATAAAATGGTCCGTTAACGTTTGCTTCTTTTAAGTCAGCTTTCTATTTTAAGATAATAATGTAATAAGCATGAATAAATAAATTTTTATGTCAGAAAATCTTGCATAAGATATCCACTCCTGCCCGGCAGTAAAGAATACGTTATGTCAGATTCTTACTGCCGAAAACCTCACAATGTTTTCTATCACCTATTTGGCCAGACAGAATGGACTGCTCGTCGGACATACATGTAAATAAAAAAAATACATAATGAATGTGTCGAGTACCCATAAAAATAAGACAATAGGAAGACAATACGAAAACAATGGAAAGCTAGCGTAAACGCCAGGTAAGTGCTCAAGGGGTTAAATTAACTTTATCCGACAATTATTTAAAACAGATTTTTCCTAAAACAATTATGTTTTATACTAGCTGTGTGATCGCGGCTGCGCCCGCGTTTCATTTATTCTTCACTGCATTTTAATGTCTTATTTTTTCTAAATATTTTGCTTAAAAAAAATTATACTAAAATAAAGTAAAAACATTTCGCACAAACTATAGCACTTACCCGTAAAACTGTGCATTGAATCGGATTTTATTCAACTTCATATGAGTTTTTTTTTTTACGCAGAATCCTAATTATCTTCCAAAATTAAATTACCCTAAGTTATGCGGAGTAAAATCAGCTATGTACCAAAAAAAGTCCCGTCAAAATCGATCCAGCCGTTCCGGAGATTACCCATTACAAACAGACAGACATACAAAATTTTGAAATATTGTATTGTATAGGTATCGTATATACTCGTACATTCACATCAGTTTAGTAAAAGAAATTAATTCTGATATTACAAACAGACACTTTAATTTTATTTATTAGTATAGATTTGAATATTATTTTTTACAAAATTTATTTATTTATTGTTTTTCCGATTTCACGAAAACCTAATTCTAAGCGCGGGCACAAACCGGCTTTTGAAGTGGCTAAACAAATTGCCAAGGCACTTGACAGGTTTCGAGCGAAGCTTTATTTTCCCCAAATGACACACGCCGGTCGCGGTGACACACAGGCTTGCGGTGGATTAAATCGATCGTAGGGTCCGAATGCTAAGTATTTGTATCTAAAAGTAAGGATTGTTTTCAGTAAATACATTTTTTTTTATTTAATTGAAATATTTTGAAAGTGATCTGTTGTTTTTTTATTAAATCGACGATGATGCCACTGTATTGTCGTTAGATAGCTCATGAATGGATACAGGTTCGAATCAACGTATCCCTTAGTCTATAAAAAGCGGTAATGCGAACGTGTTTCATATGTTCTTCTCTTTTTGCTATAATTTTTGTCTTATTTTTTTTATTCGGAACCCTATTTATTTTCCAAAAACTTTTTAGAACTAAGTTAAAGTTAAAATATTTCTCATAAATTCAAACACTTGCCCGTAAAACTAGATTTTACTTTCTTTTTTTCACATTTTTATTTTTTTACGCAGAATCTAATTTATTTTTGTAACCCTAAGTTACGTGTAGTAATTTCAGCTATCTACCAAAAAAAGTCTCGTCGAAATTAGTTCATCTGTTCCGGAGATTACCAAGAACAAACAGACCGACAGACAAACAGAGAACAAAAAATTAAAATTGTATTTTTAGTATAAGTATCGTATATACATTCATACGTATTTAGTAAAAAAATTGTTATTTTGACATTACAAAAAAAACACTTTAATTTTAACAAAATTTAATTATAATTACTTTGTAATTACTTAACTACTTAAATGTTAAAATAATAAACTGTATTATAGTAAATGTACTGTTAAGTAATATACAATAAAGTAAATAAATAAATAAATTTATAACCTAAGCTTCGCTAAAGGTGAACATCATGACAGAAACTAAATATAGTTTTGTGATAAAGAACTATCTAACTCCTGTATAGCTAGTCACTAACCTTATCTCTGGAAATATCCTTCAAGCTCCTACAAGTGTATTTCGGCAGCATCACTTGAGAGCTGCCTCTAGATGCAATTTGTTTATCATAGTAGACAAATCGTCTTTTAACATCAGGTAAGGTTGTGGCCAAAGGGCTGAGGCTAGATAAAGACAAGCGTCACAATGAAGAAAAATTAAGGTGATAGCGTTTTATTCTACTCCAGATATTGCTAAAGACAGAAAGAAAGATAACTATACTGGAGACATTTGCATTGACAGTAAATTCTGATATCCCCTCCCTTATTGCAAAACATTTGAAAGGTTCGGAGCCTAACAAATCCTACCACAAAATAGTAGAGATTGGCAGAATACTTACTAATAGAGAAAAACGTACCATATATCATAGTCTCTTCAAGATTGGTACCATTACTTATAGAATATTGACAATAAAGGGACATCAATTTTTTATAGCATAAATTTTGTTTTGATATACCACAGTGGTTGCAAGCAGATATACGAACAGACTGATGGAAGTAACCATAGCAGTGTAACCCTCAAATTATAACCCAACTTTGACTCAACAATAGACGTTTGGACAGGCCAGAAATACATTGATTCTTATACGACCGTAATATTTGACCAGTGGAAGTATGTATTAAAAGGAAAAAAATACTGGTATTAATGTCTAATTTATTGATGAATGCGAAGCAGTAAAACCCATCACAGATGGGAGACAAGCACCGAATGAGTGTAAACGACACGAAGCTCAATTGAGACCGCGCAATGCCCTCTTGTTTTTTACCAAGCGATGGGGTTCCTCACTAATCCGAGCCTCGTAAGTACGCGTCTAATGCCGAGTAATTTCGAGACCCCGTGACGACGAAGTGACGACAATTTTATGTGTCCGAACGTCGCCCATAAAATATATGTTTCTACCTACCTACATACCTGGATACAATTTTTATGTTTTGAAATAAAAATGGTTTGTGATAGCTTTTTATTGGTTTTATTCTTTGATTTAAAATTATGATGTTCTTTATTGTATTGGGTAAAATGAAATTAGTTGAGGCTTATAATTCTAATTTCGCTAGTTTTGTAAATATTTTCTTTAGAGCAAGCAAATAATTCTATAAACAATTTCTTAGGTTCTTAAAGTGATGAGTGAGTTAACATTTTTTGAGCAAATGCGTTATCGATATAATGTTAGCTATTTTTGGATATGAATTAAGCAAGAAATCAATGAACCATCAACTTTTTTTCTTTTATTTGCAATCTGATGATAAAATGTATAAATTAAGAATGCATGGAAGCACGTGTCTTAATATAAATAAAACTTACATTAGCTTAGTATTTAAATTAAAAAAAACTATTAATTTAGACTCGTTATATAAAAAAATTGCCTGGTTAATTGAATGAAAATTTATTTTAAAGTGAAGATTTAATTATATACTCGGAACATTTTTACTACAATTACTATATAAAATGTGTCGTGTTAATGATATGGGTGTCAAATTACTAAGCCAGAAATATCTTTACAGGGTTTTTTTATTTGCACAAATTTAAAAACTGTTGCAGTCTTTCAAACTGACTTTGTTTTTACACAGTATTCTTGATGTATCGTGGAGATGGTCACCCCATATATATCAATGTATCTTAAATTAAGTAAATAAAGACAACTGAATATAAAATATTTTAATCTCACGGTATAATGAAATCAATAAATAAATGTAACTTGTACCGGCCTTTAAAATAAATAACTTTATTATGTTAATCAATCTCTCTTATAACATTTCGGTGAGATGTAACCGACGGGCTTCGGGAATGGAGGAAATTAAAATTTTTCAAACAGAGGGCATTCACAACAAATCCTGACACTAAAACCCGCTATATAAATATATATATCAATGTGCGAGTGTTGTAAAAAATCATTGCCTCCCCCACCCTGGGTAACGACGGGACGAGGGGAAAAATCTAATCTGTGCATTTTTTTGCGGGACCGCGATGCCACAAAGAATTTCATTTCCCACTGTACATCTATCTCTATTTTACTGACGGCTCTTGTTCTTGGACGCCCTCCCCCCCCCTCTGTCTTTCCTCGTACCGCTGTTCCCTATAGCTGGATTCTTTTTCACTTCCTCGTTTTCGGAGATAAAGTTAAACGCGGGATCTCCTTATTGCAAATTTGTAAACGACATTCTCTGCTATCAGTTACTTGATATAATTTATCAGGTCTATAATATCAGTTATAATTCAAGTGATTGTTTGTTTTGAAATAGTCTTTTTTTTAAATGTTCTGACTCTCTGTTGAGCAACTTGAACACTGTAAATGTTGAAGTATTGTTTTCATACAAAACTTCGTATTTTCTATTTTGGTATTTAATTATTAACAAACGGCTGTGAAAGGAAAATTTATGAAGAAATTTGAAAAAGTTCTATAAAAACCAAACGGAACCTTTTATGTTTCATGTTTCAATAAAGTTATTGTATTTATGCTTGTAATAAATTGCCTTAGTTCACAAAGATTTCTTAATCAGATTTCTTAGTTTGTTTATGTATTTATTTGTCAAGTGGAAATGTATACATTTTTACCATAAAATAAATCCATAGTGGCGAACAAGTCCAATAATGCTTTGCAATCATATCACCTACTTTAATTCGTCTTTAACTTTTTATTTGTATCTTCGAATTCATTGATAAACGTTGGCACTAAAATAAATTTATAATCATGCTAATTGGTCAAAAAACCCACGACAATAAAACGCAAATGAGCATGACAAAATGTATAACGGAAATATCAATCAAATCAAATTGTTACACAATAGACGTTAAATCTGTTTATCACAATTATAAATAAATAATAAAAAAAAAATAACCACTTAGCCGAAATGAGCGAAGTCAACTTTTAATTTTACTTGAAATAGTGTCACAATCAGAAAGAGCCTCCATCGCGGAAACAGAATTACACAATAATTGTATTATATACAATTGACATTCAAATCTGTGGACATTGACGCTTTGTGCTTTTATTGCCACTTATTGACGCGTAATTGTCAATAAATTCGAAAAGGGAATCGGGCCCGATGTGGGTTTGACTGGAAAAAAGTTATATTTTATTAATATTTTTACGAGAACGTTTAGCCGTACGATAGGATCTGCGCTTGGGAAGTTATGTTACTTTTTTTTTTCTTTCAATTTCCGTCACGATTTGTAGACTCATTATTGGTAGGGAGATGGGGGCGATAGGGGCCAGTCGTATGCGGTCGCCTCTGGTGCGATCTTATCAACTCTCTTGCCGACTTTCATCGGGCCTTTCCGATTGTACGTCCCCTTGATGCTTCATTTCAATGACAGCAACTCCGTTGTTATGATTTATTCCTTTTTTTTATTATTGTTTATCTTTAAGCCTTTATCACAGGTCTTTAAAATTTTAGGTCAGATCTTGTAGATTTAAAATTTTTCAACGGAATAATATTTCTTAAGAAAATTTTAGGTATTTTAACATGTTATAAAAATTAAAAATTTTAAGAATGAACTATTATTTATTGCGTATGAAATTGAGAAATAAGTTTGTATATAAATACAATTCCACATCATTCACAGAATAGACAAGTCTTACAAATCGCAGCTCAGTGTCGATTCTAGTATATAGTACATACGTAACTTCTAGTAATAAAAATGTTTGTTTATTATATATCTCAGTATTAATTATATTATGCACATATATCCGCAAAATTACCACAATACAAATTATGCTTAATTCGGAAACAATAGTATAATAATAGTAAATATAGTATAACAATAAACAAGAATTCGATTTTTTTCATTTCCTCCCACTATACAAACGTAGGCGAATAGCAGATCTATCCTTTCTTTGAAAATAACAAGTGCAGTCGTGGACTGTTCTGAATTACTGAGTAGCATTTATCTGCGAACTCCTACTGCTAACCTCAGAAGTCCACAGCTCCTCTACGTGCCATCTGTAAACGCTACTTACCGACGCAATAGCTATATTTTAAGAGTATGTAGCCAATTCAATGCACTCGACCAAAGTTTTGATATATTTAATACTACATCTTCTTTACTTAACCCCTTGAGCACTTACCCGGCGTTTAAGCCAGCTTTCCATTGTTTTCCTATTGTCTTTCTATTGTCTTATTTTTATGGGAACTCGACGCATTAAGCATAGATTTAAATCATCATTCTTCCTGTAATCTATCCGTTATACACTTTATCAATCAACCGACTTTAATTTTCTTCCTATAGTTTGTATTTTACTCTTGAAAAATTTAAATGGCCTTCAGTATTATTCATTGTATTTACTCTAGTGTTTAGCTGTAAGTTTTTCTGTAAGAAATAAAATAAAATAGACCGTAAAAGAGAATGTTTCGGACTGAAAACTTCAATATTATGTTGGTATTTAAGTAATACTTTGTTGTTTTCTTACATATATTATAAAAGGCCTAATGTATCTGTGCCTTATAAAAAAAAAAAGCAATCTAGTATTAATAATAATAATAATATAACACACAACATAGATTGGTACCTATTCGAACGTTAAATACTAAATAACTAACACACACAAAATAAATGTAGGTAAGTGACAAATTTATTTTGATTTATATAAAAATGGTTTAATTTGATCTTTTTTTTTAATAAACAATGAAACATTTTTTTAATGATTGTTTATTCTTATTTATTTTTAATCTTATAACAATTTACTATGTGATTAAATAAATTGATTTATTATTACATATTAGTTATAACAATATTATAACTTAACTGACATATTTAACAGTTTGTAACATTCTAAAAGGAATTTAATTCTTAACTCATTTACCCAATTCAAATGATGTTTGAATATGCCATAAGTGTAGTTTGTAGGTCTTCGGGTGTATGGTTACGTACTTGTAAAATTCAAAGTTAACGGTAGATGATTATCAAGTTATTTCTAGCTCATAGTAAGTTAGTTAATTCATTACATTATAATATTATACGTTGTCTCAACTTAAATATAATTCTAAGTATTTCCTATTCAAATATTAGGTATAGTACTCTATATTCATTCCGTAAATAGCTATTTCGATTGTTCGAAATTGCTCATTCATTTCTTTAAAATGTTGGCATAGTTGAAAAATTTGTCGAGTTGATTCACTATTCTCCTTATAACTTTCTTTTAACCTAATGTACACTAAATGGGTTAAGTATAAAAAAAATTTAAGTCACTAGTGCTCTCTAGCTACTAGTACTCTTAAAAAAAATATGAATTTATTTCAACTCGGTCTAATAAATCCACAGCGCCTGAAAATAAGACAGTACAGTATAAAAAATCAACTGTAATTGAAGTTAAATATTTTTATCGCCTTTTTATTTTAAACTACTAACTTTGTCTATTCTATCTATCTCGTTTACTATTTGATTTAATTACGTTAGAGCTATCAGTACGATTAATGATTACTCCAGATTATGCATAAATTTTCACATAATTTTAATTCCAAACTGTGTATGAAATATACAAACCAAAAATAAGACAGATCGTTGAAAACAAAATCAACATCTTATGAAGAAAAATAAGACATTTAAAAAAAGTATTTTTATATTTACGCTTGAGAGAAAAGGAGTACTATACTTCCGTATGGCGTCATAACATGGTCGTAGGGCATTATCTAATGATGCCCGCCTGGGTATCTACCCCCCTCAAGTCTGAAAACCTGTCGCCAAATACCAGTATGTGTGTTCCGGTATCATCACTTGAGAATCAGTATCTCTAGGCTTAATGTGTTTACCATCCTGCAACACATCGTCACTTAACATCAAGGGAGATTGGGGTCAAAGCACTGAGCCTATTCCGTGCAAAAAAAAAACACTAATGTACTTCATACTACTAACATCCGTTTTGATGCGCAGGGATAGAACACTGTAATGTCCTAGATTTTTTTTAAAATATAATGTATTATATTTAATTATATTATTTACTTAATTTGTTGGTCTGTGTGCCCGCGGCTGCGCTCTCGTTTCATATATTCTTTAATGCCTAATATAAATAGTTCTTAATTTTATTACACGGAACCCTAATTATTTTCTTAAACTTTTTTATACTAAGAGAAAGCAAAGATATTTCTTACAAATTCCAATACGTGCCAGTAAAACTGTAAATTGAATCAGATTGTATTTATAATTTTTAATAAGTTTAATTTTTTATGCGGAACAATATTTTTTTTAAGTAACCTAGGTTACGCAGAGTATCTGCCAAAAAAAGTCCCGTCAAAATCGGTCTAGGCATTTCGAAGATTACCCGGAACAAACAGACAAACATTAATTTTAAAAATTGTATTTTTAGTATAGGTGTCGTATATTATTACATTTAGTAAAAAATTGTTATTTTAATATTACAAACAGACAATGGAATTCTATTTATTTGTATAGATTATGATTAACCTATTTAAATTGATAAAGAAGTCTACATTATTTTGAAGTAGGATGGTAAATATTAATAGTTAATATAGAGGTTTCTGGAAACAATTTAAACGATTATATATATAACGCTTCCCAAGCCCCTGTAGTGAACGGTATCAAAAGAATCACGCCTGACGAAAGCCGACTCGCATCATGAAACCGTACGACATCAAAAAGTCCGCATCGAGTTTTTTTTTTTGCAATCATCAAATTGATCTGTCCGCGCGCCATCTGGCCCGTGAGTAAAACGCTTTCGTACTCTCTCAGCCGAGGAATTAATTCATATAAAACACGTATAGTTTTGTATTAGGGGTTGTATCTTGAAGTCATTGGTTTTGTGAACTGTTCATGTTTTATCGAATCCTAGTTTCGACATTTTACTTTAATGATAATTATTACAAGTCACCTGTGTGTCGGTTAAAGAATGTTTAGAGGGTAATTGTAAAAAAATCTATTGCTGTCCTTAAATTATTGACTTTCAAATATAGCTTTAAACTAATTCACATCACATCACAAGGTTTATTTATACTCTAGTCAAATATATTTTTTAAAGTTTGCCTACAGAATAATTGCATATATTATACTTACTAGGTGTGTGCCCGCGTCTGCGCCGGCGTTTCATATATTCTTCACTGCGTTTTAATTTTTTTATAAGGACCCTAATTTTTGTTTGGTACTAAAATAAAGTAAAAATTATTCTCATATACTTGCCCGTAAAACTGTGCATTGAGTAGGATTTTATTAAATTTTTATGAGTTTTAATTTTAAATAAATGAATAAATAAACTTTCAATGTAGTTATGCAAATTACAGGAATGCATGATATTCAATTTATTCATGTAATAATAACATTATTTAAAAATATATAAGGTGTATGAAATGTATCCTATAAATTTAATTTAATTTATATTAATGTTTCCTAGTGCCTGAACTAGGACAAGCATGTATCTAAGACGCTAGTCTCTTCCCGTAATGTTTATCCCTTTATTACCTTATACTCACTTTGAAATGTAATCTAATCTAATATTAATTTAGAATGCAAGGTACTTGCCAATGTTATTCTACCTTCCTTACATTTTTATTACTAAATATATTATTAAATTATAAAAGGTCATGTTTATCCAACTATTGTGGGTTTATAAAATTCTTTGGCAGAATTTTCTATGTATATATTTTGTTATAAGGACAAGTTAAAAACATCTTCATTTACCTTTTTTAAAATAGATCTTCGGGATCAAAATATACAAATAGAAGCTTTCGATATTATGTAGAGTGATGTCACTATTTTTTCGTATCATTAAAACAAAATAGTAACCGTAATAGACTCCTTAGTTTCGTTTCGCATGAAACCCGTTGATCAAAGAGGCATCGACAGTTCGGGTACCTAGTAGTTGATAAGTTTCGCATTAAATAGGTTAGATTGAAGTGATAAGGGGTGAGGATATCTACTTGTCTAGGACAAAATTATTTCGGCATCGTTAAAAGTCTAAACATTAAATTTATATACATATTTTTGTCGACGTACCACTTTAACACACATTATATTTCTGATATCAACAAAAACTTTACGGTTCTTAATTACTATTTTAAATATTAATGATTTTTTTTCAATTTAATTTACATTCAGTAGAAAACTGTAATTATCTACAGTATATAGAGTAACCTTTTTGATCTATGTATAAATTAAAAAAATGCTTTGAATAAATAAATAACTAAAAATAAACAGTCTTTCAACTCTATTATAAACTAAACAAAATATGTGCAACAATGGAATATAATGTGACTAAATTAATACAATTCATATATTTAAAAATATAAAAATTTTTAGTAACTCACTTTCAAAACCTCCTACGCGTATCCATTGTGCGTGAAAGCGGATAGTTTTGGCAAAACGTATTATTTAGTATACGAATATACTTTTTTTTATTATAAAAGTTACAAAATATTTTCACATATTTCAGTTGGAAATAACTGTAACGGTTTCAGCGCAAGTGGGCGGCCGGGCGGGCGGCCGTCTGCGTAGGGCGGGGGGGGGCGCACACGTGCGCTCATCAACTAATGGCCCGTACACACGGCATTTGAACCGAGCCTAGTACCGAGGTATAAAACAGCCAACAGTCCTGCTCCGCTACAGAGTCAGTCACACAGGCTTTTCGTGCAAAATTATAACGTACCATCCGTACGATGCTTGTTCATGTTCCGCTTGGATTTTTATGAATACACCGATTATTATTTGCATTTTAAACTCGAATGTACTCCTGAGATTTTATATTTTTTAAGGTTGTCAACTACCGCTTCGTCTATTCCGTTACAGATTTTTTGTTTTTCATTACAACAATCAGACGACAATAAAATATTCGCCCTGATTTATTATTTATTTACATAAAATGTCCATAAAGTCTTATAAAAGCCTTATAAGTAAAAGAAATAATTATAAAAGATTAACTTATAGTTTTAGTTGTATCGTTTAGTTGTAATCGTTAAATATTATGGAAAATATTTAAACTTAAAAAAACAATACTATCTCAGATTTAAAATGTTGTTAAGAACTTCTCGTTAGTTACAAATTTCAACAAAAGTGTTTTTGTGCAAGGAAATAAATGATAGAATTAAAATCAGAAGTTACAATATTAGATATGAAGGCAAAGTTGAAGTTAATAAACTAGAAAGTAGAAAAAAAAAAGCGTGAGTGTACAGACTATACGTATTAGAAGTGACAAATTTGAAACGATGATGGCGCTGTCGGTGTTCAATGGACGGGGTTCGAGCCCATCTTTTTTAATTCTAAAATGAGCCTAAGCTTTCGATGAAGGAAAATATAGTTAGGAAACCTTAGGTTATGGTTAGGTGGGCCATTGCACGACGAGGCCCGGCGGGTTCGCTGCAGGGGGCGACGCGGTGCTTGCGAAAGCCACCCCGTGTCGCCCCCATCCCAAATGCAGCGGACGGCCCCGGGGGGTTTTAGTGGGTATTTCCGGGCGACTCTCGCCCGGGTGAGTCCCACACTGCACGGAGCTCGTCACTCCGTGCCCCTTATCTAGTGTACTGGGGGACATTTGATCCCCTAAGTACAATAGATAAGGGTAGTGCGTAAATGCATTTCCCCCCGTCAAAAAAAAAAAAAAAAAAAAAGTTATGGTTAGGTATTTAATAAGTAATACCTCTAGAAGTTATTTCCAAATCTTAAGTTTGAAAACCTGTCGCCAAATACCAATAAGTGTTTTCCGGCAGCATCACTTGAGAACCAGTGCTTCTAGGCTTAGTGTTTTTACCATCCTAGACTTATCGTCACTTAACTTAACGTACTAATTATATATCGGATATTGTGAAAGAGATTATGTATGTCCACTACCTATAATAGAGGTCGTTTGCACGCGTCCTCAAAAATGAATAAAAAATAATAACTCTACAGCTAAAAAGTACAGCGTAGTTAATATTGTTGTTTCTTCTCTCTCAATATGTTCTTGTATCCTATCCGTCCTTTAACATTCAAAATCGTAAAGTTAATTCTGACGCAACCTGAAAATTTTGCTCTTAAAAATACTTACAGTTATATAGGATAGCTTACAACGAGATCTAAATCGTAATTGACGCTCAGTTGTCAACTATTTCCTACAGGTTCCAAGAAAATCTGGGTAGTTTTTTGACCTAAATACCTAAACTTGCCTAAAATGGATTTCGATTTTTCATACGTTTTAAATTAAATATAATAAGTAAATTCGTTTGAGAAGATGAATTTAAAATGAAAATTATTTTAATAGCAACTGTGTAATAGCAACAGCAGTAGGTAAGGGGTCTTTTAGATATAACGTAAGCATCGATAAGGAAGGTGTTTATGCTTTGCTTTATTTTGATGATACGAGGGATGGGGATGTATCAATGGTGTTTACGTAAGCATTTTTTATTTGTTACTTTTTTTATATACCATGGCTAAGAGGCATACGATCCGCCTGGTGGTAAGCGGTCATCGTAGCCTATGAACGCCTGGAACACCAGCACGTGCACGTTGGCAACTATTTTAAGAATTTTTTTTTTCTCGCCATTTTTGTAGGACTGGGTACTGTATTCCGCCGGAAAAACGGCCGCTGGAAGCTCTTTCCACATCCGGATAGTTCTCGGGAGGAAACTCCTCTGTAACCGCACTGTTCCGGACCATTTTGGCTCCAAGATGTGAGGGTGAACTTCCTGCCGATGGTGAACCGTAGGATGGTAGAAATTATGTCGAACAATTCATCAGAACACAAACCATTATACAAACGGTAGAACACACATAAGGAGGCAAAGTCTCTCCTTAGACTTAAAGGTTCTAAACCACTTGCGACATTGGGATCTTCAACAATTCTCGCAGCACGTCTTTGAACCGAGTCACGTGGCGAGTTTTTTGTTCAATTTTTTTCTGATTATTATTTTATTCATTTTAGGAAAACTTACAGCTAAAACAATTGAATAAATACAATAAACAAAACTGAAGGCTATTTAAAAGTTTTTACGAATACAATAAAATATTACTATTATTTTAATTAGAAACTTGGCCACTTAGTAAGGCACGCAGCGGCAAGAATACTTCCAGCTGAAGTAGCCAGTTGGCTGGAGTTCAGTGCGTGATGGACAGAAACCGTCGAACCCAGATCGTTCATGCTAGGGCATTGCCGAGCAGGACGGTAAGTTGGAATCTTACAATTGTCGGTTTTCCACGTTATCCCGACATCCTAAGGTATCCATCAAGATTGGCTGGGATTAGCCAGTTGACTATTTGTACTATTTCCGTGGATGCCAACCACCACATTTCTGTGATTTCGTGAGCCAGAACAAGATATTAGATTATTTTATCAGAATCGGCTTTCACGAGGTTCTCGTCAAAAGGGATGCTAATATCAGAAGATATAAGAGAAGCGGTAGCGTTAAATATATAATAACTTTGTTCGAGTGCATTAAATTGGCAACATGTTCTTAAAATAAAACTATTGGGTCGGTAGGTAGCGCTTACAGATGACAGGTAAAGGCGTTGTGGATTTCTGAGGCGAGCAGTCCACAACTGCAGTTGTTGTATTAAAAAAAAGAACAGATCTGCTAATCGCCTACGTTCATATAGTGGGAGAAAATGAAAATATTCACAAGGTTCAAGATAAAAAGAAAATAACTGATAGATCTGTACTGTAGTTGACTTAAAAATCTTTTTATATACCTTTAATCCTATCTTTCGTAAATGCTTACCTGAACGTGGGAAGGGAGTAATAGCTTGATTTGATATTGCTGACAACGGGATAAAACAAAAATTTTGCAAAATTTTGCTTGCGTAACACTTGAATAACCCCTAAAGGCCAACTATGCTCGCGAGAGCCACCAGCACCAGAACACACACGCGTGTGTTATTTTTTACTTTTCGTGTATTTTTTCCTCGACGAGACAGAGAGGCTCGGTTCTCCCCTTTTGTTCTCAAGTGGACCAGCTGTCATTATACGCCATGTTACTCTGTATATACTATTATTATTTTTTATTTTATTTTTTTCGACGTTTTTTTTATGTGATATAGAGTTTCACGTGTAGGGCGTTTCCGAACGGGGAAAAATGTTCGTTTTGCGTGCGTCCCCGTAAGTAAGGAGAGTTTGCGTGTCGAGTGATATCGTCCGATTGGAAATAAGTTTACATTTTTGAATTATTGAATTTTTTTTCTCTTCTTTGTTATGATTGAAATTAGTTGAAGAGTGTGTTTTTATGTTTGAACTATGTATTAGTATCGATATCGATGGTTTGTGTTGATTTTTATACACTTTTGATTCACTTGACTATTGTGTTGTCATTTATAGAGTTCGTTCGATGGTCTGTTTCTTTTTTTTTAATTGACAAAACTATAAGTTCATTAATAATTACTAAATAAAAACGTTGATAAATAAAAGTTACATGTATTGGCAAAAAAGCTTTTTAGCTATATCTAGTATATAATACTAATAAAAAAAATTGAAGTGCATGTTTATGATGTCAATTTTTTTAAACAAATATATATAAATGTATATACGAAACTATACCAAAAATACAATTTTTAAAATTTTTGTCTATCTGTTTGTTTCTGGCAGTCTCCGAAACGGCTGGACTGGTTTTGACGGGACTTTGTTTGGCATATAGCTGAAATTACTCCGGATAACTTACAGTACTTTTGTTGTTCGAAAATAATTAGTGTCCAGCGTAAAAAAATTAAAACTCATGAAATTGTGAATAAAATGTTATTCAATGCACAGTTTTACTGGCAGGTGTTTACATTTCTGAGAAATATCTAAAATATTTCTCACTAACAGGAAGCAGATACCTTTTGGCTTACAGTACAATAAAGCAAACAGTCACATAATTCTTAAAGAAGATTAAAAGTTAGAAATTAGAGTTTATCTTTCATAACTATATGTTATAGAAAATACATAGTAGCACTTTTTGAAAGTTTAGAAACATAGTTTGAACATTAAATCTTTTGTAATCTTTATTTTTAAAATAATATATTCATAAATACCATGGAATCCTCATGAATTCAATACCTTAAACACAAGCTATATTAATATTAAGCTACGGAAATGAAGAGTTTATAAAAATAATTTTTCACAAAATTCAAATCAATTCAAAATTCAAATCTCTTTGATTTGATTTTTTCTTCGATATTAGGCGAGCCAGCAATATATTACATTAGAATTAATTTTAAATATTTCTCATATTTTAGTTTCGTTCTGTGCATTTTTCATATTTTTAAGATGTATGTATTATATATTACTACGTATCTCAAATTCGATAATTTGGAGATTTCATTTTGATCATTGACAACAAAAAAAATGTAATACTTAAAATGTTATGCGAGAAAACCCCTAATAATAATAATACTCTGATTTCAACCTGTGACCCTAATATTTTAATATACTTTCGTCTGATTAAATCTAAGGGAACATTTAGCAGTCTGGCGGTTTTTCTATTGAATGTTAAGATTAAAGCGTTCGAAATGTTAACATGTGTCATAGCAGTTTGAAGTGGCTTCTCTGTTCCCTGATTTAAATGGACCCCTTTAGTTGTGGAGTGGTTTAGTGATGGGAGCTTTGTACGAGGCGACCGCTACATATTTGACATAATTACATGACATAATTATCGAAATTCTTATGGACGTAATAAAACTTATTTACAACCAAACTTCTTAGTAATCTTTTGGTGTCAAACAAAAATGGAAGCTGAAAACGCAGCGGTCTCGTACTCGCTCATTCCGAACGCCCCTCCTCTACCCCTTAAACGCAACGCAAGTAACATCTTGACCGGCCCCGACGATACCATTGCTAGCACGAATAGAATCTACCAGCGTCAGCCGCGTCTAATTGCATGTCAGCGTATACGCCCGCGTAACCCCCGTTACCACCGCCGAGGACGCGCAGCTAACTTTGCTCCTGCTTGCACTCCGGGTCCCCCTCCGGTGGCGGCCTAAGACGTGCTCCGTTCCCCAACTGGAGAGACTCTTAACGCCGCTACCAGCGCGATACAGTGACATTGAACATGCGTTAAGCAATTACACGCACTCCTTTACATAACACGCAGGTACATAGGTCCTGTAAGGAACCTTGTTTTTTTTTTATCTACACTATCCTATACTTCTATACTAATCAATAAAATTGAAGTGTCTGTTTGTAATACCAAGTTTTTTTTACTAAATAGGTATGAATGTATACACGATACCTATACCTACCAAAAAAACAATTTTTAATATGTTTGTCTGTCTGTCCGTCGGTTTGTTCCGTCTAATCCTCGTAACGGCTGGATGGATTTTGACGGGACTTTTTTTGGTAGATAGCTGAAGATACTCCGAGTAACTTTGGAGTAAATCGAGTAAAATAATTTTCGAAAATAATTAGAGTTCCGCGTAAAAATTAAAACTCAAAAAAATGTGAATAAAATCCGATTCAATGCTTAGTTTTAGGGGCAAGTGGTTGAATTTATGATAAATATTTTATCTTTATCTTAGTACTAAAAAAATAATGCGAAAAGAATTAGGGTACGGTATAAAAAATTTAAAATGCAGTGAAGAATACATGAAACGCGGGTGCAGCCGCGGGCACACAGCTAGTTATTAAAAAAAAATCTAAGGCTTAGCTAGGTTCAAAATTCCGCGGAATTTTTTACACTCAGGTAACGGCCAAGCCGAGGTTCGTACCGCTTTGGTAACCCTTGTGCTAGTTACCTTTCGTGGCCGAGTGCCTTCAGCACTCACCCACAAAGCCACGGTGAAGCTGTAAAGGCCCTTACAGCATTAGCTAGTTAAAAAAAAAAATTAAACGATTGTTAATCTAATATAGTGTGATATTTTTTGTTAGTAATTTCTCATGATTATATTTTCAATACAATTTAAGGTGACGCAAATTTAAAGAAAATTTACAGATTTTTCTTAATACCACAATCACATAACTATTTAAAAATCAAGGTTATGGTGCTACAAACTCTTTAGTTTTTATTTAAACTTGTTACTTATGTAGAACATTAAACATTAATATCCCCAAGAACGATACCAAAATAATACTAGAATTCTTACGTAGACAGAATCTACTTGAGCCTAAGTTTTTGATGAAGGTAAAAACATATTGGAGCCATGGAATGGCGATAGGAAATTTTCCAAAGCCTAACCTTAATTTAAAAATATATCCCACGACATATTTTTACACATGTATTCCCGTAGTATTATTTGGGATCTGCTCAATCTTGCAATACCGTATTTACTATCGTCGTGCTAAATTTGTACAATAAAAAAAAACAAAGTCTTCACTGGCAAATACTTCTGCGAGGTCAATTGATGAAAAAAAGTAACGATAGCCGGTATCTTCTTTCCACGTGCATAATATCAAACGTTCAAGTATCTATTGTAAAGGAGCTTCGTCTATATATTATCTGTGCTGTAATATCGAGTCTTGAGCTCTGTTATTACCGTTCCTCTCGGGCGTCTCATCTCGCCAATAATAGCGAACACATCGATTCCTATGAACGATACCGTCTACACTTATATAATTTTACAAGTTGTTGAATTCAACATGTAGGTAAAAAGAAAAATTATTAATAATTAATAAAAAACGGGAAATATAGATATTGGTAGATACGAAGTGAAATTTACAATAAAAAATTAATAAATGTTTGATCACTTGAGGTCCAGATAAACTGAGGAATAAAAAAATCAAATCAGAAATCAAACTGATCAGAGTCTGTTACGCAGCGAGATGGTTAAACAAGTTTTTAAAAATTAAATTTGAATCTATTATTTAAAATATACAATTACTCGAGGTTGGAGTCTGGATATAGAATGAATTGTAATGGTATCGGGATAGAGCTTTAAATTGGTGGAAAGGTAAACAATATTACTTAAAGACTTATTACTTAAAAGGAAAACACTTATCTAATGATCTTATGAGAGAAGTAAACAACTAGTTATGATTTGAAAAACAATAACAATAAATTAAGGAAGTCGATATATTCTAATGGGTTTACTTAATACACATGTATAAAAAAAATAGTAGTTAAATGAATAATTAGAAAGTTACAAACAAGGGATACAATTTCATAGTAGACTTACTTAATAATTAGCACTAATAAATTATAACTTACGTATGTATTATAAACATGTTTATGTATCCGTATAAAAACCCACTAACGAATTTCCTATATATAAGTTTACTACAACGGAAATCGAGGAGTGTTGTATCGGCCGTCGTTGTGTGTGGATCTGGGTCTTCAAGTTTCGCAGGCCTGAGCGTCAAGCCAGACCGTGGCTGAGCATCATCGCGTACAGGTGTAAGACACTTGTTATGTTATGACCCTAATACCATTATACAACACTTCTCGATTCCCGTTGCAGTAGACTTATATATAGGGATTTCGTTAGTGGGTTTTTAATTTAGTTAGAGAGGGTAGTTGCTCTTAACAATATATTATTCAAGATTGTTTGTTTAGTTATAGACTGAAACCTACTACGATCATTTTTTTTCTCGTGCCTTGTTCCAAATTCACGCGGAGTCAGCGTAGTATGTTTTCTCCTACTCCACATCCCTATCATTCCTCATCTCTTCATTTAATCTATGTTCTTTCATATTATTCCTTACAAACTCTACACTTTCCTTGGCCTTCCTCTACTTTTCCATCCTTCCACATTCACATTCATTACTATCCACATATAAATGCATACATTACCTATAAACTATTCTCTTTCAATTTTTCTGTCACTGGCGCAACTTTCAAACTCTCTCTAATACATTAATTTCTTACATTAACCTTTCTGTGGAACCAGACATTCATCTCTACATTCACATCTCAGCTACACGCAAACGTTTCTCATCCATCTTCCCACTAGTCCAGCATTCTGATCCATACAATAGAACAAGCCTTAAAATGGTAAGCCTATCATATCGAATATAATCTTCCCTATAATTTAACTGCCTCGGTGGCGCAGTGGTATTACGATGTGACTACCGTTGTGAGCTCTCGGGTTCGATCCCCGGGTCGGGTCAAGTCAGTATTGGGTTTTTCTACTCAGTATCATCTCGGTGTTTGGAATGTGTGCTCGATACGGGGACAGGCTCGCCTCCTGTCACATCTGGGACGGAACTAAGCTCGGCGAAATGTGGGTGGTGTAGATCGCTACTTCATCTCTGCCTAACCCTTCGGGAATAATAGGCGTGAGCTTATGTTATGTTATATAATAATTTAAGAGCCACAAATAAAACCCTATGAGTATTTCATCCAACCTGAGTAAATAAAAAAAAAAGAAAATGAGTTTATGAGCATAGGAGAAAAATATCTCTAACGGCTTTATCGAATATTATTATTATTATTCTGGGAGAGGCTATACAGGCTAGAACAGATCTGTATCACTGCGACCTAAGAAGATCTATTGTGATAGCCCCACATTATTGAAGGTCACTGTCTAGACTTACAGTCTGAATATATTGTTGGATCTTTTTGTCAGAGAGCCTTTTTTTTTTGTTTTTTTGTCCTGGGGAAATGCATTTACGCACTAACCTTACCCATTGCATTAGTGAGACCGAAGTCCCCCAATGTAATGGATAAGGGGGCACGCAGGGACGTCTCCGTGCCAGTGTGGGACTCACCCGGGCGAGAATCGCCCGGAAATATCCACTAAAACCCCCCGGGGCCGTCCGACGCATTTGGGATGGAGGCTATACGGGATTGATAGGCATGCCACCGCGTCGCCCCCTGCGGCGAACCCACCGGGCCTCGTCCATGCAATGGCCCAATGGGCATGGGGGGGGGGGAGAATGTTCCCCTACCTCTTCGCCCCACCCCCGAAGGGAGGAAAAAATGTGTTTCCCACCCTGGGTTCAGACTTCCGACCTTTCAGTCATACACAGATGAGACACGCGGATTAGTCCGCCGGGCTAACCACGTTCTCAGAGAGCGTCTGTACCTCCTCCGGGAATAACGCATCTTTACCCAGAACTTGGTTGTATATGGGTATTAGTGGGTCACATTCACAAAACTTGCACTCTTTTGTGCTTTGGACACCAATGTTGTGCATATATTTGCTCAAACAACAGTGTCCAGTCAGCGCTCTCACTAATACTCGTAGTTGCTTCCTACTGAGCATCAAGATTTCTTCAGCTTTGCGCTGAGTAAATGCCCTGATAAACGCTTTGGTATGATTTTGTCCGGGCAATGTCTTCCAGAACCTTATAATTTTACAGATGTATAGATCCTTTATGGTCAAGCGAACTAGGCTTTTTGGAATGCCACAAAAAGGTTCTGGCCCAATTTGTGTCCCCATAGCTTGACTATCCAAATGGATATATATGGTTTATGTAGGCTTTCTGCAGATGTATATAGGAGCATTCTAGAATGCCGAATACCTCTGCCTCGAAAATGTAGACGAAACTATCAAGATTAGTTGCTTGACTAAACTTAGGCCACTCTGCATATATTCCACAGTCTACGTTGAGTTCTATTTTGGACCCGTCAGTAAACCATAATAAACTTCCTTCCACGTTTTCTCACTGTTTAAACAGGAGCCCCGTAGAAGGATTTCAACATCATACAATTTTTAAGATTGGTTTCAGGAATCATCATACCCGATATCATCCCTAAAACTGGTGTTTTACTGAGACTAAGAGAGATCTCATGGACTGAAATATCCATTATGTCATCCCGAGGGCGTACATTCTGTGGATCGTTAATCTCGCCACCTTCTCCACATGTAAATGAAGGGGCGTCAGATTTAATAGAGCATCCAGAGCCGCTCCAGGAGTGGTCGACATGGCTCCCACCACTAAGATAGAAGCTTTTCTTTGTACTTAAGCTAATCGGGTACAAACCGACAGCTGTTGTGTTTTTTTTAGCAAACGACAAAGGCGTATGTTGTTATGGGTCTGACAACTGCCAAATAAAGCCATATGGTTAGCCTGGGATTTAAACCTCAGCGCTTGGCCGGCCTTCGACTACAGATGCACATTGTTGTTTTAGTCTTTTGAATTATATATCCAATTTGGCTATTCCAGGTCAGTTTCTGGTCGAGAATAACTCCCAAATATTTGACCTCTGGTGAGAAGGTATTGTCTTGCCATTTAGTGAGGGTTGTACTAATTGGTCAAGACGGCTTTTCTTGGCAAATGATACTAGGAAATTTTGTCTGCATTTACTCTCAGTTCATTGTCCTTGCACTATTTATCAATGACACTTAATGGTTTCTGCATAAGGTACGACTTTGTACTTTGAGAGAAACCTCGTACATCACCAGGTCGTCAGCGTAGCCCTGGGTGTCGATCTTTAATTCCTTCATCTTATGCAGAAGTTGGTCCTCTGTTAGGGTCCATAATAGATAGAATAGAAAGCCTCCTTGTGGATATTCTATTTTGGTTACCACCTTATGATTAGTGCCATGCAATGCCATTTTAAGTGTACGGTTTGAGAGCATTGATTCAATCCGCTTTATATTGGTCGAATCTACCTTTTTAACACTTAGCCCCTGAACTAATGTGCTAGTGCACTGATGGGCAAAGTACGGCCCGCGGGCCAACTCCGGCCCGCGAAAGTATTTAATCCGGCCCGTCGAGGGTCCGTCGACATAAATAGTATATGGCCCGTTATAATTACGTTTTGGCGGTCGAGAAGAAAAAGTAGATTCTACTTAGTAGAATAAAAGATGCATAACCTATAGGTGAAGCTAAACTAGCCGCGTAGTTAATGTGATGCGTAATACTGATCTGACTGATGATGATGATTAAAAGCTTTAACGCAAAATGCATTTTTTCTATAATTTCGGTCCTCCTCTAGAACTTCTTAAACTTTGTGGCCCGCCATTAAAAAAGTTCGCCCACCGCTGTGCTAGTGGGTGTGTTTTCTAAGACGCCCTAAATCTCATCTTCAAATGCCTTCTCTTCTCTGTCTACAAGATAGAGCAGCGCAGTCTCAGTGGATCTTCCTCTGTTATAGGCATGTTTTTTAGAACTTATAGGGTTTTTGGTTAATATCACTTCCCTAACATTTCCATTTATAATCTTCTCCATTGTTTGAGAAAAAAAGATAAGTAAGGCTTATTAGTTTAAAGGACTTTGGCATAGCGTAATCCTTTTTGCTGGCCTTTGGTATAAAAAGTACTCATACTTTTGTCCATAGTTCAGGTATGTATCCCCACGCAAGGCTTGCCCTGAAAATATTAAGTAACACAGGTATCAGGATGTTAATGCCTCGCTGTAATAGCACTGGCTGAATTTCACCCTCTCCACCTGTTTTATATGGTTTTTAAACTACTTTATGGCACATTTCACGCTCTGCGGTCTTATAATGCTGCCGCTCTGTGCCAGTCTTCTATTTACGGTTTTATTGGAAGAGGGCACTTTTCTTAACGTAAGACTCTCAGAACCTGGGAAATGAACAGAAGTGTGGATCTCCATGGTTTCCTTTTCACTGTTAGTGAAGGTTTCATCTTGTTTTTAATGAGTGCTATTTGTTTAGGTTTGTCCTTAGCGAGCACCCTATGAATTCTTGCTCCCTGAGGCGTATCATTGATTTCCTTACAGGGTTCCACCAAGGTACTCCTCTTATTGAGGTCTTTTGTTTTACAGGGCAACTTTGCTCATAAGCATCATTAATGAATGCCATTAGAGCATCAGTTGCCAACTCTAGAGTCTAAATTGTCTTAATATTTTAGAGAGTGTTTCCAGGTTAGACCTTAGAGTTTCCCTGTAGATATCTCATGATGTATTCCTGGGATCGCTGTATATAATAATTAGACTCTGTATTGAAAATAAGAACTCGAAATTGATATGTCTGTGGTCAGACATAGAGTTTTTGTCACCTACAGACCAGTTCATGATATGCCTGGCTATTTTGTTAGTGGCGAATGTTATGTCCAAGACTTCTTGCCTAGCACGTGTCACAAAAGGTTCGTTTACATCCATTGTTTAAAATTACTGGATTACAAGTGGTGATAAAATAAAAAAATAAGTCACCCCTTTCGTTAACGTCGCTACTCCTCCAAGTTATGTGGTGAGCATTGGCGTGGCATACCACCAGCAGCGCAGCATTGTGTCTTTTTGCATAGTTCACAACTCGCAAAAGCTCTACTGATGGCTTACTATTCTCTCCTGGTAGATAGGTTGAACAAACTAATAGTTTGAAGCCCTTCCACCCAACAAGATTAATAGTCACTGTTACCGAGTCATCTGAACAAAGCTCTGGAACAGGTAAACCTAGTTTTTTACTAAAAATTATGCCTGCTCAGGGTTTTGCCCCACTGTTATGCGCTAAAATGCTCCTCACGGTATTCAATCCCATAATAGTATTATTTTGCAGCCAGGGTTCTTGTATAAGCGCGAGGTCTACAATGTCTCCTCTGCGAAGCATTTCTCCAGTACCGCCGCCGCTCAAACACCGTGAAGGAGGTTAATTTGGATGAACCTCCCATGGCCCCTAATTTACGCTATTGCTTTTTGTGTACAGGTCGTTCACCGGGGATCGACTTGCCTGACCGAGGACGTGGACGTACACCTATAGGTTGGGTTCAGCCTGCCTTTCTGCTTCTGTCCGCCCGGTGGTCTCCCTTAGATTTCAGATGAAGGTTTCGTTGCGCCTGAAACGTCGACCCTTACCCAAAGGCCATGGAGGTCGAGGGAACCAGTTTTCCTTTTCCTATCCTTCGTATTTTACCTTAAGATCCGTACTTTGGGCTATTAAGGTTGGGGAGGTGCTACCTCTCTCCGTCCCACATGTGTTGATGCCACTAGGATTATCTAGGACAAGGGAATCTAACTTTAGATATGACTCCTTGTTGTCATTATCCATACTGTTCCCACGAGTAGCTAGGGAATAAAAAGTCATACACCGACAGAGCCCCGTATGTCTCGGTGGAAAAGCAAAATTACTCCCTGAGGTGCTCCAGTATCAGGGAGGTACCGTTCACGACTGAGTATCAGCCCAGCCAAGCATCCCTTGACACGGTTCTCATTACACCTTGGGTAGGTCCTCTCTGCTAGCTAGGACACTTCTAGCCATTGCCCAGGATGCATCACATGGAAGTAGAACCATCTTCGCATCTTATATAGATTTCAAACAAACTCTTTCATATCGCTCTAACATGGGCGAAGACGTCAGCGGTAACTGACTTACATACACGCCTTGCGTGAATTTAAATATTCATGTAAATTGACAAGTCATGAGTGTAAATAGAGTAGTCAGTTTGAAACACATCTTGCGATATGTATGAATAATATTTGAATTTGTTATGCTAATTATTTATATACGTGAACTTCTTACTAATCGCTTGTTAAACGTTAAGATTCAAAGACTGTTTTATTTCACTTATTTTGGTTTTTTTTTCAGCCTTTTTAACGATTTAACAATGTATTGTTTTTTAATTTTCTGGAAAATTTATTATTGTAAGTAACTTTACTTCATCTGGTGTCTATTTTAATTCGTGTTTCCAATTATACGCAAATCTACAACCATTCTAGAAGGTTTGTATATACGAGGATATTACATGAACCTCCAAATATCTTCGCAATATCGAATCATTGGTTGCATTATAACGATCGGTTTCAATGAATACAATACACCGTAATTTCGAAAAATTGTGTATTATAAATAAAAAGCTCATCTGGTAAAAGAGGAATTTTTAAATTTAGTTTCCGTCTTCATATATCAATGTCACAGTTTAATAAACTAAATTGACGTCGGTTCGGGAAAACTACTCGAACCTCCTTTACGTCTCAGGCCAGTGCATTTTAGGAAATTATATCTTCATCGCATTAGATTCGTATTGGTGTGCCGCCGAGCGCACCCTCTGTCCGTGCGTGAGGGAATCCGGAGAACCCTCAGTACGTACCTATGTGAGACGCTTTGAGGCCTAGTGCCATTTATCGCCTCAGTGACTTACACGGTTTGTTTTGTGATCTCCCAGTGGTAGATATTCGACTATATTAATTATAAAAAAATTAAAAGAAAAACTCCCTCTAAATTTTTTTTCAAAACACTAATCCTCGTCCCTAACTACTAAATGACAAATATATATATTTGGCTATTAATAATGTATAAATATAATAAATTATGTTAACACGATTGATTGATTGATTCAACCGAAAGACGTCCGCTGCTGGACATAGGCCTCTATCAAAAAGGGAGGAGTTGCCATAATCGCCACGCTTGGCAGGCGAGTTGGCTATCACAGTAGGTGTTTGTGAGAGAATGCTGCCGCCCATACTTTAGTCGCTTTTTACGACACCCAAGGCTCGGTACTATTCTTAGACGGCACCACACGACATAAAAAAATTATAGTAAATTATTTATTATTAGTTTATAATATCAAATATATTCTTGTGAATATGTTTGACTTTCCATGTCATTTACGCCTCTTAAATGAATTCATGTGGCCTCTATTTATTTTCGCTGTTACTAATTCGTCTAGCACTTATGGGATTACACAAGTACACATTGTGAGATGAATACTTTTACAGGTTTGATTCTGTATAAGTTGATAAACGAGATTCAAATTAGTTTAGTAATTCGCTTTCAAATACGAAATCAGTCAGTACACTTCTAGTGCTTACGTTTTATAGGATCTGGTATGCGGCGAGACTTTAAACACTATAAACTATGTAACTTGAGAACATGTAAAATTTCCACATATCTATTTCCGAAATTTCTAGATATGAAAAACATATTTTTTTTTAGTTTTATCATTTACGTGTTTTCGAATTCAACTTTACATAGTCAGCCATACCTCCAGGCCCTTTTAATATCGACCCTCTAACTCGATACATGTATCTTCACATATATACGACAAATACCTCCACTATCCAAACTATCCAAAAAATACAGTAAAATTTCGTTAAGTAATTTTTGCTTGATTATCGTTGCAATTAATTGGCATGCAATTCTACATATTGATTTTAAAGTTCCAAGAATAATTTTTTTACATGTCTTTATTGATTTATTCTATACATATATACTCTATGTATCAAGATATAGATATAGATACGTACCAAGTAGATAAGTGACAAAAATCTGAGTTACCCGGCATCAGTATGCTCTCACTCACGCATGTTTCACGCGCCACTAACAACTAATTCATGTTAATTATTAGTAACACGACTGTGAAATTACTTATGTACCGCACGTACGATACTGAGTTCGCTCTACGAGTTTACATGCGGTCGAATTCTCCGCCTTTAATAATTATTATTGATGCTGTGTCGTTCCTTTTACGTCGTGTGATGTGTTGGTATTCTGTTTGCAAATTATCTTGACTGACAGTTTTGAAAAATATTTCCTGGAAACGTATAAATTGTTTTTTTTTTTTTTTTTCGAACTGTCTAATGGGCTTTAACGACTTTACCGGGTCTGTGGCAGTGCGAAGATCTGTTCCATCTTAGAAAAGAATATAATGCCGTAAAACAAAAGCAAAAATTGGTCACTAACAGAACCTATATACTTTGAGTACGGTATGTAAGTATGTAACGTATAATATGTTACTAGTGCACTATATCCCACTGGTAATGGGTTCTCATTTGGTGATTGGAGCACATCTTGGGCTGCTGCCGGTTACGCACCCACATTATATACCTATAGGGGCAAAGTTTTTAAAGTTACAATAGGTACTACCGAACTCTGTTTCTCGTAGCGTGAACAGATAGAATCAGATTAAACTAACTCTAAAAGAGGTCGATTACCTGAAGTTCTTTGGTTTCAACCTTTGGTTAGAAGCAGAGTCAACCTGGGTCGCACTTTTAGGTCGATGTTCTTAAGTTAGTTGTAGTATGTCATAGCATTGTGGTAAGGCATTTCTAAGAAAACAAATAGGCGTGTTTCGGAAGCATCACTTGAGAACCACTAGTTTTGAACATTGAAGTTTGATATCACATTAACCCCTTGAGCACTTACCTAGCGTTTACGCCAGCTTTCCATTGTTTTCCTATTGTCTCATTTTTATGGGTAATCGACATATTAATGATATTTAAAGTGTTGACGGTGAGTACAAGTAAACGTCACAATATTTATTAGTACATACATACCGTTATAGATACTCCAATTGTTTGCACTGCCCTTAACATTCAAAGGTGTGTATAATATATATTTTTCTATAAGGTTGGAGTCGTTTTTTTGGAAAAATTATTGCTTTTATTGCAAAGAATACTCCACTTTTTGAGATAATCTCATACATCTTTTTACGACTACATATACTATAGTAGTTTAAATCTATATTTATAGTATATATTATGTTATAAATAGTTTTAAAGTACTAAGAGTTGTTTAGTATATAATTCGTCTCTTGTCTGACACATAAGGTACGAGAAGGTGTACCGTCCATCAGTCACGTCAGCATTTCGTAGGCTCCTCGTAATCGCCTCAGGGGCGACGTAAGCCGCCTTTACTATGATCTCAGATATACGTGTTTTCACAGATACCTATTAATGACAAAGATATCAACTGCGAACAAACTATGCTCGCACATCTTTCGTATATATAAGTACTTAAATAAAATAAGCTAATCTGTAGATATATATTTTTAATTATTTTTATTTATTTATATGAAGAAGATAACTTATATCAATTATACTTAAGTTTAAAAAAAGACTAATTCTGTTAAGAGTGTATTTATAAAAAAAATTAGGTAACTCGGCTTTTAATTGAAAGTTTTAAATAACAAATTCATGTGTGTAATATTAAAAGTATATAAGTTTTTAAATTTTCGTGTGCCATATTTAAATGCAATTATTGACCAACGGGTTTTCACACGATACTTTTCCTTTTTCCTATCCCTAAGGTTCGTGATTTATCGCCACAGACCGTCGATGGACATTGTGTTGTGACTATAATACATATAAAGATCCAAACGGAGGTAGTTCATCAAAATACCCCTCAATGCAGCAAGCGACGCCGCGCACGACCAGTCAGCCCGTGACCACAGTTGGTGAAACCCAGCCTAAACGTCGATTCAATAATTAGATAATGTTCAATAATTGCATTTAAAACTATATACCTGATGAAACTAGACTTTTTAAAGACTATGAAATTGAAATCAATATACTAAAACGTATATTAATTGACCTTCTTTTCTTGTCTGCAAAAGGATTTTTTTAATGAAAAAAAAAACAGTCTTGAATTTTTTTATCGAATTGTTAATATCGTTATGCTTAAGATAATTTAGATTAATTATTAAATTTCTTATTGAATAAACTAGGATACTTGCATTCAAACATCTTATGTTATGTGTTCACTGTAACCTATAATGGACTTCAAAAAGGAGCGTAGTTGTAATTAGCCCAATCAAAATTTTACATTGCTACAAAAATACACTCATTTGCTAATGTATGTCATCAAATACAGTCTTTTACCCCGAATGCTGAACTTCTTTATGATATGAATGAATAAATAAAAGATACGAGTATTGTCAATATACACCATTTCGATCGATACATCCATATTTTTTTATAAACATTTTTTTATGGTCTACATAACATAAGAAAGAATACAATCGGTCAAATCGTTTAATGTATATAAAATTAATTCCCATCATGATGCTCCATATTAGCTTTACTTTCTAACTCTCATAGATTCATTCTTTCGAATACTTCAATATTTCTAGGTAAAATGTTAATTTACTTGAATTGGATCTCAAACTTAAAACTATATAAATGATCCCTAATATAATCTAGAGTAAAATTACCCGTGAAATTACAATTTTAGTCGTAATTAATCAGTAAAAGAGGACAATTTACGACCGACATTAGTGGAACTATAAATCAAACTAACGGGATTCGTCATTTTTAGCGTGTAACAACACTAAACAGCAAACAAAGCTGGCGACAGCGGCGAGCGGCGTCCGGTACGCTACAAAGGCTTTGTGCCCGCCATACTGACACGCTTTTTGCGTCGCGTCGCCGTGGCCGCTATCGCTCGATGACGGCCACTACATCGATAAGAGACACTCGATAGGAATGCTCCATTGTGTACTGACACTACAGTCTCCGACGAGTGACGAAGTCCTAAAACGCGCAGCACATGATAGCGTTTCATTACGTTACTCCGTCTTTTACTTCTGTAGTTACTTGTAAAACAGCCACACACTTGCAGTCGTAATCACTAACTTCAAATTAAGTTGGAGATAAAAGAAACAAGAAATGATCGGCAAATGTTTGAAAGATTATATAGACGTCTGACACTACTTTTGCCTGACTTCAAGTGATAGTTTGAAGAAGAATGGTGAATACGTTAAGCGCAGAAGAGTTTGCTGTCAACTGCTTCTACCGCTGGCAGAACACATCTCTTTTTTCATAGGGAAATGCGTTTAGGCACCGTCCTCCCATGCGGGGGCAGGGAGGGTGTGTGGGACTAACACTAGGGAAGGAGACCCTAGCGACTACCCACTAAAACCCTATGAGTGACCGTCTCTACCCCCACATAAGGAGGGCAACACGGGATCGCAAGCATATACCGTGACATACCCCCCGGACGGATGACCTAACCCGAAGGCCAAGTCCCTACCCGCAAAAAGACAAGTCCCGGTCAACCAAGACTCAGTCCCCCGACGGCTTCCCCAGTGCAATGGAAGGTCGGGGCCCCCGCCCCTTCCCCTCTTGGGTCAGCAATGTGAAGAAGTCCCGGTGCCGCACGGGTAACACCCGGACTCCGCCACCGTCGACGTTCAGCCTACACGAGGCTGCAAGGCAACTATGTCCCTCGCCATCGCGGCCGTAATCGGCCTAAATGGCGAGCGACATAAGTTTCCGTCCATAATATGATCCGCGTCCCGACCTTCATCTGTTCAAAAGGCACTGTGAGGGTTAGCGGCAATGCAAGCCACGGCCCTATGGCCTTCACATCCGCACCTGAAGCAAAGATGCTCCCTGCTCACACTTGAGGGACAGACCGGACGGGTGTGATCCAAGCCTATGCTGCGGTAGCAACGCATAGGCATTGGCAGAATACACCTGCAAGTGTTGAGGAATATATTTTGAAACTGGGTTGTGGTTGTTGGATAGTCAGAGGTTAGAAAATGCTCTATTACCATGCGTTATTTTTTCATTATGATACTTTTTTCACCAAAAGCACAGAAGCATTATTATATAACAGAATAACATACGTTCATCGAACATTTAGAATAACAGAATCATACTATCACTGAGCTATCTTCTAAAAATATTTAGTTATGTAGATTACTCAAAAATACTGAAACCTGTTATACGTTAAAAAGCTTTCACCACTTTTACTAATAAGGCAAATAATGCTAATAATAATATTAATAAGGCTAATAATAAAGTTAAGTTCTCTATGACTAATAACTTATGTAAATTGTATCCACCTCACAGTAACTTAGTAACACATAATATTAGACAAGACTGGATTGGTTATAGACGCGAAACTCCCAAACTTTGTTGGACATCCCATGGTTAGATCATATATCTCCAAATTTTCATGAATTAATTTTGATATATAGAAATGTAATTATTTATTTAAATGTACTGCAAAAACTAGTTTCTCCTATGGATAAGTATACTAATACTAACTTAACCTGTTACAATTTTTTGACCTTAGATTTTGTCTTAATTTATATGTATTAATTATTAATCCAATAGAGCGATTATGAAATTACATCAAAATTTCATAGCTTATTTGCTTTCCTTATCGTTTGACAATACTTTTTTTAATGTAGGAATACAACAACCTCAATGAAACAAAATATACGCTAAAACTTAACCAGAGAACATGCCGGTCATTTTAATATAAAAATCATTTAAATTCATTCATCGGTTCTCAACTTATAGGAGCAGTAAGTAATGAGATTTATCCTCGAGGAAATTACGAAGTAAGAACGTTAGAAAGGGGAAATAAAATACTAATTCAATCATAACGGATGATTTTGTATCAACAAACAATTTCATATATACGACAGAAGTTTATGGAAGAAGGGTGGCATCGACGGCCGCCACGAGGAAGTTTCTCGGGAGCGATGAAACTCTCACTCGAAATAATAACTCCCCAACCCGAAGGAGTCAATTTTTTGCGAAACTCGGTGTAATGGATTGTTCGCAAGTTCGATCGGAACTTTCGGAAGTCGCTCTTCGATTTTCATTTTGACTATAAAGAAATTTTTTTGGCCAATTTCTCTCTCGTTCAAGTTAGAAATCTTCGAGTCACCCTTGAACGAATAACTTCGGTATTTTTAAATTATTTATTTATTTTGAACTCACCGTTGGATATTTTACTTTGAAGTAAGTTAGTTAGTTTTTTTAATTATTTCTCTAAGTTGATCGTACAAAAATACGTTTATTGTCTACTAGAATTTCCAAGAATTACGTTTAAATCCACTTTTATTATAATTCATAAATACTGGCTTACATTTTTCCTAAAAAATCGTTAATGGTTTCTTAATATATATACGATACTTTAACTATATGTTAATGTTGTATATATAATGTAAACGACTGCTTACAAATCCAGAAGTTCCATAAACGAAAAACAACTCTTATATATAAGAATTGTAAAGTGCTAAAAGTTTAATAATGGAGAAAAATTAGTTAAAATCGGTTGACTTAAACTCCTCAATGCCTTTGGAGACAGATCAGATACGTTTAAAGTATCACTCAGTTTCATTAACATTCAGTTTAGACCAACCTATTAAAAAGGTGTCCTGGTGACAGCAAGCCCATGTGACTGTCATGATTTTTAAATATAAATTAATACATTTCATTGGGACGCTTGGACAATATATAAAATAAACCAGAAAATGTCTGTACTATTAAAAAACATAATCACATAAATCGGATCAGGCAGAGACCTTTAAAAATATCAGTAAACACCTTAACACTTGACCTTGATTACTGTGTAGATATTGAATTTTACGTCCGAATGGGTACTGTCGCACGGGGATCTGTCGTAACGCTCATGTGATTGGTAGATTCGTTTAACGAACTTTCTTTCACTACGGCAGTTTTTTCTAGACGTTTCAGATAATTTGTAAAAATTATATAAATTATAAACTTTACTAACTAAAAATCGAAAACTAAATTATATACGCAATTGGATGTATTTAAATTTAAGTAATAAACTAAAGTATACATTTATTAGTAAACGTGTCAAACATGATGAGCAAGTGGTAAAATAACAAAAAAAAATGTAATGGTTAATTGTCATGAAATGTCGTCTAATTTCTGTTAGGATTTTAAATTTCCGTTTGTGAATGAATTAAACCAAGGTCAAAAAACGTTGGGAATTCAGTAAAAATATATACATGGACAACTTAAATATGAGGTACAGATCTAAAGAATAGCGAACTATTATTTTCCGAAATTAGGTATAACTACGGTCAATTAGTTTTAAAATATCTACACACTGCATTGATCCCTTAGCATAGTATGGTTTATACAAGCCTGTTTACTACCGCATATTATAAAATTGAAGTATTATTTGGTCATCTAAAATATAAACACTTTTTACAAGATATGAATACCTAGGTATTGCAACTACAGAGTTGTCATGTTAAGGTTCGCCATGAATCTTAACACTAGCAAATGTAAACTTACAGTTTATTAAAACTAAGTCGTGTTTTACAATAACCAATTGTATTATAATAAAAACTCGCTGTTCCCGCGGCTTTTCTTACGTATTTACATTCTATTAAGTCACTATTTTACTATCACTTGCAAGTAAAATTGTGCATTGAATCGAATTTAGTTTACAATTCACGAGTTTAACTCTAATTAGACTCCAAAAAAAGATGTAGCCAAAGTAACACTTAATAAACTCAAAAAGAGTTCACGAGATAGATTGTGGACAAAGCGTTGTGAACAAAAAGAAACAACTTTAATCACGTATCGTTCAAAACACTATTAAAGTCAAATCGTTTTACTAATCAGGAACCCCAAAAATTTCTGTTCCGCAGTGGCAGTATTGATGACGCATAAAACACATAGCACAACAACACTCAATACATCAGTATACCACTGGTTGGGGGCAAAGTTAATAAAATTCATGTGTCGGAAATTCAATACCGTGAAATATTGTCGTGCGGCGCGCGGGGGTGTGAACGACCCTCGTTGTTTTGAAAGACTGTTGCAAGAATTTTAATTGCCTTTCAACTTATTATATACACGTAGCGTTGGGTACTGTTCTTTATAATTTAGGATAAAGGTATCGATTTATAATAATTAAAAAACTGAAGTGTTGTGTAGAGGGTAGGTATATTATTAATAAAGTCAATTGTCATCCGAACTTGGTGCGTGTCTCTTACATAAAATAGTCGCAGCGGTTTAAGATCAATTACCAGTGGTTAGAATATCCTGTTAACAGCGCCAAAAAAAAATGAGAGCTAAAAAAACTAAATAAATAAATAAATGTAGTTCTTTTTTCATTATAGCTTAAAAAAATTATTAAGCTTTTTGTTTTATTTTTAGATTTAGGATACATTTAAGTTTTATTTTATTTTTATAATTACGTTTGATTTAAGTTGTATTTTATTTATCCTAATATTTCAAAAAGTTTTTTTGCTTGTAGGGGAAGATGTTGTGTAGTAGGTAGGTCTATTATTAATATAGTCACTTGTCATCCGAACTTGGTGCGCTTCACTTACATATCATGAATCATTTTTTTTCTGGTTTCCATAAATTTTCTATTGAAAATATTAAAGCTTATCAATAGATACGAAACAAATAAAATCGGTGAAAAAGCACAAGAAAAATGTCATTAAATATTTATATGATTTCCCTATTTACTTTAAAAATACTTTATTGACTTGTAGAATTGTTTTTTGATTTTTATTTTCTTTGTGTCATAAATTTGATAATGTGACTTAAGCACTTTAGCATCTTATTGCCAAAATTTATATTTATAACGGAAAAGATATAATAAAATTGTTCAGTACCGTTTCTCGAAAGTTTATCAATTTTTTTGTATAGACATTTATCTTTTATCATTTATTACGGTTAAGGATATAAGGTCTTTAGGACCAACTCTGTAATATTTATCTAACTTTCAATTTTCAAACAATATTTCAAATTCTCTTTATTACGAAAATTTGACTGCGTTTTGGGAAATCACAGAATGAACACTGTATCATTGTTTTAAATATCCTTATGGAAAATAAGTAAACTATAACACATAACATGCCAGCAAAATTAAATAATTTAAAGTCAAATACTGCCGGTTAATTAATTATCCACAAGGGCTTATTATACGACAAATCTAAGTCGCGCTAAAAGACCAAAGATTCATTATTTTTACACAAAATATAAATCTATTTAATTCTAATTTGGTCATTAATTAATTTCATATTTTTTATAATATTATTTTGTTCACATGTAGTACTTGAGTGTAAGTATTATTTTTGTAATTTTACAAAATCTAGTGTTATTAATTAATTATTCTAAAATCTGAATACTTAATGATTATGATAAAATGTCTAATTACTCCAATATTAAATCCAAAAATTAAGGTATTGAAAAAAAATTAGTTAATGTTAGGTTTTAAAGACGTAAATATATAAGGTTTTAAAGATATTACACTATCTACGGCGAGATTAGTCGTTAGGCGAGACGACGTGGCACCGCTCGCATCAGCATTAAAATAAAAATAAGGGTGGTCATAAATAGCCCCGTACAAAGGCAAGATATACGGTTATAGCGTGGTAGTTCTGGACACGGACTATACGAGCTAGACAGTTCTAGATTACTACAAACTACATTAAATATTTATACAGGTGTATGTAATATACTAGATTTTCCAGTTGCTTTACACGCGCATAATAATCATTTATTTGTTCATAAAAAATAAAATGTTTTTTTTTTTTTCAAACTGACTGAATTTTTTTGACTGTGATTTGGTCCTCAGTTTGGATTGCAGTTTACTGTTGGTACTGTATTTTTTATTAGTTTAGTAAAATTAGTTATTAACCTTTCAAACATAAGTATACCTGTCGTAGAATTTAGGTATAAATAAATCTAAAATTTTATAAGGTAATTTTAAGCTATCGGTCACTCGCTGTGTACAGGAAAGGTCACTCCGAAACTCAACCGGGAGGGTATAGTATATAAATAAAGGCTTCGATACTCGACAACAGCCCCTGTGTACCCTTTTGAAACCCGAAATGATAGATGGATGAACGTTATTCGCTAAGGCAACCCAAACTAAAATTAACGACACAAAAAATAATAGGTACTAAGGACAGATTGGTTTTATCGACTTTTAAAAATATAGGTACATATCAAAAGAACTAAGTAAAATATTGAGTGAAGTTGGTTGGTTTCATGATTTTTAAAATATAATTTACTACGTATATGAGTTAGTAATGGTTTCTTGATAGAGTGGTCGTATACCGCTTCGATGGATGTAGGTTGGAATTTTACCTATTTTGATAATGAGATTTCAGTATAGAAAACAAAGCGATTTTTTTTTAAATCGGGTCTGAAAATATTAATTAAAGTACAGTACAGTACAATTTGTCTATCTACAAAATTGCTTATAACTTTAGAACCAATCAACGGATTTAGATAATCGTTTTCCTACTTGATGATTCTATTTTATTTTCTATTATGGATGTTTTTTATGGCTAGATTTAGATGTACTTGCTTTTGCCCGCAACTTCACCCGCGTTGGCTTTAAAGTTGGACCCAGAGTGAAACTATTTTATTGCGCATCGAACGTATGAGGTACGATATGCTGCAGATACGATATTAAGGAATGTTTTCTTCTTGGTTTTCTGAAGAACCACGATTCTTTAGTAGATACATCATTTTCACGTATCTCTTAAAATTTAACCTAAGCAAGGTGTAACAATTAATTTTTGCCGAATCTGTTGTGAAATATTGATTTTTACTACTTAAACTTAATTTGATATATTATGTACTAGCCGTGCGCCCGCGTTTTATATGTTCTTCACTATGTTTTAATTTTTTTATAAGGACTCTAATTATTTTCCCAAAAATAATTTTATTATCAAGTTAAAATAAATATATTTCTCATAAATTCAATCACTTGTCCGTAAAACTGTGCATTGAATCGGATTTTATTCTATTTTTATGAGTTTTTTTTTACGCTGAACCCTAATTATTTTCGAATATTAAAAGTACCCTAAGTTTTACCCGGAGTAACTTCAGCTATCTACCAAAAAAAGTCTCGTCAAAATCCGTTGAGCCGTTCCGGAGATTACCCGGAACAATCAGACAGACAGACAGACAGACAGATAAACATTTTAAAAATTGCATTTTTGGTATAGATATCGTGTATGCATTTATATATATTTAGTAAAACAAAATAATTTAGACATTACAAACAGACACTTCAATTTTATTTATTAGTATAGATATAAAACTTCCTTGAATAAGTATGTAATTGAGCATGAAAACCACATCAAAAACCGTTGCGTAGTTTGTATGGAGTAAGCGAATAAGCATACAGAATTACAGACAGATGCAGATAGCGACTTTGTATAAATTTTGTAACGTTAAATAATTAGTGTACCTACTAAGGAGATAAATTATGAGGCAAATTAAAAAAACTAATTTATAACTCATACATAGTTCTATAACTAGATCAACACCACTCACATACATATATTTGTACATAAAAACTTTTAACTTCTAAACGCAAACTCAATAACATAAAAAAAATATCCGTAAAGATTTATGGCGTGTGACAAATCAAAATAAAAAATATGGGGTGTCACCGGCCTTTTATAGTGGGTAGAGTAGACTGCAATGCAACCCTTTGCTATCGGATGAGAGGTTGCGGGATAAATGGATAAGTCGTGTCGACGACTCCAACGGTTTCCGTTCGAATACGACGGTATTGTGCGATTCTAGATGTGTAGATAGTCGTACTGTGACATTGTCTTCGGACATCAGCCCCCGATTCGAAATCAACTTACGTTGTATGTAGGTCAGGGTTCGATGAACTCTTCTTATATACGTCACAACTAGAAAATGATATCCTGTTTAGTCTACATTCGTTTTCACGTACATCTTTTTCTAACTATATATATTCTTATGTTAGACAAAAATTAAAATTAAATCATTAAATTTAGACAAATTGAATTAAATATATGAAACGATGTATATTTTTGAAGAAAAAAAAATGTGGATCGAGCCGCGAAACATAGCTAGTAGTTTTTAAGTACGTTATATGTATATTATTCAATTATTAATTCAAACTAAAAGTCAAATAAAATAATTCCGAATTTTAATGAAGTCCAGAGCGGACTTAACTTTAATACAGCTAAAATTATTTAACTCTTTATTTGTTTTTATTCGCGCGCGGGATTGTGGTTGCACTTCATATGATCTATACTAATAAATAAAATTGAAGCGTCTGTTTGTAATGTCAAAACATATATTTTTTTACTAAATAGAAATTAATGTATACACGGTACCTATACCAAAAAAGCAGTGTTTTATTAATTTATATCTGTCTCTCTGTCTGTTTGTTCCTGGTTATCCCCGGAACGGCATGACGGATTTTGACGGGACTTTTTTTGGTAGACAGCTGAAGTTACTTCGGATAACTTAGGGTACTTTTAATTTTATGCTTATGGTAAATGGTATGCTTTAGGTATGAATGTATATAAGATGCCCATAGTAAAAGTCAATTTTTAAAACTTGTTCTGTCTGTCTGTTTGTCGTAAGTAATCTCCGGAACGGCTGGACTGGGACATTTTTTGGTAGATGGTTAAAGTTACTCCGCCGCGTAACTTTTAATTTTCAAAAATAATTAGGGTTCTGGGTAAAAAATATAAAACTCATCAAAAATTGAATAAAATACGATTCAATGCACAGTTTAATGGGTGAGTGTTATTATTTATGAAAAATATTTTTACTTTATCTTAGTACTAAACATATTTTTGGAAAATAATTAGGGTTCCGTATAAAAAAATAAAAGTGAAGAATATATGAAAAACCCGAGCGCAGCCGCGGGCACATAGCTAGTATTAAATAAAATGAAATCCGAGAACAATGACGTCCACCGATATATATGAAAATCTATCGACAGTCAGCTCATTACGCCAATCTACCTATATCACGTGTAAAACCTTTAGGTAGGTCTGTACATACATTTACTGATCCAGGAACGTTACGCGATGTATCGTGTGCCGATGATTATTTTTTCCCAAGTTTATGTTGGTCGAAACACAATCTACCACACAAATCCTATTGACGCCCGTTCCTTCTGATCCCTATGCCTATTAAAAAAAGTCTGAAAACTGACAACACAAGAAGCAATATGAACGCCTACGCCGCTAAAATCAATAAAAAAAACAATCAATATATCTATACTTATAATAGAAGGCTAAGGAGACGAAATCTGTACAGTGGAGATATTTAAGAATAAATACTATGCGGGGTTTCAGAATAGACTACATTTCGATAGTTCTAAGTTCTTCGTCGCGCTCGCAAAAACTACTAAACCTAATTCGATGAAATTTAGTAATGACATAGGACAGAAGTAGTACATAGGATGCAAATTGACTGAATTCTGAGTGGATGAAGCCGCGAGTATAACTAGTATACAATAAACGTAGATATAGGTAATGTGATAAAAGTGAAAAGTGGTCGGACAAATGTATATTGAATTGGATTGTTTACCGCATAACTTCGACGGACGTCTACTACGGCGCTTACGCAACCAACGCCGCTGTATCGGTAAAATATGTACATCTAAATGAAATAAAAGTAAGTTCCTAAACCCGGTGCCTAAGCTACCTCATCCGCATCGCCAAATAGCATAGTTATGATTTAGAAAAAAAATCCATCATAAATTGGTTCAGTGGCTCTCGATTTATAAGCAAACGAATGCGTTGATTATGTGAAGAGTGTCAAATGTTTAAAAGTGTGAATGTTAAGATGACAGAGGAGATTGAAAGAAGAAAAGATGTTGTGCCGGCCCAGCTTAATTGAGGATATGGTAAATGATAATGATAAACAGACTTATATTGACAGAGGTGTTGCTTTTTATAATGTTCCATCCATCCATTCCAACGAAAGACGTCCACTGCTAGGCATAGGTCTCCCCCAAAGATCTCCACGACAACCGGTCTTGCTTCACCCGCATCCAGCGAATTCCCGCTACCCTCACCAGAAAAATATTATTATTTAAGTACTGCATTGATTATTTTCTTCTAGTTCAAAGACTGAAATTACTCGTAGACAGTTATTTAATAGTTACTATCCATCGAAAATCGCAAATATCTGCCGTTGAAAGCGTACCACTCTCGTCGCTGCGCGTCAGCCTGTAATGGCGGCTAAACGGCTACTTTTAGTTCGAACAATAATGATTTTAGTCTCGAATGAGTGTAAGAGACGATAATGGCGTACAATTTCCGACGATTAGCCGAACGCCGATCGGAGTGCCGGACACTTCATAAAAACTATTGTAATTTACGTTCAATGTACGTAAGTACTTGTAAAATGTTCGTGATCAATCCGTTATTATAATATTTTCATTTCAAGTCTGCATTATTACTTAAAATTTAAACAAGCAAATTAAAAATTATTACTAACAATTAAAAACAATTTCTGTTTTTATTTATTTATATTGACTGATACTAAATGAAAGAGGTTCGAACAAAATATACACACTCACATACATTCGCACATGTAATCAAAAATTTAGTTTATATCCTAAATTTGAATCTGAAATCTGTAACTTGTGAATTAAAAAAAATCCCTTGTCAGAGTAATCAACACTTTGCGAAGAAAGTAGTTAAAAATATTCAGCCGGCATTACCCTCCGTACGTAGGTACCTTGTTCGGAACCCTCTTCCGGTTATCACGACAAAGACCCTGCCTCCCGGGCTCCGGTCACCCTGAGGCATGAACCAGCGTGAACAGGAAGCGAATACCCTTCACCGTTACGGCTCACCCCGAACGCCAGATATGATATTTTTTAACACATCTCGAATTATTGTCTCGAAGAACAATTATAATACTACATTTCGAATTGCTTTTAATTATTTTTTTAATCGAAGAACGCTTTCTTTTTGAATTAACTAAACGCTTTTGACATGATTAACCTTGATAGCTCCACTGGGCTTAAGGAGCTCAGCAAAAAATTAATTGCTAGCGCAAGGGTACCAAAATGGTATATGCATGCATATCATCACGCTATTCTTCTGTAGAGGTAGGCAGAGATATCGTCCTTCCACTTGGTACGATTTTGACACACTACTTTCGCTTCTTCTACGTTTATGAGCGCTTTTATACTTGCACGTCAGCTATGGGTACCAAAATGGTAAACGTAATAAAAGTTCGATATAACTTATTGAAATATATATTTATAATGGGCAAAATTGTTTGTTTCTGGTAGATAGCTGAAGTTACAACGCGTAACTTAGGTTACTTTTAATCTTCGAAAATAATTAGGCTTCAGCGTAAAAAAAAATTAATAAAAAATTATAATATAATTAATGTAATCCGGGTCAATGCTCAGTTTTACGGGCAAGTGCTTGAACTTATGAGAAATATTTTTACTTTAGAATAATAATATAATAATAATAATAAATCTTTATTCATCAAATAAAAATCAGAGGATGCAATGGACGCGGAAAAAAAAAAATTTGTGCCCCGGGATCCAGTACCTTCCTTTATAACATTACAGCTTTATAATATAAAATATTCTCGTGTTGTGTATGTATGAGGTGCGAGTCAGCGTGGGTATAATCGGTTGTGTGATTTGATTTGTATGTGTGTGTTTAAGCTATTGTTAAATAAATTAGATGTCACGACTAAAACAGCTTACTTTATTCGAATGTAAGAAATCAGATTTATAGTTTAAATTTAGAACCAGAAGAAATACCTATATATTATATAATAATGTGGAGTAAAGCTTCTGTATCCTCATAGTTAAGACCAAATAACCAGTTTTTAAGTTTTAATTTCAAGATATGCGTGTTGAGTGAGTATATATATAATTCTTTATTTATTCTATTATATAAATGTGGTGCTAGAAAAGTCTTTATCTTATTACTAAAGAAAATTATGGTTCCGTATATAAAAATTAAATACAGTGAAGAATATAAGAAACGCGGGCGCAACCGCGGGGACACAGCTAGTCATTAAATATAATTATCTAATAATTAAATGTTACCTAGTATACATTATTCATTTTAAAAAAAATGTACTTATATTAAGTATTTTTCTCTATTATACCTTATATGTACTAATATCGCGTATTTTTTTCTAAGATACAGCTAACGTGCATATCGGAAGCTAAAATACAAGTCGGGGGGTTAGAAGGGCCATGCCGGAAGTGTTCCTAATGCATCCGAATGCAGTCAGAGGTCGCCCCCCACCCGTCTCCGTCACCCTTGCACGCGATTAATTCATTACCGCCTGACTACCGTAACGAATTGTTTCTTTCTTTATTTTCTACTAGCTGTGCGCCCGCGGCTGCGCCTGCGTTTCATATATTCTTTACTGCGTTTTAATTTTTTTATATGGAACCCTATATTTTTTTGTAGTATCAAGATAAAATAAACATATTTCTCGTAAAGTCAAGCACTTGCCTGTAAAACTGTGCATTGAATAGGATTTTTAATTTAGGAGTTTTAATTTTTTTACACTAAACCCTAGTTATTTTCGAAAATTAAAAGTACCCTAAGTTACCCGGAATAACTTCAGCTATCGACCTAAAAAAGACCCATCAAAATCCGTTAAGCCGTTTCGAAGTTTACCCGGAACAAACAGACAGAAAAAATTTAAAAATTGCATTTTTAGTATAGGTATCGTGTATACATCGTATTCGTATATATCGTGTATTCATATATATTTAGTAAAAAAAAATATTTTGACAATACAAACAGACGCTTCAAGTTTATTTATTAGTATACAGTATAAATGTTACAAAAATAATTTGTAATGTTAATAATACCTATATAATACCTTAAATTAATTTCAAAACTTTAAAAACGCATTCCTATTTTTAAAGCATGTCACTAACCGTGTAAACCGTAAGATTTCTGGCTATATTTTCATAATTCCACGAAATCCGCGACCTCACGCTGTAAAACAAAATATCCGCTGGCGTACAACTTGTCAACGTTGTTATAGTGATGTGTCATTGTAATATATTGGGGGTCGATATATCGATAGAATCATATACTTTAAATCATATATGTGTGATATATAAGGTATTTTGATTCTTATTTTAATGCTAGACGTGTGCCTGCGGCTGCGCCCGTGTTTCATATATTCGTCACTGTTCTTTTTCTATACGGAACCGTAATTATTTTCCTAAGTTTTTTTAGTTCTAAGATAATATAAAAATAATTCTCATAAATTCAAACCATTCAAACTGTTCATTGAAGCGAATTTTATTCAATTTTTCATGAGTTTTAATTATTATACGCGGGTTCCTTAGTATTTTCGAAAATCAAAGGTACCCTTAATGCGGAGTGCACGGAGTAGCTTTAGCTGATCTATAAAGTAAAGTCTCGTCAAAATCGGTCCAGCAGTTCCGAAGATTACCCAGAACAAATAGACAGATAATAATTTTAAAAATTGTATTTTTGTTATAGGTGTGTCATATATACATTTAGTAAAAAAAATATTTTTATATTACAAACAGACATTTAATTTTTTTTTATTAGTATAGATATACATTAAACGAAAGATAACGTTTGGGCTCATTGGCTACATAAAAAAAAAAACATATAATTAAATACGCCTAGATAATGATAAAAAATAACGTAAAAGATAGATACATTTTAATTATTATTTTTTACATATTATTTAAAGAGTTTAAAATAATATTTCAGTGCAGGTAACAGGCAGCTATCACATCCCTTCACCCGCATCCATTACCGTGCTACATTTTGATAAATATTATGCGATTTATTTCGTACCAGTAGCAATTTTTTTTATTTTATTTCAAGAACGGACCCGTAAAGAGGCGAAATGGCGCCGGGCGTCACGTTCAGCCGAGCGTCACCGAAGTTTCGGCGGGAAAATAAAAACGCGTTTAACTTTGTGTTAATATTATATTGTCCCATTATTGCGCCATTTATTATAATACAGCGGAAGATGGGGTTGAGAGAGCGCGTTTAATGGCAGTTTTGTTTGGTGGAAAACCAATTTTTAAAACGGCCTGACGATTTTCAGTATATTGTTTCATAGAGGGGGGACATTTTTCAGTTTGATTTTTTTATGTAACGGACAACATTGTTTATATTATGTTTTTTATCTGTTCCTTGTTGGGCAGCTAAAGAGACTGATGTAAGATGAATCCACGTAGCAGAGATGCGAAAGATGGATGTGTGAAATAATTAGAATGGATATAATTACAAATGAGTATCTATATCAGAGGAAGCATGAAAGTAACACCAGTGATATAATGTTTAGTAGATTAGATTTGAGTTTTTATATTATAGAAGTAATCACTCAGATGCTCAACTGTGCTCTGTTGCACTGGTACGTAATTTTTTGTTGTGTTCTGGTAAAATTTTAAAGAATATTCAGGAAGTATTTTTTGTCGGTTTTATTCTAGGTAACGGCATAACTTACTTCGTTTATTACGTAATTTATTGAAACATGTATAATTCAATATGGCTACATAATAAATAAATGATTTTAAAAGTTAATCACGTAAATCGGTACAGTGGCTCTTTGGGTAAATATTGCCTTATACGGTGGGTTTATATATCGAATCTTAAAAGTTAAGATTGAGATTAAACTATCGACTTTTCTGGCTGATTGGTTTGACAACTACAACAAAAAAAAAAATCTGATTTCGGTAGGTGAAAGAGAATTAGACCGTCTATTGGAACCCCCCGTTAGTTTATATTTGTTATATTGATGATTTTTTGCTTTAAAATATATATTTAAAATTAATATTCTTTTTTTATAATTTTCAATAATATTCCATAGAGTGAATATTAAAATGTATAAAATAATAGAAACGGGTGAATGTTTAATTATGGAAGGTAAATATATATTTTATAGTGCTCTAACTGCGGTTCAAAAATCATTAATTATCAAAGTATACCAAGGGCCATCCCCTTGTTTCGCCCCGCTGCGTAAACCTTAGGGGTATTCATTAACACCCCTGAAGTGTCATGGTATTGATTTTAAATGTGTCTAATAAAATAATCAACTTGCGGTGTAAAGTTCAATCCTACGTAATAAAATACGTCATAGGATATGTATTTTATAAATAGCACGCTATAGCAGTACATTCACTCTCAGACGCGCGAGAGATGAGCGTTTTTGCAATCAAAGATGAACTAGGTGTGAAGTGTTCACTTTATTTATAGTTCAAATAACAATAATTTTACTCATCTTTACTACTTTATTGTATTAATTATGTAAACGTAGAAAATGTTTTATTAGAGAAAACTTCTTTAGCGGTTCTGACCAATTCTCGGTAGGGGAAAACTTATAGACTCACGTTACTAAAGATATGTGCCAGCTGTCAACCTGGTATCAACGACATAGAAAGTTTTATAATTTATTTCTGATGGAAATGAATGTTAACTATGATGGCAGATTCCTAAGCTTTTGTGTTGCCACATTTAAAATATTTTCTCCTAAATGTTGGAGAAAAATGTTCCAATCGAAACGATTACTACTACAATTTTTTTCAAAGTTTTCATTTCTATCGGCAGTCCCTATGGTTGCCTAGTTTTTTTTTAATTACTTTTATAAACAAGATGCAAATAAGATAATAGTATAAAGCAAATCTGTAATAGATTGAAAAATAAGCATACTTACCTATTAATTTTGTGCTTATTTAATAAATATAATATTGAATGATGTTTTCGCGAACGTAACAATTCAGATAAAGTAGGTAAATGCAGCTTCTTTTCCTTTAATTCTTTTTCATCTACATTTTCTATGTATCAAAAACGTTGACTTGCCGTATTTGAGAAAGCGTATGACTTAAAAATCACTGAACCGATTTCTCTTAGAAAACAAAAATATTCCTCACAAATTCAAACACCTAGCCAGTAGTAATACTGTGCATTTAATCGGATTTTATTCACAACTGTTTTCGAAAAATAAAATTTACTCTGAGTAACTTCAGCTATATACCAAGAATAGTCCCGTCAATATCGGTCCAACCAAATTAACTGGAACAAACAGACAGATAAAAATTTTGAATGTTTAATTTAAAATTATTAAAAAAAAATTATGAAATTAGTATAGATACATACGTTCAGTAGCGGAAAATGTGTGCGGAGAAATGGTCATCATATCAGATAATACGGACACATCGTTTTGTCCATGTAGTCTCGACTACTGGCTGGCACTCCCTGTCTGTTGGATGATACTCGACGTAGTCACCTCTCGAGCTCATCGAGGGCTATCGTTGCGCGTTCATGGCCCATACTATAACCTACACGTATAAGAATGCACGTACGTATGTCGGTATGACATAAATATTTATAATTTTCTATTGTTACAACCCTAAACGTAAATTTGTATCAAGTTCGTAAAACAACACTGTCTAACGAATAACTGATATTGTGAAGTGAAGAATGTACTAGAAATATATCAAGTTTTAATTTCAACTTTTGTCATACAAATGAAAATGTTTTCTGTCTGTCTGTCACGATGTCATATTTCAAGTACATAAATAACAATTTACAAAATCTAATAATATTTACTTAGTATACACTTAGTAATAGAAAAACTTAGTTAGAATATATTAGACACACGAAGGAACGTACCTATAAATAATTTTCCTTTAAAAAATGTCTGACTATAAAAAGCGCATCAAAAAATCACTTGCGTGGTTAAAGAGGAGTTAGCAGATAATCAGGCAGACATTAAATTAAAACACTCAGAACGGCAGTAGTAACACGTGGAGTGAAGCCATTTAAAGTTGGCCTTAAAAGGCCACGTTCATATTACGTACCGGTGATTACGTAATTCCTTGTCGCTTACACGCACAAAATTTTTTTGTGGTACAATTTTAAACGAGTTTTTGTATGAAACTATCGTTCTTAGCGTTATCACTCTATAAAGTCTATGCAGACAGACAGACGGTGAAAGCGACTTCTTATAATAGCATAAATATACACGTAGATAAATAAAATAAAAACAATAAAGTCGTAACTGGTAAGCTAATAACCCAAGGAATTGTGGACTAGCCGACGATAAAGGCCCCTAGCCACTTAACCCCTACCTTCCCCCCCCTCCCCCCCTCCTTTTCCCTCCCAACCTCGAACTCAAGCGATCCACGTCCGTCACCTGCCGAGTGTTTAATTGAATAATCCTATTCATTAATCATAGACTGTCTGGAGGTGAACTTGAATTATTTTCAGTCACTCCTGACGACTTAGATAGATAGATGGACGGATAAGTAGAATGGAGGATGGTTAGATAGACTTCTACATGCTTTTATTTTAACTAGTACGTACATATTCCTTCATTTGACCATAATTATTTTAACCACTAAAGCACGTCAGTCAATATCTACTTAACAAAAAAAAAGGAAAACTGGTTGGTAAAAAGTGGAGAAAAATGTAAGAAATGTTTTTTCTATATATTTTCCTATTTATATATTATAGGTATATTAAATACCCACTAGTAACATGAACAACAGGCGTGTGGTGCCGGCTAAATATAATACCACCCCATATCATTCTCGTGGGTGTCGAAAAGGCGACTAAGGGATAAGAGATGGAAAGCAGCATCCTCGGAGTACCACAAATACCTTAATGCCATCGCCAACCCGCCGGCCAAGCGTGGCGATTATGGCAATCTCCCCCTTATTGAGAAAGACCTATGTCCAGCTGTGGACGTCTTTCGGTTAGCTGAATGAATGAACAAGAACAATTATTGTACCATAATAATAAATCAAGTTACATAAGCAGCATTTTGTTCATTTTTGACTGTCCCCACCTTATCAGCAAAAGTAAAAAATAATGCTCTTTCCTTCCTCCATGCCTATGTAATCACCATGCAGACCATGTGATGAAAAATAAACAAATCATACCCTTTTTATACGGAATGATCTCAGTACTTTGACCACAACCTGACCTGATGTTAAGTGACGATGTGATCCAGGATGGTAAACACACTAAGCCTAGAAGTACTGGTCCTCAAGTGATGCTGCCGGAACACACCTATTGGTATTTGGCGACAGGTTTTCAAGCTTGAGGATGGTAATTACCCAGGCGGCCATCATTAGAAAATGCCCTACTACCATGCTATGGTTTCCTCACTGCGTTTTCTTTATCCGTAAGTTCAGGCTGATTTTAGAGTCGGATAGGTCGATTGACGCGGAATCCGTCCGCACTACCCTCTGCGCCATCATCATTTCTTAATGCATAGGTCACATTTAACAAGTTTCATGGTTAGGTATTGATAAGTTGTTGTGATGAGTTGTTGCATCGAAAGAGGTATATTCGATGACATGAGAGCCCTGCTCAATCAAAACCACGACGCGACCCTTGCCCACGACATGTATCCAACCGAAAAGAATCGTGCGCGCTTACGTTCTTTACGTAGAACGGTGAAAGACCGCATCGATCAGATCCGTAACGACAGGTGGGACAGACTCCTCGGGGAGCTGAAACCCACCCATCTCGCGTACTGGAAGCTCACACGATCCATGCAGATAGACCGTTCCATCACTAACATGCTTCCCCTGGACAGGACAGAAATTCTAAGGGTCTTCAACCCGCGTTTGACTATACCAAAAAAGCCGAGTGCTTAACCGAAAGCTTCGTGATGAAATGTACCCCAGTAGTCGACAACATTGATGTTACCCACAACTCTGTTGTCGAATACACCGTGCAGAGACTCGTTGCTCTTATTCCGGTCGTTCCCCTCTCACCTGTCACCTGTAACGAGGTGGTGCACACGCAATTAAGGGCCTTAATTAAGACCAGAAAGTCCGCTAATCCAAACGGAATCAGGAACGAAAAGATTAAGCTTCTTCCTCCGCCTCTGATAGTTACTGGTCTACATCTTCAATCCAGCCATCAAGAATCACCACTTTTCAGCCGCCTGGAAAGGAACAATAGTTATAAGCATATACAAACCTGGCAAAAACGCCAGGTTACTCGATTGTTACCGTCCCATTAGTCTTCTTAACACGATAGGAAAACTTTATGAGTCCTTATGGAGCGTCTCATAGAGTTATGAAGGACAAAAATCTCGTGCCTCCCCAACATTTCAGTTCGGTTCGAAAACGCTTCCTTAGATACTTCGCCCAGTATTGGAATTCTTGTAGTTGACATTTCAAGTGACGTTCAGTTTCGTGGTCATCTGGAAGGTAAGGCAAAATTGCCCTCCAAAAATCTTGGTGTGCTCAGAAGACCAAGACAGTTTTCATGTCAGACCATTGTCTTAAAATCTGCAAAGCTCAGGTCCGACCTCATATGTAATACTGTTCTCATCTCTGGGCAGGGGCACCCCAGTATCAGCTTTTTCCATTCGACCACATCCAACACAGAACGTTTCGAATTGTCAATAACCAAGTTCTTTCCGATCGAATTGATCCACTGGCATTACGAAGAGACGTGAGATCTCTATGCATTTTATATAGAATTCATCATGGGGAGTGTTCCGAGGAATTGTTCGGATTAATACCTGCTGCTGGATTCCACCATCGGCCAACGCACCATAAACTCAAATTCCATCCTCACCACGGGTGAATGAATAGCGATCCACGATGGTGCGTTTCGCGCGGAATTTTTTGCCTCACACAACCATCTTGTGGAACTGACTTGCTTCGGCGGTATTTCCGGACCGGTACGACTTACAAACCTACAAGAATAGAGCCCACTCATACCTTAAAGGTCGGCAACGCACCTGAGATTCCTCTGGCGTTGTGGATGTCCATGAGCGGCGATGATCCTTTTTCTATCTTGGTCACTACATCATCTACCACACCAAAGCGTTCTCTAATCACACTATTCCTGAATTTGTCAATCACCACTAGAGTGCACAATATTATAATAACATAAATTGAAATCCATTAATATAAAATTGCGCATATATTAAATAATTTAAGATTACAAACCTATTTCCTAACAGATATTCAGCAATTGTTTAAAATAAAGCAAAGTAAACATCGACAGCTTGACATTTTTCTTCTTATGGAGCGACATAATTTAATAACTATGTACATTCCCAACAAAATAAACAGGCTATGTCACGCTCGCAGAGTAGTATTACGAAGGGCCGTGTACCTATATCAAAATCAAAACCCCGGGCACGTACTTTCACATGACCCGCCGCCTCTGTACCGCATCTCGTTTAGGGCTGTCAAACGCATTTTTTATTATTTACAATTATTTATTATATTATTTTCAAACTGTATTCTATTTGTATTATGAAGTTGATTGATACGTTGTGATAATGATATATTTGTAATTTACACTGCGTAAATTGACGTTGGTACGAATCCTATTAAAAATGTAGATTATCGATGAAGGTATCTAATAAATGTTCGACAAGCTTTGTACCTCAAGCCTCGAACTCAAAACCTGTATGGCAAGTAGGTACCTACCGATCTGTTCTGGTAATATCATTTGTGAGCCATTCTCACTAAACATAATATGCTTAAACTTAATATCAAATTTATTCGAATGCTAAGCCCATACAACAAAAATCATTTTTTAAACACAATTTATGTTATTAATATAATCATAACATGCTTATCTATATTTTTATTTATGCTATCACTTGCTGCCTATCTTAATTTCATTGTAAAAAAAAAGATGGTTTCGTTAAAGATTCCTAAAAGAGTTTGGACATGTTTAAATCATAAATTAGTATCAGTTTAAGAATTTATTCTGGATTCCATTGTTATATGAATAATTTCTTTATTTAGTTCAACTTAAGACTATGATTATTAAAAATAATTCCTAGTGTCAATCGACAACCCTAACCGTAATACATGTAGACAGGAAACCCCAAATCCTTAACGCACACAAACAAAACAACATACACGTGAACTAAATCACACAGGCGTAACGACCCCTTTGTCTTAGCTAAGTGTCAACCAATAAAAACAAAGGATTCGAAAATAGAACAAAAAGTAGCCGACCAATCGGGCGGCTCTTCACGCATGTTGATGCGCGGCCATTGGCTTGGAAAAAAATCCGTGTAACTCTGTTATAGCTTAGACTAGGCACTGAGATTGATGTTTCCGTCCGTCTGTCTATTTACTTACCTTATTTATTTGTAAAAATCTACATGAGCAACAACTTAAATAGCTTCAAAAACGTTATTTTATAACAAGAATTATCTAATCTAATTTTTTTTGACTATAACAAAAACCATCTGATCTAGTCATTTAGGAAAATGCATATTAAAATTACATACAATGTACCTAATTGATGCTTCGTACATTGACCTAAATCTTCTAAATGGTTGAAAATTAGCGCTATTTGGTAATGCCGCCTGGAAACAGCTGAGCTTGACCCATTGCCAAACTTATTATATTACGCCATGATTATTATCAAGC